>CM066040.1:52009383-53237412 GCA_033557465.1 Ichthyophis bannanicus
TGTGAACAAACAGGGAGGCACTGGGTCCAGGCTCTCTTGTGGTCTCGAGGGCGCAGGGACCTTTGCTTGTTTGCGCTCAGGCACAACATGTTCTGCTCAAGGCGTTTTAACCTCTCCTGGCCAGGAAAATTACCGTAGCAGACAGGTTGAGCAGGATCCTGACAGCCCCACGAGTGGCAGCTCCTCCCACTTCCTGTTTTTCCAGCTGTTGTGGTGAGCAGACCTGTTCTGAAAGAGCTCCTGGTAGGGGGAGTTTCCTGCTTCCTTCCTGTGGCTGGATGTCGGGCCCTGGGCCACCTCCAGCAGGAAGGCCCAGGCTCAGAGGCCTACCAGGCCTGGTAGGCCTCCTTTGGTGCAGACTACTGAGGATGCTGGGACCTGTCTTCAGCCGATACCCCAGGAGGGGGCCTCCCCAGGTAGGACTACAGATGGTCAGGGAACAGGGACCCACTTGCCCGGAGGTTTGGGCCCGCTGCCCCAGGGAGAGGCTCCTCTCTCCTCCCCAGCAGGGTGTGGAGGCTGGGTGGAGGCAGGGAGAGGCCCTGGGGAGGCCTTGGAAGCCTGCCCCATACGGTGCTGGAGGAGGTGGGTTCCCCCCTCCGCCTCGGGTCCTGGAGGAGGCCTCTACCTCTTCCAGTGAGGATGAGACGGAGGGTCGGGCCTGCCATCCTTCCAGAAACCAGCTAGGGCCCCAGAGGAGATTGTGGTGGCAGTACGGCGGCTCCAGGGTCTCCAGAAGGAGGCGGCCCAGCTGGAAACTCAGCTCTCCCACCTGGAGAGCCTGCAGGCCACCATTCCCGGTGAGGAGTGGGTGGCCTATACCATCTATAGAAAGGGGGTAAAGCGGCCTTGAAGGCTAAACACCAGTAAATCATCTATCTGAGGAGCCAGGGTTGTGGGTCCCTGTCTGAAGTGTATCATAACTATGATAGATGGCAGGGTAGATCTGTAGTCCAGGGAGACCCCCGGGGGTGGGTAAGCCGGTAGGAAATCGACAGTCTCGTTCTCTGTTGCCCTTTCAGGGTGAAGTTGAATTGGTGAAACGCTGGTGCCTGGGCGTTTGGGGGCGGGGTCCCTGCCCACCTAGATTCTTTGGAGCCAATGATGACAGCCCCTCCGACGACCCGATTGCAGACATCGATTTCCTGCACTAATGATTGGGGCAGTGAGCAGGGTGTCCGAGGAGTTGATCTTTCCCATCAGCAGGCCTTTCCCTTCATTTTCCTGCTCTCCCGACATCAGCGTGTGTTGGTGGGGTGCCCCAAGATGGCTGCCAGGCAGTTCCCCGTGACGTCAGGCTTCTCACCGTTGCCGCCGATGCAAGGATTGCCCCGATGGAGGAGGTCTCTGCAGGGCTTCCCCCAGCCCGATCGACACTCCCAGATGGCCGCCGCCAGGGGTGTAACGTCACTTCCGGGTATTCCCGGAAGTGTGAAGCGAGCCGGGATTCTGTCTTTGCCTTGCCGCAGGAGCAGCTATGGCTGTCTGAGGAGGCTCTGCCTGATTTCCCCGCTCGACCTCCGCTGAAAAATGTCCTCGATGGGGTGATTCGCACTCCGATCCGAAGCAGCACCGTCGGCGATCTCAAGGCTCTGTGCTGTTAGACCGCCGAGTTCATTCCCCTGCGGAGGATACCGGATTTTCAGTGCGGACTTCGGGTGGGGGTGCTGCAGTCAATAGAGACTCCCCAGTATTGGCTGCTCTTCCTGATCCAAGACGGCAGCAGGATGGCCGCCCAACTTTTTCAGAGGTGGCTGACTGGCACCGGAGGGGAGCAGGACAAGGGAAGGAGCGGTGTAGGGGCTGCTGTTCGTTTTCTGCAGCCATTGAGGGGAGTCAAGAGCAGGGACAGAATGTTTCTTTGTCTTCTTAGTCAGCGGAGAGGGATGAACAGGCGCCAGAAGTTTCCGCCAGTGTGTCTGAAGGGGGAATGGCTCGCAGGGGGGCTTCCGCCCTTCATGCTTGATCCTTTGCTACCGGCCAGGTGGTTCTGGACCCATGTGCCACGTCTGGCACCGACACACCATGTAGGACGTCTGAGAGGGACAAGGGGCAGGGGGGTGGAGGTGTGGGGGATGTTCTGGGTGGGGGATCTGCCCTGTTGTCTCGGGCAGTCCTGCCTTGTTGTCGGTAGCCGTAAAGGGGGTAGCGGACGGTGGGTTAGGGGAAGGGCGGATGGAGGAAAGGGGGGAGCGGATGACTGGTCATATAGTGGGGAAGGAGGGAGTGGCTGATTTGGAACCAAGGGAAGGAGTGGTCCTCAGTAGGGTCAGGGGGGGCGGTGGTCCCCCTGGATCCCGGGAATGAAGGGGAGCGGGGTCCGTCCCCGGTAGTGGTGGCCGAGACCCAGGAGCCTTGCGCTGGGTCGGGAACGCGGGAAGGAGGTTTGGGGGAGCCTTCCGGTCCCCTGGGTGTCACCGAGAACCAGGTTTGTGATGCCCTGCGATTAGCCTTGGAGACCCCGACGGGCCCCTCCTGGGGCCTTTTGCTGCCTTTCAGCAGATGGAGGTGGCGGAAGGGGGTGATCCAGGGGTTCTCGGTGGCACCCAGGGATCCGGAAAGGATAGCATTCCAGATTCGTTTTTGGCAGAGATGATCTTGCCCAGTTCTCAGGTCGCCCCATGTGCGGAGATTGTGGATCCTGCAGACCAGGGCAGCAGGATCCCCCGCAGGTAGCAGCAGGGGAAGGCCAAGGTAGGCAGGGGATGGGAGCTGGGGGGTCGGCTTCCCCCCCCCCGTACCTTTGCGGAGGCTCTGAGCGGGTCGGGCACCACTCCGGGGAAGTCGGGTGAAGGTGGGGGGGGGGGTAACTCCCAGGGGAATGGTCCCGCTGGTGGGGGAGGTGGTGGAGGAGGGTTCCAAAGAGGGGTCGGGGGTGAGGTCCGACGGCGCAACGTGGCGCAGATCCGATGGGCTGGGGAGGGGTCCCCTCCAGCCAGGGCACAGGTCTTGAGGATGGTCCTTGGGCTGGGGTTTCTCCCAGGAGATCTCTACGCCTTTATCCACATGAACAACACCATTGAATATGATGTTAGTTTCATGCTGAGACGGGGGCTGGAGATTTTCTGGGACCGATACCAGCAGCAGAGGGGGCAGGGAGGGTGGGCTGACTTTCGTGTTGTGCCTATCTCCTCGCCAGGGACGGTACCTGGGATCCATCCATCCAGGAATGAGTCGCTCCCAGGGCAGGACATCCAGTTTTGGTTGTCGCGCCATGCGGTGCTCCTCGCACCCCTGGTTAAGGGCGCTGGGCCCCTAGGGGTGTGGGACGGGTCGTGGAAGGGCAGGATCCGTTTGTCGTGAGGTGGGAAACGTGGTGCAGCACGTGCCCTCGGCCGTTTTTTCTCGGTCGGGATCGCATCTTGTGCTATTACCCCGGGCAACCCCGCGAGTGTCACCGCTGTGGCTCATTTCGCCATTTGAGCATGAACTGTCCCGATGCAGGTCTGCACCCGTTGTGGTGGACGGGGTCACGCCTCGGCCGGGTGTCTGCTAATTCGGTGTAACCTTTGCGGGGAGGTTGGGCCACCCCTTCGCCCGCTGCCCCTCCGCGTCACACAATGGACCGGTTGGGGGGATGCCGTCACTCCACCTCGGGCTTCTGTGCGGGAGGAGGTTGTGGAGGCCCCTCTCCCTCAGGAGGAGTCCGAGGGCCCTAGGGTAGAGGAGTCCATCGAGCCGAGGGGGCCACCAGGGGGAGGTGATTCGGGTAGGACGGAGGAGAGGGTTGTATGTGGTGGAGGTTAATGTATCACGACAGGATAGTGGGTTGAGGGTGGTGCCACCTGAGGAATGGACTATGGTCCCTTCCAAGGGTGGCAAGTCCCAAAGGAAGAAAACGGGAGACATCCCCGTTGCTGGATGCAGAGCCCGTGTTTGACATCAACCGTTTCGTCTTTTTGGCCGCTGATGCGGCTGAGGCGGATGAGGGCTTGCCTGTGGAAGCAGGGCTTCCTGTGCGGTCGCTCGGAGCGGTTAGCGGCGGGGGCGGCCCCTCTTCCTCAGCGGCGACCTTCAAAGGTGCAGAAGGCGCGCCGCAGTCAGGGTCCTCCAATCAAGGGGGGATACTGGCGCCCGACGGGGTGAGGGAGGATGGCCTTGTACCCCCGCAGTTGGGTTCGGGGCCTTCGCAGGAGCCCCCTGCTGACCCGGCCGCCCTGGCCTCCCCCGCGGGGTGGGCACTGTCGTATTGTCTCAGTCTTTGTCCGGGGAGGGGGGGCTGCACAGGTGGTGGACCCCACGGAGAAGTCATTCCTCCGACCCCTGACCCGTTTTGTGCCTCCTCATCCCGTGGGGGCTGGGTCTGCCCTCCGCGACAGCTTTGCCTGGTGGTCCCGGGGGCGCCAGCACCTCCTGGGGTGATAGGGTTGAGGGAGGAGGAGGAGATCCTCGAGGTGGTCGACGTGGACCAGGAGGAGTCGCTCCAGCTCGCGGGCTTGTCCTGCAAGCGGGATTCTGGGGATCCCGGGGTTGGTGAGAAGAGGAGGAAAGGGTCACTGCACTCGAAATAGGCATGGCGTGCACTCCTGCGTTCTCGTGCGCCACCATCAACGTGGCCAGCATTTTCTCAGACCAGGCGCGGGCTATGGCCTATGATTTTCTTTCTACGAGTGGGCTGGATGTCATCTTCTTGCAGGAGACCAGGCTCACCTCGCTCGCTAGCCTTCATCGGGCGAAGCGGAGTGGAGGTGGGTCCCTTCGTACTGGTCACTTGCGGCACAGCCCTACGCAGGAGTATCGGTTTTGTTCACGTCTAACCGATTTCAGGTGCAGTACTTTTGGGATCTGGAGCAGGGCCGGTGTCTGCTCTTAGACGGCTACTGTGGGCCTCATCGGTTTCGTTTCGTGGTGGTCTACGGCCCCCAGTCTAAGTTGGCGCGGAAGACCCTGTTTGGGGTCATCCGCCCCTACCTACACACCTCCCGTTTGGTGGTCCTCGCCGGGGATTTCAACACCACCACCTTTTTGCAGGACCGAGGGGGGGAGCGTTGCCCACCTAGTTACGAGGGCCTCTTTTTGGCCGAGATGACGCCGGACGGCTGACCTGGTGGATGTTTTCCACCGGGCCTTTCCACGGTCGCCGGGGTTCACCTACTACCATGGGACCTGCAGGAGTCGTATCGATCGTATATATGTGAGTGCCCGGGTGGAGTGTTCCCCTCCGCGTTGCAGGCGGTTGACTTTTCGGACCACCGCGTCCTCTCCGTGTCCTTCCTGGCTAACCACGAGGAGCTTAGCAGGGGTCCTGGCCTGTGGCGACTGAATGGGCAGTTGTTGGCACATCAGAGGTGGTCCAGGAGTTCTTGGCCTTTCTCGCAGACCAGGAGACCCTGTTGGTGTGTTTTTCCTTCCCGTGGCGCGTGGTGGGATGAGGTGAAGACGCGTGCCCGACAACTCTTCCGTTCCCGGGGTACCTCCATGGCTCGATCCCGCTACCTCACCTACACTGTCCTCCGGAGGTCGCTGGATCGTTTGGTATCCCGAGGGGCAGCGCGGGAGGAGGTTGAAGAGGTGCGCGTCCAGCTCCGTGGCCTGCTTTACGATCGCCATGCCTCCCTATGCTTCGAGGGGGCGGCCGGTGGGGGCGCCACTCCAGACCCTTTCCGGACTTGCAGGGAGAGGGTTCAGCGTCGGGAGGTCATGGCCCTGCGGGGCGAGGACGGTACCATTCATACCTCCCAGGAGGACCTTTTGCGGATGGTGGGGGAATACTTCTCGGACCTGTTTGGGGATCGCCCCGTGGACCTCACCCATATCCGAACGTACCTGGGCCTTCCCCCGGTGTATTCGGCTGTGGTCCAGGCACAGGTTGATGCACTCGCTGCACCGATTCAGCAGGTGGAGGTGGAGAGGGCGATTCGTGCTATGCCGTTGGGGAAGGTGCCTGGGCGCGATGGGCTCCCTGTGGAGTTCTATCGCACTTTTCATTGCCCAGCTGGCCCGCGCCCATTCCTGACCTCCCTGTTTCAGGAGATCATGGACACGGGGTATCTCCCGCGGTCATTTCGCGAGTCTGTCCTGCTGCTGCTCTCCAAGGGGAAGGACGATAGCTCCTTGGACTTCTGGCGGCCGCTCTCTCTTCTGAACGCGGACCGGAAGATCCTGGCCAAGTGTTTGGCCAACCGACTGGTGGAGGTGTCGGCGATTTGCTGTCCCCTTCCCAGTATTGTTCCGTTCGGGGAGAGGGGTTCTGGACGCTGTCGCCACAGTCCGGGAGATGGTGGAAAGAGGCCGGTCGCGCTCCAACGGGACCACTGGTTGGTCTCCTTGGATCAGTCCAAGGCCTTTGATCGAGTCAGTCACCGGTACCTGGGGGGTGGGTGGTGCTCCAGCAACTTCGGCCTCCCCGCAGGTTTCCTCTTCGTCGTGCAGGCCGCTGTACGAGGGGGGTGAGCTTCCCGTTTATTAACGGGTGGTCTCGGCGACGGCGCGTTTGGTGTCGCCTCGGGGGTGCGGCAGGGGTGCCCTTTGAGCCCCCTGCTGTATGTTTTCTCCCTCGACCCCTTCCTCCGGAGATTGTCCTCAGGTGGGTTGGCGGGGCCTGGAGGCGCCCGTGTGCGCCCCCGGTGTCCGTCGTTGGCCTACGCTGACGACATCTCAGTTTACGTGGACGGCACTGAAGGGGTAGAGGCCCTGCGGGAGGCCGTGGATGAGTACTCGGAGGTAGCCCATTCTGTTGTAAACCACAGCAAGTGCCAGACGCTGTGGTTGGGCTCCTCGGAGGCCTCCCCGCCTTCCTGCGGCCCCCTTTCCTCCTCCCGTGGGGGAGGTCCGCGTTTTGGGCCTCGTCTTCAGGGTCGGTAGAGGACTGTGCGGAGTCCAATTGGGACCGTTGTCTCGAGACTGCACGGTGTCGGGTGCTGCGGTGGAGGGGGTGGAGGTGTACGTACGAGGAGAAGATCAAACTCCTCGGGACGTTTCGTCTGCTTCCTCTCTTTCTGCACGTGGCCACTGTCTTCGTCCTTCCGTTGTCCCGTCAGGCGTCTGTCTGTGCTGTCTTTTTTCTGTTTTTCTGTGGGGTAACCGCTTGAACCCCGTCCAGCGCAACATCGTCTGCCTGGATCGGGCAGAGGTGGTTTGGGTATGTTTGCACCCGCCTTGTTTTCCTGTCAGTCTTGTCTATGGCGTTTCACTTAGTAGGATGAGGGAAGGGGGTGGGGTTTGGTGGGTGGCCTCCTATCGGGAAATGGTTCTCCCCGCTTCTGGGAGCAGTGGGAGGGGGCGTCCTCGGTCCCACGTTTGCGCCGGAGAGGGGAACAGGCCCCATCGTATGTATTTGTGATGGTGGGGCTCATTCGGCGGTGGGGGGTGACCGACCCGCTCTCGCCCAGTCCTTGGGCGAAAGGATTATAAACCGGATGGTACTCACCTCTCACTATCAACCACGGTGGGCCCTGCGGGACTGTCCGGCGGATGTGATGCAGGCGGGGCCTTCGGCTGTTGAACTCCCCTCGGCTACCGAAGAAGTTCGGGATGTAGCCTGGTTGTCTTTCCACTGCGTTTGTACGTGAGGGACAACCCTCAAGTACAGGTCACAGGCCGAGCGGGGTCTGTCCGAGGGCCTGGGTGTGAGGGGCAGGCGGAGACCATGGACCATTTCCTCCGGCAGTGCCCCTTTAACGTGGAGGCCTTGCCGGTTGGTGTCCGGTCTGCTCTTCACCTGCGCGACCTTTCCCTCCTCAACGTATGCGGAGTGGGTGTACGGGGCGCTGGTCCTTTCCTCTAAGGCAGGACTCCGGGACCCTCTACCTCGTCACGGCTGTAGTGCGCTACCACCTGTGGCAAGCGCGCTGTCATGTCTCGACCCGGGGGTTGGTCCTGCCCCTCGACGAGGTGGTGCGGGACATTCTGGAGGAAGTGTCCAGCATGGCGCAACGTGAATGGCGGGTGGTGGAAGCCCATCGTTGGGAGCGTCTGTGGCCGTCACCTCACCCTCCGCCCCCCGTGAGGGGGAGGGGTTCCCTGGGGTTATCGTCCGCTGTAGGGCTCTGAGGTTTGTTTTTGTTTCACTAGGGAGGGGTGTGGCAGGAGGGTTTGGGTTTCCTTCCCTGGGGTTTATTTCCGCGCATGCCTTGGGGGATGTTTTGCGCCCGGGGGGGGGGTGAGCTGGTGCTGCTCCAGGGGTGAGACCACTTGTCCGCTCTCCCTTTCCTCTTCGAGGGGGCTGTCCCAATTGTTGTTGTTGTTAGTGGTTTTGTATGTCCTTTTTGTGTCCTGGGCATCCCGCTCCGCTGGCTGATCGCAGGCAGCACAGGGGTTATGTTATTTTTGCTTTGTTTTTAGCCTTTGATTTGTATGATTAGTTTATGCTTGTTTTGTGTGGGAGATGTTGGGGATGGGCTTAAGATGCCCTTATGTTTCTGTTTGGGGGGTAGGGGTAGGGAGGCTTGTTTTTGATGTGTTTGGTTCTGTGGGACGGATGGGGAGGGGGTAGGGATTGGAGTGGAGGGAGGGAGCTGCTGCTCCGCTGCAGGGAGGGACTGGGGACAGGGACTCTGTCTTTGAGGGGGGTTGGGGGAGGGGAGTCTGGCAGTTCCCACACACGGGAGGACTGCATGAACATTTGGCCTGGTGGGGACTGTTGGGTGGGGGAGGGGTTCAGGGATTGCCAGACGGACAATGTGTGGACTGCTTTGGGGTGTTCTTGGCAGGGAGGGGTTGGGTCGGCAGGGACAATGGACCGAGGGGGGGGAGGGGACATGGACATTGTCCAGAGACGTTTGTGGGTTGTTGTCGGGAGGAGGGGCACGTGGTTGATTGCTGGGTTTGGTGGTGGGTTTGGGGAGGTGGGTCACGGGGGGGTTGTGATATTTGTTTTGTGATATGTCGGGGGGGGGTGGGGGTTTTGGGGGGGTGTGGGACTTGGTTGGGGTGATTGTTTCTGCTTTTTGTATGTATTTTGTTGCTTGTTTAATAAACTCAAAATTTCCATCCCTTGGTAGTTCAGAAGATCTTCCTGAGATGGGGACTTCCATCCATAGATCTCTTTGCCAGTCCCCTGAACAGACAGCGGCCCCAGTTCTGCTCCAGGCAACCACATCCTCTGAGACTAGCAGCAGATGCTTTTCTGATTTCCTGGTCCCAAGGCCTCCTATATGCGTTTCCTCCCACGCCTCTGGTGGCCCGAACCCTGTTCAAAGTTCTGCAGGACCAGGCCTCGGTCCTTCTGGTAGCCCCCAGGTGGCCGAGACAACCTTGGTTCCCACTTCTGCTTCAGCTAGCAGTGGACACTCCACTACCTCTAGGGTTGCAGCCCGACCTTCTGTCTCAGGATCAGGGGTCTCTTCTGCACCCCAATCTCAAATCTCTCAATTAGATGGCCTGGAAGCTGCAAGGTAGTTTTGGTTCCTTGGGGCCTACCTCCTGAAGTTGAAGAGGTCGTCCTAGCCTCTAGAAAGAAGTCCACCAGAAGAACCTATGCCCTGAAGTGGAAGAGGTTTTCTGTGTGGTGTCGGCTGCGTACAGAAGATCCTTTCTCCTGTTCGGTACCAGTGGTGCTTCAGTACCTGCTGCATTTATCCAATCAGGACCTTAAGTCCAATTCTGTTTGGGTCCACCTCTCAGCTCTAGCAGCTCACCACTCACTGGTGGAGGGACACTCTATATCGGTTCACCCCTTGGTGTCCCGGTTCCTCAGAGGTTTGCTCTTGCTCAAGCCGCCTGTCCGTCCTCCAGCCCCTGAGTGGGAGTTGAATGTGGTCTTGCAGCAACTGACTCACCCACCTTTTGAGCCGATGGCTACTTGTCCTCTCCGCTTCCTTTCCTGGAAGACACTCTTCCTGGTAGCCTTAACTTCGGCCAGACGGGTGAGTGAACTTCAGGCCCTAGTCTGTGACAGGCTTTACACCCGCTTCTATAGGAACAGGGTAGTCCTTAGGACTCATCCAAAGTTCCTCCCTAAAGTTGTCTCCTCTTTCCACCTCAACCAGGAGGTGGTTCTTCCAACATTCTTCCCTAGGCCTCATGCAAGCCAGGCTGAAGCGGTCCTGCATACCCTGGACTGTGGGAGGGCCTTGTCCTTCTACCTTGACTGTACGCAAGGACATAGAAGGGCTACTCAGCTCTTCATCTCTTTTGACCCTAATAATTTGGGGTTAGCTGTGTCCAAGCGTACCTTGTCCATATGGGTGACTGACTGTATCACCTGGGCTTACAGGGCGGCTGACCTTCCTTTGCAGGGTCGGGTCACGGCCCATCGTGTCAGGGCAATGACTGCCTCAGTAGCTCATCTCCGCTCTGTACCGTTGGCAGACATCTGCAGGGTTTGTCAGACGGATGCCTGGGTGAGAATGCTCACAGTCTTGGCAAAGGCATATATCAATATGATTTGCAAAGGATTGTGGGAAATGCAGTCCATTCACACCAGACACAGCTGCTCACAATAATTAGTTGTGCTTGAGTGTAAAGCCAATAAGATATTTATTTATGGGGTTATTTCTCCCAACACAGATATGCTTGGTAGCACATAAAACAGGATACTTGCTTTCAGTGTTAAACTTAGAAAAACAAAATCAGGAAAACAACAGCTGAACTTGTCAGGCAATCAAAGCAAAAGAATAAAGACCTGGTTGGTAACAAACTGGTCTTTTCTGTAGGCTCTAGCTAATATTTTCTTAGCAGTGCTTTAATCAACAAACAAAACCCACAAAGTAGGGAAAAACTGTTCTTTTCAGGTTAACTTCTTATATCTTCACACATAGACTCAGAAGTGATTTCCTCAGAGCTCACAAGCAATTAGGTAAGGATCAATTGCTAGCAGTTATCCAGCTGAAACCCCTTAGCTGGCTTGCTTTCTACTGCGTTGCTCAAAATCCTACTCAGGAGCTTTTCTGAGTAGATTAAAGAACAAGTTTGTATTTCTTTGTGATGGTTGTTGTACTTTGTAACAGTAAATTACCAAAGGAGTTTAGACAGAGAGCAATCCATGTATTCACAGCCTGTATCTACCACCGCTCCCCCTTCTTCAACAATCATGGGTTCAATATCATGGATTGGCACAGAGGAATTTCTCAATGGAGCACTCTCAGGAGAATACTTGTTTCCCTGCTGTCTTTCAAGGGTATAGCTAGGGCATAGATCAGTGTTCATACCTGAGCTTCCATTGCTGTTAGAGTTCCTCTCTAAATAGCCTGGCCAGTATGTAGTCCAGTTCTTATGTCCAGCCTTCCAATCCAGATCCCTGGACACTGGATCTCTCTTCACATACCTTCTGGCACGGGTCCTAGGGTCCCTTCCAAGTGCAGCCGTGTCCCTCACAGGTACCGTCTGGTGATTCCTAGCTCTGCAGCACCACTCCTCTGGTTTTCCCCAGTCCAATGGTGTATGCTGGCCTTTTGAATGTCTCCCAGTATACGTACTGCTCTGGACTCCTTTAGACCTCCCAAATGCTTTTCTCTTCTTTCTTCCAAAGGGTTTCTTGCCCTCTCTGTCCGTCCGCTCTGGCTTCGGCTTCTGATGATGATCCTCCAGATAATGAAGCTGTCCAAGACGAGGATCTCCAAGCTGAATCTGAGGATCTGTAGAATAAACTCTACCTTTATTCTGCTTAGATAAGTGCTCCACCCTAGCACAGCGCAGCTGTGCTGAATCAGGCCCTGCCCTTTGATATGAGTTCTTGGGGATTACCTCATAACCCTCCTTATTGAACACACGTTTCCCCACTTCAGCTCCTCTAATGGCTGTTGGAAACCTGGTGCATTCTGGGACTGGTAGTCTTTTATGGGAAAATTCTGTTTTCTTATTTCTACCAGAACTGACAGATTGCTTGTTCAGAGTCACTTCACCTTTTCTATAGCTCCTTCCTGAGCTATGATAAGCTTCCTTATCACATACCCCCCTGCTTAAGTTATTACGGACTGGTGTAACTGGTGAAACTTCTTCTCTACAGTCCGTAATACGGGAAAGGGCATCCGCATTCTTGTGTAACTTCCCAGCAAGATGTTCCACTTGAAAATCAAATGCCTGTAAGGCCATGTACCAGCGTGTCAACCTGGCATTGTGGTTCTTCATTTGCTGCAACCACTTAAGTGGGGCATGGTCTGTGACCAACTGGAACTTTCTCCCTGTAAGGTAAAACCTTAACGCCTCCACTGACCACTTGATAGCTAAACATTCTTTTTCTATTGTGGAATACTTTTGTTCAGCCGGTGACAACTTCCTGCTCAGGTACATCACAGGATGCTCCTCCCCTTCATGACACTGGGATAGAACCGCTCCTAGCCCTACATCCGATGCATCTGTTTGAACCAGAAAGGGTTTCCTGAAGTCCACCCCTTTCAGTACTGGTCCTGTACACAATTTTCCTTTTAGGACTGAAAATGCTTTTTCAGCTTCAGGTGTCCACTTTAGCTGGTTTGGACAATTCTTCCGCAGCATATCCGTGAAAATGGCACTTTTCTCTGCAAATTGCGGTATAAATCTGCAGTAGTATCCAATAAGTCCCAAGAAACTTCTTAGTTGTTTCTTTGTTGTTGGAGGGGGAAAATTCCTGATGCTATCTACCTTACTCATTAGAGGTTTAATTTTTCTTCTTCCCACTAGGTGGCCCAGGTATTTTACCTCCCTATTTGCAAAGGCACACTTCTTCGGGTTTAAAGTGATTCCCGCTTGCTTCATGGAGCACAAGACTGCCCTGATCCTCTTTAGATGCTCCGCCCAGGTGTTACTATGGATTATGACATCATCCATATATGCAAAAGCATAATTTTGGTGGGGTCGAAGTACCTGATCCACTAACCTTTGGCAGGTAGCTGCCGCTCCATGCAGTCCGAAAGGCATCCTCTTGAACTGGAAAAGGCCAACGGGGGTGCTGAACGCAGTCTTCGGCTTCGACTCCCTGGTTAGAGGGATTTGCCAATATCCTTTTGTCATATCAAGGGTGGTTAAGTATTGAGCCTGTCCCAGTTGGTCCAACAGCTCTTCAATTCTTGGCATTGGATATGCATCAAAAACTGATATTGCGTTTACCTGCCGGAAGTCAATACAAAATCTTAAAGATCCATCAGGCTTCGGCACCAGGACTATGGGGCTATTCCAGGGACTCTTTGACTCCTCTATTACTCCCATGTCCAACATCTCCTGGACTTGTGCCACTACTTCCTGTCTCTTGGCTTCAGGCAAGCGATATGGCCTTTGACGAATTAATTTCCCAGGTGGAGTTGTTATTTCATGGGCAACCAAATGTGTCTCCCCAGGTATGGGTGTCAACACATCTGGGAATTCTTTAAGCAATTTCCTAATTTCTTCCTGTTGTACCACTGTCAGGTCCTCACCTATTTGGGGCTCTGATTTTTCTTTACAATCAGATACCTGGGGTCCCAAATCTTCCTCTTCATTCACCTCCCTCTCTCGGGCACAGGTGGCAGCTAGGCTTTTAACCCCTTTGACGTCAGTAGAACCAAAGCCTTTGGTTCCACGCTCAGAATTTTCCAGGGATGTGACCTCCTCCACAGGTGGAAAACCCAGTCTCTCACAGATCAATTGGGCAATTCTGTCTCCTGTCTTCACGTGATAATCATTCTGTCCAAAATTAAATAACAGAACTTTAATATTGCCCCTGTAATCGGGATCAATTACTCCCGCACCCACATCGATGAAATATTTAAGGGCTAATCCGGACCTTGGGGCTACTCTCCCATAGCATCCAATAGGTATTTCCACTTGGAGACCGGTGTCAACCAGGGCTCTCCCTTGGCTAGGTACAGTCACATTTTCTATACTGCACAGGTCAAACCCAGCAGCTTGAGGGGTTGCCCGCTTAGGAGCTTGGGCCTTCTCTGTGACCCTATGGTACTTTAAGACGAATGTCTGCTTTGGGGTAGCTTGGTCTTCTGGACGCTTAACCATTTTTTTAGCTGGGGTCTGAGGACTTCCAAATAAAGGCCCGGGAGCTATTACCATTAAACCTTCTCCCTCCTTCTTTCCTAGTCCTTCCACTAGACCCTGCTTAAATCTTGGCCAGTCTCTTCCTAGAACCAAATCAAAGGGTAGCCTAGGCACCACTGCTAACAGGACTTCCTCTTGTTCCCCCAGGCACTTAACCTTTAGCCTATAGGTGGGATATGATGTTGCAGCACCATGAATGCATCTGATGTGAACTTGGCTTTCAGGGGTTCTAGGCACAAATCCTTCTTGGGCCTCTATTCTCTTCCAAAGCCTTTTTGACATCATACTCTGGTCTGACCCAGAGTCTAACAAAGCATTTGTGGTAATTCCTTGCACATCAACCATCAAAAGAAATCCTTATTTGGGCTGTTTTAAATCCACACCCATTAAGCTAGTGTGTGTCTGGCATCCCTTTTCTAAATGTCCCCATTTTCCACACTTGAAACATTTCTTTTCATTCCACTGTGTCATCTGGTTTGGCACAGTACATTTATTTTCAGAAACATTTTTAACTAATTTCTTTTCTGATACAGCACAGCTTGCCTCAGCACCCATCTTCAGAGGGCCACCCATTCTATGGCAAGCCTGCGTGGCTTCCAAGAATCTCTCTGCTAGCATGGTTGCCTCTCCAAGATTTTGGCAATTTTGCTGTATCTTTAGGCACAGCAGACATAAATTGTTCAAGCATAATAATGTCTAATAACATTTCTACCGTCTTTTGCTCAGGCTCCAACCATTTTACAGCTAATCCTCTGATTCTCTGACTCAGAGCCCTGGGTGTTTCACCCACTCTCAATGTAGTAGCTCTAAACATTCGCCTATACTCTGAAATAGATAACCCTAGGCGATCTCTAATAGCAGCCTTTACATCCTTATAATTCAAAGCCTGGGCTGCTGGCATTGCTCTATAAGCTGCAAGCGCCTCTCCAGTTAATGAGGCTGCCAGCCTTACTGCCCACTGGGTCTCTGGCCATGCTAATGCTTGTGCCACTCTTTCAAAAGACTCTAGAAAATCATCAACATTATTATCTGGAGTTAGCTTCCCAAAACTAAATGCCCCAATTCCCTGATTGAGTCCCACACTGTCCACATGTGGTGTACCAGTATTTACTGCTGGTCTTGCATCTGTTCCACTTTGATTCTGCAGTTGAACTAGGGCTTGCACCAGATCAAGCACTGGCTTCGGCTGGTCCATTAAGGCTTTCATAGCAGTGTCCTGAGCCTGCTGTGCTAGCTCCTGTTGCCTGCTAAACTGGGCTGCCATCCACTGAGGTAGTTCCCTTGGATCCATCTTGATCCCTGCAAGAAAACACAAAAAAAACCCCCACAGTGCACCACCTTCCAAACAGGTGTTTTTTTTCTACTCTTTTTTTTTTTCAATTACCCCTGTGCCTTACTCCCATCCACCACTAGACATGCCCAGGTACTTGTTACCTTATGCCAGTGATGAATCCAGCTCTGCACAGGGTCTTTTCTTCCTGGAACAGCTACCTGGAACAGCCACCTCTCCTCCAAAGTGCAGTTGAGGGAAAATCTTTTCTTTCAGCTTTTAAGCTTGAACTGTCTTTTCCTTCAGACTTGAGTTGTAATCCTTAGCAAGTAAATCCCTTTTGCGCAAAAGCAATCCGAAAAACTACGCCATTTGTCAGACAGATGCCTGGGTGAGAATGTTCACAGTCTTGGCAAAGGCATATATCAATATGATTTGCAAGGGATTGTGGGAAATGCAGTCCATTCACACCAGACACAGCCGCTCACAATAATTAGTTGTGCTTGAGTGTAAAGACAATAAGATATTTATTTATGGGGTTATTTCTCCCAACACAGATATGCTTGGTAGCACATAAAACAGGATACTTGCTTTCAGTGTTAAACTTAGAAAAACAAAATCAGGAAAACAACAGCTGAACTTGTCAGGCAATCAAAGCAAAAGAATAAAGACCTGGTTGGTAACAAACTGGTCTTTCTGTAGGCTCTAGCTAATATTTTCTTAGCAGTGCTTTAATCAACAAACAAAACCCACAAAGTAGGGAAAAACTGTTCTTTTCAGGTTAACTTCTTATATCTTCACACATAGACTCAGAAGTGATTTCCTCAGAGCTCACAAGCAATTAGGTAAGGCTCAATTGCTAGCAGTTACCCAGCTGAAAACCCCTTAGCTGGCTTGCTTTCTACTGCGTGGCTCAAAATCCTACTCAGGAGCTTTTCTGAGTAGATTAAAGAACAAGTTTGTATTTCTTTGTGATGGTTGTTGTACTTTGTAACAGTAAATTACCAAAGGAGTTTAGACAGAGAGCAATCCAAGTATTCACAGCCTGTATCTACCATCGCTCCCCCTTCTTCAACAATCATGGGTTCAATATCATGGATTTGGTATCTCCGCGTATTATTACGCGGATGATATTCTTTTTCTTCTCCATACTGATTCTCTCACTCCGGATATCACTCCTCTAAATAGTTGCCTTTCTGCTGTCGCTTCGTGGTTCTCTTCTAACTATCTACATGTTAATTCTGCAAAATCATTTGCCACTTGGTTTACCCTAGGGAGCACTCCCCCACCCACATGTTCTCTGATTTTTTCCTCTCAGCCTATTCCCTTAGTCCCTTCCTTTCGTTACCTTGGTGTGGTTCTCGATTCTGCTCTTTCCTTTCGGGAACACATTTCCTCTGTTGTGCAACGATCTTTCCTTTCTCTTAGACAACTCCGCGCTGTTCGCCCCCTCCTCTCTTCCTCTGCATTAGCCACTCTTCTGATTTCCCTTGTAATATCCAGGCTCGACTATTGCAATGTCGTCCTGGCGGGTCTCCCAAAATCTCAAATCACCAGACTTCAACGTATTCAAAATACCGCAGTTCGTCTTCTCACTCACGCCTCCCGGTACGATCACGTCACTCCCCTTCTTTTGCAACAGCACTGGTTACCTATCCCCTTCCGTATTCACTATAAGATTCTTATCTTTGTCCACAGGGCTCTCTTTACAGGTACCCCCCTTTACCTCGCTGATCAGGTTCGTTTTCACACTCCCCACCGTTCCCTTCGTTCTATTCATCTCAACCGTGTGTTTTTCCCCCCCCCTTCACATGCACATCTGGAATCCACTCGGTCCTCTGCCTTCTTTTTCCTGGGTCCGCATCTTTGGAACTCTCTTCCCCTTTCCCTCCGCACTGAAACATCCTTCCCTCACTTCAAAGCAAAGCTCAAGACACATCTGTTCACTGTAGCATTCAATCTCCCCCCATAAACCTCACCCTTATGCTGGTTTTCCTTTTACTTCCCTTCCCTGACCTACCTCTTCTGTCATGTCTTGTTTTACTTGGTTTGTAAAATTCCTCTTTTCTTTTATATGATGGCGTTCCTTTCTTAAATCCTTGCAGCCTGTAATTTTATGGTTAAATCTTTTTTTTTTTATTCACAAAAGAAAAGGCACATACAACAACTTAGTAAAGCATACAACAGTTGGTATACGAAACAATATGATGCTACTAACACAAGAGCATGCTACTAACACAATGGCTGTATAGCGGGAAAGCCAGAGGCAGCCAAGCATTCCGGATAGACCGGGTAGGCCGTCTCTGAGAGAAGGAAACAACAAGCAACCAGTTGCAAAGCATACAGAGGGAGTGATACAAGCCCCCCACAACTTAAAGGTCCTACCTTCTCCGCCTGCATCTGGCTCCCCCCAGAGTCACCCCGCCCCCATTACCCCCCAACTACCTCCCCGCCCCCCACCCCCCAGTGCCAGGTCAGGGGCCACTATCCCACGCACTACTACCAGTCCAAGTCAAAGTCAAAGCGGGGCCCTGGGGTGGATTCTTCTCCCAGGCCACCCGCTCTCCTAGGACATCGGGCCAGGCCCCGACCGACACCCCACCCCCCCCTCCCCATAGGAACAGCTAAACAAGCCTAGATATGGGACAATGGAGTAGATCAAGGGACCGCAACCCATTCATCCAAGACTCACCTCCTCCACCAGACACACACCCACCATCCGTACGCTATCACACTCTCAAACCCACTCTACGGGGGACGCCTGGAAATACGCCGACGCACCCCTGCGGGTAACAGTTGCACATGGGGTCCCCACATCCGCAGAAAGCGACGCCATCGCCGCTCAGCTCCCACAGCATGCAGCTGGTCCATAAGCAGGGCATTGTGCAGCCGCAATCGCCAAAGTCCGTGCAACGGCCCCCGCACAGTCAACCACTGATGCAACACCGTCAAACGCGCCAGCAGCAGCGCCAGACGCAACCAACATACTTGCACAGGCTCCAGCAGGTCCCCCCATTCGGCTCCCCAAATATCCAACACCGCATTCCGCGCACTCAGAGGCTCCAACCCGGGAAGGCAGCGACGAAGATGGTCCCCCACCCTATCCCAGAAAGCCTGAGCCGTGGGGCAAGTCCAGAACATGTGGCCCAAAGTTGCCCGATCCTGCCCACAACGGGGACAACAATGACTCACTCCGATGCCCGCCCGCCAAGCCCTCAGGGGGGCAAAATAGAGACGACGCGTAATCCGAAACTGAGTATCACGATGCGTCACTTGAGAACTGAGAGTCGGGATGTCTGCCAACCCTCTCAACAGCTGCTCCGCGCTAACTGCTTCCCCCAAGTCCCTTGACCAAGCAGCCGCCAAAGTATCCACCTCTAAAGGAGACACACCTTCCCACAACATTCGATGGAGACCAGACACGCGAACTCCCCCGTCTCCCCCCAGCAACGCCAATTCGATCGTCGAACAGACTTCCCCACGTAAGGCCGCCTGAGGGAGCGTACAAAGATAACTCCGAAGTTGATGATAACGGAAAACATCCCAAGCCCCCAACGGATAGGAACACCGCAGCTCAGCGAAAGACAACATAGCCCCTTCAGTGTTCAACACATGCTCTAAGTTCACTACCCCAAGGGACTCCCAGAGCTGAAAAGGAGAGCGCCCCAGGCCTGGGATAAAGTCGGCGTTACCCCGAATAGGTAGATAGGGAGTGTGCAAAGCGGAGAGCCTACGCCCAGTACAAAAAGTGCGCCATGCCTGTCGAATAGGCCTAAGAAGATACTCCCGAAAGTCCGAGGGGACAGTCTTAATCGACGGGGCATGTAACAGATACCTCAAGTGAAAAGGTGCCAGCGCGGCAGCCCACAGCTCCACTGGGGAGCAGACGGTCAAATCCCATAGCCAATCGCGGACATAGCGCAGCAGACAAGCCACATTATAGCGCCGAATATCGGGAAAGCCCATCCCGCCCAGTTCCCAAGGTTGCTGTAAAATCGCCAGACGTACCCGAGGTCTCCGTCCCCGCCAGAGGAGCCTGCTGAATAGGCGCTCCAGTTGCCGAATATCAACTCGTCGTAGAAACAGCGGAAGGGTCTGTAGTGGGTAAAGGATCTTCGGAAATATCGCCATCTTGCAGAGAGCGACGCGACCCCCCAGAGACAGTGGCAGGTCACTCCACCGATCCACACAAGCCGTCACCTCCCTTACAATTTTAGAGATATTAAGTTGGTAAAGATCTTCCAACCGCGCCGGCAGGCAGATGCCCAAGTACTTAAGGTGTCCTTTCGCCCACTGCAGAGGGAAAGGCCCCTGCCACCCGGGATGCGTCGCGGGGGCCAAGAAAAGCGCCTCTGATTTGTCAAAATTGAGGCGAAGCCCGGACGGTTCCCCATATTCCTGAATAAGCTTGATTAAGCAGGGCAGACCCGCCACCGGATCCCCCAAATGAACCAACAGATCATCGGCGAAAGCAGCAAGACGGAACTCCTCACCCCCCATCCGAACCCCCCGAATTAGAGAAGAGGTTCTGATGAGAGTCAGAAGGGGCTCCAGCGAAAGAACGAAGAGGAGGGGCGAGAGTGGGCAACCCTGCCGAGTGCCCTTCCGAATGGCAAAGTCAGCCGACATAGTCCCATTAATCAGGATCGCCCCAGTAGGATGCGCATAAAGCAGGCGAACCACGTCTACGAAAAACCCACCAATCCCCACTGCGTCCAGGACCTGGTACATAAACCCCCAGTTGACCCGATCAAAAGCCTTCTCGGCATCAAAACTGATTAGAAGAGAGGGGTCCCCTGATATGCGCCCCGCACCGAGCGACAACAAAATCCGCTGCAGGCTGTACGCAACCTGACGCCCGCGCACAAACCCCACCTGATCGCCATGGATCAACAAAGGGAGGTAGGTTGCCAACCGGTCCGCCATTATTTTAGCAAGCAGCTTAAGGTCAACGTTGAGTAATGAAATAGGACGGTAAGAACTCGGCAGAAGGGGGTCCCTCCCTGGTTTGGGCAAAATAGTTATCAAGGCCTTATTGGCTTCAAACGGAAAATGGCCACGCTGGATCAGGTCCTCAAAGTAGCCTATCAAGGGAGGCACCACAGCAGCCCCCAGTGCTTTGTAAAATTCACTACGATATCCATCTACCCCCGGAGCCTTCCCATTCTTCAAAGACCAGATAGCGGCCTGAACCTCTTGCCCAGAGAGAGGTTGATTGAGGGCCTCCATTTGCTCAGCTGCGAGACGCGGCAACCCACACCGCTCAAGGAGGAGGCGCCCCTCCACGTCCCTATCGCCATCACTAGCGTAAAGACGCTGATAAAAGGCCGTGAAGACCTTCTCAATTTCAGCTGAATCACGGGTAATAGTACCATCCGTTTTCTTTATCGCCCCTATCTGCCGAGAACCCCCGGCGGGCCACAGCAACGAGGACATCAATTTCCCAGCTTTATTCCCAAAGCGAGACAGCCGATACCGGTAATATAACATCGATTTCTGGGCTCGTCGATGAAGCAACATCTCCAACTCCGCCTGCAACTCCCGGAGCCTGCGCTGAGCCACCGCGGTTTTGTTACCAGCCACCGCTCGACGCGCTGCACCTAAGTCCCGCTCCAGCTGAAGTATCTGCTGAGCCATCCGTTTACGTCGCTGACTAAGATAACTAATAATATCACCACGGAGTACAGCCTTCCCCGCCTCCCAAAGGAGAGCCGGAGACACACCCGGCATCCCATTCTGTGATTCATACTCTTTCCATCGCTGTCGCAGGAATGCTTCAAAGGAAGCGTCTCCACACAACTCCAAGGGATATCTCCACAACCGGCCCGCCGAGCGGCCCTGCCCCCTCAGCTCCAGGATCACTATTGCATGATCAGATATAACAAGAGATCCTATGTCCGCCCGGGAGGTCCAGGTAAAGACTGAATCCGCCACCAAAAAGTAGTCAATACGTGACCATGTACCATGTGCCCTAGACATATGAGTATAGTCGCGGTCTCCGGGGTGCAACACCCTCCAAATATCAACTAAGCCATAGGCTTCACACAGGCCTCTCAAGCGCTGTCGCCCCCGGCGACTCCCACTCCCCGACACGCCAGACCTGTCCAGGCCAACATCTAAGACCTCATTAAAGTCACCACCCATAATTACCTGATAGCCGCTAGCCGCCAACAACAGCTGGGAGAGATTCTGAAAAAAACGAGCATCATAGGTATTCGGACCATAAACCGAGCACAGCAACACCTTGTTCCCAGCTAGGCTCCCCCAGACGCCCACATACCGGCCATCGACATCCGACACTACTTTCTCCTCGGTCCAACTAACCGATTTTCCAATAAGAATGGCTACGCCCCGCTTCTTCCCCACCGCAGGAGCACCATACACATGAGCGATAGGGCCCGAGCCCAACTTCTGATGTTCCGCCTCCGATTGGTGAGTCTCCTGCAACATAACCACATCCGCCCTCTGGCGTCTCAAATATTGTAGAACCTTGTAGCGCTTTACCGGGGATCCCAGCCCGCAGACATTCCAAGAAACTATTCGCGTGGTCCTAGCTACCACACCGCCTCAAACCAGGATACCACTGATATAGAACCTTTTGCGTACATGCACAAGGGCCCCCCCAGCCAAGGGCCCCTTACCAGGACAACCTAGTCGGGATACATCAAGGAACCAATCATCCAACCCATACAAACCAGTCCCCCACTCATTCTCCAGAACACAGCCATCCCACACTCTCAGACACACTTCAACGTCCCCCCCATCCCCCCCCAAACCCAACAGACCCCCCCGCCTACCCATCCCCATCCCCCCCGCCCACCCTCCCCCAACCTCAACCCCATTCAAACTATCCACACATCCACAGCCAGTCATCCTGGCCCCACCTACCCTTCTTGGGCATGCAGCCCCACCCGCACCACCCCGACAAACAACAGCAAGTAATCCCCATCCCCCCCATCAACCCCTCAGAGGAGAAGAGACCATCAGGAGAGTAAATACAAAGGCACAAATTAAAAGGAAAGGAAAGAAAGAAAGATAGGAGGTCGCTATCCCCTCGCTAGCGGAGAGAGCGTCCCCCCCAGTATTGGCCCGCCGTGCTAAGGACCTAACGGGCCACGCCACCGACCCCCTGTGCTCAACATTGGCCAACTTGCCCCTCACTCGCAAACACAGTGGGAGTCTGTCCAGCTGTGTAAGCCATGTCCATGAGCAGTAGAAGGCCCCAGGGCACCCCCACGCCCCCCTGGAGAACAAACCTCAAAGGGAGCATACTTCCCACATGGCCAGGGAAGGTACAAGGCCCCCCCAACCAATGCATACCGCTCCCCCAGCCGCAGCAGTCCTCCCAGTTAAGGGAAATTAAACAGAAAGAGACTGAGACAGGAGCTGCATGGGAATGTGAGTGAGAACGGAGAAACAGGGAAGGGCAATCCAGAAAGTAGAAAAATTAGGAAATTAGAGAGGCCCCCATACAGTCAACACGGAGACCCCTTCACTGAAGAGTAGCAACAACCATACTCAGAGAGATACGCTAAGAGGGCCAGTGGCCGCCCAGAGTCACTTCAATGGAAAACTCACCCAGAAACAGCACATAAGGCTGGCGCACACAATCCGGGCAGCGGGGATGTCGGACGAGAAATCTGGGAAGCCACCAACCCGGAGACTCAGGGAATACGGGAAGTTCAGAGCTGAAGATTAGGAGATTCGGAAAGTGCCCCCAGTAGGTATGAAAGGACAGGTGAAAGGAGAGGAGAAGGCCAAAAGGCGGGAAAACCAGAGAAGTAGGCCCCAGTCGCATGGCGCCTGCTTGACGCTAAAAGGACCCATTAACTGGCAGGTGAAGACAAAGGTGAGGTCGGGGCCTAGCTGCTTAAAGGAGGCCCCGATGTTGGAAAAATATTATCAAGCGCCTATATACATTGTGTGGCGCAGGCAGGAAACTGCACCCACCCTGACATACCTTTTAGTTTAGAGGAAAAAAGCTGATAAATACAGAAAGGGCTAGTGGTGAGAAGCAACCAGACAGGCCGCCACCTCAACGGGGAGCCACCAGTTGCAGGTTCCACTCGTCAGTCTCCCCCCAGAGGGAGAGAGGCACCGGGGACAAACCATCAGAGCAGTAGACTGCAACCCGGTCCGAGATAGCAGCGGAGCGCCCGAAAAGCAAGCATAACAGGCATCGCCCCGCCATGAAAAATGAAACAGGCAGAGGGCGCGTCCCACCACAAGCAGCCCAAGTATAGACCGGCTCCCGCTGCAGGGGAAGCATCCAAGGGTGAAATTCCCTCCCGCCTCACCGGGGAACTTGCTTTCTGCCCCCACCTCCGCCATTAAAAGCACAAACCAATGCAGCACCCCTTGACATACCAGCAGATAGCCCTCCTGCCCACCTCCCCCACCCTGCCAAGGATCCACAACCCCATTGAGAAAGTCCGACACAAACAAGGACAGCCAAACAAAATGCAAACAAGCAAAACAGGCAGAACAAGGAAACCATTGGGGTCCGAACAGGACCCGGGTCCACAAGCAGTCCAAAGGGCAAACACCGCGGTTAGCATTCGCCGTCCCAAGAGCTGGTCTGCCAAAGTCCTCACGCTCACAGGGTACGGATCAAGTCCACAGCCAGCCGGAGCACAACCCTTCCAAACCAGGTGAGGGCCGACGCCATCAACCTCGCTGTTGGCAGTACGCCATGGCTTCCTCGGGAGATGAGAACAGCCTCTGCCCCCCGTCACAGTCCACTCTCAGGCGGGCAGGATAGGCCAGCGTGAAACGAAGGCCCCTCTCCACGAGCAGGCTGCAAACCTCCTTATAAGCTCTCCGGCGCATAGAAACTCCGGCAGAGTAATCTTGAAAGATGAGGAGAGTGTTGGCGCCACTTCCACCGCGGCGCTGCTGCCGAGCCGCCCGAAGGACTCCCTCCTTCTGGGCAGCATTGAGGAATCTGGCTATGACGGCCCTCGGTCTATTATCGCTTTCACGGTACGGACCCAGCCGATGAGCCCGCTCCAGGACGATCTCTCCCAGTCCTTCGGCTATCGGTAGATGATCGGGGATCCATTTTTCCAGGTAGCAGCGCAAGTCAACCTCCCTCACCGACTCCGCTATGCCGATGAACCGCAGGTTGTTGCGGCGGCTCCTGTTTTCGAGATCCTCTAGCTTCTCAGCTTGCTTTGTCAACTGTTCCTCCAGCTTGTGGATCCGAGCGGAGGCTTGGTCATGGCCATCTTCCAACGTACTTATACGTTGTTCAGCCCGCTCCACACGTCCATTAAAGTCCGCGACAGCTTGCGCCACCGTGCTCATCTGGGCAGCAAGTCCTCCAAGACGATCCTCCAGAGCCAGCACCACGGCTTTAGACACCTCCGCTACCACCAAGCCATGTGCAGGTAGGATCTGGCCCTCCGCTCCACTCTCGGCCATCTTTGCTTCGGCACCGCGGGGTTTTTCTTTCCGGGCAGATTTCGTGGCCATAGCCTCTCCAACTCCAAAATCGGTGCCCCTGCTACCTGCAAGTACGCTACCAGGTTAGGGCTACCTCCCCCGATTAATATTTGCTGCGGGAAAACGAAAAAGGCTGATGGGGGAGGAGCGGGCTCCGGAGCTAGGAAAAACACGTCTTCCCTAGCCCACCATGCCACCGGAAGTCTGCAGCCTGTAATTTTAATCAATTGTGAACCACCCAGATGCCTATTGTGGTATGGGTGGTATATCAAATTTTAATAAAACATAAACATAAACATTGGCACAGAGGAATTTCTCAATGGAGCACTCTCAGGAGAATACTTGTTTCCCTGCTGTCTTTCAAGGGTTATAGCTAGGGCATAGGTCAGTGTTCATACCTGAGCTTCCATTGCTGTTAGAGTTCCTCTCTAAATAGCCTGGCCAGTATGTAGTCCAGTTCTTATGTCCAGCCTTCCAATCCAGATCTCTGGACACTGCATCTCTCTTCACATACCTTCTGGCACGGGTCCTAGGGCCCCTTCCAAGTGCAGCCGTCTCCCTCACAGGTACTGTTTGGTGATTCCTAGCTCTGCAGCACCACTCCTCTGGTTTTCCCCAGTCCAATGGTGTATGCTGGCCTTTTGAATGTCTCCCAGTATACGTACTGCTCTGGACTCCTTTAGACCTCCCAAATGCTTTTCTCTTCTTTCTTCCAAAGGGTTTCTTGCCCTTTCTGTCCGTCTGCTCTGGCTTCGGCTTCTGATGATGATCCTCCAGATAATGAAGCTGTCCAAGACGAGGATCTCCAAGCTGAATCTGAGGATCTGTAGAATAAACTCTAACTTTATTCTGCTTAGATAAGTGCTCCACCCTAGCACAGCGCAGCTGTGCTGAATCAGGCCCTGCCCTTTGAGATGAGTGCTTGGGGATTACCTCATAGCCCTCCTTATTGAACACACGTTTCCCCACTTCAGCTCCTCTAATGGCTTTTGGAAACCTGGTGCATTCTGGGACTGGTAGTCTTTTATGGGAAAATTCTGTTTTCTTATTTCTACCAGTACTGACAGGTTGCTTGTTCAGAGTCACTTCACCTTTTCTATAGCTCCTTCCTGAGCTATGATAAGCTTCCTTATCACAGGTTGCAACTTGGTCCTCAAGCCAGACTTATGCAGCTCATTACTGCCTTGAGAGGGAGTCCCATAGGGACAGTGCTTTTGGCCAGGCAGTCCTCCGGAATCTCTTTGAGGTTTAGGCAACTCCTGCCCTCCGTTGGGCTACCGGTGGAGGTTCTTTCAGTGAAAAGCCTTTCTTTGATGCTGGGACTAGAGGGAGTTCTTTTGTTCAGCCTGGGTTCCCTGGTAGCCCAGAGCTAGGGAGTCACCCATATGTGAGGACTGACTTCCTGCTTGGTCCTGGAGAAAGAGTAGTTACTCACCTGTAACAGGTGTTCTCCAGGAGCAGCAGGAATCAGTCCTCACAACCTCCCTCCTCCCCTAGGAGTTGCAGTTGTACATAGTTTATTTTACATTTTTGTGTGCTGTTTTTTAGCTATGTCATTTGACTGAGCAAGATGGCACCTTTAGGTGGGAAGGGGACCGCGCATGCGTGCAGTATTCCCAAAGGCTTTCATAGAAAGCTGGGGAAATGCTCCGCAGGGGGCTCCATCGACATCGATGTCACCCATATGTGAGGACTGATTCCTGCTGCTCCTGGAGAACACCTGTTACAGGTGAGTAACTACTCTTTCCCCAGAATGTTCCCCATTTCCTAACAAAACCAAAACCCTCATCCTTGCACCATTGTCTCATCCACGCATTGAGACTCCGGAGCTCTGCCTGCCTTTTGGGTCCTGAGCATGGAATGGGAAGCATTTCAGAGGATGCTACCTTGGAAGTTCTGGATTTCAGCTTCCTACCTAAAAGCCTAAATTTAGCCTCCAGAACCTCCCTACAACACTTTCCTATGTCATTGGTGCCAACATGTACCAAGATAGCAGACTCTACTACTACTACTACTACTACTACTGAGCATTTGTATAGCGCTACAAGTTGTATGCAGTGCTGCACAGACATGTAAGACATATCCCTGCTCATCAGAGCTTACAATCTAGTGAAGACAGACAGCACAGAAGGTGTAGACAGGAATAAAACAAGGGGAAGAAGTAAAGAAACAAGGAAACTCCTCCCCAGCACTATCTAAGACCTTGTCTAGATGGCGCGTGAGGTCCGCTACCTACACACCAGGCAGGCACGTTACCAGGCGATCCTCACGTCCAGCAGCTACCCAACTATCTACATGCCTAATGATTGAATCACCAGCTATGATGACTGTCCTAAGCCTTCCCTCGTGGGCACATTGCCATGGAGAAACCTCCTCGGTGTGAGGGTTTTATATCACCTGGAGGACAGTTCCTAGCTACAGGATCATTTCCTGCCACACTAGGGTGATGCTGTCCTGTCACATGACCTCTCTCCTCCATGGCAACAGGGATTCTGCCAGACTGGAGGTGGGACTTTAGTACTATATCCCTGTAGGTCTCTTATATGTACCTCTTTGTTTTCCTTATGTCCTCCAATTCTGGTACTCTAGCTTCCAGAGATCAGACTTGTTCCCTGAAAGCAAAGAGCTCCTTGCACCTAGTGCACACGTAAGACCCCTCACCAACTGGGAGAAAATCATTCATGTGACACTCAATGCAAAAAACTAGAAAATCCCCATTGCACAAAATATTCAAGGTGTGGTTGCACCATGGAACGATACAGAGGCATTATAATATCCTTTGTTTTATTTTCCATTCCTTTATTTATTTTTTATTTATTTATTTATTTAGCTGTATTTATATCCCGCTTTTCACCGGGTCAAAGCGGTCAATTGGGAGATACATTTAACACGAGGGGATATGACACACATACGCTAATACTTACAGGGAACATGGGCAATGGAGGGTTAAGTGGCTTGCCCAAGACCACAAGGAGTACCTATAGGACTAGAAATCCCAGTCCCTCCGGCCTGAGATTGCTGTCCCCAGGTGGGACTTGAACCCCCGGCCCTCCGGCCTGAAGTACCTTGTCCTAACCACTAGGCCACTCCTCCTTTCCTTATGATACCTATTCGTTAGTGGAACACATGATCTGGAACAAGAGAAAAGGGTTTTATGGGCCACTTGGTAATAGTGGGCAAAGAATGATCACATTTGATTTAAAAAATGAAAGAAGGGTGGCAAGGAAATCCACTGTATTACCTTTTAACTTTAAAAAGGGAGATTATGATAAAATAAGGAAAGTAGTTAAGAAAAAACTAAAAGGAGCAGCTTTAAAAGTTAAAGATTTACATTAAGCATGGGTGTTGATTAAAAGTACTGTCTTGTAAGCCCAGAACAGATATATTCCATGCTTTAAGAAAAGTGGAAGAAAGGCCAAAAATCTGTCAGCATGGTTTAAAGGCAAAGTCAGAGAGGCTGTTGTAGCCAAAAAAGCATCTTTCAGGAAATGGAAAAAGGAGCCAAATGATGAAAACAGGAAACAACATAAGCATTGGCAAGTTAGATGCAAGGGATTGATAAGACAAGCAAAGAAAGAATTTGAAAAGAAGCTTGCTGTAAAATTTTTTCAAGTACATTCGTAGCAAAAAACCTGTGAGAGAGTCGTTTGGACCATTAGATGATAGAGGTGTAAAAGGGGGCTAAGTGAGGAGAATTCCATAGCAGAGAGACTAAATTAATTCTTTGCTTCAGTCTTTACTAAAGAAGATGTAGGGAAGTTACCCATGCTTGAAATGATATATAAAGGTGATGTATCGGAAGAATTTAAAAGGATATCGATAAACTGGGAAGATGTACAACAACTATTTGAGAAACTGAAGAGTAAAATAGTTATCTCCAAGTTTTAATGCCCTGTTCAATGTAATTTCAATTTGTTCATTGAAAACCGCCTTGATAATCAAGAAAGGTGGTATATAAGAAATGTTAAATAAATAAATAAAAATAAATAAATAAACTGTCATTAAAATCCTCTGTAGAACCGGAAGATTGGAGAATGGCCAGTGTAACGCCGGGGTGATCCAGGAAACTACAGACCAGTGGTGCTGATGGCAGTACTGGGCAAAAAGATAGAAACCATCATAAAGAATAAAATTACTGAACATGTAGATATTCATAATTTAATGGGAGAAAACCAAAATGGATTTAGCCAAGGAAAGTCTTGTCTTACTAATTTGTTATATTTTTTTAAGGTGTTAGACATAGGTGAGCCAGTTAACATAGTATATCTGGATTTCCAGAAAGCCTTTGACAAGGTCCCTCATGAGTCTCTTGGTGAAACTAAAAATTCATGGGATTGAAGGCAGTGTACTATTGTGGATCAGGAACCGGTTAAAAGGTGGAAGGTAGAGAGTAGGGCTAAATGACCAATTTCCTCAATGGAGAAAAGTAAATAGTGGAGTATCCCAGGGATCTGTGCTGGGTCCGTTGCTTTTTAACATATTCATAAATGACCTGGAAATGGGAATAATGAGTGAGGTGATCAAATTTGTAGAAGACACAAAATTATTCAAAGTTGTTAAAACACTAGAAGATTGTGAAAAATTGCAAGAGGATCTTGATAAATTGGAAGACAGGACATCCAGATGGCAAATGAAATTTAATGTGGACAAGTGCAAAGTTATGCATCTAGGAAAAAATGACCCCAACTTTGGTTACATGATGCAAAGTACCATCATAGAAACCACCACCCAGGAAAATGATTTGGTGCCATAAGGATAATACGTTAAAACCCTCTGCCCATTGTGCAGCGCGGCCAGGAAAGCAAATAGAATGTTAAGAATCATAAGGAAAAGAATGCAGAATAAAAGCAAGGATATTGTAATGCCTTTGTATCTTTCCATGGTACGACCGGACCTTAAATATTGTGTACAATTCTGGTCGCCATATCTTAAAAAGGCAGAATTATAAAATGTACAGAGAAGAGCAATAAAAATGGTAAAGGGGATGGAAGGATTTCCCTTTTGAGGAGAGACTTAAAAGGTTAGGGCTCTTCAAAATATTTTTTCCCTCAACGCGTAATCAAACTCTGGAAATCATTACCGGAGAATGTAGTAAAAGCTGTTAGTGTAGCTGAGTTTAAAAAAGGTTTGGACAAGTTCCTGGAGGAAAGGTCCATAAATCATCATTAAAGAGGATCCAGGAAATCCACTGCTTACCCTGGGATGAACATTGTAGAACCTATGTGCCTTTTTGCGAACCTGCTAGGTACTTGTAACCTGGATTGGCAACTATTTGAAACAGGATACTGGGCTTGATGGACCTTAATCTGACCCAATATGGTATTTCTTATGTTCCTGTACCTATACCCACATCCAGATACATCCCAGTCATAGAAAGTATCTCAGATTCATTGTAGGGAAACACCACTTCAATTATGGCATACTGCCCTTTGGTATAGCATCCTTGAGCATTCACCAAATGTGTAGGTGTTGTCACATATCTACACAGACTGGGAGTTTGTGTTTCACTACTTGGATGACTGGCTGCTCAAAAGCACCTCCCAAGACAGAATTCAAAAATCTGTATGCATCCATGTGCTGGCCTGCTAAGGTTCATCATAAATGACCCCAAATCCCAATAGAACCCTTCCCACCAATTGCGCTTCATTTGAGCCCTGCTCGACATGACTCTACCGTGAACCTTTCTTCCTACAGACAGGCTCACCCCCTTAGTGTAGCAAGTAAAAGAGGTTCAAGATTTTCTCCAGCTGTCAGTGTGATGGGCTATATAGAATGTTACCCATACTTTTCCAAAGGGATTATCAGCAGTCCCCTTTAAGAGAGTTTGCAACCTAGAGTTCAGGGCTGGGAGGGCGTGGCTCACAGGGAGGTTAAGAACCCAGCCAGGCTGCAGGAGGGAGAGAGTCCTTTGGTGCCAGAAGTCCCTTCCAAGGCAAGCTGTACAAAGGAGGTAGGTTCATCTACATTTTAGACAATTTCAGGAGACCTTGTGCACCCAATGAAAACAAATCACTGAAAGACTTAAGAGACATTATCTCAGTCACAAGGCCTCTTTAGGAGTCTCCTTCCTTGGGGATGCTACCTTCCAGTTTGACCAAGGACTCCCCCTTTCAAGAGCCACCATATCAAAGTCTTTTGATGACAGATGCATCCAAGTTGGTCTGGGGAGCTTATCTCAATGGGTTTCACACCCAAAGCTTGTGGTCTTTCCAGGAGAGTCTCCATCATATCAGCTTCCTGAAACTGAGAACAACTGCTCTAAAGGCTTTCAGAGAGTGGTTGGCCAATCTAAGTGTCATTATCTAGATGCACATTCAAGTAGTGATCTTTTACATCAACTTGCAGAGAGGAACAGATTTTTACCTCTTATGCTGAGAAACTGTCAATACTGAGGAAAATGTAGGGATGTTACCCATGACTGAAGTAGTATTTAAAGGTGATACTGCAGAAGAATTGAAAGAAATATCGCTACTCCGGGAAGATGTATTACAACTATTTGATAAACTGAAGAGTAGCAAATCACTTGGACCGGATGGTATACATTCAAGGGTTTAGAAAGAACTGAAATATGAGATTGCAGAGCTGCTATTAGTAATCTGTGAACTATCATTAAAATCATCTGTAATACCTGAAAATTGGAGGATGGCCAATGTAACGCCAATTTTTAAAAAGGGTTCCAAAGGTGATCTGGGAAACTACAGACCGGTGAGCCTGACGTCAGTACCGGGAGAAATGGTAGAAACCATCATAAAGAGCAAAATTACTGAACATGTAGATAGTCATGGCTTAATGGGAGACAGCCAACATGGCTTTAGACAAGGAAGATCTTGTCTTACTAATCTGTTATGTTTTTTTGAAGGTGTGAATAAACAGGTAGACAAAGGTGAGTCGGTTGATATAGTGTATCTGGACTTTCAGAAAGCCTTTGACAAGGTCCCTCATCAGAGACTTTTGGCAAAACTAAAAAGTCATGGGATAGGAGGCAGTGTCCTATTGTGGATCAGGAACCAGTTAAAAAAAAGAAAGCAGAGGGTAGGGCTAAATGGCCAATTTTCCCAATGGAGAAAGGTGAATAGTGGAGTATACCAGGGATCTGTGCTGAGTCCACTGCTTTTTGACATATTCATAAATGACCTGGAAAAGGGAATAACGAGTGAGGTTATCAAATTTGCAGATGACGCAAAACTATTTAAAGTTGTTAAAACCCATGGGGATTGTGGAAAATTGCAAGAGGATCTTGATAAATTGGAAGACTGGGCATCCAAATGGCAGATGAAATTTAATGTGGAGAAGTGCAAAGTTATGCACCTAGGAAAGAACAACCAAAACTATGGTTACATGATGCAAGGTTCCACATTAGGAACCACCACCAAGGAAAAAGATTTTGGTGTCATCGTGGATAACATGTTAAAACCCTCCACCCAGTGTGCAGCGGCGGTCAAGAGAGCAAATAGAATGCTAGGTATCATAAGGAAAGGAATGATAAATAAAACAAAGGATATTATAATGCCTTTGTATCGTTTCATGGTGCGACCGCACCTTGAATATAGTGTGCAATTCTGGTCGTCATATCTTAAAAAGGATATAGCATTATTAGAAAAGGTACAGAGAAGAGTCACCAAAATGGTAAACGGGTTGGAAGGATACCCCTATGAAGAAAGAATAAAAAGGTTAGGGCTTCTCAACCTGGAAAAGATACAGCTAAGGGGAGATATGATTGAGGTCTATAAATTAATGAATGAAGTGGAACGGGTAAACGTAGATCGATTTTTTTACATCATCAGAATACAGAAAGACTAGGGTACATGCAATGAATCTGTAGGGTAACCCAGGATATCACTGCTTGACCCAATACAAGCATTGTGGAACCTGTGTCCTTTGGGGAAACTGCTAGGTACTTATGATCTAGATTGGCCACTTTTGGAAACAAGATACTGGGCATGATGGACCTTGGTCTGACCCAGTATGGCATATCTTATGTTCTTATGACTGTGGTAGTTCACCATCTCTCAGGGGATGACACTATGGGCCACCTATCTGGTGGACGAAGAAAGATTCTGGCAGATAGGCTGAATCATGTCCTTCATCTGCAGAGCTGGATTTTAGACAGGAACGTAGCACTGACTATCTTTTGGGAATGGGGCACTCCTTCGATAAACCTCTCTGCAACTCCCCAGAATAACCAGGTCCCTCAATGCTGCACCAGAATAGGGACGTATGGCAAACTAACTTTGGATGCCTTCCGCCTTCATTGGGGATTGGCAAGAACATTCCTAAAACTCCATTGCAACAAATGCACTATGATTCTCATCGCACCTTTCTGGCTTTTTCTTCATGACCTCTCAGTCCAGAAACCAATGCTGCTGGGTGCCTCTCCATTTCTAATTTTTCAGGATCAGGGCAAGCTTCTGCATCCCATTATCAAGTCTCTAGCCCTCACAATTTGGATGTTGAGAGGCTAGAACTCTGTTCCATAAACTGCCAGTTAGAGTAGCTGATGTCGTCTTGGCTTCCAGGAGAGTTTCTACTGGAAAATTCTTTGCTTTCAAGTGGCAGAGGTCTGCAATCTAGTGTGAAGACCAGGCCAAAATTGTTTCTATACCTTATGCACCCTTCGTAGTCTGCTTAAAAATCAACTTGGTAAGGGTTCATCTCAGTGAAGTTGATGCTTATTACCAGGTAGAAGGAACACAATCTCTCTACAGCCTTTAGTTGTTTGTTTCATGTGCAGCATGTCTCAGTTGAAGTCTCCCCTCAAGCTGCCAATTGTGTGATGGGATCTCAATGTGTTTTTAATTCAGCTGATGAAAGCTCCTTTTGAGCCACTAAATACCTAGGAAGTTCCTAACATAGAAAGTCTTGTTTTTGGCAGCAGTCACTTCAGTGTGCAGAGTTAGTGAGCTCTAGGCTTACCAGGACAAGCATTTTGAAACCTGTGTGCCTCTTTGGGAACCTGCCAGTACTTGTGGCCTGGATTGGCCACTGCTGGAAACAGGATACTGGGCTTGATGGACCCTGGTTTCATCTAGTAAGGCATCCTACACTGTTTGTTTTCACAATAGGGTGGTGTTTTGTACTCTCCCTAAATTCCTTCCAAAGGTAGTGTTGTAATTCCACCTTAACCAGTCAATAGTCCTACCAACCATGTCCAAAAACCCAATTCCCACAAAGGAGAAAGAACGCTGCACATGTTAGAATGCAAGAGAGCCTTGGACTTTTATTTGAAGTGGACAAGTGCCCTTAGGAAGTCCACCTAACCTTTTCTTTCTTTTGAGCCTAGCAGAGTGGGGGCTGCCATGAGCAAATACACACTTTCTACTTGGCTAACAAATTGCATCTTTTTCGTTTATGCCCTGGCAGACCAGATCCTTGAGGGCCATATGACCCATAATTTCAAAGCCATGGCTGCCTCAGTGTCTCACTTGATGTTAGCTCTATTGAAGAGATTTGCAAGGCTGCAAACTCTACCTTTGTCCATACATTCACATCTCATTACCTTTTGGAAAGGGATTGGTCACGACAGTAGTTTTGGTCAGTCGATCCTCTGGAATCTTTTTGAGGGTTAGAAATCATCTCTATTCCCTCCTAGGCCCTTCTATTTTAAAGCAGGTTGCCTCTAGTGTAAAAAAAAAGAGCCTTGTTGCGACATTATTGGTTCTGTTTATTGTTGTGAAGCAGCCTGTAGTTAGGGATTCCCAAATGTGAGGACTTATCCTTCTTGTCCATGGAGAGAATTAAGTTACTTACCTGTAGCAGGTGTTCTCATGGGCAGCAGGATAAGTCCTTACTACCTTCCCTCTTCCCCTTGGAGTTCACTGACTAATCAAAGGCATTTATGTGATTTAAAAACCTCTGAACTGTGTAAATGCTGTTAGAGAGGGATATTCAAGGAGAAAATTGGTTGGAAAACCTGAATAGCTAAGTTAGAGAAAAATAGAAGAGACCGTCCATGCTTGTTGGGATTTGTTGTGGCCTGGAGCTGTGGACTTTTTGTAATAAGAACTTAAACAAAGCTCACATCCAGGAATTTGGAGGAATATTTTCTGAATAAAACAAAATAAGTTTAAAAACCTGGCTGCGCTCTGACTCAGTGGAAGCCAGAAGTAAAGGGAATGGTGTTGAGCTGACTGGCTTGTACTGCTGTGTGATTCTCAAAAGCTTTGAATTTAAAAGTAGGTGCTTTGGTCAGACTGCCCTTACCAAATAATAGCTTCCTCACAGGAAAATATTAAGAATAAGGATTTCCCTCCAGAAATAGTGAATGTGTTAGAATATCCAGGAGAGTGTTTTCATGAGTGTCAGTGTAAGAGGAAATAGATAGGGAATTTTAATTATCTTTTTATTTCCATCTAGTTAGGGTCCGTGACTGGTTCTAAATACTCTGAACTTAAATACTTTGTGGTATTTAAAGGTGTGGAAGAATTGAAGGAAATATCGATACATCGGGAAGATGTATTACAACTATTAGATAAACTGAAGAGTAGCAAATCACCTGGGCCGGATGGTATACATCCAAGGGTGTTGAAAGAACTGAAATACGAGATTGCAGACCTGCTATTAGTAATCTGTGAACTATCATTAAAATCATCTCTAATACCTGAAGATTGGAGGATCGCCAATGTAACACCAATTTTTAAAAAGGGTTCCAGGGGTGATACAGGAAACTACAGACCGGTGAGCCTGACATCAGTACCGGGAAAAATGATAGAAACCATCATAAAGAATAAAATTACTCAGCATGTAGACAGTCATGACCTAATGGGAGACAGCCAACATGGCTTTAGACAAGGAAGATCTTGTCTTACTATTCTGTTATGTTTTTTTGAAGGAGTGAATAATCAGGTGGACAAAGGTGAGTCGGTTGATATTGTGTATCTGGACTTTCAGAAAGCCTTTGACAAGGTCCCTCATGAGAGACTTTTGGCAAAACTAAAGAGTCATAGGATAGGAGGCAGTGTACTATTGTGGATCAGGAACGGGTTAAAAGATAGAAAGCAGAGGGTAGGGCTAAATGGCCAATTTTCCCAATGGAGAAAGGTGAATAGTGGTGTACCCCAGGGATCTGTGCTGGGTCCGCTGCTTTTTGACATATTCATAAATGACCTGGAAAGTGGAATAACAAGTGAGGTTATCAAATTTGCAGATGGCACAAAACTATTTAAAGTTGTTAAAACCCAAGAGGATTGTGGACAATTGCAAGAGGATCTTGATAAATTGGAAGACTGGGCATCAAAATGGCAGATGAAATTTAATGTGGACAAGTGCAAGGTTATGCACCTAGGGAAGAACAACCCAAACTATGGTTACACGGTGCAAGGTTCCACATTAGGAACCACCACCCTGGAAAAAGATTTAGGCGTCATTGTGGATACCATGTTAAAACCCTCGGCCCAGTGTGCAGCAGCGGCCAAAAGAGCAAATAGAATGCTAGGTATGATAAGGAAAGGAATGGAAAATAAAACAAAAGATATTATAATGACTCTATATCGTTCCATGGTGAGACCGCACCTTGAATATTGTGTGCAATTCTGGTCGCCGTATCTTAAAAAGGATATAGCGATTTTAGAAAAGGTTCAGAGAAGAGCCACCAAAATGGTAAAGGGGATGGAAGGATACTCCTATGAAGAAAGGCTAAAAAGGTTAGGGCTCTTTAACCTGGAAAAGAGACGCTGAGGGGAGATATGATAGAAGTCTATAAATTAATGAACGGAGTGGAACGGGTAAACGTAGATCGATTGTTTACCTTATCAGAATATAGAAAGACTAGGGGACATGCAATGAAGCTACAGGGTAAACTATTTAAGACTAATAAAAGAAAATATTTTTTCACTCAACGTGTAATCAAACTCTGGAATTTGTTACCGGAGGATGTAGTAAAGGCTGTTAGTGTAGCTGGGTTTATAAAAGGTTTGGGCAAGTTCCTGGAGGAAAGGTCCATAAACCATTATTAAGAAGGGACCCAGGATATCAATGCTTGAACAAATACAAGCATTGTGGAACCTGTGTCCCTTGGGGAAACTGCTAGGTACATATGACCTAGATTGGCCACTGTTGGAAACAGAATACTGGGCTTGATGGACCTTGATCTGACCCAGTATGGCATATCTTATGTTCTTATGTTCTTATAAATATGTTCCAGGCTGCTGAGAGGCCTCCCACCCAGATAGAGTTTTGCTTTATTGATTTTAGTAAAGATAGGGCGTAGGAACTGAAATTCTGGAGAGAGCTTCACTGAATCTGGGGAGCTGAAGAACTGAATTGGACCCTGAGGAGTCTGCAGTCACTGAATTCATTGGGCCCCGATGAAAGAGAATGATGAGGATGCGTGAGGCACATGTGCACCAACACCTGGACTGAGGAAAAAATTGTGAGCTCATGACAACTTCTTTTTAAAAATACAGAGTACTGATTTAATGTAATACTTACCTGTTAAAAGGTGGTTTCTGTGAAAAGAAAGTAAAACGTCTGTGTAATAAGACTTGTAAAACTATAATAGAGAAATATTATCCTTGAATGTTAGTTGCAATAGATTTGGAGTATCCTACAAGAGTTTTTTACTGTACTTTTTTTTTTCCCCCCCTCGCCATTAGTTGTCCTTAGAATTTTTCATGACACTTCATCTTTTGCACACTACTCTAGAGACTATGTAAGGTACAGGAATTTCTTCGGTCCTATTGCTCCTTCCGCATCTGCTCTTTCTACGATACAGGAGTATGTCTCTCACGCTTTGTTTTCATGAGCAATCTAAAATTTTTATAAACTTTTCGGTTACTACTTTTTTTTTTTCTAAAATAGTATGGTTCCTTGTGATATATATATATGCATTTATGCGCAGTATGACTCTTGCAGCATAATTGTAAATGTTTCTTTGGGGCATCCTGGCCCCCTATTGGGCATGTGCCCTTACCGTACATTTTTACAGGCAACAGGAGTATATTTAAATTTCATAATTCGTCTATGTATCGCACAAATAAATTATATAAATATAGTCTTTTAACTCAGGATAGCCATTTGTAAGAATGAGGGTTTGTTTTTGCATCACCACTCGGTGCTAACATGGTTTTTTTATTTAAATGACTAGTCAACGGTATTCTTTTTATCCATGATTGATGATTACATTTTTTGATTGGCTTGATAAGATGATTTTGTACCTTTATTAAAATGACCAGTGACAGGTATCAAACACAAAATGCTCCGTATGAATGATAGCAGAAATGCAGCACTGTCACCCATTGCTTAAGGATCACACTAAATTTAACACTCCACAATGGTCTCTAATTTACTGTTTTTTATGTTGCAGTTTTTAACTCCAATTACTTTTTCCTTAGCAATTATATTACGGTGCTATATGCTATTCATCTATATTTTCACTTTCTGGTTGTCAGTCATATTTGATAAGACCATTAAGTACATTTTAAGAGGATGTTTAACAAGAAACAGACACCTAAGGGACACAAATTGGATACATTCTACCTTACAAGGTCGATGTACATTGACCTTTCTTTTGGCATGAAAATCTTCTTGAAATACATACCAATCCCGCTGATATCTATTTGTTCTTTATCGACTATAGCAAGGCTTTTGACTGTGTAAACCATGAGAAACTCTGGGCCACATTAAGAAGCATGGGTATAACAGAACACCTGATCGTACTCTTGCACAATCTGTACATTGATCAAGAAGCAACAGTTCGAACGGATCAAGGAGAAACAGAATGGTTTAAAATAAGCAAAGGTGTAAGACAAGGCTGCATACTTTCCCCCTACCTGTTTAATTTATATGCAGAACAAATCATCAGAGAAGCAGGATTGTATGAAGACAACAGAGGTGTGAAGATTGGTGGAAGACTCATCAACAACCTTCGCTATGCTGATGATACCACATTACTGGCTGAAAGTGAAGATGATCTGAAACATTTGCTTCTCACAATCAAAGAACATAGTCTCAAAATGGGCCTGCACCTTAATGTAAAGAAGACAAAGATCATGACAACTGGCATAATCAACAGGTTCATCGTTGAAGGAGAAGAAATTGAAATCGTGAACAACTTTAACCTACTTGGATCAACAATCAATAAAGAAGCAACAAGCAGTCAAGAAATCAGATGACGCATTGCTCTTGGCAGAATGGCTATGAAAGACCTAGATAAGATTCTCAAGAGCAGAGATGTCTCTCTCCATACAAAGATTCGACTTGTTCAAGCCATGGTATTTTCAATAACATCATATGGATGTGAAAGCTGGACAGTGAAAAAGATAGACAGGAAGAAAATTGATGCCTTTGAATTATGGTGCTGGCGGCGAATACTGTGTATACCATGGACTGCCCGAAGAACAAACCAGTCGGTACTAGAGGAGATCAAACCTAAGCTTTCTTTAGAAGCTCAGATGACAAGACTTCGACTTTCATACTTTGGACACATCACGCGAAGAGAGAGATCATTAGAGAAAGACATCATGCTTGGCAAGATAGAAGGTAAACGCAAAAGAGGAAGGCCAGCAATGAGATGGATTGATACAATAACAGCAGCTACGGGTACCAGTCTGTCAACAATGAACCGCCTGACTCAAGACCGAACACAGTTTAGGATAGCTATCCAGAGGGTCGCCATGAGTCGACTCCAACTCAACGGCACTTAACAACAACAAACCGCTGCAGGGCTTTTCGTTTCACTAGCGTCTTCAAGGCATATGTTCTGCTGGAAGGCAAGTTTGCTTCTCTCACTGTCCTTCTCTCTGCTTTATGCTTTTTAATAGACTATATCTTATTCTGTGTACCTGCTTTTTCTCCAGGACCAAGCAGGAAGTCAGTCCTCACATATGGGTGACGCCGGCACTGACGGAGCCCCCGTGCGGAGCATTTCCCCAGCTTTCATAGAAAGCATTTGGGAATGTAGCGCGCATGCGCGGTCCCCTTCCCGCCCAAGGGTGCCATCTTATTCAGTCTTCTTTTTTCCGCGGAGCCCGACGGATGTATATTCGTTTCATCCGAGGAAGAAGTTGATTTTTCTTGCGTTAACCTGTTTTTCTTCGGTTCAACGCCGGTTTCCCTTTCCCGCCTGGGCCCGATACGTCGGTATCGAGCCCGGATCTCTTTTTCGGTTTTTGTCCTTAGTGACTAGCATTCGCGCCATTTTTTCTTTTTTCACTGGCAGCCCTGTCTTTTGACCTTGCAGGGGCCCTTTTCCCCCGATGGCTGCCAGCGGGTTTAAAAAGTGTGATTGGTGTAAGAAACTTATGTCTCTCACCGACACACATGACTGCTGCCTCCGGTGCCTCGGACCCGATCATAACCCGATGATCTGTGGTCCATGTGGGAAGATGTCCTCTAAGGCGTTAAGGAGTCGGCAGCACCAAAAGGAAAGAATCTTCTCTGACTCCGCGTCCGGTAGGGCCTGGACCTCGTCAGAAGTCTCGACATCTTGGGACTCCGGCCCCGAGCAGCATCGAGGCTCCTCTGAAAAGGGGTCTCCCTCGCGGGAGCATCGTAAGAAGAAAAAACCCATGAGGGCAACGTCGGTGAACGCACTTGGCTCCTCGAGGGCCAAGTCTCATAGCCCCGAGAGTCGTCCCGGGTCTTCGGAGTTGGAGAGGCCTGCAAAACAACCTCGTGTGGAGATGGAGTCCCCGGGTCACGTGAGTACTGTAGTCCTCGTGGACTCACCTCCACGGGAGCTGACATCGGGCCCGGGGCCACCGGGGCCCGAGTCGGGGGCTGCTGAGTCTCCTGAGCTCGGATTCAGGTTGACGGCCTTGGAGAGCAGCTTGGCTGCCTTCATGGAACAGCAGTGGGCACTGATCGGCGGTCTCACCGGTGCATCTGCCCCGACCACCGGGACATCGACGTCCAAGTCGACCCCAGAGGCCGAGCCGATCCTCGAGTCCATGCGATCTCGAGTCGATCCTCGGCCAAGGTCCCCCTTGGCCTCCCATTCGGGACCGAGGTCGTCGATGCCGGTACCCTCGACATCGGGGCGGATGGCATCGATGCCTGCCCGACCGGAGCTGCTCGATTCCTCCTCTGAGGAGTCCGGCTGGGAAACGGAGGATGAGGAGTCGCCCGACACCTTTCGGACTCGGTGCGTTCCTTCGGATTTGCCCGAGTCTGAGCCTCGGAGAAGGTCCCCCCCGGAGGATACCCGGTTCTCGGACTTTGTGTGGGACATGGCCAAGGCTTTGGCATTCCCCGCGGATCCCGAGGAGAAAGCTTGAGCCGAGGAGCTCGAGGCCCTACAATATGACTCTCCTCCGAAAGAGGCCTTTACTGTTCCGGTTCCTCTGATGCTGGAATGGTTGCTCTTCCGCATGTGGGAGGTGCCGGCATCGACGCCGGTTTTGAGCAAGCGGGTCGATTCCATCTATCGAGTCCGCAAGAGCCCCGGGTTCCAAAAGGCACAATTACCGCACCACTCCATGGTTGTGGAATCGGCCATGTATCGTCTGAAGAGTCAGAAGATGCACTCCTCGGTGCCTCCCGGCCGGGAGGCCCGAACCTGGATGCCCTCTGTAAGAAGTGCTTCCAGGGCTCTATGCTTGCTTGCCGTGTCCAGACCTACCAGCTGTACATGGGCATGTACCTTCGAGACCTGGCAAAGGAGATTGCTGGGTTCTCTGCTGGTCTCTCCGAGGAACCTTTGCAGAGGTTCAATGCTCTGTCCTCAGGTATTCGTGAATTCTCGAAGTTTATATCTCGAGCAGCCTATGATGGCTTTGAGGCTTCAGCCCGAGTAGCCGCGGCCGGCATCGGTGCACGCCGTCAGGCTTGGCTACAGTCATCGGACCTCGAGCCATGGGTGCAGGACAAGTTGGTCGATGTCCCCTGCCGAGGTGAAAACCTCTTTGGCAAGCCCATGGCTGACAAAGCTGCCGAACTCGAGACCAAGACTCTTACCCGGACAAGGCTGTCAGAAAAACCTCTGCCCCTTCTCAGAAGAAGATGGGCTCGGGAAAAAAGACCTTTTACCCAAGGAAGTCATCTGCCTATAAACAGTACCCTCATTATCAGGCTTCTGTAGCTCCCCAACAGGGTCAGCAGGCCAAGGGGCAGGGTCATGGGCCCCGTAGGCAGAAAGCCCCCAAGCCTCTTACTCCGGCTCCTGCTCAGCAGGGAGGGGGTTTTTGACTGCATTGAAATAGCCTCTCCTCCTCAGCTGGCCCCCATCAGCACTGGAGGCAGGCTGGCCCTGTTCACCCACAGGTGGTCAGCCGTCACAAGGAATACCTGGGTTCTAAGTATAGTCCAGAAGGACTATCTCCTCCACTTCCACCAGGTACCCCCCTCCTGTTTCCCAGGGGAGCCTCCCAGACTCCCTCTGCACAGGGACTTACTCCTGCAGGAGTTGGCAGGTCTTCTAAAGGAACAGGCAGTGGAACCGGCCAAGTGCCTGGCGGTGGTAGCGGCCTACCTCAGGGTTCAAGGCCTCTTTGTCTTTCCATATCTGGACGATTGGCTCATCAGAGGTCAATCCCCGCAAGAGGCCATTCAAGCCACCCTTCGCACTGTCGCTCTGCTTCAGCACCTGGGGTTTGTCATAAACTTCGCAAAGTCCAGTTTGCAACCCTCCCAGAACATGGAGCTTGACTGGACACCTTTCAGGCAAAGGCCTTTCTACCAGTGGACAGGGCCCACAGATTGATGGCTCTAGCCAGGCTATTCCACAGCAGTTCTCTGGTCTCCACCAGACAATTCCTGAGGCTCTTAGTCCACATGGCCTCCACAGTCCATGTGACTCCAAATGCCCGTCTCCACATGAGGCCAGCTCAATCGGGCCTCAGGACTCAGTGGCACCAGGTCACAGGAAGCCTCATGGACAAAGTGAGGGTGTCCAGCCTACTAGTCTTCTCTGCAATGGTGGCTTCATCTTCCGAATCTAGTGCAAGGGGTGCCTTTTCAGGCACCTCCACACCCTAAGGTGCTGACAACCGATGCTTCTCTTCAAGGTTGGGGTGCACATTGCCAAGGGGCATGTACTCAAGGCCTGTGGACTCCTTGGGAGGCTGCACAACAGATCAATCTATTAGAACTGAGAGCTATCCGCTTAGCCCTGAGAACTTTCTCTCATCTCATCTCTCACCAGTCTAACTTGGTTCAGAGTGACGGACAATCAAGTAGCAAAGTTCTATGTGAACAAACAAGGGGGCACAGGGTCCCGCATTCTCTGTCAGGAAGCGCAGAAACTGTGATCCTGGGCAGTCAATCATGGCATTCTTCTCAAAGCAGTCTACCTCCCAGGTCAGGAGAATTACCTGGCTGACAGATTGAGCAGGATCCTGCAGCCTGTGATGGCGCAGCTGGGTTAAATGCTAGTGAAAGGAGGAGAAACCATTCTTTTTCCCCTGTAGCCAAGAGCAGTGCAGGAAGGGAAAGGGTTAAACCTTCAACTTATAGAAAAAACTCCGTGCACAGAAAGCAGGAGAGAGAGCCACACCTCAGCTCCATGGCAACTAGGGGAGCTGACGTGAGAGGCAGGGGGCGGAGCCAAAGCCCATAGGACAGCCCCAAACATTTAGGCAGGAGGAAACAGTTAGAAAAGAACACGCTGAAAAACGTTCTGGGAGGGACGGTGAAAGGAGTTCTGAGAGGAGCTGTGAAAGGAAGTCTGAGGGGACGTCTGAGAGGAACCGAGAAGGGAAGTGTGAGGAAGAGAGAAGGAATAGTCCTCAGGAGAAAAGTCTGGAAACTTGGTACAAAGGCCAGAGGAATTCTTCTCAGGAGTCTTCCATTGAAGCTGTTGTAAAAGGTGGGAAATTAAGCAGGAACAAAGCTCCATTTGAAAGGCTGCACAGACACTCTGATTGCAGGCAGCGTGCGTGTAGCTCCAGTTCAGAGAGAAGCACAGCTGACAGGGAGCAAGTTGCTGATTGGAAGCTCTGGAGACAGGAGTCAGAGTCAGACCCTGTTGAGAAGCTTAACGGCAAAGAGCAGAGGAAGCAGTCTGGGGACAAGAGGTTGCCTGTAAGCCTACCAGAAAGGGTAAGGAAGGCCAGGAAAAAGGTGAGCCCTTTTGAATCCATTAAGTCAGTGCTAAAGGAGACTGGTGTCCTAAGTTCCTCCCCCATACCTCAGAGTAAAGAAGAGTCCCGTTGGAAACAGATTAAAGCTTTATTAGAGCAGTGGAAGCCTGCTCAGGAGAAGCCTGTAATTGAACAAGGCATATCAGACTCAGAGGGAGAGCCCCTGCAGATTGAAGAAGCTGTTATTGGAAGCGAGGGTTATGATATGGAAACAGATTGTGCATTTTGCCAGAGAGGGTGAAAGCTGTAAAATGTTATGCTAATAGTAAGTGCTGGAAGAAGCCTGAGATTGTGCTGGTGGGATTTTACACAGGAAGAGGCAGAGAGCTGCCGAAGTGTGAAAGCCAGGCCAATTAGGCAACCGGGGAAGAAAAGAACATTACTGTTTTATGGTTTGTTTTAAGAAAGCATTTGTTGCTGGAGGAGAAAGCAGTGAATGTTTTATAACAGAAAGAAGCTTGAAGAAAGTGCTTTGAAAGAAACATGCCTGTATGTCTAACAGGTGAATAATGCTGTATCAGTTAAAGACACTTTGGTTTGGAGAAGAATCCTTTATTTCTGTTTATTGGGATAGTAGATAGACACTTGTGCAACAATAACAATAAAACTTATTGTTAACCCAATTCCTTGCTGACTCCGTCTTTGCCACAACTACAAGGGAACAGAGCACTTAAAAAGGATAAAATAAATATGTGGTCCGTCCATTCCCACTAGGCAACCGCCTATACCAAGGGGTGGACGCGACAGCTGGCGTAGTTTTTCGGATTAAGCTACTACCTCACAGATACAAAGGACTTGTGTTACTCTACCAAAGAAGTTTCTCGGGAAAAGAAACCAAGCAACACGCACGTACCTCTGAAGAGCTGACCAGTTCTGCAGGAAAACTCGGAGTGGAGTATCGACGGAAGCGGACCGGATCGGGTGTTCCAGTGATACTGCTGTCCTGTGAAGTGAGACTCACCACTTGTAGCAGGTAACCCGTAGATGGGAAGGGGTTATTTTGGATTCTGCTACAAGGGGGTGGGGGTGTGCAGAACCGGAGTGGAAGCGGAGAGAGGGGGCGATTGTGTGTGAGCCACACTTGGGTTTTTGCTTTCTGTTTTGTTGCAGCTGAACCAACATGGAGACGGCAGAGCTGATGAAATGGATGGCGGACAGATTCCGGCAGCAGCAGGAGATGTCAGCCCAGGCCCAGGAGAGAACTGCGGAGATGCTGAGGACCCAACAGAAGCCGCTGTTGGACATGCTAGGCGCCTGGATCGGCAAGCAGAAACAGACGACAGATGCCCTGAGGACTGTGTCAGGTTCTCTAGGAACAGTATCTGGACTGGGAACCCTAGGGAAGGGGTTATTATCTCTGGGACAGTTGTCAAAAGATGATGATGTGGATGATTATCTTGAAGTATTTGAACGTATTGCTCTCATAAGTAGTTGGCCGAAAGACCAATGTGCCATAGGACTAGCAACATCCCTCACGGGAGAGGCTCTCGCGGCCTACCGAGCTATGCTCAATGATCTTGCCTCCAACTATGAGGAAGCGAAAAAGGCCATAAGAGACCGGATGGGCTTAACTCCAGTGGTCTATCGCCGCCTTTTGCGGGCTTGCAAATTGAAGCCAGGCGAAACACCACAGGCCTTATGCCACCGAATTAAAACGCTTGTGTATAAATGGTTAACTCCAGAGGGAAAGAGTGTTGATACAATTCTGGATAATATTGTTCTGGAGCAATTTGTAGATGCTGTACCAGGGGAATTACAATCTTTCCTAATTCTGCAGGACTGCAGAAACACAAAGGATGCCATTTCCTTGGCCGAGCGTTTCCTAGAAGCTGGAGCAGTCAGCCAGAGGAAGGTGGGTGTTTCGGGTCCAGCAGTCCTTGGAATTTCGGAAAGGAGAGATAAGGTAATGCTGGGGGAATGTGTGCAAAGGAGACCCCCAGGGAAAGCTGGTTGGGAACAGCGGAAATGTTTCTCTTGCGGAGAAAAAGGCCATGTAAAGAGTGATTGCAGAGCAAAGGTAGTGCTAGTGACCACCCAATCCAAGGAGGTTGGGGAGGACTTTCTACTAGCCGTCGAGGTGGACAATATCCCGGTCGACGCCCTTTTAGACTCAGGGGCCGACCAATCGATGATTTCTGAAAGGTTATGGAGGGATATTGAAGCTCAGGGTGAAGGTTCTGTAAACCAAGCTGAAGGGAAAATAAAGATAAGGTGTGTGCACGGCGCTGCTTCGTCGTATCCATTGCACACAGTCACAGTAACAGGCCTAGGCTTAAGAAAGAAAATTCCTGTGGCAGTAGTACCCAGACTACCACATTCCTTAGTTTTAGGAAAGGATTGGCCACAGTTCAGGAAAGGCCTAGTTAAAGGGTTGACGTCTACCATAGCTGATGCAGGAACCTTAAGCCCAGAAAAAACAGAAAAGGAACCCTTAGGAGGGGGAATAAAGGAGAAACAGGTGACATCCTCTCAGAAGGGAAAATCTAGGTTGAGGATAATGCCTGCCCCTTTGTTTGAAGCCCGACAGGGAAAGATAGGGACTGAAACAACCCCGAAGCATGGCCCTGCCACTAAGACAAAATTTCTGTTGAAGTGTTGTCGTCTCACCCCAAATGTTCAGATTCCCAAGGGAGCCTCCGAGCAAGTGGCAGGCTATGATCTTTATAGCGCCGAGGATACTGTTATCCCGTGGCAGGGGAGAGCATTGGTAGGAACGGGTATACAGTTGGAGATACCGCCCGGATGCTATGGACGGATTGCTCCACGGTCCGGTATAGCAGTGAAAGACTGTATTGATGTAGGTGCCAGGGTGGTAGACCCTGATTTTAGAGGAGCTATAAAGGTCTTGTTATTGAACTTTTCTAAAAAGGATTTTAGGGTTACCACTGGGGACAGGATAGCACAGCTCATTCTTGAGAGGGTTGGGTTTCCGCCCGTAGAAGAAGTTACAGAGCTGAGCACTACGATAAGGGGGTCGAGTGGATTTGGATCCACAGGACGGGCCATAATGACAGGTTTGACAGCCACTAGTGAAGAGGAAAAGGTGGACGTGGACCTTGGTCCTCAGTTGGCTGAGTGCAAGACCAAGCCACTGCCCAGGGTAGGGGAGGAACTCTCTTGGTATCAGCAGCAAGCCCTGCTGAAAATAATAGAGAAGTTTCCGGATGTTTTAACCCATATGCCCGGAGGGATTAGGTTTGTGGCCCAGGAAAGAGTGAACCTTCGAGGAGAAATTGTCCGGCAAAGGTCGTATGGATTACCGGTAACTAAGCGGAAGGAGGTAATCCGACAGGTGCGGGAGCAGTGGGTGTGAAGACCAACAGGGAGGAGGGTGAGAGACCCAAGTTTCGAAGGGATTGGAGGGGGCGCTGGCCACGTACATCCCAGGTAGTAGAAGGGAGTAGGATAGCTGGTCAAGCACACCAGGAAAGTATTGTGACCGTGGTACCAGACCTCACCACTGGGAGGTGGGTGAAAAGGTCATTGTAATGGTGCCCGGGAGAAATCCGAAATTTGAGAAAATGTGGGAAGGACCCTACAAGATTGTCAAGCAGGTAGGCTCAGTCACCTACAGGGTGAAATCTTGGAAAGGGAAACGGAAAATTTTCATAGAAAGATGCTACGGCCTTGGCACGAGCATGTAGCCTTAACTCGTTGGGCTGCAGAAAGGGATATCACTGATAGCTACCATGCCCAGGATAGGATTCCGTGCTGTGCTGGAAAGGGCCAGCCAGCCCGGAATATCTTAAGGGGGGGGGGGTTATGTGATGGCGTAGCTGGGTTAAACGCTAGTGAAAGGAGGAGAAACCACTCTTTTTCCCCTGTAGCCAAGAGCAGTGCAGGAAGGGAAAGGGTTAAACCTTCAACTTATAGAAAAAACTCCATGCACAGAAAGCAGGAGAGAGAGCCACACCTCAGCTCCATGGCAACTAGGGGAGCTGACGTGAGAGGCAGGGGGCGGAGCCAAAGCCCATAGGACAGCCCCAAACATTTAGGCAGGAGGAAACAGTTAGAAAAGAACACGCTGAAAAACGTTCTGGGAGGGACGGTGAAAGGAGTTCTGAGAGAAGCTGTGAAAGGAAGTCTGAGGGGACGTCTGAGAGGAACCGAGAAGGGAAGTGTGAGGAAGAGAGAAGAAGGAATAGTCCTCAGGAGAAAAGTCTGGAAACTTGGTACAAAGGCCAGAGGAATTCTTCTCAGGAGTCTTCCATTAAAGCTGTTGTAAAAGGTGGGAAATTAAGCAGGGACAAAGCTCCATTTGAAAGGCTGCACAGACACTCTGATTGCAGGCAGCGTGCGTGTAGCTCCAGTTCAGAGAGAAGCACAGCTGACAGGGAGCAAGTTGCTGATTGGAAGCTCTGGAGACAGGAGTCAGAGTCAGACCCTGTTGAGAAGCTTAACGGCAGAGAGCAGAGGAAGCAGTCTGGGGACAAGAGGTTGCCTGTAAGCCTACCAGAAAGAGTAAGGAAGGCCAGGAAAAAGGTGAGCCCTTTTGAATCCATTAAGTCAGTGCTAAAGGAGACTGGTGGCCTAGGTTCCTCCCCCATACCTCAGAGTAAAGAAGAGTCCCGTTGGAGACAGATTAAAGCTTTATTAGAGCAGTGGAAGCCTGCTCAGGAGAAGCCTGTAATTGAACAAGGCATATCAGACTCAGAGGGAGAGCCCATGCAGATTGAAGAAGCTGTTATTGGAAGCTAGGGTTCTGATATGGAAACAGATTGTGCATTTTGCCAGAGAGGGTGAAAGCTGTAAAATGTTATGCTAATAGTAAGTGCTGGAAGAAGCCTGAGATTGTGCTGGTGGGATTTTACACGGGAAGAGGCAGAGAGCTGCCGAAGTGTGAAAGCCAGCCAATTAGGCAACCGGGGAAGAAAAGAACATTACTGTTTTATGGTTTGTTTTAAGAAAGCATTTGTTGCTGGAGGAGAAAGCAGTGAATGTTTTATAACAGAAAGAAGCTTGAAGAAAGTGCTTTGAAAGAAACATGCCTGTATGTCTAACAGGTGAATAATGCTGTATCAGTTAAAGACACTTTGGTTTGGAGAAGAATCCTTTATTTCTGTTTATTGGGCTAGTAGATAGACACTTGTGCAACAATAACAATAAAACTTATTGTTAACCCAATTCCTTGCTGACTCCGTCTTTGTCACAACTACAAGGGAACAGAGACCGCAGCACTTAAAAAGGATAAAAAAATATGTGGTCCGTCCATTCCCACTAGGCAACCGCCTATACCAAGGGGTGGACGCGACAAGCCGCACGAATGGCAGTTGAACCCTTTAGTGGTTCAACAGATCTTCCTGAGATGGGGTCTTCCAACCATAGATCTCTTTGCCAGTCCTCTGAATCGTCAACTACCCAGGTTCTGTTCCAGACAACGGCATCCTCTCAGAGTAGCAGCGGATGCGTTTCTCATTCCATGGTCTACAGGCCTGTTATATGCGTTTCCTCCGACGCCTCTAGTGTCCAAGACACTATTCAAGGTGACCCGGGACAAGGTCTCAGTGATTCTGGTGGCCCCCAGGTGGCCAAGGCAACCATGGTTTCCACTACTGTTGCAACTGGCAGTGGACACTCCCCTTCCTCTGGGGATGCAACCCGATCTCCTGTCTCAGGAGCAGGGATCCCTCTTCCACCCCAATCTCCAGTCTCTTCATTTGATGGCCTGGCTGCTGAAAGGGTAGTCTTAGTGCCTTTACTATTGCCTAGGGAAGTGGAGGATGTAGTCTTGGCCTCTGGAAGGCAGTCCACCAGAAAGTCTTATGCCCTTAAGTGGCGTAGATTTTCTACCTGGTGTACTCAACACAACGAGAATCCCTTCTCATGCCTGGTACCCGTGGTGCTGTAGTATTTGCTTCACCTCTCCAACTAGGCCTTAAGTCCAATTCTGTTAGAGTTCATCTTAGTGCTCTTTCAGCACACTACTTACAGGTGGAGGGTCAGTCTCTCTCAAGTCACCCTTTGGTGGCTTGCTTCCTCAGAGGCCTGCTTTTGCTTAAGCCTCCAGTGCGTCCACCTGCCACTGAATGGGATTTAAATGTGGTCTTGTAACGGCTTACTTGCCCACCATTTGAACCTATGGCTACTTGCCCTCTGCGTTTTCTGTCCTGGAAAACACTATTTCTGGTAGCCCTTACCTCAGCAAGGCGAGTGAGTGAGCTTCAGGCCCTGGTATCAGAAGCACCTTATACTAAGTTCTATAGGAACAGGGTAGTCTTACGGACTCACCCTAAGTTCCTTCCAAAGGTTGTCTCCTCCTTCCACCTCAATCAGGAGGAGGTTCTTCCGACTTTTTTTCCCAGGCCTCATGCTAGCCGGGCTGAGATGGTCTTCCATACCCTGGACTGTAGGAGGGCGTTGTCCTTCTACCTTGACCGTATGCGGGAGCACCGGAGGGCGGTTCAGCTCTTCGTCTCTTATGACCCCAATAAGTTGGGGTTGGCTGTCTCCAAGCGTACTTTGTCCATATGGGTGGCTGACTGCATCGCCTGGGCTTACAGGACAGCCGGCCTCTCGTTGCAGGGTCGAGTTACGGTTCACCGTGTCAGGGCGAAGGCTGCGTCAGTGGCTCATCTCCGCTCTGTTCCGTTGGCAGACATCTGCCGGGCCGCTACTTGGTCTTCAAGCCAGACTTTTGCGGTCCACTACTGCCTTGAGAAGGAGTCCCACAGGAACAGTGCTTTTGGGCAAGCGGTACTCCATAATCTCTTTGGGGTCTAGGCAGCTCCTACCCTCCGGCCAATGTTCACTCTAATTTTCTGTAGGCTGTGTGCGCATAAAATATCAGCTGTGTGCGGCTTTTGAAGGAAGGTTAAATTTTTGTGCGCCACATAACGACACTTGGAATTATATACTTTAAAATTTAACTACACGTTAGAATACAGTATGTACACCACATTGATTTTAATCAAATTAAATGAAAACAGACGATTACTAAATGAAGCGGGAAATTTCTAGTAATTGCAATCATAACTTTTAAATTTTAAGACATCTGTGTTGTTTTCTATCAGAATCAGAGCCGTAATTTTTGTGCGCTCTGTTGTAAAGTATGTGCGATCTCTCGGCGAGGTGTGTGCGCGCGCACACGCACACAGCTTAGAGGGAACAGTGCCTCCAGCCCTGGTGTTGGGCTACCTTTCGGGGCGTTATCAGAGAAGATTCTGTTCTTGCATGCTGAGGCTCTAGAGGGAGCTCAGTTTTCAGTTTGGGGCCTCTGGTAGCCCTAAGCTAGGGAGTCCCATATGTGAGGACTGACTTCCTGCTTGGTCCTGGAGAAAGAGTAGTTACTCACCTGTAACAGGTGTTCTCCAGGAGCAGCAGGAATCAGTCCTCACAACCCTCCCTCCCCCCCTTGGAGTTGCAGTCATATGATTTATTTTTGCTATTTTTGCTGTCTTTTAGCTATGTCATCAGACTGAGCAAGATGGCACCCTTGGGTGGGAAGGGGACCGCGCATGCGCGCTGCATTCCCAAAGGCTTTCTATGAAAACTGGGGAAATGCTCCGCTCAGGGGCTCCGTCGGCGCCGACGTCACCCATATGTGAGGACTGATTCCTGCTGCTCCTGGAGAACACCTGTTACAGGTGAGTAACTACTCTGTGTTTTAGGACTTTTTAGATGCTGCCAAGACACTATTTGGTGCAGCGGCAAAACAAGTGAGTGCAATTCTTTTCAGGGAGTCCTCCTCATCCCTCCTCCTGATTTCCATGTTCCTGCACCTGGTTATTATATATAGGGTCATTTACAATTTATATTATGCATGTTCTTTTGTATCAAAGTGAATGACAATGGTGAATCACATTAGACATATTACTTTGTTTTATGTTCTATACAGAATTTTAGTATGTTCAGTATATATTTTCAGCCTTGCCTTTTAACGATTTATTATTTATTTTTTATTTTTTTTAGCCGCACAAGTTCTTTCTCTGCATATAATTAACTTTTTAGTTTTTATTTATTTATTATTGTCTTATTATTTATTTTGTTTCAATATTTGTATTTACTTTTGAGGTTTGTACCTCCTGAAGAAGCTTCACAGCTAAAACGCTTTGGGGTTGTTTGGAAATAAAGCTGCTTGGACCGCATTGTACTTGTTACTCCTGCTATTCTATTCTGGTGGCCAGATATGGCCCCGGCATTGAATATCCAGGGTTATGTTCAGCGGCAACAACGATGTGCTTTAGAGACGCTGGTGGTTCCTGCTTGGTGAACACCCTTATTTCATGTTTCAGCTAACTTTATATGCTCTGTTCAGGTATTTTCCTGTGCTTGTTCAGAATCTAGTTTGTTGTCTATTTATTATTCTGTATGTATTTCTGTTTTGTCAGTGTGTGTCCTATCCTGTATCTGCCCTTTACCCAGCTCTTGCCCTCTGCAGTGCTTTGTCTTCCTTCTCAACACCAGATTGCCTCTGTTCTCTCACTAGTACTATCTGCCTGCACATTTAGGTGTGCTTTTTTCTCTCCTCCTCCCTATTCCTCTATAAGGTCTCTCTTGTAGGTATTCAAAGTCTTCAGTTTTTTACCTTGTCCAAGCTTTTCTAGAGCACTTCCTATGGAGTCTACCTGTTTTCACTTGCTTGTTTCAGTACTTGCCCCTCCAGGGGCGGCTCAAGGCAATCTGCTGCCTGAGGTGAAGGATGAGATGGCGCCCCCCCTCGCAGAGGAGGGCGGGGCTTTTTCAGAATTCCAATCTGGGACTGAACCAAACCAAAAAGCGGATTAGATTATATGTAGGAAATGCAAGATGTTTGCACACCAAGGAACTAAAAGAGAGCGAGAACCATATCTTAGTTTATAAAACTAAATTATAACTCATTTTTATTTTGTTGTTATAAACTGCATTATGGTTCTTGCTTTTTCTTTTTCAACCTATATTTTGAATCCATAGTGGGTGGTCAGGGAGGCTGCTGTTGCCAAAAAGCATCTTTCAGGAAATGGAAAAAGGAGCCAAATGACGAAAACTGGAAACAACACAAGCACTGGCAAGTTAGATGCAAGGCATTGATAAGGCAGGCAAAGAGGGAATTTGAGAAGAAGCTTGCTGTGGAAGCAAAAACACATAATAAAGACTTTTTCAAGTACATTCATAGCAAACAACCTGTGAGAGAGTCAGTTGAACCATTAGATGATAGAGGGGTAAAGGGAGCACTAGGAGGGGACAAAGCCATGGTGGAGAGACTGAATGAATTCTTTGCTTTGGTCTTTACTGAGGAAGATGTAGGAACATTACCCATGACTGAAATGGTATTTAAAGGAGATGCTGTGGAAGAATTGAAAGAAATATCGATACACCGGGAAGATGTATTACAACTATTTGATAAATTGAAGAGTAGCAAATCACCTGGACCGGATGGTATACATCCAAGGGTGTTGAAAGAACTGAAATATGAGATTGCATACCTACTATTAGTATTCTGTGAACTATCATTTAAAATCATCTGTAATATCTGAAGATTGGAGGATGGCCCATGTAATGCCAATTTTTAAAAAGGGTTCCAGGGGTGATCCGGGAAACTACAGACCCGAGAGCCTAACGTCAGTACCAGGAAAAATGGTGGAAACCATCATAAAGAGCAAAATTACTGAACATGTAGATAGTCATGGCTTAATGGGAGACAGCCAATATGGCTTTAGCCAAAGAAGGTCTTGTCTTACTAATCTGTTATGTTTTTTTTAAGGTGTGAATAAACAGGTAGACAAAGGTGAGTAAGTTGATATAGTGTATCTGGACTTTCAGAAAGTCTTTGACAAGGTTCCTCATTAGAGACTTTTGGCAAAATTAAAAAGTCATGGGATAGGAGGCAATATACTATTGTGAATCAGGAACTATAAAAGATAGAAAGCAGAGGCTAGGGCTAAATGGCCAATTTTCCCAATGGAGAAAAGTGAATAGTGGAGTACCTCAGGGATCTGTGCTGGGTCCACTGCTTTTTAACAAATTCATAAATGAACTGGAAATTGGAATACCGAGTGAGGTTATCAAATTTGCAGGTGACACAAAACTATTTAAAGTTGTTAAAACCCATGAGGATTGTGGAAAATTGCAAGTGGATCTTGATAAATTGGAAGACTGGGCATCCAAATGGCAGACGAAATTTAATGTGGACAAGTTTAAATTTATGCACCTAGGAAAGAAAAACCCAAACTATGAACATAAGAACATAAGATATGCCATACTGGGTCAGGCCATGGTTACACGATGCAAGGTTCCACATTAGGAACCACCACCTAGGAAAAAGATTTAGGCGTTAAACGTAGATCGATTGTTTACGCCATCAGAATATAGGAAGACTAAGGGGCATGCAATGTAGCTTCAGGGTAGCCTATTTAAGACTAATAAGAGAAAATATTTTTTCACTCAACGTGTAATCAAACTCTGGAATTTGCTACCGGAGGATGTAGTAAAAGCAGTTAGTGTAGCCGGGTTTAAAAAAGGTTTGGACAAGTTCCTGGAGGAAAGGTCCATAAACCATTATTAAAGTGGACCCAGAATGTCCACTGCTTGCCCCATACAAGCATTGTGGAACCTGTGTCTTTTGGGGAAACTACTAGATACTTGTGACCTAGATTGGCCACTGTTGGAAACAGGATACTGGGCTTGATGGACCTTGGTCTGAACCAGTATGGCATATCTTATGTTCTTAATATCAATACCTTTTCCCTTGATGTGGACTTATTCAATGGTGATTTTATGTTTCTTTGAATATGATGTTTATCTTTGTTTGATTTTCTTTATATTCAAGAAAATCTTATACACCTGAAATCACTCCAGCAATCCAGGCCCAGATCTTTTCCTGCCTTTCTGACATTCCTGCTTGGATGTCCCACCGCCGCTTGAAATTGAACATGGCCAAAACTGAGCTTCCTATTTTTCCCCCTAAACCTTCCTGTCCCCTTCCTTCTTTTTCTGTCTCTGTGGATAACTCTCTCTTCTCCTCCTTGTCTTCTCAGCTCACAGCCTTGGGGTCATCTTTGATTCCTCTCTCTCCTTCTCCACACACATCCAACTGATAGCCAGAACCTGCCGTTTCTTTCTCTACAACATCAACAAAATTCACCCATTCTTTTGCGAACACACTACTAAGACACTTTATCTACTCCTTAGTCACCTCTCATTTTATTTATTTATTTATTTGCTTTTCTTATATACCGCGCTATTAAGATCAGTGCGGTTTACATTACAACTGAACAATGCAACAATGTTTTTTACATAACACAATGTGCTTACATAGAACAAGGGTACAGTCATAACGGGAGAATAACGGGGGAAACTATTTACAAGATATATACACATAAAATTTACATAGAGTTAAATACAACTGATATTTGGTTATAGCTAGATCGGATGGGGGACGGGATACAGCCATAGGGAGAGGGCGGCTAACCGTTTTCGTGTTGGGTTAGTGCGTTGGGATAATTAGAGCAGGGGGTGGATGCCTGCGACTTATGTTTTTCAGGACTGGTTTCAGGATAGTAGATTTGAAATAGATGGTGTTTTATTTCTTTTCTGAATGTGGTGAGGCTTGGTATGGATCGAATCCAGGTGGGAAGTTCATTCCAGGTTGTCGGAGCATAAATCGAGAAAGCTCTATTAGTAGTTGTCTTTGTGCACCTTGTGGTAAATTTGGGTACTATTAACATGTTGAGTAGTGCAGGCCGTCTTATTCTATTTTCAGGAATATTGTTAATCAGGTTGCTGATAGGTGTAGGAGACTGGTTGTTCAGTGCCTTGAAAGTCATGACTAGTACCTTGTATTGGATTCGGGCTTGTAGTGGTAGCCAGTGTAGCTCTTTCATCACTGGTGTTATATGTTCCATTTTTGATATACCTGTTAAGACCCTAGCAGCTGAGTCATCTAGACTATTGTAACCTACTCCTTGCTGGTTTCCCTTTGAGTCATCCCTCTCCCCTTCAATCTGTTGAACACTGCTGCACAGCCTCGTCATGCTCATATTACCCCTCTTCTCAAGTCACTTCATTGGCTCCCTGTCCATTTCTGTATCCAATTCAAACTTGTTCTGCTGACCTATAAGTGCATTCACTCTTCAATTCCTCACTATCTTTCCTCTCTTATCTCTCCCTACACCCCTTCTTGTGAACTCCGTTCTTCTGGCAAATTGCTTCTATCTGTGCCCTTCTCTTCTACTGCTAATTCCAGACTTTGCATCTTTCACTTTGCTGCGCCTTATACTTGGAACAATTTACCCGAGTCTGTATGCCAGGTGCCTTCTCTGATCCTTTTCAAATCCTGAAAACTCCTCTTCGCTGCTGCTTTCGGATCTTGACTCACCTGATCTCCTTTGTTTCCTTACCATTCCCCCTAGCTGTATCCAATGTCTACAGCTACTGTGTTGTCTGTCATGACTAGTTTGTAAGCAGTGGGCCCCAGTGCCTGGTTCCTCCGGATTCTTGGCCCAGCAATTGACACCTCCATCATAAGGGCATTACCCGAGGAGATACAGACGGTGCTGGAGTGGTATCAGCTTCGGACTGATTCCCGTTATCGGTCCCAGTTCCAATCGAGACCTTGGGTCTCGCCCATGAGTGCCTCTGCTTTAGAGCGCATGGCCGTGCACGCGCATGAGGCCATTTGGGTTCTCGAGGTCTCCTCTGGGTCAGACTCGGAATGGGAGACTGATGACAAGTCCCCAGAAACCTGGTGACACTGGGACATCCCCTTGGACCCATCTCCATTGCAGGAGCATCAGTGGTCCACACCCAAGGACCTCTCCTTCTTGGACTTTGTTCGGGACATGGCAAAAGCTCTGGACTTCACCACAGAGTCCAAGGAGGAGCCTCAGGCAGAGGATCTCGAGATCCTGCAGTACAGTGCCCCTCCCAAGGAGGAGTTCATGGTGCCCAATCCCCCTATATTGGAACGCTTGTTGTTCAGGATGTGGGAGTCTCCTGTTCAGTGCCCATTGTGAACAAGTGGCTCGATTCCATGTATCGAGTCCACAAGAGCCCTGGATGCCATAAGACACAGCTACCACAGAGTTCCATAGTGGTGGAGTTGGCCATGCATAGGATCAAGTGCAGGAAGACACACTCCTCTGTGCTCCCTGGCAGGGAGGCTCTCACCATTGTAACACAGCAGATCTGTCCCTTGCTTTAAATAGACAAAAACCTGATGCAAACAGGCTAGGTTCTGACAGGCAGGCAGATCAGAAGCATTTCTGTTGCCATAAGCAACCCAGGCAGGCACAGGATCTGCAGCCGTGCCTAGTTAGGAAACACCTCTCATTAGAGGGAGAGGACAACTTCCACGTGAGGGAAGACACGCCCCTAGGGCATTATAAAAAATGTGTAGAGAAAGCAGCTGATAGCTCAGACAGGACGAGAAGCTCAGACAGGACGAGAAGCTCAGACAGGACGAGAAGTTCAGAGAGGACCAGGAGTTCAGCGAGGACGAGGAGTTCAGAGAGGACCCAGAGAACTCAGAGACCTGATAGGACCAGTGGAACAGGAAACTCCAAAGGAAGTTACACGGGAGAGTTCAGAGGAAGTTACAGAGGGTGTTGTAACGTCAGAAGCTGCCATGAGGGAGAAGGGCTGAGTGATTCTGAAGCAAGCTCAGACTTCTCAGAGACGGAGTTTGAACCCCCTGCAGTTCCAGTCAGAAAGCTACAAAAGAGTTCTACACCAGGAACCAGAAAAGGTTCCACTTGGCAGGTTAGTCAAAAGAAATATCCACCTCTGATACAGAGAGGAATTCCTCAACACCTACTTTAATGGGAGAGACGTGAGACAGTGAAAAAGCCATGTGTGTTTGAGAAGCAGGCTTGCAAGAAGCGGTCTCAGAACGTTGAGGGAAACTGGGCTATTGAAAATGTTTGTATGGATGAGACAGACAATTATATACCAGATAAACCAAGGCACAGAGTGATAAGAGAGAAACCTGTTTATTATGAAGAGCAGTGCTGTGAGCTACCAGTAAATGAGAGTAGCCGAGAGCCAGCAGCTAACAGAAGGAAACGTCATTCCAGGAAGTGTGTTTCTCTGCCTTGCCATTATAAAGTAAATGGTAATTACTTGCCTTGTACTGACTATGACTACTTGGGAAACCCAGGAGAAGATATAGAGCAAAGATATACGCAGGCTGTTTATTCACAGGACAATGATATTGAACCAATGATAACAGAAGATAGCTGTTTGAATCCAGGCTTGGAAGAAATGGAATGCTCTCTAATGATAGCTGATGAGAATCCTTCTTTGTTGTAAACTAGTAAAAAAGGTTAAGAAGAGATTATCAGCTGCCTGCTATAATTATTCAGTTTCTGTTACATTTGAAAGCAAGTTTGCTACCTTTAAGTTCATCCAGTTTTGTATCCTAAGTTTTACTTCTGTTGTTGATGTTTTTGAAAATCCATAAACCCCGGGAGGGGAAATAAAATCCTTTTGAACCTTGACCACTTGGATCCACGACTACACTCCTTTCCAATACAAGGTCAGGTGACTTAATAGCTTGGCTAACTGCCTATGCCACAGCCAATGTTCCCTCTAATTTTCTGTAGGCTGTGTGCGCATAAAATATCAGCTGTGTGCAGCTTTTGAAGGAAGGTTAAATTTTTGTGCGCCACATAACGACACTCGGAGTTATATACTTTAAAATTTGACTACACGTCAGAATACAGTATGTACACCACATTGATTTTAATCAAATTAAATGAAACTAGACGATTACTAAATGAAGTGGGAAATTTCTAGTAATTACAATCATAACTTTTAAATCTTAAGATGTCTGTGTTGTTTTCTATCAGAATCAGAGCCGTAATTTTTGTGCGCTCTGTTGAAAAGTATGTGCGCTCGCTCAGCGAGGTGTGTGCGCGCGCACACGCGCACAGCTTAGAGGGAACAGTGGCCACAGCCCTGCTGGGACTATAGGTGTTACACCATGGATGGCTTTCGTAAGAAGTGTTACCAGGGCTCAATGATTTGTGGCCCTTATCCAGGCATACCAGCTACTCTTGGCATGTACCTGAGGGACCTGGGCAAGGAAATGGCTGGATTCTGTCTGGTCTGTCTGAGGAACCTCAGCAATTCTGGACCCTGGTGTTGACAGTCAAGGAGTGCTCGAAATATGTTACTCAAGTGGCATATGACTGCTTTGATTTGAGTCCATGCTAGAGTAGCTGCGGTGGGCATTGGTGCCTGCCTCCTAGCATGGCTGCAGTCATTGGACTTGGAGCAGTGGGTTTAGAATAAGTTGGTCGATCTCCTATGCCGAGTAAGAACCTCTACGGCCAAGCCCATGACTGACAAGGTTGAAGAGCTGGAGTCTGAGTATATGACCAGAACCAGGCTCTCTTGAAAAACTGTGGACCGGGAAGGCTTCTTGGAAAAAGCCCTTCTACTCAAAGAAGAGGAAGGCTTACAGAACTTACCCCAGTATCTGGCCTATTTGGCTCCCCAGCAGGGTTAGAAGGGCCAGGGTCATGGCCCTGATAAACCTAAGGCCTCCAAACCCCAGCTTGTACCGCAGCTGCTACTGCAACCTGGGGTGGGGGGTTTGACTCCTTGAGCTTGGCCTCTCTTCCCCTGCAAGGTCGAGGGCCACAGCATATAAGAGGGCATCTGACATTCTTTGTTGGCTGGTGGATCACCATAACCACTGATGCCTAGGCCCTCCAGGTGGCGAGGGACGGTTACCTCCTCCATTTTGAGCAGACTCCCTTTCCTTTTCTTCCTGGAGAACTTCCCATGATTGTTCTTTATTGAGACCTTCTACAGCAAGAATTTGAAGACCACATTGTGGCCAAAGTGTTTGAACCTGTCCCGCCACCTCTGGTTCCCAAAAAGACAGGTGACTTTCAGCCCATCCTGGATCTGCGGGATCTCAATTGGTTCCTGGTGAAAGAGAAGTTCAAAATGCTCTCTCTTGGAATGCTGCTGCCTTACCTTCAGCAGGGAGATTGGCTATACTCCTTGGATCTAAAATACCCACATCCTGATCCATCCTTGCCACTGGCAGTACCTCCGCTTTGCCATTGGAGGCTGCCATTAGCAGTACAGGGTCCTGCCCTTTGGGCTAGCTTCCCCCCCAAGTGTTCACAAAATGCCTGGCGGTGGTTGCTGCCCACCTCTGGCTTCAAGGGGTGTTTGTCTTCCCCTTCCTGGACAACTGGCTCGTCAAGGGCAGCTCCGCTAATTGAGGTCCATCAGGCGGCACGTAGCATCATTCTCATTCTTGAACACTTAGGCTTAGTCATCAACTACTCCAAATCTCATCTGCATCTCACGCAGTGTCTGGAGTTCATAGGGGCCCTCCTGGATACTATCCAGGCCACGGCTTGCCTTCCTTTGGACAAGGCTCGGTACCTGGTGGCTTTCGCTACACAGGCGCAGGATTGCTTGGCAGCTTCGGCCTATCTCCTATTGCATCTCCTGGGTCACATGGTTTCAACAATACACATCACTCCCGACACTCACATCCGCATGCATCATGCTCAATGGATGCAGGTGATGCGGGCTGTTTTAGTTTGCTTTTCTCTGATCAGAGAAAGGCTGAACTTTTACAGAGCTCTGCTAGTGAGTGGATTTTTGCCTCCTGGGACATCTTACTGTGAGTTCTAGCTGTTTATTTAATTATTTACTGTTTGTCTAACTGTTGTTTGTTTAATTATTTAGTGTTTGTCTTAGTGGTGTGCAAGTTTCAGCCTTCTCAGCTGTACTTACCTTGCCTCTCTCAATTAACTGGGCCTTGTGTGGTAGCCATTTTGAATTAATCTCTCTCCCCAGAGCCTGCTGTTTGTTAAGCTTTTCCTGTCCTTGCCTGCCTGAGTGACTCCTCCCCCTGTGTGTGTGGTAGCCATTTTGAATTAATCTCTCTCCCCAGAGCCTGCTGTTTGTTAAGCTTTTTCCTGTCCTTGCCTGCCTGAGTGACTCCTCCCCCTGACCCCCTCCCCCTGAGGTATCCTGTAACCTTGTTCCTGTTTTCTCCACGTGTGCATAGGCTGTTTTAGTTTGCTTTTCTCTGATCAGAGAAAGGCTGAACTTTTACAGAGCTCTGCTAATGAGTGGATTTTTGCCTCCTGGGACATCTTACTGTGAGTTCTAGCTGTTTATTTAATTATTTACTGTTTGTCTAACTGTTGTTTGTTTAATTATTTAGTGTTTGTCTTAGTGGTGTGCAAGTTTCAGCCTTCTCAGCTGTACTTACCTTGCCTCTCTCAATTAACTGGGCCTTGTGTGGTAGCCATTTTGAATTAATCTCTCTCCCCAGAGCCTGCTGTTTGTTAAGCTTTTCCTGTCCTTGCCTGCCTGAGTGACTCCTCCCCCTGTGTGTGTGGTAGCCATTTTGAATTAATCTCTCTCCCCAGAGCCTGCTGTTTGTTAAGCTTTTTCCTGTCCTTGCCTGCCTGAGTGACTCCTCCCCCTGACCCCCTCCCCCTGAGGTATCCTGTAACCTTGTTCCTGTTTTCTCCACGTGTGCATAGGCTGTTTTAGTTTGCTTTTCTCTGATCAGAGAAAGGCTGAACTTTTACAGAGCTCTGCTAGTGAGTGGATTTTTGCCTCCTGGGACATCTTACTGTGAGTTCTAGCTGTTTATTTAATTATTTACTGTTTGTCTAACTGTTGTTTGTTTAATTATTTAGTGTTTGTCTTAGTGGTGTGCAAGTTTCAGCCTTCTCAGCTGTACTTACCTTGCCTCTCTCAATTAACTGGGCCTTGTGTGGTAGCCATTTTGAATTAATCTCTCTCCCCAGAGCCTGCTGTTTGTTAAGCTTTTCCTGTCCTTGCCTGCCTGAGTGACTCCTCCCCCTGTGTGTGTGGTAGCCATTTTGAATTAATCTCTCTCCCCAGAGCCTGCTGTTTGTTAAGCTTTTTCCTGTCCTTGCCTGCCTGAGTGACTCCTCCCCCTGACCCCCTCCCCCTGAGGTATCCTGTAACCTTGTTCCTGTTTTCTCCACGTGTGCATAGGCTGTTTTAGTTTGCTTTTCTCTGATCAGAGAAAGGCTGAACTTTTACAGAGCTCTGCTAGTGAGTGGATTTTTGCCTCCTGGGACATCTTACTGTGAGTTCTAGCTGTTTATTTAATTATTTACTGTTTGTCTAACTGTTGTTTGTTTAATTATTTAGTGTTTGTCTTAGTGGTGTGCAAGTTCAGCCTTCTCAGCTGTACTTACCTTGCCTCTCTCAACTAACTGGGCTTTGTGTGGTACCCCCATCCCCCTGCTGAGGGTTCAGGACAGGGTACCTTGTAACTGCCCTCTTTAATAGGACTTATCTCCCCCCCTCCCTCCCCAGCACCCACCCACCCCTGGGGAAATTGTAGTTTTATAGGTACTTGGACATCTTAGAGGAAAGGGGCTGCTCTCAGGTGCAGCTCTTAATCCAAATCAGTCATACACAGAGGACCTGTGATTAATTAGCTTCAGGTACACAGGGTGTATTAGGGGTATTAGATACACTTTTATTAGTATAAGCATCTACACCAATCCTTATTATATACCGATTTAAAAGACCTAAACACAAGCTTTAAACTAAGATGCAGTCAGAGGTCCAGCAACGAGATGGGGGTTCTCCAGTCTTTTGCATCGAGTGTCACATGTATGATTATCTCCCAGTTGGTGAGAGGTCCTACATATGCACTAAGTGCAGGGAGCTCTTTGCTCTCAGGGAACGAGTCCGTTCTCTAGAGGCTAGAGTAGCAGACCTGGAAGACATAAGAAAGACAGAGAAGTACATGGACGAGACCTACAGGGATATAGTCCTGAAGTCCCACCTCCAGTCTGGCAGCATCCCTGTTGCCATGGAGGAGAGAGGTCACGTGACAGGAGAGCATCACCCTGGTGTGGCAGGAAGTGATCCTGTAACTAGGACCTGTCCTCCAGGTGATGTAAAACCCTCTCGCACCGAGGACGTTTCTCCAGGGCCATGTCCCCATGAGGGGAGGGTCAGGACAGCTGTTATAGTTGGTGATTCAATCATTAGGAATGTAGATAGCTGGGTGGCTGGTGGACGTGAGGATCGCCTGGTAACATGCCTGCCTGGTGCGAAGGTAGCAGATCTCACGCACCGCCTAGATAGGATCATAGATAGTGCTGGGGGGGAGTCTGCTGTCTTGGTACATGTTGGTACCAATGACATAGGAAAATATGGTAGGGAAGTTCTGGAGGCTAAATTTAAGCTTTTAGGTAGGAAGTTGAAATCCAGAACTTCCAGGATAGCGTTCTCCGAAATGCTTCCTGTTCCACGTGCAGGACCCAAAAGACAGGCAGAGCTCCGGAGTCTCAATGCGTGGATGAGACAATGGTGCAAGGATGAGGGTTTTGGATTTGTTAGGAACTGGGGAACATTCTGGGGAAAGGGGGGGCTCTTCCGAAGGGATGGGCTTCACCTTAATCAGGATGGGACCAGACTGCTGGCATTAACCTTTAAAAAAGAGATAGAGAAGCTTTTAAACTAGAAAATAGGGGAAAGCCGACAGTCACCCAGGAGCGCACGGTTCGGACAAAGGTATCCTTGAAGGATACTACCAAAAGCAGTGAGGTTCCAAAAGGGAGTATAGTAGCCCAAATGCCCTTGAGTAAGGAGCAGACAGAGCATAAAGATTCCCAATTACCCATGCCTACCAATAGCCAGATTAATATTAATAAAATACAGTCTCTAAAATGCTTGTATGCCAATGCTAGAAGTCTAAACAATAAGATGGGAGAATTAGAATATATAGCATTAAATGAGAGGTTAGATATGATTGCACTCTCAGAGACATGGTGGAAGGAGGATAACCAGTGGGACACTGTGATACCTGGATACAAACTATATCGTAATGATAGAGCTGAACAAATTGGTGGAGGGGTTGCGCTCTATGTTAGAGAGGGCATTGAGTCAGAAAGGATTAAAGTTTTGCAGGGAACAAAATATGCTGTAGAATCTCTATGGATTGAAATTCCATTTATGAAGGGGAAGGTGATGGCAGTGGGAGTATACTATCGACCACCTGGCCAGAATGAACAAATGGATGATGAAATGCTCAAAGAAATCAAGGAAGCTAACAAAAGCCACAACAGAGTAGTAATAATGGGTGATTTCAATTACCCCGGTATCGACTGGGACAGTGTCACAGCAGGACAAGCTAAAGAGATAAAGTTTCTAGATGAAATAAATGACTGCTTCTTGGAGCAGCTGGTTCATGAACCGACCAGAGGGGAAGCCATACTGGACCTAGTCCTTAGTGGAACGCCAGATCTGGTGCAAGAAATAAGGGTGTTGGGACCACTTGGCAATAGTGATCATAGTATGATCATGTTTGATTTAATCAGTGGAGGACAGATAGTAAAGGAATCCACAGTACTACCTTTTAACTTTCAAAAGGGTGACTATGATAGAATGAGGAATATAGTTCGGAAAAAACTAAAAGGAGCGGTTCCAAAGGTTAAAGACTTACAGCAAGCTTGGGTGTTATTTAAAAATACTATCCTCGAAGCCCAGACCAGCTGTATTCCACGCATTAAGAAAAGTGGAAGAAAGTCCAAAAAACTGCCAGCATGGTTTAAAGGTGAGGTCAGAGAGGCTGTTGCTGCCAAAAGAGCAACCTTCAGAAAATGGAAAAAAGAGCCAAATGATGAAAACTGGAAACAGCACAAGCACTGGCAAGTTAAATGCAAAGCATTGATAAGGCAGGCAAAGCGGGAATTTGAGAAGAAACTTGCTACGGAAGCAAAAACACGAAATAAAGACTTTTTCAAGTACATTCGTAGCAAAAGGCCTGTGAGAGAGTCAATTGGACCATTAGATGATAGAGGGGTAAAAGGGGCAGTAAGAGGAGACAAGGCTATAGCAGAGAGACTGAATGAATTCTTTGCTTCGGTCTTTACTGAGGAAGCTGTAGGGGTGTTACCCAAGACTGAAGTGGTATTTAAAGGTGATACTGCAGAGGAATTGAGAGAAATATCGCTACACCGGGAAGATATATTACAACTATTTGATAAACTGAATAGTAGCAAATCACCTGGACCGGATGGTATACATCCCAGAGTGTTGAAAGAACTGAAATATGAGATTGCAGACCTGTTATTGGTAATCTGTGAACTTTCATTAAAATCATCTGTAATACCTGAAGATTGGAGGGTCGCCAACGTAACACCAGTTTTTAAAAAGGGTTCCAGGGGTGACCCGGGAAATTACAGACCGGTGAGCCTGACGTCAGTACCAGGGAAAATGGTAGAAGCCATCATAAAGAACAAAATTACACAGCATGTAGATAGTCATGGCCTAATGGGAGACAGCCAACATGGCTTTAGACAAGGAAGATCTTGTCTTACTAATCTGATCTGTTTTTTTGAAGGTGTGCATAAACAGGTAGACAAAGGTGAGTCGGTTGATATAGTGTATCTGGACTTTCAGAAAGCTTTTGACAAGGTCCCCCATCAGAGACTTTTGGCGAAGCTAAAAAGTCATGGGATAGGAGGCAGTGTACTATTGTGGATCGGGAACTGGTTAAAAGATAGAAAGCAGAGGGTAGGGCTAAATGGCCAATATTCCCAATGGAAAAAGGTGAATAGTGGAGTACCCCAGGGATCTGTACTGGGTCCGCTACTTTTTGACATATTCATAAATGACCTGGAAAAGGGAATAACTAGTGAGGTAATCAAATTTGCAGATGACACAAAACTGTTTAAAGTTGTTAAAACCCAAGAGGATTGTGGAAAACTGCAGGAGGATCTGGATAAATTGGAAGACTGGGCATCCAAATGGCAGATGAAATTTAATGTGGACAAGTGCAAAGTTATGCACCTAGGAAAGAACAACCCACACTATAGTTACAAGATGCAAGGCTCCACATTAGAAACCACCACCCAGGAAAAAGATTTAGGAGTCATCGTGGATAACATGTTAAAACCCTCCGCCCAGTGTGCAGCGGCGGCCAAGAAAGCAAATAGAATGCTAGGTATCATAAGGAAAGGGATGGAGAATAAAACAAAGGATATTATAATGCCTCTGTATCGCTCCATGGTACGACCGCACCTTGAATATTGTGTGCAATTCTGGTCACCGTATCTTAAAAAGGACATAGAGTTATTAGAAAAAGTACAGAGAAGAGCCACCAAATTGGTGAAGGGGATGGAAGGCTACTCCTATGAAGAGAGGCTAAAAAGGTTAGGGCTCTTTAACCTAGAAAAGAGGCGGCTGAGGGGAGATATGATAGAGGTGTATAAATTAATGAATGGAGTGGAACGGATAAACGTGGATAAATTGTTTACGCTATCAGAATATAGAAGGACTAGGGGGCATGTAATGAAGCTACAGGGTAAACTATTTAAGACAAATAGGAGAAAATATTTCTTCTCTCAACGTGTAATCAAACTCTGGAATCTGTTACCGGAGGATGTAGTAAGGGCTGTTAGTATAGCTGGGTTTAAAAAAGGTTTGGACAAGTTCCTGGAGGAAAGGTCCATAAACCACTATTAAAAAGGGACCCAGGATATCAATGCTTGGCCTAGTACAAGCACTGCAGAACCTGTGTCTTTTGGGGAAACTGCTAGGTACGTATGACCTAGATTGGCCACTGTTGGAAACAGGATACTGGGCTTGATGGACCTCGGTCTGACCCAGTATGGCATTTCTTATGTTCTTATGTTCTTATGGGGTGTCTGGAGGACAGGATCTGAGTAACAGTGCTTATCAGGGAGGAGTAACAGTGCTTATCAGTGCTTATCAGTGCTTATCAGGGAGGAGTGGCCTAGTGGTTGGGGCAAGGTACTACAGGCCGGAAGGTCGGTGGTTCAAATCCCACTAGAGGACAGCAACCTTGGGCCGGAAGGACTGGGGTTTCTAGTCCCGCAGGTGCTCCTTGTGGTCTTGGGCAAGCCACTTAACCCTCCATTGCCCATGTTCCCTGTAAGTATTAGTGTATGTGTCTCATATCCCCTCGTGGTAAATGTATCCCCCAACCGCTTTGACCCGGTGAAAAGCGGGATATAAATGCAGCTAAATAAAATAAAATAAAATAAATAAAATTATCTCTGAATTCCTCATGGTGTCAGCAGCCGCTACACCTCATGATGGGGATGCCTTTTCAGCCACCTATGCCTCACAAGATCCTCACTACAGATGCCTCCAAACTAGGCTGGGGAGCCACTGCGATGGCCTGCGGACCCAGAGCATTTGTCGACAGGGGAGAGTCTCCAACAAATCAACTTCCTTGAGCTTCAAGAGGTCGTGAATGCCTTGTGAGTGTTTCGACACATTATGGTGAACTAGGTTGTTCTGGTCCAGACGGACAACCGAGTGGCGATGTTTTATGTCAAAAAACAAGTGGGTACTAGGTCACATCTCCTGTGCTGGGAAGCTGATCACCTCTGCACCTTCGCGAGCGAGAATGGGATGCTCCTCTGAGCAGTGTATCTTCCCAGTCAGGACACTCTACTGGCAGACTGACTCAGCAGGGTCTTTCAACCGCACAAATTGCTACTGGACTTGCAATTAGCCAGCTGCATCTTTCGGCTGTGGGGCTGTCCTTCAGTGGATCTCTTTGCCAGCCCCAGCAATGCCCAGTTGCCATGCTTCTGCTCCAGGACACCGGCCCCATCCTGGATGGCGGGCGATGCGTTCCTCATCTCGTGATCAAAGGATCTCCTCTATGCATACTCTCCAACCCCCCTCCCCCTATTTTCCAAGACCCTTTTGAAGGTTCAGCTCGACCAGGCCACCTTACTCCTCATTGCTCCCAGGTGGCTGAGGCAGCCGTGGTTCCCCCTGCTTCTCCACCTCTTCCAAGCATGTCCAGTTCCCCTGGGCTGCACTCTGGACTTGATCTTGCAGGAGGACGGAGCTCTCCTGCACCCAAACCTCAGAGCCCTCACCCTGACGGCCTGGCTGCTGAAAGGTGACCCTGGCACAATTTCACTTGCCCGGGGACATGGAAGATGTCTTGCTAGCATCCTGCAATGATTCCACCATGTGGGCCTACACCTTCAAATGGCGCCGGTTCTCCATCTGATGCGCTGATAAGGGGTTCAGTCCTTTCTCCTGCTCCGTGCTGGTAGTGTTGCAGTATTTGCTACACCTTTCCAATGCTGGCCTGAAATCTAACTTCCTCAAGGTATAACATCAGTATGCTGGCAGCGCACCATCATCTCATTGACAGGCAACCCCTGTCTGCCCATCCTCTACCTTCATGAGAGGTTTCTTGTTCACTCGGCCTCCTAGTCACCCAGCAGTGTGGCATGGGATCTGAATGTGGTTCTTGGGACACTCATGGCTTTGCCCTTGGAACCACTTGCTTCTTGCCATCCCAAATATCTTTCCTGGAAAGTGATCTTCCTTGTGGCACTTACATTGGTGCGCCATATCAGTGAACAGCAGGCATTGGTGGCTCACGCCCCTACACTAGATTTCATAAGAACAGGGAGGTCCTCCATACTCACCCTAGGTTTCTCCTTAAGGTGGTCACCACCTTTCATCTCAATCAAGAGGTGGTTATCCCCACCTTCTTTCCTTGATCTCACGTGAGGGCAGAGGCTGCTCTGCACATTTTGGATTGCAAGAGGGCGCTGTCATTCTAGTTAGAGCAGACTAAGGCCCATCTCTGTTCCTCACAGCTCTTCATCTCCTATGATCCGAAACAGGTTGGCGTTGTGGTCTCTAAGCTCACCCTGTCTACCTGGGAGGTGGACTGCATCTCCTTTGCCTATTTATTTAACAGTTTTTTTATACCGCTTTATCATTTCAATCAAAGCGGTTTACATTGTAACTTAAACTTGGTAAACGTACATTAAACAGGGGCATTGATAACTTGGATTTTTTTCTGAGCAATGGAGGGTTAAGTGACTTGCCCAAGGCCACAAGGAGTGCTAGCCTATGAGCAGACTGGTCCCTTTCTCAAGCACCACGTTACAGCCCATAATATGCAGGCTATGGCAGCCTCTGTGGCGAACCTGTGTTCCATCTCCATACTGGAGATCTGCCGGGCTGTCACCTGGTCCTCTTCACAGCTCATTATTGCCTGGAGGAGAACACCCAGCGTGACAACGCTTTCAGCTAGGTGGTACTCCATCATCTGTTTTGGGGAATAATACAACTTCTACCCTCCAGCCCTTCTGTGTGTCCTGGCTACCAGAAGATTGATTCCCTGGTTAAAGTGTGGTCATCCTTGAGGTCTTGCAGCCACTCGGCGCCCTCTGCTGTCATTCACGGTTCAATTTTTCAATCACCTGTGACTTTTTAGAGGGTTTTTTTCAGTAGCCTGTAGTTGGGGAGTCCCATATGTGAGGACTGACTTCCTGCTTATTTCTGGAGAAAGTGTAGTTACTCACTTGTAACAGGTGTTCTCCGGGGACAGCAGGAATCAGTCCTCACAACCCTCCCTCCTCCCTATGGAGTTGTATTTTGGCTTGATTAAGCTATGTCATCATACTGAGGTAAGATGGCAACCTTGGGCGGGAAGGTGACCGCTCATGGGTGGTCTAACTCTCAAAGGTTTTCTGTGGGCTGGGGAGTGTTCACTGTGTGGACTCCATCAGTGCCAGTGACACCCATGTGTGAGGACTGATTCCTGCTGTTACAGCACCTGTTACAGGTGAGTGACTATGCTTTGCCACTCCATATTTATGGAAAAGGCATGCCCTTTTGGGGCTGAGCCTGATTTAACCAAACCAGCACCTGGGCAGGGATCCTAAAGGAAGGCAGTTGGAGGAAATTTAGATCTCCCACTGCTGGGAAGACAGCAGTCTTCCATCAGATATGCCGGTAGCCCAGCAGGAGGCAAGAGGGTAAGATGGCAGTTAGCAAGAGCATAGCCCTACCCTCCCATCCCAGCAGGGATGGAGGTGGGTCCTCAGGAGGTTGACATCACAGCAGGGACTTCATCAGCAAGAGAAGATAAAAGGGGGGAGGGGGTTCAGCTCAGGCGCTAAAAATGGAGCATCTGGGCCTAAGGGCAAAAAGGGGTCCAGGTATCATATCCAGGTCATCTGGGCCTGTTCAGCCATGTTGTTGTTGTTAAGTGCCGTCGAGTCGGAGTCGACTCATGGCGACCCTCTGGATAGCTATCCTAAATTGTGTTCGGTCTTCAGTCAGGCGGCTCATTGTTAACAGACTGGTACCCGTAGCTGCTGTTATTGTATCAATCCATCTCATTGCTGGCCTTCCTCTTTTGCGTTTACCTTTTATCTTGCCAAGCATGATGTCTTTCTCTAATGATCTCTCTCTTCGCGTGATGTGTCCAAAGTATGAAAGTCTAAGTCTTGTCATCTGAGCTTCTAAAGAAAGCTTAGGTTTGATCTCCTCTAGTACCGACTGGTTTGTTCTTCGGGCAGTCCATGGTATACACAGTATTCGCCGCCAGCACCATAATTCAAAGGCATCAATTTTCTTCCTGTCTATCTGTTACACTGTCCAGCTTTCACATCTATATGATGTTATTGAAAATACCATAGCTTGAGCAAGTCGAATCTTTGTATGGAGAGAGACATCTCTGCTTTTCAGAATCTTATCTAGGTCTTTCATAGCCATTCTGCCAAGAGCAATGTGTCCTCTGATTTCTTGACTGCTTGTTGCTTCTTTATTGATAGTTGATACAAGTAGGTTAAAGTTGTTCACGATTTCAATTTCTTCTCCTTCAACGATGAACCTGTTGATTATGCCAGTTGTCATGATCTTTGTCTTCTTTACATTAAGGTGCAGGCCCATTTTGAGACTATGTTCTTTGATTGTAAGAAACAAATGTTTCAGATCATCTTCACTTTCAGCCAGTAATGTGGTGGTATCAGCATAGCGAAGGTTGTTAATGAGTCTTCCACCAATCTTCACACCTCTGTTGTCTTCATACAATCCTGCTTCTCTGATGATTTGTTCTGCATATAAATTAGACAGGTAGGGGGAAAGTATGCAGCCTTGTCTTACACCTTTGCTTATTTTAAACCATTCTTCATTTTGACGCTCCCACTCATATCAAAGGAAGCACATTGGATCTAATTTTTGCTCAAGTGGTACCCAACTCACCTCAGAAGCTCCGGATCTCCATAACCCCTATGCCTTGGTCTGATCACAGTCTACTCCTCTTTCACATCCCTACTGAATACCTCACCACCGACAGTAACAAACCAGTTCGCCCCCCCAAGTGCCCTTGAATCACGCTTTTGTCCTTTTGATAAGATTGAAGTCTTGGAGAAAATACTACCCGCTCTCCACAAGGACTTACCTTCTCAAGATGACTTAGTAACCAACTGGGACAACACATTGAAAGCCGCTGCCTGCATTCCTGCTACTGACAGGACTAAGAGTAAGGGCAAGCATAAACCATGGTTCTCCTCGGATCTTCAAGAATCTCTCCTCCACCTGCGTAGACTTGAGAGACGCTGGCGTTCCTCTCGGTCTCCTGATTCACTCTGTTCATACAATTCATGCTTACAAACTCACCGAAGGATGACAATGGAGAGAAGAAAGAAATACCACTCGGACACACTAATGCGGTCATTAAACAAGCCACATGACCTCTTTAATATTGTTAAATCCTTAACAGGTGATCCAACCACAACCCAACCACCTATGCCACACCCTCAAGATTATGCTGATTACCTACAATCAAAAATGATACAGACTAGTTTGATCCTCCAAGCACCAACACCTTCCACCCCACAGACTGTATCCCAACTAGCCACGCTTGACAATTTCTCCCAGGTGTCCAACAAGGAGATCGAAGAAACAATATCAGCTATTAACCTAACTACTGCACCTAACGACCCCTGCCCTGCCAGGTGGATCAAAGAACTACGACATGAACTTAGCCCAACTATAAGCAAGATTGTCAACCATTCCTTTTCAACTGGATCCTTCCCACAGAGCTTGAAACATTCATCCATCCGCCCCCTCCTGAAGAACAGCAAGCTAGACCCAACAAAAGTCGAATCTTTTAGACTTATCTCCAGCATCCCTCTACTAGCAAAAATCATGGAAAAAGTAGTCCAGTGACAAATACAACACCATGTTGACTCAGAAGCTCCTCTGGACCCTTCACAACATGGTTTTAGAGAAGAACATGGAGTTGACACCTTCCTCACAACCCTCTTCAATAACCTAATCATAAACATCGACAATATCCATCAAGGGTTCATTCTCATTTTTCTTGACATAGCTGCCGCTTTTGATTCAGTAAACCACAATACTCTCCTACAGCGCCTCAAAGATAAGGGTATTCAAGGGCTAGCTCTGAAATGGTGCAAATCTTACTTATCGGATAGACAGCAGCAAGTCAGAACAGGAGATGCAACATCGGACTCATTCCCCCTTAAACAAGGTGTCCCTCAGGGATCCTCCTTGTCCGCATTAATGTTCAATATCTATATGCAACCAATCTGTGCTTTGATACGTACATTCAATATTCAATGTCTAGCATATGCTGATGACATCTTGATGTATGCTCCATTCAATGTAAAACAACCGGACTTTACATCAATAGTTCATTGCTTCGAAGCTGTATCTAACTGGCTCATCAAACAGAATCTACGTATAAATCACAACAAAACAGAAGTTCTATTCGTTACACAGAATCCAACATTCATACCCCCTGCCTCATTACAAGTAAACAACATTGAGTTGAAGGCACAACCAACAATCCGATACCTAGGGATTACTTTAGATCAGCGGCTTGATATGTCAGCACACATCAAGAAAGCAACAAACACAATTTACCAAAAGATTCGATCCCTTCGGAATCTCCGTCCTCTTCTTCATTACTCCGACTTCCGCACTATCTTCCAAGCCTTGGTATTACCACATTTAGATTTTGCCAATATCATACTACACGGTATCCCACAATCTACTCTAAATCCCCTCCGTCTGGCCATGAATGCGGCCGCGAGAATTCTCGTAGGTGCTCCACGTTCAGAGCATATCAATATTGATGAGTTTACACTGGTTACCCCTCCAGGCCAGAACCCTATATAAAGCCCTTGTCATGACTTTTAAAGCTGCAAAGAGCCCATCTCTATCCCCTATCAGCAACTTGATACATGTCACTCCAACTAACAGATCCAGGAGATCAGCTGCATTAAACTCCATAGACCTTCCGAAACTCCTTACGAAATGCTCTAAATCAACAGCCTCTAGAGCCTTCTCACTGTTTGCACTCAGAGCCTGGAATGCCCTCCCACCGGAAATTAGAGCCATCACAAGTCTCATGGCATTCAGAAAGGCCTTAAAATATCACTTGTTCCTATTACACTACCCGGAAGCGACTCCGATTGATCCTAGCCCTCATGTTAGTCTTTCCCACCTGTCCCCGGTGGAAAAGGGCTAATCATGATGACTCATACTTGTCCTCTCCATCCATACTGTAATTATACTGTATTTGTAATTTTATCTATTTACCACTACCATGTTAATCAACCAAAATGCCAGGTACATAGTTTACTCTACTCTATGCCACTTGTCTGTATATAGTTAACCCTGCATATAGTTAACCCTGTTTTTACTGCCAAGTTTGTGTTCCCTGTTCATTGTAAAAAAAACAATGCTGACTGTGTCATTGTGTTTATATCTTGTTCATTTGTAAACTGCACTGATTAAAAGAGCGCGGTATATAAGAAATAAAAATAAATAAAATAAAATAAAATTCTGTTTCTCCCTGATCCGTTCGAACTGTTGCTTCTTGATCAATGTACAGATTGTGCAAGAGTACGATAAGGTGTTCTGGTATACCCATGCTTCTTAATGTGGCACAGAGCTTTTCATGTTTTACACAGTCAAAAGCCTTGCTATAGTCGATAAAGCACAAATAGATATCCTTTTGGTATTCTTTAGTCTTTTCAAGGATCCATCTCACATCCGCAATGATGTCTCTCGTTCCTCACCCTTTCCTGAACCCTGCTTGCACTTCAGGTAGTTCTTGTTCCAGGTATGGTTGTAGTCTCTTTTGAATAATCTTCAGTAGAATCTTGCTGGCATATGGGATCAGAGCAATTGTGCTCAGACTTTAGGAAGACTAACTTTGCGAAGATGGGCCAATACCTCAGGGAGTCGTTAGTGGTATGGGAACAGCTGGGGGATGTAGAAAAACAGTGGGCAAAACTGAAAGGGGATATTTTAAGGGCAACCAACCTTTTTGTTAAAATGGTAAATAAAGGTAAAAGGAAAAGGAGACTGCTATGGTTTTCGAAAGAAGTAGCTGAAAAAGTGAAGAAAAAGAGGGAGGCCTTCATGAAATACAAGAGATCACAGAGAGAGGAAGACAGGCATCTGTATTTGGAAAAACTTAGAGAAGCTAGCAAAGTAGTCAAGAAGGCAAAGATTCAAAAGGAGGAGGAAATAGCCAATGCAATAAAATAGGGGGATAAGACATTTTTCAGATATATTAGTGAGAAGAGGAAGGGCAAAAGTGGTATTGCCAGACTCAAGGGTGCAGGGGAGGAATATGTAGAAGCTGATAAGGATAAAGCGGAATTGCTTAACAAATATTTTTGTTCTGTGTTCATAGATGAAGAACTAGGAGCAGGACCTCAGAAAACACCCACAAATAGGAACAGAAGCAAGGAACATCTTGAACAATTTTCAGAAGACTGTGTTCGTGAGAAACTAGCTCAACTTAAAGTAAACAAAGCGATGGGACCGGATGGGATACACCCTAGAATACAGAAGGAACTTGGGGACGTTCTAGCAACTCCACTGACTGACCTTTTCAATGCCTCGTTGGAGTCGGCAGTGGTGCCAAAGGACTGGAGAGAGGCTCATGTGGTGCCTTTACACAAAAGCGGAAGTAAGGATGTGGTTGAAAACTACAGACCGGTTAGTTTAACTTTGGTGGTGAGTAAATTATTGGAAACGCTGCTGAAAGAGAAAATAGTGAGGTTTCTGGAGTCCAGCGGATTACAGGATCCGAGGCAGCATGGATTCACCAGAGGCAGGTCTTGTCAGACAAATCTGATTGATTTCTTTGACTGGGTGACCAGGGAGTTGGACCGAGGGAGAGCTCTAGATGTGGTGTATTTAGATATCAGTAAAGCCTTTGACACTGTTCCTCACAGGCGACTTATAAACAAACTGAGCACCCTAGGGATGGACCCTAAAGTTACTGCTTGGGTTAGAAATTGGTTGGGTGGGAGGCGACAAAGAGTACAAGTAAATGGAGCTCACTCTGAGGAGAAGGATGTTACCAGTGGTGTGCCCCAGGGATCTGTCCTTGGTCCGATTCTTTTTAACATCTTTGTTAGTGATATAGCAGAAGGGCTATCGGGTAAGGTTTGCCTCTTTGCGGATGATACCAAAATCTGCAATAGAGTAGACACCCAGGAATGTGTAGATAACATAAGGAGGGATCTAGCTAAGCTTGAAGAATGGTCTAGAATTTGGCAGCTGGGATTTAATGTTAAAAAATGTAAGGTCATGCATTTGGGCTGCAGCAATCCAAGGGAGCAATATAGTATAGGGGGTGAAGTACTTTTGTCCACTAAAGAAGAGCGGGACCTAGGCATGGTTGTGTCTGATGATCTTAAAGTAGCTAAACAGGTAGAAAAGGTGACGGCAAAAGCTAGAAGGATGCTTGGGTGCATACGGAGAGGAATGGCTAGCAGAAAAAAGGAGGTGATAAAGCCTCTCTATAAGTCTTTGGTATGACCTCATTTGGAGTATAGTGTGCAGTTCTGGAGACCGCACCTTCAAAAGGATTTGAACAGGATGGAGTCGGTGCAGAGGGTGGCCACTAAAATGATTAGTGGTCTTCATTATAAAGCATATGAGGACAGACTGAAGGATCTTAATATGTACACCTTAGAGGAAAGGCGGGATAGAGGTGATATGATTGAGATGTTTAAATACCTCTGTGGCATAAATGTTCAGGGAGAGAGCCTCTTTCAATTGAAAGTAAGTTCTGCTACGAGGGGACATGGGATGAGGGTGAAGGGAGATAGATTCAGGAGTGATATGCGGAAATATTTCTTTACGGAAAGAGTAGTGGATCCATGGAATAGTCTCCCAGTGGAGGTGGTAGAGATGAGGACAGTAACTGAATTCAAAAAAGCATGGGACAAACACAGAGGATCTCTAAAGGTAAAAAGGGGACTGTTGTAGTTGTTGATATGGAAGGACAGACTAGATAGGCCATGTGGTCTTTTTCTGTCATCATATTTCTATGTTTCTATAATTTCCACAGTCAGTTGGATCACCTTTCTTTAGTATTGGTATAAACACCGATCTTTTCCAGTCAGTTGGCCATGATGTTGTCTTCCATATTTCTTGGCAGAGCCTTGTAAGTACGGTAACAGCTGCATCAGATTGCTGTAATACTTCTATGGAAATGCTATCAATGCCTGGTGCTTTGTTCTTTGATAAGGCTTTCAATGCTGCTTTAACTTCTTCTTTCATCACCAATGGTTCCCGATCATAAGGTACAGGTTGAAACGGCTGTTGGTCCACTTGATCTTTATCATATAAAAACTCTGTATATTCCTTCCACCTTTTCTTGATCTTCTCAGCATCATTCAATATAGAACCTTGAGCGTCTTGTAACATTCCAATTCGAAGCTGGAACTTTTTCTTTAACTCTCGTAGCTTTAGGAAAGCCGATCTTGTTCTTCCTCTAATAGTTTCTGCTTCTATTTCCTTGCATACATCGTCGTAGTACTTTTCCTTGTCCTATCTTGCTGCATGTTGGAAATCTCTGTTGAGTTCTGTTATTGTTTTTCTTTTTCCTCTGGCTTTAGCTTCTCTGCGTTTCTGGGCAATTTTCAGAGTTTCTTCCGTCATCCATTTTGGCCGTTTTTGCTTTTTCACCTTTTGTAGAGACTTCTCGCTTTCTTCCAACACAACCTTCTTGACGTCATTCCATAACAATTCTGGAGCTCTGTCATTTGTATCTAAAGCCACAACATAATTATATGGTCTAGTTTTGCTGGAGCAATTTCACTGTTAAGCCATATATAGAACATTTTTTTGCTCCAATACCCGGAACTTTAAACTATTACTCATTCCCAGAGCTTGAACATAATGTATAAAATGTATTTTAGTATTATTAAAAGCAAGAGGTCTCGGACTTCAAAGAGCCTCGGTCTTTATCTAGTAACAACCTCTTGCTCTACTTTGCATCAATGACCCATACGTTGCTTAATAGTCCTCATTCAACTTGTAAGGTGTTATCAACTTTTTAACTTCTAAGGCATTTTCAAAAAATGGAACTTGTACAAAGAGAGTAAATGAGTGCTTATCTTCAAAAAATGCCCAACGCCAGTTTCAGCGCTGCTGCGTTTCACTGCCACACTGTTTCATCAGGGGCTCAGACTTTCCAACTCGTCCTCACTTCATTGGTTCCAGAAAGTAAATTCTTTCCATTGCTTCACATGAATCATGCGTTCGTCGCGCTCATAAACATCTTTGCTGCTCACTCGTATCTTTCCAAACCGTTTGTTTCTAACAACGATGCGCGGCATTATTAGAAACAAACGGTTTGGAAAGATACGAGTGAGCAGCAAAGATGTTTATGAGCGCGACAAACGCATGATTCATGTGAAGCAATGGAAAGAATTTACTTTCTGGAACCAATGAAGTGAGGACGAGTTGGAAAGTCTGAGCCCCTGATGAAACAGTGTGGCAGTGAAACGCAGCAGCGCTGAAACTGGCGTTGGGCATTTTTTGAAGATAAGCACTCATTTACTCTCTTTGTACAAGTTCCATTTTTTGAAAATGTCTTAGAAGTTAAAAAGTTGATAACACCTTACAAGTTGAATGAGGACGATTAAGCAACGTATGGGTCATTGATGCAAAGTAGAGCAAGAGATCGTTACTAGATAAAGACCGAGGCTCTTTGAAGTCTGAGACCTGTTGCTTTTAATAATACTAAAATACATTTTATACATTATGTTCAAGCTCTGGGAATGAGTAATAGTTTAAAGTTCCGGGTATTGGAGCAAAAAAATTTTCTATATTTGTATCTAAAGCAGCAAATCAGTTTTGCAGGCAGTCTTTAAATTCCAGTAGTATATTCTCAAGGTCATATTTTGCTGCATTCATGAGTGGTTTGCTCTTTTTCAATTTTAGCTTGAGTTTGCATACTAGTAGTTGATGATCTGTACCACAGTCAGCTCCAGGTTTTGTCTTTGTTGATGTTATAGAACCTTTCCATCGTGGACGTCCACAGATGTAGTCAATTTTATTTTTATACAATCCATTGGGTGAAGTCCATGTGTACAGTCGCCACTTGTGTTGATGGAAGAAGGTGTTTGAGATGAATAGATTGTTGGTCTTGCAGAATTATATCAGTCTTTCTCCAGCTTCATTTCTGTTGCCAAGTCCATATTTTCCAACTACTTTGCCTTCTTCTTTGTTGCCAACGTTTGCATTCCAGTCACCCATGACTATCAGGATATCCTGTTTGCATGTTCTGTCAATTTCAGCTTGTACTTGTTCATAGAACTCTTCAATTCCATTCTCTTCTGCAGCTGTTGTTGGGGCATATACTTGAATTATAGTTGTGTTGATAGGCATTCCTCGTAGACAAATAGAGATTAAGCATTCGCTGACTGCATTGTATTTCATTACAGTTCTTGCAAGTTTCTTCTTTATTATAAATGCAACACCATTTCTTCTTTGTCTTTCATTTCCAGCATAGTAGACCATGTGATCATCTGATGCAAAGTGCCCGATGCCAGTCCATTTCAGTTGGCTGACACCCAACAGATCAAGTTGTACACGTTCCATTTCATTCTTGACCACCTCCAACTTCCCTTGGTTCATGCTTCGAACATTCCATGTTCCAATGCGTAAGACATCTTTACAGCTTCTGACTCTCATTTCATGCGCAGCTACATCAGCAGTCAGACGTCCCGAGGGCTTTGTTCCAACCACATCATAAATGCTGGCTTTACTCTGAAAAGTCTTCAGCTCTTCCCCAGTAGCTAGCTGAGTGCCTTCCGACCTGGGGGTCTTATCTTCCAGCAGTATAGCACAATTTGTTTTGTTGTAACTATCCATTGGGTTTTCATAGCAAGATACAGAAGTAGATTGCCGGGCCTTTCTTCCGCGCAGTTTTTAAGTTTGGTGTTATTGCCGTTGTCACAGAAATATGATCCTCCGCCGTCAACACTATCCCATTCTGCTGCTGCCCAGATGGGTGGTTTGTCTTGGTCTGGCACCTCAGTTGAGACCTGTCCATCTTGGGAGACTCTGCCAGTAGTTAAACTACCAATAGTTTAGCTCTCAGCATCACTAATGCACACAAGCCCTCACAGCATGACAGGCTGCAAACCAAGTGAGCAGCCATATGGTCACTAATATGGGAAACCATGGGGTAATAAGGTTCTCCTGTCCAGCAGAATGAACAGACTGGTGGGAGTCAGTAGCTAGACCATGCTGACTGCCCAGAGTGGCAGCCAGTGCCAGGATTCAGAGAATAGCCTCTCCATGACAAAGCAGTTGGGAGAGTGGAAGATTGGGCCCCAGAATGTAGCAAACAGAACTGTTAAGATTTCATAAGAAGAGTTTCTATCCCCTTTAAGCTGGCTTCCAGAACCTACCTCCCACACTTCCCTATGTCATTGGTACCAGCATGTACCAAAACAGCAGACTCCTCTCCAGCACTATCTAAAAGTCATTTTGTATGTTGAAACAGAAATATGCAGGTTATGATCATTGCTGAATTGCTCTGAATATTGTGTAACAACAGTAAATGTTGTGGCCATTTTGATCCAACACAAAAAGGTATCTGGCCACATGTTAATGAGAACAGGATAAGGGAGGGTTGAGGGAAGGACCAGCAGAGGGGGCTGGGAATTGAACTTGTTAATTAATATTGCACAATAAATTAGTCATTTGTACTCATCTCAATTTCTTGCCAGAAATATTTCAGGTTTTCACATTTTGATCAATCTATAATGCTTTCCACTTCTTCCTTTTGAGGCCTCATTTGCAAAAATGTGTAGAAGCCTTACACACTGGACTGTGAAAGAGTCATCAGTTATGTATTTGCACCCAGTAACAATAGAAAACACATGCAGAGCTGCAACATTCTGTTCACACTTTCACCTTATTGTCTAGCTCTAGTCCTTATCTCTTGAAGAAAGATTGCATTTGGAAAAGCAGTTCTATAAGGACTTTCCAGTTAATAGTTAAGTCCCTTGTGAGTACCCTTTTCTGGATCTCCCTGAAAATATAATGGGATTCCCCACTTCTGACTGTGACTGATTCATCCTGCTTCTGTCATGATTTGACAATTTCCAATCTGTAATCAAAAACCGCTGCTGATCGCTGGAAGTAGCGGTATACAAATGTATACTAAATAAATAAATTGACAATGGAGAAAGTGAAGTTGCTCAGCTATAAGAAGGGTTCACTGTAGACAAAGGACAAATCGGATACAAACACCCACTAGCCATCCCAGGGGAGCTGACTACTAAACTTTGCAGTAGAATGAAGAAACTACTGAATAACAATTGCATGGCAAGTCCCATGTTTGCTCCGAAGACCTGAGATAGCTGGCCCAAGTTGATGCTGTTGGATGACCTCACCTGGCTGTGTATATGATTTGTCCTGTTGTCTACAGAGAACCTCTTTGTCAAGTAAGCAGCTTTTCTGTTTGTCTTCTCAAGATAATATCAATAGTTTTGGGTTAGTCAGATTGATTAGAGATGCAGAGAAGCTAAACCACTAATGCTTGTCTGGCAGAGCAAACTTTGTTTTTTAAGCCTTTGCTGTAGTTATAAACCCAATTTTTTTTCTAACTCCCTATACTGCTTACAGCATCATATTGTCCATTTAATAGTATATTTTGCTTTGTTTCATTACAAAATATTTATATTTAATAGTGATTATTTTTAAATGCATTGCGATTTGATTTTGCTACATTTATAGATGGGTTGAGTAGTGAAAACAACGATGATCGCATTTTGCAGTGCTGCTTACAGTATCAGAAGTTATATCCCCATACTGCTGTCATTTTATGCACGTAAGTAAGCAATCTGTTTCATACTTCATTCTGTAGCTAGAAGCTATGATGAGAAAACATTGCTCCAAATCTTGTGGTAGAACTAGTGCATGTTGGATAGTGCATTTGAGGCGTATCCAGGGCCACTCCTAGAGCTGTTTCAAAGTGTTGGCACTCTAGGCAAACCTTAAGCCTTATGCCCCTGGCTCTCAGAATCTATTGTTTAGCTATGAATGCCCTGCTCTCTTCTGCCCCCAGAAGCTGCCACCCTAGGCAAATGCCTAGTTTGCCATAAATGCACAAGAAATGAGCATCTTTAAAAAGAAAGACTCTGGAACAAGGGATCATAGGAAGATGATGAAAAACGTGATTAAGAAATCTAAGGCAGTATTTTCCAACCAGTGTGCAATGGTACACTGGTGTACCTTTAGGTCTGATTAGATATGCCACAGAATAAAGTCTCCACTGTCTGATGCTTAGGTGTAGATTAGCGCATGGGCTCTGTTCTCAGCATTTCACGGTAACCAGACACCAGCAGTGACTCTTAAATGTGCAGAAGCTTTTTTCTGAGTGCACTTGGAGTCTGTGGTACTGCAGAGCCTATGCAAACAGAAAAAAAGGTTTCAAATTCAGAAAAAAGATTCCAACACCAGATGCGACATTACGAGGAGCCAGATAGGGGGAGCAAGAGAGACCTTCCAAGGCCTAGAGAACCGCACCCCAGAGCTTGTGATGTGATGCCGGCCAACAGCCAATCCAGGAAAGGGGGAGTTCCTTTTAAGAAAGGCTGGGAAGTTGGAAATGGAGAAGAAGGAGAAGTGAAGGAGGAGAAGGAGTCTTGGCAAAGAGACCCGAGAGGAAGGAGTTCCTGGCAAGGAGACACAGGGAGTCCGGTGCAGCAAGATACCAGGAGTTCTTGGCAAAGAGACACTGGGAGGAAAGGTACCAGGAGAGAAGCAGAGGTCAGAGGTTTATCTGATGAACCGGTACCAGCAGACTCAGGACCCTGTGGAAGTTACCAGAAGGGTGGTGAAGTCATTGCCATAGGAGCTAACACTCCTTATTCAAGGAGAAAGAGGTATGGGTGTGAAAGAGAGATAACTCCACCCGAAGGCCAGCTGGACAGTGGGAGGCCTGCTACTCGAGTAAGGCTGAATTGCAGCAGGACTAGGCCTCAAACCTCAACTCACTGGGATAAGCCTGGAGAACAAGGTAATCCACATTTTTATACTTCTAACCGTTATAACCTGGTGACACAGGGAGCACAAGGAACAAGGGTGTGCTCGCCTTATCAAGCTGTTTGTAAGACAAGACACAAGCTTTTACCAGATGAGAGACTGTTTAATATAAGGCACCAAGACAAAGGAAGGTATTCTCATAGCAAGCATTCGTATGACCGAGGCCCAAACCTAGGCCCAGAACATTGGAGGCTGGTACAAGCTGTATATGAAAAGCCTCAGCGTATTCCACCAGACTACACTGATACAGAGTCACAGCTCTCAGACCCACAGCCCATGCAGGTGGAATTTATTGAGGACCCTTCCGAAGTGCCCATGGATTGTAGCTACTGTCAGGCAGGAAGCCTAGAATCCCTGCCTAGTGTATAAAGCAGGGCTCAGCAAGCAAAGACTGTGTGTTTTATTGTACAAATTCCTGTGAAGATAACAGTGGATAAAGTAATAACTGGTTATGTTTCTTTTCTACCTGAAGTAAGGTTTCTTTATGTTGACGTAGATTCCACTACCTGAATCATTGTGCATTAAGGGAAATAAAAAGCCTTTCTTTCCCTACTCTCGGACTTTGTGTTTACTTGAGGCTTTGGTACACGGAAGGCCACTGGGAACAGATACCCAGACTCCGCATACAAGAACCAAACTCAAACTAGAAAAATAACTCATGTCCACCCGACCTGCCTTAACCATCTTTGACCACTAGGGCGGCGGTGCAACAAGTCGCACATGTTTCTTTCATCCTAGAACAGCATGAGCCGTGGAGTGTGGGAATTAACAGGCAGTAGGTTGTGTGTTGGAAGCCAGTCTTTGTTTGTGCAGAACATACATTACACACAACGCCACCACTTTTTCCTTCTTTGAGTTCCTCCATCCCTCCTCCCTTTCCCGTAATTTTGCCCATTTCTTAAGAAATCTAAAACTCTCTTCCTTGCACCATTGTCTCATCCATTTATTGAGACTCTGGAGTTCTGCCTGCCTCTTGAGTACTGCGCATGAAACAGGAAGCATGTCTGAGAATGCTACCTTGGAAGTTCTAGATTTCAGTTTTCCTTCTCTACACACGTCCATCTGATATCTAAAACCTGTCGTTTCTTTCTGTATAACATCATCAAAATTTGCCCCTTCCTTTCTGAACACACTACTAAGACACTCATCCACTCTTCAGTGACCTCCTGCCTGGACTATTGCAACCTTCTTCTTGCTGGTCTCCCTCTGAATCATCAATCTGTTCAAAACTCATCTGTGCGGCTAATCTTCCGCCACCCTTGATATACTTATATAACCCCTCTTCTCTGGTTCCTTCACTGGCTCCCTATCCATTTCTGTATCCAGTTCAAACTTCTCCTACTGACCTATAAGTACACTCATTCTGCTACTTCTCACTACTTTTCCTCTCTTATCTCTCCCTAGATCCCCTCCTCGTGAACTCCGCTCCTCTGGCAGAGCATTTCTATCTTTGCCCTTCTCTTCTACTGCTAACTTCAGACTTTGATCCTTTGTGTCCCTTATGCCTGAAATAAACCACCTGAGTCTGTCCATCAGGCTTCATCTGTGGCCCTTTTCAAATCCTGGCGGAAAACTTGCCTGTTTGAGGCCACTTTTGGATCCTGATCTGCTTAGTTTCCAATGTGTTTCCTTACCATTCCCCTAGATGTTTGCTTGTCCTGAGCTGTCTTGATTAGATTGTAAGCTCTGATATGTAGGGGCCATCTCTTATGTGTGTCTGTACAGTGCTGCATACGCCTTGTAGCATATATACAAATAATCAGTAGTAGTATCTAAAAGCCTAAATCTGGCTTCCAGAACCTCCCTCCCACACTTCCCTATGTCATTGGTACCAGCATGTACCAAAACAGCAGTCTCCTCTCCAGCTCTATCTAAAACCTTATCTAGGTGGCATGTGAGGTCTGCCGCCTTCTCACCAGGCAGGCATGTTACTAGGAAATCATCACATCCACCAGCCAACCAGTTATTTACATGCCTAATGATTAAATCATCAACTGTAATGGCTGTCCTAACCCTTCCCTAATGGACACATTGCCCTGGAGACACTTCCTCGATGTGAGAGGGTATTACATCACCTGGAGGACAGGTGCTAGCTACAGGATCACTTCCTGCCACACCAAGGTGATGCTCTCCTTTTACGTGATCTCTCTCTTGGCAGCAGAGAGCTGCCAGTCTGGAGTTGGGACTTATCTACTACATCCCTGAAGGTCTCACCTCTTTTTCTGCCTCTGCTCCTCCAAGTCTGATGATATAGCCTCCAGCAAGGAGCTCTTTGCACCTACTGAACACATAAGACCTCTCGCCAACTGGGTGATAATCATACATAAGACAGTACAAAGAACTGGATAGCTTCTATCTCTCTGTCTGCATCGTAGTTTTCATGAGTTGTTTAGCTATTTAAAGTTGTTCAGTTATTTAAAATCCCTAGGAAAATAGGGATATTTGAACCAATATAAATTGTCACGCCCTTAGCCCCTTACAGACAGTGTGGAGGGGCGTGCTTGTCATAGGAGAGATTCACCATTTAGCCTTTACCTGACTGGCTGCCTTGTAATGCCTAATGGGAAAAGTAGTTCAGTCAGGAGGCTTCAGGTAAAAAAAAACCACAATTGTAGTTGGCTTTGAGTGGTAAGGCTTTTGACAGAAATTTATTGATGGGGTAAACGCTAGGGTCATAAATTAACACCTTTGGATTGTTTCTCCAGGATTCTTTCAAAAATACATCAGGATATAACTGAACTCAAAACAAAACAGCTTATAATGTTCTTCAGCATAAAGAAAAGTCCTTTTAACAGCTAATGCTACCAGACACGGCTAGCAGTGCTGTTCAAAACAAACAGAAACAGCTTTTCCTAAAGCAAGTTTCTTTTCTCTCAGTCCAGAACACTTCCCGGCTGTTTGTCTCCTTAAGCACAGGAAAACTTTCAACAAGAAATTAAACTCTTCATAGGCAAACAATTCTCTATGCAAGGTTTTTAGGAATAGTGAAAACAAAATCAAAGCTTTTCTTTCTTTCACCTTCAGCACGGCTTCAGGCTGTGCACTGCACTGGCTAGCAGCTGTTCCACAGGTTTTAATTAGAAAGTTTCAGCTTGCTCAGCTAAAAAGGTATTTCTCCTTTTAATACAGGACTTTCACAAGTTATCAACAGGCTCTCAGGGTTACCGGACTCTGGAGGTTTTCCTTACGGTTGACTCCCTTCCAAACCCTCTGTATTTGAAGATTGGCATAAAGAGCAATCCATGTATGAGTCTTCTTCTTCTACAGCTAGGTCTTGTTCACCCAGTTGCATAGGCTCTACCTTCATGTCTGGCTCAGAGGGCTTGGCTGACTGCCTCCTTTTAGGGCAAAAGCTGTCTCTTGCAACTCTGTAGTGCTCCAAATTAGACAAGCTTCTAATGCTCCTACCTGGGTCAAGGCTTGTATCAGCTTCTCCTCTCTCATGCTCTGGCCACCATTCACCTGAGCTTCCTCGTCCTGTCCTCCAACTTGTGTTCCTGGTTTCTGCTGTTCTTACTGTTCCAGCTCCATTCCTCTTCCAGTAAGCATTCTTACTCCTCTCCCTCTCTGGATAATCTGACCTAGTCTTAAACCTCTCAGGCTCCAGCCCCACCCCTTCTCCTCTCAGGTGTTGGAGATCAGACTGCCTCGTGATAGCTGAGTAATTGGGGAATTCAGTGACGTAAGGGTTCCTTCCCCTGGGCCTGCATTCCCTCTCCTTTTCTCCACTAGGGGCATTCTGCAACCTATTGCAGCTAGGAATTACCTGCTTTCTAGGTGTAAATGGAGTTTTGTGTCTCTGACCTTGTAAAATAGGTCCTTTGATAAGGGTGAATTCCTTCTCTTTATCCCTGTCTCCTGGGTCCTGATAAGCTTCCTTATCACAAAATATACCTAATAAGATTAAGGGACTTTGCAGTTCATCTTGAGATGAACATTAAACAAGGACCTAATTTATTCCTAAGGCCTCTTAACTTGCTCATGAAAATAACCGATTAACCTTGAAAGTGAATAAGATCCCTCCCTCCTTTCCTTTAACTGGTTTAAGAGCCTATGAGTCAAAGATTGTATTTTTTGGGAGGGGGGGGGGGGGGAAGGAGAACGAACCATAACTGAAAGTTAGCTTATGTCTTATCCGACTTAGTAAAACACAGACTTTTAAAATAGACACCGATTTTATCAGTTTATACCCAAAGAATTCCTTTTGCCCCACGATTTGGAGAATTCCCCAGAAGGTAAATACTTACAAGTGCAGATTCCTTCCCAACAGTAGCAGCTACTCTTTCAGCAGTCCTTCAAGACCGAAAAATTACATTTAACACCAACTAATCTCATTAAACTATTCAAGTAAAAGCCAGCTAAATAATCATGTTTTTAAATTTCATATTTGGGTGATGTCACTTATAGAGCTTATGCAGGAACTCTCTCAGCTGTTATTCTGGAAGCTTTTAGAATGTTTTCAGTTCATGCACGCCTATTTCTCCCTGCCTGCCTGTCTGCCGCTGCTGTGCCTGAGGAATTCAGTCTCTTCTTTTCCACGGAGCCTGATGGACGTCCTGCAGTGTTATGAATTTAGTCAGTTTTTATATCTGTATTTTCATGTTTTGTGCTTATTTTCCTTACTATTTTACTGCTGCTTCTTAATATTTCCTTAGGTCATTTTCAAGTTTTCTTTATTTAACTTCAGCATTATATAGGTCCCAGTAAGCCTCAGTTCCTGTTCGGTAATCCAGTTTAGTCCTCCAACATCGGGTAGTGCCCCTCCTCCTGCAGCCGGGAGACTGGACCAATCAAATCTTCTGTAGTATATATGCAGCCGGAGCTCCCAGAAGTCCCCAGTGTGTCCAGTCTCCCTTCAGCTGGAGGACTTCTGTGCCCCTGCTGGGCACGCTAAGTGACACTTGAAGGAGCAACACTAGTTAGTTAGTTCTTTTGGGGTTTATTTCTGGTCCTTTATGTTCTGTTTCCTTTGCTAGGTAGCTGTATCTTTAAAAAAAAGACACAGGGGACTTTCTGGGGAAAGCCAGACCTGCCTTGGGCTCCTGCCTTCCTGCCTGGGAATCTCTGAAGCCTGGGTTGAGCTCTCCCCAAGGCTGTTCGGGGAAGAGCCATACCGGCTGCAACATTGCCTGTCACTTGGAGAAGTGGGCTGAGTTCCTTGCTGTTCCCAGAGCTGGTAGGAATTTTCCTTGTTTTAAGCTTTCAGCTCTCTGTTCTTTGCTTGGGCAGAGGCTCTGTCGGCTCCCCTGGCTTCCAAATTGCACTTTTTTCCTGCCTTTTTTCGCTTGCCCTTTATTAGAGGGTCGTTTTCTTTCTTTTCCATATTATTTGGGTACCTTTGTATTTTCGCGCCGTTTTTTACCGCGGGTGAAAAAGTGCGGCGGCCATTTTGGATTTCTAAAGTGTGCTTTTTAAGGGCACTTTTTAACACTTGCGCACGGGTTCCCCTGGTGTTTTTGGGGTTTCTTTTGCTGGCGATTTTGCTCAGGGCACCCCTAGGATTCTGGGGAGTATTTTGTTTACTGTAAAAAAAAAAAAAAAAGGGTTTTAAATTTAATACTGTGCTGAATTGAATAAGGTTAGTCCCCTTGGTGTGGGCTTCCCTGTTCCTGTTCCCTTATTTTTCCCTGAGGGCAGGTGGCCTTGGCATGGCTGCCAAACCTCAGTGTGTAATTTGTGGCTCCCGCAGAGGTACAATGACTGACTCTGGAATCTGTAAGAGCTGTGCTGCAGTTTCTTCAGAACTGGAGCTGCCTATTGAAATTAAGGAACAGCATGTGCCCGGGGACCCTTCTCTTTCGGGGGACAGTGTCCCTTCACCGAGCATCCTTCCTTCTGGTCTGGGCCCGGCGTCTAATACGTCGGTCCCTGAGCTCCAGCAGGCGGCTATGGTGGTGTCGCCTATAGACTTTTCCCCGGATTTTGTTCTTCTCATGCATCAGGCCTTCCGCTTAAGCCGGTCTGGTCATTTGCCGGAGGCTTGGCCCGCCTCTCTCCCCCCAGCTTCCGCAGGGGGGGGTTCAGCGGTCTTCCCAACCCGCTGTCAAGCGGCCCAGGTTGGGGGACCAGGATCAGGACGCCCTTTGCCTCCCGGATTCCGAGGCTGAGGGGGATCCGGATATTGAGGCGGAGGAATTAGAAGACGGAGAGCTTCCAGAACCGGAAGATCAGGCTTGCATCATTCGGGTGTTTCGAAGGGACGAGCTGGTACCTTTGGTCACAGAGTCTCTCCAAGCACTTAACCTCTCTGCGGTGCGGCCGCTGGAGGAGGAGGGTCTCGAGGATCCTCTCATTCAGGCGGTCAGGGATGCCCAGGTAGTTTTTCCTGTGCACCGAGTAGTTGAGCAGATGATCCATGCGGAATGGGAGCAACCGGAATCCGCTTTGAAAGGGATTCGGACCATGAATCGTCTTTACCCCCTTGCCGACAAGGACAGGGACTTGTTTAAGTCTCCACGGGTGGATGCTGCCGTTTCGGCAGTGACTAAGAAAACCACCATCCCGGTTGAAGGGGCCGCGGCCCTGAGGGATGTTCAGGACAAAAAGGTTGATAATTTGTTGAAGCAAGCCTTCGAGACCAACGCCTTATCGTTACAAGCTTCTATATGTGGGGCGTGGGTAGCTCGAGCTTGTTTGCGATGGTCGCAGCACCTGCGCTCGGGGTCCGGTATGGACCAACAGGGGCTGTTGGACATTACCCGCGTGGAGTCGGGATCGGCCTACTTGGCGGATCTGTGTTATGATTTAATACGCTCCCTAGCTAATAGCATGGCCTCCATGGTAGCGGCACGACGGTCCATCTGGTTGCGCAATTGGGCGGCCGACGGTTCTTCCAAGTCTCGCCTCAGTAAACTACCCTTTAAGGGCAGGTTGTTATTTGGTGAGGCTCTGGATAAGTTGGTGAAGGATCTCGGTGAGTCGAAGGGTGGTCGGCTTCCAGAGGATAAGCCTAAGCTTAATAGGTCGTCCACCTCAGCGCGCGGCCAGTTTCGGGATGCGCGCAGATTTTGTTCTTCCCGGCTGTGGACTTCGCAGCGCGGCCGTTTTGGAACCCGTCATCAAGGGTTTCGTGGTTTCAGAGGAGCGGGAAGGGGCTTCTCCGGAGCCGCCTCTTCCTCGGCCTCTTCCTTTAATCGCAAGCCACAATGAAACGAGGCGGGCTCTAGAGGAAGACCCGGTCATCGGGGGTCGTTTGCGCGACTTTCTTCCTTCTTGGGCCCAAATTACGTCAGATCGGTGGGTGCTGCAGATTATAGAAGAAGGTTATGCCCTAGAGTTTGCGCACCCACTTCCGGATTCGTTTGTTCTGTCTCCCAGCAAGGGAGCTCAAAAGGCGCGGGACATCCGCGTGACCCTGGATCGGCTTCTCTCTCTGGGGGCCGTGGTTCCGGTCCCGCCTTTGGAAAGAGGCGCAGGTCGCTACTCCATCTATTTTGTGGTTCCCAAAAAGGGCGGTTCCCTTCGTCCGATCTTAGATCTCAAAGGCGTGAATCGTGCTCTCAGAGTACCGCACTTTCGCATGGAGACCCTGCGGTCAGTCATCATAGCGGTGCGTCAAGGGGAATTTTTGACATCCCTCGATCTTACAGAGGCCTATTTACACATTTCCATCCGGCCCTCCCATCAACGGTTTCTCCGCTTTGCGCTCCCGTGGGGCCATTTTCAATTCCGGGCCATGCCGTTCGGACTCGCCACGGCTCCCCGCACCTTCACAAAGGTAATGGTTGTAGTCGCGGCGGCGTTGCGCAAGGAGGGCATCCTGGTCCATCCATATCTCGACGACTGGTTGATTCGAGCGAAGTCCAGTCGGGAGTGTGTGCAAGTCACGAGCAGGGTGGTGGATCTCCTTCGGTCCCTCGGATGGGTGGTGAACGAATGCAAGAGTTGTCTGTCTCCGACACAGGATCTCGAGTATCTGGGAGTCCGCTTCGACACAGCAAGGGGCTTGGTGTGCCTTCCGGAGCGACGCATGCTGGCGTTGCGGGCTCTGGTCCGTCTCTTCCGGGGGATGCCAGCTCCGTCGGCGTGGTGGTACCTGCGGCTCCTCGGCACGATGGCGGCGACCTTGGAGGTGGTGCCTTGGGCGCGCTTCCACATGTGTCCGCTGCAGAGTGCTCTTCTGCGACGTTGGTCCAACCAGTTCGACTCGTTGAACAAGAGATTGCCTTGCCCAAAGACGGTTCGCCGATCCCTCCGGTGGTGGCTCTCCGCCGAGAACCTGTCGCGAGGGATTCCCTTGGAGCCTCCTCTGTGGGTTCCGTTCACGACGGATGCGAGCTTAACCGGCTGGGGGGCTCACTGCGAGTTCCGCTTTGCTCAGGGGGAATGGTCTCCCCTGGAGGCCTCTTGGTCGATCAACCGTCTCGAATTGCGGGCAGTCCGGCTAGCCCTGGTGGACCTGGAGACCCTGGTTCTCGGACGGCCGGTGAGAGTCCTGTCGGACAATGCGTCCACTGTAGCTTACATCAATCGCCAAGGGGGTACCGGCAGCGTGGCCCTGGAGGCAGAAGCGGCGGCCTTGTTCAACTGGGTGCAAACTCGCCTTCCAGCAATCTCGGCGGCTCACATTGCGGGCGTAGACAATGTCCAGGCCGATTTTCTCAGCAGAATGCGGGTGGACCCCGGAGAATGGGAGCTAAACCCACAGGTTTACGCACAAATCGTCCGGCGGTGGGGTCCACCCATCATGGATCTCATGGCGACCTTTCAATCAGCCAAGACAGGGCGCTTCTTCAGCAGGCGAAGGGAGCGCATGTCCGAGGGGCTCGACGCTCTCATTCAGCCGTGGCCCACGTCCGGTCTTCTTTATGTCTTTCCTCCGTGGGCTCTGATCGGCCGGGTCGTACACCGTATCGAGAGCCACCGGGGTCGCGTGTTACTGGTGGCCCCGGATTGGCCCCGGAGGCCCTGGTATGCCGATCTGGTCCGGTTGCGCAACGGCGTTCCTTGGCTCCTGCCCGCTCTACCGGATCTTCTTCTTCAGGGTCCCTTGCGGATGCCCCAAGTGGATCGATTCTCGCTTACGGTTTGGCCATTGAGAGGGCTCGGCTGAAAAGGAAGGGCTACTCCCCCGCGGTGATTTCTACCCTTCTGCGGGCGAGGAAAACGTCCACTTCTCTTACTTACGTTCGGATTTGGAGGATTTTTGAAGACTGGTGCTCCCGGCGGGGAGTCCGGGCGGCGACGGTTTCCGTGCCCGTCGTTTTAAGTTTTCTTCAGGATGGTTTCGATAAGGGCCTTGCGGCTAGTTCCCTAAAAGTCCAGCTGGCGGCTATCTCGTGTTACCGCAGCAAGGTTTTGGGTCGTCTGCTCGGGGCTCATCCGGATGTACGCCGATTCCTTACGGCTATTTTTCATTTGCGGCCCTCCCGCAGAGTTTTCGTTCCTCCTTGGGACTTGAATTTAGTTCTGAGGGCCCTGGTTCGTGAACCTTTTGAGCCCCTGCGCAGGGCGTCTCTGAAAGATCTCACGCTGAAGGCGGTTTTTCTTGTAGCCATCTGTTCGGCACGGCGCATTTCAGATCTGCATGCATTGTCCTGTCGGGAGCCTTTCTTGTCTTTTTCCGCGGATCGGATCGTTCTCCGTCCGGTTCCTTCCTTTCTGCCAAAGGTGGTGTCTCCCTTTCACGTGAATCAGGCAGTGTTTCTTCCAGTGCTTTCTTCGCAATCTGTCGGGTCAACGGACAAAGGTCTTCTCCGGCTCGATGTGGGTCGTACGCTCCATCGTTATTTAAAGGTTACCGAGTCTTTTCGGAAATCTGACCGGCTTTTCGTGCTCTTCGGGGGTGCGCGTAAAGGGGAAGCGGCAGCTAAAGCCTCCATTGCTAGATGGCTCAAAGAGGTGATCGCGTCCGCATATCTGTTGCAACAGCGGTCTGTTCCGGAGGGTCTGAGGGCTCATTCCACTAGGGCTCAGGCGACCTCTTGGGCGGAGTATAGCCTGGTTCCGCCGGTAGATATCTGTAGGGCGGCCACTTGGTCGTCTCTGCATGCTTTCAGTAGACACTATCGCTTAGATGTGTCAGCGGCTCGGGATTCCTGTTTTGGTTCGGCGGTTCTGCGCGCCGGATGGCAAGGTCCCGCCCGGTCTTAACTGCTCTGTTACATCCCGATGTTGGAGGACTAAACTGGATTACCGAACAGGAAATGGAAATTACACTAACCTGGTAATTGTAGTTCCTGGAGGGTCCAGTTTAGTCCTCCTTCCCTCCCGACTATCTGCTAATGTGGTGCGGCGCGCCTTTCCGAACGGTTGATATTAAGACGGTTCCTCTTGCCGTTCGGTCCCTCTGTGGCAGCCGCGTTTTTTGCAGAGGCTCTTCCCTGTCTCGGGGGTTCAGGCAGCTCCTGAACTTCTGGTGGGGAGCGGTGTTTTGATTCCTGAGGCGTCGGTGCCGGCGCAATGCAGTGTTCTGACTTTCTCGTTTGGGGAGGGGGTTGGATATTCCTTGGGGGGGAACAAATTGTTCTTTAATTAGGTCATTTTGTATATTAATCTAATGTGTTGCTTCGTTAAGTATGCTTTGTTACTAGTACACTGGGGACTTCTGGGAGCTCCGGCTGCATATATACTACAGAAGATTTGATTGGTCCAGTCTCCCGGCTGCAGGAGGAGGGGCACTACCCGATGTTGGAGGACTAAACTGGACCCTCCAGGAACTACAATTACCAGGTTAGTGTAATTTCCATTTGCACCCTGCTGGGGAAGCATTTTCTTTTATTTTTTCACCATTGAGCTATTTGATTTTGCCTCAACTTTGTTTTCATCCTTTGTCACAGAAGCAAGCCAGCAGTTTCAAGAAGTGTGCCCGATGTCTCATGTCTGTCATGGACACCCACAAATGGTGCCTAAAGTGTCTAAGGCCCAACTTTAATACCTGTATTTGTTCACCCTATTTACAGATGACAAAGAGAGGTCTTAAATATTGCAAGGAAAAGCACACACAACATTTTAGCAATAAGACTGACCCATTGGCATCAGTGTTATCAGTCACTATGGACTCAGGAGCTGCATTGAACACTAGCGGTCCATTGGCATCAAGGAGTGCTTGAGCTGACTCAGAACTGAGCCCCAGCAAGATGGTCAGGAATCTGTCACGTATAGATTCCTTATCAAAGAAGAGGAAGGATTAGTCTACTAGTACTGAGCATTTGTATAGTGCTACAAGTTATACGCAGTGCTGCACACAGACATGTACGAGACAGTCCCTGCTCATCAGAGTTTACAATCTAGTCAAGACTGACAACACAGAAGGTGTAGACGGGGATAAACACAGGGGGAAAAGGTAAAGAAACAAGGAAATCAGGTGAGACAAGATCCAAAAGCAGCAGCAAAGAGGTGAGGTTTCAGCCTGGATTTGAAAAGGGTCAGAGAAGGTGCCTGGCTTACAGATACAGGTAGTTTGTTCCAGGCGTAAGGTGCAGCAAGGTGAAAGGAGCAAAGTCTGGAGTTAGCAATAGAAGAGAAGGGCACAGATAGAAGCAATTTGCCAGAAGAGCGGACTTCCCGAGGGGGGGGGGGGGTGTAAGGAGAGATAAGAGAAGAAAGGTAGTGAGGAGCTGCAGAGTGAATGCATTTATTGGTTAGCAAGAGAAGTTTGAACTGGATGCAGAAATGGATAGGGAGCCAGTGAAGTGACTTGAAAAGAGGGGTAATATGAGCATGACAAGGTTGGCAGAAGATTAGCCGTGCAGCAGAGTGTTGAATAGACTGAAGGGGAGAGAGATGATTCAAAGAGAGACTAGCAAGGAGTAGGTTACAGTAGTCAAGACGGGAGGTGATTAAGGAGTGGATAAGCATCTTAGTAGTATGTTCAGAAAGGAATGGGCGAATTTTGTTGATGCTATAGAGAAAGAAACGGCAGTTCTTAGCTATCAGATGGATGTGCGTGGAGAAGGAGAGAAGAGGCGTCAAAGACAACCACAAGGTTCCGAGCCGAGGAAACAGGAAGGAGTAGAGAGTTATCCACAGAGACTGAGAAAGGAGGAAGAGGAGAGGAGGTTTTAGGGGGAAATATAAGAAGCTCAGTCTTGGCCATGTTCAATTTCAAGTGGCGGTGAGACATCCAAGCAGCAATGTCAGAAAGGCAGGCAGAGATCCGGGTCTGGATTGCCAGAGAGATTTCAGGCATAGAGAGATAGATCTGGGAGTCATCAGCATAAAGATGGTACTGAAAGCCATGGGAAGAGATGAGCGTACCAAGGGACTGGGTATAGAGAGAAAGAAAAGGAGCAGACCCAGGACAGATCCTTGGGGTATACCGAGAGTGGGTTAGCAGTACAGGAGGAGCCACCAGAACTAACACTGAAAGAGCAATGGGAGAGAATGGAGGAAAACCAGGATAGTACAGAGCCCTTAAAACCAAGTGAGGACAGGGTATCAAGGAGAAGGTTGGGGTCAACAGTGTCAAAAGTAGCAGAGAGGTCAAGAAGGATGAGGACAGAGTAAAGGCCCTTACATTTTGCCATGAATAAGTCATTGGAGACTTTGGCAAGAGCCATTTTGGCAGAGTTTAAAGGATGAAAGTCAGATTGTAAGGGATCCAGGAGGACTTCAGAGGAGAGGAAGTCAAGGCAGCGGCAGTGAACCGCGTGTTCAAGTAGTTTAGAAATGAAGGGGAGGAGGGAGATGGGTCGATAATTAGAAGGACAGGTAGGATCAAGGGTTTCTTGAGGAGAGGTGTAACTACAACATGCTTGAAGGCTGCAGGGACAGTTGCAGTGGAGAGCGATAGGTTGAGAATATGAGAGATGGAAGGGACAAAAGTGGAGGAGATGGGGCTTAGGAGACGGGTGGGTATAGGATCAAAGGAGCAGGTTGTGAGTTTGGAGGAAAAAAGGTGGTGTGCAGTTTCCTCTTCAGAGATCATAGAAAAGGAAGAGAGAGTAGTAGCAGAGGTAGAGGGGGGAAGTAGCTGACTTTGTGGGGAACTGGAGGGTGATCTTGTGGATTTTGTCATGGAAATAGTCAGCCAGGGTTTGGGCAGAAAGGGAGGGAGGGGTCGGAGGTGAAGGCACTTTAAGGAGAGAGCTGAGAGTAATAAAGAGACGGTGAGGGTCAGAGGCAAGATAGTCAGATGGACATAATAGTCTTGTTTGGCAAGAGCTATGGCTGACTGGAAAGACATTTTATTAGCATTATGGACTACTGATGTTAAGCTTCAGACAGAGGTTATATTGTATAGTGTCCCCCTCAGCCCCCTCTGGTGGCGGTGTAGTGGTACCACCGGGGCTGGGGAGCGCATAAGAAATAGGGGTTTTAGGGTTGACCTGTTGTGAGGGTCAATGAGGTAGCAGCCCTCTGTGTCAGCCTCATGGTCAACTTCCCAAAAAGCAACTCTTAGCCAAGTGTAGGGTAAAGAAAAGGCATTTATTTCACCTTTGCGCAAAAAGAAGTTCAAAATAGGCGGTTATGAGTAACAGAGCGATAACTTTCCTTGTATCAAAATGTAAATCAGCAAAACATTCAAAGTAACATTGTTAACCTTCACAAACTTAAAGCATAAGGTCTCCTGTATTCTTTTCATACATTGGGTTTGCTTCCCTTAACTTAAACACGTCTCATTGTGCAATAATTACAGTCCATCGGTTCGATGGCTTCCATAACCTCAGATTCCCCTGGCAGCCATTCCATTTCTGAGGGGTCCGAATCTGATGCCTCAGGGATGTTAAAATCTGACTTTCTAAAAGCATGCCATACCGTATCCCAGTGTTGGCTTGACAGTTTGGGGCGTCGGCTTTTAGGTATGTTGTAACACCCTGGATTTTCTGCTGTTACAGGATTAAAAGTTTGCTTATTCCAGTATTTGGCAGCACTAACCTTTTTCCTATAAAGATTATCTGGTATTTCTGGTTTAAAACTGTCCTTATCATCCAGATAAAAGTTAGTCCTTTGTTTCTCTCTTGGTCTAGGCCTTGGTAGACAATTGCAGGCACCCACTGTTTCCTCTTTTAACTTCCTGCAATCCCTTTTGTGTAAGGCTTGAGGCCTAGTCTGAATGTCCTCCGTTTCAGGCAGTTTCCAGTGATCCCAGGATATCTTTCCTGCTTTAGAATAGGGTATAACTCTTTTGAGGCAGGGCTGCTGCTGAGGCGCCTGTCTTCCACCTCCACCCCTGTGGCAGTTGGCTACTGGCCGCGTCCTCTCAGCTATGTCCTCTTCCCCATGCCTCTGAATCTTTCTTTCATCTTTCAGGTCACTTTTATAAAAACCTTTAAAAGTACCTTTTCCTCCTTGAAGGTTCCTTTCCAGTGGATATATCTTCCTCTGCTTGTATCCCCGCCCTTCTCCTTGGACAAGGCTTCCTCTCCAGCTGGAAGGGTAAGCACCTCCTTCCTTGGCTGCACTCTGTAATACTGCCCCTTGCAGTTGTGTATGGCCTTCCTCTAGGCCTGCTCTTGGGCCTTCACCTCGGCCTGTTCTCCCAGTAGCTTTCACTCCTTGAGTTCTTCTGGGTCTGTCAGTGACTTCACCCCGGTCTCTGACTCCGGCTTCTGGAGCTGCTCTTGGCACTGCTTCCTGTAATGCTCTCTGTGAAGCTCTCTGCCAAGCTCCTTGCCTCCCCTCTTGTAATGCTCTGTCCCTGCTTAAATCGAGACCAGCTGCTTCTAGGTCCTGCCCATAGAGGCGTGGTTCTTCTGCTTCCAGGCTTGCTCTCCTGCTCCCTCTATGTGTACCTTCATGTAATTGCGGGTAAATCTTGTTTTTTTCAAGATTTAAAACTTTTTTTCTTTGTGTCAGAGGGCCTGCAGTATCACAATAGTCATCAGAGTTTGATGGATCACGATGCCAAAAAGCACAGGCCACTCGAGCAATATCCAACCCCCGAAGCAGCCCTGAAGAGAGGGTAACTCAGCCTCCATTATACTGGAGGAGATGTGCCAGACTCCTGGGGCCATGACCAGCTGGCTGATTAACCCTCAAACATTCCAGATCATTGACTGATTATGCCAAACTTTCCATGGCCTCACTTGTGACAGCACTTGAGGAGCACATGGCTAAGATAATGAAGGACAAGTTTACTACTACTGCTACTGATTATTTGTATAGTGCTACAAGGTGTATGCAGCACTATACAGAGACATGTAAGAGATGATCCCTGCTCATCAGAGCTTACAATCTAGTCAAGACAGACAACACAATAGCTGGGGATTAGGATATATCTAGGGGAATGGTAAGAAAACACATAGTTGGAGAGCAGACTACATGGGTCAGGATACAAAGGCAGCCTCAAGGAGGTGAGTTTTTAGCCTGGATTTGAAAAGGGGCAGCGATGAAACCTGATGTACCGACTCAGGTAGTTTGTTCCAGGAATAAGGAGCAGCAAGGTGAAAGGAGCGAAGTCTGGAGTTAGCAACAGAAGAGAAGGGCACAGATAGAAGCTATTTGGCAGAAGAGCAGAATTCTCGAGGAGAGGTTTAGGGAGAGATAAGAGAGGAAAGGTAGTGAGGAGCAGCAGAATTAGTGCACTTATAGGTCAGTAGGAGAAATTTGAACTGAATAAGGAAACCAATAGGGAGCCAATGAAGTGACTTGAGAAGAGGGGTTACAGGAGCATAGGCGACACTAGCATCAGATTGTGGCTGCACAGCTGAATTTTAAACAGATTGAAGGGGAAACAGGTGATTCAGAGGGAAACCAGCAAGGAGGAGGTTGTAATAGTCTAGATGGGAGATGACTAAAGAGTGGATACGGATCTTAGTAGTGAGTTCGGAAAGGAAGGGGTAAATTTTGCTGATGTTATACAGAAAGAAACAACGGGATTTAGCTATCAGTTGAATGTGTATGGGGAAGGAGAGGGAGAAGTTGAAGATGATCCCAAGGTTGTGAGCTGAGGAAACAGGGAAGAGTAGAGCGTTAAATACAGAAATAGGGAAAGGAGGAAGGGGGGGGGGGGATGTGGGTTTAGGGGGGAAGATAAAGAAGCTCAGTTTTGGCCATGTTCAATTTCAAACAGTGGTGAGATATCCAGGCAGCAATGTCAGATAGGCAGACAAAGATATGGGCCTGGATACCCTGAGAGTTTCAGGTGTAGAGAGGTAGATCTGAGAGCCATCCATTGTAAAGATGATACTGAAAACCATGGGAAGAGATGAGTGCACTAAGGGACTGGGTATAGAGAGAGAAAAGGATTAGTCCCAAGACCACTGAGAAAGGGGGATAGCAGTAGAGGAGGATCCACCAGAACAACACTAAACATGCAGTGGGAGAGATAAGAAGAGAACCAGGATAGAAAAGAGCTCTTAAAACCAAGCAAGAAGAAGGTATTGAGGAGAAAGTCATGGTCAAAAGCAACAGATGTTCTACCTCAGGAATTTCTTTGCTTCATCACCTCCCAAGCAGCAGCATCAGACCATAGAGCTGATTCTGGAAACTCTAACTGCCTGTAAGAAATGGTCTTTGAGACCCAAAAAAGCCTCAGCATTGACCAACGCCTGGTTGTTTGGCTCACTTGGATATTAAATGCAAGAGCAAACAGCCACACGTGCATGGTAGTTAATAATAAATTTAAAAAACATGTAACGCAGAGAAGATTAGAAGGAAACTACAATGTCGGATAGGAAAGTGGACAGGAGATAGAGGACCGTATAGACATTCAAACCAGAGTCAGTTATACAGATGCAGCTGCAGCTTAGAGCATACCCACATCGAAAGCCTGTTCGAAAAGGAGGATTTTTAAGAGGGTTTTAAATTTTAGGTTCTAAACAAATGTGAGAGGGGAGGCAGTTCCAAATGGATGGGACCTGGGAGAAAAAAGTGGAGCGTCGCATGGACTCATATTTGATGTGAGCAGGGGAAGGAATGACCAGTCTGCGGTCATGAAGGGACCGCAAGCAATGGAGTATAGCATATGGAGTAATGAGGGCAGAGAGTGGAGTGGAGGAGTGGCCTAGTGGTTGGGGCAAGGTACTTCAGGCCAGAAGGTCAGGGTTCAAATCCCACTAGAGGACAGCAACCTTGGGCCGGAAGGACTGGGGTTTCTAGTCCCACAGGTGCTCCTTGTGGTCTTGGGCAAGCCACTTAACCCTCCATAGCCCATGTTCCCTGTAAAATAGTTATCTCCAAGTTATAATGCCCTGTTCAATGTAATTTCAGTTTGTTCAATGTAAACCGCACTGATGCTGAATAGCGCGGTATATAAGAGAATCTAAATAAATAAGCTATTTAATATGGCAGTTAGGTAATATACAGTAACAATAAGTTAGTGAAATTACAATGACAGTAGAACAATGTATCACCAACTCTGCCATCATTGCAGCCCATTTATAATCAGCTGGGAGAGCCACAGTGAAGGTGACATTACAATGAGAACTGCATCACCAAACTCTCTGATGTCATCACAGCCCCTTTATCATCAACTGGGAGAGCCACAGTGAAGGCTGGAGGAAAGTTTGGGACCCCTCATGCGCTGGCCAGGAGGACATCAGCTCTCTGTCTGTCCTGTATTTTCTAGCTCTTTTTATAGGCTGTAACAAATGTGTCACAACTGGATAGCATGACTCCTCATGTGAGGTTTTCCCTACAGATAATATCCATGCCATACACCTTTAATAAACAGTAATACCAGTCCTTCTCCAGCCTTTGTTTGTTCTCTGAGTTAATAAACAATTCTGGTCAGTCATTCCTTATACCTTTGGTCTCTGGGCTTGTAAACAATTCAGGTGCAGCTGGCTCAGCATGATTCCTTACATACAGGATAATTCAAAAGTTCAATATTCCTTGCTGATTCAAAGAAATCTTTAATTTTTATTACACTGGCCAATCTCTGTATTGAGAGCATTGAGGGAGGTGCCGTCCCTGAAGCATCGGAGCTGATCGGTGCACCACGACTCAAAAAGGAGATCCGATTCCAGAGCAACTCAGAAGCCGGTCCAGACAGAGATTGGACGTCATTAGAGTGCCTCTCTGAATCTGATTCCGAGCACTCCTGTGAAACTGACTATGACTTTGGTACTTCTCGGTGGATAGGTATCCAGAGCTACCGTTGAACCATCTCTGCCTCGTGAGCATTGCAGATCACCTTCTGAGGAAGTGTCATTCCACAGTTTTTAAGGGATATGTCAAAGGCCATATTGTTTAAGTTGGAAATGGAAAGGAACCCAGGGCAGAAGAATTGGAAAGCCTGATCCTCTTAAGATGGCAGTGAAAGTGCCCATGCATTGCATTCTTCAAAGGCAGCAAATGAGAATGTGGGTGATACACCCCCCCCCCCCCCCCCCAGTGCTTCCTGTGAGCAAGGAGGTTGGCTCTATGTATGGAGTCCTAACTGCTTCCAGATGAAAGAATCTCCAGCTTCCTCACCATTCCATGGTAAGAAAATCTGCTCTGAAAAGGGCTAGAAGCTCCAAGTTTCACTCCTCAGGGCTCCCAGCAAGAGAGGCTTGGACCCAAGACTCTTTTGGGAGAAAACTTTATTAGAACTCCATGCTTACCTCCCACGTGGCATCTTACCAGCTCTACATGGGCATATGCTTATAGAATACCATGCACAGCTATACGTAGAGGATTACTCCAGTCTTCTCCCTCCAGAGAAGGTTATGAGTTTCTGCTCCCTAGTGGGACAAGGAAAGAAGTGTGGGAAAATACATGGTCCAAAATGCTTCTTGTTCCATGCGCAGGACTCAAAAGGCAGGCAGAGCTCCAGAGTCTCAATGCGTGGATGAGACGATGGTGCAAGGAAGAGGTTTTTGGATTTGTTAGGAACTGGGGAAAATTCTGGGGAAAGGAGGGGCTCTAATGAAGGGATGGTCTCCATCTTAACCGGGATGGAACTAGGCTGCTGGTATTAACCTTTAAAAAGGAGATAGAGCAGTTTTTAAACTAGATAATGGGGAAGAGCCAACAGTCGCCCAAGAGCGCATGGTTCGGAACAATGTGTCCTTGAAGGATACTAGCAAAAGATTGAAGTTGTGCATATCAGCAGAGAGGATCCAATAAAGACAAAAGTAGCCCAAATGCCCTTGAGTACAGAGCAGGCAGAGCTTAAAGATTCCAAATTACCCCCGCATACCAATAGCCAGATTAATATGAATAAAATACAGCCTTTAAAATGCTTGTATACAAATGCTAGAAGTCTGAAAAATAAGATGGGAGAATTAGAATATATAGCACTAAAGGAAAGGTTAGATATGATTGGTATCTGAGACATGGTGGAAGGAGGACAACCAGTGGGACACTGTGATACCTGGGTACAAACTATATCGTAATGATAGAGCAGATCAAATTGGTGGAGGGGTTGCACTCTGTTTGAGAGGGCATTAAGACACAAAGGATTAAAGTTTTGCAGGAAACAAAATTCACTGTAGAATCTCTATGGGTTGAAATTCCATGCAATAGCAGTGGGGGTGTACTATCGACCGCCTGACCAGAATGAACAAATGAATGATGAAATGCTCAAAGAAATCAGGGAAGCTAACAAAAGTTACAATACAGTAATAATAATGGGTGATTTTCAATTATCCTGGTATCGACTGGGTCATTGTTATGGCAGGACATTCTAGGGAGATAAAGTTTCTAGATGAAATAAATAACTGCTTCTTGGAGCAGCTGGTTCATGAACCAACCAGAGGGGAAGCCATTTTGGACCTAGTCCTTAGTGGAACACAAGATCTGGTGCAAGAGATAAGGGTGTTGGAGCCACTTGGCAATAGTGATCATAGCATGATCACATCTGATTTAATAAATGGAGGAGGGACAGTAAGGAAATCCACAGTACTACCTTTTAATTTTCAAAAGGGAGACTATGAAAAAATGAGGAAAATAGTTAAGAAAAAATAAGGGGAGCATTTGCAAGCAGGAAGTCAGTCCTCACATATGGGTGACGTCGGTGCCGACGGAGCCCCCGTGCGGAGCATTTCCCCAGCTTTCAAAGAAAGCCTTTGGGAATGCAGCGCGCATGCGCGGTCCCCTTCCTGTCCAAGGGTGCTATCTTGCTCAGTTTTTCTTTTTCCGCGGAGCCCAATGGACGTAGTTCATGTCACCCGGAAAAAGTAGATTTTTTTCTGCGATTTTTCCCGTTTCTTTATCCGGTTGAACGCCAGTTCCCCTCCCGTCTCGGCTCGGTACACCAGTATCGAGTCCGGACTTTCTTTTTCGGTTTTTGTCCTTTGTGACTAGCGTTCGCGCTTTTTTCTTTATTTTCACTGGCAGCCCTGTCTTTTGACCTTGCAGGGGCCCTTTTTCCCCCAATGGCTGCCAACAGGTTCAAAAAGTGTGATTGGTGTAAGAAACCTATGTCTCTCACCAACACACACGACTCCTGCCTCCGATGCCTCGGGCCCGACATGACCCGCTGGTCTGTAGCTCATGCGGCAAGATGTCGTCAAAGGCACTTCGGAGCCGTTAGCATCAACGTGAAAGACTTTTTTCAGAGTCCGCGTCTGGCCGGGCCCGGACTTCGTCAGAGGCTCCGACATCTCGGGAGTTTGACCCCGAGTGCCATCGTGGGTCCTCTGAGAGGGGGTCTCCCACCCAGGAGCACAAAAGGAAGAAGAAGCTTGTGAGGGTGGCATCAGTGGAGGCACCTGGATCCTCCGGGGTCAGGTCGTGGAGCCCTGACCGCCGTCCTGGGCTCTCGGAGTCGGAGCGGCCAACCAAACTGCCTCGCCTGGAGCCGGAGTTGCCGAGTCAGGTAACTTCAGTTGTCCTCGTTGACTCTCCGGGAGAACCGACGTCAGGCCCGACACTGTCGGGGCCTGAGTTGGGGGCTGCGGAGTCTCCTGAGCTCGGACTCAGGTTGACGGCCCTGGAGAGCAGCTTGGCTGCCTTCATGGAGCAGCAGTGGGTACTAATCGCTGGTCTGACCGGTGCATCTGCCCTGACCACCAGGACCTCGACGTCTAAGTCGACCCCGGAGGCCGAGCCAATCCTCGAGTCAATCAAGTCTCGAGTCGATCCTCGGCCAAGGTCTCCCTCGACCTCCCGTTCGGGGCCGAGGTCATCGATGCTGGTGCCCTCAGCGTTGGAGCGGGTGGCATCGAGTCCCACATGGCCGGAGCCGCCCAACTCCTCCTCGGAAGAGTCGGCATGGGAGACGGAGGACGAGGAGTCTCCTGACACCTTCTGGAGTCCGAGCCTCAGAGAAGGTCCCCCCAGAGGATACCCGGTTCTCGGATTTCGTCAGGGACATGGCCAAGGCTTTGGCATTCCTGGCGGACGCCGAGGAGGAGCCTCGAGCTGAAGACCTCAATGCCCTCCAGTATGATTTTCCTCTGAAGGAAGCCTTTACTGTACCGGTTCCCCCGATGCTGGAATGGCTGCTTTTCCATATGTGGGAAGCACCGGCCTCGGCGTCGGTTCTTAGCAAGTGGGTCGATTCTATCTGTCGAGTCCGTAAGAGCCATGGGTTCCAAAAGGCGCAGCTACCGCAAAACTCCAGCAGTCCAGCAGCGGGATGGGGGCTTTCCAGTCTTTTGCATTGAGTGTCACATGTACGATTTTCTCCCAGTTGGCGAGAGGTCTTACGTGTGCACTAGCTGCAAGGAGCTCTTTGCTCTCAGGGAACGAGTCCGTTCTCTAGAGGCTAAAGTAGCAGACTTGGAAAGCATAAGACAGACAGAGAGGTACATAGATGAGACCTACAGGGATATAGTCCTGAAGTCCCACCTCCAGTCTGGCAGCATCCCTGTTGCCATGGAGGAGAGAGGTCACGTGACAGGAGAGCATCACCCTGGTGTGGCAGGAAGTGATCCTGTAACTAGGACCTGTCCTCCAAGTGATGTAAAACCTTCTCGCACCGAGGAAGTTTCTCCAGGGCCATGTGCCCATGAGGGAAGGGTTAGGACAGCCGTTATAGTTGGTGATTCGATCATTAGGCATGTAGATAGCTGGGTGGCTGGTGGACGTGAGGATCGCCTATTAACATGCCTGCCTGGTGCGAAGGTAGTGGACCTCACGCGCCACCTAGATAAGGTCTTAGATAGTGCTGGGGAGGAGTCTACTGTCTTGGTACATGTTGGTACCAATGACATAGGAAAATGTGGTAGGGAGGTTCTGGAGGCTAAATTTAGGCTTTTAGGTAGGAAGTTGAAATCCAGAACTTCCAGGGTAGCATTCTCCGAAATGCTTCCTGTTCCACGCGCAGGACCCAAAAGTCAGGCAGAGCTCCGGAGTCTCAATGCGTGGATGAGACAATGGTGCAGAGATGAGGGTTTTGGATTTGTTAGGAACTGGGGAACATTCTGGGGAAAGGAGGGACTCTTCCGAAGGGATGGGCTTCACCTTAACCGAGATGGAACCAGGCTGCTGGCATTAACCTTTAAAAAGGAGATAGAGCAGCTTTTAAACTAGATATTAGGGGAAAGCCGACAGTCGCCCAAGAGCGGATGGTTCGGAAGAATGTATCTTTGAAGGATACTACCAAAAGCAGAGAGGTTCCACAAAAGAGTAAACTCGCCCAAATGCCCTCAAGTATGGAGCAGACAGAGCTTAAAGATCCCAAATTACCCATGTCTAACAATAGCCAAATTAATATGAATAAAATACATTCTCTAAAATGCTTGTATGCAAATGATAGAAGCCTAAAAAATAAGATGGGAGAGTTAGAATATATAGCACTAAATGAAAGGTTAGATATGATTGGAATATCAGAGACATGGTGGAAGGAGGACAACCAGTGGGACACTGCGATACCTGGGTACAAACTATATCGTAATGATAGAGCTAATCAAATTGGTGGAGGGGTTGCTCTCTATGTTAGAGAGGGCATTGAGTCAGAAAGGATTAAAGTTTTGCAGGAAACAAAATCTGCTGTAGAATCTATATGGATTGAAATTCCATGTAAAAGGGGGAAGGCGATGGCAGTGGGGGTGTACTATCGACCACCTGGCCAGAATGACCAAATGGATGATGAAATGTTCAAAGAAATCAAGGAAGCTAACAAAAGTTACAGCACAGTAATAATGGGTGATTTCAACTACCCCGGTATCGACTGGGTCAGTGTCACGTCAGGACATGCTAGGGAGATAAAGTTCCTAGATGAAATAAATGACTACTTCTTGGAGCAGCTGGTTTATGAACCGACCAGAGGGGAAGCCATATTAGACCTAGTCCTTAGTGGAACACCAGATCTAGTGCAAGAGATAAGGTTGTTGGGGCCACTTGGCAATAGTGATCATAGCATGATTGCCTTTGATTTAATTAGTGGAGGAGGGATAGTAAGGAAATCCACAGTACTACCTTTTAACTTTCGAAAGGGAGACTATGATAAAATGAGGAAAACAGTTAAGAAAAAACTAAAAGGAGCAGTTGCAAAGGTTAAAGACGTACATCAGGCTTGGCTGTTGTTGAAAAATACTATCTTGGAAGCCCAGACCAGCTGTATTCCACGCTTTAAGAAAAGTGGAAGGAAGTCCAAAAAACTGCCAGCATGGTTTAAAGGTGAGGTCAGAGAGGCAGCTGTTGCCAAAAAAGCATCGTTCAGGAAATGGAAAAAAGAGCCAAATGACGAAACCTGGAAACAGCACAAGCACTGGCAAGTCAAATGCAAGGCATTGATAAGGCAGGCAAAGGGAGAATTTCAGAAGAAGCTTGCTGCGGAAGCAAAAACGTGAAGTAAAGACCTTTTCAAGTACATTCGTAGCAAAAAACCTGTGAGAGAGTCAGTTGGTCCATTAGATGATAAAGGGGTTAAAAGAGCACTAAGAGGCGACAAGGCGATAGCGGAGAGACTGAATGAATTCTTTGCTTCGGTCTTTACTGAGGAAGATGTAGGTATGTTACCCATGACTGAAGTGATATTTAAAGGTGCGGAAGAATTGAAGGAAATATCGATACATCGGGAAGATGTATTACAATTATTAGATAAACTGAAGAGTAGCAAATCACCTGAGCCGGATGGTATACATCCAAGGGTGTTGAAAGAACTGAAATATGAGATTGCATACCTGCTATTAGTAATCTGTGAACTATCATTAAAATCATCTCTAATACCTGAAGATTGGAGGATTGCCAGTGTAACACCAATTTTTAAAAAGGGTTCCAGGGGTGATCCGGGAAACTACAGACCGGTGAGCCTGACGTCAGTACCGGGAAAAATGGTAGAAACCATCATAAAGAATAAAATTACTCAGCATGTAGATAGTCATGACCTAATGGGAGACAGCCAACATGGCTTTAGACAAGGAAGATCTTGTCTTACTAATCTGTTATGTTTTTTTGAAGGAGTGAATAATCAGGTGGACAAAGGTGAGTCGGTTGATATTGTGTATCTGGACTTTCAGAAAGCCTTTGACAAGGTCCCTCATGAGAGATCTTTGGCAAAACTAAAGAGTCATGGGATAGGAGGTAGTGTACTATTGTGGATCAGGAACTGGTTAAAAGATAGAAAGCAGAGGGTAGGGCTAAATGGCCAATTTTTCCAATGGAGAAAGGTGAATAGTGGTTTACCCCAGGGATCTGTGCTGGGTCCGCTGCTTTTTGACATATTCATAAATGACCTGGAAAGTGGAATAACGAGTGAGGTTATCAAATTTGCAGATGACACAAAACTATTTAAAGTTGTTAAAACCCAAGAGGATTGTGGAAAATTGCAAGAGGATCTTGATAAACTGGAAGACTGGGCATCAAAATGGCAGATGAAATTTAATGTGGACAAGTGCAAGGTTATGCACCTAGGGAAGAACAACCCAAACTATGGTTACGCGATGCAGGGTTCCACATTAGGAACTACCACCCAGAAAAAAGATTTAGGCGTCATTGTGGATACCATGTTAAAACCCTCGGCCCAGTGTGCAGCGGCGGCCAAGAGAGCAAATAGAATGCTAGGTATGATAAGGAAAGGAATGGAAAATAAAACAAAAGATATAATAATGCCTCTATATCGTTCCATGGTGAGACCGCACCTTGAATATTGTGTGCAATTCTGGTCGCCTTATCTTAGAAAGGATATAGCGATTTTAGAAAAGGTTCAGAGAAGAGCCACCAAATGGTAAAGGGGATGGAAGGATACTCCTATGAAGAAAGGCTAAAAAGGTTAGGGCTCTTTAACCTGGAAAAGAGACGGCTGAGGGGAGATATGATAGAAGTCTATAAATTAATGAACGGAGTGGAACGGGTAAATGTAGATCGATTGTTTACATTATCAGAATATAGAAAGACTAGGGGACATGCAATGAAGCTACAGGGTAAACTATTTAAGACTAATAAAAGAAAATATTTTTTCACTCAACGTGTAATCAAACTCTGGAATTTGTTACCGGAGGATGTAGTAAAGGCTGTTAGTGTAGCTGGGTTTAAAAAAGGTTTGGACAAGTTCCTGGAGGAAAGGTCCATAAACCATTATTAAGAAGGGACCCAGGATATCACTGCTTGAACCAATACAAGCATTGTGGAACCTGTGTCCCTTGGGGAAACTGCTAGGTACTGTGGTACTGCAGAGCCTATGCAAACAGAAAAAAAGGTTTTAAATCCAGAAAAAAGATTCCAACACCAGATGCGACATTACGAGGAGCCAGATAGGGGGAGCAAGAGAGACCTTCCAGGGCCTAGAGAACCGCACCCCAGAGCTGGTGATGTAATGCCGGCCAACAGCCAATCCAGGAAAGGGGGAGTTCCTCTTAGGAAAGGCTGGGAAGTTGAAAAGGAGGAAGTAGGACAAGCAAGAGAGGCAGAAGCAGAGGCAGAGGTAGAAGCAGAGGAAGAAAAGGAGTCTTGGCAAAGAGACCAGAGAGGAAGGAGTTCCTGGCAAGAAGACACAGTGAGTCCGGTGCAGCAGAATACCAGGAGTTCTTGGCAAAGAGACACTGGAAAGAAAGGTACCAGGAGAGAAACAAAGGTCAGAGTTTTATATGAGGAACCGGTACCAGCAGATGTAGGACACTGTGGAAGTTACCAGAGAGATGATGAAGTCATTGCCATAGGAGGTAACACTCTTCATTCAAGGAGCAAAAGGTGTGGGTGTGAAAGAGTGGTAACTCCACCCGAAGGCCAGCTGAACAGTGGGAAGCCTACTACTCGAGTAAGGCTGAATTGCAGCAGGACTAGGCCTCAAGCCTCAGCTAACTGGGATAGGCCCAGAGACCAAGGTAAACCACATTTTTATTCTAATAAGCGTTATAACTTGCTAACACAGGGAGCACAAGGAACAGAGGTGTGCACTCCTTACCAAGCTGTCTGTAAGACAAGACACAAGCTTTTATCAAAAGAAAGACTGTTTAATACAAGGCACCAAGACAAAGGAAGATACTTTCATAGCAAGCATTCACATGACCAAAGCCCAGACCTAGGCCCAGAACACTGGAGGCTAGTGCAAGCAGTATATGAGAAGCCTCAACGTATTCCACAAGAATATACTGATACAGAGTCACAGTTATCAGACCCACAGCCTATGCAGGTGGAATTCAATGAGGACCCTCCTGAGATAGCCATGGATTGCAGCTACTGTCAGGCAGGAAGCCTAGAGTCTCTGCCTGATGTGTAAAGCAGGGCTCAGTAGCAATGCCTGTGTGTTTTATTTGTATAAGGTCCTGTGAAGTAACAGTAGACAAAGCAATATCTGAATATGTTTTCTTTTGTACCTGAAGCAAGGTTTTCTTTATGTTGATGTAGACTCCACTATTTGAACCATTGTACATAAGGGGAAATAAAAAGCCTTTCTTTCCCTACACTCGGACTTTGTGTTCACTTGAAGTTTTGGTACACGGTAGGTCCTGGGAACAGGTACCCAGACCCCGCATACAAGGACCAAACTCAAAAATAGAAAAATGACTCATGTCCACCCGACCTGCCTTAACCACCCTTGGCCACTAGGGCGGCGGTGCGACAGTACATATGACCTAGATTGGCCACTGTTGGAAACAGAATACTGGGCTTGATGGACCTTGGTCTGACCCAGTATGGCATATCTTATGTTCTTATGTTGTGGAATCGGCCATGCACGGGCTGAAAAGCCAAAAGATGCACTCCTCGGTGCCTCCCGGCTGGGAGGCCCGGAACCTGGATGCCCTCGGTAGAAAGTGCTTCCAGGGCTCGATGCTATCTTGCCATGTCCAGACTTACCAGCTGTACATAGGCATGTACTTAAGGGACCTGGCAAATGGGTTCTCGGCTGGCCTTTCCGAGGAACCCTTGCAGAGATTCAAAGCCTTGAATACAGGGATCCGAGAGTGCTCGACATTTATATCTCAAGCAGCCTATGACTGCTTCGAGACTTCGGCCCAGGTAGCTGTGGCCGGCATTGGTGCACGCCGTCAGGCCTGGCTACAGTCATCAGACCTGGATTCATGGGTGCAGGATAAGTTGGTCGATGTCCCGTGCTGAGGTGACAACCTGTTCGGCAAGCCCATGACTGAGAAGGCTGCAGAAATCGAGACAGAAACTCTCACCAGGAAAAGGCTGTCAAGAAAGACTTCTGCCCCTTATCACAAAAAGAAGGGATTGAGGAAGAAGCCCTTTTTCCCGAGGAAGGGTGCTTCCTACAAAACCTACCCTCAATATCAGGCCTCTCCAGCTCCCCAACAGGGCCAGAAGGCCAAAGGGCAGGGGCATGGGCCCCGTAGGCAGAAAGCCCCCAAGCCTCCATCTCCAGCTGCTGCACAGCAGGGAGGGGGTTTTGACTCCCAAGGCATAGCCTCTTCTCCACCGGTGGCCACACTCAGCACAGGAGGTCGGCTGACCCTGTACGCCTACAGGTGGCCAGCCATCACAGGGGATACCTGGATACTGAGCATAGTTCAGAAGGGCTATATGCTCCATTTCCACAAGCTACCCCCTTCCTACTATCCAGGGGAGCCTCTAAGACTTCCTCTACACAGGAACTTCCTTCAGAAGTTGGCAAGTCTTCTAAAGGAACAGGCGGTGAAACCGGTGCCGTACCACCTGAAAGGGCAAGGCTTCTACTCCAGGTACTTCCTGGTACCAAAGAGGACAGAAGGCCTAAGACCTATCCTAGACTTGCGAAATCTGAACAAGTTTCTGGAGAGGGAAAAGTTCAAGATGCTTACCCTTGGGATACTGCTGCCCTACCTCCAGCAGGGAGACTGGCTATGCTCCTTAGACCTAAAGGATGCTTATACGCACATCCTCATCCATCCAGACCACAGACAATATCTCAGATTTGTGGTGGGAGGAAACCATTTTCAGTACAGGATACTACCTTTTGGCATAACCTCTGCCCCCAGGGTTTTCACCAAATGCCTGGCGGTGGTGGCGACTTTTCTCAGAAATCAGGGGATTTTTGTCTTCCCGTACCTGGACGACTGGCTGATCAGAGGCCAGTCACTCCAGGAGGCCTGACAGGCCACTTTTCGCACTGTCTCTCTCCTTCAACATCTAGGCTTTGTCATAAATTATGCAAAGTCCACTTTACTCCCCTCTCAGAACCTAGAGTTTATAGGGGCCAGGTTGGACACCCTTCAGGCAAGAGCATACTTGCCCGAGAACAGGGCCCAAAGACTGATGGATTTGGTTAACCAGGTCCAACGCAATTCTCATGTTTCCGCGAGGCACTTCCTGCGTCTCCTGGGCCACATGGCATCTACTGTGCATGTGACCCCCGAATGCCCATCTTCACATGCCTACTGCTCAATGGTGCCTCAGAGATCAGTGGACACAAGCCACCGGTGACCTCCGAGACAGAGTAAAGGTGTCCAGTCGACTTCTGAACTCCTTGCAGTGTTTGCTACATCCACCAAACCTTCTAAGGGGTGTACAGTCGCCCAAGAGTGGATGGTTCGGAAGAATGTATCTTTGAAGGATACTACCAAAAGCAGAGATGTTCCACAAAAGAGTAAAGTAGCCCAAATGCCCTCAAGTATGGAGCAGACAGAGCTTAAAGTTCCCAATTTACCCATGTCTAACAATAGCCAAATTAACATGAATAAAATACATTCTCTAAAATGCTTGTATGCAAATGCTAGAAGTCTAAAGGATAAGATGGGAGAGTTAGAATATATAGCACTGAATGAAAGGTTAGATATGATTGGAATATCAGAGACATGGTGGAAGGAGGACAACCAGTGGGACACTGTGATACCTGGGTACAAACTATATCGTAATGATAGAGCTGATCAAATTGGTGGAGGGGTTGGCCTCTATGTTAGAGAGGGCATTGACTCAGAAAGGATTAAAGTTTTGTAGGAAACAAAATCTGCTGTAGAATCTATATGGATTGAAATTCCATATAAAAGGGGGAAGGCAATGGCAGTGGGGGTGTACTATCGAGCGCCTGGCCAGAATGACCAAATGGATGATGAAATGCTCAAAGAAATCAAGGAAGCTAACAAAAGTTACAGCGCAGTAATAATAATGGGTGATTTCAATTACCCCAGTATCAACTGGGTCAGTGTCACGTCAGGACATGCTAGGGAGATAAAGTTCCTAGATGAAATAAATGACTGCTTCTTGGAGCAGCTGGTTCATGAACCGACCAGAGGGGAAGCCATATTAGACCTAGTCCTTAGTGGAACACCAGATCTAGTGCAAGAGATAAGGGTGTTGGGGCCACTTGGCAATAGTGATCATAGCATGATCGCCTTTGATTTAATTAGTGGAGGAGGGATAGTAAGGAAATCCACAGTACTACCTTTTAACTTTCGAAAGGGAGACTATGATAAAATGAGGAAAACAGTTAAGAAAAAACTAAAAGGAGCAGTTGCAAAGGTTAAAGACGTACATCAGGCTTGGGTGTTGTTGAAAAATACTATCTTGGAAGCCCAGACCAGCTGTATTCCACGCTTTAAGAAAAGTGGAAGGAAGTCCAAAAAACTGCCAGCATGGTTTAAAGGTGAGGTCAGAGAGGCTGTTGCCAAAAAAGCATCTTTCAGGAAATGGAAAAAAGAGCCAAACGACGAAACCTGGAAACAGCACAAGCACTGGCAAGTCAAATGCAAGGCATTGATAAGGCAGGCAAAGAGAGAATTTGAGAAGAAGCTTGCTGCGGAAGCAAAAACGCAAAATAAAGACCTTTTCAAGTACATTCGTAGCAAAAAACCTGTGATAGAGTCATTTGGTCCATTAGATGATAAAGGGTTTAAAGGAGCACTAAGAGGCGACAAGGTAATAGCGGAGAGACTGAATGCTTTGCTTCGGTCTTTACTGAGGAAGATGTAGGGATGTTACCCATGACTGAAGTGGTATTTAAAGGTGCGGAAGAATTGAAGGAAATATCGATACATCGGGAAGATGTCTTACAACTATTAGATAAACTGAAGAGTAGCAAATCACCTGGGCCGGATGGTATACATCCAAGGGTGTTGAAAGAACTGAAATATGAGATTGCAGACCTGCTATTAGTAATCTGTGAACTATCATTAAAATCATCTCTAATACCTGAAGACTGGAGTATCGCCAATGTAACACCAATTTTTAAAAAGGGTTCCAGGGGTGATCCTGGAAACTACAGACCGGTGAGCCTGACGTCAGTACCAAGAAAAATGGTAGAAACCATCATAAAGAATAAAATTACTCAGCATGTAGATAGTCACAACCTAATGGGAGACAGCCAACATGGCTTTAGACAAGGAAGATCTTGTCTTACTAATCTGTTATGTTTTTTTGAAGGAGTGAATAAACAGGTGGACAAAGGTGAGTCGGTTGATATTGTGTATCTGGACTTTCAGAAAACCTTTTGCCCTCATCAGAGACTTTTGGCAAAACTAAAGAGTCATGGGATAGGAGGTAGTGTACTATTGTGGATCAGGAACTGGTTAAAAGATAGAAAGCAGAGGGTAGGGCTAAATGGCCAATTTTCCCAATGGAGAAGGGTGAATAGTGGTGTACCCCAGGGATCTGTGCTGGGTCCGCTGCTTTTTGACATATTCATAAATGACCTGGAAAGTGGAATAACGAGTGAGGTTATCAAATTTGCAGATGACATAAAACTATTTAAAGTTGTTAAAACCCAAGAGGATTGTGAAAAATTGCAAGAGGATCTTGATAAATTGGAAGACTGGGCATCAAAATGGCAGATGAAATTTAATGTGGACAAGTGCAAGGTTATGCACCTAGGGAAGAACAACCCAAACTATGGTTACACGATGCAAGGTTCCACATTAGGAACCACCACCCAGGAAAAAGATTTAGGCGTCATTGTGGATACCATGTTAAAACCCTTGGCCCAGTGTGCAGCGGCGGCCAAGAGAGCAAATAGAATACTAGGTATGATAAGGAAAGGAATGGAAAATAAAACAAAAGATATTATAATGCCTCTATATCGTTCCATGGTGAGACCGTACCTTGAATATTGTGTGCAAGTCTGGTCGCCGTATCTTAAAAAGGATATAGCGATTTTAGAAAAGGTTCAGAGAAGAGCCACCAAAATGGTAAAGGGGATGGAAGGATACTCCTATGAAGAAAGGCTAAAAAGGTTAGGGCTCTTTAACCTGGAAAAGAGACTGCTGAGGGGAGATATGATAGAAGTCTATAAATTAATGAACGGAGTGGAACGGGTAAACGTAGATCGATTGTTTACGTTATCAGAATATCGAAAGACTAGGGGATATGCAATGAAGCTACAGGGTAAACTATTTAAGACTAATAAAAGAAAATATTTTTTCACTCAACGTGTAATCAAACTCTGGAATTTGTTACCGGAGGATGTAGTAAAGGCTGTTAGTGTAGCTGGGTTTAAAAAAGGTTTGGACAAGTTCCTGGAGGAAAGGTCCATAAACCATTATTAAGAAGTGACCGAAGATATCAATGCTTGACCCAGTACAAGCATTGTGGAACTTGTGTCTCTTGGGGAAACTGCTAGGTACATATGACCTAGATTGGCCACTGTTGGAAACAGAATACTGGGCTTGATGGACCTTGGTCTGACCCAGTATGGCATATCTTATGTTCTTATGTACCTTTTCAGGCTCCAACACACACAAGGGTGCTGACGATAGATGCTTCCTTAAGGGGCTGGGGTTCACATTGCCAGGGCTCATGCACTCAAGACCTGTGGTCCCCTCAGGAGGCCACACAGCAAATCAATTTTCTAGAGCTGCGAGCAATCCGCTTAGCTCTGTAAACTTTCTGTCATGCCCTCTCTCAACAGTCTGTCCTAGTTCAGACGGACAATCAGGTGGCAATGTTCTACGTGAGCAAACAAGGGGGCACAGGGTCCAGGCTCCTATGGCAGGAGGCACTGGACCTTTGCTCTTTTGCAGTCAGGCAGGGTATGTTTCTCAAAGCAGTCTACCTACCTGGTCAAGAGAACTTCCTATCGGACAAGCTAAGCAGGATTCTCCAGCCTCATGAATGGCAGTTGAATCCACTGGTGGTCCAGCAGATCTTCCTCCGCTCGGCGCTTCTATCCATCGATCTCTTTGCAAGTCCACTAAACCGTCAGCTACCCAGGTTTTGCTCCAGACAGCCGCATCCCCTGAGGATGGTGGTAGATGCTTTTCTGATCTCTTGGTCTATGGGCCTCCTGTATGCATTTCCTCCCATGCCCCTGGTGGCCCAAACTCTGTTCAAGATCATTCGGGACAAGGCCTCGGTGATTCTGGTAGCCCCCAGATGGCCGAGGCAGCCTTGGTTTCCACATCTTCTGCAGTTGGCGGTGGAAGCTCCGTTCCCTCTAGGGCTGCAACACGATCTCCTCTCTCAAGAGCACCCCAACCTCAGGTCCCTCAATCTGATGGCCTGGATGCTGAAAGGGTAGTGCTAGCTCCCTTACTTCTACCTAAGGAGGTTGAGGAGGTGGTATTGGCCTCTAGGAGGCAGTCCACCAGAAAGTCCTATGCCCTCAAGTGGTGTAGGTGTGCTCAGCACAATGAAGATCCTTTCTCTTGCCTTGTGCCAGTAGTACTGCAGTATTTACTTCACCTTTCAAACCTAGGCCTTAAGTCTAACTCTGTTTGGGTCCTCCTCAGTGCCTTGTCAGCGCACCACTCACCGGTGGAAGGGCAGTCTCTGTCGGTTCACCCCTCGGTGTTCAGATTTCTCAGAGGTCTGCTTCTATTCAAGCCTCCAGTTCGACCACCGGCGACTGAGTGGGATTTGAATGTGGTCTTGCAGCAACTTACTCACCCACCGTTTGAGACGATGGCTACTTGCCATTTGCGCTTCCTCTCTAGGAAAGCACTCTTCCTGGTGGCTCTTACATTGGCCAGACATGTGAGTGAGCTACAAGCTCTGGTTTATGATAGACCGTACACGCGGTTCTATAGGAACAGGGTGGTCCTTCAGACCCATCCCAAGTTCCTCCCAAAAGTGGTCTCCTCTTTCCAACTCAATCAGGAGATGGTTCTTGCGACCTTCTTTCCCAGGCCACATGCCAGCCAGGCTGAGACAGTCTTGCATACCCTGGACTGTCAGAGGGTGTTGTCCTTTTACATAGAACGTACGCGGGAGCATCGAAGGGCTGCTCGGCTCTTCGTCTCATTTGACCCTAATAGGATGGGGTTACCTGTCTCCAAGCACACATTGCCCACTTGGGTAGCAGATTGCATCGCCTGGGCGTATAGGACAGCCGACTTCCCCTTGCAGGGTCAGGTCACGGCCCACCGTGTCAAGGCGAAAGCCGGGTCATTAGCTCATCTCCACTCTGTTCCATCGGCAGACATCTGCTGGGCCGCAACTTGGTCTTCAAGCCAGACTTTTGCAGCCCATTGCTGCCTGGAGAGAGTCCCGGTGGGACAGTGTTTTCGGCCAGGCGGTACTCCGTAATCTCTTTGAGGTTTAGGTAACTCCTACCCACCGGTCCTTTGTGTTGGGCTACCAGATGGGGTGCATTCTCAGAAAAATTCTTGTCACGGATGCTGTGGCTCTCGAGAGGGAGCCATTTTTCAGCTTTGGGTTCATGGTAGCCTAGAGATGGGGAGTCCCATATGTGAGGACTGACTTCCTGCTTGGTCCTGGAGAAAGCGTAGTTACTCACCTGTAACAGGTGTTCTCCAGGAGTAGCAGGAATCAGTCCTCACGACCCTCCCTCCTCCCCTGGAGTTGCAGTCATATACTTCATTTTGATTTTTTTGCTGTCTTTTAGCTAGGTCATCAGACTGAGCAAGATGGCACCCTGGGGTGGGAAGGGGACCGCGCATGCGTGGCTGCATTCCCAAAGGCTTTCTTTGAAAGCTGTGGAAATGCTCCGCATGGGGGCTCCGTCGGCGCCAACATCACCCATATGTGAGGACTGATTCCTGCTGCTCCTGGAGAACATCTGTTACAGGTGAGTAACTGCACTATACTATCTTGGAAGCCCAGACCAGCTGTATGCCACATTTTAAGAAAAGTGGGAGGAAGTCCAAAAAACTGCCAGCATGTTTTAAAGGTGAGGTCAGAGAGGCTGTTGATGCCAAAAAAGCTTCTTTCAGGAAATGGAAAAAGGAGCCAAATGACAAACTGGAAACAGCACAAGCACTGGCAAGTCAGATACAAGGCATTGATAAGGCAGGCAAAGATGCATAATAAAGACTTTTTCAAGTACATTCATAGCAAAAAATCTGTGATGGAGACAGTTGGACCATTAGATGATAGAGGGGTAAAAGGGGCACTAAGAGGGGACAAATCCATGGCGGAGAGACTGAATGAATTCTTTGCTTTGGTCTTTACTGAGGAAGATGTAGGGATGGTATACATCCAAGGTTGTTGAAAGAACTGAAATATGAGATTGCAGACCTAGTATTAGTAATCTGTGAACTATCATTAAAATCATCTGTAATAATAATTGAAGATTGGAGGATGGCAAATGTAACACCAATTTTTAAAAAGGGTTCCAGGGGTGATCTGGGAAACTACAGACCGGTGAGCCTGACGTCAGTACTGGGAAAAATGGTAGAAACCATTATAAAGAACACAATTATTGAAAATGTAGATAGTCATGGCTTAATGAGAGACAGACAACATGGCTTTAGCCAAGTAAGGTCTTGTTTTACTAATCTGTTATGTTTTTTTGAAGGTGTGAATAAAGAGGTAGACAAAGGTGAGTTTGTTGATACAGTATATCTGAATTTTCAAAAAGCCTTTGACAAGGTCCCTCATGAGAGACCTTTGGCAAAATTAAAGAGTCATGGGATAGGAGGAAGTGTACTATTGTGGATCAGGAACTGGTAAAAAAGATAGAAAGCAGAGAGTAGGGCTAAATGGCCAATTTTCCCAACGTAGATCAGTTGTTTACGCCATAAAAATATAGAAAGACTAGGGGACATGCAATGAAGCTGTAGGGTAACCTATTTGTGTCTAAGAAAAAATATTTTTTCACTCAGCATGTCATCAAACTCTGGAATTTGTTACCGGAGGATGTAGTAAAAGCTGTTAGTGTAACAGGGTTTAAAAAAGGTTTGGAGAAGTTCCTGGAGGAAAGGTCTATAAAGGGTCCCAGGATAATCCACTGCTTGACCCAATTCAAACATGTTGTAACCTGTCTTTTGGGGAAACTGCTAGGTACTTGTGACCTAGATTGTCCTCTGCTGGAAACAGGATACTGGGCTTGATGGACCTTGGTCTGACCAAGTATGGCATATCTTATGTTCTTATGAGCGACATATAATATTTTTGATATGGCATCGAGAGCTTCTGCTATGAGTAATTGGTGCCTAGAGGCTCTCATGGCTCCAGGTCTCAGACTTATATCCCAGTGTTCATGAACAACGCGCTGATGAGACTTGCTGTGCCATGAAGAGAATCTCTTTGGAGACGAGGTTAAGGAGGCTGCTACCTTGATCAGGCAGCACAGTGACACCTTGAGAATCCTCTCCAGGCCCACTGTGCACCTAGCCTCCTCTTTTGGGGATGTTCCAAAGCAGAGGGCAGAGGAGACTCCTCTACTCTCATAGGCATGTAAGTATCTTCCTCCACCTTGTTCTTCCCAAACTAAGCAGATCTCTTGTGCCTTTCCAAGGCAACAGAGGGCTCCAAAGGTCCAACTGATTTGCCAGCCAAAACCTAGAATAGGGTTTGACTTGCTCATTATGAATATAGTCAATCTGCCTATACCCCAAGCAGGCACATCTCCAGTAGGAGGGAGGCTCCTCTACTTTGCAGAGAGGTGGCTCCTAATCACTTCTGACAGTTGGATGCTTAAAATAATCCATCAAGGGTATCATTTGCATCTATTCAAAATTCATCAAATTGATCCCAGAGACCAAATCTTCTGGGGTTTCTTCAACAGTAGCTATTTTTAAAGGAAACTTTTGCCTTTCATATGGTCAAGGTCATCAAACCCATGCCACTTTTAGAAGAAGAGCTGAGATTTTACTAGTTATTTCCTGGTCCTTTGCTTGGTTTGCCGTTTGTTGTGAGGGCTTGTATGCGTCAGTGATAGTGAGAGTAAAGCTATCGGTAGATTAACCTACTGCAGGGCCTCCCAAGATGTACAGGTCTCAGCTGTGGTGCTAGACTAAGAAACCACCCAGAGGCAGCAGCAAAATGGGATGGTGTTGGTGGCAGAGGATCACATTTCTATGACGACAGCAACAACACTAGCATTACCTCTGTAGAAGAAAAGCCTGGTAATCTCCATTGGGTTTTCATGGCAAGATACAGAAGTATATTCATGACACAACAAATTGCAATATAGGGCTGGAAGATGAGACCTCCCAGATTAGAAGGCACTCAATGATCTACTGGGATTAAGCTGAAGATTTTTCAGAGTAAAGCCAGCACTTATGATGTGGTTGGAACAAAGCCCTTGGGAGTCTGACTGCTGATGTAGCTGTGCATGAAATGAGTTAGAAGCTGCAAAGATGTCTTGCATATTGGGACGTGGAACGTACAAAGTTATTAATTAACTGGAACAGATTTGTGATCATATCAGTAAAGTAGTAAAGTGATCCAACTGATTGTGGAAATTATTGCAGAATCACTCTGATCCCACAAGCCAGCAAGAGTCATGATTACTCACCTGTAGCAGGTGTTCTTTGTTGACAGTTCGCCCTCCTCCCCTAGGAGTTGTCTGCCTAAGTTTTTTATAGTGAGCACCGTGGCAGCAGGCAGGAACAGCCACATATGTGCTGAATACTATCTAAAGGTTTCTGGAACAGTAGCTGAGAAAATTCTTGTGCATGCTTTGTCAGTGACATCACCCAAAATGGAGGACTTATCCTGCAACAGGTATGTGTCTTTTAGATGGAAACTGCAAATTCCCTGAATCTCAAAATCTTCTTGCCTGCAAAGAAGCAAAAACAGGCATATATTCTATTATATATACGGGAACCAGCTCATTAAGCATTTTTTAAACAAAACAGAAAAAAAGGGAAAAAACAGTCCTAGCATTTACCAGTAACCAATGCAATTTTATCAGATAAGGTGTAACATTCCTATTTTTTCCCTTTAAAAATTCATTTTGCAGTAACATTTAGTAATGCGTGGAGACATTTAAAGAAGCTTTATGTTGCTCATGGCAAAGTCTCATCAAAATATCTCAAGAGTATGGTCAAAAAGAAGATAAGGCGAAAGAGAAAACAAGTTGAAAAGTGCACATATATGATATAACAAAATGTCAGGTGTCTCCTTTTCTCTATTTGCAGATTTGGGCATGTCTGTGTGGGAGATTTGGTTGAAACAGTCATGGTAAAGTGTGTCTCAAAAGGGCAGCAGGGCATGTGTAGCTGGATGAGCATATGGGTGGATGGTGTATATGAGGTGCATATGTGTGTGTGAATCAGTGGCATGATGTGCACATCTATTTTCATGGGGAGAGCTGCTTATCTGTGGAGATTTGAGGGTGGGATGTGAGAGGGTAGGGGAATGTGTGTGTTCAGGAGGTGGAGGTGTATGTATTTGAGGGTGGGATAGGGTTAGTTATGTGTGTTGGGGTATGTTTGTCAGGGGGGATTGAGGTGGTGTGGGGTGCATGTTGGGTAGCTGCACGTATATGTGTAAGTGTATCGGGAAACAGCATGTGTCAGGAGACTGTGTGCGTGCATTGGGGATTCTGCATTTGCGGGTGCGGCATGTAGGTTTCTTTCTCCCTTACACTATTACGCCTCCCTACTCTTCAATACCTCCCCTCCTGCACACTCCCTCCATCCCTTCCATTCAGCCATGTATTCTCTCCTTCCCACCCAACTTTACTTTCTCTCTTCCTTCCCTGACTGTCATGCCTTCACCCCTGCTCTCTAATCCCATTCCTTTCATCAAGCTCTGCCCACATGTTCTCCTCTCTAACCCCACCACTTACCTCATTGCTTTGCCCCATCTCTTCTTTACAGCAGCACGCTTGGCATACCAGGAGCTGTAAATTCACTGCATGGAAGAAAATCCTGACAATCTACTTCCATTCGTACCTTACCAAGAAAACCCAGATGCTGGGTCGTCAAGCATCAGCATTGATTCATCATCAACATTGCATTGCAAAATGCCCATAGTACTCTGGAACCCCCTCTGGCATTTTTAAGGCCACAGCTCACATCTTCTCTCCTGCGTGTTCCTGCTGGTGGTGCTTCATTTTTGGCAGCAACTGCAGCTTGGGCCCTTCTTCCCACCAGTGGGGGATAGGATTTCCATTGGCGAAGAACATTGTTTTAGGCCACAGTGGCAGATCCTTCTTTCCACCAGTGGGATATGGGGTCCGTGCTGGTGGGGAACTCCGTTTTTGGCTACAGCAGAGGCCTTGAGTCCTCCTTCCTATCAGCAAGAGATGGAGTCGCTGCTATCTCCAGGAACAAGCAGGAATGTAGTCTTCACATATGGGTATCGTCGGTACCGACGGAGCCTGCGCGGGAAAGCTCCCCAGTGTCCAATAGGAACGCTTTTGGGAGCATCCCTCAGCACATGCGCGCTGCCTTCCCGCCTTTCCAACTGTCCCTCTTCAGTTCTTCATTTTCCGCCGAGCCGACAGGACCCATACCCTGTCACCGCAGAAAATTCCGTCTTTAAAATAGTTTTCCTGTGGTCGTGTTTGCCTCCGCACGGCGCTTACCGGTACCGCCGGTTCATTTCGTTTCCAAAAAAGAAACATTATACTTTGAACTGTTTCTCTTCAGAAACTTTTCTTTTTTGGTGCTAGGCGCCATTTTGGGCATTAGGCCCCATATTCCTAAAACATAAAAAAACAACTAGTGGTTTTAAAAAATGTACTAAGTGTGGCGGTACCATTTCCGTCACTGACACCCATGATTGGTGTCTTAAATTTAGGGCCTGAACATTCTCCATCTGAATGTCTCTCCTGTATGGGGATGACTAAGAGAGGAAGACAGAACCGGGCTGCAAAGCTCGGTACTCTCTTTTCTTCGGATGCCAGATCTATCGCATCAACATCTTCAAGAGCCTCCTCTTCCTCCCATGGATCTCAGGTAACTAAACAAAAAAGCTGGTCCTCAAAGGGTAGCTCTTCTGCTAAGCATCGAGAGGCCATTGGCATTGCCCTTGAGGGAACCACACAGGCAAAACAGCCCCGGCGGGAAGCTTCGGCTTCCAAAGCATCAAAGGGGCTCCAGGATGTTCTCGAGGCCTCGACCTCACAAGAACTACTGGTGCCATGCTCAGGGGTCCCAGCCGTTTCACCGGTACCGACACCCAGGCTTTGGCAGCGTCGATAGACTAGAGGTTCCTCGCTATCGAACGCAGCATTGCAGCTCTTCTCACAGCTGTGGTACTGTTGACACCTATAGTTCAACGGGCACCGGTACCGACATCGCTATCGATGCCGGTACCTACACCGGTACTGGTACCGACGATACCGGCCCCGGTGGGAATTCTTCCCACGCCATCTTTGGCTGGAATCGACAGGTACCGGATCAACTCGGTACCGACTTCGATCGATACCGGGACCGTGCTTTGCATGAGCATCGGAGTCAGGAATACTTCGAATCCTCCGATTCCGAAGACTCTGACAATTCTGCTGGTACCAGAGGGTTTCTCCTGGAAGATCCCTCTTCTCCCCAACGCAGAATGTCACCTCCAGAGGACATGTCTTTTCAGGATTTTATTCGTGATGTGGCCAAGGGCCTTTCAATCACAGTAGCTCCTGAAGAAGAACCCAAAGCAAAGGAATTGGAAATTCTCCAATATCCTAAAGCTCCAAAAGAGGCAGCCACTCTGCCTATCCATGAAATTCTGCATAACTTGATGCTCAGAATATGGGAGACACCTCTGACTACATCTCCTCATTCTAGGAGACTTGATACTATGTATCGAGTTCCGCCATGTCCTGGATTTCAAAAGACTCAGCTGCCACACCATTCAATGGTGGTGGAGTCAGCCATGCGTAGGATGAAAAGTGCAAAGAGGCATGCATCCAATCTCCCAGGTCGTGAATGCAGGACTCTGGATGCTTTTGGGCACCAAACATTTCAGGCTTCCATGCTTTCAGCTAGGATCACTTCATATATACTATATATGGGAATGTTCCTCAAGGAAGTTACAGGAGACTTGGAGCTTATGAGCCCAATTCTCCCAGATGACAAGAGACAAGACTTTCTTGCTCTAGTTAAGCATGCTCAAGATGTCTCCAAGTTTGTGAATCATGCAGCCTTTGACTGCTTTGAATGCATCAGCAGAACCTCTGCTATTGCCATTGGGGCACGATGGATTGCCTGGCTTCAGGCATCAGACTTGGAGACTTGGGTACAGGACAAGTTAGGCAACATTCCTTGCACGGGAGAGAATCTGTTTGGCAAGAACTGGCAGGAAAAGGCTAACGAGTTAGATGCTGACAATACCACTCTAGATCGATTGTTGAAATCTACAGCCAAAAGGAAGCCTTATAAAAAACTTTCAGCAAAAAGAGGAAATTTTATCCTTCCTATACCCTACAGAGTCAAACTCAGAGTCAGGTTGCCCAAAAGGGACAAACTAGACAGCAAAAGAAGCCAAAAGGCCCGAGAGCCCAACCAGCTCCGCCGGTTCAGCCCCCTCAAGGGCTTTGACTCCTTCCTAGAGAGCTCTTAGCCTTCCTGCCTCTGAGGGGTCCCCAACCCCCCAATATCCCAGGCAGGTTATGCCACTTTGCCAACAGATGGCATCAGATAACAGCAGAAGATTGGACTCTGTCCGCTGTAGGAGAGGGGTACAAGCTCCATTTTCACAGCATGCCCCCTCCTACAATTCTAAGGCAATTCAATTCTCAAACCTCTGCAGACAATCTGCTAGATCACGAGGTCTCAACACTTCTTGCCCAAGGGGCAATAGAAGAGGTACCCATTCTTCAACGGGGTGCAGGGTTCTACTCCCCATATTTTCTTATTCCAAAGAAAACAGGAGGACACAGACCCATTCTAGACCTCAGAGAATTGAACAAATACCTGTTCTGAGAGAAGTTCAAAATGATTTCTCTAGGAACTCTTCTGCCATACCTTCAAAGCCAGGATTGGCTTTGCTCTCTAGACTTAAAGGATGCATACACTCACATTCTGATCCATCCAGATCACAGGAAATTCTTACGATTCCTTTTCAAGGGAAAGCATTTCCACTACAGGGTTCTTCCCTTCACTCTGGCTTCAGCACCAAGAGTATTCACGAAATGCATGGCAGTAGTAGCTGCATTTCTGCGAACCCTGGGGTTCTCCAGGACCAAGCAGGAAGTCAGTCCTCACATATGGGTGACGTCGGCACCGACAGAGCCCCCATGCAGAGCATTTCCCCAGCTTTCAAAGAAAGCCTTTGGGAATGCAGCCATGCATGCGCAGTCCCCTTCCCGCCCAAAGGTGCCATCTTGCTCAGTCTTCTTTTTTCCATGGAGCCCTACGGACGTGTGTCTTTGTCACCCGTGGAAAAAGTGGATTTTCCTGCGTTGAGACAAGTTTTTTTTCTTCGGTTCGACGTCGGTTCCCTTTCCTGCCTGGACTCGGTACACCGGTGCCGAGCCCGGATCTCTTTTTTTCGGTTTTTGTCCTTAGAGACTGCGTTTGCGCCAATTTTTTCTTTCCCTGGCAGCCCGATTTTTTTATCTTGCAGGGGCTCTTTTTCCCCCGATGGCTGCCAGTGGCTTTAAGAAGTGTGATCGGTGCAAGAAACAGATGTCTCTCACCGACACACATGACTGCTGCCTCCGGTGCCTGGGGCCTGACCATGATCCTAAGGTCTGTAGTCCCTGTGGCAAAATGTCCTTGAAGGCATTGAGGAGCCGTCAGCACCAGCGGGAGAGGATCTTCTCCGACTCTGCGTCTGGATGGGTCCGGACTTCGTCAGAGGCCTCGACGTCTTGGGAGTCTGACCTCGAGCATCGTCGGGGCTCCTCTGAGAGGGAGTCCCCCTCGAGGGAGCACCGAAGGAAGAAGAAACCCACGAAGGCGGCATCGGTGGACGTTCTTGGCCCCTCGAGGGCCAGGTCGCATAGCCCTGATCACCGTCCTGGGTCTTCAGAGTCAGAGACGCCTGCAAGGCATCCTCGTGTAGAGTCGGAGGCCCCGAGTCACATGAGTACTGTAGTCCTCTTGGACTCTCCTCCGGGGGAGCCGATGTCGGGCCCGACGCTGTCGAGGCCCGAGTCGGAGGCTGCTGGGTCTCCTGAGCTTGGACTCAGGTTGACGGCCTTGGAGAGCAGATTGTCTGCCTTCATGGAGCAGCAGTGGGCGCTGATCGCCGGCCTCACCGACGCATCTGCCCCGACCACCGGGACATCGAAGTCCAAGTCGACCCCGGAGGCCAAGCCGATCCTCGAGACCATCCGAACTTGAGTCGATCTTCGGCCGAGGTCACCCTCGGCCTCCCATTCGGGACCGAGGTCGTCGATGCCAGTATCCTCAGCGTAGGGGAGGATGGCGTCAGTGCCCTCCCACTCGGAGCCGCTCGATTCCTCCTCTGAGGAATTGGCGTGGGAGACTGAGGAAGAGGAGTCCCCGGACACCTTCCGGACTCGGTGCGACCCTTCGGACTCACCGGGATCCGAGCCGCGGACAAGGTCCCCCCCCCCCGGAGGATACCCGGTTCTCGGATTTCGTACAGGACATGGCCAAAGCCTTGGTCTTCCCGGCAGACCCCGAGGAGGAGCCTTGAGCCGAGGAGCTCGAGGCCCTGCAGTATGACTCTCCTCCCAAGGAGGCCTTTACTGTACCGGTTCCTCCGATGCTGGAGCGGTAGCTCTTCCGCATGTGGGAGGTGCCGGCCTCGATGCCGGTTCTAAGCAAGCGGGTTGATTCCATCCATTGAGTCCGCAAGAGCCCCGGGTTCCAAAAGGCACAGCTACCGCACCACTCCATGGTTGTGGAATTGGCCATGCATGGCCTGAAGAGTCAGAAGATGCTCTCGTCGGTGCCTCCCGGCAGAGAAGCCCAGAACCTGGATGCCCTCGGTAGAAAGTGCTTCCAGGGCTCTATGCTTGCTTGCCGCATCCAGACCTACCAGCTGTACATGGGCATGTACCTTCGAGACCTGGCAAAGGAGATTGCTGGGTTCTCTGCTGGTCTGTCCGAGGAACCCTTGCAGAGGTTCAAGGCCTTGTCTTCTGGTATTCGAGAGTGCTCAAAGTTTATCTCTCGAGCAGCCTATGATGGATTTGAGGCTTCGGCCCGAGTAGCAGGGGCCGGCATCGGTGCACGCCGCCAGGCCTGGCTACAATCCTCGGACCTTGAGCCATGGGTACAGGACAAGTTGGTCGATGTCCCCTGTCGAGGTGAAAACCTCTTTGGCAAGCCCATGGCTGAAAAGGCTGCAGAACTCGAGACCGAGACTCTTACCCGGACAAGACTGTCCAGGAAAACCTCTGCCCCTTCTCAGAAGAAGAAGGGCTCGGGGAAAAAGGCCTTTTACCCGAGGAGGACCACTGCCTACAAAACCTACCCTCACTACCAGGCCTTTGCAGCTCCCCAACAGGGCCAGCAGGCCAAGGGGCAGGGTCATGGGCCCCGTAGGCAGAAGGCTCCCAAGCCTCCTACTCCGGCTCCTGCTCAGCAGGGAGGGGGGTTTTGACTATGCTAGCATAGCCTCTCCTCCTCTCCAGGGCACAGGAGGTTGGCTGACCCTGTACGCAGACAGGGGGCAAGCCATCACAGGGGATATTTGGGTGTTAAGCATCATTGAGAGGGGCTATCTGCTCCACTTCACCCAGATACCCCCCTCCTACTTTCCAGGGGAGCCTCCAAGACCCCCTCTGCGCAGAAACTTACTCCTTCAGGAGTTGGAAGGTCTGCTACAGGACCAAGCGGTGGAACCGGTGCCTCACCACCTGAAAGGGCAAGGCTTCTACTCGAGGTACTTCCTGATACCAAAGCGAACAGGAGGCCTCAGACCCATCCTAGACCTGAGAAATCTGAACAAGTTTCTGGAGAGGGAAAAGTTCAAGATGCTTACCCTTGGAATCTTACTGCTCTACCTCCAGCAGGGAGATTGGCTATGCTCTTTAGACCTGAAGGATGCTTATACTCACATCCTCATCCATCCAAGTCACAGGCAATACCTCAGATTTGTGGTGGGAGGGAACCACTTCTAGTACAAAGTGCTTCCCTTTGGCCTCACCTCTGCCCCCAGGGTTTTTACAAAGTGCCTGGCGGTGGTTGCAGCCTACCTCAGGAACCAGGGGATCTTTGTGTTCTCTTACTTGGACGACTGGCTTATCAGGGGCCAGTCTCCACAAGAGGCCAAGCAGGCCACCTTCAGAACCATATCCCTGCTTCAGCAGCTGGGGTTCGTTATAAACTTCCCAAAGTCCACTTTAGTCCCCTCACAGGACGTGGAGTTCACAGGGGTGAGGTTGGATACCATCCATGCAAAGACCTATCTGCCTGTGGACAGAGCTCACAGGCTGATGAAGTTGGCCGGCCAGTTTCAGGCGAACTCTCTGGTCTCAGCCAGACACTTCCTCCGGCTCTTAGGTCACATGGCTTCCACAGTGCATGTCACCCCAAATGCCCGTCTGCACATGAGGCAGACTCATTGGTGCCTCAGGGCACAGTGGGTACAGGTCACAGGGAAGTTGTCAGACAGGATAAAGGTGTCCAAACCCTTGGTGGACTCCCTACGCTGGTGGAGGCATCTCCCAAACCTGGTCGGGGGAGTTCCTTTTCGAGCCTCCCCACACACTCAGGTACTGACAACCGATGCTTCCCTGCAAGGCTGGGGGGCACATTGCCAGGGGACCTGCACCCAAGGCCTGTGGTCTCCGTGGGAGGCCGCCCAGCAGATCAACCTGTTGGAATTGAGAGCCATTCGACTAGCCTTACGGACTTTCTCTCGGTTCCTCTCTCACCAGTCTGTCCTAGTTCAGACGGACAACCAGGTGGCTATGTTCTACGTGAACAAGCAGGGAGGCACAGGATCCCGACTCCTGTGCGTGGAAGCACAAGCTCTCTGCTCCTGGGCTATCAATCAGGGCATGACCCTCAGGGCGGTCTTCCTCCCAGGCCAGGAAAACTACCTGGCGGACAGGCTAAGCAGACTCCTTCAGCCTCACGAGTGGCAGTTGGATCCTCGGGTAGTCCAACAGATCTTTCTGAAGTGGGGACTTCCAACCATGGATCTTTTTGCTAGTCTGCTGAACAGGCAACTATTCAAGTTCTGTTCCAGACAACCGCATCCTCTGAGGGCAGCGGCAGATGCATTCCTGATCCCCTGATCAGAAGGCCTGCTGTATGCGTTTCCTCCCACACCTCTGGTGGCCCGGACTCTATTCAAAACCCAGCAGGACCGAGCCACGGTGATCCTGATAGCCCCCAGGTGGCCCAGGCAGCCGTGGTTCCCTCTTCTTCTGCAGTTGGCGGTGGATGCTCCACTTCCTCTGGGGCTGCAACCCGACCTTCTGACTCAGGATCAGGGGTCCCTCTTGCATCCCAACCTGAGATCCCTCAATTTGATGGCCTGGCTGCTGAAAGGCTAGTCCTTGCTCCTACCAAAGGAGGTTGAAGAGGTGGTGTTGGCCTCCAGGAAGCATTCCACTCGGAAGGCCTATGCTCTGAAGTGGCGTAGGTTTTCCACTTGGTGTTCTCAACAGCAGGAGGATCCCTTCTCCTGCTCGGTCCCGGTGGTACTGCAATACCTGCTCCACCTGTCCAACCTGGGACTTCAGTCCAACTCTGTCAGGGTCCACCTCAGTGCCCTCTCAGCTCACCACTCGCCGGTGGAGGGACAATCCCTCTCGGGCCACCCTCTGGTGTCTCGCTTCCTCAGAGGCCTGCTTCTGCTCAAGCCTCCTATTCGTCCACCGGCCACTGAGTGGGATCTCAATGTGGTCTTGCAGCAACTGACTCGCCCAACTTTTGAGCCGATGGCTACCTGCCACTTACGTTTCCTATCCTGGAAGGTGTTGTTTCTTGTGGCACTCACCTCGGCTAGGCGTGTGAGTGAGCTTCAGGCCCTGGTCTCAGATAGGCCGTATACCAGGTTCTATAAGAACAGGGTAGTTTTAAGGACTCATCCTAAGTTCCTTCCCAAGGTAGTGTCCTCCTTCCACCTCAACAAGGAGGTGGTACTTCTGACGTTCTTTCCCAGGACGCACGCCAGTAGGGCCGAAACTATCTTGCATACCCTGGATTGTAGAAGGGCGCTGTCCTTTTACCTGGAACATACGCAGGGGCATAGAAGGGCTTCTCAACTCTTCATTTCCTTTGACCCTAATAAATTGGGGTTGCCTGTCACTAAGCGTACGTTGTCCATCTGGGTGGCAGATTGTATCACCTGGGCGTACAGGGCAGCCGGCCTCTCCCTGGAGGGTCGAGTCAAGGCCCACCGGGTCAGGGCGAAGGCCGCATCAGTAGCTCACTTATTTATTTATTTATTTATTTAACTGCATTTATATCCCGCTTTTCACCGGGTCAAAGCGGTGTAACATGTAACATAGGGAGAGGTAATTTCTTTTAGGAAGGGGCCATCACCAGGGTCAACAATTAATGATTATGGGTGGACATGGACATGATTTACTTCTGCTAAAATTTAAGTGTGAGGTCATGGTGGTGTTTCCGTTGAAAGATGTTCACGGAATAGGATTGTCTTTAGCTGTTTCTTAAATGATGTGATGTCGTCGTTGTTCTTGATGTGGTTTGGTAGAGAGTTCCAGAGGGATGGAGCATAAAGTTCGAATGCTCTGTTGCAGGTCCGTTGTGTAGATTTGGTTCTTTTGTGGGGGACAACGATAGAGTTATTGGAGGAATGTCTGGTTGATCTGTTGTGGGATGGTCGAGGCAGTAAGGAGTGTAGTGAGGTGTTCCGTGCTTGGTGGATAGTTTTGTGGATGAGTAAGATGGCTTTGTACCTGATTCTTGCTTGCAGTGGAAGGAGGTGAAGGTCTCTTAGGATTGGGGTGATGTGCTCCCGTTTTTTTGCATTTTGAATAATCCTTGCTGTGGTGTTTAAGGCAGTACGGAGGGAGTTGGTGTGCGAGGCAGGAAGTCCATGATAGATTATGTTGCAGAAATCCAGATGAGGGAGTGTCACAGCTTGCATCACTGTCCTAAAGTCGTGAGGTTCTAGGAGGGGCCTGAGTCGTTGGATAGTTTTAGCTTTGTGGAATATCATCCCAGCGGTTTTGTTGATTTGTTGTTTGAAGGTGAGAGCTTGATCAATGATGACGCCTAGATATCTTATTTGAGGCTGGATTTGTATTTGTGTGGTTCCCATGTTGAGGTGGGTAGGTGGTTTGAAGTCAGGTTCTTTTGTTACTATTAGGGCTTCGGTTTTCTTTATGTTGATGGATAGATTGTTCTCCTGTAGCCAGTTGGCCACGTCGTTGAAGCAGGCTGATAGCTGTTCGTTCTTTGGGTTGTTGGTTGTAATTGGTGCGTAGAGCATTATGTCGTCCGCGTAGATGTGGAAGTTGATGTTGTGGGTGCGTATGATTGAGCATAGTGGGCGTAGGTATATGTTAAACAACATGGCTGATAGGGTGGATCCTTGGGGTACTCCCTGAAGTTGTTTGTATGGGGGCGAAGTTGTGGAGAGGGTGCGAATCCGTTGCTGTCTGTTAGTTAAGTAGGATCTGAACCATTGGAGTACAGTGTCCTTGATTCCGATTGTTTGTAGTCTGTGTATGAGGATTTCGTGTGAGATTGTGTCGAAGGCCGCTGATATGTCTAGGAAGATCAGGATGTACCCTGATTTTTTCTCTTGTGTTCCGATGATGAGTGTGTTCATTAGGATGGTCATGAGGGTCTCAACTCCATGTAGTGGTCGAAAACCGTGTTGCTGAGGGTCAAGTATGTCGTTGGTGTCTAGATGATCTTGGAGCTGGTGTTGGACTATCTTTTCTATTATCTTGGTGGCGAGGGGGAGGCTTGCCACCGGTCTGTAGGAGGTGGGGTCCTTGGGGTCCAGGTTGTTCTTCTTTATGGTTGGTCGGATGACTGATGTTTTGAGGGCATCTGGCATGTATCCTTGTTTAAAGGATTCGTTTACGATGTGAGTTAGTGGGGTACTTAGGTCTTCCTTGGTTTTCTTTACCATTCGGTAGGGCAGGGGTCCAGTGGGGAGGTAGTGGTGTTCAGACAGGAGATGGTGGAGGATATTTCTTCCTTTGAGGTGTCATTGAATGTAGTCCAGTTAGCGTTTATGGTGATCCTTGGGTATGTTCTTGTGGCTGTAGCGCATTGGTAGGGTTGTTGAGGTTGCTGAAATTGCTTGTATTGTCGGGCCAAGAGATCCGAGGGGATATCTGGAGGTTGGTCGGAAGTGTTTGGTGTCTTTGTCAGTTTTTTAGCGATTTGGAAGAGTTCTCGAGGTTTGTTTGCAGCGGTTGTGATGATTTTGGTGTGGTAGTTTCTCTTTGCATTGTCGGTTTCTGTGTGGTAGGCAGCGAGTTCATATAGGTATTGCTTTTTGTCTTTGTCAGTTTTGTTTTTTCTCCATTTTCTTTCTGTTCTTCTAAGATTTGTTTTCAGTTTTCGGAGATCAGGGGTGAACCAGCGGGCCTTTGAGGAGATGGGCTTGTTGCTGGTCTTGTTTACAGTTGCTCTAGATGCCGAGGAGATAGTGGTGTTCCAGTTGTCCATGAGGTCGTCAAGGTTATTTGAGTTCGTAAGTAGATTAGGTAAGGTCAGCGTCAGGAAGTCTTCTTTGTTGAATGCTTTGAATCTTCGTGTGTGTTGGGTGTATCCTCTGTTTGTATTTGGTCGATATGCGTGGGAGAGGTGGATGATATAATGGTCTGACCATGGGACTGGTGAGATTGTCGGACTGCTGTATGAGGTGGATGCCTGGGAGTTCAGGAATATGAGGTCCAGGGTGTTTCCTTTTTTGTGTGTTGGTTCATTTATGATCTGCGATAGGTTCATTGCTGTCATGGCGTTAAGGAATGTTTCTGTTTGTGCGTCTTGGAGGGATGGGAGATTGAAGTCTCCTAGTATAATTGGTTCCTTTGATGGGTCGATGCTTTCGGAAATCAGGTGTAGTATCCTTGGTAAGTCAGTTCCGTTCTGTTCCGTTGGCAAACATCTGCCGGGCCGCTACTTGGTCTTCAAGCCAGACTTTTACGGACCACTACTGCATTGAGAGGGAGTCCCGTAGGGACAGTGCTTTTGGGCAAGCGGTACTCCGTAATCTCTTTGAGGTTTAAGCAACTCCTACCCACTGGCCCTGGTGTTGGGCTACCGTTCAGGTGTGGTCTCCGAGAAGATTCTCTCACTGTTGCTGAGGCTCTAGAGGGAGCTCTATTTTTCAGCCTGGGTTCCTGGTAGCCCAGAGCTAGGGAGTCACCCATATGTGAGGACTGACTTCCTGCTTGGTCCTGGAGAAAAAGTAGTTACTCACCTGTAACAGGTGTTCTCCAGGAGCAGCAGGAATCAGTCCTCATGACCCTCCCTCCTCCCCTTGGAGTTGCAGTTGTATATAGTTCATTTTCTTTTTTCGTGCTGTCTTTTAGCTATGTCATTGGACTGAGCAAGATGGCACCTTTGGGCGGGAAGGGGACCGCGCATGCGTGGCTGCATTCCCAAAGGCTTTCTTTGAAAGCTGTGGAAATGCTCCGCATGGGGGCTCCGTCGGCGCCAACATCACCCATATGTGAGGACTGATTCCTGCTGCTCCTGGAGAACACCTGTTACAGGTGAGTAACTACTCTATATTCGTCGTCGCTTACTTAGATGACTGGCTCATTCGAGCCACTACAGTTGCAGAGGCCAGTACTGCACTGTCTCGCACAATGCGAATCCTCCAGTACTTGGGGTTGGTAATAAACTTCCCAAAATCCCAACTTGTTTCTTCCCATTGCCTAGAATTCATAGGGTCCTGTCTAGATACCTGACAGGCAAGGGCTTTCCTTCCACAGGCCTGGTGTCTTCGCATAATGCAAATGGCTTATCAAGCAGCAGGGAAATCCTCCCTAACTGCTCGAGAGCTTGTACAGTTGCTGGGACATATGGCATCCACAGTTCATGTAGTCCCATATGCTCGCCTGCACATGCGAGCAGCTCAGTGGACCCTATCCACACTGTGGACACAGTCCACGGGTCATTTATCAGACAAATAATAAACTCTTAACGACTAATTTTGTCCCTCCAATGGTGGCAATCATTAGAAAATCTGGCAGTGGGGTCTCCTTTCCAGCAACCCCTCTTTCAGGCCACCCTAACAACAGATGCATCACAGGTGGGTTGGGGAGCACACCTGAATCATCTCTCTACCCAGGGCACCTGGACTCCACAGGAGGCTGGTCTACGCATAAACCACCTGGAATTAAGAGCAATCTTTCTAGCTCTTCGAGTATTCCATGCCCAGCTCAGCTACATGACAGTCCTAGTCCAGACGGACAATCAAATAGCCATGTTCTATGTGAACAAGCAGGGCGGGACAGGCTCTCTGTCGTTATGCAACTAAGTTTTACGACTGTGGGCCCTCGCCAGAGAGTATCAAATTCACCTTCTAGTGGTATATCTTCCAAGCATTCAAAACCTTTGGGCAGACAAACTCAGTTGAGTACTGCTGCCTCACGAATGGTCTCTCCACCTAGACCAGGTGGCAAAGATTTTTCATCTCTGGGGCACCCCAGACACAGACCTCTTTGCAAGTCCACTGAATGCCAGACTTCCCCGGTTCTGTTCCAGGATTCTGGCTCACAATTGTCAGGCAAGGGATGCCTTCCTCCTTCACTGGGGTCAGGACTTCCTTTATGCCTTCCCACCCATTCCCCTCATCCCCAAAACACTCTTCAAGCTTCAGAGAGACAGGGGTCGCATGATTCTCATAGCGCCACGATGCCCACACCAAGCGTGGTATCCCCTGCTTCTACATCTCTCTCAAGCTGCACCTCTGGAGTTAGGGCATGATCCAGATCTCCTTTCCCAAGAGGACGGGACGCTATGGCACCCGAATCCCCAGTCCCTGCATCTCACGGCCTGGTTGCTGAAGGCTTAGACCTCCAGGATTTCAACCTGTCCCAACAGGTAAAGGATATCCTTAAGGCTTCTAGAAAACTTTCCACAAGAAGATCTTATGCCTTCAAGTGAAAACATTTCACTATATGGTGCTCCAATAAGGGATTAAACCCCCTTGTCATACCTTTAGAATCGATACTAGAATATCTCCTTCACTTATCAAATTCTGTTCTAAAGACCAATTCAGTAAGAGTCCATCTTAGTGCAATTGCAGCTTCTTATAAGCCTCTGAATGGACAACCAATTTCCTCTCATCCACTCATATCCAGATTTATGAGAGGTCTTCTATTAGCCAAGCCTCCCATCAAGCCATCACCGGTGACATGGGATCTAAATCTAGTTCTCGGGCAGCTTATGAAGCCACCTTTTGAGCCTTTAGCCACTACAACTCTTAGGTTTTTGACCTGGAAGGTCATCTTCCTAATTGCAGTTGCCTCTGCACGTCGCATTAGTGAACTGCAAGCTTTAGTGGCTGATCCTCCTTATACTAGGTTTCATCATGATAAGATTGTTCTTAGAACTCATCCACACTTTATGCCAAAGGTGGTTTCGCCTTTTCATTTAAATCAATTAATTTATCTTCCTGTATTTTTTCCGAGGCCTCACGCCTCTAATGCAGAAAGAAACGTTCATACCTTGGATTGTAAAAGAACACAGCAACATAGAAACTCCTCGCAACTTTTTATAGCTTTTGACTCTAGTCATTTGGGACTTCCAATCTCCAAAAGGACTTTATCTAAATGGATTGCCCAATGCATATCCTTTGCTTATGAGAGTAAGGGTCTTCCTCTTCTAGGCCATGTCACAGCTCATAATGTGAGAGCCATGGCAACTTCCATGGCTAATCTCCACTCTGTGTCTAGCGATGACATCTGTTGAGCAGCCACCTGGGCTTCGGTACACACCTTCACAACCCACTACTGCCTGGATAAAGCCTCCCATCGGGATGCCTTCTTTGGCCAAGCTGTTCTTCAAAATTTCTTTCAGACCTAACTCAACTCCTACCCACCAATCCTGGTGGAATGCCAGAGATCCATGGGAGGAAGGATGCCTACCTTTCTAGGGTGGCACTTTCCTGGGGCTATCTCCCTGGCATCTTCAGCTAGGGAGTCCCCATATGTGAAGACTACATTCCTGCTTGTTCCTAGAGATAGCGTAGTTACTCACCTGTAACAGGTGATCTCCGGGAACAGCAGGAATTTAGTCTTCATAACCCACCCACCTCCCCTAGGAGTTGTCTCTGTATCTCTCTGTCTCTTTCCTCTCTCCCTCTATCCTTTCACTCAGCTACAAACTTAACTGAAGAGGTGCAGTTGGAAAGGCGGGAAGGCAGCGCGCATGTGCTGAGGGATGCTCCCAAAAACGTTCCTATTGGACCAACGATACCCATATGTGAAGACTAAATTCCTGCTGTTCCCGGAGATCACCTGTTACAGGTGAGTAACTACGCTTTTTGGCTGCAGCAACGACCTTGGGTCTTTCTTCCTGTCAGTAGGGTTTGGGGTCTGTATTGCTCATTTTTGCAGCTACCTTCAGTCTTTTCTTTTGCCATAGGGATTGGAAGAAATTCCTGCCAGCAGTTTATTGGTTTTCTTAGTCACAACTATTGGAAGTTTATTTTTTTTGGAACACCTATGAATAGACAAGACCCTCGACAATAAGCACAATCATTTAAATAAAAGCACCTAATAAAATGGCAGTAGAAGCAGACATTCAGGTGGATATTTCTAAGGAAATATCATTCAAGATGTTTGCAGTTTTGATAAAAGAGAGAGCTCCAAATAATAATTGATAATTTGCATCAAATTCTTGACTATATCACAAATGTAAGGTATGGAACAAAGAAAACAGAGGTCTAAACATGCTACAGCTTAAATACAGAACAGCTTAGGACAGAGATTGAAAAACCATATGTACTTTTTTATTAAGGTTTCTGTTTCATACATATGGAAACAAGGAGACTGTAAAAATGGGCATCAAAGCAGTAGTGGCTGCATATTTTGGTGATTTGTCTGTTTTACATATGAACTTCTATCTTTAGTAAATGTATTCTTGTGTAAATAGGATTGAATTGTATATGTTGATATTTTGCACTACAATAAATAAAGAAAAACTAAAGAAAAGCCCCTGATACAAAGAGGAGGAAATCTGCAATTTTTGCAGTCTTCCCCATTTTCAAATTTGATGTATTGTTTCACTGTTTTTTTTCCCACATGCCAAATTTAGTCTCCTTCCATTAAATATTCAGAAAACTATTTTTCTCCTGGACACACAGACATCCTCAACCCCTTATAGAGGAACATAAGAAATGAGAACTGCCATACTGGATCAGACCAAAGGTCTATCAAGTCTGTTTCTAGCAGTAGCTAATCCAGGTTGCAAGCACTTGACATATCCCAGAAGTAGCCAGTTCCATGCTACTTATCCCTGGGGATAAGCTGTGGTTTTCTCTTGAATTACCTTTATAAAGTTTTATGGACGTTTCCTCCGGAAATTTGTCCAAACCTTTTTTAAACCCAGCTGTTAAATAAATAAACTACACTACCTGTTTTCATCACATCCTTCAGCAGTGAGGTCCAAAGATTAATTATACATTGAGAGAAAAAATATTTTCTCCTGTTTGTTTTATGTAAAATCATTTTTATTGTTTACACAGAGAATATACAATACACAGTCAGGCTGCCCAACCAAGAGCTCAAGGTTAGTTGAGCTGGGACGCCAGGACCACAAGGTAGCAACACAGCAATGCTATTGTAGCAGCAGAGCGCAGACAAACCAATGATACCAGGAGTCTGTTCAGAAGATCCAAATCATTTATTTGTGCACAAGTCTCAAGCAGAATCAAATTCAAAATGGCTGAGCAATGGTTTCTAGCAAAACAACAACTTTTATAGACTTCTTCTCCATTCTAGACATAGGAAAACATTTCATTGGTCCCGGTACTCTCCCGTACCCCTTCTATTGGTCCCGGTATTGATAAGGCCATCCAATTATGTCCTTTGACTGGGCTCAGCACCTGCTCACCCCCCTTCTAGTCCCAATTACAATGGTCATTTCACCAACTTCGTTACTTTTCCCCTCCAAGGCCATTTAACTAGTTAGCACATGTGAGAAAGCGGGGCACTGTAACCTTTCTGTCAGCAGTTTTAATTAAATTCCTAGCAGCTGTACTCTCTTATCAGTGGCAATTAAACTTATTTTTCTATATTTTTCTAAGTTTTGATTCTGCTTCAGCTAAGCTGATTATGCTTTGCTAAGTTTCAGTTCTACAATAGCAGCATATTGGGGGATGTGCAATTCCTATGGGCCTCTCCACAGACTTCATTTACAGGTCAAGCTGGTTAGGCCTGTCTGCTCATTTCAGACACCATGGATCATAGGCCTTCGCCTACCACATTCCCCCCTTTGATTAATCTCACCCTATTACTTAATAAGGTGTGAGAGTTAAATCACTCACTCTGATTATATCATGGTCGGAGGGTTCCGACTATACACAGGAGGACTAGGATGCCATAAGGCCATAATTTTAGTTGCGGTTTTCCGCTCTACAGTGTTTTCAATAATACTGTTTACAGAACGCATACAACATTGGATTATACCCATGGTAATAGCAGAAATACAGCAATTATTATTAATATCAGCATAAGGAAAGTAGTAAGTCCTCCTAAGCCTGAGAAAATAGAGGCGAACCAGTTAGGGAACTTAAGCCCATGCCAAGTCTGTACTGGCACATAAGCTTGTTTTCGCATGTTTTCAGCAATCTCTTCAACTACTTGACCTTTATCATCGATTTTCAAACAACAATTGGTTAAATTCAGTTTACCACATACTCCTCCTTCAGCTGCCAACAAATAATCTAGTGCTAAGCGATTCTGATATATGGCAGTGCGCATTTGTGTGCTTTGTCTAGCTAAAAGTGTGAGTGCTTGGCTAGTCTCATTGATTATTAATTCAACTACTGCTTGTAAGCGGATAATTCGATTAATCATATATACAGGGGTCCGGTAGCCCCACATACCATCATCATTCCATGTGGCCAGTCCATAATAGGCAATGATTCGCTCGGGTGGCCAATCATCACCCTCCCATTTTTCCCACTTGCCTATCTGTAGGGGTGCTCTCTTCTGTCTTTTAGTGTATACCGGGTATCCTAATTGTTCTCCATGTTCAGTGGGTAACAAAAAGAAAGAAGGTCTGATGGTTCCCAAAACACATGCCCCTCCCCAGTTTATAGGGAGTCTGGCATATGCTCGAGTTCCACAAATCCAATACAAGCCGGGTGGGGCTTGCCAAGCATGGGGTAGGGCAAGATTTGTCCATAGATCAGCAAGTTCAGGAAATTTCGCTAATGGATTAGGGGGTTCAGATGCATTAACCCCTGACCACCAGGATGTCTGTTTGGTGGTGTCATTATAGAACATTTGGCTGAGACAGACCAGCTGCCCCACCTGCAGAGTGAACTGAGGTCCAGTTTGGGCATAACATAGACGTCCAACAATTGAGTGTGCTAAGACCCATTCGCTTGTAGTCTTATGTAATTCAGTATGATTGTATGTCATAGAATAGTTCAATTCTTTTGCTTCCCATGGCCATTGATCACCCATCTTAGTTCCACCACAAAAGTAGCAATCGGAGATGTGTAAACTGGAGACTACTGCCCCCGCTAATTCTAAAAACAAATTCTGGGAAGGGTGAGGGATATCAAACTTGTTTATATGCATAGTCTCGTAAAAAGTGTTATGTATATGGTATCGTGATGATCTATGGGCCTGGGTGTTTAATCTAATATATACAATGGTTCCGGGATCTGACCCGGAGCCCACAATTCTAAGTCCAAATTTATATCCTTGTTTCCAAGCACTAGGATTTATTACAAGAAATTCTAACGGGTTGCAAGCTCCCTTCTTGCAATTCTTTTCTATATCCTTCACATCTGGCCTTTGCAAAACCGCCATTCGATTGTCTCTGGTATTTTCTACCATCTTTCCAGTTTTCCATGTGGCATAGAAAACACATTCCCATTTCGGACAATAGTAGTCCGCTTCCGGGGCTGTACTATATTCATTAGCTAGAACTCGTTTACCTGTACACTCTCCCCATCCAGTGGTTCCTTCTGGACACATGTATTTATCATCAAGAGCATAGGATTTCTCCCAATTAGCACATTTTGAACGACTATCCCTATTGATAACATCACAGGCATCAAAGTATAATACAGCAATCTTAGTAGGGTCAGTGAGTGGGGGTGTGGCATTAAGCAGTGGTCCATCCGCATCATTCCATCATATTTCTAAAGTGTAATAGGATGGATTCTGATGTGGGTTAAAACAAACTTTAGTTTTCCCTTTGGTACAAACATTCAGTTCAGTGGTGTTATAAATACACCGAGTCACTTTACCAGTGCAGGTATAGTAAGAATGATAAAGCAGAGTCTGAGTTACTTTCATTCCAGTCCGAGTGGAAGTAATGCAAGCAGTACATGGAGGCAAGGCACAAGTCAGTTCAAGACCTCCTAGGTAGGCAACCAGGACAAAGTAGAAACAAAGATGCATGTTGATTGGAGTCCTTCTGAATCCTCACTTGAAAATCTTGATCGCGACGTCTAACGCTGTCCCGTTTGCTAATGAAGCAATTCAACGGGTGTCGAATGTTGATTGAAGATCCTCACAATGTCCGTCGTATGCCAACTAGCTTATTAATCTCAGTTGGCTCTGAATATTTGTCAATCAATATAGTATCAAACAGTGTGCAAAACCGCACACATAAGGTTTGTTTGAGCTAAATCTTGCTGTATTGGAAACAGCAATCCTCTTCGAAAAACTTGGCTACTGCAAAGCACTGTGGTTGTTGGGATGATCCCAAAAGTGTCTAGGTCGCTGGCTGCCGTCTCAAGGTAAGTCGCAAAGGTACATCAGGATGCTGTACTGCTGTCCACTGCTCGGGTTCTGGAACGGCTGCGGGCTTGACTCTGCTGTGGTGGATCCAGGAATCAATCTCTGCTACCTTTACTGCAGTTGGGGTAGACAGGATGACGGTGTATGGCCCCTTCCAATGTGGTTCCAACGGTGTCTTCCTCCAGTCTTTGATCCACACCGAGGTACCAGGCTGGTAGGGATGCAGGGGTTCCGTCAAGTTGATAGGCAACTGGTCCTGTATCCACGTATGGAGAGTCTGTAGAACAAAACTAAGAGCTAGAAGTTCTTGTCTGGTAATTTCGGAACCAATCTGTGTTAAACTACCTTTAATTCCCTGCACTATTGGTGCGGGTTTACCATACAGAACCTCAAAAGGGGAAAATCCTGTTGACTTTACAGGAGCTGAGCGTATTCTGAGTAAAGCTATTGGGAGTACTTGGGGCCACTTCAGGCGAGTCTCCTGACAAAGCTTAGACATTTGGGCTTTCAAGGTACGGTTCATTCGCTCAACTTTCCCTGAACTCTGAGGTCTATATGCAGTGTGAAGCTTCCACTGTATCTGCAGGGCTTTTGCTAGCTGCTGAGTAATCTGAGAAACGAATGAGGGCCCATTATCTGACCCTATTACTGCTGGGATTCCAAATCTGGGAATAATTTTTCTCAGCAGAACTTTGGTAACTTCTCGGGCTTTTTCAGTTCTGGTGGGAAAAGCTTCCACCCATCCAGAGAAAGTACAAACTAATACTAACAAGTAGCAGTAGCCATTGGCTTTTGGCATTTCAGTAAAGTCAATCTGCAGGTGGTGCATGGGGGTTACACCTCCTGACTGAACTCGAGGCGGTGGTGTGGGACCTTGTTTGGCATTATTCTTGGCACAAATTAGACACTGGCGTGCTACTGAAGCTGATAGGGCTGCCAACATAGTAATGCAAAAATGTGGTCTAAGTGCCTTTTCCATAGCACTTTTTCCATAATGTGTGGCTTGATGAAAAGCATTGACAAAGGCTGGTCCCAACAATTCGGGGATTACTATTCGTCCTGGAGGTTGACTGCCCTCTGCCGGTGGCAGCTCAATCCATCCATCTTTCAGCACTCCCTCTTCCTTATTACAGTAGTAGTCCAATTCTTTGGTGGTATATCGTGGTGTCCATAAATTGAGGGGTACTGGAAACAATGCTGCCTGCATTGGCATAGCCTGTGATGAAATTTGTCCTGTCATGGCTGCTTGTCGTGCTGCGGCATCAGCGAATCTATTTCCTTGGGCAACATCTCCTTTACCTGCTTGATGTCCTCGGCAGTGCATGACAGCTACACGAGTTGGGGCCCATACTGCATCAAGTAACATCAATATCTCCGGGCCATATTTGATAGATTTTCCTCCTGACGTGATGAGCCCTCGTTCTTTGTAGAGGGCTCCATGGGCATGCAAAGTGGTGAAGGCATATTTTGAGTCTGTGTACACATTTAACAAGAGGTTTGCACCTAGCACTAATGCTCGGGTAAGTACAATTAATTCTGCTTTCTGGGCTGATGTGCCTGACGCTAGGGCTGATGATTCAATGACTTCATACCGGGTGACCACTGCATACCCGGCACAACGTCGTCCATTGATGATGAGACTGCTTCCATCCACGAAATAGGTTTGATCGGGATTGTCCAAGGGCACATCTGTCAGATCAGGTCGACTTGAGAATACAGTCTCCATGACTTCTATACAGTCATGTTCCGGGGGTTCTTCGCTGACAGGTATCAACGTGGCTGGGTTCAAGGCATGGCTCACTTCCAATTGTATCTGTGGGTTTTCACATAACATACTCTGATATTTCAACATTCGGGAATTGGTGAGCCAGTGATTCGCCTTCTGCTCCATGAGGGCAAGGACTGCGTGTGGCACAGTGACTCGTAGATTCTGTCCTAAGGTGAGCTTGTCTGCCTCACTTACTAATAATGCTGTAGCTGCTACTGCTCTCAAGCAAGGTGGCCATCCTTTGGCCACAGTGTCCAATTGTTTTGACAGGTATGCTACAGGTCGCTCCCAGTTTCCTAATTTCTGAGTCAACATGCCTAAGGCGTTCCCTTGTGCCTCATGTACGAATAAATGAAAAGGCTTGTGAACATCTGGTAATCCCAGTGCTGGTGATGACATCAATTCTTCCTTTAACGTCTTGAAGGCTGTTTCCTGCTCAGGTCCCCACTCTAGTGGCGACTTTTCTTCTCCTTTTGTAGCTTCATACAATGGTTTGGCAATTTGAGCAAAGTTGGGAATCCAGATTCGGCAGTATCCTGCTGCTCCTAGAAAGGCTCTGACTTGCTTTCTGGTAGTTGGGGTTGGGATTCTGCACACAGCTTCTTTTCTCTCTCTGCCTAATTGTCGGCTTCCTTTAGTCAGACGAAAGCCTAAGTATTTCACTTCTTTTTGGCATAGCTGTGCTTTGGCTCTGGAAACTTTGTATCCAGCTTCATCCAGTAACTGCAAGAGGTCTTTGGTGGCTTGTATACATTCACTTTCTGATACAGCAGCTATCAGCAGATCGTCCACATACTGGAGAAGTACTCTTTTCCCCGGGGCCACTGGATAGCTTGAAAGGTCTTGGTTCAATGCAGCGCTGAAGATGGTAGGTGAATTCTTGAATCCTTGGGGTAATCGTGTCCAGGTAAGTTGGCCCCGTCTTCCAGAGACAGGGTCCTGCCATTCAAAGGCAAACAGCAATTGACTAATTGGGGCTAATCTTATGCAAAAGAACGCATCTTTTAAGTCCAAAACAGTAAAGTGGGTAGCTTCAGCAGGAATTAGTCCTAAAAGTGTGTAAGGGTTTGGCACAACTGGATGTATGGTCTCAACTACTTCATTCACTCTCCTTAGGTCCTGTACTGGACAGTAGTCATCTGTTCCAGGCTTCTTCACTGGCAATAGTGGTGTGTTCCATGATGACTGACATACTTTTAGTAGGCCATACTCTAGTAATCTTAACAAGTGGCGGTGAATGCCTTCAATTGCTGCTCTTGGGAGCGGGTATTGCTTAACATGTATTGGTGTAGTACTGGGTTTGAGGTTCACAATTATTGGAACTATATGCTTGGCTAGGCCTGGGGGATTGCCTTCTGCCCATACCCCAGGCGGAGCATCAATACTTTTCAAAGTTTGTTCAAAATAGGTGTCCTGAGTGGATTCACTACTGTAATATCTCCATTCTTCCTCACGGGGAACAGTAAGCAACATTGTTCCTGCAGGTTTAGTCTGGGAATTCACTGTCATTTGCATCTCTCCTTTCTCGGTAAAGGATATTTGGGCCTGTAACTTGGCTAACATATCTCGTCCCAGCAATGGTACTGGACACTCGGGCATATAGAGGAATTGATGTGTTGTTTGCTGTCCTCCCAGACTGCATATTCGGTTCTGAAGAAAAGGCTTTGTGGCTTTGGCACCAGTTGCTCCCACAATGGTGACTGCTCTTGCGGAAAATGGGGCAATTTGTTTATCTACTACAGAATGTTCTGCTCCAGTGTCAACCATAAAATCCATAAATTGGTCTCCTATTTGTATGCTGACCATAGGCTCCTGGAGACCTACAGCGAATTCAGAGCCCAGTCTGTCCTAATCTGCTTCATCTTCGTCATTGGTTGTTGCGGCCAATGCTTGGATGGCATCTCCTTTTTCTCGCTGAAATTGTTCTCGATTGGCTCCTCCGCGGTTCCGGGGTTGGCCCCGTCCTCTTTCTCTCCATTGTGCATTATTTTCGTCATCCTGGTGGGCGTCTTCGAGTTGCGGGCATGTATCTCTCCAATGTCCTTCCTCTTTACAATAAGCGCACTGGTTCGCGCCTAGTTGGGGCCGGCCTTCTCCTCGGCCCCTCCCTCTTCCTCTGCTCCTTCGGCTAGGGAAACCTCCCCTTTTCTATTCAACTATGGCCGCAGCCAAAAAATCAGCTTTCTTCTTCATCTTTCGATCACATTCTTTCTGCCTTTCATTATCACGATTCACATACACTTTATGAGCGACTTCCAGTAACTGAGTTGCATTCATGCCCGCAGACCCTTCTAATTTCTGTAATTTACGTCTTATGTCTGGTTGAGACTGATTTACAAAGGCAGAATTCACCATGCATAAACTTCCTGGTGCATCTGGATCATAGGGAGTATACATTCTATACGCTTCTGTTAATCTTTCATAAAATACTGCTGGACTTTCATCTATACCTTGGATAACTTCGGTAACTTTAGAAAGGTTCATAGCTTTCTGCCCCCCCCTTTTCAGACCCTGCATAAGGCCTTGGCGAAACCGGGCTAGGGCTCTGGATCCTCTTTCTGTATTCGGATCCCACCGGGGGTCTTCATTTGGGAATTCTCTTTGAGCTGCTTCTCGATTATCTATCCTTGCATCCTCCCTTTCCCCTGGAGCTACAGGGTTGTCTGCCATCCAGTCAACAGCTGCTTTTTTAATTTGTGTCCGCTCCTCTGTAGTAAATAAGGTAGACAGGAGCTGGCGGCAATCTGCCCAAGTGGGTTGGTGGGTTTCCATAATGGTATGCACTAATTCCGTGAGTTCCTGGGGCTTATCGGTATAGGAGGCGTAATGTGACCTCCAGTTTAACAAATCAGTGGTGGAGAAGGGCACGTACACATAACTTAGGGGTCCCGCCACCACCTGATTATCTTCATTTCTTACGGGCACTCCCGGGACTTGCCGTAAAGGCATCATCTTGGCAGTGGATATCTTAGTCTTCTGGGATCTGAGGGAGATTTTTGAAACTTTCCTATCTGGGGTTTGTTTTTTATCAGTACGCTTCGTTTGGGACACTTTACTTTTGACTGAACTCATACTGACAGTCGTCTTTACACTACCAGTATCACTCAGGGAAGCCTCCTCTTCCTCTTGCTCCTCCACCTCTGACTCAACCCTCTCCTCAGTCTCGGTGGAATCATCCTCCTCATCTGAAGGGAGCATCTCTTCCTGCTCTTCGGGTGGTGGGTCTGGAGTTGGGTCCCTCTCTCGCTGTCTCCGGGGCTCTGGGGCGGGACGCGGTGGCACCCTTACTGGACGCTGGGCTTGGGGCTGCCGAGTTATCACTTCTGGGGATTCAGGATCTGCCAGAACGGGTTTCCGTCTGGATTTCTCACCTGTCCCTGTCTTTTTAGGCTGTTCTATTCTCTGCCTGTGATCTGTTCGTGCTAACATTATCCTGCACTGCTCTTCATAACAGTGCTTCGCCCAGGAGGGCGGATTCTCACAAACACTCAACCAGGAATCTATATAGGGATACTGATCGGGGTGCGTTACTCGCACTTTCTGGTGAACTGACTGAATAATTCCTATAGTAAAGGTTCCCTCTCGGGGCCATGCAGGGTCTAAGTCGGGCCACTCCCTAGCACATAAAATCTGTAATCGTGATGCAGTCATTTTAATTCCATAATCTCCTGAATATCCTTCTTTAAAATGGGTGATCATACATTCTAATGGAGTGTTCCTAGTAGACCCCGCCCCTCCCATTTCGATGTGTGCGCGCAACAACAGACAGAAGGGAAAAGGAGGGCGGACCGTGGGTAAGGGGTCCTCACGGCCCTAGAAACATATAAGGGAAATGAATAACAAGACAAGACGACAGACGCTTCCTCCTTTTTACGACCTGGACGCGGTCGCCCGGCCAGGAAATGCGTTACTCATGAGTCCGCCTTCGCTTGGTCCGTGCTGCCAGACCTCCCATTCACACTTCATTCACACAATCATGCTAGCAATGTATCCCAAGAATACAATCCAATCCTGTCTATTCTGACTAGTCTTATTCAAATTCCAAAATACAAGAAGACGGGAGTTTCGCCCCGCGAATACTCATGCAGGGGTAGTCGGTCCGTCTTTGAGAGGTGATCAAGCTCTCTTACCAAGTTCCAAGTTCAAATGGCAGTACTGCTCTAACTCATCTGTCTAGACATACAAAATCAAAACTCTACTCACCGGATCCGGTCCTCAAAGTTCCCAAGCAAGCGCATGAGTTGGACCTCGGACTCCCCTCACTCGGGTTCGAGGTGTTGGCTCCAGCCGGGCCCGGCACCCGCCGAGGTCCGGCCAGCTCCCTCCGATGCAAGGGACCGGTGGCGCCAGGGAGCGAGCCCCCGTCGGTAGGGCGCGATCCCGGCAGGACCAAACCTGCAGAGGCGGAAAGTCGTGGTATATTGCCCTATATACCCTCTTACCACACCTTCCCGGCCAACGCACCAAGAATATGTAGCAGCAGAGCGCAGACAAACCAATGATACCAGGAGTCTGTTCAGAAGGTCCAAATCATTTATTCGTGCACAAGTCTCAAGCAGAATCAAATTCAAAATGGCTGAGCAATGGTTTCTAGCAAAACAACAACTTTTATAGACTTCTTCTCCATTCTAGACATAGGAAAACATTTCATTGGTCCCGGTACTCTCCCGTACCCCTTCTATTGGTCCCGGTATTGATAAGGCTATCCAATTATGTCCTTTGACTGGGCTCAGCACCTGCTCACCCCCCTTCTAGTCCCAATTACAATGGTCAGTTCACCAGCTTCGTTACTTTTCCCCTCCAAGGCCATTTAACTAGTTAGCACATGTGAGAAAGCGGGGCACTGTAACCTTTCTGTCAGCAGTTTTAATTAAATTCCTAGCAGCTGTACTCTCTTATCAGTGGCAATTAAACTTATTTTTCTATATTTTTCTAAGTTTTGATTCTGCTTCAGCTAAGCTGATTATGCTTTGCTAAGTTTCAGTTCTACAATAGCAGCATATTGGGGGATGTGCAATTCCTATGGGCCTCTCCACAGACTTCATTTACAGGTCAAGCTGGTTAGGCCTGTCTGCTCATTTCAGACACCATGGATCATAGGCCTTCGCCTACCACACTATAATCACAGTACCAAACCATGGAACAATAAGGAAACCTTCAATATGAAATTTAACTGTAGCAATACAAAGCTTTTTGCAAGGTATCTCGAACCGTCCCGCCCGGCTAACAGCAGGAAAGAGGATGCAGCCATAGCTAGCAATTAAAAGTGAGAATCAACCCCACCCCAACTCCCCCACCCCCCCGTCCCCCCCTCCGCCCTGCCAACCCCTCCTATAAACGCCCCCTCCCCGCCCACTCACCCTTATACCCCCCCCCTTTCCAAGGAAGCCAGAAATATATCCGTCTGGGGCCTCCCTCCTAAAGTGCACATCCCCCCATAGCGAAGCCACAAGCTAGGGCCCCACTAAGAAGCTAACCTCGCTCCCCGCCTGGGGAGGGCCAGAGGGGTTCAACAACGGATCCCATATAGCTTGAAAGCGTGTCCAGGTTTTCCTCCCAAGGAGGCGAGCCGATCTAGACTCCATCAGCATCAGATCCTTCAATTGATGCTCCCACTCCGCAACTTGTGATAAGGAAGCTTATCATAGCTCAGGAAGGAGCTATAGAAAAGGTGAAGTGACTCTGAACAAGCAACCTGTCAGTTCTGGTAGAAATAAGAAAACAGAATTTGTCCATAAAAGACTACCAGTCCCAGAATGCACCAGGTTTCCAACAGCCATTAGAGGAGCTGAAGTGGGGAAATGTGTGTTCAATCAGGAGGGCTATGAGATAATCCCCAAGCACTCATCTCAAAGGGCAGGGCCTGATTCAGCACAGCTGCGCTGTGCTAGGGTGGAACACTCATCTAAGCAGAATAAAGGTAGAGTTTATTCTACAGAGAATCATCCTCAGAATCATCCTCAGTTTCATCTTGGAGATCCTCATCTTGGACAGCTTCATCATCTGGAGGATCATCAGAAGCATAAGCCAGAGCGAATGGACAGAGAGGGCAAGAAACCCTTTGGAAGAAAGAAGAGAAAAGCATTTGGGAGGTCTAAAGGAGTCCAGAGCAGTACGTATACTGGGAGACATTCAAAAGGCCAGCATACACCATTGGACTGGGGAAAACCAGAGGAGTGGTGCTGCAGAGCTAGGAATCTCCAGACGGTACCTGTGAGGGAGACGGCTGCACTTGGAAGGGACCCTAGGACCCGTGCCAGAAGGTATGTGAAGAGAGATCCAGTGTCCAGGGATCTGGATTGGAAGGCTGGACATAAGAACTGGACTACATACTGGCCAGGCTATTTAGAGAGGAACTCTAACAGCAATGGAAGCTCAGGTATGAACACTGATCTATGCCCTAGTTATACCCTTGAAAGACAGCAGGGAAACAAGTATTCTCCTGAAAGTGCTCCATTGAGAAATTCCTCTGTGCCAATCCATGATTTTGAACCCATGATTGTTGAAGAAGGGGGAGAGGTGGTAGATACAGGCTGTGAATACATGGATTGCTCTCTGTCTAAACTCCTTTGGTAATTTACTGTTACAAAGTACAACAACCATCACAAAGAAATACAAACTTGTTCTTTAATCTACTCAGAAAAGCTCCTGAGTAGGATTTGAGCCACGCAGTAGAAAGCAAGCCAGCTAAGGGGTTTCAGCTGGGTAACTGCTAGCAATTGAGCCTTACCTAATTGCTTGTGAGCTCTGAGGAAATCACTTCTGAGTCTATGTGTGAAGATATAAGAACAGTTTTTCCCTACTTTGTGGGTTTTGTTTGTTGATTAAAGCACTGCTAAGAAAATATTAGCTAGAGACTACAGAAAAGACCAGTTTGTTACCAACCAGGTCTTTATTCTTTTGCTTTGATTGCCTGACAATTTCACCTGTTGTTTTCCTGATTTTGTTTTTCTAAGTTTAACACTGAAAGCAAGTATCCTGTTTTATGTGCTACCAAGCATATCTGTGTTGGGAGAAATAACCCCATAAATAAATATCTTATTGGCTTTACACTCAAGCACAACTAATTATTGTGAGCGGCTGTGTCTGGTGTGAATGGACTGCATTTCCCACAATCCCTTGCAAATCATATTGATATATGCCTTTGCCAAGACTGTGAACATTCTCACCCAGGCACCCGTCTGACAAACTACAGGCCCCCCCCTCTGAGAGCCAGTGTCGTAAAATACATTGTTTAGCTACTAAGAAACCCTTCTCATAGAACTGCCTCTGGGCTTTGGTTCCCGTGATCCCCGGGTATTCTAAATGAAACAGACACCACACTTGACATAGCTCTATCCTCTCTGTCGTCCACAGGCTCAGTTTGGTCACAATTACCTCCCAGAAGGAGTGAATTATGGGGCAAGACCAGAACCGGTGCGATAAGGTACCCACCTCCCGTTTGCAGAGACCACACACATCCTCCTACACGATACCCATCTTCCACGCCCCCACTTCCGAGATATAGGCTCTCCACAGCAGCTTGAACTGCAGTTCTCGGTACCGGACCGCCTCCGAAAGCTCCCGTACTTTGTGAAAAACCTGCCTCAGCGTCTCCTCTGTAAGACCCTCCACTCCATCCTTTCGCCAGCGGCCCACCAAAGGAGATAGAGATTGCAGCGTTTCGGGAGGAACCTGTTCCGCTCGAAGTGCACTGGCGGACGCACTCTCCTGAAGCCTCTCCATCAATAACCAGAGACTATGACTTCGCAGCAGGGGCATTCCATTGCTAAACAAACTACCCACGTAATGCCGCACCTGCAGGTAAAAATAAAACGTCTTACTCGGCAAAGTAAACCGGCGGCCCAAGCGTTGGAACAACTCCAAATGTTCCGAAGTCTCCAATCTCAGCTGCCCAAGATATTCATCACCTGCCTGCAACCAAAGCTTGGCTACTCCCCCTGCTGTACCCGTCGCAAATCCACGATTACCAAGCAGAGGCAGGCAGTCCGTGATGGCCCAATGCAGTCCTCTGGACCGGCACAAGAATCGCCACACCGTCCTCAAGGTCCGTAGATAACACGACTCTCTCCAAAACAATGGCAGCATTACACCTCTGCAATGCAACAGGTAAGCTCTATGCCAGGGCTCCGAGAATTGGTCCACCAGGGGCACAGGAAGGTGCCCCTCATTGCCCATAACTAAATCACTCAATCTCCTTGCTACATAACACAAATTATAAGTCCGCAACGAAGTCCAGCCCACCCCACCTTCGGCCACTGGACGCATAAGCGCCGCCAAGGCTATTCTCGCTCTCCTAGACTTCCATAAGAATCTACCTAGCTGTTTATGGAGCTCCATTAGATCACGCTTATGCAACCAAAGGGGCAATTAGTGCAGAAGATATATCCAACGCGGCCATTCTACCATTCGCACTAACGCTATACGTCCCATTAAAGAAATCGGGAGATCTCGCCATTTCTGCAGTTTCGCTATCGTCGAGTCAAGAAGGGGGCGTACATTTACTGCATAGAGACTCCGCAGATGTTCGGGGATATGGATGCCCAAGTAACGAATGTACCCCATTGCCCAGCGCAACGGAAAGTCCCCCGTCCACGACTCTTGAGATTGGTTAGCCACATCCAGCACCAACGATTTCGAGCGATTAATGCGGAGCCCGGAAAACCCCCCAAAATGCTCAATGATGCGAAGGGCCTCCGGCAAAGATTCCGCCGGTTGCGTGAGACAGAGCAAGAGATCGTCCGCGAAGGCGCTCACCTTAATACCCCCTCCACGCCACTCAATTACCGCCACCTGAGAAGACTGAATCAGTGAGATCAATAATGGTTCTAATTGTAATACATACAACAAAGGGGAAAGAGGGCACCCCTTTCTCGTCCCCCTATGCAGCGAAAAAGGCTCAGACCTTGCCCCCCCATTTTCGACTACCGCCAAAGGGGCGACATACAGCGCCTGGAGCCAATGTAGAAACTTATCCCGGAAGCCAAACCTCTGCAGGGCCGCAAACATATATCTCCAAGATACCCTGTCGAATGCCTTCTCCGAGTCCAAGCTAGCAAGAACCACTGGTTCCCGAGTCAGCAGACACTTCTCGATACCCAGTAGCACTCTGCTGATGTTCACACAGGCTTCTCTCCCCCGAACAAATCCCGCTTGGTGAGATCCCACCAATTCTGGTAGAAACAGTTGGAGACGATTCGCCAACACTGAGGCAAATAATTTCAGATCAACATTAATTAGCGATATCGGTCTATATGAAGCCGGGTCTTCCAGATCCTTTCCCTGTTTGGGAATCAGAATGATACTGGCCGTACGCATATCTCTAGGAAAGCTACCCAAGTCCACCACCTCCTCATACACCGCCGCCAGCGTGGGCACCAACGATGATTCTAAGATCTTATAAGCTTCATAAGTGAACCCATCGGGGCCCAGTGCTTTATGCAGGGCCCCTGCACGTATCGCCTTCTGTATTTCCTCTCCCCCTATAGGTTGATTCAATATCGCCCTTTGTCCGTCCGAAAGCTGAGGGAGAGGGACCCGTTGCAAAAAGCTTTCTAACTGCTCCGCACTGCCGTTCTCCAGCGCATAGAGCTCTTCATAAAAGGCTCGAAAAACCTGTGCCACCTCGTCCACTCGCGAGTGTTGCCTACCCTCAGCATCACGAATCACCGTCACCCCCCTGGGGCCAGCTTTATCTCGCACGAGACGAGCCAGCAGTTTCCCCGACCGGTCACCATACCGAAAGAACTGATGACGATAATATTGGTGCGATTGAATGGCTCGTTCTTGTAACAGGCCATTCAATTGCCTCTGAATGTCAAGATATTCTGGGACCCCTCTTGGGTGATGTATAGCTTATGCCTTAGCTTCCCCAAGGGCTCGAGTCAGTCGGAGAATATCTCCATTCACTCTTCACTTCTCTGCTGCTACATAGGCTATGATGTGGCTCCGAAGAACGGCCTTGCCAGCCTCCCAAAACGCAGCTACCGAGCTGGCCGTCCCCTCATTAAATTGCACATATTCTGCCCAATGCCGATGCAAATACTCACAAAACTCTTGCTTCTTCCACAAATATCTGGGGAAAGTCCATTTGCGCCCCAGCATACGTTCCCCCCTCCACTCCAAACTAACCATAGCATGATCAGAGACAATAATGGGTTCTATTTCCACCTTAGCGACTTTCCCGAACCAGTGTCTCGACACCAAAATATAATCAATTCTCGACCACGTCTGGTGGGCCCGCGACAAATGTGTGTAGTCTCTGCTCCCCGGGTGCAACACTCTCCAAGAGTCCACCAAGTCTCCCAGCTCACACAGATAGCCCACTCCTCTAGTACTCCAGCCCCTTCCAAGATGAGGTTTAGACTTGTCCAAAGACGGATCATGGGGGCAATTAAAATCTCCCGCTAGAACTATCGGTATTTTCGGGGCTCTCAAAACCTTATCTAAGATAGTTTTGAAAAAAACATGATCATAAGTGTTGGGGGCATAGACAGTTCCAAGGAACAACTCTTCTCCCTGGATCTTGGCATGGAGAAATAGGTACCTACCCATAGGGTCCACCTCCAACCCCAAAACCTCACAAGACAGACTTTTATGGATCAATACTGCTACCTCCTGTCGTCTCGTGCCTGAGGAGGCTGAGAACACCTCTCCCACCCAATCACGTTTGAGTTTAGCATGCTCTTTGGCGGTTAAATGAGTCTCCTATAGTAGGACAATCTGAGCTTTCCTGCGCTTGAGGGCCTGAAGAAGCTTGGTGCGTTTCACAGGGGTACTGACCCCCCCCCCCCCACATTCCAAGTAATAATTTTAAATGCAGGGGGCATTGTACCTTCTTGCAATGTGACTGAAGAATCAGAGTACCCATTACTGGGGTGCGGGGTAGCCCAGCCTCCACTCCGCACCCAACATCACCGGTCCCACTATTTGACCAGAGACGGCCCGAGAACCTCCCTATACCCTCCCAAAAATCATGTACACTGTCCCACTCCCAGCCTTGGAAACCCCAGTCCCCCTCAATTCCCCCCACTCCCCATCCCCCCGTTCCCTCCCCCATCCCTACCCACAGCAAACAGAGAGAAAAGAAAAAGAAAAAAAAAAGAAAACCCCTTTAAACTAAACCAGTCAAGGCCCTCAGTTAACTTCACTGAGGTCTGGGCCTATAGTGATGCTGCCGGGCAGCCTCGGCATCCCCCCCCCCCCCCGCCTCTCTCACCGAACCAACAAGAACCGCCCCGAGCCCGGGGAACTACAGACTAATCCGTTGACCCAAACATAAGAACCAGCACACTAATAAAAGAACAGCAGAAACATAATAGAGACATATAATAGCTCAGGGCTAAACATTAAGCAGACATAAGAAGCAATGTCCTGAGTCAGTGACTGGTGCTGCATAGGGCGAAGTCCTCTCATCCGGATAGGCATGTCTTGACCACTGTTCGGCAAGATCCCGAAGACCAACGAGAAGTCTGGCCCAAATCAGACGTCCATGGCCGGATCCTGCATCTTCGCCAAAAACTGTTGCTCTGCTCCCACTTGGTCGAAAAGATGGGTCTGTCCCTGGTGCATGGCCTGAAAAGCCAAGGTAAATCGCGCTCAACGACGAAACAGATCTGCGCATATCGGCGCAAACTCCTTACGTTTAGCTGCTACCGCCGCCGAATAATCCTGGAAGAGCAAGATTTTGCGATTCTCCAGCATTAGCTCGTCCAGTTTTCGATACGCTTGCAGGAGCTGAGTTTTATGCTGGAAGTTGAGGACCCTCAGTATGACAACTCGAGGCCGTCCTCCCGACTCTCGTCGGGGACCTAGGCGGTGGGCCCTTTCAATTTTAAACGGTCCTTTCAGCTCTGGCAAACCCAAGGCCTCTGGTAGCCACTGTTCCAAAAAGGACAAGAGCTCCCGCTCTGGCTTCTCCTCCCCAAGGCCCACAATCCGCAGATTGTTACGCCTCGATCTATTCTCCAGGTCGTCGAGCTTCTGTTGCATCTCCTGCAGGAGCTGTTTGTGGGCGGCTATTGTTCTGTCTCGGCTTCCCTCGCTCTCCTCCATGCTCGTAACACGATGTTCCAGCTCATCGACCCGTTTGCCGAAATCTGTCAGCGACTCCTCCATGCCGTCCAACTTTTGCATGAGAAGGTCAAATTTTGGGTCTAAAAGCCTGACCACCTCCTTCGCTAGCTCCGCCGGGGCCGAATCCGTGCTCTCCCCACCCGGCGAGGACGGCTGTGTCGTAGCTGCGTTAGAAGGCCCCGCTCTAGGCGGCCGCTCCCGGTCTTTCTTCGGTGCTAAGGGCATCGGAGGACCATGCTGAAGCTCTCTGCAGGTTGCCCTCAAGCTCGGAGGCACTCTTAAAGCCCGGGGGGAAGCGATTGCTTAAAATAGCAGAATAATGTGCAGATTAATTGCCGAGGCTGCTTCAGAGCGAGCGGGAAGCGTCCACCCTCACTCACTCATCACGTGACCTCCTGTTTGTTTTAAATATAGGAGCCTATATTTAAAAGGGTTTATGTGGTTTGCAGGACCAAGATGGCACTGATGACCTCTAGTCATAATCTTGCGGTACTCATGGTTACTGCTAGGGATCCTCAGCACCACTGTAAGTCTGACTGCATGCTTAGCAGGAGTGAATGAGCATCGTTTCTCCTCCCTCTGACTAACGATGACCCCAATAAGCCCAGTGTTGGGGATCAGTGAGGAGTTATGGTTATTGGGGAGGATGGGTCAAGAATATTTTGTTGTGGGGGAGCCCTTGGGAAGTGGTTGAGAATCAGAGCTGTCTGAGGTAGGGGGCTTGGGCATTGTGCTTCTGGAGGGGAATTGGGGGGGGGGGGTTGGAGAACTTGGACTCTTAGGGGAAGGAGGGCTTGGACAATGTTTTGTGGGGGTAGAGTTTGGAGTCGACATGGGCGGGTCAGCTGAGGTCAGGGCAATGGGGGGGTGCAATGAAGATGGTGCTGAACTTGGGCGTGCCTTCATTATGAGAGCAGTGATTTTAAGTGAAGGGTGAAGGGGGTTCCATGGTTTGTTTGTTTTTCTCCCGCCCCGCCCCCCCCCCCTGTACATCTTAAAACTGCTGTTCCTGCCAGATGTGGAGAGGCCTACTCTTGCAGTCCTGCACCTATTTTACCAAGGGCTCTATGTTTGGCAAGACTTCTTATAAAATACTCTTATGTAATTCTCCACATCCTGAGCATAGAGTGAGGAAAGAGGAGGATGGAGAGAAGGAGATGTTAGACTGTGAAGAGAGGAGTGTCATACAGCTAAATATATTGAATAAAAGCATAGGATCTGTTATATGATAAAAATGTAACAATGCTGTGAGTGCTGGCAAAAGATTTATGTTGTGAAATATAAGTATTATGATTTTTTTCACAGGGATGACAAAAATTTATGCAACAAAGCCCTCGTCAGTGGTGTAAAGTCTTTATGCAAAGCTGATCTGACATTAGAACTACAGAATTTGATTGCAGCCCATAACACTATGAACCACCAAACCCATTTTATCCTTCCGCATTCTGAAAAAGGTTAGCAATTTTGCATTTTTTAATGATGTGTTTTCTTGGCATAATGACAAAGACGTTTACAGCATATGGCATTTTATTACATAGTGCCTAGGTTAAGGCAGCTAAAATGTGTCTATTATATAAAGTCAAGACACCTTCTTGTTTTTATAAAATTATACCATAAGTGGCAGAGATTGAGCTTTAAATTCTAGTAGGGACATTAACACTTGCTCTATAGTAGGTGTGAATGCATGTGAGATTTGCAGGTATACACATAGATTAAGGTATTCGCCGTGGACAAGCAGGATAAGTCCTCACATTTGGGTGATGCTGAGCCATGCACTACCCCCGATCATGCTGCCAGAATCAGTGGCAGCAGGAGCTAGTGGCGCAGCTCAGCACAGGGGAGGAGGGTGGTGCGGCTCGGCATATGGAAGGGGGGGGGGGGGGACTCCAGGCCAGGGCTTCTGCCTCGGGTGGCAGAAACCCTTTGGCCAGACCTGGGTAGAGACTCTGATGTCCATGGAGTACCTCTCTGAATCTCAGCGCTCCTGGTAGTTGACTATAAATATTTTTCAGAGGAAAGGTCCCAATAGCTACTGTCTGATCCCTCTCCTCCTCAAGAGCATCATAAATCACTTCCTAAGGATATGTCCTTCCATAAATTTGTGAGGGGAATGGTGCATGCTGTTCCATTTAAATTGGATAAGGAGGAGGAACCCAGAGTCGAAGAACTGGAGATCCTCCAGTATCCAGGATCCTCGATCCTTCTAAGGAAGTGGTAACAGTGCCCATGCATTGCATCCTTCAGAGGCTGCAGATGAGAATAAGGAAGACCCCACCCCCCACACACCCCGTGCCTCCTATGACTAAAAAGGTTGGTTCTTATGTATAGAGTTCAAAAGGCTCCCAGATTCAAAAAGCCTCCAGCTGCTGCACCATTTCTTGGTAGTCTAATCCCCTCTTAAAAGAGTTAGGAATTTCAAGTCAAATTCTTTGGCATCTCCAGGGTAAAAAGCTTGGACCCCAGATTCTTTTGAGAAAAATTTTGATCAGAATGCTATGCTCACTTCTCATGTGGTGTCCTACTAGCTCCATATGGGCATGCACTTGTGGAATACCATGCACAGCCAAGAGGAGTTCCCAAGCTTTCTCCTTCCAGAGAAAGTTGCAAGATTATGCTCTCTAGTAGGTCAAGGGAAGAAGTATGGAAATACATTGTCCGAGTGATGTGTGATATTTTTGATATGGCATTGAGTGCCTTTGCTATGAATACTGGTGCCCATAGACTCTCATGGCTCCGGGCTTCAAACATTTCAGTGTGCAGGAACAGCTTGTTCATGTGCCTTGCTGTGCCATGGGGGCAAATCTCTTCAGATAGGAGGTTCAAGATGCTGCTTCATGTTCAAGTAGCATAGTGACACCTTGTGAACCCTCTCCAGGCCCACTACTGCTCTGGAACCTCCTAGAAGAGGAGGTCCTATTTCCTGCATAGGTACTCTCCACCACCACACTCTTCCTAAGCAAAACAGACACCTCACTCCTATCCCAGGCAGCAGAGGACTCAGCAAGCCCAGCCAGCTCTTCAGACAAAACCAGGGGCAAAGTTTTGACTGGCTCCTCAAAAACATACCCGATCTACCTGTATCCTAGGTGGGCACTCTTCCAGTAGGAGGGAGGCACACTGTCTTTGCAGGCAGATGGTCCCTAATCAGCTCCAGTTGTTTGATATTGAAGACAATTCATTGGGGATGGGTGAAGAAAGCTCCCAGGTAAGTGAAACATTAAATACCTTTATGGAAATGGGTAAAAGGGGTAGCATATGGAAAGCAGTGTGTATAAATGCCCGTAGCATGGGAAATAAGATCCCTGATGTTGAAGCTTTGCTGACTTGGATTTTGTGGCAGTTACAGAAACATGGTTCACGGAAAACCATGACTGGGATGTAACTATACTAGGCTATACTTTATTCAGAAAGGACAGGGTAGGAAGAAGGGGAGGAGGAATGGCACTATATGTAAAAAAAATAATACTAAAGCTTTGGAATTACAGAGCTTAAAAGGGAGAGAGGAGGCACTGTGGGTTAAACTAGAAAGATGGAAAGAGAAATTTCTCCAGGACCAAACAGGAAGTCAGTCTTCACATATGGGTGATGTCGGCGCCGACGGAGCCCTCGTGCGGAGCATTTCCCCAGCTTTCAAAGAAAGCCTTTGGGAATTGCAGCGCGCATGCGCGGTCCCCTTCCTACCCAAGGGTGCCATCTTGCTCAGTCTTCTTTTTTCCGCGGAGCCCGACGGATGTAGTTCGTTTTTCCATGAGGAAAAAGTTGATTTCCCTATTTTTTCTCTTTTCTTCGGTTCGACGCCGGATCCTTTTCCCGCCTTGGACCGATACGCCGGTATCGAGTCCACTCTCTCTTTTTCGTTTTTTGTCCTTTGTGACTAGTGTTCGTGCCATTTTTCTTTTTTCCCTGGCAGCCCATCTTTTGACCTCGCAGGAGCCCTTTTTCCCCCGATGGCTACCAGCGGGTTTAAAAAGTGTGATCGGTGTAAGAAACTTATGTCTCTTACCGACACACATGACTGCTGCCTCCGCTGCCTCGGACCCGATCATGACCCGATGATCTGTGGTCCGTGTGGCAAAATGTCCTCGAAGGCGTTGAGGAGTCGGCAGCACCAGAAGGATAGGATATTCTCTGACTCCGCGTCTGGACGGGCCCGGACCTCGTCAGAGGCCTCGACGTCTCGGGACTCTGGCCCCGAGCAGCGTCGGGGTTCCTCTGAGCGGGGGTCTCCTTCGCGGGAACATCGCAGGAAGAAGAAACCCGCGAGGGCGAGCGTCGGTGGACGCTCCTGGTTCCTCGAGGGCCAGGTCGCATAGCCCCGATAGCCGTCCTGGGTCTTCGGAGTCGGAGAGGCCTGCCAAACATCCTCGTATCGAGATGGAGTCTCCTGGACACGTGAGTGCTGTAGTCCTCGTGGACTCTCCTCCAGGGGAGCCGACGTCGGGCCCCGCGTCGGGGGCTGCTGGGTCTCCTGAGCTCGGACTCAGGTTGATGGCCTTGGAGAGCAGCCTCGCTGCCTTCATGGAACAGCAGCGGGCATTGATCGCTGGTCTCACCGGTGCATCTGCCCCGACCACCGGGACCTCGACGTCCAAGTCGACCCCGGAGGCCGAGCCGATCCTTGAGTCCATGCGGGCTCGAGTCGATCCTCGGCCACGGTCTCCCTCGGCCTCCCGTTCGGGACCAAGGTCGTCGACGCCGGTACCCTCGGCGTCGGGGCGGATGGCATCGGTGCCCGCCCAACCGGAACCGCTCGATTCCTCCTCCGAGGAGTCGGGCTGGGAAACGGAGGACGAAGAGTCACCCGATACTTATCGGACTCGGTGTGTCCCATCGGACTCACCAGAGTCCGAACCTCGGAGACGATCCCCACCGGAGGATACCCAGTTCTCGGACTTCATGTGGGATATGGCCAAGGCCTTGGCCTTACCCGCGGATCCCGAGGAGGAGCCTCGAGCCGAGGAGCTTGAGGCCCTCCAGTATGACTCTCCCCTGAAGGGAGGCCTTTACTGTACCGGTTCCTCCGATGCTGGAGCGGCTGCTCTTCCGCATGTGGGAGACTCCGGCCTCGACGCCGGTGTTAAGCAAGCAGGTCGGTTCGATCTATCGAGTCCGCAAGAGCCCCGGGTTCCAAAAGGCACAATTACCGCACCACTCCATGGTTGTGGAATCGGCCATGCATCGACTGAAAAGTCAGAAGATGCACTAACCGGTGCCTCCCGGCCGGGAGGCCCGGAACCTGGATGCCCTCGGTAAGAAGTGCTTCCAGGGCTCTATGCTTGCTTGCCGTGTCCAAACCTACCAGCTGTACATGGGCATGTACCTCTGAGACCTGGCAAAGGAGATTGCCGGGTTCTCTGCTGGTCTCTCCGAGGAACCTTTGCAGAGGTTCCGGGCCTTGTCCACTGGTATTCGAGAGTGCTCGAAGTTTATCTCTCGAGCAGCCTACGATGGCTTCGAGGCTTCGGCCCGAGTAGCCGGGGCCAGCATCGGTGCCCGCCAACAGGCTTGGCTACAGTCATCCGACCTCGAGCCATGGGTGCAGGACAGGTTGGTCGATGTCCCCTGCCAAGGTGAAAATGTCTTTGGCAAGCCCATGGCTGAAAAGGCTGCAGAACTCGAGACCGAGACTCTGACAAGGACTAGGCTGTCCAGAAAAACCTCTGCCCCTTCTCAGAAGAAGAAGGGCTCGGGGAAAAAGGCCTTTTACCCGAGGAAGTCATCTGCCTATAAACCATACCCTCATTATCAGGCCTCTGCAGCTCCCCAACAGGGTCAGCAGGCCAAGGGGCAGGGTCATGGGCCCCGTAGGCAGAAGGCCCCCAAGCCACCAACACCGGCCCCTGCTCAGCTGGGTGGGAGTTTTTGACTCAGCAAGCATAGCTCCTCACCTGGCTCACATCAGCACAGGAGGCCGGCTGGCCCACTTTGCCCACAGGTGGTCAGCCGTCACATCAGATACCTGGGTACTCCATATAGTCCAAAAGGGCTATCTTCTCCATTTTCACCAGGTACCTCCCTCCTATTTTCCAGGGGAGCCTACAAGACCCCCTCTGCACAGGGACCTACTCCTTCAGGAGTTAGCAAGTCTGCTAAAGGACCAGGCTGTGGAACCGGTGCCCCACTACCTGAGAGGTCACGGCTTTTATTCCAGGTACTTTCTGGTACCAAAAAGAACAGGAGGCCTCGGACCCATCCTAGACTTGCGCAGCCTCAACAAGTTCCTGGAGAGGGAAAAGTTCAAGATGCTTACTCTTGGAATCCTGCAGCCCTACCTCCAGCAGGGAGATTGGCTATGCTCCTTAGATCTAAAGGATGCTTATACTCACATCCTTATTCATCCAGACCACAGACAGTATCTCAGATTTGTTGTGGGGGGAAACCACTACCTGTACAGAGTACTTCCCTTTGGCCTAGCCTCCGCTCCTAGGGTGTTCACCAAGTGCCTGGCAGTGGTGGCGGCCTACCTGAGGCTTCAAGGTCTTTTTGTGTTTCCATACCTGGACGACGGGCTCATAAGAGGCCAGTCTTCCCAGGAGGCCAGTCAGGCCACCCTTCGCACTGTGGCTCTGCTTCAGCACTTGGGGTTTGTCATAAACTTCGCAAAGTCCACTTTGCTCCCGTCCCAGAACTTGGAATTCTTAGGAGTAAGGCTAGACACTCTTCAGGCGAGGGCATTTCTGCTAGTGGACAGGGCCCTCTGGTTGATGGATGTAGCCAGGCAGTTTCACAGCAATTCCCTGGTCTCCACCAGGCAATTCCTGAGACTTCTCGGCCATATGGCTTCCACGGTTCATGTCACCCCCAATGCCTGCCTGCACATGCGGCCTGCTCAGTGGAGCCTTCGAACTCAGTGGCATCAGGCCACAGGGAGCCTTGCAGACTCGGTGAGTGTATCCACCCTGCTCGTCTCCTCTCTACAGTGGTGGCTTCATTTTCCGAATCTAGTACTCGGAGTGGATTTTCAACCCCCTCCGCATTCTCGAGTGCTGACGACAGATGCTTCTCTTATAGGTTGGGGAGCACATTGCCAAGGGGCATGTACTCAGGGTCTCTGGACTCCTTGGGAGGCTGCTCAGCAGATAAACTTCCTAGAGCTACGGGCAATACGCCTAGCTCTGAGAGCCTTCTCCCACCTCACGTCGCACCAGTCTGTACTGGTCCAGACGGACAATCAAGTTGCCATGTTCTCCGTGAACAAACAGGGAGGCACAGGCTCCTTCCTTCTCTGTCAGGAGGCACAACGGCTCTGCTCTTGGGCCGTCGATCACGGAATCCTCCTCAAGGCTGTCTACCTTCCCGGTCAGGAAAATTGCCTGGCGGACAGGCTGAGCAGGATCCTGCAACCACACGAATGGAGATTGAATCCCTTCGTGGCTCAGCGGATCTTTCTCAAGTGGGGTCTCCCCACCATGGATCTCTTCGCCAGTCCTCTGAACCGGCAACTCCCGAGATTCTGTTCCAGACAACCTCATCCTCTCAGAGTAGCAGCAGATGCCTTTCTGATTCCATGGTCCCAAGGCCTGCTATATGCGTTTCCTCCCACGCCACTAGTGTCTCGGACACTGTTCAAGGTCCTCAAGGACAGAGCCGCAATGATTCTGATAGCCCCCAGGTGGCCGAGGCAGTCGTGGTTCCCCCTCCTGTTGCAACTGGCGGTGGACACTCCCCTGCCTCTGGGACTTCAACACGATCTCCAATCTCAGGACCAGGGGTCTCTTGCACCCCAACCTCCAGTCCCTTCATCTGATGGCTTGGCTGCTGAAAGGGTAGCCCTGGCTCCCCTACTCCTGCCTAGAGAGGTGGAAGACGTTGTCTTGGCCTCTAGGAGGCAATCCACCAGGAAATCCTACGCTCTTAAGTGGCGTAGATTCTCCACATGGTGTGCTCAGCACAGCGAGAATACCTTCTCGTGCTTGGTAGCGGTAGTATTGCAATATTTGCTTTACCTCTCCAATCTAGGCCTTAAGTCCAACTCTGTCAGGGTTCACCTCAGTGCTCTCTCAGCGCACCACTCGCCGGTGGACGGGAGGCCTCTTTCCAACCACCCTTTGGTGGCTCGTTTTCTCAGAGGCCTCCTCCTGCTTAAGCCTCCTTTGCGTCCACCAGCCCCTGAGTGGGATCTGAATGTGGTTTTACAGCGGCTTACTTGTCCGCCCTTTGAACCTATGGCTACCTGCCCTCTCCGTTTTCTCTCCTGGAAAACCTTGTTTCTGGTAGCTCTTACCTCTGCTCGGCGAGTGAGTGAGCTTCAGGCCCTAGTGTCTGATCCCCCTTACACTAGGTTCTACAAGAATAGGGTAGTCTTACGGACTAACCCGAAGTTTCTTCCTAAGGTTGTCTCCCCTTTTCACCTCAATGAGGAGGTGGTTCTTCCAACCTTCTTTCCCAGGCTGCATGCCAACCGGGCTGAGATGGTTCTGCATACCCTGGACTGTAGGAGGGCGTTGTCCTTCTACCTTGACCGTACGCGGGAGCATCAAAGGGCTGTTCAGCTCTTCGTTTCTTTTGACCCCAATAAGTTGGGGCTCCCTGTCTCCAAGCGTACTTTGTCCATATGGGTCGCTGACTGTATCGCCTGGGCTTATGGGGCAGCCGGCCTCTCGTTGGAGGGTCGAGTCACGGCTCATCGTGTCAGGGCGAAGGCTGCGTCAGTGGCTTATCTCCGCTCTGTTCTGTTGGCAGACATTTGCCGGGCTGCTACTTGATCTTCAAGCCAGACTTTTGCGGCCCATTACTGCCTTGAGAGGGAGTCCCGCAGGGACAGTGCTTTCGGACAGGCAGTACTCCATAATCTCTTTGGGGTTTAGGCAACTCCTACCCTCCGGCCCTGGTTTTGGGCTACCGGTCGGGGGCGTTCTCAGAGAAGATTCCTTCCTTATGTACTGACGAGCTAGAGGGAGCTCGTTTTTTCGGCTTGAGGTCTCCGCTAGCCTTAAGCTGGGGAGTCCCATATGTGAGGACTGACTTCTTGCTTGGTCCTGGAGAAAGAGTAGTTACTCACCTGTAACAGGTGTTCTCCAGGAGCAGCAGGAATCAGTCCTCACAATCCTCCCTCCTCCCCTTGGAGTTGCAGTCATATGATTAATTTTGCTAATTTTTTGCTGTCTTTTAGCTATGTCATCAGACTGAGCAAGATGGCACCCTTGGGTGGGAAGGGGACCGTGCATGCGCGCTGCAATTCCCAAAGGCTTTCTTTGAAAGCTGGGGAAATGCTCCGCACGAGGGCTCCGTCGGCGTCCGACGTCACCCATATGTGAGGACTGATTCCTGCTGCTCCTGGAGAACACCTGTTACAGGTGAGTAACTACTCTTTATTTGCATTGGCGTGATATACTGACCTCCCTCACAAGAAGAAGAGGTGGACAGAGAGTTAATTGAAGACATACGCAGCATTGCTAGGAATGGGGAAGTGCTACTGATAGACGATTTCAATATGCCAGATGTTGATTGGCACATTCCTACTGCAGTATCATCTAGAAGTAAGGAGATCCTGGATTCTCTACAGGGAGAACTATTCAGACAATTGGTAACAGACCCCACACGTGAAGGGGCCATACTGGACTTGGTGCTTACCAATGGTGAAAGTGTTTCTGATGTTATAGTGAGAGATCATTTTGTATCCAGTGATCACCAGATGGTGTGGTTCAGTATTAGGACTAGGGCTGTTAGAATCTATTCAAAAGCGAGGGTCTTAGACTTTAGGAAAACTAACTTTGCCAAGATGGGCCAATAAATACCTCAGGGAGTCGTTAGCAGGATGGGAACAGTTGGGGGATATAGAAAAACAATGGGCAAAACTGAAAGGGGATATTTTAATGGCAACCAACCTTTTTGTTAAAATGGTAAATAAAGGTAAAAGGAAAAGGAGACCGCTATGGTTTTCGAAAGAAGTAGTTAAAAAGGTGAAGAATAAGAGGGAGGCCTTCATGAAATACAAGAAATCACAGAGAGAGGAAGACGGGCATCTATATTTGGAAAAACTTAGAGAAGCTAGCAAAGTAATCAGGAAAGCAAAGATTCAAAAAGAGGAGGAAATAGCCAATGCAATAAAATGTGGGGATAAGACATTTTTCAGATGTGTTAATGAGAAGACAAAGGTCAAAAGCAGTATTGTCAGACTCAAGGGTGAAGGGGAGGAATATGTAAAAGCTGATGAGGATAAAGGGGAATTGCTTAACAAATTTTTCTGTTCTGTGTTCACAGATGATGAACCAGGAACAGGACCTCAGAAAACACCCACAAACAGGAGCAGAAGTGAGGGGCATCTTGAACAATTTTCAGAAGACTGTGTTCATGAAAAACTAACTCATCTTAAAGTAGACAAAGCGATGGGACCGGATGGGATACACCCTAGAATACTGAGGGAACATGGGGACGTTCTAGCAGCTCCACTGACTGACCTTTTCAATGCCTCATTGGAGTCGGGAGTGGTGCCAAAGGACTGGAGAGAGGCTCATGTGGTGCCTTTACACAAAAGCGGAAGTAAGGATGTGGTTGAGAACTACAGGCCGGTTAGTTTAACTTCGGTTGTGAGTAAATTATTGGAAATTCTGCTGAAAGGGAAATAGTGAGGTTTCTGGAGTCCAGCAGATTAGAGGATCTGAGACAGCATGGATTCACCAGAGGCAGGTCTTGTCAAACAAATCTGATTGTTTTCTTTGACTTGGTGACCAGGGAGTTGGACCGAGGGAGAGCCCTAGATGTGGTGTATTTAGATTTCAGTAAAGCCTTTGACACCGTTCCTCACAGGCGACTTATAAACAAACTGAGCACCCTAGGGATGGATCCTAAAGTTACTGCTTGGGTTAGAAATTGGTTGAGTGGGAGACGACAAAGAGTACAGGTAAATGGAGCTCACTCTGAGGAGAAGGAAGTTACCAGTGGTGTGCCCCAGGGATCTGTCCTTGGTCCGATTCTTTTCAACATCTTTGTTAGTGATATAGCGGAAGGGCTGTCGGGTAAGGTTTGCCTCTTTGCGGATGATACCAAAATCTGCAATAGAGTAGATACCCAGGAAGGTGTAGATAACATGAGGAGGGATCTAGCTAAGCTTGAAGAATGGTCTAGAATTTGGCAGCTGGGATTTAATGTTAGAAAATGCAAGGTCATGAATTTGGGCTGCAGCAATCCAAGGGAGCAATATAGTATAGGGGATGAAGTACTTTTGTCCACTAAAGAAGAGTGGGACTTAGGCGTGGTTGTGTCTGATGATTTTACAGTAGCTGAACAGGTAGAAAAGGTGACAGCAGAAGCTAGAAGGATGCTCGGGTGCATACGGAGAGGAATAGCTAGCAGAAAAAAGGAGGTGATAGTGTCTCTGTATAAGTCTTTGTTGCGACCTCATTTGAAGTATTGTGTGCAATTCTGGAGTCTGCACCTTCAAAAGCATATAAACAGGATGGAGTCGGTACAGAGTGTGGCTACTAAAATGGTTAGTGGTCTTTATTATAAAGCATATGAGGACAGACTTAAGGACGCTTAATATGTACATCTTAGAGGAAAGACGGGATAGAGGTGATATGATTGAGATGATTAAATACCTCCGTGGCATAAATGCACATGGGGAGAGCCTCTTTCGATTGAAAGCAAGTTCTGCTACGAGGGGACATGGGATGAGGGTGAAAGGGGATAGATTCAGGAGTGATATGCAGAAATATTTCTTTACGTTAAGAGTGGTGGATCCGTGGAATAGTCTCCCAGTGGAGGTGGTAGGGATGAGGACAGTATCTGAATTCAAAAAAGCATGGGACAAACACAGAGGATCTCTAAAGGAAAAAAGGGGAATGTTGTAGTTGTTGATATGGAAGGACAGAGTAGATAAGCCATGTGGTCTTTTTCTGTCATCATTTTTCTATGTTTCTATTCCGGCATATCTTTGAGAATTGAAGCAACTCCTTCCCACGTGCCCTTCTGTCTGTCCAGGGTACCGTAGAGTCGATCTGATGTTGATGTCTCTGCTGGATGCTGACTCTTGGAAACCTTTCAGCAATTGCTCATGCTGTTTGTTCTTGGTTTGTTTTTCTGATTGCCCTGTTGGGCCTTTTACAGGTTTTTTTGGTAGCCTGTAGCTAGGGAGTCCCATATGTGAGGATTGACTTCCTGCTTGGTCCCAGAGAAAGTGTAGTTACTCACCTGTAACAGGTGTTCTCCAGGCTCAGCAGGAATCAGTCCGCACTACCCTCCTTTCTCCCCATGGAGTTCTTTCTTTTTTGGGTTAATTAAGCTATGCCATACTGAGGTAAAGATGACTCCTTCAGGTGGGAATACCAGCAGGCATGCGTGGAGCCCTTCCAAAAGCTTCCTATGGAAGCTGGGAAGCATTCCCATGTGGGCTCCATCACTTCCACTCCATTCGTTAATTTATAGATCTCTATCATATATCCCCTCAGCAGTCTCTTTTCCAATTTGAAGAGCACTAACCTTTTTAATCCTTTCCTCATAGGGGTATCCTTCCATACTTTTACCATTTTGATGGCTCTTCTCTGTACCTTTTCTAATTATGCTATATCCCTTTTTAAGATATTATGACCAGAACTGCACACAATATTCAAGGTATGTTTGCATCATGGAACAATGGAGAGATGTTTCCTTATGATTCTTCAAACTCAAAACAATACACTCCAAATATATCACAACTGCTATAGTAAAAGGGTGATTTATCTTTTCCTGTGGGTACTCTTCAAAAGGAAGCACACTGTTATTATAACTCTCGAGGTCTCAGATCATGGGGAATTTTGGCCAAAAATTGACCTGCTGTTTCTCCCAATGTAACATCAACGACCTCTATTTTATGATACCTCAGTGCTCAATTCGAAACTTCATCCCACCCACACATGGAGAAAATATTTTTTCTTAACTGCCACAATTTCTTCGTGATCTCAATGGCTGTAAGTAAACAAATTGGCATTAAAACTAGTGCTTAGCTTTCATCAAACACCCAACGCCGTTCATTGGCACTGCTGACGCGTTTCTCCTCGCGGTTCCTCAGGGGTGATATCTCTAATGCCAAGCTTCCATACAACAGCTCATAAATATACTATATGCTGCCCACGTCCTCTTTCTGCACCGTGCTGACTTGTATTCTGGTTTACCACGTTCGGTATGATTCTTAGCATCCTGTTTGCTTTCTTGGCTGCTGCTGCACACTGGGCAGCACCTTGTTCACCATCCTGGTGTGGATGATTTCCATGTTGCCTGCTTGGAGGCAGCCGCTTTTTGCCCCTTGTCCACCACTTCTACCACTTGCCTGCCCTTGGTGCTATAGCAACAGATGCCACTGCATCACTCACTCCAAAGTAATCAGTGAATCTAGCTGATAACCCCTGGTGCTAATCCACCCTGTTGCCCCTGTTTGGTAAGACCACATTAAAAAATGTGCTGTGGAATGACGGAGGTACTACTGGAAGGGAAACAGTGTTAGCAGTTAACGCTGATATGATATTGCCCAGATTTTACCCTGGGGCAGGACTCTAGGCTTTTTTGGAAATGAAAGTTTAGTTAGGCGGGGGCAACTTGTCAAGTAAGAGCAACTTTGCTCCTTTGAACTTGTTGACCTAAAAGAGTCCTCTGATTTAGAAAACGAGGGCTGTTTGGATATATTCAGCTAGGCATTATTTTCTTGGTCAGGACATCAGGAGGAATATCCTGATGGATCTCACTCCACTTGAATCTGTTTATAAGCAGCAGAAGGGAGGGGGAGCAAAAGGGGCTCATCTAAATTATTTATAAACTATTGAGGCAAGTATAAGTAGTTAGATCTCAACAAATGTTTCAATGGGAGCAAGATTTGGGCATTCAGGTGGAAGATAGAAAGTGGAAACAGCAATAAAACACTTTTTCAAAACAAACTATAGCTGCTAACCTGGTGGAAAATGGCTACAAAGTCCTTTATAAGTAGTATGTGACTCCTGTGAGACTAGCAAAAATCTATAAAAATTTCTCTAAACAGTGTTTGTGTGGGCACCTTCTTTCACATGTCTTGTACTTTGTGGTGTTTGAGTATTGGGTACATTATGCTGGGATGATGGAGAAGATTGTTGTGGCTCATATTCTTCGAGAGTCTACGATTTTCTTGCTCCTGCATTCACATGCTTTTATAAATAAGAGACCAGGTGTTTTTGAAGTACTGTATCCTGGCAGCATAATGTGAAATTGCCTGGGCTTGGAGCTAAGCAGTGTTAGCAGGCATTTTGGGGCTCTGCATTAGAGTGAGCAATATATATATATAGCCTTCATAAATTGACTGCGTTACTCAGGTGGAATGTGGCAAATGTAGAAAAGATATGGGTAAAGTATTGGGAATGGGTGCAGGACTGTTCAGGAATACAGGCAGGGGATAGACCAAGGTTGGTGAAAGGTTTTATCTTTATCTTTATTAGCGCACTTTATATACCACCCTTCATGTCACCAGGGCAGTTTACAATTAAAAAAAAAAAAAGAAATAGCAAAGCTGAGAAAAGTGAAAAGAACTACAAAGAAAGATAGGATACTATAGCACACTCACACAGGGTGGAAGAAAAAGGTGAGGAATAGTAGGGAAGGAGCTGAGGGTAAGAGTCAAGGACAGAGAGGGGGGAGCTCGAAAGCACACTGAAAGAGATGGGTCTTGCAGAGGGATCTAAACCTTGAAAAGGTGAGTTCTATATGGATGGCAGTGGATAATGAATTCCAGAGGGAAGGGCTTAGATAGAAAAAGATGGCATTACTGGTGGAGTCTAGATGCACTTATGAGGTCAGTGGGTAGTGTACAGCTTCCTCCATGGTGGGGAGGCGTTATTTGGATTTTTGTGTATATCAGGATCTCATCTGATTCTTGTTCAATTAAGGGGAAGGAAAAGGAGTGGGGGCTGCGCGGGCTTTTGGAGAGGCCTGTGTAATTATGGTATCGTATTTCAGATCTGTTTGTTTGAGGTTCTTATTTGTATCTTGCCAAAAAAGTAAATTTAAAAAAAAAAAGAAAGTCCACCCAACAATTTATTTTATTTGGCACCAGCAAGCACGGCTCTTCTACAGCCCACTTCATTTGGATAGCAGATTGAATCTTTCGCTTATGCCCAGGCAAGCTTGGAGTAACCTACCTCTGTCCACACATTCACATCTCATTACTGTTTGGAGATGGGATTCTCTGTGGACAAGCAGGAATGAGTCCTCTCATATGGTGATGTCCCCAATGGAGCCTCGCATAGGAATACTTTCCAGCTTCTATTGGAAGCTTTTAGGAGGCTCCACCACACCTGCGTGCCTTCTTCCCACCTGCCACGGCGGCACCATGATGCCTCTTTTTCCCCCTAATGTTTTTTTTTCGCCTTGGGTTTTCAACCTTAGTCACCTGCTGTTGTGATTCTCTTCCCCCTTTACTTATTAATTCCTCCAGTTGTGTGTGTTTATTCTTGACGCGGCATCTCAGCCCCTCCGGTGCCAGTGCTTGGGCCGGACCTTGGTCTTTGCATTTGAACCATTTGACTTTGCCATGGCTATCTTTCCAGATGGCATCCCAAAAACATGTCAGCAGGTTAAGAAATGTTCCAAGTGTTCCAGGACCATATCCACCACAGATATCCATAATTGGTGCCAACAGTGCTTGGGACCAGATCATCAGCCCTCTTGTAATTTGTGTTTGCAGATGACAAAAAGAGGACTCGAGGGTCACGAGAAGCACCACAAATCACTTTATGGTGCTCACAAGTCTGATCCATCGCCTTCGGCATCGACAGCATTGGTCTCTATGGTATGAAAGACTGCATCAGACGCTGGCAGTGCATCGATATTGAGAAGCTCTGGAACTCAATCGGAGTCAAGCACCTGTAGTGCCCCAGAACATCAACCATCGATTGATCTCCACCCAAAGATGAGGATGGATTCGGCCTCATCTTTTTCGATGTTGAGGGGTGACCATGCTGAACATCGGATAAAGACTCTGGTGCATCAGTGGTGGAGCCCATCGAGGCATGGCATCAATGGGAGTCCAAATGAAAGTCTCTCAAAGGGACCCCGAAGGGAGGAGAGCTCATCCTCCAGGACATCGGAGGAGCGCTGAGACTCAGTTACCAATATCCCTGTACACATACCGGGTACATCGGTTGAAGTTGCTCAGGCTCCACAGCCTTCAAAATGGGCAGCCATGGAGAAGCACCTTCTGCAAGCAGTTGAGGAATACATTGTGGTACTGCTAGCAATGCAGCATGCCGGGGCCTTGACATCTGTTGCATCGACATCAGCACTGTGCAGCCATTCATAGAGACGCATGCACTGCCTGCAGGAGAAGTATTAACATCAGGGCATCAAAGGACCCCGACACTGGTGCCTGCCCAACCAATATCCCACTCTAGCATCTCTGGGTCTGATGTGCCCTCAAAATCTAGAAGGGCATTGATGCATCATTGTTACCGAAGAAGCTCCTGTTCTCTTTAAAGCAGGAGGGAGATCCAGGCAGAGACTCAGAAGTACTTTGACTTCCTCTCTGGATCTGACTCAGAAGGCTGGGTCACCAACATGGAATCGGAGGACTTGTTGGAGGGTAGGTCCTCTGAGCTCTCTTCAGACCCTTCTCCACCTCATGAGTAGTGCAGGTCCCCTCATGAGGACATGACCTTCCAAGAGTTTGTGTGAAATATGGCCAAGGCCATTCCATTTTCTTTGGAGCTGAGGATGAGCCCAGGGCAGAAGAGTTGGAGATATCCTGCAGTACTGCTCAGCCCCTAAGGAGGCGGTGACCGTGCCTGTGCACCACTACATGCAGAGGTTACAGATGAGGATGTGGGAGAACCCCCTCACTATAACTTCATTAGTAGAAGGCTTGGCTGTATGTACAGAGTTCAGAAGACTCCCGGGTTTGAGAAGCCTCAGCTTCCGCATCATTCTTTGGTGGTCAAATCCGCCCTAAAGAGGATCAAGAGTACTAAGATTCATTCCTCGGCACCCCCAGGGAGGGAGGCTCGGACATTTATTTATTTATTTATTTAATGTCTCTTCTATACCGTGCTCTTTAAAAATCAGTGCGGTTTACAGGTAACAGATTTGTGCAGTGCAGGCAGGCCTACACTGGACTTACAATATACAGGGCTAACGGTAACTATGTACAAGATAACTTGCTGTCATATGTTATGAGGACAGCTCGACACTATTTACACATTGGCTCAGCTATATACATGGTGAGGGGAGTATACCTCTACCCGTCGAGGGGATCGGGGTCTAGCAGGCTGGGCTGCAGACTCGTGGAGTGGCTGCGTCGGGGGCGTCAACCTGGGTCCTGAGTGTGACTGACTGCCGGTTATCATCAGGTTCGGTGTAGTGCTGGAGGAACAGATAGTGCTTCAATGCCTTCCTAAACTGGGCGAGGTCATTGATAGCCCAGATGGCAGGTGGCAGGGCCCAGTATGTGGGTGCATACAGCGCGAAAGCTCTGTTTCTAGTTGCCTGCGAGCATTTTGTGATTGCCCTCGGGAGTTTCAGGGTATTGACAGCGGCTGATCTCCTTACTTTGTTGAGGGGGGTGGTCTGCATGAGATCTGTGAGGGGGTGGAGGAGCACTTGTTGATGGCTTTGTAGGTCATCATTAGAGTCTTAAAGGAGATCCTGCAGTGGACCGGGAGCCAATGCAGGTGCTGCATAATTGGGGTTATATGTTTCCTCCTGGAAGTTCCGTGCAGAATTCTGGTGGCTGCATTCATTGCCAGTTGCAGAGGATTCAGCGTGTTTTTCGGGAGACCGTGTAGTATGGTGTTCGCATAGTCAAAATGTGGAATTACTAGTGCTTGGTAGACCGTCCGAAAGTCTTCTGGCTCAAGTAGCTGTCGTAGGTGGCGAAGCGTCCGAATTTTGCTATAGATCGCCTTAACCATGTTGCTTATTTGGGCCTTCATATTGAGCTGTTGATCCAGCGTGACCCCTAGGTACCGAACCGTGGGCTTGCTGAGGAGCTCTGCATCTCGCACCTTCAGTGAGGTGGGTGGAGTGAATGTTGCGTTCCTGGTGATAAAGAGGACCTCTGGTTTTTTTAAAATTTATTCTGAGTTTCTGCATGTGTAGCCAATCTGTGACAGCATCGAAGCAGGCGGATATTGGTGAGAGGTCTGATGATCTGTTGAGATAGGCATGTATAGTAACACGTCGTCGGCGTAGATTAGGCAATTGATATTGAAAGAGCGGATGAGGTTGCAAATGGGCTGCATGTAGACATTGAATAGTAGGGCTGAGAGCGAGGATCCTTGTGGCATGCCTTTCTCTTGTGGGAAAGGTGAGGAGGTGGAGGAGCCGGAGCCGGCGCGAACATGCTGCCATCTGTCTGTTAAGTACGATGCACACCAGGTTAGCGCAGTGCCCTGGACGCCCTTCTCCCTGAGACGTGCCAGGAGTATTTCGTGGCACACAGTGTCAAAGGCTGCTGCAATGTCCAAGAAGATAAGGGCAAGCCCTTGTCTGATGTTGTCCAACCCAATGGTTAATGTGCTGAATAATGTGGTCAACAGCGTTTTCACATCATACGATTCCCGGAATCCATGCTGGCAGGGGTCGAGGGGTGCACTAGTTTCAATGTGGTGGTGAAGTTGGCATTGTACAACCTTCTCAATGATTTTTTCCAGAAGAGGGATGCTTGAAATTGGCCTGTAGGAGTCCATCTTTGCTGGGTCCAACTTGCTGTTTTTTAGTAGCGGTCTGATGGCTGTTTGTTTCAGGCTTTGGGGGAAAGTCCCAGTTGAGAATGATAGTCCTATGACTTTGGATAGAAAAGGGCTGAGGTCAACACACAGGGATTTTATCCAAAATGCTGGACAAGGATCGTTAGGTGCTGTGGTGGTGTTTATGACGGTGATGATGTCTTGGATGTCTTTTTCAGTTGGGGCTGAGAAGGCGGTGATGATGTGCTGGGTGTCCTTCATGATGGCATCAAGGTGGGTGGAGGGGTTGGATGGGGTGCCTCGTACGAGGACATGCTGGACTGGCTTGTTTTGGCCTGCAGGTAGTTAGCATATTCCTGCGGGTCAGGAAGGCTTGGTTGCGTGGGGGAAAGCTCCTTCATTAGGGTCTTGATTAGGCTGAAGAGCGCGTGTGGTTTATTTAGGTAGCGCTGTAATATCTTTGCATGGAATTGCTTCATTCTCTTTGGACTCTTTGGTAAGCGGTGTTTTCAGAGTTCCATGCTCATCACCCACATATCCTCTTATCAGCTCTACATGGATATGTTCTTGAAGAACATCATATGCAATCTAGCTAACCTGGCCTGATTTATGTCCCCAGAGAAATTGGAACAATATTGTGTCCTGGTGGCCCATGGCAAGGACTGCTCTAAGTTTATGGTACAGGCTACCTATTATACTTTCAAAACGGCATTTGGGAATGCTTCCATAGGCATTGGCACCCGTAGACTTGCCTGACTACAGTCATCGGACTTAGAGCAATCCATGCAGAAGACGCTGGCAGATGTCCCATGCTGGAGAGAGAACCTCTTTGGTGAGAAGGTCAAAGAGAAAGCTAGCTTTGTAGAGAAGCAGCATGTCACTCTCACTAGGCTCACCCAGGTTCTTCCTATTGGAGGAAGCACCAGGGTGGGGGCCAGAAGAACATCATCTACTTTCATAGGCGTTGGTACTTTCCTGGGCCCCAGACCTCCCAGCCCAAATGGGCCCTTCACCAACATCAGCATCTGGAAAAGCCTTAGAAAGCCCAATGACTCCTCAACCAAAACCAGATGCGGAGTTTTGACTGGCTCCTTTGGAGCACAGCCACTCTTCCATTGACTGCAAGTGGGAACCATCTGATCGGAGGATGGCTCACTCTCTTTGCACAAAGGTAGCCCCTCCTAACCTCAGACTCAGGGATCCTACAAATCATCCAGAGCGGTTAGAAATTACACTTACTGGAACTGCCACCAAATTGCTCCCTGAGGGTGCATTGTCTTGACCATCTGCTTCAGGAACTGCTTCAGATAGAAATCACCACCCTCTTATCTGATCTCGTGATTGAGCTCACACCACCAGAGCAAAGAGTTTGGAGATTTTATTTCAAGTATTTCCTGGTCCCTAAGAAAATGGGGTGATACCGTTCTATCCTAAACCTCAGAGATCTGAACAAGGTCTTGGCAAGAGGAAAGTTCATAATGATTTCTCTGGACAACTTTGGCCAATCTGTACTCCAGATTCTGTTTGGGGTTTAGAATTCAACTCCATCCACCCTAGACCCATTCTGTTCTGTCCAGGATAACTAGAAAAAAAGGGAAGGGAGAAATTCACTCATTTTGTATATAGTTGGTGGTTGAGTTGTTCTGGCCTCTTGCCAATTCGCAGTTGAGTTTGCCCCTGTTTGGCTTCTCAGAGGCGTCCTCGGTTTTCAGTAGCCTGTAGCTTGGGAGTCCCATACGTGAGCATTCATTCCTGCTTGTCCACAGAAAAAAAGTAGTTACTCACCTGTAGCAGATGTTCTGCATGGACAGTAGGAATTAGTCCTCGCAACCCTTCCACCTCCCCAAGGCTATAACTATGGGGCTTGTTTACAAAGCCGCGGTAGCGGTTTCCGATAACGATTGGAAACCGCTACCGTGGCTTTGTAAACAAGCCCCTATGTTATCAGACTGAGGCACAATGGCAGCAGGTGGGAAGGAGGTGCGCAGGCACAGTGGAGCCTCCCAAAAGCTTCCAATAGAAGCTGGGGAGCATTCCCACAGGGGGCTCCATCGAGAATGTCACCATACATGAAGACTAATTCCTGCTGTCCACAGAGAACATTTGCTACAGATGGGTAACTACCTTTTTCTGACATGACAGGTTTGGAAAGTCTGCCTTGTGTAATCTCTTTAAAGTGTAGGATCCTTCTCCATCCCCCACTAGGGGCTATTATTATTTCTAAGTTTCCTTTGTTGAAAATATCCCCCCAAAATGGCTAAATGAGTCTGATGCTTTAGATATTCATTAAGAATCTGTAAAAAATGAGCAATGAGGTAATTGATCAAATTTACAGATGATACAAAAGTTTTAAAATACAAGCAAACTGTGAAGAACTGCAGAAGGAATTTGTCAGAGTGAAGAAATGGACATCAAAATAGCAAATGAAATTTATTGTGAATAAGTGCAAAGTGATGCATGTAGAGAAAAGCAATCTTAATTCTGATTGCACAATCTCAAAAACAAGATATAGTGGAATTAGAAAAAATACAGAAACAACAACATTCCTATGGGGAAAGGTTAGAGATTAGTGCTCTTCAGCTTGGAGAAGAGATGGCTGAGGAGAGAGATGATAGAGGTCTAGAAAATCTTGAATGGTGTGGAATGGGTAAATGCAAATTGATTTTTACTTTTTCAAAAGGTACAAAGACTAGGGGACATACATTGAAGTTATAAAGTTCTGCATTTAAACAAATAGGAGAAAATATTTTTTTCACTCAATACATAGAACTTGTTGCTAGAAGATGTGATAAATTTAGTTAGCAAAGCTGGGTTAGAAAAGGTTTTCGGCAATTTCCTGAAGAAAAAATGAATAGAATGTTAAGGTAGATATGGGAAAAGGCCACAGTTTTTCCTTGAGGGTATCCAGCTACTTTCTGGGATCCTGCAAGATACATGTGACATGGATTGGCTACTCTTAGACATAGGATACTGTGCTTGATGGACCTTTTGGTCTGATCTAATATGGTAGTTCTTTTGTTCTTATCTTGGAGCCATTGTGGATGATACAAAACGAAAGCAAATTGAATGTTAGGCATTATTGGAAAAGAATGGACAATAAATTGCATAATATTATAATGCTTTTGTATATTTCCATAATATGACAGCATCTTAAATACTGTGTACAATTCTGGTTGCCCCATCTCAAAAAAACACATAGCTGAATTAGAATAAGTACAGAGAAAGGCAGCAAAAATGATAAAGGGAATAGAATGGCTCACTTATGAAGAAAGGCTGAGCAGATTAAGGCTCTTCAGTGTGGAGAAGACCATTGCGAGGAGATGTGATAGAAGTTTCTAAAATCATGAGTGGGATAGAACAGGTAAATAAGGAATCATTACACTGTGTAACACAATTTTGTTCCTGGGTAATGACTGCTATTTCCTAATTGCTTATAACTTAAAAGTATGGAAAATGGTTGTTAGTCTCATTAAACTTTGCTTTTGTGAATAGGAGATTGATATTTATGAAATGTATGTATTCCCATTGTTAAAACATGCTTACTTGTGCCTTTTTGTTCACATAAAATAAAAAAACATAACATATAATTCCAGTATATCCTGATGGAAGCGTTCGCCTTGCTTCTCTGAGTACATGCCCATGTTCTCCTTGAATTTATCAAGAAGAGCATCAAGGATATGGACTTTGAGAGACATCCTGCAGCCCATTTTGCCATATTTCTTAACCAGCTCTACATAGTTTTTGGCCTTGTGATTTCTCGAATCACTGCCACAAAGCTATTCCAAGCCACTTTCTCCATCCTAGTAAGCAGCTTGGGAAATTCCATGCACTCAAGAAACTTTTTTATTTGTGATCTAACAAAGACACCAGCTTTGACCTTTGCCTCAGATAGTTTAAGGAAGAAGTCTTGAAGATACTTGAAGGCTGTTGATTCCTTCTCTAGAGCTGTGACAAATTGTTTCATAAGGCCCAATTTGATATACAGTGGTGGCATCAGCACCTTCTGTGGTTCCACCAGTAGTTCCCACTTCACGTTCTTTGTCACAACAGAAAATTTAGTTTGCTGTGGCCAGTCCCGCCAGTGGTAGCACGCTGCGGTGTCCCTGCTGTCCAAAAGACAAAGATAGCAGGGGAAACTTGGTAAAACCGCTTTGGAGACCCATCAGAAATGCCACCATTTTAAAGTCTCTGATAACCTCCCAGCCATACTCAGCATACTTCAAGGCTTCTAGCAAGGTCTTGAAGCTGCTGTAATCTTTGAGTCTCACTGAGTGAACTAGGGGAAGAGATGGGTACTTGTTCCTATTATGTAGCAGCATGGCTTTGAGGCTCCTGGAAGAGCTGTCAATGAACAGGCACCACTCATTTGGGTTACATGCAATTCCGATAGTGTCAAACAGACCATACACATTGACTAGTGAAGAAGCTAGAAAAAGTGTGGTGACACTTTCTCTGACCTGTGACTTGCACATTTTTATTCAAGAAGTTCCACTGCTTGAACCTGAACATCAAAAGCTCGGCATTGGACTTTTGGTCAGAGATCTTGATCTCACAGTCATTGATGTCATTTTGGTTCGGGTAGTAAGGGTTTCTCTCCTCAGCTCCACCTCTGATATTGTAATCTAAATTTGCAACATCTTCTTCATTTTATAAATTGCTGCTTTCTTCTTAAAGCAGCTGCTTCCTTATCGTCTCTCCAGTTCAGTCCCTCACCTCTGGGTAGTGCACCTCCTCTTGCAGCATGGAGACTGGGCATGTCAAACTTGTGACATCACTGGATATATCCCACTGGTCTCTCCCACCAGCCCCCATGTGTGCCCAGTCTCCATGTAGCTGGAGGTTGTGAGCCTAGGTGCTGGGCTCACTGAGGAGCAGATAAGGAGCCTTTGTTTAGGACAAATAGATCTGTTTGGGGTTTTTTATTTCCAACTGGTTTGTTTTTATTTGGGGGACTTTGTGCCTTTTAAGTATTTTAAAAAAAATAATATATATATATATATATATGTGTGCCAGTAACACAGATACATCCTGTAAGCCATGGGACCAGATGGGATACATCCCAGGATACTGAAAGAGCTCTGAGAGGTTCTTGCAGGACCGTTAAAGGATGTCTTCAACAGATCCTTGGAAACAGGAGAGGTTCCTCAGGACTGGAGAATGGCTGATGTCGTACCTCTACACAAAAGTGGTGACAGGGAAGAAGTGTCAAACTACAGGCCCGTGAGCCTTACCTTGGTGGCGGGAAAAGTAATGGAGGCGCTCCTGAAAGAGCGAATAGTGAACTTTCTCAAAACAAACAGAATGCAAGATCCGAGGCAACATGGTTTTACTGAAGGACGGTCTTGCCAAACAAATCTGATTGAGTTCTTTGACTGGGTGACCAAGGAACTAGATCAGGGGCATGCGATGGATGTCATCTACCTGGATTTCAGCAAAGCCTTTGATACTGTTCCTCATAGGAGGCTTGTCAACAAACTCAGTAGCTTGGGGATGGGCCCCAAGATGGTAAACTGGATTAGAAATTGGTTGACTGACAGACAGAAGGTGATTGTACATGGAGCTCACTCGGATGAGAGGAAGGTGATTAGCGGGGTGCCCCAGGGTTCGGTCCTGGGCCCGGCACTGTTCAATGTATTTGTGAGTGATATTGCTGAAGGACTGAATGGAAAAGTCTGTCTTTTTGCAGATGACACAAAAATTTGCAACAGAGTGGACTCCCCCGAGGGAGTGGTTAACATGAGGAAAGATCTACAAAAGCTGAAAGACTGGTCTAATGCTTGGCAACTACGATTTAATGCGAAAAAGTGCAGTGTCATGCACTTGGGTAGCAGAAATCCAAGGGAAATGTATGCGATAGGGGGCGAGAGGTTGGTATGCACGGTTCAGGAGAAAGACCTTGGTGTGATTATCTCTGATGATCTCAAGGTGGCAAAACAGTGCGACAAGGCGGTGGCAAAAGCCAGGAGGATGTTGGGCTGCATACAAAGAGGGATTACCAGCAGAAAGGAAGAGGTACTTATGCCACTGTATAAGTCACTGGTGAGGCCTCACTTGGAATGCTGTGTTCAGTTTTGGAGACCGTATCTTGCAAAAGATGTAAAAAGACTGGAAACGGTTCAGAGGAAAGCGACCAAAATGATTTGGAGCCTGCGTCAGAAGCCTTATGAGAAGAGACTTGAAGACCTAAATATGTACACTTTGGAGGAGAGGAGGGACAGGGGAGATATGATTCAGACCTTTAAATACTTAAAGAGAAATGATGAACAAACAAACCTCTTCCAAAGACGGGGAAGCTGTAAAACTAGAGGGCATAACATGAAGCTGCAAGGTGGTAAATTGAAAGGCAATGTCAGGAAATATTTTTTCACTGAAAGGGTGGTGGATGCTTGGAATGCCCTCCCGATGGAAGTGGTGGGAGCTAACACGGTGACAGAATTCAAGAAGGCATGGGACAAACACAGTGGATCCCTTTACAGCAATAGGATAAAAACAAGATAAACGGTACCATCTAACTTCTGAACCATATAACATCTCAACAAATAGGGGTGTCCTACATGGAGTGGTGGGTTTACCCCTAAACAAAGACATGGGGAGGGGTGGCCTGCACAGAGTGACAGGTGCACCTACTCTTGCCATCTTGCTGGGCAGACTAGATGGACCATGCTGGTCTTTATCTGCCGTCATTTACTATGTTACTATTGTGATAAGGAAGCTTATCAGGACCCAGGAGACAGGGATAAAGAGAAGGAATTTACCCTTATCAAAGGACCTATTTTGCAAGGTCAGAGACATAAAACTCCATTTACACCTAGAAAGCAGGTAATTCCTAGCTGCAGTAGTTTGCAGAATGCCCCTAGTGGAGAAAAGGAGAGGGAATGCAGGCCTAGGGGAAGGAACCCTTAAGTCACTGAATTCCCCAATTATTCAGCTGCCACGAGGCAGTTTGATCTCCAGCACCTGAGAGGAGGAAGGGTGGAGCTGGAGCCTGAGAGGTTTAAGTCTAGGTCAGATTATCCAGAGAGGGAGAGGAGTAGGAATGCCCACTGGAAGAGGAATGGAGCTGGAACACTAAGAACAGCAGGAACAAGGAACACAAGTTGGAGGACAGGATGAGGAAGCTCAGGTGAATGGTGGCCAGAGCATGAGCGAGGAGAAGCTGATACAAGCCTTGCCCCAGGTAGGAACATAAGAACATAAGATATGCCATACTGGGTCAGACCAAGGTCCATCAAGCCCAGTATTCTGTTTCCAACAGTGGCCAATCTAGGTCATATGTACTGCGACGCTCCTGCCCCGCCTTAGGGCTAAAAGACAGGAGCGGCCTATTGCCTCGTGAGGAATGGAGTTAAAAACTGTTCCCTGGTAATGCTGGGTAATGTAGTTCTTGTGCTCCTTTCACTCCGAAATAAGTGTAGTTGTGCGCCAGAGACGGTAAGGCTTGTTTGCAAGTATTTTATTGCTGTTAGGGAGATTCTTCCAGCGCATCACAAATTCATACACATGAACAAAACTGGTGCTTTAACATGAACAGAATAAACAGGAATAAAGTCAACTAAAGTAGAATTCAGCTTTAACTTCAGCTTTACTTCTAGGAAGTTTGACTCAGCTCAGCCCCAAGAGGTGATTCCATTTAATGCAGCCTCTTTACATGCACTGTTACGTTCACAGTGGGAGCTTAATTCAGGTGCAAGTAATTAAGGTTTCCAAAGCATGGCAGTAGAAACAGCTCCGTTGTATTTTACTCATACACGGCACAGCAAGCTTCTTTACTCTGGTATTTCCATACAACACAATGAACAATCCATACTATTACAGTCAGGTAAGTCAGAATCAGTTTGCATTAATTCTTCAGACTGTATAGAATTAGTATCTTCATTCAGTACTGGTTGTCTGCCTGCTTTTAGATCTAGAAACTCTTTAAAGCTTTGGAGAAGCAATTCAGCCTGTTGGTTGCTAGATAAGCAATTGTCAGCAGCTATTAAGCTTCTGTCTTGGTTAGTAATGTTTCCCTTCTCCCCTCTCAGGCTAAATAAGTCAGGGTAACATTTAGGCTCTCTTAGTAAGGCTTCAAACATAGGAGACTTGAGTTTACCTTCACTCTCGTAACTCTTAGGAAAACTGCTTACTTTTTGCCAAGCCCTCTCGTCCTAGGTAGCTCAGACGTCTTCCAGCTGTGAGGGTTCCTGTGTCTCTCTGGTCCCAACTGTATTCCAAAGAATGAGTTTTCTTTCTCACTTGCCTGCCGTGGAGGCTTCCTCTTCCAGGGCTCTGCCTTCTTCCAGGAGTCTAATCCAGGGCTACGTCCACTTTCCTCAGGACTTTCATTCACAGCCCTTGAAAAGATCCTTGCAGGTCTTCTTTTATTACCAGGGACAAACGTACTGCCACACTGCTTCCTGGTCTTCCATTCACTCTCTGACTCACTCTCAGCTGACGTACCAAACGTCTTTCCACAGCTCGTCCTCTCACAGGTCCTTTGCTCTGAGGTCCTCTGCTCAGAGTTCCTTGTGCAGCTCTGTGCACTGCTCTGCCTACTTCGGCTCAGTCCTTTGCTGCTCTCTTTGCTCCTCCTGCACTCTCTGCTCCCTTTGCTCTCTTTAGCAGGGTCATTCTCGGGTTTAAAACGAGGTTCTCTTCCAGGCACGCCCCTTCCAACCACTGGGTGTGCCCAATCAGGACTACTCAACTCCTCCCCTGGGCTGGTATCCATTCTTAGCTCAGCAGAAAGGAGTTTTTCTTTCCTTCCAGTATTGTCAATCTGGTGTAAATCCTGTTGCCCTTCAGGATTTTCCTCGGTCTCCATTGCCTCAGGAGGGTGCTCTTCACCACAGTACCTAGCAGTTTCCCCAAGAGACACAAGTTCCACAATGCTTGTACTGGGTCAAGCATTGATATCTTCGGTCACTTCTTAATAATGGTTTATGGACCTTTCCTCCAGGAACTTGTCCAAACCTTTTTTAAACCCAGCTACACTAACAGCCTTTACTACATCCTCCGGTAACAAATTCCAGAGTTTGATTACACATTGAGTGAAAAAATATTTTCTTTTATTAGTCTTAAATAGTTTACCCTGTAGCTTCATTGCATGTCCCTGTCAGCATACATTTCATGCAGCTATGGACTCTGTTTAATTCAGTCTAAACTCTGACCCCTGGGTGACGTCAGTCTCTAGGACCTGGCTGCAGCCCCTCCTTGCTAAATCAAGATGGGTAGACCTTAAAGGGAGTGGCCAAAGACAATAGCAGACCTCAAGGGGAACTGCTGGAGAGGCACTATAAAGGACAGACACACTTCCTGTCTCTCTCTCTCTCCCTCCTTCATCGGACAGGTTTGGACACTACCATGAGGCTCTGATACTCAACTCCCTTCACCCCTCCCCCTCTCTCTCTCTCTACCCACATGTTCTGGCCTACCATGCAGCCCTGACCCACAGGTTCTGGCCTCTATCTCTCTCACACTTCACACATGCACACACACAGATTCAGTGATGCACACTGAAACAGCTCTGTAACAATCACTATATACCTCTGTTCAATACCTATGTATTAAGCCTATTTTTACATAAAAACCTTTCTCCAAGCCACACCTGTTTGCTTGTCTTATTACAATACCCTCCTGCGTCTGTGAAGTGAAATGAACCCAGGACCAAGCGGAGACTAGATAAGAGATTACATATTCGGAAGATTACATATTGGGGGCTCGTCCGGGATTTCACAGCAGACCTCCAGTTGGGTAAGTAATAATTTTGTATAATACATTAAGTAGATTTCAGACAGAGTGAGACAGGAAAATCAATAGCCCTTGTGACCATTTACAATTTTGTTTTGTGGGTTAGACAAGGTGAGACTTTTAGTGTCAAAAGGCTCTGTAAGAATCTAGAATTTTAAGGACATTACACAGAGTGGCTTGCAATTGTCTTATTTTTATGTATAGGCTTGCTACAGATTTTATATAGTATTTGAACTGCTAAGAAAATACAGAGTTACACAGTTAAATATTCCTCATAGAGTACAATATACATCTTTCCTGGTAACATTAATTTACCTCTTGTCTGTTTGACTTTTATTTCTCTCTCCTGTCAGTATATATCTTGGTGTGAGCAGGAATATCTGACTATTCTGTTAATCTCCTGTCCCTTTTTTACTTTTATTTCTCTGTCTCCTGTCAGTAACTTTCTTACTGAGAGCAGGCTTGCAGCTGGCTGCAACTGATACAATTCTGTTCATCTACTCCACCCTGTTAAATAGGTGTGAAATACCTTTTAAGTTAGCATTCCTCCTTCTAAGGTTACACAGTTGAGATAGTCCAACTACAGCCTCTCTGCAGTATCAAATATGGCAGCATTTGATTTTAAAGAACTTACAGAAATTCTAATTTCATATTGTAAGAGAAAAGGAGGTCCATATGAAGGGGAATTCCCTGACTCATGGTATAATATTCAAAAACGAATGTTAAGCCATGATCATGAATTCAAAAAGAAAACAAATAAAAGAAAATGCCTTTTCATCCAAGGCATGGCCAGGGGCCTAATTAGCATGAAAAAAGAAAACTCTGAACTGACTTCTCAGTGTAGCCAATTGATCAAAGAACTGGAGGAGGCACAAAGTTGTATTTCTATTCAGAGAAGTCAAGTGATACAAGCCACATATTCTTTTATAACTGTTAGTGAACAATTAGAAGCACTTAAACTTGAATTGAGGCACGTTAAACATCAAGTGGCCTCTGCAAGAAAGTCAACACCTACCCCTCCCTCAGCACCATATGCCTATGAGCCATGCATACCAGCTAGAGAGAAACAAAAGAACAAAGATACACCCATTCCCTATGCCTATGACACACCTGATCAGCAACAAAAGAATTCTAAAGTATGCATAGTTGAACTTAGGAATGGAAAGAATACAGCTGAATCAGAACAAAATTCTGATAGTTTATCTCAGCCAGAACCCAGCAATCTCTGTCAGGAAAATAATTCTGATGACTTAGACATGACACCCAGTAATGAAGTTAAATTAATGTTCCAGGAAAATTTAAAAGATAGAGATATTGAAAAAATAGTTGAGAAAATTGGCACTATGCCTCTTAATGTAAATCAGTGGGTTAAATGGGCGATTGATATTCTGATTCACTGGGGTCTAGGGAAATACAGAAGAAAACAATCAGACTTTGATAGACTTATGCATCTGGCTCTAGGGCCACACTATTACAGGGTTGGCTCTCTCACTCACCCATACCAGTGGTTAAAAGGGGTACTGAGAAACTATTTCACTGTTCCCCAATGCAAGTATTTAAAATTATTTCACCTTTACCAGATGACACACTGGAACAGTTTGCATATAGAGCCTGGATTTTAAAAGCAGTTCTTAATGAGCAGGAGTCCTGGCCCAAAGCAGAAGATTATGGGGAGAGCATGCATAAGGAATTTTTATTAGAATTGCTATCCCCTGAGATTACAAAACACCTTCTGTTATTTTCTGAAGACCCTGAAGCAACCCCTTTTGATACTCTAATGCTCAGAATTGGGTCAGTTTTGGAAGACCCAGCCCTCGCAGGTCATTACAGTATCAGAGGCACGGAAGTGGCAGGCCAATGAATCCTCTCAGTACATAAGAAACACAGACAGAGGACACACCCCTAAGTGGCAAGCTGAAGGATCCTCTCAGTACACAAGAAACACCGACAGAGGCCACGCCCCTTGGAGAGCACACGGCAGAGGTACTTTTAGAAACTCCTCAGGTTACATCCCCTTTCAAGAGCTCAAAGCACAGAGAGATGGGCTAGAAAAGGAAAAAACTAAATGGGAACAAGATAAACATACACTGCAGATAGAAATAGATAAATTAAAACAGGATTTACAAGCAGCTCAGGACAAACACAAGGCTAGGGCATAGGGATGTCCTGACCTCTTGAGTTCAGATATCAAAATGTCTCAAGCCTTCATAGCCCAGCCTGCCTCCTTTATCTCAGCAGAGGACTCAATTCCAGAGCCTCTGGGTGATGAAATGGATACAGGCCCAGGACACAATTTAAGGCTTGTAACACCCTTGATACTGGACTCTTGTGCACGCCCCAATGTTATCAGTAGAGTAGGGGGTCAGGATAAATTAGCTTTGATTGACACAGGGGCTGGAATTAGTTTTACAAACAGAGCTTCTCCCACTGCACATCAGAAAAATATGGAAATTTATGAAATTCAAGGAATTAATGACACAGCTTCCAAATGTGTGGCTATCCCAGTTAAATGGGGTATCCCTGTGCACAGTGAACAAAACAAGGAAATGTTAGAAACCACTGCCTCCACTATAGTGAACACACCAAAAGAAATAATTGGAATTGATGTTCTCAACCAGTTAAATTTGGTGGTGGATATGGCTAATCTTAAATTGTGGCAGTATTCAGGAACTTCAAGTGCTTCTAAAACTTTAGTGCATGAAGTCATTCCCATGCAGTTAGCAACTCAGTGCACTAAGGCAGCTCAACAGTATGATCTGTGTGTAATTCCCTCAGAAGTGGCTGATATTCCAGTCTGGGCTCAAGACAAGTTAGATTGTGGGAAAATGCACACAGAAATACTGTTGGAAGGTGAGGATCCTCCACCACAGAAGCAATACCCAGTACCTCATCAGGCTATAGAACCAGTGACTAAAATTGTGAAGATACTGGAGGAGAGGGGTCTGATTAGACCTATTTCTTCCACATGCAATTCACCAGCCTGGCCGATAGTTAAACCAGGGGGTTCCTTCAGGCTCACTATGGACTTCCGTGCTCTGAATCAAGTTTCAAAATCTGTAGTGCCCGTGGTAGCCTCATACCCTGAAATGATCTCCAAAATGAATCCCAAATGTAAAATTTTCTCTGTTTTAGACATATCTAATGGGTTTTGGAGTCTGCCACTGGCCCTTGAATGCCAGTACAAAACAGCCTTTCAGTGGCTGAATAAACAATATGCATGGACTGTGCTTCCACAGGGATATAAGGATTCCCCCTCAATATTTCATAAATACATGCAGGAAGCCCTATCACTATTGTCTTGCAGAGATAATATAATTCAGTATGTAGATGACATTCTGATTCAGTCTGAGAATGAAGCCGTACACTGGAATCATGTAAGAGAAGTTTTAAAAGCCCTCTTACAAGCTGGTCTTAAAGTCAATCCTGCCAAGGCTCAACTGTGCAAATCACAGGTTTCCTTTTTAGGGGTTACTATTGGCCAGGATGGTAAATCTGTAGATTCTCAGAGGATAGAGCTGATACAGAAACTTCCACTTCCTACAGATCAGAAATCACTCCAGTCATTTCTAGGGCTCACTGGTTTCTGTCGTGACTTCATGCACAATTATGCTGAAGTGGCAGCTCCACTTTACTCCCTGCTAAAAAGTAAAGGTTATGTCTGGGAGGAAGAACATACCGAAGCTATAACTAAATTAAAACACATTCTGACTTCTGCTCCTGTTCTTGCACACCCAGATCACACACAACATTTTTTCCTGTACCCTGTAGTTGGAGAGAACAGTATAGGTGCAGCTCTAACACAACGCTTAGGAGGAGTAGATCGCCCTATTGCCTTCTGTTCCAGAGTTCTCACTTCTCCTGAACTCAAAATGGGAAACTGTGAAAAACATGTACTGGCTTCCTATGCTGCTATGCAGAAATTTACATACATCATTGGTGCTCAAACCACATACATATGCAGCCATCACACCCCCCTCAAATTCATTGTAGAAGGAAAATTAGCATGTAGCAAGATTAGGACTGAGAGAATAGTCCAGTGGACTCTCATGTTGCAAGCACAGAATGTAAAGTTTGAATTGTTGAAAGAACCTAATGTGCAAGTGGCTGGAATCTTGTTGGAGGGGCAACCTCATGACTGTCAGTCCTCACCCAGTGCCCCTAATCACATGATCTTTAGGGAACTAGGACTAGACAAAATTTCACCTTTCCTTCCTACAGTATATATTGATGGTAGTAGCCAATGTGAAGGAGGCAGGCGACTAGCAGGTTTTGCAATTGTACAATTGGACCCAAATAACCAAGTGGTACTGCAAAGACAGTATTCCTGTGGGTCAGCGTCAGCACAGTACTGTGAGCTGGCTGCTTTTGTAGCTTGTATGCAACAATATCAGGATTCACACCCAGAGATACAAATCATTTTAGATTCTGATTATGTCTTTAAAAGTGCCATTGCCCTGTTACCCTGGTGGCTGGCAAATGAATTTAAATCTACAGATGGGTCCACAGTGAAAAATTCATCACTGTGGACTATGCACAAGAACTGAGTGAGAAGTTTCAGAGAGTACATTTAGTTAAAGTAAAGGCACATAGGAAGAAAGGCCCTTTAGTGAAAGGGAACACATTAGCAGACTCACTAGCCAAGGAAGCATGCCATGTAGGCCTCATATGGCCCTGGTATGAGCAGACACGCATGGTGCTATTGCTACACGTTCCACAGATTACGATCAGATAATACCACCAGATTACTTCGTAGCACTGCAGACAAAGGACCCTGAGCTTTCCAATTTAAGGAAGCTTGTGCAGGATGCCCCAGATAACCTATATCAGCACACACCCTTTCTCACACTAGCTATAGAGAAAGACATTCTATGTGCAAAAAGAGAGGAAGGCTTGGTTATAGCTATCCCTAGAGCTCGAGGTAAAGAATGGATGCATTGGGTTCATGGTGCAGGTCCTATGGGACACCCTAAAGCAGAAGAAATGCAGACTATCCTCAATAGGTTGGTATGGTGGCCAGAAATGAAACATGATATACAGGATCATGTTTCCTCCTGTGTAATCTGTGCTTCATTTGGGAGACAACCGAAAAAGAGAAGGGGACAGTTAATGAGAGCACCTCCCCGTGGCCCATTGAGAGATTGCAAATAGATCATGTGGGCCCTCTCCATTGACTGCTAGGAAGAATAGATTTTTACTGACTGTTGTTGATTCCTTTTCTCATTGGGTAGAAGCATTCCCTGTCCCAGATCAAACTGCTAGAACCACTGCAGAAGTCCTAACTATGCAATTTTTTACACGCTGGGGCATTCCTAAAACAATTGACTCTGATAATGGTCCTGCATTTGTTTCGCAGCTGATCAAGGAATTGTTTGATTTTCTAGGCATAGAACAACAACTCCACATTCCATACCATCCACAAGCAGCAGGGCAGGTAGAAAGGATGAATCAAACAATTAAGGCCCACCTCAGCCCTATGCTTAATCTGACCGGGAAAAATTGGGATCAGGTGCTCCCTTTAGTCCTTATGCGTATCAGAGCTAATGTCTGTAAATCCACTGGTTTTGCACCCTATGAAGCCTTAATGGGAAGGCCAATGCAACGGTGGGAAAATATGCTGAGTCCTTTTCTTCCAGAGGACCAGACCGTAATTCTCACCAATGAGTGGATGAAATCCCTGCAAGAACATCTAAAAGAAATTCAGACCTCTGTGCTAGCTAACACAGAAAAAGCTAGAGATTATTTGCAGGAGGTACATGCAAAAGGTTCTGATTTAAGGCCCCTCAAGGTTGGGAGTAAAGTGATGATTCTGAGACCTAGACCAAACCTCCCCTTTGGAACTGCAAAGTGGGAGGGACCGTACTTAGTTACTGATACCTTAGGCCCAAGCCTATACCAGATCCTAATGCCTGACAACCAGCAGTACTGGAAACACATCACCCAGTTAAAACCATATGGGTAATATGTGCTTTATCAGTCTTTGTTTTCAGATACCACCTGAAGACAGCACGGACAGCTGCTTTCTGAACAAAAGTCGCTTAAGGACGGTAACTAGTTACTCCTGCTGTACATGTGTTTAATAGTTATGTAAATAGTAGTTAGTAATGTAAATAAGTAGTAGAAATTATTAATTTTGTTTGTTTGTTTTGTTGTTACATAGTATAAGTGGGCAGTATTAGTTTACTCCCTAGTAGAGTGAAACTAGTTAGTTTTATTATGTCTCGGTTTCCTGTTGTTCTTGTATCTGCTCTCTTCTACTCAAGTCTCATTACAGGAACTATCATCCGAATATGCACGATTGGCTGGGCTAACTCCACAAGTGGGGTATATCGTTATTAAGAAATACCCCCACCGTTCCCGGAAGGAAAGGATCTGGTCATCCTGAGTTTCTGTTCGGTACAGGACAAGCCAGTGTTCTATTCATTAAACATCACTCAAGTACAGTGGGAGCCACCAGTTTCCACTTCTCTGGAAAGGACACAAGAATTGAGGGCACGCCCAGAACGTTACTTTCTAGGTCCTCCTGCTTTGATTTTGTACAATATTTCCTGTTAGGACAGAGGTACCTGGAAAATAACTTATACATGGGTTTGAGTGATCAACAGCACATCACTGAGACTTCATTCCTTTTGGATGTATCTTGTTTACCTACTACCCCTCATCCCACCCCTCCCACTACTTCTGCTCCTCCTGCACTCTACCTTTCTGATATCCACCCATTTCAGGAAGGACATCCCTTTCAGATTAAATATGATGCACCACACGATGTGTTATATGATGTGGAATACCATTTTCTTACTTGGCATCTATTTCCCAAATTGTTTCTAGTTACTCACAAATATCCAAATTGCTCTCAGTTTGTGGCCAACCACATACAAATGCTCAATACTTGGTTTGATATGCAGTCAGTAACACCCAGAGCTAAGCAATTTTGACACAAGCGTGAATTAATTGATACAATTTTAGGTGGCACAGGGACTGCACTAGGTGCCCTTAATGCTCCGTAATAAAATGGGATCCACTGCTCAGCATGCTGCTGATGGTTTTACCTCACAACATATTATTAATGAAGCTTCCTCTAAACTGTCCAATGTAGTTGTAGATACCTTTGTTCTTATATCTCCCATTATAGAACAGAAAATTGTTACCTTAGCACATGGAGAATATAGATTGGGAAAGAATATTTCCTGGGCTCTTGCCTGTGATCAAGTACAGATCGAGCTTATTACTATACTAAAGGAAATTCTGATCACTGCTAAGTTAGGACACTGGCCACCATCTCTCACTCATATGGCTAGTACCAAAATACCAGAATTTGCTATAGCTCACCTTGATTGGTGGACAGTTAGTGTTCCCATTTGTTCACCACACAAGGCTGCTCTATCTGTACTTTGATCCCATGGTCAGGACAACACAGTTATTTATCCTGTTGTTAATATTGGGGTGCAGTTTGATAATATGCTTATGTATCCTGTGGACCATCTCACATGGGTACAGCCACTGGACGACACCTGGACTTCATTCAAGCCGATGGACCCCAGTTTGTGTGAGCAGACTACATTTCAGTTCAAGTGTCAACCTCACCAGTTTAAAGAGGCTGACACCTCCTGCTGGAACAATTCTTCCTCTTGCTCCCTGACTGTTAAGCTCTCATATCCCTGACTACCTTGGAGCTGGACACTTTTGTTTTCATCTGTTCTTTCCCCAGAATGTTTCTTTTTTGATTGCTCCCAGAATGCATGACATTCGCCTTCCCAAGAACACTTTGTTGTACAGTTCAAACTATTTACTAAACAATACCTGGTGCAGTCATACACCACTGGTCTCCATCACCATTAATGGGACAACTTATTCCACACCGCTGGTTACCAATGACTCTATGGACATTCCAGACTTTATCTCATATGCTGTGCATCCATTACCACTTGGCATGGGAGAAGAGACACTACATAAACTGCTCAACTTTACAGAACTCCATGCCTATATTGATCACCTTAAAACAACATCCACTGAAGTGAATCACACCATCGCCTATGAGAATGGACACATTCAACAAATTGTTGGACACTTGCTACAAGATGCTCATGTGTCTGTGTGGGAATTGTTATTTGGTTACTCACCTACTGCTGATGATGTCTTTAATGTTTTTATTCACCCTATTATTATTTTAACTGCTGTACAAATATTGCTATGCATTATTGTAATTTTCTTGTGCTGTAAGATGAAAAAAAATGTACATTTCCTTGCAGCGCATGTCATACAGAACAACAACATTTTAAGGTAGTTACACTGAACCTCTCCAGCATCCACCCCTACATCCAGGCTAACTTGGCCTGCTAATTTGGCTAATTCGGTATTTCCTATTACACTGAATACCAGAGTCAGCTGCAGTCTAGTATTGCTTCCTATCCTCACTCATAGCATCCTGGTACCGTTTGGTTTTAGCCTCCTTAAAAATTCCTGCAGACCTTATGCACTGTTCACTCTCTCTAAGACGGGTATGTAAGTGGCATATTGGGTTCCCCCCCCAGTAGTGGCTGCTCAACCTAAGACACGAGGTTTGGACTCATAAGGAGACTTGTGTATCTCTCGAACACTAGAGACAGTACTAGAGACAGTACTGTGCAGGACAGGGGACCTGCTAGACATAGCAAGGTATTTAATACAGGAGGTATTCGACGAGCTGCCTACTATCAGGTAATGGCAGCTGGGACAGGTACCACAGGTTTGCTTCCACCAATTCCAGGCACAAATAATAAATAAAATAAAAAAGGTGTGGGAGATGTCAGCATACATTTCATGCAGCTATGGACTCTGTTTAATTCAGTCTAAACTCTGACCCCTGGGTGACGTCAGTCTCTAGGACCTGGCTGCAGCCCCTCCTTGCTAAATCAAGATGGGTAGACCTTAAAGGGAGTGGCCAAAGACAATAGCAGACCTCAAGGGGAACTGCTGGAGAGGCACTATAAAGGACAGACACACTTCCTGTCTCTCTCTCTCTCCCTCCTTCATCGGACAGGTTTGGACACTACCATGAGGCTCTGATACTCAACTCCCTTCACCCCTCCCCCTCTCTCTCTCTCTACCCACATGTTCTGGCCTACCATGCGGCCCTGACCCACAGGTTCTGGCCTCTATCTCTCTCACACTTCACACATGCACACACACAGATTCAGTGATGCACACTGAAACAGCTCTGTAACAATCACTATATACCTCTGTTCAATACCTATGTATTAAGCCTATTTTTACATAAAAACCTTTCTCCAAGCCACACCTGTTTGCTTGTCTTATTACAATACCCTCCTGCGTCTGTGAAGTGAAATGAACCCAGGACCAAGCGGAGACTAGATAAGAGATTACATATTCGGAAGATTACAGTCCCCTAGTCTTTCTATATTCTGATAACGTAAACAATCGATCTACGTTTACCCATTCCACTCCGTTCATTAATTTATAGACTTCTATCATATCTCCCCTCAGCCGTCTCTTTTCCAGGTTAAAGAGCCCTAACCTTTTTAGCCTTTCTTTTTAGCCTTCCATCCCCTTTACCATTTTGGTGGTTCTTCTCTGAACCTTTTCTAAAATCGCTATATCCTTTTTAAGATACGGCGACCAGAATTGCACACAATATTCAAGGTGCGGTCTCACCATGGAACGATATAGAGGCATTATAATATCTTTTGTTTTATTTTCCATTCCTTTCCTTATCATACCTAGCATTCTATTTGCTCTCTTGGCCGCCGCTGCACACTGGGCCGAGGGTTTTAACATGGTATCCACAATGACGCCTAAATCTTTTTCCTGGGTGGTGGTTCCTAATGTGGAACCTTGCATCATGTAACCATTAGAAGCTTGTCTAATTTGGAGCACTACAGAGTTGCAAGAGACAGCTTTTGCCCTAACGGAAGGCAGTCAGCTAAGCCCTCTGAGCCAGAAACGAAGGTAGAGCCAATGCAACTGGGTGAACAAGACCTAGCGTGTAGAAGAAGAAGACTCATACATGGATTGCTCTTTATGCCAATCTTCAAATACAGAGGGTTTGGAAGGGAGTCAACCGTAAGGAAAACCTCCAGAGTCCGGTAACCCTGAGAGCCTGTTGATAACTTGTGAAAGTCCTGTATTAAAAGGAGAAATACCTTTTTAGCTGAGCAAGCTGAAGCTTTCTAATAAAAACCTGTGGAACAGCTGCTAGCCAGTGCAGTGCACAGCCTGAAGCCGTGCTGACGGTGAAAGTAAGAAAAGCTTTGATTTTGTTTTCACTATTCCTAAAAACCTTGCATAGAGAATGGTTTGCCTATGAAGAGTTTGACTTCTTGTTGAAAGTTTTTACAGTGCTTAAGGAGACAAACAGCCGGGAAGTGTTCTGGACCGAGAGAAAAGAAACTTGCTTTAGGAAAAGCTGTTTCTGTTTGTTTTGAACAGCACTGCTAGCCATGTCTGGTAGCATTAGCTGTTGAAAGGACTTTTCTTTATGCTAAAGAACATTATAAGCTGTTTTGTTTTGAGTTCAGTTATATCCTGATGTATTTTTGAAAGAATCCTGGAGAAACAATCCAAAGGTGTTAATTTATGACCCTAGCGTTTACCCCATCAATAAATTTCTGTCAAAAGCATAACCACTCAAAGCCAACTACAATTGTGTTTTTTTTTACCTGAAGCTAAGTACCTCCTGACTGAACTACCTTTTCTCATGAGGCATTACAAGGCAGCCAGTCAGGTAAAGGCTAAATGGTGAATCTCTCCTATGACAAGCACGCCCCTCCATACTGTCTGTAAGGGGCTAAGGGCGTGACAGTGGCGTAGTTCTTGGATTTTTACACTTAAGGATACCAGGAATTTCACTAAGGATATACGGCTGTGAGATTTTCAAGCCGAAGCAGGTGGAAGCAGAATTTCCCTGACGGACTTGATGAGCAGAAGAGGTGATCCAGGAGCAGATCCTGAGGAAAAGACCCTGTATAAGTGAGAGTCAACGCCTGAATAAGGTAAAAGATACCTGGGCATGACCAGTTTTGGATAGAGGAAAAAGTATATGGTGAGGCATTTAAAAGGGGGCATATAGAAAAAAAAAAAAGAAAAAAAGTTGTTGTGTGGTGCCGCCCTTGGTGGTTTTTTTTTTTTCTTTTTTTCTTGAAGGTAACAAGTTATGGATCCTAAGGAGCTCATGAGCTGGATGGCGACCCAGTTCGCACGTCAGCAGGAGCTGGCGCAACTGGCGCAGGACAGTGCAATCACTGCCATGAGGGATCATCAAAAACCAGTTCTTGACTTGGTCAAAGCTTTGGTTACGCTCCGGAGCCAGGGAGGCGGAGGAGTACCAGCGCCAGTAGGACCAGCTAACACCACATGTGGACAGTATGGGGGACTTTCAGGGTATTGGGGCATTTAGTTTTGGCAAACTTACCCCAGAGGACAATATAGATGATTTTCTTGAATCTTTTGAAAGAGTGGCTCAGGCTCTAGGTTGGCCGGAGACCCAGTGGGCAGTGCGTCTGGCTACATCTTTAACCGGAGAGGCACTTGCCGCTTATAGAGCCATGCCAGCAACCCAAGCTTTAGATTATAAGGCTGTAAAGAGTGCCATTAAGGACCGCTTAGGGTTAACTGTCACAGTATACCGATGCATGTTGAGAGCCTGAGAGTTGGCGAGATGCCAAAAGCCTTAAGCCAGAGGATTCATGGATTAGCACTGAAATGGTTGGCTCCTGAAGGGAAAAATGTAGAAATGATTATGGATATGATAATGTTAGAACAATTTATGGCAGTAGTGCCAAAAGACTTACAGTCCTTTCTCATCCAGCAGAATTGCCAAAGCATGGGAGAGGCAACTCTTTTGTCTGAACGTTTTATGGAAGCTGAATTAGCTTATCAGCAAAAGGGTAGCACTCTGAAAATAGGTGCTGAGGTAGGTTTTGCTGCATCAGAAAAGAAGAATGGAAAGGATACTGAACTTGGAAGTGTTTGTATGCCTACCCAAGATGGGAAGTGGGCTAGGAAAAAATGTTTCCAGTGTGGGAAATGGGGTCACTTGCAGAAGGGTTGCAAAGCCCGCACTAACCTAATGGGTACCAGTATAAAATGGCCTGGAGAAGGTTTTCTTTTAACGGTTGACATACAAGGGATTACTACAAATGCTCTTTTGGACTCTGGTGCGGACCAAAACATGTTATCTAAAAGGCTTTGGCGAGCAATAGAGGCCCAGAATAACTCCGAGCATAGAAAGCCCGAAAGTAATGTACGAATTAGATGCATTCATGGGGCTGCTTCATTTTATCCCACGTATAAGTTAATGGTCAAGGGTTTAGGGGTGCAGAGAGAGATCCCACTGGCAGTGGTTCCAAAACTCCCATATGATTTAATATTAGGAAGAGACTGGCCCCAATTCAAACAGGGATTAGAGGAAGGCTTAGGACAAAAGAGTGGCCTTATATCCACCCAATCCCAGTCTAGGGCCAATACCCAAGAAGATGAGACCCAAGCAGAGTCACTAGGAGATTTACCTTCACACGATGACTTGGTGACTTCCCCATCTGAAAAAGATAAGAAGGGGAAAGCGCAAAAACGTCATGAGGGGCATTGTAGGGCACAGGGAGGGGCTAAGATGGAGTTTAGCCACGGGTTACCCTGGGTGCCAGCCGAAATAGTAGAAAAGTTTCCAACTTTTCCCCAGGAACAGCGAGCAGATCCGGCTCTCACTCGAGCGTTTGAGTATGCCCGAGTGGTACGGGATGTCCTTCCCAGATTCCTGCTGGACAACGAGATATTGTATAGAGAAAGTCAGGACCCCCGTACTGGAACGATCAGAAAGCAGCTAGTGGTACCCACAACTTTTAAGGGGCTAGTTTTGAGACTTACCCATGATCTTCCAGTGGGTGGCCATAAAGGGGTACAGGGAACATTAGATCAGATTCTGATACGCTTTTATTGGCCCGGCATTTTTAAGGAAACCTCCCGGTTCTGTGCCGCATGCCCAGCGTGCCAGCGAGTTACAGCTGCACAACCCCCAGTCGTGCCTCTGATTCCAACACCCATCATATCGGATCCCGTAGGGCGTATCGCTATAGATATAGTAGGTCCACTGGTTAAAACACCCCGTGGTTTCCACTACATCTTAGTCATGATGGATCAGGCTACCAGGTTTCCCTGGGCCGTTCCTTTACGAAATATCTCGGCAAAAACAATAGCTTTAGAATTGGTAAAGTTGTTTTGTGAAATAGGTTTCCCCAGAGAAGTGTTAACAGACCGGGCGACCAACTTTGTATCAAAGTATTTGGCCCAGGTCTGGGATGCTTTCGGAATTCATCACGTAAAAACATCCGCTTATCATCCCCAGTCGAACGGTTTGGTGGAGAGGTTAAATCAAACCTTAAAACAAATGTTAAGAAGAGGGTTAGCAGGAGACATGGAGGAATGGGTCATGTTGTTACCTTTTGTCCTATACGCTTGCCGGGAATGGATTCAGATTTCCCTGGGCATATCTCCCTATGAGCTGATGTATGGTCGAGCCCCTCGTGGTCTCTTAGACATATTAAGGGAGCCGTGGTTAGACCCGGAACAGGAGGGCAAGGGAGTTCCTCAATTTTTACGGGACTTAAGAGCACGTTTAAATAGGGCCTCACAGGTAGCTGAGAGGAATCTACAGGACAGTCAAGTGCGCCAGAAGGAGTGGTACGACCGAAGGGCCAAGCCTCGCCAGTTAAGCCTGGGAGAAAACGTTCTGGTGCAGGTAGCAGGCACCACACCCAAGTTCGAAGTACAGTGGAAAGGGCCTTGGAAGGTGGTCAAGCAGGTGAGCCCAGTGTCTTATGTGGTAGAAAATACTAAGGGACGCAGGCAGACTTACCACATAACTCTGCTTAGGTCTTGGCAAGAGAGATCAGCGATGGAGTTCAGTTATATCCTGATATATTTTTGAAAGAATCCTGGAGAAACAATCCAAAGGTGTTAATTTATGACCCTAGCGTTTACCCCATCAATAAATTTCTGTCAAAAGCCTTACCACTCAAAGCCAACTACAATTGTGTTTTTTTTTACCTGAAGCCAAATACCTCCTGACTGAACTACCTTTCCCATGAGGCATTACAAGGCAGCCAGTCAGGTAAAGGCTAAATGGTGAATCTCTCCTATGACAAGTACGCCCCTCCATACTATCTGTAAGGGGCTAAGGGCGTGACAATATATATATATATATATATATATATATATATATATATATATATATTGTGGTACCGCAGAGCCTATTCATGAAGAAAAAAGGGTTTTAAATCCTGAAAAAAGATTTTATCATCAGCTGCAATATTATGAGGAGCCCAATAGAGGGAGCAGGAGTGACCTTCTAAGGCCCAGAGAACTGCACCTCAGAGCTGATGAGGTAATGCAACCTAACAGCCAATGGAGAAAAGGGGGAGTTCCCCTGAAGAAAGGCTGGGAACTTGAAAAGGAGGAGCTAGGACAAGTTAGAGAGAGACCAGGGAGAGAGAGACCAAGGAGAGGCATACCAAGGAAGGCCTACCAAAAGGAGGCATATCCAGAAGAGGCTTATCAAGGAAAAGCAGACCACGGAGAGTCACACCACAGAGAGCTTCTGGAAAGGAACCAAGAAGGAGAGCACCATAAGGAGTGTCCAGAGCACCAGAGAGGAAGGAGTTCCTGGCAGGAGGGCATAGTGAATCCGAGGCCACAGAGTTCCAGGAGTCCTTGGTTGAGAGGTACTGGAAAGAAAGGCACAAGGGGAGAAATAAACCCCAGAGTTTGGTGTGAAGAACCGGCAGCAGTAAATGCAAGACACAGTGAGCATTATCTGAGCAAGGATGAAGTCTTTGCTGCAAATGGTAATATTCCTTATTCAAATGGTAAAAGGTGTGAATGTGAGAGAGTGGTGACTCTGCATGAAGGCCAGCTGGAGTGTGAAAAGCCTACTGCTCAAGACAGGCTGAACTACAGCAGGACCAGGCCGTGGGACTCAACTAAACAAGGTAAAATACCTTTTTATTCTGATAAGCAAAATAAGTTAAGAAGACAGGAAACACAAGATACTGGAGTATATCCTCCCTATCAAACTGTTTGTGAAACAGGGCACAAGCCCTTGGTAAAAAGACTATATAACATAAGGCAGCCTGCAAGGGGAAGTAACTGCCATAACAAACACTCACATGGGCGCGGCCCTGACTTGAATGCTGAACATTGGAAGCTAGTAAATGTGTTATATGAGAAACCTCAGTACACTCCTCAAGAGTTTACTGACACTGATTCACAGCTGTCTGATACTCAGCCCATGCAGGTGGAATTCAACGAAGACCCACCTGAAACCCCGATGGACTGTAGCTACTGTCAGGCAGGTAGCCTAAGATCTGTGCATGAAACATAAAACAGTGAACAGTAGCGAATGCCTGTAAAGTTTGTTTATGCCAAGTACTGTGAAGCAACAGTTAAACAAAGCAAGTGTGAATATATTTTCTTTTTGTTGCCTGAAGCAAGGTTTCTTTCAGTTGGTTGAAGTAGTCTCCCATAATTTGAACCATTGTGCTTAAAGGGAAATAAAGCCTTATTTTCCCTACATTCTGGCTATTGTATTCTCTTGAACTTTGGCCCCCGGTAGGTCCTGGGAATATCACCAAGACCTCTTACAGAAGGACCAAATTCAAAATATATAAAAAAACTCTCAAGTCCATCTGACCTGCCCATACCAACCTTGGCCTCTGGGGCGGCAGCATGACAATATATATATATATATATATATAATAAGGAGATTCAAGCCGGGAAACGGAAGATTGCAGGAGGATATCTTCTTTCTCCCACAAAGCTGTTTTTCCCTTCTGCCCACTCTCCCCTCCTAGATGGCAATGAGGGGAGCAGTGTTGGGGTTATGCTGAGCCTGATCTGGCGTCCGTAACCATTAACAAGATTGAAATGCTGTACAGATCACCATGGAGCTTCGGTTTTGCGGCAGCAGAAAACAGCTTTCAAAGTGATCGCAGATATCTGCCAGGTAGGGCTGCCGCTGCTGTGATCAGGAAACAGGAAATAGTGCTTTAAGACTTCAGGATGGAGGTGAGCCGTTGGGTATAATTTTTGGCAGCGTGAGGCAAATTTCAGGCCTGCTACCGCATGTACAGCACGTCAGCAGTAGTTGGAGGTTGACGAGAATCGCGGGCCGTTTTGCCTTCCCGTGTTTTTTTCGGCCGGGCTCAAAACTCGTTTTTGGGATTAGAGGCCTTTGAGCATTTAATATGTGAGTTTCAGAAACTTCCCTTTATTTAATTTATTTTGATTTCATTTTAATTTAGTTTAAGTTCATTTAATTGTTACTTCTGAATTGTGATTTCTTCCTTTAAAGGGACCACTACCAGAAAAAAAAATATAATAAAAGGGGGGAAGTATAGAAGAGTATTTGCTATGGTCTTTGTATTACATTGGAACTCTCCAACAGCGTTACTCTGATGCCATCGCACCCACAGTGTTTGGTGTGTGGGTCGCGTAGGGGCGAGGTCTCAGACGCCGGAGTCTGTCGAGGCTGCACAACTGAAGTGCTCATTATGGAGCAGGAGCTACACGGCAAAACTATGGAAGGAATTCTGGGGGTCCCCAGAGTGGGAGAGGGGGGGGTCTCCCCTGGAGTTCTCAGCTACTCCTTTGGCAGAGTGCGCGGTCCTTCCACTGCGCCGTCAGCGGCTGGAACAGGTCTTGGAGGTTTTTCCCCAGATTTTGTGCTGGTTATGCATCAGGCGTATTGCTTGCACAATCAGGTGGCAGTCGCAGATCTTCCATTGTTGGGACTGTCAGGGAATCAAACGGTGATGGACAAGATTGGAACTGGTTTAACTAGGGCAGCTAAAAGGGCTCGCTCGCTGGAGGATCAACCACTTGATTCAGATTGGCCGGAAGGGGAAGACCTCGAGATGGAGCCTGAATCCGGAGTAGAAGAGCTGGAAGAGGGCGAAATTCAGGAGCCTGAGGACCAGGCAAGGATTATCAGAGTATTTCAGAGAGAAGAGCTCACAGCGCTTATTAATGAATCCCTTCAGGCTCTCAATCTGGCTTTGGTGCAGCCAGCCGAAGATGAGGGCCTAGAGGATCCTCTCATTCATGCGGTGTATAAGACGCAGGCTGTGTTTCCCATTCACTGAGTAGTTAAGCAGATGATACAGGATGAATGGGCTTTGCCAGAGGCAGGATTGCGGGGAGTTCGGTCGATGAATCGGCTTTATCCCTTGGCAGATCAAGAGAAAGAAATGTTTTATTCTCCGCGTATAGATGCAGCGGTGTCAGCGGTGTCCCCCTCAGCCCCCTCTGGTGGCGGCGTAGTGGTACCACCGGGGCTGGGGAGCGCATAAGAAATAGGGGTTTTAGGGTTGACCTGTTGTGAGGGTCAATGAGGTAGCAGCCCTCTGTGTCAGCCTCATGGTCAACTTCCCAAAAAAGCAACTCTTAGCCAAGTGTAGGGTAAAGAAAAGGCATTTATTTCACCTTTGCGCAAAAAGAAGTTCAAAATAGGCGGTTATGAGTAACAGAGCGATAACTTTCCTTGTATCAAAATGTAAATCAACAAAACATTCAAAGTAACATTGTTAACCTTCACAAACTTAAAGCATAAGGTCTCCTGTATTCTTTTCATACATTGGGTTTGCTTCCCTTAACTTAAACACGTCTCATTGTGCAATAATTACAGTCCATCGGTTCGATGGCTTCCATAACCTCAGATTCCCCTGGCAGCCATTCCATTTCTGAGGGGTCCGAATCTGATGTCTCAGGGATGTTAAAATCTGACTTTCTAAAAGCATGCCATACCGTATCCCAGTGTTGGCTTGACAGTTTGGGGCGTCGGCTTTTAGGTATGTTGTAACACCCTGGATTTTCTGCTGTTACAGGATTAAAAGTTTGCTTATTCCAGTCTTTGGTAGCACTAACCTTTTTCCTATAAAGATTATCTGGTATTTCTGGTTTAAAACTGTCCTTATCATCCAGATAAAAGTTAGTCCTTTGTCTCTCTCTTGGTCTAGGCCTTGGTAGACAATTACAGGCACCAACTGTTTCCCCTTTAAACTTCCTGCAATCCCTTTTGTGTAAGGCTTGAGGCCTAGTCTGAATGTCCTCCGCTTCAGGCAGTTTCCAGTGATCCCAGGATATCTTTCCTGCTTTAGAATAGGGTATAACTCTTTTGAGGCAGGGCTGCTGCTGAGGCGCCTGTCTTCCACCTCCACCCCTGTGGCAGTTGGCTACTGGCCGCGCCCTCTCAGCTATGTCCTCTTCCCCATGCCTCTGAATCTTTCTTTCATCTTTCAGGTCACCTTTATAACAACTTTTAAAAGTACCTTTTCCTCCTTGAAGGTTCCTTTCCAGTGGATATATCTTACTCTGCTTATATCCCCGTCCTTCTCCTTGGACAAGGCTTCCTCTCCAGCTGAAAGGGTAAGCACCTCCTTCCTTGGCTGCACTCTGTAATACTGCCCCTTGCAGTTGTGTATGGCCTTCCTCTAGGCCTGCTCTTGGGCCTTCACCTCGGCCTGCTCTCCCAGTAGCTTTCACTCCTTGAGTTATTCTGGGTCTGTCAGTGACTTCACCCCGGTCTCTGACTCCGGCTTCTGGAGCTGCTCTAGGCACTGCTTCCTGTAATGCTCTCTGTGAAGCTCTCTGCCAAGCTCCTTGCCTCTCTTCTTGTAATGATCTCTGTGAAGCTCTCTGCCAAGCTCCTTGCCTCCTCTCTTGTAATGCTCTGTCCCTGCTTAAATCGAGACCAGCTGCTTCTGGGTCCTGCCCATAGAGGCGTGGTTCCTCTGCTTCCAGGCTTGCTCTCCTGCTCCCTCTATGTGTACCTTCATGTAATTGCGGGTAAATCTTGTTTTTCTCAAGATTTAAAACTTTTTTTCTTTGTGTCAGAGGGCCTGCAGTATCACAGCGGTCACAAAAAAGACGACTATTCCGGTGGAAGGTGTCAGCATACATTTCATGCAGCTTTGTACTCTGGTGATTTCAGTCTCCAAAGGTAATAGGACAGTTTACAAGATGAGATTAACTCTGACTCCCTGGTGATTTCAGTCTCCAGGGCCTGTCTGCAGCCCCTCCTTGCTAAATCAAGAATGGCAGACCTCAAAGGGAGTGGCTAAAAACAATAGCAGACCTCAAGGGGAAGTGCTGGAGAGGATTCAATTCACTATAAAGGACAGAAACACTTCCTCTCTCTCTCTCTCTTCCACCATTCATCGGAAATGAAGGACAGGAGGCTCTGATAATCAATTCTCTCCACCCCTCCCCCCCTCTCTCTCTCGTGCCATGAGGCCCTGACCCACATGTTCTGGCCTCTCTCTCTCTCACACTTCACACATGCACATGCACACACAGATTCATTGATGCACACTGAAACAGCTCTGTAACAATCACTATATACCTCTGTTCAATACCTATGTAATAAGCCTATTTCTACATAAAAAACCTTTCTCCAAGCCACACCTGTTTGGTTGTTTTATTAGAAACCCTACTGCCTCTGTGATGTGAAATGAACCCAGGACCTACAGGAGAGTAACTTGACCACATCTTACACTTTTACAGAAGGCAGTGCGGCTTTGAAAGACGCACAGGATAGAAAAGTGGATACCTTATTAAAACAAGCTTTTGAGGTTAATGCTCTCTCCCTTCAAGCGTCAATTTGTGGGGCTTGGGTAGCGAGAGCTTGCCTTTGGTGGTGGCTGCGCTTAAAGCGGCCTCCGCAACAAGCGCAGGACCCCTTAGTGGATGTGACAAGGATTGAGTTGTGATAAGCATGCAATAAATAATACCAGGAGTCAGTTCAAAGATCCAAGCCAATTTATTGTGCACAGGCTCAGTAAGTCAAGCTTCAAAAAGGACTGAGCAATGGCGAAGAGGAACAACTTCCTTATATACAAGTTTCACAGTTTGATACAGGCAGACTTTCTATTGGTCCCAATGCCCCCTGCATCTATCCAATCGGGGACACTCACTGGGCCTAACACCCTGTTCCCCCTTCTCAGGCTATTCTAACTAAAGCTCAGTTTCTAGACATAAATACATTCCTACTACAAGGTCATTGCTAGGCTCAGAGAATGTGAGAATGCAAAACACTAGAACATATCTATCATCAGCATAAAAGCATTGAATAAGGATTAACACAAACTTATCAAAAGCAGTTTAGAGCGGTTTAAGGCAGATCCTCAGACCTTCACTGACTCTTTCTCAGCACTACTACTTCTAAGTGGGGGTGGGGACTCAGGCCTAGCTTGCAGGCCTCTCATACATGTACAGGCTATTATATAGGCCATGGCCTACCACATTCCCCCCTTTGATTATTCTCACCCGCAAGTTAGAAAGGGTGGGAATTAAATCACATATTATACTCGTGTAACAGCATCATCTTGGGGTATAGGGTAATATTGCCACATAGCTAATACTTTTGTAGCTGCCTTCCTTTCTACAGTGCTATCAACGGCTGCTACTCGACTGTGATGAATCCAGGGTTCAAGCTCTGCAACTTTAACTGCTGTTGGGGTTATTAAGATGACAACATAAGGTCTCTTCCAATGCGGTATCAACGGTGTCTTTCTCCACTCTTTGATCCACACCGAGACTCCAGGCTTGAGAGGATGCAGGGGTTCTGTTAGATGGATGGGCAGCTGAGTTTGTATCCATGTCTGAAGACTCTGCAAAACAGAACTTAAAACCAATAGTTCCTGTCTAGTAATTTTAGATCCGATCTGTTTCATATCTCCTTGTATTCCTTGTACAGAATCTCACAAGGGGAAACTCCTAAAGACTTAGTAGGGGCTAAGCATATCCTAAGAAGGGCTATAGAAAGAACTCAGAACTGGGGCCACTTCAGGTGAACCTCTTGACAAAGATTAGATAACTGAGATTCCAAGGTTCTATTCATATGGTCTATTCTTCCTAAATTCTGAGGTCTGTAGGCAGTATGCATCTGATAATGTAAATATCTCGGGGCCATTCTTAATGGACTTGCTTCCTGAGGTTATCAACCCTCATTCTTTGTACAGGGCCCCATGTGCATGCAAGGTTGTAAGGGCATACTTGGATTCTGTGTACACATTTAGACAGAGCCCTTTTCCTATTGTTCCTATTGTCAGTGCTCTAGTGAGAGCTATCAATTCAGCTTTCTGTGCTGAGGTTCCTGGGGCAAAGCTGGCACAATGATGTCCATTGATGATGAGAAAGTCCGTTCTGGGTTCTCCAAAGGGACATCAGTCAAATTCAGGCAACTTGAGAATACAGTGTCCATAATTTCCAGGCAGTCATGATCAGGGGGGGCTAGGACCAATTGGTAACAACGTAGCAGGATTTAAAGCTTGACTGACCTTCAATTGTATCTGGAGGTTTTCACACAGCATACTCTGATACTTCAACATTCGTGAATTTGTGAGCCAGAGGGTCAGAAGAGAATGTGGTTCAGTAACTTGAAGATTCTGTCCCAGAGTGAGCTTGTCTGCTGCGCTCCCTAGGAGGGCTGTAGCTGCAACAGAGATTGAGTCAAGAAATTGAGTCAGGACTCCCAAAGCATTTCCTTGTGACTCATGAATATAGAGGCGCAAAGGTTTCTGGACATCTGGCAGGCCCAGAACTGGTGATAACATCAGAGCGGCTGCATCCTGTTCAGGTCCCCATTCCGTCGGAGACTTTTCCATTCCTTTGGTAGCTTGATACATTGGTTTTGCCAACAGAGCGAAATTGGGGATCCATATACGTCAGTACCCTGTGGCACCCAAGAAGGCTCTCACTTGCCTCCTGGTGGTTGGAGCAGGAATACTGCATACAGCTTCTTGGCGTTCTGGTCCCAAGCATCGTATTCTGCTGGTTAACTGGAATCCCAAATATTTAACTTCAGTTTAACATGATTGCACCTTGGCTCTTGAGACTTTGTATCCAGCCTCATTTAGAAGGTGCAAGAGTTCACTGGTGGCTTGTAGATATTCCCTTTCTGAATTTGTGGCTATGAGCAGGTCGTCCATATACTGAAGAAGAACCCTGTGTCCTGGGTTCACTGAGTAGCTTGAGAGATCTTGATTTAAGCAGCACTGAAGAGAGTAGGTGAATTCTGGAATTCTTGGGGTAATTGAGTCCAGGTGAGTTGGCCCTGCCTTCCTGTTGTGGGGTCTTGCCATTCAAAAGCGAATAAAAGTTGACTGGTGGGGGCTAGGTATATACAGAAGAAGGCCTCTTTCAGGTCCAGGATGGTGAAATGAGTAGCCTCAGCAGGGATCAGTCCCAAGAGAGTATAAGGATTTGATACCACTGGGTGTATAGTTTCAGCTGCAGCATTCATTCGCCTCAGATCTTGTACTGGGCGGTAATCCTCTGTCCCAGGTTTCTTGACTGGGAGAAGGGGGGGGGGGGAGTGTTCCAAGGTGAAGTCCATACTTCAGCAGTTTCAGTAGATGGCAGTGGATACCTTCAATGGCTGGTCGGGGAAGAGGATACTGCTTCACATGCACTGGTTCCGCTCCTGGCTTGAGGGTGACGATGACAGGGGCTATGTTCTTCGCTAGGCCAGGTGGATTATCTTCTGCCCATACTTCAGGTGGGGCTATAGGTTAGGAGGTATACAGGAACTAGCTGGCTTGGTTAAAATAAAACGTTGTTTGAGAATGTTAAATCCTAAATAAATATAGTTACAGCTCTTTTTGTTGTTCCCGTAATTTATGAACAATAATTATGTCCTCTATATCAGAGACAAAATTTCAATCATTTTTTAAGTTGCAAGCTGGTAACTACTGGCTCAGGATGCTTCATTGTCCTGTCAGGGCTCTTAACCTCTACTTCGAAGGTCAAAGGAAAAATAAAAGCAGTTTCCTTAATTTCTCTATCATTTCTGTTTGAACAGTGTTTGCTGTCCGTACAAGAACAGTTGAGAACAGGGGAGAACTCAACCCTTTCCAGGCTGAGCCCAAAACTGTCGGGATCCAAAATTCCGATCAAACACTCCTATCAAATGATATACAATACATGACCATAGCAGAAGGAACATCACTATGAGAACATATTGAATAAAACAGATACAATTTCCTGAAATATGCACAAATTAACCCAGCTGCAGAATGTAGAATAAATCGAAAGTAAACCTTCAAAGCGTTAAAGGATACATTCCTTTCTCCAGGCATTCCTTTGTTTCTGTCTCCAGGCTGTGTGAAAGACACACCCCCTTCTATCTCTGCTTGCTAGAGACTCACGCTGAAATCAGTGAGACAGCTGTCTTTGTACCTAGAAGAGACTCCTGAGTTGTTTTATTGTTGTATTTCTATTATTTCTTCTCGTTCTTTCTCAGTATCATTCCTCAATCGGTAAACTGTTTCATGAATTACCCGACAGAATAATCTTACATTAGAAGGGAAACCAGCGGTTTCAACAGATAACAAATACAAACAACAGACAAACACCAAACACTTTCTCCTGTTCGCGACCTGGAAAATGCAACTCGCTTGGTCTGTATTCAAGACCTCTCATTCACAAGAGCAGACATTCAAGACAAAATAAATCCCAACGTAAATGAATCCCAATAAACAGAATAAATCCCAATAAAACCTGACTGACTGACTGGCTGAGGGGTTGGTGGGTTCAGTCTCTGCTTATATCTTTAAGACTTCTGAGACCTATTAGGACCGCCCCGAGAGGTGATCAGACTCTCAAGCGCTTATTCCAGACTCCCGACGGACTGACAGACTGACTGATTAGCAGAAAAGTGCTACTCATCGGATCCCGTCCCGATACCAAACCAGTACATGGGTTGGGTCCTGGACTCCACTCGGGTTCGGAGGTGTAGGCCAGCCAGAACCAGCAACCGGCGGAGGCAAGGAGGAGCCCCCCCGATACAAGAGGAGCGGGTGGCGCCAGAGGCTCCCCTGCGATCAGCCAGGTGCGGCACCAGCTGGACCAAACCTCTTGAGGCGAGAAGTCGTGGTATATTCACTTGAATACCATCCACCACCCGCACATTCCCGGCCAACGCACCAAGAATATGTAGCAGCTGATAAGCATGCAATAAATAATACCAGGAGTCAGTTCAAAGATCCAAGCCAATTTATTGTGCACAGGCTCAGTAAGTCAAGCTTCAAAAAGGACTGAGCAATGGGGAACAGCAACAACTTCCTTATATACAAGTTTCACAGTTTGATACAGGCAGACTTTCTATTGGTCCCAATGCCCCCTGCATCTATCCAATCGGGGACCCTCACTGGGCCTAACACCCTGTTCCCCCTTCTCAGGCTATTCTAACTAAAGCTCAGTTTCTAGACATAAATACATTCCTACTACAAGGTCATTGCTAGGCTCAGAGAATGTGAGAATGCAAAACACTGGAACATATCTATCATCAGCATAAAAGCATTGAATAAGGATTAACACAAACTTATCAAAAGCAGTTTAGAGCGGTTTAAGGCAGATCCTCAGACCTTCACTGACTCTTTCTCAGCACTACTACTTCTAAGTGGGGGTGGGGACTCAGGCCTAGCTTGCAGGCCTCTCATACATGTACAGGCTATTATATAGGCCATGGCCTACCACAAGTCAGGGGCTGCTTATTTGGCAGATGTCCATTATGATCTAATTAGATCATTGGTGAATAGTATGGCTTCCTTGGTGGCCGCATGTCGGTATCTTTGGTTGAGAAATTGGGCAGCGGATGATTCTTCCAAGTCTCATCTCGGTAAGTTGTCTTTTAAGGGGAAGTTGTTGTTTGGAGAGGATCTGGACAAGCTGGTCAAGGATTTGGGTGAATCTAAAGGTGGTCGCTTGCTGGAGGATAAGCCGAAACAAGGGTGGACCCCGGGATCTTCGTGAGGTCAGTTTCGGGACTTCAGGCATTTTCGTACTTCCAGGTTGGGAAGTTTTCAAAGAGGACGATTCCCTTCGCGAGGGCAAAGTTTCCGAGGGTTTCAAGGGGCAGGCAGAAGTTTTTCCAACTCCTCGTCAAGCACTCAGGAAGCCCCAGTGAAACGAGGTGGGTTCAGGTAGGATTGCAGCCGGTAGGGGGTCGGCTTCGAGAATTTCTTCCTGCCTGGGCCCAGATAACATCCGATCGGTGGGTGTTAGAGGTCATTTGTGAAGGTTATGCTCTTGAATTTGCTCGTCCAGTGCTCGACTCCTTTATCCTGTCTCCTTGCAGAGGGCAGGTGAGGATGGCGGTGGTACGGGAAACCCTTGCTTGTTTGTTGCAGCTGGGAGCAGTGGTTCTGATTCCACGAGAGCTTTACGGTATTGGTCGATACTCTATTTCATGGTTCCAAAGAAAGACAGAACCTTTCATCTAATTTTAGACCTCAAGGGAGTAAATCGATGTCTGCGAGTGACTCATTTTTGAATGAAGACCTTATGGTTTTTTATAGTGGCGGTTCGTCAAGGGGAAGTTTTGATGTCGCTCGATCTGACAGAAGCATATTTGCACATTCCTATCAGGCCGGGACATCAGAAGTTTCTAAGATTTGCGCTACCGTGGGGGCATTTTCAATTCCCAGCATTACCCTTCGGGTTAGCAACAACTCTGCGCACCTTCACCAAGATTATGGTGGTGGTAGCGGCGGCTCTGCAAAAGGAAAGAATATTAGCCCATCTGTATCTCGACAACTGGTTGATATGGGCGAAGTCGGAGGCTGAGAGTATCCGCGTTACAGCCAGAGTAGTACAGCTTCTTCAGTATCTCGGTTGGATAATCAATGTGGCCAAAAGCCGTTTGGATCCATGCAGGTTCTGGAGTATTTAGGAGTACGGTTTGACACTCAAGTGGGAGCAGTATTTCTATCAGATCTCTGAGCTCAAGCGCTGCGGCGCCTGGTATGCAAATTTTTGAGGACTCCAGCATCATCAGCCTGGAACTATCTTCGGGTTCTGGGGATGATGGCAGTGACGCTGGAGGTGGTGCCGTGGGCCAGGGCGCACATGCGTCCATTACTGAGGTCTCTGCTTCGGCGTTGGTTGAACTAGAGCAATTCCCACTGTTCAACAGCCAAAATGCTTCGGCCATGAAAGCAGCTGTTCTAAACTAATTTAAGGCTGCTGAACACAGAAATCATAATGAAAATGGCTGATTAGGTCTAGTTGCTATATGCTATTAATTAGTCATTAGTGTATTATGCAACATTTGCGTGAGATTGCATAAACTCTACTTGCAACCAATAGAAATATCTGTCCAAAACCAGATGATGCAATCAGTATTTAAATTTGCATCACTTGACAGTATAAATCTTAAGGTGTATTAGTCACAGAAAAATTAAAAATTAATTCTTTTGCATTATTTTATGCCGATAGGTCAATCACAGCATATTCGGCGATGCATCGTACTTGTGTTAATAATGCAGATAATTTCTGCTATATTTGTGGTGAAATGACTTTTACATCACAAAAACGGAATATGACTGTGGCGGTTAAGAAAGCCTACAACTTATATTTGGCTGCAGAATAGATCAGGATACGAGCTGGGCGCCACACATATGCTGCAATACATGTGCAACAAATCTCAGGCAATGGATGAATGGGAAAAGGCAATCAATGCCTTTTGCAATTCCAATGATCTGGAGAGAGCCCACGGATCACGTCAGCAATTGCTACTTCTGCATGGTTCCTCCAATTCAGAAAGGCATATCCAGAAAGAGTAAGTGAACTGTGCAATATCCAAACATTCCATCTGCAATACGCCCAGTGCCTCATGGAGAAGGGTTGCCAATTCCCAAAATGTCAGAATCATTATCATTAGAATCAAGTGAGGAAGAGGAAGACGTTTGTAGTCATGAACCGTCAACCTCACGTGACCCAGAGTTTCTTCTGGCCACTGCTAATGAGCCACACCTCATAACGCAAGGTAAATTGAATGACCTTGTCAGGGATTTGGATCTCCTGAAAAATAAAGCTGAGCTTTTGGGTTCCAGACTACAGCAATGGAATCTTCTGGCTGGTGACGTTTGAATTTCTTTTTTCCGAGACCGTTGGAAAGATTTGGTGTCATTCTTTTTCAAAGAAGGTGATCTTGCTGCATGCAACAACGTAAAAGGTTTAATGGCAGCTCTCAATATCAATTACAATGCAGATGATTGGAGGCTCTTCATTGATTCATCCAAAGCAAGTCTTAAAGCTGTATTGCTGCATAATGGCAACTTGCTACCATCAATTCATATTGGCCATGCAGCTTTTATGAAAGAGACTTATGACAATATGAAACAACTTTTGAAATGTATAAACTATGATCAACGTCTATGGTCAATCTGTGGTGACTTCAAAGTGGTCACCCTCTTGCTTTGGGTTCAGGGTGGATACACCAAGTACTGCTGCTTCCTGTTTGAATGTGATAGTCGTGCTAGAGATTGTCATTTCGTCAAAAGGGACTGGCCACTCTGTCACTCACTGGATCCTGGAAGCAAAGATGTTCTGTTTCCAGCACTTGTAGACAGCAACAAGATTTTTTTTTTTTTATAACTTTCTCTTTATTGAATTTTCAATTGTTTATAGTTCACACAATATAAACACAGCAGAAACCAAACAAGCACAAACCACAAACCCCCCTAACAGAAGTAACAAACAAAACTAAACTACCCCAGAGCGGAACCCAACACCAGGATCAGGCAGTACAACATTAACAACATATTGCCCTCATCACTCCATCGTTGACTCGCTCCTCCCCCATTCAGACCCCCACGCCCCCCGTGCACTCCCCCCCACCCTTCATACAGGATACCTCCCCTTCACATCCCCAACCCCCCCTCTGCCCCCGCTACTATCTCTACCGACTACCCACCCCTTGTACCCCCTCCCCCCCTGCCATTTCAGTAACCACCCATCATACCCCTGCCACAGCTGCCGAAAACTCTGCACCTTATGCGCTCCAAAGGCCGCAATTTCGCACATACCCCGCAACCCACTCAGTCTCCCAACGATACCCCTCCTAGTTGGTACATCCCTACTCTTCCATCGCAAAAGAATCTCCCCCCTCGCCGCAGCAATACAATATCCAATCATCTGCTGCAGCCCCCTCTCCCCCTCATCCTCCAGTTCATTCAACAGAACCATGGCAGGAGTTAGAACAACTGGAACACCCATCACCTCCCGAATAACCCCCTCCCAATCAACCCACATACCCTTCACCACCGGGCAATCCCACAGCAGGTGATATAAATCTCCCCTCCCCTTACACCCCCTCCAACACTCTCCCGATTCCCCCTTACAGATGGCCCTCAATTTCCACGGAGTCCAATAGGTCTGATACCGAATCTTTAAGCTACTCTCCAAGTACCCGGGGCCAACCGCTTAGACCACCCATAAATACCCTGCCATCGTTCTCAAGTCCATTCTCCCCCTAATACCTTCTCCCACTCCACCTCTCCCCGTATTCTCCCCCCCACCCCCCCCTGTTTAATCAATTCCCCATATAATTGAGTTATGACTCCTCTCCGCCCCCCGCTCGCCAACAGTGTCTCGACCACCGTGGCCTCACTAACCAAATCTTCCTTAACATCCCTCCTACCTAAAAAAGACACGACCTGTAAGTATGCAAAAAATCCTCTACCCTCCAACCCAAATTCGCTTTGCAACTCCCCCCAACTCTTAAGCTCCCCCATCGAGTGGATCAACTGCCCCATATACCTCAACCCCTTCCCCTCCCCCACTCTCCAAACACACCCCCCTCTCTCCCTAGGGCGAACTCTCGAACCCCCGTAATATACATACCCCTAGTATACCGCTTTCCCCCTAACAACTGACGCTTCGACCTTAACCAAAGCTCTTTTGTCAATGCTCTAAAAGGATTACCCCCCCTCCCCCCTTCCGCTACAGCCCCCGGGTCCCAAATCCACGCCGCCAGGCTCCCCCCCGTCCTTGCTCCTGCTCCATTTGCACCCACCGGGGAGTCTCATCCCCCCCCTGCCAACTCTGCAACGCCCTTAACTGAGAAGCCAAATAATACTTCTCCAGCCAGGGTACCCCCATCCTCCCCTCCTTATTATGCCGAAACATTGTAAGCCGCGCTACCCTCGGGCGTTTCCCTGCCCATATAAACTCCATCATAACCCGCTGGGCCCGCTTCAAGTAGTTCTGGGACACCTTACACGGTAGGGAACTAAACAAAAAAAGGAACCGTGGTAGAACATTCATTTTTAAAACTGCTATCCGACCCAGCCACGTAAGATACAAACCCTTCCACTTTTGCAAATCTCGGCGCACATCATTCAATAGCCCCCCATAATTAACCTCCCCCAGCCCCGCCAAATTCTTTCCCATCTGGATCCCCAAATATCGGTAATGTTCTCCCACCCACTTAAACGCAAACGCCCCTTTCAACCCGGCCACCAGCCCCTCACTTAAATTAAACCCCAAAATCTCGGATTTACTGTCATTGATCTTATACCCCGCCACCTTACTATAACACTCTATCTCCCTCATTAAGATCGGTAATGTTAGCAAGGGCTCCCTAATCGTAAAGATTACATCATCTGCAAATAGGGTGATTTTGACCTCCTGGGAGTTCATTAAGACCCCCTTAATATCCGGTGACCCCCTAACCCTCTCAGCCAGCGGCTCAATCACCAAGGCAAAGAGCAAAGGGGACAAGGGGCAGCCCTGCCTAGTACCCCTACCTAAGCTGAACGCCCCAGAATAACTGCCATTGACCCGCACCCTGGCCTGCGGAGCCGCATACATCGCCTGGACCCACTGAACGAAATGAGGGCCCAACCCCACTTTCTCCAGCACACGAAGCACAAAAGGCCATTCCACCCGATCAAATGCTTTTTCAGCATCTACCGACAGAAAAATGGCCTTTTGCCCCATCCGCTGCACCTCCCAGGTAAGGTTACATATCTTACGTATATTATCCCCCCCTTGCCGCCCTACTATAAAACCTGTTTGGTCGGGATGTACCAGAGCAGGCATCACCTTAGCCAATCTATTGGCCAAAACCTTCGCCAAACGTTTAGCATCAACGTTCAATAGTGAGATGGGCCGGTAGGACCCACAAACCATTGGGTCTTTACCCGGCTTAGGGATAAGAGTTATCCCTGCTTCCCTCATTGAACGTGGAGTCTCCCCCCCTGTCAACACTCCATTAAACACTTCTACCATCAAAGGCCCCAGAAGGGAGCGGAACACCTGATAGAACCGCCCCGACAACCCATCTAAACCAGGAGCCTTACCCCTTTTTAGCGTACCTATCGCCAGATCTACTTCCCTCTCCGTTATGGGTCTATCCAACCACTCCGTCTCCTTTTTGACAAAGATGGCAAGGCACACTCTTTCAAGTACGCCTCACACTGAGCTTTCCCCCCCCCTCCACCTCACTAGTATATAACTTTTTATAATAATCTGCGAAAGTCGCCCTAATTTCATTGTTCCCATGCACCAGCCTCCCCCCTACTCCCCGGATACCCCCAATGTTCTTCTGCATGACCTTACTGCACAACCTCTGCACCAACCGCCTCCCCACCTTGTTTCCCCCCTCAAACCACCCTTGCTTCAGTACCCGCAGCTCGTACGCTATTTCGCTTGCTCGCAGTTGCTCTAACTGCCCCCTCAACTCTTTCAATTTCCCCGCCACCCCCTCTCCCCCCTCCCATGTACTATCCTCTCTAGTCGACCAATATCTTGCAACAACCGGTGTTCCCGTTCCCCCCTCCGTCGACGCTCCCGGGCCGCTTCCTGGACCAAGTGCCCCCTTACCACAGCCTTGAGCCCATCCCACACCATCCCTAACTCCACCTCTCCAGTCAAATTAAATTCCTGATATTCCTTCACCACCTTCCCTAAACATTCGATCACCTCCGGCTCTTCCAACAGGGCCTCATTAAGCCTCCAGAATTTAACCCCGTCATCCACATACCCCAAGCTAAACTTAACCCACACAGGCGCATGGTCAGTCCACGTGATGGAACCATGTTCTGCCTCTACCACCCTGTTCATCCAGCCCCCACCTGCCCACACCATGTCAATCCGGCTATACGTGCCATGTGGTGCTGAGTAGTAAGTATATTGTTTACATCCAGGATTCTGACTCCTCCACACATCTTCCACCCCCAACCGTTCCTTCAAGTGCATCAATTTTACCCGATCCACCCGCTTTCCCAAACCACTACCCCCCCATTGTCCAACCGCAGGTTCACGGTCATATTAAAATCCCCCCCAATAATAATGGGGGCATCACTCAAACCCCCCAACTCATTCTGCATCCTTTCAAAGAATTCCCCCTGTTTCTCGTTAGGGCCATACATGCTCACAATCCAGACCTGTTCCCTCCCTATTTGAACTTTAAGTCCCACTGCTCTACCCTTCTTGTCTCTATATTCCCCCACCACCCTATCCACCCACTCCGCTCCCACCAAAATGCCCACCCCCCCCCCTTCAGAGCCTCCGCTCTCTGTCCGGCCAACATTACCCTGGGGTAACGTTTCGTCTGCAACATCCTCTCCTGTCCCACCTTCAGATGGGTTTCTTGTAGGCATATGAAATCCGCTCGCAGCCTACCGCCTTCCCGCTCCACCATTCTACGCTTCCTCCAAGTGCCCAACCCTCGCACATTCATTGTAACCACTACCATCTGCTGTTGTCCCACTCGTTTCCCGCCTCCCCCATCCCCCTGCTCCCTCTGTCCCCTCCCGCCCCCCTCTCGCCCCTTCCCCCCTTCTCCCTTCCCGCCCTCCCTTTCCTCAACCCCAACCCCTTCCCCACCCCTCCCCCCTCCCCCTCCAAAGCCCCCCTCCACCCTCTGGAGGTCTCCTTCGGAGTAGTGCCCATCAACCAGAGGCAACTTCCTACCCCCTCCCCCCCTCCCCATATCTTCCCACTTCCCCCATCCAGCCCATCTCCATCCTCACCTCCCTCCCTTCCCTTACCTCCACCCCTCCCCCAACCCTAATACTCCCCCTCCTCACCCTCCGCTCCCCCACCCCAGCTTCCCCAACATTCACCCACCACAACCCCCCTCACTCCCCCCTCCTCCCCCCCCAATAAGCATACATCCCCACACATGATACATTAATAGAAAAAAGCAAAGTTCTTCACATGGAGGTACACAACCAAAAAATAGTCCCCGGCTCTTCAGGTGCCCACATCACTGTTGTTACTGGCAGGTTGCTCCTCTGCTACCACCTCCGGGCTCCGACGACGCTTCTCACCGCTCCTCCGAGCCACCTGCGCTTCTTCTCCACGACTGTCCCCCTTCGGTTCACTCGGCAGGCCACTCCACAGCCCTGCCATTTTTAAAGCTGCCAGTGCCTCCGATACTGATTGGACCCTCCAGTTCTTGAGCCCAACAGTGAAAAGGAGGCCAAAAGGATACAACCATCTATAGCGGACATTCTCCTTCCTCAGAATGGACGTGACCGGCTGCATTTCGCGCCTCCGCAGCCAGGTCCGGGTAAATCTGTATATTGTACTCCTGCCATACAAAATCTTTTCGGGTACGCATGAGAGTTATAATCCGCTCTTTAAGTTTGTAATCCTCCATACACAGGACAATATCTCGCGGTCGATTAGGCCTACTAGGGCCTAATGCACGATGGGCTCGTACCAACTTCAGCCCCACCTGCTCAGTCTCATTCCCCAAGTCTATTAAGATAGTCTTGAGCACTGCTTGCGCCACCTTCTCACTTTCCATAAACTCCTTCTCCTCTGGCACCCCGCGGATGCGCAAGTTATTCCGTCTGGACCGGTTTTCTAAGTCCTCCACTTTCAGCGGTACCAAGTCCTTCCAGGCCTCCAAGTCCTTAAGCGAGCGTTCTACCCCGGTCTGCCGGGTATCCAGCTGTCCCAGCTGCTGTTCTTGCTCCTCCACTCTATTCCCCAACTCACCCATCTCCTCTCGCAGTGCGGCACACATATCTCCAACTTCAGTTTTCACCGCCTGCAATTCTGTTTTAAGATCGCTGAACCAGCCGCGCAGCTCTTCTCTAGTCACATTTTGTACCACCATCTCCGCCATCGCAGGGACCTCGCACTGCTGCCCCTTTCGATCTGGAGCCTCTCTATTTCCCGCGCTTTGTCCCGCCATCTTTTTCTCACCAGCCGTTGACTTCGCACTGCCATACGCGAACTCCTTCAAGTCCGCCGCCTTTTTTCTCGTCGCCATAAGGTTCTGCAGACTTCCCTCTACCACCGCCTGCTTTTGCTCTTTGTATCCCGGGCTCGGATAGGGGAAAAAACCTCCAAAACGTAAGCTGCCCTCCGGAGCTCACCGCCTAAGCTGCCATTCCAGCTGATGACGTCACTTCCTCCAGCAACAAGATTTTGATGCCTTCCTTGCACATCAAGTTGGGACTAATGAAAAACTTTGTCAAGGCGATGGATAAAGCTAAACCTGATTTCATGTATCTTAGTGGTTAATTTCCTAGACTGAGTGATGCCAAAGTTAAGGAAGGAGTTTTTGTTGGCCTTCAGATTCGTGCACTTCTTCAAGATGAAAAATTTCTTCGTTTATTGTATGGAAAGGAAAAGGCTGCATGGTTAGCATTTGAATCTGTGACACAAACTTTTCTTGGAAACAACAAAGCAAATAATTACCAAGAGATTGTTCAAGATCTTCTCAAGGCATACAAAAACCTTGGTTGCAACATGTCCTTAAAGATTCATTTTCTACACTCTCATCTAGATTTTTTCCCCACAAAATTGCGGAGCAGTAAGTGATGAACATGGAGAATGATTTCACCAAGACATTGCAGCCATGGAAAAGAGGTATCAGAGTAAATGGAGTCCATCAATGCTTGCAGACTACTGCTGGACAGTGACAAGGGATATTCCATTGCTTCAGTACAAGAAACAGATCAGGAAGAGTTGTGAAGCCACTGAATGAGAACAAAACTTGCTAGAATGTACTTACAAATGTTCTTAATGAAAGTTAAATTGCAGACATAATTACTCCTCTGTTTCTTCTAAGTACGTTTATGAACTTTATTTTATAAAAACATGCTTGTTATTGTGCAAAGTTTCATTTTTAATAAAATTTTGATTTACATCTAAGGATTTAGGCTCAATTTTCACCATACATAGTGGTAAAATGTATATTCTTCAATATATCATAGAAACAGGAGCTAATTGACCAATTTCACTATCATATTTGAATTCAGCATATCAAATTCATTAAGAAATAGCACATTTAATTTCTGAAGCAAACAATTTTTGAAAATTTGTAGAACAGTGATTCTCTGTGCAAATGGCTCCCGTGTCCCTTAAAGATCAGGAGGTCGCTTCAGTGGTGGCTGTGCCCGCGAAACCTGGCGGCGGGCATGCCTCTCGAGCAACCGCAGTGGCTTCCACTGTTGACAGATGCCAGTCTCGCAGGCTGGGGAGCTCATTGCGGGGATCGGTTCGCACAAGGAACTTGGACGGAACAGGAGGCAAAATGGTCAATCAACTGGTTAAAGAGTTGTGAGCAGTAGCACGAGTGCTTTGGGCGTTCAAGACCTCGGTGAGGGGTCGAGCAATTCGTGCTCTCAGACAATGCCGCAACAGTGGCGTATCTCAACCGACAAGGGGGCACGGGAAGCCCTGCGTTGGAAGAGGAGGCGGAAAGCTTATTCGCCTGGGTGGAGCCTCGTCTTCAAGCAATATTGGCAGTGCACATTGCAAGAACGGAGAATGTGACGGCAGATTTTCTCAGTAGAGTACGAGTGGATGCTGGAGAATGGGAGCTCCGAGTTGACGTTTTTGCTCAGATAGTCGCCAGGTGGGGTCTGCCGATTACAGATCTCATGGCGACCTTTTGGTAAGCCAAAGAGGGTCGATTTTACAGCAGGAGAAGAGAAAGGATGTCAGAGGGTCTGGATGCTTTGCTGGAACCATGGCGTACGCAAGGCCTGCTCTACGTCTTCCCTCCTTGGGCACTCGTAGGTCGAGTAGTTCAGCGCATCAAAGCTCATCACGGAAAAGTAGTGTTAGTGCCTCCGGATTGGCCACGACACCCGTGGTATGCTGATTTGGTACATATTCTCGACGGGAAGCCATGGTGAATGCCCTCAAGGGTGGACCTGCTGAGCCAGGGTCCTCTGCGAATGCCTCAGGTGGATCGGTTCTCTCGTACGTCTTGGCCATTGAAAGGGCTAGGTTGAGGAGGAAAGGTTATTCTGCGGCAGTAATTACAACCTCACTGTTGGCCAGAAAGAGGTCGACATCACTAGCATATGTCCACGTTTGGCGTATCTTTGAGGACTGGTGTGTGCAGCGTCAGGTCCGTCCAAATTCGGTATCGGTTCCTACGGTATTGAATTTCTTGCAGGACGGTTTCGATAAGGGATTGGCGGCCAGTTCCTTAAGGGTCCAGCTGGTGGCTATTTCTTGTTATTGAGGCAATTTCAGGGAGTTTCCTTGGGTTCCCATTCCGATGTCATACAGTTTTTGAAGGCGGTTTCCCATGTACGGCCTGCTCGCAGGATAGTGTTTCCTCCGTGGGATCTCAACTTGGTGCTAGGAACTTTGACAAAGGAGCCGTTTGAGCCCTTGCATCTGGCTTCACTAAAGGATTTGACTTTGAAAACAGTATTTTTGGTAGCTATTTGTTCGGCACGTCGAATTTCAGAATTGCAGGCGTTGTCCTGTCGAGAGCCTTTTCTGTCTTTTTCTTGGGAAAAGGTGGTGTTGTGTCCAGTACCATCTTTTTTGCAAAAGGTGGTTTTGCCCTTTCATATAAATCAATCTTTCTCCTTGCCAGTATTGGGTGTTTCAGGGGAGGACGCGTCGAACCGTAGTTTGCGTCTTTTAGACATAAAGAGGGTTCTGCGGTATTACTTGAAGGTCTCAGAATCCTTCCGCATATTTGAGCATTTATTCATCCTTTGGTGGTTCGCGTAAAGGGGAAACAGCGACCAAAGCTTCAATTTTCAGATGGGTCCGGGAAGCAATAGCATTGACGTACATTTTGCAGGGGCGTCAGGTGCCCGTGGGGCTGCGGGCGCATTCGACTAGAGCGCAATCGACTTTGTGGGTGGAATTTAGCTTGGTTCTGTCGGTTGAAATTTGTCGAGCAGCCACTTGGTCTTCGTTGCATATGTTCAGTAAACACTATCACCTAGACATTCAGGCGATGCAGGATGCCTGTTTTGGGGTTGCGGTCTTGCGGTCAGGGTGGACAGATCCCTCCCAATAATAACTGCTCTGTTACATCCCAGAGGTGAGGGACTGAACTGGAGAGACAATAAGGAAAGAGAAATTAGACTTACCTGCTAATTGTTGTTCCTTGAGGAACTCAAGTTCGGTCCCGATTCCCTATCATAGATTTGTTCACTTTCTGCAGGTATGTTTCGGTGAGAGAAGTGTGAGCAGCTGAGCTGAGAGCGGATAAAGAGAAGTGTTGTGCTCTTTCTGTGCTAACGCTATGTTTCTCTCTTCTCTGTCTACTCTCCCCTTTCTGTACTGTTTCTTAAAAGGGGGGAGAGCTGAAGTTATCCTCTTGGTTTTTTAATGGGGATTTAGTGCAGTTTAAAAGTTAAATGCTTTGATTTGATGTTATAGCTACTTATTTGTTGCTCCGTTGAGTCTGCTTTGTCAATAGGTCACTGGGGGCTGGTGGGAGAGGCCAGCGGGATATATCCAGTGATGTCTCAAGTTTGACATGCTCAGTCTCCATGCTGCAGGAGGAGGTGCACTACCCAGAGGTGAAGGACTGAACTGGAGTTCCTCAAGGAACAACAATTAGCAGGTAAGTCTAATTTCTCTTTTCTCTGCAGAGGAGTTGGGTACAGGGAGCTCTGGGCAGTGTGGTACCAGGGCAATGGATGAAGGAATGCTCAGATACATGACAGAAGGAGCATTCTTGCCAGTCCAAAGTTTGGAAGGATTCACCATGCAGAAGTAGCAATTACTCAAGTGGTCAGTGGGTTCCTGCCAAATTCTTGGGATAGTGAAGTTCATGACTCTCTTTTCCCCTCTGTACCATTCTGCCAAAGAAAAAATTAAAAATGTGAAAATAAAAGATAATTATATATATTTTTTAATTATGATAACATTAATTTAAATTAATGATGTTCTTGCTAAATATTTCATACATTATGTAAACATTCAGTAACAATAAAGATTTTATAACATAAAATGCCACAGTCTAAGCCAGCAACAGTTGTCCATCTTACCTTCCAGAGTTTTCTTGCTGTGCTTGCAAGTGAAATGAGATGCCCAGGGTTTGTCCTGATCCCCATCAGACATGCTGAAATATGCCTTGTAAGCTTCACACATCTTGGCAGATGCTTCCATGGAGTATTGTTTTTGCTCTTGTCTTGATAAAATCACCATAGATATAGCAAAATGTGTCTTCTGGATGCTTACAGCCTCTTGATGCCATGTCAGTCCACTTAAGAAGCTAGAATGAAAAAAAAACTGGTGAGCTTAAAATACGTGTTGTTGTTGCTCGCTCCTAGGTTTCCAGTCAATAAGGAGGCTGCTGAATGACTGTGCTCACTCTGAGCAAATCCGTTTATTATATAGACACGGGGCAGAAGTAAAGTTATAACGGTCACCAAAAGGTTTTTATTAAAAGTTCTCAAAAGTTATACAAAGTTCCAAAGATTTTGCAAAGTTCTGGAAAGCTCTAGAAAGTTCTAGAATTTTCCAAAAGGTACTCCAAGTTTACTTTGCACTAAATCTATCTAGAATGTCCTGCAAAATAGGTAACTTTCAAAAATATCACTCTCTTGGTCCCAAAAGCAATGTTTATGGGCCATAATTGCCATTTCCCATGGTTTTGAGACATAAGATATTGGAAAATAGCACTTATTACCCACAAACAAGAAAAAAAGTAATAATTTGTTACACAGTGTTATTTATGCCTTCAAACAGTTCTAGAATTATGAGACACTGCATGAAATTAACAGATAGCAGATTTAAAAGAAATCAGAGAAAATGTTGTTTTCACTCCAGATAGTGCCGCTGCATATTGGGATTGCTGGGATTTAGCTGGTTAGCAGGTCCTTTGAATATCGACTCTTTTTATTTTAAAAATTATCTGTTGCTAGCAAAAACATGATCATTTCCCATTGGCACTTTGTTTCTTTTCAATTTTCAGTTTATAGTGATAGATTTTCATGTGTGTGGACTGTGTATCCTGCTAGTCCTTGGAGAAAACAAAGTTTTTTTACTTGTAAAAGTTATTTTCTAAGGACAAGATTTTAATCCTCACAAAAAACAAACATACCTCTCAACTTCCCTGCAATTGTCTTCTAATAATTGAAGTTCAATGTACTCTTGTAGTTCAATGCATGCTTGAAGTTTAATGTAAACCGTCTTGATAATATGAAAGGCGATATATAAAAAATGTTAAATAAATATTTAAGGCTTTATGTGAAACTGAAGTGACCCCACGCAATGTACACATATATGGGTGTTTGAGTGCTCTAGAGTCCTTTACTTTTTCTCTGACCCGGGCTCTATTGGATATCATCACCCATGTGTAAGGACTTATATCCCATTGTTTTAGGAAAATACCTCTTATAGGTAAACAACTTTGCTATCACTGAGAGGCTCAAGAAGGTCTTTAAACCTATGGAAATAATTATATAGGCAAGGAAACGTTTGGTACACTATGATTACAATATATCAGTACTTTTAGCATGTACCTCTCTTTTTCCCCTTAATTTTTTGATTAAGATTTTGCTTATGGTTGGAATGAAGGGCAGAGTTTTACTGTCTCTTTAGATTTATTGATGTTTTTTGCCAATTTACTTTCTCAAAGACTTTAATAATGTTTTATTTTTGTTGTTATACTTTGATAATTAAGTCACGTGTTTATTAATTAAAAGGCCTCATTACAAACAGTGGTTTGATAAATATACTCCTTGATCAACAACTGTGTTATTTTTTGCTAGGTCACCGCCCTGAAACCTTTTTGAACTGTAGCAAATTGATTCCTTTTCCCCATTGCAAGTAGATTGAAATTTAAGGGCTGTGCTGGCCCAATTTGGAACCTTTCCCATTATAGCTCTCCCCCTCCACTCCCTCCCCAGAAAACCACCAGGCCAATGATATATTTGTTACTTTAGGGATAACCTTGTCTTCGATATGTTATAATGCACTAGTCAAAGAGAATTTGAGGTGGGGCTTTTTAAGACTAAGTGTTTGTATATTAACAGCAACAGTGTATTTGATTTGCCAGGTGCAGAGTCCCAAAAAGATGGCAAAGAAGTTGCTGCAAACAATCCTCTTTCAAATGCAATTTTGGACCTTCAAAAACGTTTGGGGAAAGCCTTATCCTTTATATTAGAAACAGAAATGAAGATTGCTTTTGAAGAACTCTGGATGGAGGTGACATTTTATTCTACAATGCCTCAAAATTAAAATCAATCAGGCTGACCACTGGAACTAGAAACTTGATGCTAAGTGCATATGCTGGTTCTCCAGGAACACAAAAAATAAAAAATTCCAAACTCCAAACTAAGCATAAAAAATAAACCCAAAATGAAAATAAAAAATAAAAAAAACACCATCTGAAAGGAAAAAAGAAAACTCCACCAGTCTCGGAACTAAAAATACCAAAATTATGTTTATAGAGGAAAAAAGACCTCAGCCATCCTCCAACCACAAACAGTATGGAGGAAACCAGTTGATGGACAAAGAATGCCACAACAATCAAAACTGGTTCAAAGAAACATCAATGGTCATAAAAACCCTCTATACATAAACCAAAATTGGTGAAGCTATCATCAAAGTTCAGACTTCAAACTTCAGCAGCAGCAATCCAGCAGCATAGTTCAGACTACAGCAACAGCAATCCAGCAGCATAGCAAAAAACAGAAAAGCAGCAGCGCCGGCATCAAACACTAAAGCACAGCAATATAGCAACAGGTATGGCAGTAACTCTGCATGACTTAACTGAAAGCCGCAAACAGATGAGTAATGTGCAGCAATAATCAAGGTCACCATCCAGAGCCCCAACACCAGGTGTTTCGCCCGACGGCTTCTTCAGGGAGCTCAAAAAATAGGACACACGTACTTGTTATGATGGTTTTCAGGTACGTTTAGAAACTGAGCAACTACTGCGCAAATTACATTTGAAAGCTTTTTTTGCAGGAAGTTCGTTTGATTCTCAAACGTCCACAGATGCTTCTTCCAATGATCCATCTGATGTACTTCGTCTTCCAATATGTTCTATATGGACTCTGCCGGGTCCATTACCCCCCAACGTTACAGGTATTTCGTGAGCTAGTACTGAAAGATATTCTTCAGTTTGAAGTAACTTCTCGTCGGAGGGTACATCACAGTTTATCATCTGCTGAACGACAAGAATTGTCAGATTTGCAAAGTTTTTGTGATATTATTATATGTAGGGCTGATAAAGGCGGAGTCATAGTTATACTGGATGTTTCACAGTACACGACTGAGGTCCACCAACAACTTGCTGATAATTCCACCTATGTGCTGTTACCTGCTGATCCTACATCTGTTCTTTAGGTTCTTATTAAAGAGCATGTTGCTGTGGATTTGGAGCAGGAGCTTGTGACCAAAAAAGATGCCAAGTTCCTTTGTGCCTTATATCCACGTACACCTCATTTTTATATTCTTCCAAAGATACATAAGGATTTACGGTACCCTCCGGGTAGGCCCATTGTTTCTTTGAGAGGCTCTCTTTTGGAACCATTATCCATTTTTGTGGATTCATTCTTACGTCCGCTGGTGTTCCAGATACCATCTTATTTACGTGGCACTATGCATTTTTTGCAATTGCTGGCGACAGGCTATGATAAGGATCTGCCTACTGGATTACTTATGGTAACTATGGATGTTTCTTCACTATATACCAGCATTCCTCAGAATGAAGCCTTGGAGGTGGGTCGTGCGACTCTTTTGGCTCGTGAAGATTTGAGCACAGCCAAGGTGGACTTTATTGTTCAACTGATGACACTGGCTATGACTAAGAACTTTTTTTGTTTTGATAGGGTCTTTTATCAACAAATTAAAGGGGTGGCCATGGGAGCCACCATGGCCTCATCGATTGCAAATCTTTACATGGCACAGTTTGAGAGTCGATGGCTTATGGAGGGTCCATTTCAATCCCACATTCGTTTGTGGGTGCGCTATATTGGTGATGTATTTCTGCTGTGGGTAGGCTCAGTGGATCGATTATTGTCTTTTTATCAATGGCTTAATGGCTGTGATGTGGATCTTTCTTTTTCTTTGGAATACAGTATGACATTTATTTCTTTTTTGGATGTCTCCTTGTCACATCAAGGAGACTGTTTAATATCTACGGTGTACTCCAAACCCACTCATCGAATGGCATTTCTTCATTTCACTAGTGCTCATCCTCATCGTCTTAAAGAGAGTCTGTCTTTTGCTCAGTTTCTTCGTTATCGTCAAAATTGTTCTTTGGTATCTGATTATAAATTGTCTTCTCGGAGTCTGGGAGAATCTTTTTTGGCACGAGGTTATCCACCTCAATTGGTCCGTCAGGCTCAGACATGTGCATGTTTCAATGATAGAACATGATTACTTACCCCTCGTGACCATTCTGCGTCTTCGGATGCTGATTTTGTTCACTGTGTGTCACGATTTAATCCTTTGAGTTATCAACTGACTAAGATTGTTCATCGCCACTCCCACCTGATTCGTCTAACTCCTGGTTTAAGTCAACAACAGATAAGATCCGTGTATACTAAGAGTTCTAATTTGAAGGATTTTTTATGCCCATCTGCGTACATGAGCATGGCATTTACACATTCTGTCACAGCAGGTCATCGTTGCTGTGGGGACTGTTCTGTGTGCTTTATGAGGGAGTCCTGTCAGTCATTTTATTATAATCATCAGACATATCAATTACACTACTCTACCACTTGTGGCAGTGTGGGGGTGGTGTACTTCGATGTCCTTGTGATTTGGGGTATGTCGGAAAGACCAAGCGAGCTCTATGGATACGTCTTGTGGAACATAGAAGCTGACTTCGCCATATGGTGGAGAGGTGCCCCTTTGGTTCTACATTGTCAATGTTTTAGTCATTGTTTTGAAGACTTGCGCTAACTAGTGATTACACAATGCTTACCTTCCATGTATGGCGGGGATTGGAACAAGACTCTCATTCGTTTAGAACAACGTTGGATTTTTCACCTTGGTACAGTGACACCAGGAGGCCTCAATGACTCCATTAAATGGAAGACATGATTTTGATATCCTGTTTTTTGACATCTTACGGATTTGATATCCTGGGTTTTTGTTGTTTTTTGCTGTTTGGGGTGGGCTGGGTGGTTATTCTTCTTTCTTTTATTTATTTTTTCATTGGAGCGTATTATTTTAATTTTACATTGTCTGTTGGCTGAGATGTGCTGTTTTTCATACGGCTGATGTCTCGGTACGGAGCTGTTTTCTGTTTTCCCTGGGGGGTGTTTTTGGTTGGTCCCTTCAGCTTGCCAGAGTTCAGAGTTTTTTCCTCTGCCGTCATCGGGTGTGCCTTTTTATTCGTGCATGCCCGATGTATTCTCTCTTGGCATTTTCTAGATTTTTCAACCAGCTTCGTTCACAGCAATGTTTCTAAGCTCCTTCTGTGGTAATTCTCTGCTTCTTGTAAGTTGGTGGTTCCTGTTTATTGATTTTTCCTCTGTTCTTTTTCTACTGTTTGTTTTTATTTTGTTTTTTGTTCCCATGTGAAAGTATTTGTTTTGCTTTATATGTTTTAGGATCAGCACGGTACTATTCATCTTCTTTATTTGCAATTAGTGTGTCCTATTTTTTGAGCTCCCTGAAGAAGCTGTCGGGCGAAACACCTGGTGTCGGGGCTCTGGATGGTGACCCTGATTATTGCTGCACATTACTCATCTGTTTGCTACTTTCAGTTAAGTCATGCAGAGTTTCTGCCATACCTGTTGCTATATTGCTGTGCTTTAGTGTTTGATGCCGGCGTTGCTGCTTTTCTGTTTTTTGCTATGCTGCTGGATTGCTGTTGCTGAAGTTTGAAGTCTGAATTTTGATGATAGCTTCACCAATTTTGGTTTATGTATAGAGGTTTTTTTGACCATTGATGTTTCTTTGAACCAGTTTTGATTGTTGTGGCATTCTTTGTCTATCGACTGATTTGCTCCATACTGTTTGTGGTTGGAGGATGAACATAAGAACATAAGATATGCCATACTGGGTCAGACCAAGGTTCATCAAGCCCAGTATCCTTTATCTTTTATCTTTATCTTTATTATCACATTTTATATACCATTCACACCACACGGGCACAGAGTGGTTCACAATATCAAAAAAATAAGCTGCTGGGAAAAGGAAAAGAACGCCCTAATATTAAAACAGAGTAGGAGATAGAACAGTAAAGGGAAGGAAACAACAATCAAACAGAGTGAAAATAGAACAAGGAGCAGAGGGTAGAGGAACATCAACATTCAGCGAAGAGGTGGAGAAAGGGGAGCGGGGGGGGGAGGAAGGTGAAAAGCGGAGGAGAATAAGTGGGTCTTCAGCATGGTCTTGAAGGATTTGTAGGAGGGTTCGAGGCGGAGGGCAAGGGGAAGCGAGTTCCAGAGACGGGGGCCCAGGAAGAAAAAAGCGGAAGAGCGGGTAGATTCAAGATGAGCCTGTGACGGAGAGGGGAGGGACATACGGTTCAAACAGTGGCCATTACGGTTTCCAACAGTGGCCAATCTAGGTCATACGTACCTAGCAGTTTCCCCAAAAGACACAGGTTCCACAATGCTTGTACTGGGTCAAGCATTGATATCTTGGGTCCCTTCTTAATAATGGTTTATGGACCTTTCCTCCAGGAACTTGTCCAAACCTTTTTTAAACCCAGCTACACTAACAGCCTTTACTACATCCTCCGGTAATAAATTCCAGAGTTTGATTACACGTTGAGTAAAAAAATATTTTCTTTTATTAATCTTAAATAGTTTACCCTGTAGCTTCATTGCATGTCCCCTAGTCCAAGGGTGGGCAATTCCGGTCCTGGAGGGCCGCAGACCAGTCAGGTCTTCATGATGTCTCTAATGAATAGTCATGAGATCTATTTGCATCCACTGCCTTCCACTGTAAGGAAATAGGTCCATGAATATTCATTAGGGACATCATGAAAACCTGACTGGTCTGCGGCCCTCCAGGACTGGAATTGCCCACCCCTGCCCTAGTCTTTCTATATTCTGATAACGTAAACAATCGATCTACGTTTACCCGTTTCACTCCGTTCATTAATTTATAAACTTCTATCATATCTCCCCTCAGCCGTCTCTTTTCCAGGTTAAAGAGCCGTAACCTTTTTAGCCTTTCTTCATAGGAGTATCCTTCCATTCCCTTTACCATTTTGGTGGCTCTTCTCTGAACCTTTTCTAATAACGCTATATCCTTTTAAAGATACGGCGGCCAGAATTTCACACAATACTCAAGGTGCGGTCTCACCATGGAATGATATAGAGGCATTATAATATCTTTTGTTTTATTTTCCATTCCTTTCCTTATCATACCTAGCATTCTATTTGCTCTCTTGGCCGCCGCTGCACACTGGGCCGAGGGTTTCAACATGTTATCCACAATGACGCCTAAATCTTTTTTCCTGGGTGGAGGTTCCTAATGTGGAACCTTGCATCATGTAACCATAGTTTGGGTTGTTCTTCCCTAGGTGCATAACTTTGCACTTGTCCACATTAAAATTTATCTGCCATTTTGATGCCCAGTCTTCCAATTTATCAAGATCCTCTTGCAATTTTCCACAATCCTCTTGGGTTTTAACAACTTTAAATAGTTTTGTGCCATCTGCAAATTTGTTAACCTCACTTGTTATTCCCCTTTCGAGGTCATTTATGAATATGTCAAAAAGCAGCGGACCCAGCACAGATCCCTGGGGTACACCACTATTCACCTTTCTCCATTGGGAAAATTGGCCATTTAGCCCTACCCTCTGCTTTCTATCTTTTAAGCAGTTCCTGATCCACAATAGTACACTGCCTCCTATCCCATGACTCTCTAGTTTTGCCAAAAGTCTCTGATGAGGGACCTTGTCAAAGACTTTCTGAAAGTCCAGATACACTATATCAACCGACTCACCTTTGTCCACCTGTTTATTCACACCTTCAAAAAAACATAACAGATTAGTAAGACAAGATCTTCCTTGTCTAAAGCCATGTTGGCTGTCTCCCATTAGGCCATGACTATCTACATGCTGAGTAATTTTGTTCTTTATGATGGTTTCTACCATTTTTCCCGGTACTGACGAGAGGCTCACCGGTCTGTAGTTTCCCTGATCACCCATGGAACCCTTTTTAAAAATTGGCGTTACATTGGCGATCCTCTAATCTTCAGGTATTACAGATGATTTTAATGAAAATTCACAGATTTCTAATAGCAGGTCTGCAATCTCATATTTCAGTTCTTTTAACACCCTTGGATGTATACCATCCGGCCCAGGTGATTTGCTACTCTTCAGTTTATCTAATAGTTGTAATACATCTTCCCGATGTATCGATATTTCCTTCAATTCTTCCACACCTTTAAATACCACTTTAGTCATGGGTAACATCCCTATATCTTCCTCAGTAAAGACCGAAGCAAAGAATTCATTCAGTCTCTCTGCTGTTGCCTTGTCGCTTCTAAGTGCCCCTTTAACCCTTTAATGGCTGAGGTCTTTTTTCCTCTATAAACATAATTTTGGTATTTTCAGTTCCAAGATTGGTGGAGTTTTCTTTTTTCCTTCTTTTTTTCTTTTTTTGCTTTCACATGGTGTTTTTTGTTTTTTATTTTCATTTTGGGTTTATTTGTTATGCTTAGTTTGGAGTTTTGAATTTTTTATTTTTTGGAATTTTTTGGCTCCTTGGAAGTTATTTTTTTATATAGTGGTTCTCCAGGAACAAGCAGGAAGTTAGTCCTCACTTATGGGTGACGTCTGCACTGATCCGCATGGAGCAATTCCCCAGCTTTCAAAGAAAGCCTTTGGGATTGCTGCCACACATGTGTGGTCCTCTTCCCGCCCAAGGGTGCAATTTTGCTCAGCCTCACTTTTTCTGCGGAGCCCTTCGGATGCACGCCCTCATCCCTCAGAAATAGTTTTTTCTCTTCTGGCCCTTCGGCCTTTTTTCTGGTTGCACCGGTGCTCTCCCATCCTCCCCGACACCCCCGCTTCAGCTGTGGGCCAGGAGATTCCTTTTTTTTCCTTTTTTCTTGCTTCAGGCCCTTTTGGCACCCTTTTTCTAACTGCTGGCCTCAAGGGCATTCGACCTCGCAGGGGCTCTTTTTGCCCACATGGCCACCGTCTTCAAAAAATGTGACAGATGCTCCAAGAATGTCGCTCATGGACATCCACGACTGTTGTCTGCGGTTCCTGGGGGTTGAACATAACCCAGAGCTCTGCTCACTCTGGAAGAAAATTTCCGCTAAGGCCTTGCTAAGCCATAAGCAGAAGTCAGATGACATTTTCCGTAAAGCAGCCCCGGGGTCCCCGGTGGCACCCTGCTCCTCCGGTCCACCACTTGCAGGGTCCCCCACAGTGACTCTGCATCCCAGACGTCACTCCAACCAGGGTGTGTCCGAGGTGGAACGGCGAAAAAAGAAGAAGACCTCAAAGTCGCTGTCAGGGGCTCCGGATAAGTGTGAGCGGTCTCACACTCGTTCCCTTAGCCCTCCCCGGTGGGCTGAGTTGGACAAGGAGCGGCCTTAAAAGGTACCTTGTATGGATACAGAGGCCTCTGGCGATGGTGCCTGGTCTCCTGAGGGTCGCCCCAGTGAGGGAACCCCTCTCCTCCTCCACGTCAGACTCGGTAACTCCGGTGTCAGCGTCACAGGGAGCCACCCCTGAGTGGGAGTCCCATATGCTGGCACTAGAGCACAGCATTTCTGCCTTCCTAGCTGCCCAGCAGGCGCTTTTGCCCAGCATGGTTGGCTCGTGCATCGAGACTGAGGGTCCCTCGACCGTGGCCCCGAAAACTGCCCTGGAAACCCCTGAGAGCCATGGGCCTTGTGAGGGTCCTCGGCACTGGTCTCACTCGCTGTCCCTTTCTTGAGGGGCGAGATATTCCAGAGTCAGTGCCTCTGGCTCCAAGCGGGCCTCGGCCACCAGACATGGGGATCAGCCAGAGTCGGGCTTCTCGGACCTCTTTGGCTGGGAATCAGACAGGGCCACGTCTTCTGAAATCTGCGCCCATATGGATCTTCCTTCTGACCCATCCCTGCCCGCCTCGCAAAGGCGGTCAACTCCCAAAGATACCTCCTTTCTGATATTTGTACGGGATATGGCTCAGGCCCTCAATCTGCCCATGCAGACCGAGGAAGAGCTAAAGGCAGAGGAACTTGACATTTTACAATATAAATCTACCCCTAGGGAGTCTCTTACGGTCCCTATGCCATCCATCCTGACCGGGCTGCTCCTCCGTATGTAGGAAGCACCTTCCTTGGTCCCGATTGTCAGTAAAAGACTCAATGCCATATACAGAGTCCTGCGCAGTCCTGGGTTTCAAAAGACCCAACTTCCCCATACCTCCATGGTAGTGGAATCCGCGATGCAGAAGCAGAAGAGCCTGAAGTCGCACTCTTCAGTCCTGCCTGGTAGAGAATCCCGTGCCCTTGATGCCATTGGGTGCAAGGCTTACCAGGGATCCATGCTGGCATGCCGCATCCAGGCATGCCAACTATACATGGGTATGTTCCTTCGCAACCTCGCTGAAGAGCTCGGCGGTTTCTCCACGGGCCTCGGAGGTGAACACCACCTCAGATTTCAGACACTCCTGAGATCAGTCGTGGACTGCTTGAAATATCTTTCCCGCGCCGCATATGATGGATTCGAGTCTTCTGCCCATGTGGCAGTGGCTGGCATCGGAGCCTGGCATCAATTGTGGCTTCAGTCCTCAGACCTGGAATAGTGGGTCCAGAAGAAGCTCTTGGATGTTCCTTGCCTCGGCGAACAACTGTTTGGCAAGCCCATGGAGGACAAGGCAGCCAAGATCGAGACGGAGTTCATGACCCGCACCCATCTCTCTCAGAAAACCTCTTCCCTTCACCAGAAGAAACAGCACAGTAAGAAACCTTTCTTCCAGAGGAAGCGGCTCCCTTACCGGGGATACTCACCCTATCTGCCTGCCCCTGCGCCGGTGCCCATCGACCAAGGCAAAGGGGGAGCTCAGGGTCACCGGAAACCTAACAGGCCCAAGACCCAACCACCAGCGCCACCCCAGCCAGCTCCTGGGATTTGACGTCAAATGACTAGCCTCTCGCCTCCCGGCAGTACCCCTGCCAATGGGAGGACATCTTTCCCTTTTCGCCCCCGAGTGGGAGGCCATCACATCAGACACCTGGGTCCTCCAGGTATTCCGGGATGGTCATCGTCTTCATCTGGACAGATTCCCTCCTCCCTTCTCCCCAGCGGAGCCTACTCTGCTTCCCTCGCACCAGACATGCTTACAGCAAGAACTGAACAATCTCCTCGGTCAACAGGTGGTCGAAAGGGTCCCGCCGCATTTTCAAGATCGAGGGTTTTACTTCCGTTACTTCCTCGCTCTGAAGAGGATTGGGGGGCCTGTGCCCCATCCTCGATCTCAGTAACCTAAACAAATTTCTGTTGCGGGAGAAGTTCAGAATGCTATTGCTTGGCGTCCTGCTGCTTTTCCTCCGGCAGGGCGATTGGCTATGCTCCTTGGATCTCAGAGACACTTACGCCCACATCCCTGTCCACCCGAAGCACAGGAAGTACCTGCACTTCAGGGTGCAGGGGGGATCACTTCCAGTACAGAATGCTCCCCTTTGGGCTCGCATGTGGCCCGCGAGTCTTCACAAAATGCCTGTCAGCAGCCTCAGCCCACTTCTGGCTGCAGGGCATATCCATCTACCCTTACCTAGACGACTGGCTCATCATGTGTGCATCGGCAGAGGAGGCTCACCTCTCGGCGTCGCATACAGTCCTCCTCCTCAAGTGCCTCGGTTTCCTAATCAACTACTCCAAGTCCCATCTCGAACTGATGCAGGCACTGGAGTTCATCGGCGCTGTGCTCCACTCAGAATGGGCGACCGCCTTCCTCCCTCGAGGATGTGCAGACTTTCTCCGCACTCTGGCTGCTGAGGTCCAAAGCCAGTCCAGGGTCTCGGCATGGGCCATGCTGCACCTTCTGGGGCACATGGCTTTGACCATGCATGTCGTTCCCTATGCTTGCATGCATATGCGAGCAGCTCAATGATGCCTCAGAGCGCAATGGTCCCAAGCCTTTGGACAGCTCTGGGATCCCATCTTGGTCTCACACAGCCTATCCAGTTCCCTGGATTGGTGGCAGAATCCCTGAAGCCTTCTTTGGGGCATGCCCTTCCAGACTCTGCAAATGAGCTCATCTTGATGATGGATGCCTCGCTGTCGGGCTGGGGAGCCCACTTCGACAACCTCCATACCCAGGGATGGTGGTCACCCGAGAAATCTCGGCAGCAGATCAACCTGCTTGAACTTTGAGCAGTCCGGTTGGCCCTGAAGATCTTCAAGTACCACTTGTGAGGCAAGTCGGTGCTCGTGCAAACTGGCAACAAAGTCGCAATATTCTACATAAACAAGGAAGGGGGTATGGGCTCCCGCCTTCTCTGTTGTTAGACAGTCCTCCTTTGCTCCTTTTGCTGTCTGCCGGGGCATGACTCTAAGAGCTCTCTACCTCCTGGGCCAAGACAATGTCCTTGCAATGATGCCTCAGAGCGCAATGGTCCCAAGCCTTGGGACAGCTCTGTGATCCCATCTTGGTCTCACACAGCCTATCCAGTTCCCTGGATTGGTGGCAGAATCCCTGAAGCCTTCTTTAGGGTATGCCCTTCCAGACTCTGCAACATGAGCTCATCTTGATGATGGATGCCTCGCTATCGGGCTGGGGAGCCCACTTCGACAACCTCCGTACCCAGGGATGGTGGTCACCCGAGAAATCTCGGCAGCAGATCAACCTGCTTGAACTTTGAGCAGTCCGGTTGGCCCTGAAGGTCTTCAAGTACCACTTGTGAGGCAAGTCGGTGCTCGTGCAAACTGGCAACGAAGTCGCAATATTCTACATAAACAAGGAAGGGGGTATGGGCTCCCGCCTTCTCTGTTGTTAGACAGTCCTCCTTTGCTCCTTTTGCTGTCCGCCGGGGCATGACTCTAAGAGCTCTCTACCTCCTGGGCCGAGACAGTGTTCTTGCAGACAGGCTCATCAGGCTTCTCCACCCACATGAGTGGTGCCTGAGTCCAGGGGTGGTTCTCCACCTGTTTTGCCACTAGGGGACTCCATCCATAGACCTGTTCACCAGTCCGGTGAATGCACAGCTTCCCCACTTTTGCAGGCCCATACCGCACCCGAGCAGGGTAGCTCTGGACGTGCTTCTCCTGAACTAGACCTCTGGGCTTCTGTATGCATTCCCCCCCCCACACACACTCCTCTCATTGCGAGGACCCTCCACAAGATTCAACGGGACAGAGCCTCAGTGATTCTCGTGGCCTCGACAGTCTTGGTTTCTGCTTCTACTCTGACTCTCGTCGGAGCCCCCGGTCCCTCTAGGCAGTGTCTCGGGTCTGCTGACACAGGAGGAGGGAGGGGTGCTTCACCTGAACCTGGACTCACTATCCCTAACAGCCTGGTGGCTGAACGGGTCTCTTTAGCCTCGCTACACTTCCCAGAGGAGATCAAGGAAGTCCTGCTCAGTCAGGGTTTACCTGAGCACCATTTCAGCCAACCATTTCCCGTTGAGGGTAAACCCTTCTCGGGCCAGCTTCTGGTCTCTTGCTTCATGTGAGGCCTCTTGCTTTCCAAGCCCCCTGTCTGGCCTCCATTGAAGGAGTTGGACCTGAACATTGTGCTCATGCAGCTGACGCAGCTGCCCTTTGAGCCGATGGCAACGTGCTCGCTTCAGCACCTCTTCTGTAAGGTAGTCTTCCTGGTGGCACTGACCTTGGCTCGGCGAGTCAGTGAGCTGCAAGCCCTCATGGTCACGGCTCCCTACACCAGGTTCTACGGGAACAGGATGGTCCTCCGAACTCACGGCCAAGTTCCTACCGAAAGTTGTCTTGGATTTCCATCTCAACCAAGAGATAGACTTACCGACTTTCTTCCCGATCAGGCGTCGGCGGTCCTGCATATGCTTGACTGCAAGAGGGCTCTCGCCTTCTACCTGCAGTGAACCCAGGGTCATCACAAGTCCGTCCAGCTCTTCATCCCTACGATCCTAACCGTCTGGGGCTTGCAGTCACCAAGCACACACTCTCCGTCTGTGTGGTGGACTGCATCACCTTCACCCAGGCAAAGGCTGGGGCCCCACTGGATCGGTGAGTCACTTGGCATCCATGCCAAGGGTGGTGTCTGTGGCTTCATTGCACTCAGTGCCTCTGATAGACATTTGCCGGCTGCGACCTGGTCTTCAGCAAATACCTTCGCTTCACATTACTGCCTGGAGAGAGAGTCCCGCCACGACAGCGCCTTCAGCCAGACTGTACTGTGTAATCTGTTTGGAGTATAAGCAACTCCTGCCCTCCGACCCTTCTTCTGCGGCTACCGAGTGCTTGGACCCCGAGGACCCAAGGACTCGGGCTCCCTTCGGATCATCGGCATCTGCTCACGGCTTTGCGGAGGCGCTTTTGCTTACAGGTTTCGGTAGCCTGTACCTGGGGAGTCACATAAGTGAGGACTGACTTCCTGCTTGTTCCTGGAGAAAGCGTAGTTACTCACCTGTAACAGGTGTTCTCCAGGGACAGCAGAAATCAGTCCTCACTACCCTCCCACCTCCCCTTAAGAGTTGCTGCTATTCTTATCTTTCCCTTGCCATCTGCTTAGTAGGGCTCACGCTATGGGACCTGACTGAGCAAGATGGTATCCTCAGGTGGGAAGAAGACCACACATTCGTAGCAGCAATCCCAAAGGCTTTCTTTGAAAGCTGGGGAATTGCTCTGTGTGGGCTCTATCGGTGCCAACGTCGCCCATAAGTGAGGACTGATGCCTGCTGTCCCTGGAGAGCACTTGTTACAGGTGAGTAACTACACTTTTGAGGAAACCATCAGCTTTAGCCAGACATCGTGACTCCAAAGTAATGATAGTAGCTCATTAAAGCTGACTATGTTGCAATGGACAGGGCTATGGAACAGTGCTTCATACTTTTCAGAGAAGCACATTTATTTCTGTACTGTAAAATAGTATGATTCCCTTGTTAGTCCACTTGAATGCCCCAAATTAAAGATTAATTTTAAAAATGATATACAGTAGATTGATGCAAGTGGAATTGGTTGAGATAGACAGTATTAGAATTTACGAAAGCATGGAAAGAAGCACAGAGGTGATCTGAGGGAGAAGAAGGGGTCATAGAACTTAATAGTTGATGTGGATAGGCAGAATTTACAGGCTATATGATCTTTATCTTCCATCATTTTTATTGAAGAAACTTATACTTTTATAGAGTAATTTTATATACCGGTAGGTTGCCAAAGAGGATACTGGTGCGAAAAAAAGGGGTTGGCTAGATATGTGTCGTTTTTTGATAATTTGCATGTATAATGGCACTGAAGGTTCCCTTAAGGAGCAAGATAGCCAGTGGTGGGTAAGGAACTTCCCTCCATGCCTGGACCTTCCCTCTGCTCAAGGCAAAAAGAGGATGGGGCCCTTACCTGCAACTAGGGAAGCCCCCAGGTTGGAGGAAAGCCAGTACTCAAGTCTCTTGTAGGCAGGGAAGATCCTCTGCATAGAATCAATGGCAGGAGAGTTTCTGTAGCCTGGGAGACTGGGGGAGGGGAAGAGGACCTGCAGTTTCCCTGGGAACACAGTCAGTATGTGCTCCTTTGCAGGAGCCAGTCACTGCCTGAGAGGGTGTTAATGTAACCCAGGAAACCAGAGGAGGGATTAAAGACAGGGAGTTTCCCTGAGATATAGAGGTCCAAGACTTGCAGCCTAACCAGGAGGGATTTAAACTTCCCAGGGGCAATGCGGAGTCATGTGCGAAGACTCATTGTGGGGCTTCATTTGCAAAAATATTTGCATATCCACTGGGCCTCATTTGCATATATTTAATTTTAATATTTATATGCTACCCATCAAAAATTTTAGGAGGCTTACAAAGGAGCTCTTCACAAACCTTTTTTGTCCCAGCAATGAATTAGGGACATGTTTACTAAACATTAATGTTTAAGTGCCATTGCAGCCATAGAAATGCACTTAGCATGTGTTAACATTTGTGAATACACATTAATCCTTAGTAAACATACCCCTTAATGAGTGTCTTAATAGCGTTTGCATGGACAGTGAGGATAAAGAGAGGCTACCATATTTCTACATTACTATTTATTTATTTATAAATAAATAAATTACTATCCTCCAGTGCCAACTGCCAGATACATTAGAAAGTACTATAAAACCCTGCTTATTTAGAATCCACAGCAGCAAACCCGACATACCAAAACAGCACAACCAGGACTCACACAGCACCAAATCCTACTTATCAAAAGGCAGCACTGAAAATATAAAACCAATACATCTCCTACTGAGAAAAGAGAGCAAATAGGACTGCTACATAGAAACTATGCAAACAGAATATCACAGTTCGGTCATATATGCAAAACATAGACAGACCATCACCAAATATAGAACAAGGAATCACAATTTAGAAATAGTGAAGGCAATTATTTATTTAACAGGCTTTTATACTGCTTTATCATTTCAGTCAAAGTGGTTTACATTATAACAAACTTGGTAATATTCATTAAACAGCACATTAATAACTTGGATTTTTCTGAGGCAATGGAGGGTTAAGTGACTTGCCCAAGGCCACAAGGAGTGCTGGTGGGAATCAAATCCTGGTCTCTTGGTTTCCAAGTCAGTGTTCTAACCATTAGGCTACTCCTCCTCCACTCCAACCGGAAACCCCAAAAGCCAAACTTCAGATGCACCACAATACTGGAAAGTAAAACTATAAATTAATTTCCTCTTGTACTGAAGAAATACAAAAACATCAGTGATTCACCTTTCCCAGAGCTGACATATTCCAGTTTATTTATTTTTTATTTATTTTATTTAAACGTTTTTTTTTATACCGCCCCTTCCAGCAATCGGGGCAGTTTACAATGGAACTAAAACATGTTGATACATGGAACATATTAACTGGTACAATTTAAGCATGGAACTTAGAACAGTAACTATATACTACCAGTACACACTATTTTATAAATGCATAGTGATGGCTGGAATTTCTTAGCTGTATACAGTGAATTAGAGGAGGGGAAATGGGGTGGGATAGACTGTTGGGGTGGATGGGAGGGTGGAGTTATTGGATATATTGTTTATAAGGTAAGCGTTATAATGTAAGAAAAGGTGTGTTTTCAGTTCCTTGCGGAAAGTTAGGAGATCTTTGATAGCTCGGATTTGGTCAGGGAGGGCGTTCCAAAGTGTAGGGGCTGTGTATCTGAATGCCCTGTTACTTGTGTGTGCTCTTTTGTTTTGCGTATTAGGGTTGGGACTTGCAGAAGGTTTTGGGCATGTTTTCGCTTGTGTCTGGTGTTAGTTTGTGGTTTTATTATGTAGCAGCAGAGCGCAGACAAACCAATGATACCAGGAGTCTGTTCAGAAGGTCCAAATCATTTATTTGTGCACAAGTCTCAAGCAGAATCAAATTCAAAATGGCTGAGCAATGGCTGTTAGTGAAACAACAACTTATATACTGTTCTTGTCCATTCTAGGTATAGGCAAACTTCTCATTGGTCCCGGTAACCCCTTTCACCCCATCTATTGGTCCCGGTAACATTACGTATATCCAATTAGGACTTTGGACTGGGCTTAGCACCTGCTTACCCCCCTTCTAGTCCCAATTACAATGGTCAGTTCTTCCAACTTTGATACTTCTCTCCTCCAAGGTCATTTAGCTAGCTAGAACATGTGGTAAAGCAGGGCACTGTAACTTTTCTTTCAGCAGTGTTAATTAATTCCATAGAAGCTCTGCTCTCTTATCAATACCAATTAAACTTGTTTTTCTATATTTTCTGAGTTTCGATTCTGCTTAGCTATACTAAATTATACTCAGTTAAATTTTGATTCTATGGTAGCAGCATTTAGGGGAATATGTAATTCCTTTGGGCCTCTCCACAGGCTTCATTTACAGGTCAAGCTACTCAGGCCTCTCTGCTCATTTCAGACACCATGGATCATAGGCCTTCGCCTACCACATTCCCCCCTTTGATTAATCTCACCCTATGATTAATAAGGTGTGAGATTTAAATCACTCAATTACACTGGGGTCGGGTTCCGACCATGTATAGTAGGATTAGGGTGCCATAAGGCTAAAATCTTAGTTGCGGTTTTCCGCTCCACTGTATTCTCAATAACACTGTTAATAGAACGCATAGAACATGGGATTATACATGGTAACATAAAGAACAAAGCTACAAAGATTAGTATTATCATGGCAAAAGTAGTGAATCCTCCTAATCCAGAGAAGATAGATGCAAACCAATTGGGGATGTTAAGACTATGCCAGGTCTGTACTGGCACATAAGTTTGCTTCCGCATGTGTTCAGCAATTTCTTCAACAACTTGACCCTTATCGTCTATCTTCAAACAACAATTCGTGAGGTTCAGCTTACCACAAACTCCTCCTTCAGCAGCTAATAAGTAATCTAGTGCCAAGCGATTTTGATAGATTGCAGTACGCATTTGTGTGCTTTGTCTAGCTAAAAGTGTAAGTGCTTGGCTGGTTTCATTAGTAATGAGTTCAACTACCGCTTGCAAGCGTATAATTCTATTCAACATATAAATTGGGGTACGATATCCCCACATGCCATCTTGCTCCCAAGTGGCAGGTCCATAATAAGCAATGATTCGCTCTGGTGGCCAATCCTCACCATCCCATTTCTCCCACTTGCCTATCTGTAAAGCTGCTCTCTTCTGTCTCTTTGAATAAACTGGGTAGCCTAATTGTTCTCCATGCTCTGTGGGCAATAAAAAGAAAGAGGGTCGAATAGTTCCTAAGACACACGCTCCTCCCCAATGGATAGGGAGTTGAGCATATGCTCGGGTTCCGCAAATCCAATATAGGCCTGGTGGGGCTTGCCAGCTATGACGCTGGTTGAGGTTAGTCCATAAAGGGGCAAGCTCTGGAAACCTCGCTAATGGATTGGTGGGTTCAGATTCATTAACTCCTGACCACCAAGATGTTTGCTTTGTAGTATGATTATAAAACTTCTGGCTAAGACAGACAAGCTGTCCTACCTTAGAGATAAACTGGGGTCCAGTTCGAGCATAACACAGACGTCCAACTATTGGGTGTGCTAATACCCATTCACTGGTTGTCTTGTGTAGCTCTGGTTGTAAATTACTGAGTAATTCAATTCTTGGGCCTCCCAAGGCCACTGATCACCCATCTTGGTCCCACCACAAAAATAACAATCTGAGATATGGAGACTGGAGACCACAGCTCCAGCCAACTCTAAGAACAAATTCTGAGAAGGGTGAGGAATATCAAACTTATTTATGTGCATGGTTTCATAGAAAGTGTTGTGTATATGATACTTTGATGATCGATGGGCTTGAGTATTTGGTCTAATATATACAATGGTCCCTGGATCTGATCCAGAACCTGCAATGCGTAATCCAAATTTATACCCTTGTTTCCATGCACTGGGATCGGCTATTAACAACTCTAGTGGATTACAAGTACCTGTCTTACAAGTTTTAGAATTCTTCGCATATGGCTTGGTTAAGGCAGCCATTCGATTATCTCTAGTATTTTCTATCGGGCCAGTTTGCCATGTAGCATAGAACACACATTCCCACCTCGGGCAATAATAGTCTTTAACTGGTGCTGTGCTATATTTATCTGCTACACCTCGTTTACTTATGCAGGCACCCCATCCTGTGGTTCCTTCAGGACACATATATTTATGATCATTAGCATAAGCTTTCTCCCAATTGGCACACTTTGAACGACTATCTCTATTGATGGCATCACAGGCATCAAAATACAAAGTAGCAGGCTGTGTGGGATCAGTAAGTGGGGGTGTAGCATTGAGTATAGCTCCATCTGCATCATTCCATCTTATTTCTAGGGTATAATAAGATGGGTTCTGATGTGGGTTAAAACAAACTTTAGATTTACCTTTAGTACAAACATTCAGTTCAGTGGTGTTATAAATACACCGACTTACTGTACCAGTACAGGTATAGTAAGAATGATAAAGCAAAGTCTGAGTCACTTTCATTCCAGTCCGAGTAGTAGTAATGCAGGCAGTACATGGGGGTAAAGCATATACCAGTTCAAAAGCAAGCAGCCAAAGCAAAATAGAAACAAAGATGCATGTTGATTGTAGTTCTTCTGGATCTCCGCTGGAAAATCTTGACCACGTCGTCTTCTTCTTCTGGCGCAATGCTGACCCGTTTGCTAATAAAGCAATTCAACGGGTGTCAATGTTGATTGAAGATCCTCCAAAAGTCTCGTTATGCGATGATGCCAACTTAGCAAGTGTAGTTGGCCTGATGAAAGTCTATAAAGGCACAGTTAGTCGATGAAGAAAACAAATGTCTTTGCTGTATTGGGGACAACAATCCTCTTCGAAAGACTTGGCTGCTGTAGGACAGTATAGTTCATGAGTGTCCCCGATAAGTTTAGGCTGCTGGCTGCCTTCGTAAGGTAAGACGCAAAGGGATGTCAGGATGTGGCTCCGCTGTCCACTGGTCCTGATCTGGAACTGCTGCTGGCTTGACTCTGCTGTGATGAATCCAGGACTCGATTTCTGCTACCTTTACTGCAGTTGGGGTAGACAGGATGACGGTATATGGTCCCTTTCAATGAGGTTCCAACGGTGTCTTCTTCCAATCTTTGATCCACACCGAGGTACCAGGCTTATAGGGATGCAGTGGTTCCGTCAAATTGATAGGCAACTGGTCCTGTATCCACGTGTGGAGAGTCTGCAGAACAAAACTAAGAGATAGAAGTTCTTGTCTGGTTATTTCTGAACCAATCTGTGGCAAACTACCCTTAACACCCTGCACTATTGGTGGGGGTTTGCCATACATAACTTCAAAAGGGGAAAATCCTGATGATTTTACAGGAGCTGAGCGTATTCTAAGTAATGCTATTGGGAGAACCTGGGGCCACTTCAGGTGGGTCTCCTGACATAGCTTGGACATCTAAGATTTCAAAGTTCTATTCATTCGCTCAACTTTCCCTGAACTTTGGGGTCTGTATGCAGTGTGCAACTTCCATTGTATCTGTAAGGCACTTGCTAACTGCTGGGTAATCTGGAATACAAACGAGGGTCCATTGTCTGACCCTATTACTGCCGGAATTCCAAATCTGGGGATAATTTCTCTTAGCAAAACTTTAGTTACTTCTCGGGCTTTTTCAGTCTTGGTGGGGAAAGCTTCCACCCACCCAGAGAAGGCACAAACTAATACTAACAAGTAGCGATATCCATTGGCTTTTGGCATTTCAGTAAAATCTACTTGCAGGTGGTGCATGGGGGTTACACCTCCTGACTGAACTCGTGGTGGTGGCGTGGGACCCTGTTTGGCATTATTCTTGGCACAAATTAGACACTGGCGAGCTACTGAGGCTGACAGGGCTCCCAATAAGGCGATACAAAAATGTGGTCTGAGTGCTTTCTCCATAGCACTCTTCCCATAGTGTGTGGCTTGATGAAAAGCTTTGACAAAGGCTGGTCCCAATGATTCAGGGATCACTATTCGTCCTGGAGGTTGACTGCCCTCGGGAGGTGGCAGTTCAATCCATCCATCCTTCAGTACTCCCTCTTCTTTATTACAGTAGTAGTCCAATTCTTTGGTGGTATATCGTGGTGTCCATAGATTAAGGGGTACTGGAAACAATGCTGCTTGTTTTGGCATGGCTTGTGGTGAAATTTGGCCTGTCATGGCTGCTTTACGTGCTGAAGCATCAGCAAATCTATTTCCTTGGGCAACTTCTCCTTTTCCCGCTTGGTGTCCTCGACAGTGTATGACAGCTACACGTGTCGGGGCCCATACTGCGTCTAGTAACATCAATATTTCTGGGCCATATTTGATTGATTTGCCTCCTGAGGTAATGAGCCCTCGTTCTTTGTAGAGAGCTCCATGTGCATGCAAAGTGGTGAAGGCATATTTTGAGTCTGTGTATACGTTCAGCAGAAGTCCTGCACCCAATACTAGTGCTCTGGTGAGTGCTATCAATTCTGCTTTCTGTGCTGATGTGCCTGATGCAAGAGCTGATGATTCAATAACTTTCTCCTGAGTTACTACTGCATACCCTGCACAACGTTGTCCATCGATAATGAGACTACTTCCATCCACAAAATAAGTCTGGTCAGGATTCTCTAGGGGCACATCAGTTAAATCGGGTCGACTTGAAAATACAGTATCCATGACTTCTATACAGTCATGCTCCGGGGGGTCCTCGCTGATTGGTATCAGGGTAGCTGGGTTCAAGGCATGGCTCACTTCCAGTTGTATTTGTGGATTTTCACATAACATGCTTTGGTATTTCAACATCCGAGAATTGGTGAGCCAATGATTTGCTTTTTGTTCCATAAGGGCAAGTACCGCATGTAGTACTGTGACGCGTAGATTCTGTCCTAAGGTGAGTTTATCTGCTTTACTTACTAATAGTGCTGTAGCTGCAACAGCTCTCAAACATGGTGGCCATCCTTTGGCCACAGTGTCCAACTGTTTTGATAAGTACGCTACGGGTCGTTCCCAATGTCCCAATTTCTGAGTCAACATGCCTAGGGCATTTCCGTGCATCTCATGCACGAATAGATGGAAAGGCTTGTGGACATCTGGCAACCTGAGTGCTGGTGACGACATCAGTTCTTCCTTCAGGGTCTTGAAAGCTGTATCTTGCTCAAGTCCCCATTCTAATGGTGATTTTTCTTCTCCCTTGGTGGCTTCATATAGTGGTTTGGCAATCTGAGCAAAGTTAGGTATCCATATCCGGCAGTATCCTGCTGCTCCCAGAAAGGCTCTGACTTGCTTTCTGGTAGTTGGGGTTGGGATACTGCACACGGCTTCTTTTCTCTCGCGTCCCAATTGTCGACTTCCTTTGGTTAAACGAAAGCCCAAATATTTTACTTCTTTTTGGCATAGCTGTGCTTAGGCTCTGGAAACTTTGTATCCGGCTTCATCCAATAGTTGCAAGAGGTCAGTAGTGGCTTGTATACATTCACTTTCAGATGTGGCGGCTACCAGTAGATCATCTACATATTGGAGGAGTACTCTTCTTTCAGGGGCTACTGGATAGCTTGAAAGATCTTGGTTTAGTGCAGCACTGAAAATGGTAGGTGAGTTCTTGAATCCTTGAGGTAATCGTGTCCAAGTGAGTTGGCCCCGCCTCCCCGAGACAGGGTCCTGCCATTCAAAGGCAAACAGCAATTGGCTAATTGGGGCTAATCTTATGCAAAAGAACGCATCTTTTAAGTCCAAAACAGTAAAATAGGTGGCTTCAGCAGGAATCAATCCTAAGAGTGTGTAGGGATTTGGCACAACTGGATGTATAGTCTCAACGGCTTCATTCACTCTCCTTAGATCCTGCACTGGGCGGTAGTCACCTGTCCCAGGCTTCTGCACTGGCAGGAGAGGTGTGTTCCATGGTGACTGACAAACTTTGAGTAGGCCATACTCCAGTAGCCTTAACAAGTGGCGATGGATGCCTTCAATTGCTGCTCTTGGGAGTGGATATTGCTTGACATGTGTTGGCTGTGCACTAGGCTTGAGATTCACAATTATTGGAGCTATATGTTTGGCTAGGCCTGGTGGATTGCCTTCTGCCCATACTCCAGGAGGGGCATCAATGCTTTTCAAAGTAGGTTCAAAATAAGTATCAATAATTGGCTCAGTACTTGGCTCAGTACTATAATATCTCCATTCTTCTTCTTGAGGAACAGTGAGCACCATTAGTCCAGCAGGTTTTGTCTGGGAATTCACTGTCATTTGCATCTCTCCTTTCTCAGTAAAGGTTATTTGGGCCTGCAGCTTGGCTAGCATATCTCGTCCCAGTAATGGCACTGGGCATTCTGGCATGTAAAGGAATTGGTGCGTTATTTGCTGTCCTCCACAACATGAGTGCAGCAGTCTTAAATGCTTGGCCCCTCCACTTCTGCTGCCATATTTTTCAATGGTCCAGAACTACCAACAAACTACCCTGGATAAATCTCAAAGTATGGTCCAGATGATACCACTACAGCATACCCTGCAGATAATTCAGCCCAACCTCTCTCGGCACATTAAACATGAATACTAACATTTTGAACACAGTGTTCATGTATCTGTAGCCAATTCAATTGCTTCAGCGCATCACTGATTTCCTCAGACTCCTACCTGACACCACTCGTGAAGCTGCATTTTGGACCACTTGCATCTTTCTCACTGCCACCTCTATCAACCCCACATATAAGAGGTTATTTTAATCCAAACTCCATTATCACCAAGGCCTGAGTAATCACATGCATTGCCACCTTTTCCAAAATGAGTGCAACTGGCACATCATTCTCAGCTGGCCATAGGCCATACGAACCACCTTAGAGACTTGAGCCAGCATCGACAAGTCAGCATCAAGTAGCACGCCCAAGTCCCTCATCTCCTTTTTCCAGCCCAGCCTCTCTTCCCCCCTTCCCCCCCCCAATACACAACCACTCCGGTAATGCTTCAGGCTCTAACTCCCTTCTAACTCCCCACAAACCAAAACCTCAACTTTGACTTAAGAACATAAGATATGCCATACTGGGTCAGACCAAAGTCCATCAAGCAGAGTATCCTGTTTCCAACAGTGGCCAATCTAGGACATACGTTCCTAGCAGTTTCCCCAAAAGACACAGGTTCCACAATGCTTGTATTGGGTTAAGCATTGATATCCTGGGTCCCTTTTTAATATTGGCCTTTGGACCTTTCCTCCAGGAACTTGTCCAAACCCTTTTTAAACCCAGCTACACTAACAGCCATCCTCCAACCAGTCAACCACTCTGTGCAAACAGATATTGGCACTTTTTAAAGTGACCACCTTATCTATCCCTAGAGGTGCTACAATCTGTATATCATCTGCATATACTCCCCCCTTCCCCTCAAACCAAAGCTACAAACTATAGGCTGGTAAGCCTTATCTCGATGGTGGGAAAAGCAATGGAAGCATTCCTGAAAGGGAGAATAGTGGACTTTCTTGAAACCAATAGGTTGCATGATCAGAGGCAACATGGTTTTACCAAAGGACAATCATGCCAAACAAATTTGATTGAGTTCTTTGACTGGGTGACCAGAGAACTAAATCAAGAGCATGTGATAGATGTGATCTACCTAGATTTCAGCAAAGCCTTTGATACTCTTTCTCATAGGCTTATCAATAAACTAAGCAGCCTGGGATGGGTTTCAAAGTGGTGATCATAAATTGGTTGACTGACAGATGACACAAGGTGGTGGTAAATGGAACTCACTTGGATGAAAGGAAGGTGAGTAGTGGCGTGTCCCAAGGATCAGTCATAGGACCGGTACTGTTCAATGTATTTGTGAGTGATATTGTTGAAAGGAAAATTCTGCCTTTTTGCAGATGACATGAAAATTTGCAACAGAGTGGACTCCTCTGAGTAAGTGAACAACATGAGGAAAGATCTACAAAAGCTGGAAGAATGGTTTAGTGCTGGCAGTTAAGATTTAATGTGAAGAAGTGCAGAGTCATGTACTTGGGATGCAGAAATCCAAGGAAATTGTATGCGATAGGGGGCAAGAGGATGGTGTTGTCACTCCCTCTTCTTGTATGTGTAGGCGGTCGCCTGGTAGAAGTGGACGTGACCACAAATTTATATCCCTTGTGTGTGCTGTTGTCTATGTTCCTTGTAGTTGTGAGCCAAGACGAATACAGCCAAGGTTTTGGGGTAACAATAAGTTTATTGTTGCACAGGAATTGATATCTACTACCCCTTTAAACAGAAATAAATGGATGCTTCTCCCAACCAAAATGAAGTTACGTGGTATAACACAGTCCTCCTGATAACTCTCAGGCAAGTCCGTTCCAACAGAATAACCAAACTTCTTTCAGCTTCAAACATTAAATGCTTTTCCTATTATCAACAGAGTCTTCATAAACAGCTTCATATAACAGATAACACAACCATAGTGTACTCCTCTTTCACAGCTGCTTAATAGACTGAGTTTTACACTTTGGCAGCTCTCAGCCTCTTTCAGTGTAAAAGCTCCCTTGCAATTAGTCGGGCTTTGTTCAGTACTTCTCAACAGCACAACGTTACACAGCTCTCACTCTTTATGGCAATAAGCGCAATCTGTTTCCATGTCAGAGTATTCAGATCCTATCAAAGCTTCCTCAGTTTGCATAGGTTCCTCGTCTGACTCTGATATATCCTGCTTATTTACAGGGGCTTCCAGATCAACAGGCTTCCATTGCTCTAATAAAGTGCTAAGCTGTTTCCAGCTAAAGTTCTTCTTACTGGGAGGTAGGGTGGAGGAATTTAAAATACCAGACTCCTTTAACACAGCTTTAAGGGAATCTAAAGGGCTCACCTTTTTCCTGGTACTTCTAGCTTTCACTGGCTGGGCATAAGGCAAACATTTGTCCCCAAACTGCTTCACGGATTCCCTCGTGGCAAACTGCTCAGCAGGGTTTGTTTCCAACTCCTGTCTCTGCAGCACCCAATCAGCTTCAAAGCACCTGTGCTCCTTTCAGAACTTGAGCTACAGATACATTGTCTGCCTTGGGAATGTTTGGACAGCTTTTTTAAACGGAACTCTGTTTCTGCCTAAGCTCCCACCTGTGTGCACAGCTTCAACGGAAGAGTCCTCAGAAGAACTTCTCTCTCTCCTAGATAAGGTTTCCAACCTTTCCCTTTGAGGTTTAAAGGTTCTTCTCTCCTCCTTCTCTCTGCTGCTTGTCCAGTGATAATTCCTCTCTCTTTCAAGATGCTTTCCCAGAGGTTTCTCCAAGCACCCCTCCTGGAACTTCTCCTTCCTGTTCCTGTTCTCGGACTCTCTCTCAGTCCTTCTGCTGTTCCCCAGCACCCCCTCCTTTAGAACTGTTACTTCCTGCTTAAGTGTTTGGGGCTGTCCTATGGGCTTTGACTCCGCCCCCTTGCCTCTCACGTCAGCTCCCTTGGTTGTCATAGAGCTGAGGTGTGGCTCTCTCTCTATCTTTCTAAGCATAGAGTTTCTCTGAGTTGGAGGTTTAACCCTTTCCTTGCCTGTACTGCTGTCTGCTTCAGGGGAAAGAAACTGTTTCAACCTCCTGTTTCTAGTGCTTAACCCCTCTGCACCATCACATAACCCCCCACTTAAGATATTCCGGGCTGGCTGGCCATTTCTATCAATTCTATCTTGGGCATGGTAGCTAACAGAGGTATCACTTTTTATAGCCAAACGAGCTAGGGCTACTCGTTCGTGCCACGGCCGTAAGACATTTATATGGAAAATTTGCTGTTTTCCCTTCCTAGTTTCTACAGCATACGTGGCTGGTCCTACTTGTTTGACAACCCAGCAGGGTCCTTTCCAGGTACTCTCAAACTTTGGGTTTCGACCCGGCATCATTATAATAACTTTTTCCTCTACCTCTAAGTGACGGGGCCGGGTGCGACGGTCATAATATTTTTTTTGACGTGCTTGACTGGCTGTCATATTTTCCTCTACTACCTGGGACGTACGCTGCAAACGTCCTCTTAAATCCTTCAAAAACTTGGGTACCTCCACCTCCTCTATAGTGGGTTCCACCCATTGATCCCGCAAGATGTCTAATACTCCTCTAGGTGCTCGCCCATACAGGAGCTCATATGGTGAGACGCCTAGGGAAGCCTGCTTCCTTTCCCGGCAGGCATATAATATAAAGGGGAGCATCATGTCCTACTCGGTCATCTCCCCCTCTAGACTTTTCCTTAACAACCTCTTGATGGTCTGGTTCTGCCGTTCCACCAGACCGTTAGACTGAGGATGGTATGCAGCCGTTCTAATATGTCGAATGCCAAAGGCATCCCAGACCTGAGCGAGATAACGAGATAAAAAATTAGTGCCCCTGTCTGTTAGGATTTCTCGAGGAAATCCCACCTCGCAAAAAAGTTTCAATAATTCGCCAGCAATAGTGCGGGCCGACGTATTCCTTAGCGGAATTGCCCAGGGAAATCGTGTGGCTTGATCCACAATAACTAAAATGTACTGAAACCCCCTGGGAGTTCGGATTAATGGTCCTACCATATCCATTGCTATTCGTTCTATCGGCCGTGATATAAGGGGTATGGGCATCAAAGGTACTTTCCTGGGCGGAAAGGGGGTGACTTTCTGACAAGAGGGACATGCTTCACAAAATTTTGCTGTCTCCCTGAAAACCCCCGGCCAATAAAAACGGTTTAAAATCTGATCCAACGTGCCCTGGACCCCTTTGTGTCCCCCTAAAGGATGGTCATGGGCCAACCTTAAGACCAAATTTTTGAAAGTATTAGGCACCACTAACTGTTTCCTGACATTACTGGAATAAGGATCCAAGCTCTCTCGATATAATACATTTCCCTCTAAGTAGAAATGGGGCAACGATCCGGTTCCCTTGTTGGCGTAGTCAAAGGCACGAGTCAACGCCGGATCTTGCCTCTGTTCCTCGGGAAATGAGGGGAACTTCTCCACTAACTCGGCTGAAGCCCATGGTAGTTCTTGTCCTCCGGCTAATTCTGCTCGATTTCGGGCCCTGCTGTGCCTCTCGTGACGCTTTTCCCCCTTTTTAAGTTTTGCACGGTCCCTGGGATGAGTCACTAAGCCGCTGTGCGAGGGCAACCCTGACATCGGATCATTAAAGAGATCCTGTCCCTCCTGACTGGCCTTACTTTGAGCCCGCGTGGACACCAGGCCTAACCTAGATCCCTCCTTATGGAAAGGTGTCCCCTGTTTTTCCTTTATTTCACCTCCTACGGGTCCCTTTTTTATCTTTGCTGGCTTTTGGGTTCCTGCTTCAGTTATGGCTGCTAGTCCTTTAACTAGGCCCTTCCTGAACTGAGGCCAGTCCCTACCTAAAACCAATGAATGTGGTAGTCTAGGTACTACTGCCACCGGGATTTTTTTCCTTAAGCCTAAACCTTCCACGGTAACTGTGTGTAGTGGATACGCTGAAGCAGCTCCGTGTACACATCTTATTCTTATCTTTCTCTCAGGATGGTTCAAGGAATCCTCCCTCTGAGTTTCAATCTCCCTCCACAATCTTTCAGAAACCATTGATTGGTCGGCGCCGGAATCTAGGAGCGCTTCAACCGGGATATTGTTAACTGTCACGGCTAGTAAAAATCCCTCCCCAACCTCCTGGGATTGGGTGGTCACTAGCACTACTTTGGCTCTACAATCCCTCTTTATGTGACCTTTCTCTCCCCATGAAAAACACTTTCGCTGTTCCCAACCAGTTCTCTGTAAGGGTCTTTTTTGTACAAATTCCCCTAACATTACCTTATCTTTCTTTCCTGGGATTCCCAAAACTGCTGGACCCGAAACGCCCACCTTCCTCTGGCTGATGGCCTCAGCCTCTATGAAGCGTTCAGCTAGGGAGATGGCATCTCTTGTGTTTCTGCAGTCTTGCAGAATCAGGAAAGACTGTAATGCTCCTGGTACAGCATCTAGAAATTGTTCCAAAACAATATCATCCAAAATTGTATCAATACTTTTCCCCTCTGGAGTTAGCCACTTATACACTAGTGCTTTAATTCGGTGGCATAAGGCCTGTGGTGTTTCGCCTGGGATTAATTTACACCTACGCAAAAGGCGGCGATAAACCACTGGAGTTAAGCCCATCCGTTCTCTAATGGCTTTTTTCACTTCCTCATAATTGGTGGCCAGATCATTGGGCATAGCTCGGTAGGCTGCGAGAGCCTCTCCCATGAGGGATGTTGCCAACCACTTATGAGAGCGATGCGTTCAAATACCTCCAGATAGTCATCCACATCATCATCTTTCGACAATTGCCCCAAAGATAATACACCTTTGCCTAAGGCTCCCAGTCCCGATATAGTTCCTAGAGAACCTGACACAGTCCTCAATGCCTCTGCCGTCTGTTTCTGCTCGCCAATCCACGTGCCCAGCAGATCCATCAGTGGTTTTTGTTGGAACCTCAGCATCTCAGCCGTTCTTTCTTGGGCTTGGGCTGACATCTCCTGCTGTTGCTGGAATCTCTCCGCCATCCAGCTCAACAGCTGTGCTGGTTCCATCGCTATTTAGCTGCAAGAAAACAGAAAGCAAAACCAAGTGTGGCTCACACACAATCACTCCCTCTCTCTGCCTCCAATCCGGTTCTGCAACACCCCTACCCCCTTGTAGCAGTATCTGAGTTAACCCCCTCTCATCTACGGGTTACCTGCTACAAGTGGTGAATCTCACTTATCAGCACTGCGGTACCACAGGAACACCCGGTCCGGTCCGCCTCCGCCGATACTCCACTCCGAGTTTTCCTTTGCAGAACTGGGTAAGCTCTGTATGAGTGTTGGTTTCCTTCCGCCAAAAGCTTCTATGGTGTCTCAGGATCAGCCTTTTTATTTCAGTGAGGTAGTAGCTTAATCCTGCCAACTACGCCAGCTGTCACTCCCTCTTCTTGTATGTGTAGGCGGTCGCCTGGTAGAAGTGGACGTGACCACAAATTTATATCCCTTGTGTGTGCTGTTGTCTATGTTCCTTGTAGTTGTGAGCCAAGATGAATACAGCCAAGGTTTTGGGGTAACAATAAGTTTATTGTTGCACAGGAATTGATATCTACTACCCCTTTAAACAGAAATAAATGGATGCTTCTCCCAACCAAAATGAAGTTACGTGGTATAACACAGTCCTCCTGATAACTCTCAGGCAAGTCCGTTCCAACAGAATAACCAAACTTCTTTCAGCTTCAAACATTAAATGCTTTTCCTATTATCAACAGAGTCTTCATAAACAGCTTCATATAACAGATAACACAACCATAGTGTACTCCTCTTTTACAGCTGCTTAATAGACTGAGTTTTACACTTTGGCGGCTCTCAGCCTCTCAGTGTAAAATCTCCCTTGCAATTAGTCGGGCTTTGTTCAGTACTTCTCAACAGCACAACGTTACACAGCTCTCACTCTTTATGGCAATAAGCGCAATCTGTTTCCATGTCAGAGTATTCAGATCCTATCAAAACTTCCTCAGTTTGCATAGGTTCCTCGTCTGACTCTGATATATCCTGCTTATTTACAGGGGCTTCCAGATCAACAGGCTTCCATTGCTCTAATAAAGTGCTAAGCTGTTTCCAGCTAAAGTTCTTCTTACTGGGAGGTAGGGTGGAGGAATTTAAAATACCAGACTCCTTTAACACAGCTTTAAGGGAATCTAAAGGGCTCACCTTTTTCCTGGTACTTCTAGCTTTCACTGGCTGGGCATAAGGCAAACATTTGTCCCCAAACTGCTTCACGGATTCCCTCGTGGCAAACTGCTCAGCAGGGTTTGTTTCCAACTCCTGTCTCTGCAGCACCCAATCAGCTGACTGCTTCAAAGTACCTGTGCTCCTTTCAGAACTTGAGCTACAGATACGTTGCCTGCCTTTGGAATGTTTGGACAGCTTTTTAAATGGAACTCTGTTTCTGCCTAAGCTCCCACCTGTGTGCACAGCTTCAACGGAAGAGTCCTCAGAAGAACTTCTCTCTCTCCTAGATAAGGTTTCCAACCTTTCCCTTTGAGGTTTAAAGGTTCTTCTCTCCTCCTTCTCTCTGCTGCTTGTCCAGTGATAATTCCTCTCTCTTTCAAGATGCTTTCCCAGAGGTTTCTCCAAGCACCCCTCCTGGAACTTCTCCTTCCTGTTCCTGTTCTCGGACTCTCTCTCAGTCCTTCTGCTGTTCCCCAGCACCCCCTCCTTTGGAATTGTTACTTCCTGATTAAGTGTTTGGGGCTGTCCTATGGGCTTTGACTCCGCCCCCTTGCCTCTCACGTCAGCTCCCTTGGTTGTCATGGAGCTGAGGTGTGGCTCTCTCTCTATATTTCTAAGCATAGAGTTTCTCTGAGTTGGAGGTTTAACCCTTTCCTTGCCTGTACTGCTGTCTGCTTCAGGGGAAAGAAACTGTTTCAACCTCCTGTTTCTAGTGCTTAACCCCTCTGCACCATCACAGTGTGCATGGACCAGAAGAAGGACTTCGGAGTGATTGTTTCTGAGGATCTCAAGGTGGCAATAAAATGTGACAAGGCAGTGGCCAAAGCCAGAAGAATGCTGAGTTGCATACAGAGAGGAATAACCATCAGAAAGGAGGCGGTATTAATGCCCCTGTACAAGTCGTTGATGAGGCCTCACTTGGAGTATTGTGTTCAGTTTTGAAGACCATATCTCACAAAGGATATAAAAAGACTTGAAACAGTTCAGAGGAAGGCGATCAAAATGATTTGGAGCCTGCGCCAGAAGATGTATGAGAAGAGACTTGAAGACCTAAATATGTATACCCTAGAGGAGAGGAAGGACAAGGGAGCTATGATACAGCCGTTTAAGTACTTGAAGGGTATTAATTAATTTTATTTATTTATACTTCTTTTTATACTGCCTTTCTCCTATTCAAAGCAGTTTACATAAAACCAATAAGCTTAACAGGGCATTGAAATGCAGACTGTTGTACAGAGAACCAGAACCTATTAATAGCAATAGCTATATACATGGTCACTTAATAATAATGCAATCAACATATGTACATTTGGGAAGTGTGCAATGCTTGGCCTGAAGGACTTCCAGAGGGGAAGAGCAGTGTCTAGAGTAGAGGACTGTCTGGGTGGGGTTAGGCGGATCGTGCATCTGGGATTGAAGCTGCGTTGAAATGATCTTGAAAAAGGTGCGTTTTCAGTTTCTTCGGGAAATCAGTCAGGTTGGAAAATTCTTTTAGGGCTGGTGATAGGATGTTCCATAGTGTGGGAGTGAATAAGGCAAATGCATGGTTACATGTGACCTTCTTGCTTCTGACCTTCTGAGGTGGGATTGAAAGGAGGTTGAGGGTGCTATGGCGTCGCAGTTTATCATTGTTGGATTTTGTAATTAAGGACTGTAGACAGCTTGCTTGACTCCCTGTGTAGGACTTTAAGTATTATGATTAGAACCTTGTATCTAATTCTTGATGAGATGGGGAGCCAGTGTAATTGCATTAGTATGGGATTGATATGATGGCACTGTAGATTAATCTTGCTGTGGTATTCTGGGCTATTTGTAAAAGCTGAAGGGTGCATTTAGGGAGATCTTGATATATGATTTTCCAATAGTACAGGATAGGGATGATCAAAACATGACACACTGTTTGGAATAGATCTGGCATTAATAGAGAGCGAAGATTCTTCAGGTTTCTTAATTTGTGATAGATGGAGGTGGTTGTTTTCTTATTATCGGGTTGAAAATTCAAACGCTGATCTAATATGATACCCAGATATTTTACTTCCGTTTTCACTGTAATGGTCACATTGTTCATTTTTAAGGTTTATGGTGGAGAGAAGGATGAAACAGCGGAAAGAAATAGGGCTTCTGTCTTATCAGGATTGATGAATAAATTGTGCAGGCTCAACCATTTCCTCACATCAGCAAAGCATTTGTGTAGAGTGAAGAAGTCTGGTTATAAGGTGTTGAAAGGCATGAAGAACATGATGTCGCCAGCGTACTTCTGATAAGATATTTGTGGGTTCTGAATATGTCACATATTTGCTGGATGAATATGTTGAAAAGTAGGGCTGAGAGGCTCGAACCTTGAACACCAAGAATTTGAGTGAAGGGAAGTGAAGCCTTCTGTCCAATTCTGACTTGCTGTTTTCTGCCATGTAGGTAGGAGGTGAACCAATTAAGAGTATTTCCTTGGAGTCCAATGTCCTTAACACTTTGTAGAATCTGGTGATGTGGGAGGGAATCAAAAACAGAGAAGACGTCCAGGAATACAAGAAGGGCACCTTGAGAGATGGTTTGAGTGCATGTTATGATTGTGTTGAGCAGAGATGAAATGAGGGTCTCGACACTGTGGTTCTGTCTGAACCCATGGTGGAAAAGGTCCAGAGGTGCGTAATCAGGGGGATAATCTTGGCGTTGAGTTTGAACTATTCTCTCAATTATATTTGCAATAAAAGGAATACTAGAGGTTGGTCTGTATGACTTAAGGGAATTGAGATCAAGGTTCGGGCTTTTTTGGAGAGGTCTGATCGAACTCTGTTTCAGAAGGGTGTGCATTGTGCCTAGTGCTAGGAATGTGTGAACAATGATTGGTATGTGAGGGCTTAGATCTACTCTGGCAATCTTGACCCAGGACACTGAGCATTGGTCAAGGGCCGAGGTAGTTGTGTTGAGATTCTTGATTGTATCTGAATGTTTTTGAGTGATGGTAGTTCAAACTGTGACCATGTTTTTAGAGTCGGGGCAGATCCTCGAAATTCAGGGACATTGGGAGATGGTTTGTCAGGTGGACCTGCAATTGTTTATATTGGAGGTGGTTAGCCTTCCTTTGTGTGAATATTCTATCCAGTGGATTCCCTCTATTTGGTTCCTTCATGAGTGACTTTACTATGGAGATGAGTTCTCTTGGCTGATTTATTGCACTCATGATGACGTTTGTGTAATTTTTTTTTTGTTGTGTCTTAGAGTTTCTTCGGTGTATAATCCAAGCTCTTCCATATTAGTTGAATGAGTGAGAGGGTCTTTTGAGTGTCGCCATTTACGTTCCAGTCTGTGGCGTAAACTCTGCTGCTTCTGTAGTGGGGAGGAAAATCATGGAGCTCTGTTTTCAAAGAAGGGGAAGCTGTAAAACTAGAGGGCATAAAATGAAGCTGCAAGGAGGTAAACTTAAAAGCAACGTCAGGAAATACTATTTCACTGAAAGGGTGTTGGATGCTTGCAGTGCCCTTTCAATAGAGGTGGTGGGAGCAAATACAGTGACAAGAAGATAAAATAAAAATAAACAATTTCTTATACTTCAACAAATAGAGAGGGGTGACCTGCACGGAGCGGCGGGTATAACCCTAAACAAAGGCATAGAGGGGGGTGACCTGCACGGAGCGGCGGGTATTCCTACTCTAGCTACCATACTGGTCATATACGAGTATGTTACTATGAACACTACTACATGGGAGCTGCAAATAAACATTAAATAGCAGGGAGAGCGCTCACCCATTTGGCACCCCACAAGGTGGCCTCCTCACTGACATTGCACACGGAAATTACATCTGCATACAAAAGATGAAATCCATGCCAGAACCCTAGCTGCCATTCCTAGGTGACTACATTGCAATACTAACAAATTCCAATCTACTAAAGTCGAATGCTGCTGACAAATCCAAAGTCATCACTAAAACCTCTTCTCCCCTATCACACAGTTTTTAAGTAATATTCATTACAGCCACCAGCAGGGATTCTGTACCTGATCTTTGCCAAAACCTGGCTTACCCCAAGTCTAATCTAGCTGTTCCTTTAAAAATAAACCTCCAAATGCACCACTGCTTCCTTCTCAAAACGTTTTGTAAATGTAGGCAGAGAAGAAATTGATCTCAAATTCGTGCACCTGCAATTCCCACCCTTCTTAGGCACCGGAGTTATCATAGCCTCCTTCAACATCTCAGGGTAGATGCCTTGCTCAAAAGAGGCACTGGGCAATTCCATCATCCATTCTACCACCTCCCCTGGACACCGCTGCAATAACTGGTTTTGGATAAGGTCTAGATGTATTTGAATATAATAGATACACGCAAAAAGTCCTAACAGCTTTTCCTTGGTCATTGTCTCAAAACTCTTCCACATAAATTCCTCCACATACCACCACACTACACTTACAAACCTCTTTCTATCTTTCTGCCCTTCCCGCACTTTTCCACCTTATTAACAAAAAAAATAAATCTGCCACCTGTTCTACCTTCCCTATCTTACTATTCCCCTTTCTCTGCTGAGACTGCCATTAACTGTTTTGCTACCAGGAATATTTTTTTAGGTTTGTTACTGGCTGCTAATTTACGAGCAAAACATAGTTTTCTGTTTGCTGCCCGTAATAATCGCTGATATTCATCTGCCTTCTGCCTCCATGCCCCTCTATCCTCTTGCTGTCCTGTCTTTCACCATCTCCTCTCCAACTGCCTCGCATCCCTTTTAACTCTCAATAAGTCCTACGAAAACCAACCCCAGTTCCTCTCCCTTTTTCCCTCTACCACCACCCTTCTCAATGGCACTGCTTCCTCCAAACCTCACCCAAAACAGCCATCCACCCTTTCACCTGCTTATCCAACCCCAGATCCTGCCCTCTATTCTGCCTATGGAGTATCTTCCTCAAAACTAACCCCTCATTCACTTTATTCCTCTGATATTCCACCTTACCCTCATCTTTACTCCCCTTCCTCTTACTCCAACCAAAACTAAAAGATAACTAAAAAAATGCTCTAGTTTGCATATTAAATAAAAATAAAGTTAAAAAAGTAAGAATTGCAAAGCAGTTTGAAGTACAAAGATACCAAATTGGCCTCTCTATTGCTTAAAGCCAATCATAAATACTTAATCATGCAATATTTATTCCTCTGCAGGGATAATGATGGGGGGCATATTCAAAAGGTTTTAGCCGGTTATTAGGACCTGCTAAACCTGACATTCAACAGCACTATCCGGATACTGCTATTGAATATCCCCACAGATGCTTGGTTAAAATCAGGGTGGTCTGTTGGCAGATTGAGAACAGTCCCGGCAGCTAACCGGTCATCAGCAATATTGAGCTGCTAACTGGATAGTAAAATGGATGAAGTTAGGGTAGGTCAATGGCTGTCCTACCTTTTATCTGATTTTCACTATCTGTTTAGTGGCTGAATATCACCGCTGACCAGATAGTGACTGCACTGCTTGGCAAAACGGATACGAATGCCAGATAGACTCTGGTGCTGAATATCCAGCTTAGTTAGTGTTGGCAGCCAAGTGCATTTAGTTGAATATTGGTCCCAATGTTTTATCCCATGCAAATTATACAATGTGCTTTCAAAGAATATTTATCTACTTATTTTATAGGCCGCATAAAAGACTACTCTTAAAAGGTTACAAAAAACATAATTAAAGAACACAAACAATGACAATCACATACATATAATTTTATATCTAATTAAAAGCCTTAGAGGATAAAAGTGCTTTTATCTTTCTCCTAAAAACAATGATATCCACAGAGTGGGAGCCAGGGGTCAACAATGATGAAACATTAAAAGCTGCCATACAAATATGTTTTTTTAGTTTAGTTTACACTTAGATGCCATATAGTTGAACTGCTCTGTGCCGTGCATAATAAACAAGATATGTATATCTCATTACTAAGATGCACTACTGTTAGTTAATACACATTATTAGTAACCAGATCCCATTCAATAAAATGGAATCTGTGGTAAAACTAACATCTGTTAATTGTGGTACACCTTAATAGCTCTAGCCCCTAGATGGAAAAAAAAGCTTATAGTAAAGTAAAAATCATGGGTATCTATAAAGTTAAATTAATGATATTATTAAACCATTTTTGTAGGTACTGTATTTGAAACCCCCATGGACGCTAGCAGATTTGTTACTGTGTTTCAAAAAGCACTGGATTGCTGTCTTTGGACTAATAGTGAATAGAGATTTGTTGGAGACTGTGGATAGCCTATATGAAAATCTTTATAAAGGTATGTAATATCCCTTTTCCCAGCATAAGCTAGATTCATACTCTCACACAGGGAATTATATAGTCCAGTGCAATATAGTCATGTAGTGCCCGATTCCTAGAGGGGTACGTCTGGGCTGTCCATATATCCCTGATGAAGATGGGCCTATTAGGACCTGATTCTGGACTGTGGGAACTAAATGCCCAGCATGCCCCTGCCTGCCTGTGGGGACTTCTTCCCTGCAGGCTCCCCTGGCCCGGCCCCACCTCTTCCCCGCTGCCCAACCCATGGCTGGCCAGCATGTTCCCTTTGACAAGGCAGGACGTACAGGGCTGTGACCTGAATCGGCCCTGTATGTGCTGCCGGGCTGGCCCGCCCCTGCTCTACCCCAGCCCCCAGCGCTCCCCTTCTACAGGAGAGGGAATCGGGCCAGGATGGCTTGCAGCCCAGCAACCCGTGACTCTGCATCGGGCCCACAGTCACAATGGAGTGGAGGAGCAGCCTAATGGTTAGAGCTCTGGCTTGGGAACCAAGCAACCAGGATTCGATTCCCACTAGCACTCCTTGTGGCCTTGGGCAAGTCACTTAACTCTCCATTGCTCAGAAAAATTCACATTATCAATGTCCCTGTTTAATGTACATTACCAAGTTTAAGTTACAATGTAAACCACTTTGATTAAAATGATAAAGTGGTATAAAAAAACCTGTTAAATAAATAAATAAAATTTGCTGTTATGTGTGTTCTGCAAATAGGGAGTATTTCTGAACCCTAAGAAAAAGGTATCCTCCACCTTGATTATACAGATGGCTTTAGACTCTGATAGAGACTGGTTACTGAAATTATTTTTCAAATTCAAAGATGTGGTGGTTTGAAATTATAAAGTAAGAATGTTTTCAAATGTATCTTGTGAGACAGAAGAAGATGAGACTTTTTTGTTTCTGAGAAATCAAGTAGTACAGATGGAGGCCATTTCTGTGGTATATTATCCTTGTAAAGTATCAAGGCACTAGATACATCTTTTATGAACCCTCCCAGTTATCTGTGCTTGTGTCTACTAGGTCTATTGTTTTCTTGTCTAGCTCCAGTTGATGTAAGCCTAGCACTGAGAAGAAATAGGTTTCTATATTTGGGTGTGTTCAATTTTGGAGACCATATCTCACAAAGAATATAAAGACTAGAAACTGTTCAGAGGAAGACAACCAAAAAGATTTGGAGCCTGAGTCAGAAGACATATGAAAAGAGACTTGAAGACCTAAATATGTACTTAAAAAGGATATAGCAATTTTAGAAAAGGTTCAGAGAAGAGCCACCAAAATGGTAAAGGGGATGGAAGGCTACTCCTATGAAGAAAGGCTAAAAAGGTTGGGGCTCTTTAACCTGGAAAAGAGACGGCTGAGGGGAGATATGATAGAAGTCTATAAATTAATGAACGGAGTGGAACGGGTAAACGTAGATCGATTGTTTACCTTATCAGAATATAGAAAGACTAGGGGACATGCAATGAAGCTACAGGGTAAACTATTTAAGACTAATAAAAGAAAATATTTTTTCACTCAACGTGTAATCAAACTCTGGAATTTGTTACCGGAGGATGTAGTAAAGGCTGTTAGTGTAGCTGGGTTTAAAAAAGGTTTGGACAAGTTCCTGGAGGAAAGGTCCATAAACCATTATTAAGAAGGGACCCAGGATATCAATGCTTGAACCAATACAAGCATTGTGGAACCTGTGTCCCTTGGGGAAACTGCTAGGTACGTATGACCTAGATTGGCCACTGTTGGAAACAGAATACTGGGCTTGATGGACCTTGGTCTGACCCAGTATGGCATATCTTATGTTCTTATGTTCTTATGTACTCTCCAGAGGAGAGGAGTGATGGGAGATATGATTCAGACCTTTAAATACTTAAAGAGTATTCCTTATCATCCCTCCAGTTCAGTCCCTCACCTCTGGGTAATGCACCTCCTCCTGCAGCATGGAGACTGGGCATGTCAAAATTGTGACATCACTGGATATATCCTGCTGGCCTCTCCTACCAGCCCCCAGTGTGCCCAGTCTCCATGCAGCTGGAGGACGTAGTGAGCCTAGGTGCTGGGTTCTCTGAGGAGCGGATAAGGAGCTTTAGTTAGGATAGATAGGGGTTTTTAATCTTTAATTTTCCCTATGTCTAAATTTCTTTGGGTTATAGTTTTAAAGTTTAAAAAAAAACCCACAGAGGCAGGAAGGGGTACGGAGGATAATCAAGAGGATCCACTCTCACTCCCCTAAGAGTTTTCTTGCCTTCTGTCTGCTCTCCCCTCATAGATTGCATGGAGGGGAGCTGTTCAGTTGCTTTGCTGTGCCTGATCCATCTCCTTTCTGCACCGGCAATTTTTTTTTGTTCAGCCGTCGTCGGAGCTCTCTCTCCCTGCTGCAGCTGCCGGCTGACAGTGTGATCACTGCTGTCTTGCTAGCAGAGCTGCCGTTTCTGGTGCCGAGGGGCAGAAAGTGATTTCAAGACCTAGAAGGCAGAGGTGAGTGCTCCGGTGGATGTTTTTGGAGCTGGGGGAAAGTATTTGGGCCTGTAATCGCATGTACAGCACGCTTGGCAGTAATCAGAGCTGATGAGAATCGCAGGCTGTTTTCTTTCCTGCTTTTTTTTCTGGCGAGCTCAGGGCTGCTTCTTGTACAGAGTCTTTTGGGTTATTTTCATTTTATTTTAATTTTATGATATGAGTCATTGTTTGATCCCTTAAAGGGAGCACTACAAAAAAAACCCCTTTTCTTCACATTGTTTATTTGTTTTTTGTTTCTTTTCACTGCGGGGTTCCTTTATTATATCCGGTCTCTCGAACTGCGTTCCACTAATGTTGTCGCGCCCACAGTGTCTTATGTGTGGGTCACGTAGAGGCATAGTATCGGATGCTGTGGGGTCTGTCGGGGCTGCGCAACTGAAGCGCTCAATATGGAGCAGGAGCTCCATGATAAGACTGCTGAAGGGATTCAGGGTATCCCCACTGCGGGGGAGGGGGAGTCACTCCTGGAGTCCCCATCTGTTTCGCTTGCGGACAGCCCGGTGGTGCCAGGTAGTTCCACTATTCCGGCGGTGGATGGAGCTGTTCTTGGAGGATTTTCCGAGATTTTGTGTTGGTTATGCATCAAGCGTATTGCTTGCGGAATCAGGTGGCGGTCGCAGATACTTCGCTGCTTGGAGCTGCAGGAGGCCAAGCGGTCACGGACAGGATTGGAAGTGGTTTCATTAGAGCAGCTAAGAGGGCTTGGTCTCTGGAAGATCAGCCCCTTGATTTGGACTGGCTGGAAGGGGAAGACTTCGATATGGAACCAGAATCCAGAATGGAAGAGCTAGAGGAAGGTGAGATTCAAGAGCCTGAGGACCAGGCAAGGATAATCAGAGTTTTTTGGAGAGATGAGCTGACAGCGCTTATTACGGAGTCGCTTCAGGCTCTCAATCTGTCTTCGGTACAACCAGCGGAGGATGAGGGACTAGAGGATCCTCTCATTCAGGTGGTGCGTAAGATGCAGGCTGTGTTTCCCGTTCACAGAGTGGTTAAACAGATGATTCAGGATGAATGGGATTTGCCAGAGGCAGGATTGTGGGGTGTTAGGTCTATGAATAGGCTTTATCCCTTGGCTGGTCAAGAGAGAGAAATGTTTTGTTCTCTGCGTATAGATGCAGCAGTGTCAGCGGTCATGAAGAAGACGACTATCCCGGTGGAAGGCAGTGCGGCTTTGAAGGACACACAAGATAGGAAGGTGGACACCTTATTGAAACAAGCTTTTGAGGTCAATGCTCTCTCGCTGCAAGCATCTATTTGTGGGGCTTGGGTAGCAAGGGCTTGCCTTCGGTGGTCGCAGCGCTTATAGCAGCCAGCGCAACAAGCGCAGGAGTGCTTAGCGGATGTGACAAGGCTCGAGTCAGGGTCTGCTTATTTAGCGGATGTCCATTATGATCTAATTAGATCATTAGTGAATAGTATTGCTTCCTTGGTAGCCGCACGCCGTTATCTTTGGTTAAAGAATTGGGCAGCGGACGGTTCCTCCAAGTCGCGTCTCAGCAAACTTCCTTTTAAGGGGAAGTTGTTGTTTGGAGAGGATCTGGACAAGTTGGTCAAAGATTTGGGAGAATCAAAAGGCAGGCTTTTGCTGGAGGATAAGCCGAAGCAGAGTCAGGCTCCATTATCTTTGCGGGGTCAGTTTCGAGACTTCAGGCATTTTCGTACCTCCCAATTGGGAGGATTTCAAAGAGGAAGGTTTCCCTCACGAGGTCAAAGTTTGAGGGTTTCGGGGGGCGGGCAGAGGATTTGCTAGTCCTTCGTCAGCGGCACTCAGGAAGCCCCAATGAAGCGAGGCAGGCTCAGGCAGGATTTCAGCCAGTAGGGGGTCGGCTTTGAGATTTTCTTCCTGCCTGGGTCCAGATAACATCCGATCAGTGGGTGTTTGAGGTCATTCACGAAAGTTATGCTCTCAAATTTGCACGTCCGGTGCTCGACTCCTTTGTCCTGCCTCCTTGCAGAGGGCAGGAAAGGACGACAGCGGTATGGGAGACCCTGGCTCGCCTTTTACAGCTTGGAGCAGTGGTTCCGGTTCCGCGAGAGCTCTGCGGTGTCGGTCGATACTCTATTTATTTCGTGGTTCCAAAGAAAGACGGGGCCTTCTGTCCAATTCTAGACCTCAAGTGGGTAAATCGATGTCTGTGAGTACCTTATTTTTGAATGGAGATCTTATGGTTGGTTATAGTGGTGGTTCGTCAGGGAGAAATTTTGACTTTGCTCGACCTGACCGAAGCGTATTTACACATTCCTATCAAGCCGGGTCATCAGAAGTTCCTAAGGTTTGTGCTACCGCGGGGGCATTTTCAGTTCCAAGCATTGCCGTTCAAGCTAGCAACAGCTCTGCACACCTTCACCAAGGTTATGTTGGTGGTAGCGGCGGCTCTTTGGAAGAAAGGAATATTAGTTCATCCTTATCTCGATGACTGGTTGATATGGGTGAAATCCAAGGCCGAGAGTGTCCTCGTTACAGGCAGAGTGGTGCAGCTTCTTCAGAGTCTCGGTTGGATAGTCAATGTGGCCAAGAGCTGTTTGGAGCCATCACAGGTTCTGGAATACTTAGGAGTGCGGTTCGACACTTGAGTGGGAGCAGTATTTCTGCCAGATCTCCGAGCCCAGGCTCTTCGGCGCCTGGTGCGCAAATTTGTGAAGACTCCAGCACCTTCGGCCTGGAACGATCTTCATGTTCTAGGGACAATGGCGGTGATGCTAGAGGTCGTGCCGTGGGGCCAGAGCGCACATGCATCCATTACAGAGGTCTCTACTTCGTCGATGGTCGCACCAGAATGATTCTCTGTGCAAATGACTTCCTTGTCCATTTCGAGTCAGGAAGTCACTTCAATGGTGGCTTTGCTCACGAAATCTTGCAGCAGGCATGCCTCTCAAGCAGACGCAATGGCTTCTGGTGCTAACAGATGCCAGTTTCACAGGTTGGGGAGCTCATTGCGGGGATCTGTTCACGCAAGGAAGTTGGACCGAACAGGAGGCCAAATGGTCGATCAACCATCTGGAGTTGCGAGCGGTAGCTCTGGCACTTGTTCGAAACCTCAGTGCGGGGTCGAGCGGTTTGAGTGCTATCGGACAATGCTACGACAGTAGCGTACCTCAATCATCGAGGGGGCACGGGAAGCGTGGCACTAGAAGAGGAGTGGAGTGGAGTGGAGGAGTAGCCTAGTGGTTGGGGCAAGGTACTTCAGGCCGGAAGGTCGGTGGTTCAAATCCCACTAGAGGACAGCAACCTTGGGCCGGAAGGACTGGGGTTTCTAGTCCCATAGGTGCTCCTTGTGGTCTTGGGCAAGCCACTTAACCCTCCATAGCCCATGTTCCCTGTAAAATAGTTATCTCCAAGTTATAATGCCCTGTTCAATGTAATTTCAGTTTGTTCAATGTAAACCGCACTGATGCAGAATAGCGCGGTATATAAGAGAATGTAAATAAATAAATAAATAAATAAGAGGAGGCAGAAAGCTTGTTCGCTTGGGTGGAGCCTTGACTTTAAGCGCTATCGGCGGCACACATTGCGGGAACGGAGAATGTGACAGCAGATTTTCTCAGCAGAGTCCGGGTGGATGCTGGAGAGTGGGAGTTTCATCCGGAAATTTTTGCTCAGATAGTCACCAGATGGGGACCTCCGATTATGGATCTCATGGCGACTTTTCGGTCAGCCAAGGTGAATCGTTTTTACAGCAGGAGGCGAGAAAGGATGTCGGAGGGTCTAGATGCCTTACAGCAGTGATGGCCCACGCAAGGTCTTCTCTACGTCTTTCCTCCTTGGGCGCTCATAGGTTGGGTGGTTCAGCGCATCGAAACTCATCAGGGGAGAGTAGTGTTAGTAGCTCCAGATTGGCCATGACACCCATGGTATGTCAATCTGATACGTCTTCTCGACGGGGAGCCATGACGAATGCCATCAAGGGCGGATCTTCTGAGTCAAGGTCCTCTGCAAATGCCTCAGGTGGATCAGTTCTCGCTTACGGCTTGGCCATTGAAAGGGCTAGGTTAAGGAAGAAAGGTTACTCTGGTGTGGTAATTGCTACCTTACTCTTAGCCAGAAAGAGGTAAACATCCTTAGCATATGTGCACATATGGCGTATTTTTGAGGACTGGTGTGCACAGCATCAGGTCCGTCCAACCATGGTGTCAGTTCCTATGGTATTGAGTTTCTTGCAAGACAGTTTCAATAAGGGATTGGCGGCCAGTTCCTTAAGGGTTCAGCTGGCAGCTATTTCTTGTTATCGAGGAAAGGTCCAGGGAGTTGCCTTGGGTTCCCATGCCGATGTGATATGTTTTTTGAAAGCGGTATCCCGTTTACGACCTTCTCGCAGGATGGTTTCTTCTCAGTGGGACATCAACCTGGTGCTAGGAGCATTGATGAGGGAGCCTTTTGAACCTTTGCATCTGGCTTCACTAAAGGATTTAACTTTAAAGACAGTATTTTTGGTAGCCATTTGTTCTGCACGTCAAATTTTGGAATTGCAGGCGTTGTCCTGTTGAGAACCATTTCTGTCTTTTTCAAAAGAAAAGGTGGTGTTGCGTCCCATTCCGTCTTTTCTGCCAAAGGTGGTTTCACCATTTCATATGAATCGATCTGTCTCTTTGCCAGTATTGGGAGTTTCGGGGGAGGACACGTTGGACCGTAGTTTGCGTCTTTTGGACATAAACTTGCCCAGTGGCTTGGATAAAAGTCACAAGAAGCCAGCTATCCCAGCACATTCATAAAATTGTTAAAGATTCACTCCAACAAGAACACATGCCACAGTCCCTCAAGCACGCTATGATATGACCAATACTTAAAAGCAATAACTTAAATACATCTGAACAAAAATCATACTGTCCCATCTCCAGTTTACCGTTCCTAGCAAAAATAGTGGAAAAGACAGTGCAAAATCAACTGCAGGATCACATTGACATGAATGCCCCACTGGACGTTCATCAGCATGGATTTAAACCCCGGCACGATGTAGAAACGCTACTCACATCGCTCTTTGACAGCCTCATAAGAGGTATAGATAATATAAAGAATGGATTCCTGCTGGTATTTATAGACATATCGGCAGCCTTTGACACAGTGTCCCATGCTAGACTGCTACAGCGCCTACAACAGATAGGATTGCACAAGAACACTCTGAAATGGTTCACATCGTACCTCGAAGATCGAACACAGCAAGTCAAATGCGCACAAAATAACTCATTGCGGTTCCCTGCAACACAAGGAATACCTCAGGCATCTGCCCTGTCATCTATGCTCTTTAATATTTACATCCAACCCATATGCAACATCATCAGACAACACAAACTTCACTATCACATATATGCTGACGACATCATGGTGTATGCTCCAATCAACCTACTATCACTTAACACTACAACAATAACTAAATGCCTTGAGGACATGAATGTCTGGCTCACAGACAATAAACTGACAGTCAACTATGATAAGACTGAGGCAATGTTCGCCACCAGGAACCCTTCCTTCATTCCACCACGTAATATCAGCATTCTAAACAAACTCATAATAGTCAAAGATGAAATTAGGTACTTGGGCATCACATTGGACAGAGCTCTGAACCTGAAATCTCATATCGCCAAAACCGCAAACAAGGCTACTACTCCACCAGGACCACTTCTGCACAGTGTGCCAAGCACTCATTATACCCCTGCTTGATTACGGTAATTCTTTATATCAAGGCCTCCCCCAGCAAACCTTACAACCACTCCAAATGGTGCAAAACACCACAGCATGCATCATCACTGACACGCCGAGATCAGAACACATCACCCCTATCTTACAGCAACTACACTGGCTCCCATTGGTAGCCAGAGCAAAATTTAAAATAATCATGATCATTTTGAAGATCATCCACCATCTTTCAGCAGATGCTCTACACGAAATCTGTCAGACGGCTGCCTGGGTGAGAATGTTCACAGTCTTGGCAAAGGCATATATCAATATGATTTGCAAGGGATTGTGGGAAATGCAGTCCATTCACACCAGACACAGCTGCTCACAATAATTAGTTGTGCTTGAGTAAAAAGCCAATAAGATATTTATTTATGGGGTTATTTCTCCCAACACAGATATGCTTGGTAGCACATAAAACAGGATACTTGCTTTCAGTGTTAAACTTAGAAAAACAAAATCAGGAAAACAACAGCTGAATTTGTCAGGCAATCAAATGAAAGGAATAAAGACCTGGTTGGTAACAAACTGGTCTTTTCTGTAGGCTCTAGCTAATATTTTCTTAGCAGTGCTGCAAACAACAAGCAAAACCCACAAAGAAGGGAAAAACTGTTCTTTTCAGTTTAACTTCTTATATCTTCACACATAGACTCAGAAGTGATTTCCTCAGAGCTCACAAGCAATTAGGTAAGGCTCAATTGCTAGCAGTTATCCAGCTGAAACCCCTTAGCTGGCTTGCTTTCTACTGCGTGGCCCAAAATCCTACTCAGGAGCTTTTCTGAGTAGATTAAAGAACAAGTTTGTATTTCTTTGTGATGGTTGCTGTACTTTCTAATAGTAAATTACCAAAGGAGTTTAGACAGAGAGCAATCCATGTATTCACAGCCTATATCTAAGACTTCTCCCCCTTCCTCAACAATCATCGGTTCAATATCATGGATTGGCACAGAGGAATTTCTCAATGGAGCACTTTCAGGAGAATACTTGTTTCCCTGCTGTCTTTCAAGGTTATAGCTAGGGCATAGATCAGTGTTCATACCTGAGCTTCCATTGCTGTTAGAGTTCCTCTCTAAATAGCCTGGCCAGTATGTAGTCCAGTTTTTATGTCCAGCCTTCCAATCCAGATCCCTGGACACTGGATCTCTCTTCACATACCTTCTGGCACGGGTCCTAGGGTCCCTTCCACGTGCAGCCGTCTCCCTCACAGGTACCGTCTGGAGATTCCTAGCTCTGCAGCACCATTCCTCTGGCTTTCCCCAGTCCAATGGTGTATGCTGGCCTTTTGAATGTCTCCCAGTATACGTACTGCTCTGGACTCCTTTAGACCTCCCAAATGCTTTTCTCTTCTTTCTTCCAAAGGGTTTCTTGCCCTCTCTGTCCGTCCGCTCTGGCTTCTGCTTCTGATGATCCTCCAGATGATGAAGATGTCCAAGATGAGGATCTCCAAGCTGATCCTGAGGATCTCCCAGATGAAACTGAGGATGAGGATAATTCTCTGTAGAATAAACTCTACCTTTATTCTGCTTTGATGAGTGCTCCACCCTAGCACAGCGCAGCTGTGCTGAATCAGGCCCTGCCCTTTGAGATGAGTGCTTGGGGATTACCTCATAGCCCTCTTGATTGAACACACGTTTCCCCACTTCAGCTCCTCTAATGGCTGTTGGAAACCTGGTGCATTCTGGGACTGGTAGTCTTTTATGGGAAAATTCTGTTTTCTTATTTCTACCAGAACTGACAGGTTGCTTGTTCAGAGTCACTTCACCTTTTCTATAGCTCCTTCCTGAGCTATGATAAGCTTCCTTATCACAAATCGTAACAAGAAACATCAGTGATAGACCAGGAAGGAATAACTATGACAACATGATCAGCACACCTTCAGGATATCACAAGACTAAGCAAAATACATCAAGAAGAGCTCCATCATTAATGGCTTCTACACTATGGAACTCCCTCCCAACGTGCCTAAGGGAATTAGAGGACATCACAGACTTCCGCAAGGCTCTTAAAACCCTGCTATTCACAGAAACCTACGAGCAGATAGACAACAGTCCCCACCAGATACACAACAGCCCACACCTGAGTGAGACTGCAATGTAAATTCCCCTGCAAAATCAATACCTAACCAACCTAGCTAAACTCACTACACTATTATGATAAATGTAACCCTCGAAGTGTGTTGTATTAATGTTGTTAAATACCCTCATGTTAAATGTTGTAAAGCACCCAAATGTTAAATGTAACCCAATTGTGATGTTATGTAACCAATTTGATTGTAGGATAAGGTGGTATACAAGTCTGTCTAAATAAATAAATAAATAAATAAAGAGGGTCCTGCGGCGATACTTGAAGATCTCAGAGTCCTTCCGCAAGTCTGAGCATTTATTCATCCTCTTTGGTGGTCCGCGTAAAGGGGAAGCGGCAGCCAAAGCTTCAATTGCCAGATAGGTCCATGAAGCAATAGCGTCAGCATATATTTTGCAGGGTCATCGGGTGCCCGTGGGGCTGCGGACGCATTCTAGTAGAGTGCAAGCGACTTCGTGGGAGGAACATAGCTTGGATCCGCCGGTGGAAATATGTAGAGCAGCCACTTGGTCTTCTCTGCATACTTTCAGTAAACACTATCGCCTAGATGTTCAAGCGGCACAGGATGCCTGTTTCGGGTCTGCGGTTTTGCAGTCCGGGTGGACAGGTCTCTCCCAATAATTACTGCTCTGTTACATCCCAGAGGTGAAGGACTGAACTGGAGGGACAATAAGGAAAGAGAAATTAGACTTACCTGCTAATTTGTATTCCTTGAGGAACTCCAGTTCAGTCCCGATTCCCGCCCGGGGATTTTGTCAGCTTCTGCAGGCTCGTTTGGTTGTGAGGAGTCACAAAAATTTTCTATTGTGGTCTATTTTGTTGAACGTGGAATATCAAATTATGCAGTTGTCAAACGTTCAAAAGAACCAAAAAACTGTAGTAGCTTCTTTTTATATTTTATTTTATTTTGCTTTTCTCTGTATTCAAAGTATAAGGTACATAAACCCGGATTCCTCCTTCATTCTTATAAGGTATCAAAAATTTCTTTGTAAAGATACATTTGGAAGAGAAGAACCGCTACTAAACTCTTTCAAGACTACTTTTAAAACAGGTCTCGACGCTCTACTCCGGCGCCTATTGGCGTTTCAAACTTTTTCTTCAGGAGACCATATCAGACATAATATGCTGCCCACGTTTCTCTCCTTGCGCGGCGTTTTTTTGTATGAAACAAGGAGAGAAACGTGGGCAGCATATTATGTCTTATATGGTCTCCTGAAGAAAAAGTTTGAAACGCCAATAGGCGCCGGAGTAGAGCGTCGAGACCTGTTTTAAAAGTAGTCTTGAAAGAGTTTAGTAGCGGTTCTTCTCTTCCAAATGTATCTTTACAAAGAAATTTTTGATACCTTATAAGAATGAAGGAGGAATCCGGGTTTATGTACCTTATACTTTGAATACAGAGAAAAGCAAAATAAAATAAAATATAAAAAGAAGCTACTACAGTTTTTTGGTTCTTTTGAACGTTTGACAACTGCATAATTTGGTTGTGAGGAGTGACAACGGCTAAGCAGGGAACGGATCCCGAAACGTATTACGTTCTTTCTGTACTCAGACTATGTTTACTCTGTATTCTTTCTGCTCTCTCCTTTCTGTGCTATTTTCTTCAAAGGGGGAGAGAGGGAGTTATCCTCTTATTTAATGGGGATTTAGTGCCGTTTTAAAAGTTAAAGGGTTGTGTTTAATACTATAGCTACTTATTTGTTGTTCCTTTGAGTCTGCTTTGTCAATAGGTCACTGGGGGCTGGTAGGAGAGGCCAGCAGGATATATCCAGTGATGTCACAATTTTGACATGCCCAGACTCCATGCTGCAGGAGGAGGTGCACTACCCAGAGGAGAAGGACTGAACTAGAGTTCCTCAAGCAACAACAATTAGCAGGTGTCTAATTTCTCTTAAATGAACAAATAAACCTCTTCCAAAGACGGGGAAGCTGTAAAACTAGAAACATAGAAACATGATGACAGAAAAAGACCATATGGCCTATCTAGTCTGTCCTTCCATAACAACAACTACAACAGTCCACTTTTTACCTTTAGAGATCCTCTGTGTTGGTCCCATGCTTTTTTGAATTCAGTTACTGTCCTCATCTCTACCACCTCCACTGGGAGACTATTCCATGGATCTACTTCTCTTTCTGTAAAGAAATATTTCCGCATATCACTCCTTAATCTATCTCCCTTCACCCTCATCCCATGTCCCCTCGTAGCAGAACTTGCTTTCAATTGAAAGAGGCTCTCTCCCTGAACATTTATGCCACGGAGGTATTTACACCCAGAGAAGTAGCCTAATATTTGTTAAACGGTATAACTTAATATACTCACTTGAAATCCGTTTAATATTTTAAACCCACCAACCAAGAACCTTTCACATATGAAATATGAATGTGAGGAGTGATTAACAGCAGAAGAAATGTGTTGTAGATTAAGCACACAAATATATCGTTGTTGTTGTATGTATATATTTTTTCAGCTTATATGAGAATTTAATGAGTGACAAATAGCTGAGTACATGTGTAATAGGTTAAGTTTCATAATATATCGTTATATGAAGTGGGCCATTGATGTGATGAGTGGCACAGTTAATGGGTTAACACCCTTGCTGTAGTGCTATAAGATTCTACTGAGGCCAGTGTTCTATCTAATGATATATTTTGTGTGGTGATATATGTGAAAGGTTCTTGGTTGGTGGGTTTAAAATATTAAACGGATTTCAAGTGATTATACGGAGGTATTTAAACATCTCAATCATATCACCTCTATCCCGCCTTTCCTCTAAGGTGTACATATTAAGATCCTTAAGTCTGTCCTCATATGCTTTATAATGAAGCCCATTAATCATTTTAGTAGCCACCCTCTGCACCGACTCCATCCTGTTCACATCCTTTTGAAGGTGCGGTCTCCAGAATTGCACACAATACTCCAAATGAGGTCGCACCAAAGACTTATACAGAGGCATTATCACCTCCTTTTTTCTGCTAGCCATTCCTCTCCGTATACACCCAAGCATCCTTCTAGCTTTTGCCATCGCCTTTTCTACCTGTTTAGCTACTTTAAGATCATCAGACACAACCACGCCTAGGTCCCGCTCTTCTTTAGTGGACAAAAGTACTTCACCTCCTATACTGTATAGCTCCCTTCGATTGCTGCAGCCCAAATGCATGACCTTACATTTTTTAACATTAAATCCCAGCTGCCAAATTCTAGACCATTCTTCAAGCTTAGCTAGATCCCTCCTCATATTATCTACACCTTCCTGGGTGTCTACTCTATTGCAGATTTTGGTATCATCTGCAAAGAGGCAAACCTTACCCGACAGCCCTTCTGCTATATCACTAACAAAGATGTTAAAAAGAATTGGACCAAGGACAGATCCCTGGGGCACACCACTGGTAACATCCTTCTCCTCAGAGTGAGCTCCATTTACTTGTACTCTTTGTCGCTTCCCACCCAACCAATTTCTAACCCAAGCAGTAACTTTAGGGTCCATCCCTAGGGTGCTCAGTTTGTTTATAAGTCGCCTGTGAGGAACAGTGTCAAAGGCTTTACTGAAATCTAAATACACCACATCTAGAGCTCTCCCTCGGTCCAACTCCCTGGTCACCCAGTCAAAGAAATCAATCAGATTTGTCTGACAAGACCTGCCTCTGGTGAATCCATGCTGCCTCGGATCCTGTAATCCGCTGGACTCCAGAAACCTCACTATTTTCTCTTTCAGCAGCGTTTCCAATAATTTACTCACCACCGAAGTTAAACTAACCGGCCTGTAGTTTTCAACCACATCCTTACTTCCGCTTTTGTGTAAAGGCACCACAGGAGCCTCTCTCCAGTCCTTTGGCACCACTCCTGACTCCAACGAGGCATTGAAAAGGTCAGTCAGTGGAGTTGCTAGAACGTCCCCAAGTTCCCTCAGTATTCTAGGGTGTATCCCATCCGGTCCCATCGCTTTGTCTACTTTAAGTTGAGCTAGTTTCTCACGAACACAGTCTTCTGAAAATTGTTCAAGATGTCCCTCGCTTCTGTTCTTATTTGTGGGTGTTTTCTGAGGTCCTGCTCCTGGTTCTTCATCTGTGAACACAGAACAAAAATATTTGTTAAGCAATTTCGCTTTATCCTTATCAGCTTCTACATATTCCCCCCTGCACCCTTGAGTCTGACAATACCACTTTTGCCCTTCCTCTTCTCACTAATATATCTGAAAAATGTCTTATCTCCCCATTTTATTGCATTGGCTATTTCCTCCTCCTTTTGAATCTTTGCTTTCTTGACTACTTTGCTAGCTTCTCTAAGTTTTTCCAAATACAGATGCCTGTCTTCCTCTCTCTGTGATCTCTTGTATTTCATGAAGGCCTCCCTCTTTTTCTTCACTTTTTCAGCTACTTCCTTCGAAAACCATTGCGGTCTCCTGTTCCTTTTGCCTTTATTTACCATTTTAACAAAAAGGTTGGTTGCCCTTAAAATACCCCCTTTCCGTTTTGCCCACTGTTTTTCTACATCCCCCAGCTGTTCCCATCCCACTAACGACTCCCTGAGGTATTGGCCCATCTTCGCAAAGTTAGTCTTCCTAAAGTCTAAGATCCTCACCTTAGAATGGATTCTAACAGCCCTAGTCCTAATACTGAACCACACCATCTGGTGATCACTGGATGCAAAATGATCTCCCACTACAACATCAGAAACACTAGAGGGTATAACATGAAGCTGCAAGGAGGTAGACTGAAAGGCAATGTCAGGAAATACTTTTTCACTGAAAAGGTGGTGGATTCTTGGAATGCCCTCCCGATGGAAGTGGTGGGGGCAAATACAGTGACAGAATTCAAAATGGCATGGGACAGACACAGTGAATCCCTTTATAGCAACAGGATAAAATCAAAATAAACATAACTCTCTTTTAGATCTGAACAAATAGGGGTGACCTACACGGAGCGGTGGGTACACCCCTAAACAAAGGCATATGGAGGGGTGACTTGCACGGAGCGGCAGGTGCACCTACTCTTACCACCTTGCTGGGCAGACTAGATGGACCATACTCGTCTTTATCTGCCGTCATATACTATGTTACTGTGCTATTTGTCTGTCTTTCATTTCCTTTGAATATTTTCCTTTTGAATTCTTTGGTAATGTGCTCCCCCTCTTATACTATGGATTAATTCTAGAAAGGATGTTTGGATTTCCTTATGTTATTTTATGCATAAGATATGTTAAATTCATAAGAACATAAGAACATAAGATATGCTATACTGGGTCAGACTAAGGTCCATCAAGCCCAATATCCTGTTTCCAACAGTGGCCAATCTAGGTCATACAGGTTCCGCAATGCTTGTACTGGGTCAATAATTGATATCCTGGGTCCCTTCTTAATAATGGTTTATGGACCTTTCCTCCAGGAACTTGTCCAAACCTTTTTTAAACCCAGCTACACTAACAGCCTTTACTACATCCTCCGGTAACAAATTCCAGAGTTTGATTACACGTTGAGTGAAAAAATATTTTCTTTTATTAGTCTTAGTTTACTCTGTAGCTTCATTGCATGTCCCCTAGTCTTTCTATATTCTTATAATGTAAACAATCGATCTACGTTTACCCGTTCCACTCCGTTCATTAATTTATAGACTTCTATCATATCTCCCCTCAGCCATCTCTTTTCCAGGTTAAAGAGCCCTAACCTTTTTAGCCTTCCATCCCCTTTACCATTTTGGTGGCTCTTCTCTGAACCTTTTCTAATAACTCTATATCCTTTTTAAGATACGGCGACCAGAATTGCACACAATATTCAAGGTGCGGTCTCAACATGGAATGATATAGAGGCATTATAATATCTTTTGTTTTATTTTCATTCCTTTCCTTATGATACCTAGCATTCTATTTGCTCTCTTGGCTGCCACTGCACACTGGGCCGAGGGTTTTAACATGTTATCCACAATGACGCCTAAATCTTTTTCCTGGGTGGTGGTTCCTAATGTGGAACCTTGCATTGTGTAACCATAGTTTGGGTTGTTCTTCCCTAGGTGCATAACTTTGCACTTGTCCACATTAAATTTCATCTGCTATTTTGATGCCCAGTCGTCTAATTTATCAAGATCCTCTTGCAATTTTCCACAATCCTCTTGGGTTTTAACAACTTTAAATAGTTTTGTGTCATCTGCAAATTTGATAACCTCACTCGTTATTCCACTTTCCAGGTCATTTATGAATATGTCAAAAAGTAGTGGACCCAGCACAGATCCCTGGGGTACACCACTATTCACCTTTCTCCATTGGGAAAATTGGCCATTTAGCCCAACCCTCTGCTTTCTATCTTTTAACCAGTTCTTGATCCACAGTAGTACACTGCCTCCTATCCCATGACTCTTTAGTTTTGCCAAAAGTCTCTGATGAGGGACCTTGTCAAAGGCTTTCTGAAAGTCCAGATACACTATATCAACCGACTCACCTTTGTCCACCTGTTTATTCACACTTTCAAAAAAACATAACAGATTAGTAAGACAAGATCGTCCTTGTCTAAAGCCATGTTGGCTGTCTCCCATTAGGCCATGACTATCTACATGCTGAGTAATTTTATTCTTTATGATGGTTTCTACCATTTTTCCCGGTACTGAAGTGAGGCTCACTGGTCTGTAGTTTCCCGGATCACCCCTGGAACCCTTTTTAAAAATTGGTGTTACATTGGCAATCCTCCAGTCTTCAGGTATTAGAGATGATTTTAATGATAGTTCACAGATTACTAATAGCAGGTCTGCAATCTCATATTTCAGTTCTTTCAACACCCTTGGATGTATACCATCCGGCCCAGGTGATTTGCTACTCTTCAGTTTATCTAATAGTTGTAATACATCTTCCCGATGTATCGATATTTCCTTCAGTTCTTCCGCACCATTAAATACCACTTCAGACATGGGTAATATCCCTACATCTTCCTCAGTAAAGACCGAAGCAAAGAATTCATTCAGTCTCTCCGCTATCGCCTTGTCGCCTCTTAGTGCCCCTTTAACTCCTCTATCATCTCTATCAATCTATCATCATGATGAAACAATTCCTTCTTGTTTTATCATGATAAAATTAATTTGCTGGTGGTAATTTTAAAAATACCAGATATCTTTAATAAGTTTCTATATTCAGTGGCACTGAGGTATCCAGATATCTTGCTGAATATCCCTTAAAGATTGTTGGATAACTTTATCCAGATATATTTAACTGGATAGTTTACACTGAATTTCAGCACATCTCTGTTTATATTTAATTGTGGTCTGAAAGTTAACATTTTGGTATTATGGCATAGTACTCCTATATTTAAGATAGTCGTCCAGCCTCTCCACATTTAAAAAGCTGACTAGGTTGAAGCATAGCTTGCAAGTTTTTCACTTTAAAACACGTATAGTACTGTGAATATGTAAAGCATTTATTATGAAAATAGATGTTCTTTAAAATATGGTATAAACCTCTCTAATAGGCTTGGTGAGAGATGAAAAAGGATCTTGCTGTATGGCATTTTTAAGAAGCCTCAAAATCACAATTATCTTAGGTTATATCTAGGGCTTCCGATTCCAGGTATTTACTTGGGAGAAATTTTTCTAAATGGGTTAGTTTTACGCATACTATGACAATCATGAACCTCTCTCTCTTAAGCCAGGGTATGGCTTATGGTTTATTTGCTTTTTGATATGCCACCTTTCAAAAAAAAGTAATCAAAGCAGTTTACAATTTAAAATAAAATCGGATAGAAAATAGGAAAGTGAAGAGGGTAGGGAAGAAAGAAATAAAACACATACAACAAACACATTTATATTACTCTTTCCTTCCTAGGGCTATGTTCACAGGGAGGGCCAAAGGCCTTCTCAAACAAATAAACCTTGTGGGTCAAGTGAATCTTATGATGCAATTGTTCCAGGTGTAAATCAAGTGGTAGAGAGTTCCATAGCAGAGGTGCCTTGATATAAAAAGAGGACTGTCCGGTTTTCCAAATGAGTTAGTTTTGTGCATACCATGACAGTCATGAACCTCACTTCTTAGCCAGGGTTTCCATGTAAGGGATCTCAGTGTGTAAGTGGGGGTATGCAAGATGAATAATGAAACTAGATATTCTGGTTGCCCACTATACAAGGCTTTATGGGCCAATGAGAGGGTTTTAAACATGAATCAGAAGAAGATAGGAACCAGTGGTGTTCAATGAAAAGAGAAATATGTGATCATATTTTCGAGCAAGAATCATAATGTGCAGAGCCATATTGTGAATGGATTGTATACATTTTATTTCAAACGCTGGTAAGCTGGAGTAAATTGCATTCCCAAGGTCAAGATGTGAAATAATGAGGCTAATAGTAAGGTTTATAAGAGCCTTGGTGTCAAGAAAAGAACATGAATGCATTGTAATATGAAAAATGAAGTTTTGTCTAATGCTCCTATCTGCGCAGAGAAAGAGTTCAGTATTGATAAGTATCCCTAGATATTTGAAGGAAGGAGTAAGAGTAATTGAATGATCATCGAGACATGGGGCAAGCACGGGCGATAAAGATGAACCAGTAAGCCAAGTGGCTGTAGTTTTAATGGGATTCGACAGTTTTGATTAATCCAACTGGTGATCTTGGTCACGCAGTGATATATAGGAGTAAGATCTGGAGCAGAGGAGTCTGTATATGAAATGAGAAGGATGTCATAATATAAAAACTGCCTGATTCTTGTATGAGGAGAGCAAGTGTACTTAAAAAAAATATTAAATAACAACGGAGCCAAAACTGATCCCTGTGAAACACCACAGGTCATGGGTTGGACAGAACATGATCTCTGGGCAGTGGTAACAACACATGACCTATTATTCTAAAGGGAGGTGAACCAGGACAGAACAGAATCACGAAGACCTATGCCAAATAAGCAGGCAAGGTGAATACTGTGATCAACCAATAAAATGGTGATGACAGATTGAGGGAAACAGCTATGGCAATTTTACCTTGGTCTATGGCAGCGTTTCCCAAATGGGGTTGCAAAATCCTCATTTGGAGTCGCAGCTGCATGATGGGTTCAGGACGAGGTGAATCGCGCTTTCAGCCCCATCATGTCAAATTCAGTCTGCCACTGGTAAGAAAGGTGGTACTGGCTGGTGGGGCCTTTCTGATAGAAGAGTGTGCATACCTCTAAGACCCTGCCAGTCTTCCCTTTCTCCAGGACCAAGCAGGAAGTCAGTCCTCACTTATGGGTGACGTCGGCGCCGACGGAGCCCTCGCGGAGCAATTTTCCCCAGCTTTCAAAGAAAGCCTTTGGGAATTGCAGCGCGCATGCGCGGTCGTCTTCCCGCCCGAGGGTGCCATCTTAGCCAGTCTTCTTTTTTCCGCGGAGCCCTGCAGACGTCCCCGTCTTGTCCCCGCGAAAAAGTTGATTTTTCCTCTTTATTTTATACTTTTTTCTTTCGGTTCGACGCCGATCGTTTTCCCGCCCGGACTCGCGACGCCGGTCTCGAGTCCTCTAGCGTTTTTTCGGTTTTTCTGACTTAGTCAGCTTTCATTTTCGTTTTCCCTGGCAGCCCGGTCCTTTGACCTCGCAGGGGCCCTTTTTCCCCCGATGGCTGCCAGTGGCTTTAAGCGGTGTGGTCGGTGTGACCGAAATATGTCACTAACCGACACACACGACTTTTGCCTCCGCTGCTTGGGCCCGGATCATGAGGAACTGATCTGTGGGCCCTGCAGCAAACTGTCCTCGAAGGCGTTGAGAAGTCGGCGGCATCAGCGCGAGAGAATCTTCGCTGACCCCAGCCGTACCCGGACCTCGTCGGAGGCCTCCGTGTCAAAGGGCTCCAGCTCGGACCGTCGCCGGAGCTCCTCCGACCGGGGTTCTCCCTCCGGGGACCATCGTCGGAAGGAAAAACCCGCGAGGGCGGCGTCGGTGGACGCTCCTGGCTCCGCGAGGGCCAGGTCGCATAGCCCCGACAGCCGCCCCGGGTCCTTGGAGAAGGAACATCTCCCGAAGCGACCTCGCCTGGAGTCGGAGATGCCTGCCCGGGTAAGTCCTGTAGTCCTTCTGGACTCGCCTCCGCGACAGCCGACGTCGGGCCCGACGCCGTCGGGGCCCGAGTCGGGGGCTGCTGGGTCACCTGAGCTCGGACTCAGGTTGACGGCCTTGGAGAGCAGACTGTCTGCCTTCATGGACCAGCAGCGGGCACTGCTCGCTGGCCTCGCTGGCGCCGCTGCCCCGACCGCCGGGACGTCGACGTCCAAGTCGACCCCGGAGACCGAGCCGATCCTCGAGTCAATGAGAACTCGAGTCGATCCTCGGTCGAGGTCACCCTCGGCCTCCCGTTCGGGACCGAGGTCGCCGACGCCGACTCCCTCGACGTCGGGGCGGCTGGCGCCGCACCCTGCCCGGGCCGACCCCACCGAGTCCTCGTCGGAGTCGGTCTGGGAGTCTGAGGAGGAAGAGTCACCTGATTCTTTCCGGACTCGGTGTGTCCCATCGGACTCACCGGGGTCCGAGCCTCGGAAGCAGTCCCCCCCGGAGGATGCCCGGTTCTCGGACTTCGTTAGGGATATGGCCAAGGCTTTGGCCTTCCCTGCGGATCCCGAGGAGGAGCCTCGAGCCGAAGAGCTCGACGCCCTCCAGTATGACTCTCCCGCGAGGGAGCACTTTACTGTGCCGGTTCCTCCTATGCTGGAACGACTACTCTTCCGCATGTGGGAGAGTCCGGCCTCCTCGCCGGTCCTGAGCAAGCGGGTCGATTCTATCTATCGGGTCCGCAAGAGCCCTGGCTTTCAGAAGGCACAGCTGCCACACCATTCCATGGTAGTGGAATCGGCCATGCATCGTCTTAAGAGCCAGAAGATGCACTCCTCGGTGCCTCCTGGAAGGGAGGCCCGTAACCTGGATGGCCTTGGCAAGAAGTGCTTCCAGGGCTCTATGCTCGCATGTCGTGTCCAGACTTACCAGCTCTACATGGGCATGTATCTCCGGGATCTGGCTAAAGAGCTAGCCGGATTCTCCGCTGGTCTCTCCGAGGAGCCCTTGCGGAGGTTCCTAGCCTTGTCCACGGGCATTCGGGAATGCTCAAAGTTCATGTCCCGAGCAGCCTATGATGGCTTTGAGGCCTCGGCTAGAGTGGCCGCAGCCGGCATCGGTGCCCGCCGACAGGCTTGGCTTCAGTCGTCGGACCTTGAGCCCTGGGTACAGGACAAGTTGGTCGATGTCCCCTGCCGAGGCGAAAACCTCTTTGGCAAGCCCATGGCGGAAAAGGCTGCACAAATTGAGACTGAGACTCTCACCAGGACCAGGCTTTCTAGGAAGACCTCCGCCCCTTCCCAGAAAAAGAAGGGCTCGGGAAAAAAGTCCTTTTACCCGCGGAAGGCGGCTGCCTACAAACAGTACCCCCATTATCAGGCCCCTGCAGCTCCCCAACAGGGCCAGCAGGCCAAGGGACGGGCTAACGGGTCCCGTAGGCAGCAAGCCCCCAAGCCTGCACCACCAGCCCCTGCTCAGCAGGGTGGGGGTTTTTGACTCGCTCAGCATAGCCTCTCCCCCCCCGCTGGTCCCTCCCAGCACCGGAGGCCGGCTGGTTCACTTCGCCCACAGGTGGTCCAGCATCACCGCAGATGCCTGGGTGCTTCAGGTCGTGCGAGAGGGCTACCTTCTCCACTTCCATCAGGTCCCTCCCTCCTATTTTCCGGGAGAACCTTCGCGCCCCCCTCTGCACAGGGAGTTGCTCCTTCAGGAGTTAGCAGGTCTTCTGCAGGAACAGGCGGTGGAACCGGTGCCCCACCACCTGAGAGGTCAAGGCTTTTATTCAAGGTATTTTCTGATACCAAAGAGAACAGGGGGCCTCAGACCCATCCTGGACTTGCGCAACCTCAACAAGTTCCTTGTGCGGGAGAAGTTCAAAATGCTTACCCTTGGAATCCTTCTGCCCTACCTCCAGCAGGGAGATTGGCTATGCTCCTTGGATCTAAAGGATGCCTACACGCACATCCTCATCCACCCAAGCCACCGCCGATACCTAAGGTTTGTGGTGGCAGGAAATCATTACCAGTACAGAGTACTGCCCTTTGGCCTATCCTCCGCACCGCGAGTCTTCACAAAATGTCTCGCGGTCGTGGCGGCCCATCTCCGGCTTCACGGCCTCTATGTCTTTCCGTACCTCGACGACTGGCTCATCAGAGCAGCGTCCGCTCAGGAGGTCACCAACGCCACGTGCCGCACGGTGACTCTGCTGCAGCACTTGGGCTTTGTCATAAACTTCGCAAAGTCCACTTTGCTCCCCTCACAGGATCTCGAGTTCATCGGCGCAAGGCTGCACACTCCTCGGGCACGAGCGTACCTACCGCTCGACAGGGCTCAACGGCTCATGGACCTAGCCGACCGCTTTCGCAGCCAGCCCCTGGTCTCCGCCAGGCGCTTCCTGAGACTGCTCGGCCATATGGCTTCCACGGTCCATGTGACCCCCAATGCCCGCCTGAACATGCGGTCTGCTCAATGGTGTCTCCGCCAGCAGTGGCGACAAGCCACAGGCGGCCTGGCAGACCTAGTGCGCGTCTCCGAGCCGCTGCTCTCGTCTCTCCGGTGGTGGCTCCGGCAGCCGAACCTGATATTCGGAATGCCTTTCCAGTCACCTCAGCCGACCCGGGTGCTGACCACCGATGCATCCCTCCTGGGCTGGGGAGCACATTGCCAAGAGGCACGTACTCAGGGCCTCTGGACCACGTGGGAGTCTGCTCAGCAGATCAACTTCCTGGAGCTCAGGGCGATCCGCCTAGCTCTCAAGGCCTTCTCCCACCTGACTTCCCAACAGTCCGTCCTTGTCCAGACGGACAATCAAGTTGCCATGTTCTACGTGAACAAGCAGGGGGGCACGGGCTCCTTCCTCCTCTGCCGGGAGGCACAGAAGCTTTGCTCTTGGGCCGTCAGTCACGGCATTCTCCTCAAGGCAGTTTATCTCCCGGGCCAAGAAAATTGCCTTGCAGACAAACTCAGCAGGGTCCTCCAGCCGCACGAGTGGCGTCTGGATCCCTTGGTAGTTCAGAAGCTCTTCCTCAAGTGGGGTCTCCCCACGGTGGATCTCTTTGCCAGTCCTCACAACCGGCAGCTTCCTCGCTTCTGCTCTCGTCAGCCACACCCCCTTCGGGTTGCGGCGGACGCCTTTCTGATCTCGTGGTCGGGGAGCCTTCTGTACGCTTTCCCTCCCATCCCGCTGGTCTCTCGGACTCTTTTCAAGGTTCTCCGAGACAAAGCCTTCATGATCCTGGTGGCCCCTCGCTGGCCCAGGCAGCCGTGGTTTCCGCTCCTGCTGCAACTGGCGGTGGAGGGTCCAATCCCTCTGGGGATACAACCGGATCTCCTCACTCAGGATCAGGGGTCCCTTCTGCACCCCAACCTCAGGTCTCTCAACCTTATGGCCTGGCTGCTGAGAGGGTAGTCCTTGCTCCCCTTCTCCTGCCGGCGGAGGTGGAGGAGGTCGTCTTAGCTTCGCGACGGCCTTCTACCCGCAAATGCTACGCCCTTAAATGGCGTCGCTTTGCAGTCTGGTGTACCCAACAGTCTCAGGATCCCTTCTCCTGCCCGGTGTCGGTGATCTTGCAGTACTTGCTGCACCTCTCTAATCTGGGACTTAAGTCCAACTCCGTCAAAGTTCACCTCAGTGCTCTTTCAGCACATCATGTGCCAGTGGACGGCAGACCTCTCTCCAATGACCCTCTCGTAGCGAGGTTTCTCCGAGGTCTCCTTCTACTTAAACCACCTCTGCGCCCGCCAGCGCCTGACTGGGACCTGAATGTGGTTTTGCAGCGGATCACCTGTCCGCCTTTTGAACCTATGGCTACCTGTTCTCTCCGTTTTCTGTCTTGGAAAACACTGTTCTTGATAGCCCTCACTTCCGCTAGGCGCGTAAGTGAATTGCAGGCCCTCGTGTCTGATCCCCCTTACACTAGGTTCTACAAGAATAGGGTAGTCCTACGGACTCACCCAAAATTTCTGCCTAAAGTGGTCTCCCCTTTTCACATCAATCAGGAGGTGGTGCTTCCAACCTTCTTTCCCAGACCACACTCCAGCCGAGCTGAAACGGTCCTCCATACCCTGGACTGTAGAAGGGCATTGAACTTCTACCTTGACCGTACGCGGGAGCACCGTAAAGCTGCTCAGCTTTTTGTGTCTTTTGACCCCAATAAATTGGGGCTCCCGGTCTCCAAGCGTACTCTGTCCATCTGGGTTGCGGACTGTATCTCTTGGGCTTATGGGGCAGCCGGACTCTCCTTAGAAAGTCGAGTCACGGCTCATTGCGTTCGGGCAAAGGCCACGTCGGTGGCTTACCTCCGCTCTGTTCCGCTGGCAGACATCTGCCGGGCCGCTACTTGGTCTTCGAGCCAGACTTTTGCGGTCCATTACTGTCTCGAGAGGGAGTCCCGTAGGGACAGTGCTTTCGGACAGGCAGTCCTCCGTAATCTCTTTGAGGTCTGAGCAACTCCTACCCTCCATCCCGGATGTGGGCTACCGGTGGGTGATAATTCAGCGAAGATTCTATCCTTCTGTGCTGCTGAGCTAGAGGGAGCTCATTTTTGTGCTTAGGGTCTCCGGTAGCCTTGAGCTTGGGAGTCCCATAAGTGAGGACTGACTTCCTGCTTGGTCCTGGAGAAAGCGTAGTTACTCACCTGTAACAGGTGTTCTCCAGGAGCAGCAGGAATCAGTCCTCACTACCCTCCCTCCTCCCCTTGGAGTTGCAATCGTCTGCTTATGTTCTTTTTGCAAATTTTTATGCTGTCTTTTTTTAGCTATGTCATCTGACTGGCTAAGATGGCACCCTCGGGCGGGAAGACGACCGCGCATGCGCGCTGCAATTCCCAAAGGCTTTCTTTGAAAGCTGGGGAAAATTGCTCCGCGAGGGCTCCGTCGGCGCCGACGTCACCCATAAGTGAGGACTGATTCCTGCTGCTCCTGGAGAACACCTGTTACAGGTGAGTAACTACGCTTTCCTGCTTCCTCTGACGTGATAAGTAAATGTCAGAAGGTAGGACAGGGCGGGCCAGCAGGGTCTTTAACTGAGCTCATCAAGCCCATATCTCCTAATAGATCAAGAAGATCAATTGCATTAAATATGCTATTGGTTCCCCGTGAACTTACAAAATGCACCACATCAACAGCAAATAGGGCTTTCAGTCTCCGTGCCCCAAAGCTTTGGAATATGTTACCACCTGATATTAGAGCAATCACCAACCTACTGCAATTCAGAAAGGCCCTCAAACATTACCTATTCCTTATATACTTCCCAGTGAGTGCAGAATCACGACCCATCTCTGTTAGTTATAGAAACTCCGAATCACCCAGTGATCCTGAATTCCCCACTTAGTAAGTTCAAGGCTTAGCTGTCCATTACTTCTCAACTGTGCCCTAATTTAAAGATGTAAATAGTTTACACTGCAATCAAAGTTATTTACCTGTGATTCAAACTTACCCTGTTATCCAAGTTATTAACCCTGTTTAATGTAACTCAGACATTTTTGTGTACTGAAATGTTTTGTTCGATGTAAACCGCGCTGATGTTGAATAGTGCGGTATATAAGAGATGTAAAATAAATAAATAAATAAATGTGCGCGCTTCTATCACAAAGGCCCAGTGCTCTGCCATCTTTGATTAGAAGCAGCAGGTGGTGGAGATGAGAGCTAGACTTGGACACAAAGTTCTGGTACGTGAATTGGGGGGTAGTGTCAATGCACAGCAAGGGGAAGGAAGAAAAACAAGAGATTCTTGACAATAGGGGTGGAGGGAGACTGAGGAGTTGCTGGATAGTGGGGGAGAGACATTGAATGGCAGAGGAGTAGATGCTGGACATGGGGGTGGGCATAAGGAGACGAAAGAGTGATGTTGTACATCAGGGGAAATAGGGAGACAAAGGGGTGATGCTGGACATTGGGGGGAGGAGACATAGGGAGACAGAGAAGTGATGCTAGATGTGGGAAGACAATGCCCTTTAATCTTTCCCGTAGTCAATGGTCCTTTTCTGAATGCTTACTTCACAGTAAAAAAACACAAAAATATGCGCTCAACTATTATCCACGGAACTTAAAAGCTTAAATATTACATACTCAATTTGAATCAGAGGGAGTCTCAGACTTCTGCGCACTCCAAAGATGGACTTCTTAAATGCCCAACCAATAGTGCTCATTTAGCATCAATGACTCCCCAGTAATGTTTTCCTTGCATAACACAGAGCAAAAAACTTCTTTTAAATGGCTTCCAACAGGTCCTTATCTCAAAAAAGTACTTAGCTTAAAACAATCTTCACAGTCCATAGTACTTCGCTCAGGCCCGTTGATCCTTCATGTTTCGCTCAGGCTTGCTGATTCCAACGCCCTCTACCGGCGCCAACGTGTTTCACTGTATAGTTTCCTCAGGAGATCACAATTAATTTTCTATCAGAACACAAAATAATTTTTAACAGCTTTAACAAGCTCAGTGTTCCTTCTTTTAATATTAATAATCACCACATGAACTGGACCGGACAACACGAAGTCCTACCAAAGTTATAATCGATGCTGCCCACGTCTTTAGACCGCTGAACTTAAAGCTTCCAAGAGGCTTCTCTCTATGAAAACTACTTCTTCAAAAGGACGCCACGCATGCGAGCTACAGGTCTTCTTCATACTTTTAAACTCACCGCTCCCTTCACGCATTGGAGCATCTCGGACCCCTCCCATCATGATTGTAAGCACTTTCCTACTTGGTGACAGTAGATTTTATACTTCTCCTTTCAATTGCGAAATCATAGAATTATGCTATCAACACTTCTCCTTTCTGGAAATTATCCAATGCATGCATGCCAGGCGATAATGGCATTGAGCCCTGTGGGTGCCACAGAGTCCAATGTAAAGATCCATCTTTGTTCTTTAATCAAAAGGATTTGCTCCAGCGATTTCCCCTAAGATCCAGACTCTACTTTATCAATGCAAAAGCACCTCAATTGTTCAAAAATATGCCCTATGGCGATACAATGTTATCTCCAGGAACAAGCAGGAATGAGTCTTCACATATGGGTTTCGTCAGTGCCGACGGAGCCTGCGCGGGAACGCTCCCCAGCATCTAATCAGAAAGCTTTTGGGGGTATCCCACAGCGCCTGCGTGCTGCCTTCCCGCCTTTCCCAACTGTCTCTCCTCAGTTCTTCTTTTTCCGCGGAGCCAGCAGGTCGTGTTCCTGTCACCGCAGAAGAATTTCTTTATTTTTTTCTTTATTTCTTTTGTATTGCGTCTGCCTTCTTCGACGCTCTAACGGTACCGCCGGTCCTTCTTTAAAAAAAAAAAAACCTATTTCCTTTTCTTTTTTCTTCAGGTGCACTTGTGTTTTGGGCCTTAGGCCCAAAAATTGTTTTCCTTAACATGGAAAAGCCTGCCTCAGGGTTTAAGAAGTGCACAAAATGTGGCAGTACCATTTCCGTCACCGACACCCACGACTGGTGTCTAAAATGTTTAGGTCCTGACCATTCCATCATGTCCTGTTCTATGATGTCTAAAAGAGGTCGGCAGAACCGAGCTGCCAAGCTCAGTACCCTGTTTCCCTCTGATGCGGCTTCGGTGGCATCGACGTCTTCCAGGGCTGCTTCTTCCTCACATGGATCTCAGGTAACTAAACATAAATCCAGCCGGTCCTCGAAGGGTAGATCTCCTTCTAAGCATCGAGATGCCTCTGGTGTTGCCCTCGAGGATTCTGCACCGGCAAAATTACCCCGGCGGGAGGCTTCGGCCTCCAAAGCATCATCATCGGGGTTCCAGGATGATCTCGATGGCTTGGCCTCGACAGACCACCTGGTGCCATGCTCTGGGGTACCGGTGGCTTCCACCAGTACTGACATCCAAGCATTGGCGGCGTCGATGGACCAGAGGATTCTGTCCATGGAACGCAGTCTGGCGGCTTTCCTTGTGGCATTGACGCCCCTGGTACCGCAACAGACTACTCCACCGGTACCGGCTCTAGCACCGCCATTGGTACCGATCACGGTACCGGTGGCATCGACATCGGCATCGGTGTCCGCTGTGCCGGTACTCTGTCCTCTGAAGCCCTCTGGTACCGATACCCCGGTACCAGTTATTCCCGATACCGATCCCGGTCGGTACGGGTATCGGGCTTTGCAAGAGCATCCGGACAGATGATACTTCGATTCCTCTGAAGACTCTGAAGATTCTGAGGCGTCTGTCGATGCAGTGATGCTTCTTCCACAGGAGGAGTCCTCTCCCAAACGAAGGATGTCTCCTCCAGAGGACTTGTCTTTTCCAAGACTTCATCAGGGAGGTGGCTCGGGGCCTATCCATCACGGTGGCCCCTGAGACAGAACCCAGAGCCAAGGAGTTAGATATTTTACAATATCCTAAAACTCCTAAGGAAGCAGCTACCTTGCCTGTTCATGAGATTTTGTATGATCTCATGTTGAGGATGTGGGAAACACCTCTTACCACCTCTCCTCATTCTCGCAGGTTAGATACCATGTATCGTGTCCCTCCTTGTCCTGGTTTCCATAAAACTCAGTTTCCTCACCACTCTATTGTGGTTGAGTCTGCTATGAGAAAGATTAGAAGTGCCAAAAGACATGCCTCTAATCCTCCAGGATGTGAATGTAGAACCCTGGATGCTTTTGGATGTAGAGTCTTCCAAGCTTCCATGCTTGCTGCGAGAATTAATTCCTATAGTCTTTACATGAGAATGTTCCTAAAAGAAGTCACTGATCATTTGCAGACTTTAAGTCCTTTCATTTCTGAAGATAAAAGACAGGACTTTCTCACTTGGCTCAAACATGCCCAAGATATCTCCAAATTCTCCAACCGTGCAGCTTTCGACTCCTTTGAATGTGTAAGCAGAGCCTCGGCTATTGCCATAGGTGCACGTAGAATTGCTTGGCTTCAAGCATCTGATTTGGAGATCTGGGTACAAGATGAATTGGGAAATATCCCTTGTACAGGAGAAAACCTGTTTGGTAAAGATTGGCAAGCAAAGGCCAATCAGATGGATGCGGAAAATTCTGCCTTGGATAGACTATCCAAGTCTATGACTGCTCCTGTTAAGAAAAGGTTGTTCAAGAAAGCACCTTTTTCTAAAAAGGGAAGATTTTATCCTGCTTATAGTCAGCGGGCATCTCCTGCAGCTCAGTTCCCTACCAAACGTCAGCAATCATCCAAACAGAACAAGGCAAAGGCTGCTAGGCCTCCACCGGCCCAGCAACCTCAACCCCCTCAGGGCCTTTGACTTGCTGCTAGAGAACTTAGCCTTCCTAGCTCTGGAAGGACCAGAGCACTCCACCATTCCAGGAAGGTTATGTCATTTTGCTCCCAGGTTTGGACAAATTACAGCAGAGCATTGGACACTCTCCATCATAAAAGAGGGGTAGAAACTTCATTTTTCAAGCTTGCCCCCTCACACAAGAGTGAACCAGTTCAATTCTCCGGCCTCCCTCCTCAACCTGTTAGGTCAGGAGATTGCCACCCTTCTTGCCCAGGGGGCAATAGAGGAAGTGCCTCTTCAACAACAGGGCACAGGGTTCTACTCCCCCTATTTTCTTATTCCAAAGAAAACAGGAGGCTACAGACCCATTTTAGACCTCAGAGAATTGAACAAATTCCTAGTCAAAGAAAAATTCAAAATGATTTCTCTGGGAACTCTGCTACCATACCTTCAGAGTCAGGACTGGCTTTGTTCTCTAGATCTCAAGGATGCATACACCCATGTTCTCATCCATCCAACTCACAGAAGGTTCCTTTGGTTCCTTTTTTCAAGAGAAGCACTATCAATACAGAGTGCTCCCTTTTGGTCTGGCCTCTGCACCAAGAGTGTTCACGAAATGCATGGCAGTGGTAGCTGCATTTCTGCGCACTCTGGGAATATTCGTCTTCCCTTATTTGGACGACTGGCTCATTCGAGCTCCCACTCAGTCAGAGGCCAAGAGTTCTCTGTCCTGCACTATGCGTATCCTTCAGTATTTAGGGCTGATAATAAACATCCCAAAATCCAATTTAACCCCTACTCAGTCACTGGAGTTTATAGGGGCGTTGCTGGATACCACAAGGGCAAGGGCCTATCTCCCCCAGGCCCGTTGCCTTCGCTTGCTGCAGTTAGCTTCTCAAGCAGAGTTAAAGCTCCATTTAACTGCTCGAGAAATGTTACAGTTGCTAGGCCACATGGCATCCACCGTGCATGTGGTACCATATGCTCGCCTTCACATGAGGGCAGCTCAGTGGACTTTATTCACCCAATGGACCCAGGCATTAGACTGCCTGTCAAACAAAATAGCGAACACAAGTCGCCTCATTTTGTCCCTCCAGTGGTGGAAGTCCCTTCAAAACCTGTTGCTGGGGTCCCCCTTTCAGCAGTCTCTGCCCCAGGCAACTCTCACAACAGATGCTTCTCCAATGGGGTGGGGAGCTCATCTGCAAGACCTCTCCACCCAGGGCATCTGGTCTCCACAGGAGATCATAAGATCATAAGATATGCCATACTGGGTCAGACCAAGGTCCATCAAGCCCAGTATTCTGTTTCCAACAGTGGCCAATCTAGGTCATATGTACCTAGCAGTTTCCCCAAGAGACACAAGTTCCACAATGCTTGTACTGGGTCAAGCATTGATATCTTCGGTCACTTCTTAATAATGGTTTATGGACCTTTCCTCCAGGAACTTGTCCAAACCTTTTTTTAAACCCAGCTACACTAACAGCCTTTACTACATCCTCCGGTAACAAATTCCAGAGTTTGATTACACGTTGAGTGAAAAAATATTTTCTTTTATTAGTCTTAAATAGTTTACCCTGTAGCTTCATTGCATGTCCCCTAGTCTTTCTATATTCTGATAACGTAAACAATCGATCTACGTTTACCCGTTCCACTCCGTTCATTAATTTATAGACTTCTATCATATCTCCCCTCAGCCGTCTCTTTTCCAGGTTAAAGAGCCCTAACCTTTTTAGACTTTCCTCATAGGAGTATCCTTCCATCCCCTTTACCATTTTGGTGGCTCTTCTCTGAACCTTTTCTAAAATCGCTATATCCTTTTTAAGATACGGCGACCAGAATTGCACACAATATTCAAGGTGCGGTCTCACCATGGAACGATATAGAGGCATTATAATATCTTTTGTTTTATTTTCCATTCCTTTCCTTATCATACCTAGCATTCTATTTGCTCTCTTGGCTGCCGCTGCACACTGGGCCGAGGGTTTTAACATGGTATCCACAATGACGCCTAAATCTTTTTCCTGGGTGGTGGTTCCTAATGTGGAACCTTGCATCGTGTAACCATAGTTTGGGTTGTTCTTCCCTAGGTGCATAACCTTGCACTTGTCCACATTAAATTTAATCTGCCATTTTGATGCCCAGTCTTCCAATTTAACAAGATCCTCTTGCAATTTTTCACAATCCTCTTGGGTTTTAACAACTTTAAATAGTTTTGTGTCATCTGCAAATTTGATAACCTCACTCGTTATTCCACTTTCCAGGTCATTTATGAATATGTCAAAAAGCAGCGGACCCAGCACAGATCCCTGGGGTACACCACTATTCACCTTTCTCCATTGGGAAAATTGGCCATTTAGCCCTACCCTCTGCTTTCTATCTTTTAACCAGTTCCTGATCCACAATAGTACACTGCCTCCTATCCCATGACTCTTTAGTTTTGCCAAAAGTCTCTGATGAGGGACCTTGTCAAAGGCTTTCTGAAAGTCCAGATACACAATATCAACCGACTCACCTTTGTCCACCTGTTTATTCACTCCTTCAAAAAAACATAACAGATTAGTAAGACAAGATCTTCCTTGTCTAAAGCCATGTTGGCTGTCTCCCATTAGGTCGTGACTATCTACATGCTGAGTAATTTTATTCTTTATGATGGTTTCTACCATTTTTCCCGGTACTGACGTTGTCCCGGTATGTCCCGGTACATATCAATCTCTTGGAGCTCAGAGCAATCTTTCTTGCTCTGCAGGTGTTCCACACCCTGCTCAGCTACAAGACAGTCCTTATCCACACGGACAATCAGGTAGCCATGTTCTACGTGAACAAGCAGGGCGGAACAGGCTCTCTGTCGCTTTGAAACAAAGCTTTGTGACTGTGGGCCCTCGCCAGAGAGCATCAAATTCATCTTCTGGCAGTTTATCTTCCAGGCGTTCAAAACTCTTGGGCAGACAGACTCAGTCGAGTTCTGTTTCCACATGAGTGGTCCCTACATGTGGACCAGGTGGCCAGGATTTTTCAGATTTGGGGAACCCTGGACATAGACCTCTTTGCAAGTCCGTGGAATGCCAAACTTCCCCGGCTCTGTTCCAGAACTCCGGCTCAGTGAGCTCAGGCAAGGGATGCTTTCCTCCTTCACTGGGGTCAAGACTTCCTGTATACCTTTCCACCCATTCCCCTAATTCCCAAAACCCTGTTCAAGCTTCAGAGAGACAGAGGCCACATGATTCTTATAGCTCCACATTGGCTACGGCAAGTGTAGTACCCTCTGCTTCTACATCTCTCTCAAGCTCCCTCCCTGGAATTAAAGTCTGCTCCAGATCTCCTATCTCAGGAGGACGGAAAGTTATGGCATCCCAGTCCCCAGTCTCTGCATCTCAGGGCTTGGTTGCTGAAGGCCTAGATCTCCAAGATCTTCAGCTTTCTCAACAGGTGAAAGATGTTCTTTATGCTTCCAGAAAACCTTCCACTAGACATTCTTATGCTTTCAAGTGGAGGAGGTTTACTACTTGATGTTCTGAGAAGGGTCTTAACCCCCTTGCCATACCTCTGGAATCTTTGCTGGAGTATCTCCTCCATTTGTCTAATGCAGGCCTTAAGACAAATTCAGTAAGGGTCCATTTGAGTGCTATTGCAGCTTCCCTTAAACCTCTAAATGGACAACCTATTTCCTCTCATCCTCTTGTAGGTTTATGAGAGGCCTCCTTTTAACAAAGCCTCCCATAGACCACCTCCGGTGGCATGGGACTTAAACCTGGTTCTTGGTCAGCTCATGAAGCCGCCTTTTGAACCTTTGGCTACCACCGCCTTGAAATACCTTTCTTGGAAGGTTATCTTTCTCATTGCAATCACATCAGCACGTCGTATTAGTGAATTGCAAGCACTCGTAGCTAATCCACCTTATACAAGGTTCCATCATGACAAGGTAGTCCTTAGGACTCATCCACACTTTATGCCTAAGGTGGTCTCGCCTTTTCACCTCATCCAGGAGGTCTACCTACCTGTCTTTTTTCCAGGACCTCATGCATCAAGTGCAGAGAGGAATCTTCATACCCTGGACTGTAAAAGAGCTCTGGCTTTTTACTTACAGAGGACACAGCAACATAGAAAGTCCTCTTAGCTCTTTGTTGCCTTTGATCCTTCTCATTTGGGACTACCAGTCTCCAAGAGAACACTATCTAACTGGATTGCCCAGTGTAATTTTTTCGCCTATCAGAGTAAGAACCTTTCTCTGGAGGGCCATGTCACAGCTCACAATGTGAGAGCCATGGCAGCCTCAATGGCTCATCTGAACTCTGTGTCTATTGACGACATCTGTCGAGCAGCCACTTGGGCCTCGGTTCATACCTTCACAGCCCATTACTGCTTGGACAAGGACTCCCATCGGGATGCCTTGTTTGGTCAGGCTGTTCTCAAACACCTGTTCCATATTTAATCAAATCCTACCCACCATCCCTGGTAGGATGCCAGAGATCCATGAGGGGAACTGCAGCCCTTCTTAGGGACACACAGCTTCTGGGGTCTCTCCCTGGCATCTAAAGCTAGGGAGTCCCCATATGTGAAGACTCATTCTTGCTTGTTCCTGGAGATAGCACAGTTACTTACCTGTAACAGGTGATCTCTGGGAACAGCAGGAATAAGTCTTCACAACCCACCCACCTCCCCTAGGAGTTGTATCTCTCTATCTATCTTTCCTTTCCCTCTCTCTCTCTCTCTCTCTCTCTCTCTCTCTCTCTCTCTCTCTCTCTCTCTCTCTCTCTCTTTGTCTCAGCTTTAAAACTCAACTGAGGAGAGACAGTTGAGAAAGGCGAGAAGGCAGCACGCAGGCGCTGTGGGATGCTCCCAAAAGCTTTCTGATTGGATGCTGGAGAGCGTTCCCGCGCAGGCTCTGTCGGTACCGACGAAACCCATATGTGAAGACTTATTCCTGCTGTTCCCAGAGATCACCTGTTACAGGTAAGTAACTGTGCTGTATCATCGGTGCTTCCTTCACTTGGCATTTTAAACGACTGCGGTGCTCCCTCATCCGTATTTTAAATGAACGAATTGTTATGCCTATATAAAGCAACCCACATGGACACTTAATGATGTATATTACACAAGTTGAATCACATGTGGTGTTACTCTTTAACCGGTAACTAACTCCATTATGAGAAAAAATACCAAGTTCCACTGTGATATCACAAATGTCGCATTGTCCACATTTCCTATGTCCAATGTTGTCATTCGGAGGTAACCCTTCTGATAGTACTGGTCGTAGTATCTCCAGGCTTAACCTCTCTTTTAAGTTCCGATTGTGTTGCCAAACGCACCGTATTGTTTTATCGGCCAAACCCGGAACTGCCTTCATGATATTACTATGCTTACGCAAAATCTTCTGGATTCCACTACTAAGAGGGGAATACCACGTGATGAGATTAACTTTATCAGAGTCTGTGTTGTCTTCCTTACGTCTAGGTTGGAGTAATAAATTTTGATTATTGTATAGAGCCCTTGAGTAAGCTTGTTTGACCACTTGATGGGGATATCCCCTATCTTCATCATGTTTCTATGTTTCTATCTTTAAAGTTACTCGCCAACCGTTTGGATAACCTTTTTATAATCATTAACATCAGAGCAGTTATGCCGGTAACGCAAAAATTGGGACAAGGGGAGACTTTCTTTCAATGGCTGTGTATGAGCACTATCAAAATGTAAAAATGTATTACGATCAGTACCCTTACGATAAATCGAAGTCTCCCACTTTTCTTTCCCCCGACTGATTAAAAGGTCCATATATGGCAATTGTTCTTTGTGATGCACAGAAGTGAATTTGATGTTAGGGTCGCACTGATTCAACCATTGAAAAAATATTTCCAATTGATTTTCTAATCCCTTCCACAACATGAATAGGTCATCTATATATCGATTCCATGTTAAAATGTTAGAGGTAAAAGGAGACTGTGAGATCCAACATTGCTCAAACTCTCCCATATACAAATTCGCAATCGAGGGTGCACAGGTGGCTCCCATCGCCACCCCTGATATCTGCTGGTACAAAATTCCCTCAAAAATAAAATAACTCCGAAAAATGGCCAAATTCCCTAATTTCATCAAGAAGGCAATTTGCTTGTCCGACAGGTCTCCCCACCGGTGTAGAGACTACTCTACTAACTGAGAGGCCATCATCTGAGGAATACTTGTGTACAGTGATACTACATCCAGAGTGACAAGCCATACATCTGTATGGGTTATCCATGGTGTTAAGCCATGTAGAATATTTAAAAAGTGAGTGGTATCTTTCACACACGATGGAATCTCGAACAGTAGCGGACGTAAATAAGAGTCTACAAACGTAGACAAAGGTTCCAATATAGTACCCTTCGTTGCTACTATAGGTCTACCGGGAGGTTCTTGTAGGTTTTTGTGAATCTTTGGAACAGTATAGAATTTTGCTGTTACTGGAGACGAAACATTCAAATATCGATATTCTTTCCTTGTGATCAATTTGTCAAACAGAGCTGCTTGAGTAATTTCCTTTATCTCATTCCTAAGTGCATATTGAGGATCTTCTGACAGTACCATATAAGCCAATTGATCACATAATTGACTCAGAGGGGCTTGTTTACAAAGCCGCGGTAGTGGTTCGCGATCGCGATCGCAGCCGCGGCCCCATTGAAATCAATGGGGCCGCGGCTCCGATTACGATCGCAAACCGCTACCGCGGCTTTGTAAACAAGCCCCATAGCTTCAGCTATGTAATAGTCTCTACTCAATACAACAATCGCTCCTCCTTTATCTGCTCGTTTTATTACTATCTCAGTCCTTTGTTGTAATTTTCGCAATTCTTCCCACTCTTCTTTGGTTACTTTCATTTTCATCTTCCTATTAGACTTCTCCAACTCTTGTACCTCCTGTAATACTAAATCTCTAAAAATCACCAACGCTGGGAGTAAAGGCCCCGGGGGGGGGGACCATGACGATTTTAAGGGTAATTTTATACGTCGTGTGTCTATTACTTTTATATTACGTGTACGTTCTTCTAATGGATGGATCGCGAAAAAACTCTTCAAATTTAACTTTCTCAATAAATTCTCAAAATCTAAATGAAACTGGAAGGGATCAAAAGAAATCATAGGTACAAACTACAACCCCTTATTTAATAAGTTGCTGGATCTCTCTGAAAGCTCTTTCCCGGAAATATTCACCACCAAATTACTAACATGATTTGACCCTCCGGTCATGACTTCATTGGATATCGCTGATCACGAGATTTTCCTCATGTTAATATTTTTTTCTTTTGTTTTTTGTTGTCTTCCTCTTCCCTTAAAAACAGTCTTTAGAAGAATTACTAGAGTCAGAAATGATCTCCAGGAACAAGTAGGAATGTAGTCTTTACATATGGGTATCGTCGGTATTGACGGAGCCTGTGTGGGAACGCTCCCCGGCGTTCTATTAGAAAGCTTTTGGGAGCATCCCACAGCGCCTGCGTGCTGCCTTCCCGCCTTTCCCAACTGCCTCTCTCCAGTAATTCGTTTTCCGCGGAGCCAGCAGGTCGTGTTCCTGTCACCGCAGAAAAATTTCCTTATTGCCCTTCTTTTTTGTGGTCGCGTCTGCCTTCCTCGATGTTTTAAAGGTACCGCCGGTTCTTCTTTATTTCTTTCTTTTCTTTAAAAAAAAATATATATATATATATATACTTTTTTTCCCCCATTTTTTCCAGGTGCATGCGCCATTTTGGGCCTTAGGCCCAATATTTTTTCCACAATGGAAAAACCCGCTTCGGGTTTTAAAAAGTGCACCAAGTGTGGCGGTACCATCTCCGTCACCAACACCCATGAGTGGTGTCTTAAATATTTAGGTCCTGACTACTCCATCACAGAATGTATGGCCTGTGCCATGATGTCCAAGAGAGGTCGACAGAACCGAGCTGCCAAGCTCAGTACCCTGTTTCCCTCTGATGCAGCCTCGGTGGCATTGACGTCGTCCAGGGCTTCGTCTTCCTCCCGTGGATCTCAGGTAACTAAACATAAGTCTAGCCGGTCCTCAAAGGGTAGATCTCCTTCCAAGCATCGGGATGCCTCTGGCATTGCCCTTGAGGATTCTGCACCGGCTAAATTGCCCTGGCGAGAGGCTTCGGCTTCCAAAGCATTATCGGGGCTCCAGGACGTTCGAGGCCTCGACCTCGGCAGAACTACTGGTGCCATGCTCTGGGGTACCGGCTGTTTTCTCCGGTACCAACACCCAGGCATCGGCAGCGTCGATAGACGAGAGGTTCCTGGCTATTGAACACAGTCTGGCGGCTCTCCTTGCGGCATCGACACCCTCGGAACCGCGTCAGACAGTTCAACTGGTACCGGCATCGACTCCGGCACCGGTGTCGATACCGGTACTGACAGCATCGACATCGGTGTCCGCATTGCCGGCACCCAGTCATGCAATGCCTTCCGGTACCGATACTCCGGTACCGATTCCCCATGGTACCGAGCATCCGGACAGAAGGTACTTTGAGTCCTCAGAGGAATCAGAGGATTCTGACAGTTCTGTTGATGCGGGAATACTTCTCCCAGAGAAGCCTTCCTCCCCTAAACGCAGGATGTCTCCTCCAGAGGACATTTCCTTTCAGGATTTCATCAGGGAGGTGGCTCGAGGTCTGTCCATTACTGTGGCTCCTGAAACAGAGCCCAGAACAAAGGAGTTGGAAATTTTACAATATCCCAAGGCTCCTCAGGAGGCAGCTACTTTGCCCATCCATGAGATCTTGCATGATCTCATGCTAAGAATGTGGGAGATGCCTCTTACCACCTCTCCTCACTCTCGTAGACTGGATACTATATATCGAGTCCCTCCTTGTCCTGTTTTCAGAAAACTCAGCTTCCTCACCACTCTATTGTAGTGGAATCAGCTATGAGAAGGATGAGGAGTGCAAAGAGACATGCCTCTAGTCCTCCAGGACGTGAGTGCAGAACTTTGGATGCTTTTGGACGTCGTATCTTCCAAGCTTCCATGCTTTCTGCCAGGATCAGTTCCTATATTTTATATATGGGAATGTTCCTGAAGGAAGTCACAGGAGATTTAGAGGTTTTGAGCCCTCTTCTTCCTGAGGATAGAAGGCCGGACTTTCTCACATTGGTCAAACATGCCCAGGATGTTTCTAAATTTGTCAACCGTGCAGCTTTTGACTGTTTTGAGTGCATAAGCAGAACCTCTGCCATTGCCATAGGTGCACGTAGAATTGCTTGGCTCCAGGCATCTGATCTGGAGCTCTGGGTACAAGACAAACTAGGAAATATTCCTTGTACTGGTGAGAACCTGTTTGGCAGATTGGCAAGAAAAGGCCAATGAGTTGGATACTGACAACTCCACCTTGGATAGGTTATCCAAGGCCACAGCTGATCCTACAAGAAAGAAATCTTTCAAGAAACCATTCTTTTCCAAAAAGAAAAGGTTTTATCCTGCTTATTCTCAGCAGGGACGTTCTGCAGGTCAACCTGTCCGGAAAGGTCAGCAACCACCCAAACAAAGGAAAGCAAAGACTGCTAAGCCTCAACCGTCCCAGCAGTCTCAGCCTCCACAAGGCCTTTGACTTTCAGCTAGAGAACTTAGCCTTCCTGGCTCTCAATGGACCAGAGCCTTCCACCATTCCAGGAAGGTTGTGTCACTTTGCCCCCAGATGGGGGCAGATAACAGCAGAGCATTGGATACTTTCCATCGTAAAAGAGGGGTACAAGCTTCATTTTTGAGCATGCCCCCTCCCACAATGATAAGACAGTTCAATTCTCACACCTCTCTCATCAACCTGTTAGATCAAGAGGTCACCACGCTTCTTGCCCAAGGGGCAATAGAAGAAGTACCCATCCATCAACAGGGTACAGGGTTTTACTCCCCCTATTTCCTTATCCCAAAGAAAACAGGGGGATACAGACCTATTTTGGACCTCAGAGAATTGAACAAATTCCTGTTCAAAGAGAAATTCAAAATGATTTCTCTAGGAAATCTGCTGTTATACCTTCAGAGTCAGGACTGGCTTTGTTCTCTAGATCTCAAGGATGCGTACACCCATGTTCTCATCCATCCAACTCACAGAAAGTTCCTTCGGTTCCTTTTTTCAAGGAAAGCACTACCAATACAGGGAGCTTTCTTTTAGCCTGGCCTCAGCACCAAGAGTGTTCACGAAATGCATGGCTGTGGTAGCACTCTAGGAATATTCATCTTCCCCTACTTAGACGACTGGCTCATTCGAGCCCCAACAGAGTCAGAGGCCAGGACTTCTCTGTCCTGCACAATGCGTATCCTTCAGTATTTGGGTCTGTTCATAAACATCCCAAAATCCAGTCTAACTCCCACTCAGTCTCTAGAGTTCATAGAAGCTTTGTTGGATACCAGAAAAGCAAGGGCCTGTCTCCCCCAGGCACGTTGCCTTCGCATGGTGCAGTTAGCTTCTCAGGCAGTGCTAAAGCCTCATCTCACTGCCCGAGAAATGCTACAATTACTAGGCCACATGGCATCTACCGTGCATGTGGTTCCCTATGCTCACCTCGTTATGAGAGCAGCCCAGTGGACTTTATCCACTCAGTGGACCCAGGCATCAGGATGCCTATCAGACAAAATAGCAAACACAAATCGCCTTATTTTGTCCCTCCAATGGTGGAAGTCCATCAAAACCTGTTGCTGGGGTCCCCATTTCAACAACCCTTACCCCAGGCAACTCTCACAACAGATGCTTCTCCGATGGTTGGGGAGCTCATCTGCAAGACCTTTCCACCCAAGGCACCTGGACTCCACAGGAGACTCATCTACATATCAATCTCCTGGAGCTCAGAGCAATCTTCCTTGCTCTTTGAGTGTTCCACACCCTGCTAAGCTCCAAGACAGTCCTCATTCATACGGACAATCAAGCAGCCATGTTCTACATGAACAAGCAGGGGGGAACAGGCTCTCTGTTGCTTTGCAACGAAGCTTTGCGAATATGGGCCTTCGCCAGAGAGCATCAGATTCATCTCCTGGCAGTGTATCTTCCAGACATACAAAACTCTTGGGCAGACAGACTCAGTCGAGTTCTGCTTCCACACGAGTGGTCTCTGCATGCAGACCAGGTGGCCAACATTTTTCAAGTTTGGGGAACCCCGGACATAGATCTCTTTGCAAGTCCATGGAATGCCAAACTTCCCCGGTTCTGTTCCAGAATTCCGGCTCAGGAGGCTCAGACCAGGGATGCTTTCCTCCCTTACTGGGATCAAGACTTCCTGTATGCCTTTCCACCCATTCCCCTAATTCCCAAAACCCTCTTCAAGCTTCAGAGAGACAGAGGCCACATGATCATCATAGCTCCACATTGGCCACGGCAAGTGTGGTACCCTCTGCTTCTACATCTCTCTCAAGCTCCCTCCCTGGAGTTAGGGTCTGCTCCAGATCTCCTGTCTCAGGAGGACGGAATGTTATGGCATCCCAATCCCCAGTCTCTGCATCTCAGAGCTTGGTTGCTGAAGGCCTAGATCTCCATGATCTTAACCTCCCTCAGCAGGTAAAGGATAGAAACATAGAAACATGATGACAGAAAAAGACCACATGGCCTATCTAGTCTATCCTTCCATAACAACAACTACAACAGTCCACTTTTTACCTTTAGAGATCCTCTGTGTTGGTCCCATGCTTTTTTGAATTCAGTTACTGTCCTCATCTCTACCACCTCCACTGGGAGACTATTCCATGGATCCACTACTCTTTCTGTGAAGAAATATTTCCGCATATCACTCCTGAATCTAGCTCCCTTCACCCTCATCCCATGTCCCCTCGTAGCAGAACTTGCTTTCAATTGAAAGAGGCTCTCTCCCTGAACATTTATGCCACGGAGGTATTTAAACATCTCAATCATATCACCTCTATCCCGCCTTTCCTCTAAGGTGTACATATTAAGATCCTTAAGTCTGTCCTCATATGCTTTATAATGAAGCCCATTAATCATTTTAGTAGCAACCCTCTGCACTGACTCCATCCTGTTCACATCCTTTTGAAGGTGCGGTCTCCAGAATTGCACACCATACTCCAAATGAGGTCGCACCAAAGACTTATACAGAGGCATTATCACCTCCTTTTTTCTGCTAGCCATTCCTCTCCGTATGCACCCAAGCATCCTTCTAGCTTTTGCCGTCGCCTTTTCTACCTGTTTAGCTACTTTAAGATCATCAGACACAACCACGCCTAGGTTCCGCTCTTCTTTAGTGGACAAAAGTACTTCACCTCCTATACTGTATTGCTCCCTTGGATTGCTGCAGCCCAAATGCATGACCTTACATTTTTTAACATTAAATCCCAGCTGCCAAATTTTAGACCATTCTTCAAGCTTAGCTAGATCCCTCCTCATGTTATCTACACCTTCCTGGGTGTCTACTCTATTGCAGATTTTGGTATCATCTGCAAAGAGGCAAACCTTACCCGACAGCCCTTCCGCTATATCACTAACAAAGATGTTAAAAAGAATTGGACCAAGGACAGATCCCTGGGGCACACCACTGGTAACATCCTTCTCCTCAGAGTGAGCTCCATTTACTTGTACTCTTTGTCGCCTCCCACCCAACCAATTTCTAACCCAAGCAGTAACTTTAGGGTCCATCCCTAGGGTGCTCAGTTTGTTTATAAGTCGCCTGTGAGGAACAGTGTCAAAGGCTTTACTGAAATCTAAATACACCACATCTAGAGCTCTCCCTCGGTCCAACTCCCTGGTCACCCAGTCAAAGAAATCAATCAGATTTGTCTGACAAGACCTGCCTTTGGTGAATCCATGCTGCCTCGGATCCTGTAATCCGCTGGACTCCAGAAACCTCACTATTTTCTCTTTCAGCAGCGTTTCCAATAATTTACTCACCACCGAAGTTAAACTAACCGGCCTGTAGTTTTCAACCACATCCTTACTTCCGCTTTTGTGTAAAGGCACCACATGAGCCTCTCTCCAGTCCTTTGGCACCACTCCCGACTCCAACGAGGCTCTCCTTGCGGCATCGACACCCTCGGAACCGCGTCAGACAGTTCAACTGGTACCGGCATCGACTCCGGCACCGGTGTCGATACCGGTACTGACAGCATCGACATCGGTGTCCGCATTGCCGGCACCCAGTCATGCAATGCCTTCCGGTACCGATACTCCGGTACCGATTCCCCCTGGTACCGAGCATCCGGACAGAAGGTACTTTGAGTCCTCAGAGGAATCAGAGGATTCTGACAGTTCTGTTGATGCGGGAATACTTCTCCCAGAGAAGCCTTCCTCCCCTAAACGCAGGATGTCTCCTCCAGAGGACATTTCCTTTCAGGATTTCATCAGGGAGGTGGCTCGAGGTCTGTCCATTACTGTGGCTCCTGAAACAGAGCCCAGAACAAAGGAGTTGGAAATTTTACAATATCCCAAGGCTCCTCAGGAGGCAGCTACTTTGCCCATCCATGAGATCTTGCATGATCTCATGCTAAGAATGTGGGAGATGCCTCTTACCACCTCTCCTCACTCTCGTAGACTGGATACTATATATCGAGTCCCTCCTTGTCCTGTTTTCAGAAAACTCAGCTTCCTCACCACTCTATTGTAGTGGAATCAGCTATGAGAAGGATGAGGAGTGCAAAGAGACATGCCTCTAGTCCTCCAGGACGTGAGTGCAGAACTTTGGATGCTTTTGGACGTCGTATCTTCCAAGCTTCCATGCTTTCTGCCAGGATCAGTTCCTATATTTTATATATGGGAATGTTCCTGAAGGAAGTCACAGGAGATTTAGAGGTTTTGAGCCCTCTTCTTCCTGAGGATAGAAGGCCAGACTTTCTCACATTGGTCAAACATGCCCAGGATGTTTCTAAATTTGTCAACCGTGCAGCTTTTGACTGTTTTGAGTGCATAAGCAGAACCTCTGCCATTGCCATAGGTGCACGTAGAATTGCTTGGCTCCAGGCATCTGATCTGGAGCTCTGGGTACAAGACAAACTAGGAAATATTCCTTGTACTGGTGAGAACCTGTTTGGCAGATTGGCAAGAAAAGGCCAATGAGTTGGATACTGACAACTCCACCTTGGATAGGTTATCCAAGGCCACAGCTGATCCTACAAGAAAGAAATCTTTCAAGAAACCATTCTTTTCCAAAAAGAAAAGGTTTTATCCTGCTTATTCTCAGCAGGGACGTTCTGCAGGTCAACCTGTCCGGAAAGGTCAGCAACCACCCAAACAAAGGAAAGCAAAGACTGCTAAGCCTCAACCGTCCCAGCAGTCTCAGCCTCCACAAGGCCTTTGACTTTCAGCTAGAGAACTTAGCCTTCCTGGCTCTCAATGGACCAGAGCCTTCCACCATTCCAGGAAGGTTGTGTCACTTTGCCCCCAGATGGGGGCAGATAACAGCAGAGCATTGGATACTTTCCATCGTAAAAGAGGGGTACAAGCTTCATTTTTGAGCATGCCCCCTCCCACAATGATAAGACAGTTCAATTCTCACACCTCTCTCATCAACCTGTTAGATCAAGAGGTCACCACGCTTCTTGCCCAAGGGGCAATAGAAGAAGTACCCATCCATCAACAGGGTACAGGGTTTTACTCCCCCTATTTCCTTATCCCAAAGAAAACAGGGGGATACAGACCTATTTTGGACCTCAGAGAATTGAACAAATTCCTGTTCAAAGAGAAATTCAAAATGATTTCTCTAGGAAATCTGCTGTTATACCTTCAGAGTCAGGACTGGCTTTGTTCTCTAGATCTCAAGGATGCGTACACCCATGTTCTCATCCATCCAACTCACAGAAAGTTCCTTCGGTTCCTTTTTCAAGGAAAGCACTACCAATACAGGGAGCTTTCTTTTAGCCTGGCCTCAGCACCAAGAGTGTTCACGAAATGCATGGCTGTGGTAGCACTCTAGGAATATTCATCTTCCCCTACTTAGACGACTGGCTCATTCGAGCCCCAACAGAGTCAGAGGCCAGGACTTCTCTGTCCTGCACAATGCGTATCCTTCAGTATTTGGGTCTGTTCATAAACATCCCAAAATCCAGTCTAACTCCCACTCAGTCTCTAGAGTTCATAGAAGCTTTGTTGGATACCAGAAAAGCAAGGGCCTGTCTCCCCCAGGCACGTTGCCTTCGCATGGTGCAGTTAGCTTCTCAGGCAGTGCTAAAGCCTCATCTCACTGCCCGAGAAATGCTACAATTACTAGGCCACATGGCATCTACCGTGCATGTGGTTCCCTATGCTCACCTCGTTATGAGAGCAGCCCAGTGGACTTTATCCACTCAGTGGACCCAGGCATCAGGATGCCTATCAGACAAAATAGCAAACACAAATCGCCTTATTTTGTCCCTCCAATGGTGGAAGTCCATCAAAACCTGTTGCTGGGGTCCCCATTTCAACAACCCTTACCCCAGGCAACTCTCACAACAGATGCTTCTCCGATGGTTGGGGAGCTCATCTGCAAGACCTTTCCACCCAAGGCACCTGGACTCCACAGGAGACTCATCTACATATCAATCTCCTGGAGCTCAGAGCAATCTTCCTTGCTCTTTGAGTGTTCCACACCCTGCTAAGCTCCAAGACAGTCCTCATTCATACGGACAATCAAGCAGCCATGTTCTACATGAACAAGCAGGGGGGAACAGGCTCTCTGTTGCTTTGCAACGAAGCTTTGCGAATATGGGCCTTCGCCAGAGAGCATCAGATTCATCTCCTGGCAGTGTATCTTCCAGACATACAAAACTCTTGGGCAGACAGACTCAGTCGAGTTCTGCTTCCACACGAGTGGTCTCTGCATGCAGACCAGGTGGCCAACATTTTTCAAGTTTGGGGAACCCCGGACATAGATCTCTTTGCAAGTCCATGGAATGCCAAACTTCCCCGGTTCTGTTCCAGAATTCCGGCTCAGGAGGCTCAGACCAGGGATGCTTTCCTCCCTTACTGGGATCAAGACTTCCTGTATGCCTTTCCACCCATTCCCCTAATTCCCAAAACCCTCTTCAAGCTTCAGAGAGACAGAGGCCACATGATCATCATAGCTCCACATTGGCCACGGCAAGTGTGGTACCCTCTGCTTCTACATCTCTCTCAAGCTCCCTCCCTGGAGTTAGGGTCTGCTCCAGATCTCCTGTCTCAGGAGGACGGAATGTTATGGCATCCCAATCCCCAGTCTCTGCATCTCAGAGCTTGGTTGCTGAAGGCCTAGATCTCCATGATCTTAACCTCCCTCAGCAGGTAAAGGATAGAAACATAGAAACATGATGACAGAAAAAGACCACATGGCCTATCTAGTCTATCCTTCCATAACAACAACTACAACAGTCCACTTTTTACCTTTAGAGATCCTCTGTGTTGGTCCCATGCTTTTTTGAATTCAGTTACTGTCCTCATCTCTACCACCTCCACTGGGAGACTATTCCATGGATCCACTACTCTTTCTGTGAAGAAATATTTCCGCATATCACTCCTGAATCTAGCTCCCTTCACCCTCATCCCATGTCCCCTCGTAGCAGAACTTGCTTTCAATTGAAAGAGGCTCTCTCCCTGAACATTTATGCCACGGAGGTATTTAAACATCTCAATCATATCACCTCTATCCCGCCTTTCCTCTAAGGTGTACATATTAAGATCCTTAAGTCTGTCCTCATATGCTTTATAATGAAGCCCATTAATCATTTTAGTAGCAACCCTCTGCACTGACTCCATCCTGTTCACATCCTTTTGAAGGTGCGGTCTCCAGAATTGCACACCATACTCCAAATGAGGTCGCACCAAAGACTTATACAGAGGCATTATCACCTCCTTTTTTCTGCTAGCCATTCCTCTCCGTATGCACCCAAGCATCCTTCTAGCTTTTGCCGTCGCCTTTTCTACCTGTTTAGCTACTTTAAGATCATCAGACACAACCACGCCTAGGTTCCGCTCTTCTTTAGTGGACAAAAGTACTTCACCTCCTATACTGTATTGCTCCCTTGGATTGCTGCAGCCCAAATGCATGACCTTACATTTTTTAACATTAAATCCCAGCTGCCAAATTTTAGACCATTCTTCAAGCTTAGCTAGATCCCTCCTCATGTTATCTACACCTTCCTGGGTGTCTACTCTATTGCAGATTTTGGTATCATCTGCAAAGAGGCAAACCTTACCCGACAGCCCTTCCGCTATATCACTAACAAAGATGTTAAAAAGAATTGGACCAAGGACAGATCCCTGGGGCACACCACTGGTAACATCCTTCTCCTCAGAGTGAGCTCCATTTACTTGTACTCTTTGTCGCCTCCCACCCAACCAATTTCTAACCCAAGCAGTAACTTTAGGGTCCATCCCTAGGGTGCTCAGTTTGTTTATAAGTCGCCTGTGAGGAACAGTGTCAAAGGCTTTACTGAAATCTAAATACACCACATCTAGAGCTCTCCCTCGGTCCAACTCCCTGGTCACCCAGTCAAAGAAATCAATCAGATTTGTCTGACAAGACCTGCCTTTGGTGAATCCATGCTGCCTCGGATCCTGTAATCCGCTGGACTCCAGAAACCTCACTATTTTCTCTTTCAGCAGCGTTTCCAATAATTTACTCACCACCGAAGTTAAACTAACCGGCCTGTAGTTTTCAACCACATCCTTACTTCCGCTTTTGTGTAAAGGCACCACATGAGCCTCTCTCCAGTCCTTTGGCACCACTCCCGACTCCAACGAGGCATTGAAAAGGTCAGTCAGTGGAGTTGCTAGAACGTCCCCAAGTTCCCTCAGTATTCTAGGGTGTATCCCATCCGGTCCCATCGCTTTGTCTACTTTAAGTTGAGCTAGTTTCTCACGAACACAGTCTTCTGAAAATTGTTCAAGATGTCCCTCGCTTCTGTTCTTATTTGTGGGTGTTTTCTGAGGTCCTGCTCCTGGTTCTTCATCTGTGAACACAGAACAAAAATATTTGTTAAGCAATTCCGCTTTATCCTTATCAGCTTCTACATATTCCCCCCTGCACCCTTGAGTCTGACAATACCACTTTTGCCCTTCCTCTTCTCACTAATATATCTGAAAAATGTCTTATCTCCCCATTTTATTGCATTGGCTATTTCCTCCTCCTTTTGAATCTTTGCTTTCTTGACTACTTTGCTAGCTTCTCTAAGTTTTTCCAAATACAGATGCCTGTCTTCCTCTCTCTGTGATCTCTTGTATTTCATGAAGGCCTCCCTCTTTTTCTTCACTTTTTCAGCTACTTCCTTCGAAAACCATAGCGGTCTCCTGTTCCTTTTGCCTTTATTTACCATTTTAACAAAAAGGTTGGTTGCCTTTAAAATACCCCTTTTCAGTTTTGCCCACTGTTTTTCTACATCCCCCAGCTGGTCCCATCCCACTAACGACTCCCTGAAGTATTGGCCCATCTTCGCAAAGTTAGTCTTCCTAAAGTCTAGGATCCTCACCTTGGAATGGATTCTAACAGCCCTAGTCCTAATACTGAACCACACCATCTGGTGATCACTGGATGCAAAATGATCTCCCACTACAACGTCAGAAACACTTTCACCATTGGTAAGCACCAAGTCCAGTATGGCCCCTTCACGTGTGGGGTCTGTTACCAATTGCCTGAATAGTTCTCCCTGTAGAGAATCCAGGATCTCCTTACTTCTAGATGATACTGCAGCAGGAATGTGCCAATCAACATCTGGCATATTGAAATCTCCTATCAGTAGCACTTCCCCTTTCCTAGCAATGCTGCGTATGTCTTCAATTAACTCTCTGTCCACCTCTTCCTCTTGTGAGGGAGGTCTGTATATCACACCAATGCAAATAGATTTCTCTTTCCCTCTTTCTAGTTTAACCCACAATGCCTCCTCTCCCTTTTAAGCTCTGTAATTCCAAAGCTTTAATAGTAGTTTTTACATATAGTGCCACTCCTCCTCCCCTTCTTCCTACCCTGTCCTTTCTGAATAAAGTATAGCCAAGTATAGTTACATCCCAGTCATGGTTTTCTGTGAACCATGTTTCTGTAACTGCCACTAAATCCATGTCAGCCACTCCCACCAAAGCTTCAACTTCAGGGATCTTATTTCCCATGCTACGGGCATTAATACACACTGCTTTCCATATGTTACCCCTGTTACCCATTTCCATAAAGGTATTTAATGTATCACCTACCTGGGGGCTTTCACTTACCTGGGAGCTTTCTTCACCCATTCCCAACGAATCTAGTTTAAAGCCCTCTTCAGTAGATTAGCCAGTCTACTACCAAAGATGCGTTGACCTTTCTTGGACAGATGGATGCCATCTCTGCTCTGCAACCCTTGGAACAGCATCCCATGGTCTAGGAAACCAAAACGCTCTCGATGACACCATCCACGCAGCCATGCATTCATCTCCAGGATGCGAGCCTCTCTGCCTTGGCCTTTACCCTCAACAGGGAGGATTGAAGAGAACACCACCTGTGCACCTAACTGCTTCACCCTCTGTCCCAGAGCTATTATCCTTTATGCTTCCAGGAAGCCTTCCACAAGGCGCTCTTATGCTTTCAAGTGGAAAAGATTTACCATATGGTGTTCGCAGAAGGGTTCAAAAGGATTTGCTTCAGCGATTTCCCCTGAGATCCAGACTCTATTTTATCAATGCAAAAGCACCTCAATTGTTCAAAAATATGCCCTGTGGCGATACAATGTTGTATCATCGGTGCTTCCTTCACATGGCATTGTAGATGGACGCAGTGATATTAATTGGGATTCAGTTCTCAAGTTACAAAAGAGGAGAGTGAGGACAGAGTTGCCCAGACTGTCGCTAATAGACAGCAGATTCCACGGGGGGCTCCGTGTATATAAAGAACCCCACACACCGACTATGGATGCCGATTTTATAGAAAAATGGAACAAGATACTTAACAAATGTTCTTTAGATTTAATGGTACTCATTATAGATTCAACTAAATCGGCCATTGATAATTTGTTGGAGGAGATTGATGCAACTATTAAACAATTAAAGGAAAAGGAGACGGAGGAAAGATATACCAAGAAATCGGAAGAATTACAACAACAAATAGATACTTTAAGACAGGAAGTTATGGTGAAGAAATCAAAGAAATTGGATCGAGATAACACTGATTATACAGTGGGTTACGTTTACCCCTGGATGAATTTGAATCGGAAGTTAAGAAAGACGAAGAAACAGGTGAACTTTAATGATACCTCTGAAGATAACATTTCTGACGCTAGTAATTCTTCTAAAAACTGTTTTTTAAGGGAAGAGGCAGACAACAAAAACAAAAGAAAAAAATATTAACAAGAGGAAAATCTCGGGATCAGCGATATCCAATGAAGTCATGACCGGAGGGTCGAATCATGTTAGTAATTTGGTGGTGAATATTTCCGGGAAAGAGCTTTCAGAGAGATCCAGCAACTTATTAAATAAGGGGTTGTGGTTTGTACCTATGATTTCTTTTGATCCCTTCCAGTTTCGTCTAGATTTTGAGAATTTATTGAGAAAGTTAAATTTGAAGATTTTTTTTGCGATCCAGCCATTAGAAGAACGTACACGTAATATAGAAGTAATAGACACACAACGTCGTCCTTTGGACTCAACCCAAATTCTTGCCAAAGGTCATCTCTGCTTTCCACTTGAATCAAGAGGTGGTATTACCCTCCTTCTTTCCCAGGCCTCATTCCTCCAGAGCAGAGGCCTCCCTACACATGCTGGACTGCAAGAGTGCCTTGTCATTTTACATCCAGAGGACGCAGCTGTTTGTCTCTTTTGTCCCCAGTTGACTTGAGGTCGCAGTCTCTAAGTGCAACCTCTCATGATGGGTAGCCGACTGCATTCCTTCGTCTGTCAACAGACGGGGCTTTCCATGGACTGCACACAATGTGACTGCACACAATGTGCATGCCATGGCAGCCTCAGTGGTCAGCCTGCGCTTGGTGCCTTTACTGGACATCTGCTGGTCCGCCACCTGGTCCTCTGTGCACACTTTTGCAGCGCACTACTTGGAAGAGACCTCTTGGAGGGATAGCACCTTCAGCCAGGCAGCACTCCATCACCTCTTCAGGGAATAGCGCAACTCCTTCCCTCCAGCCCATGGTTTGCATCTTTGATGCTGCTGCTGCTGCTGCAGTGTCAGACTTCCAGCCAACCAGTGCTTTCTGCTGCCCTTTACGGTCTGCTTTTTGGGCTGCCCGTGGCTTTTACAGGTTTTTTCCAGTAGCCTGTAACTTGGGAGTCCCAACAACAGCTGAGCGTAGCCTTTGTTATAAGCCTACCAGCACCACGACTCATGACCGGGTTGCTTAGACGGATATACTGCTTTGCCCATGTCTGTGTTGCTTAGATTGATATACTGCTTTGCCCATGTCTGTGCTGCTTAGATTGATATACTGCTTTGCCCATGTCTGTGCTGCTTAGATTGATATACTGCTTTGCCCATGACTGGGAGGCTCAGATTGCTACACTGCACTGTTGAGATCTCTATACCACTGACTCTGAGATTCTTCTAACAATACCCATGTTGCCCCCATTGCCAAATTGTGACATCACTTAGCACTGTACTACTATACTACTGCTACAACCATACCACAAGTAAGCAACGCCCCAAGATTTTGGATTCTCCGACGCCAGAGCTGAGAAACATCATGGCACTCGCTAGCATTTACATAGCTGCCGTATATCTCCTAACAGGTTGGCTAGATGATGCCGCAGCATTTGCCCCACACCATAATCAAATTCCCATCCTCCATAGCTACAGGAGGAGGTGGACAAGCACTCCCTACCACCCATTCGGTGGTGATGCTCACCCTCACCAACCCCGCTTACTACATATAGCAATACAGCATAACGCGAAAGCACTGAAAGAAATATCCTCCTACCAGCAAAATATTAAATGTGCTCTCATAAACGCATGATCAATACGTAAGAAATGGCCAGTCGTATCAGACATAATTTCCCTCCATTGCCTAGACATACTCTTTATAACGGAGACATGGCTATCAGATGATGATAATGTACTCATCAACCAGCTCCTACCCAATGGCTTCTCAATACATACATGTCACAGATGCGGTAAACGAGGAGGAGGTGTTCTCGCTATCACCAAAACTGACCTCCATTTCCACTTGAGCAATACAGCCAATGCAACACACATAGACGCAATCACCATTACCAATAAGCATTGCACCTTTAACCTAATATATAGGGCCCCATCCACAGACTCTGATTCCCTGGCAACATTAATTGAGCTAGCATACAACTCACAAGCCCCAAGCACACCAAGCTGGGCTGTGGGTGATTTCAATTTACCATCCTTACAAGATGCACAGGCCTCATCATTCCTGGATGCTTTCGAAGAGCTAGGATACATACAACTCGTCAAGGAGCCCACCCATGCGAAAGGCAAGACGTTAGACCTTGTTTTTGCCCCTCTGATGACCTTTAACACAATAAACACCACCATACTGTCCACCACTGCAGTCCCCTGGTCAGATCACATGCTAATTATGTTTCAAATATCTCTACCCAACAAGATCCAGAAGAGTGTTAAGGCCAACTGCTCCAAAACAGCACCACGCAGGTTCTGTGCCTTTGACAAAGACCTAATCTTAGACCAGACCCGTGCACTCCTCGATCTGACATCTTGTGACCCTGAAGAGTGGGTTTCTACATGGAATGAAAACTTCAGTTCCATTGCATTACGGCCACCATCAAACAATCCTACCAAGAAAAGAACTTCTGCAGTTTGGTACTCCACTGAGCTTAGATCGTCACCCTCCTGCCTGAGAAAACTGGAAAGACGCTGGCGCCAGACTCATGCCACTGAGGATATAAGGACGTACAACACTCAGCTAGAAAAACATCACCAAGCAATATCTGAAAGCATGAAGAGATTCCACACAGACACACTAAAGCGGTCCCTAAACAAACCACACAACCTGTTCACCATGGTAAAGAACCTAGCAAAAGAGCCAGTACCAGAGCAACCTAATCAGATCCACCCTCAAGACTTCACTGACTATTTAAAAGCAAAACTGTGCCAGACCAATAAATCCCCTACACCGACCATCTCACCAGAGCCGAGATCCTCAGCCCTACTGCCCACCTTCGCCAAGCCTTCTGCGAAACACATTGAGGATATAATTGTTGGAATCAACACAACGACCGCACAAACTGATCCCTGCCCGGTGTCCTGGATAAAAGAGTTACGATCATCTGTCAGCCCTTTTATAACAAAGCTAATGGATTGCTCATACACAACGGGCATCTTTCTCCAATCACTCAAACGTACCTCGATCAGGCCACTCCTCAAAAACAACAAACTGGACCCTAAGAAGTCTGACGCATATAGACCGATATCAAGCATACCTCTCCTGGCGAAAATTGTCGAAAAGGATGTTCAAAGACAAATCCAAGATCATATAGATGCCGCCGCCCCACTTGATCTGTGTCAGCACGGCTTCAGAGCCGCACATGGGGTTGAAACTCTCTTCACCATCCTCTTTAACACCATAGTAGCGGGAATTGACAACATACGCCAAGGATACGTGCTAATATTCTTGGATATAGCGGCGGCCTTTGACTCCGTCTCCCACAACCTCCTCTTACACCGTCTTGAAGAGAAGGGGATCTGCGACTCAGCACTGGAATGGTGCAAGTCATATCTCTCGGGCAGATGGCAACATGTAAGATCGGATGAAGCAACATCAGAACCCTTCCACCAGAGCCAAGGTGTCCCACAAGGATCCTCTTTCTCTGCTCTGATGTTTAACATCTACATGCAGCCTATCTGCGAGATCATCCGGTCTTTCAAGGTGAAGTGCCTGTTATACGCGGATGACGTTCTCCTATATATGCCTTTTGAGACAGATAACCCTGACCTCTCACCACTGACCGACTGTTTCAATGCGGTATCCAGATGGCTCCAATCGCAAAACCTTCGAATTCAACATAAGAAAACGGAGGTCCTTTTCATCGCAAGGAATCCGGAATTCATCACACCACCTTGCTTGAAGGTCCTAGATGCAGAGCTTCTCACCAAACCCTCGATTAGATATCTGGGAGTCACACTTGACCAGCGACTAGACACGAAGATCCATATAGGCAATATAGCAAGAGCTGTATACCATAAAATCCGATCATTTAGACACCTACGTACCTTACTTGAACCGGATGACTTCCGGACAGTGTACCAAGCCTTGATCATACCACATCTTGAACATGCAAATGCCATACTCCAGGGTCTCCCGCAATCCACGCTGCACCCTTTACAGCTTGCTATGAACTCAGCTGCAAGAGTGCTCATGGGTGCTCCCAAGTGGGAACACATGACACCCATCCTTAAACAGCTCCACTAGCTTCCCATAAAAGGTAGAATCACTTTCAAAACCATAATGCTCACTTTCAAGATCATAAATAGGCTCGCCCCACCAGCCCTGATGGACCTCATACATGTAACCCCCCCGAACAGATCGAGAAGGTCTCCAGCAGTCAATAAACTAATAGTCCCAAGAGAAACGACCAAGTGCTGCCAGACGACAGTGAACAGAGCCTTCAAATTCTCTGCACCAAAATGCTGGAACACCCTCCCACCCAAGTATATGGGCTATCACTAACATAACTCAGTTTAGGAAAGCTCTGAAATACCACCTATTTCTCGTGCATTACCCGGATGACAGCACCTCAAATGCTTCATCAGCAAACTAGCCAAGTCAAATGAATGTTCAGCCAACAAGCTTTGTATAGTTGTAAATAGTTACCCATGTTTTTTCTCCAAGTTCTGTTTCCTGTTAATTGTAAACACAGATCAACTGTTTTGAAATGTTTACTTTAAATGGTTCTATGTAAACCACACTGATGGAAAATAGCGCAGTATATAAGAGAATGTAAATAAATAAATAAATTTAAAAAATATGTGAGGACTGACTTCCTGCTTGTTCCCAAAGAAAGCGTAGTTACTCACCTGTAACAGGTGTTCTCCGGGGACAGCAGGAATCAATCCTCACAACCCCCCCCCCCCTCCTCATGGAGTTGTTTTTTTCTTTATATCCAGGAACAAGCAGGAATGAGTCTTCACATATGGGTACGTCGGTACCGACGGAGCCTGCGCGGGAACGCTCCCCAGCGTCCAATCAGAAAGCTTTTGGGAGCATCCCTCAGCGCCTGCGTGCTGCCTTCCCGCCTTTCCAACTGCCTCTCCTCAGTTTTCGTTTTTCCGGAGCCGGCAGGACGTCTTCCTGTCACCGCAGAACATTTTTTCTTCAAATCTTTTACTTTTTGTTTTCTTGTGGTCGCGGCTGTTTCCCCGACTCCACCGGTACCGCCGGTGGTTTTTTTATTTTCTTTTTCCTAAAACTCAGGGAGTTTTTTTCCCCTCTGTTTCTGTCTTGAATTTTTGGGCCTGTAAGGCCTCTCCATTATGGAGCCGCCTTCTCCTAAGAAGTGCCTTAACTGTGGAAATACAGTTTTCTTTTTAGACTCCACTAACTGGTGTCTAACCTGTTTGGGTCCTGACCCCTTTCCTCCAGAGCCATCAGGCTACAATTTTATGAGAAGAAATTCTCCATTTCGAGTTTCCCTCGATGCCGTTTTCCCTCCCAGTGTAAGGGCACCGACCATTTCTTCTCTACAGGACCAGGTAACCCATAAACAGTCTGTTAAGACTAGCCAATCCTTGGGTGGTAGGTCTCATGCCAAGCATGATGACGGCTCCGGCCTTGCCCTCAAGACTTCTTTGGCTTCAAAAACCCGGCGGGAGTCTTCGGTCTCCAAAGCCTTTCAGGGGTTTCAGGTTGTTCCTGGGGCTCACCCCTCACAGAACATACTTGAGCCATGCTCGGGGGTGGCATCCGCTTCGAGCGGTACCGATAACCCGGCATCTGCACCGGTGTTGAGTGCTCCACTCTTCACCAGGGATCGTCATCTGGCGTCCTCGGTACCTTCGGGACCGATCAATACGTTCCAGTTTGACTTTCCAGTATCTAAGCAATGCACGGTGGTGGCATCCGCTTCGAGCGGTACCGATACCCCGGCATCGGCACCGGTGTTGAGTATTCCACTCTTCGCCACAGATCGTCATCGGGCATCCTCGGTACCTTCGGGACCGGTCGATACGTCCCAGATTGACTTTCCGGTATCGACAGCATCGCCGATACTACCACCGACGTCGGTACCCTCCAGACATGCATCGATAGACTCGCTTCCTTCGATGCCGAGTCTAGAATCGATATCTAGTCTGGAAGACTGGGTACCGACGCATCTCGGAACCGACACGCACCGATTCCGGATGCGCGGTACCGAGGATATTCACCGAGACTTTCGAGTTTCCTCAGTACCTTTGAGCAGCCTCCGCTGAATGTTTTGGTGTCGGTATCGCTTTCGATTCAGTCTCAGCTACCGGTATCGGTGTCGATGCTGGTACTTGCAGTAGCATCGGGACCAGCTCCATCCATGCTCTTTTCACCAGGATCGCTCCTTTCTATACCTAGTTTGGAATCGATACCTAGCATGGACGATACAGTACTGATGGTTTCAAGTCATACCCGCCAGTCCCAGTATTCATTCATTAGAGATCCTGTTTTGCACCGGACAAGTGCATCCTCTGGTGCCCAGCCTAGTTCTTCGAGTTTAGCCTGTCCAGGGGTTGTTCCCCTTGGAGATCCTTCTTTTCAGAAATTTCTCCTTGATATGGCAACATTCCTGGCTATTCCTGTCCCGGGCTATGATCCTACACAAGGCTTTTCTGGGAAAAAGGAAAATATAATGCTTCCTTTACATCATTCTTTACAGGGTCTTCTTCTGAAAATATGGGAAACACCTTTAAGGGCTTCCTCACCTTCTACAGAAACTGCTCTTCTGTATCAGGTGCCCCCCTCTCCAGGGTTTCAAAAGACTCAACTTACCCATCATTCCATTGTAGTGGAATCAGCAATGAGGAAGGTAAAAAGCAAAAAGAAGCATTCTTCTTTCCCGCCAGGTCATGCATCTAGAACTCTAGATGCTTTTGGACGTCAAACCTTCCAAACATCTATGCTGGCAACAAGGATTCTCTCATATATTTTTTATATGAGTCTATCCCTTCAGGAGGTCACAGAGAAATTATCTCTTTTGACTCCTTTTCTTTCAGAGCCCAAGGCTGCAGACTATTCCTTGCTTCTTAGTCATAGCCAGAATATCTCTAGGTTTCTTTCTCGTGCTTCCCTAGACTCCTTTGAGTCTGTTAGCAGAACCTCTGCTATAGCCATAGGAGCACGACGTAGAGCCTGGCTCTAAGCTTCAGACTTGAGCAGATGGGCACAACAAAGACTGGGTAACACTCCTTGTACTGGAGAAAATCTCTTCAACAAGGAGTCTTTACGTCAGGTTGCTGTTTGCTACACTGACTTCCCTGTTTCTGAGGGCTATCCTAAACCTTCTCCTTCCCCAGGAGGTAGGAAATGCCCTACCAAACCTTCTTTCCCTAAAAGAAGGTGGTTTTATTCTTCTCCTGCCCATCATTCAGATGTTCCCAAACAGGGGAAACCTCGCCCTGGTCTGAAGGATCCAAACTCAAGCCAGGAAAATTAACCCTCAATAGGGTTCCAATTAATCTGGTATAATATACAGTTCACTTCTTCTCATTAGAAGTTTTTTCACTGTTTTTTCATTTAAACCTCTACACTTGGATTCCTGTTTCCAGGACATCCACTTGTTTTTAGGTATGCTGAGCTGTCAGGATATTCATGTCTATGGGTCACAGGATTTTCCTCCTCTTCCTACACTGAAGAGAGGTTTGCCAACTATCTCATGATAGTTTTTCTGTACCACCATGAATTTTTCCTTCTACAGACTTACCATATGGCAAGTCTCACCTCAGCTCCTATTTTTTCTTTACCTTCTTTTCCAGGGTTCCCCTGTAACAGTGGTATCATACCAATGGAAGGCTTTCTTAGCCTTTCCAGTCTTCCTTTTTTCCTGATCTGGGCAGCTTGTCAGACAGGGACAGAACATTCTCCTCTTGTTCTGTCTGTTCTCTCTGTTTAAAACAGGAAATTCTTTCTGCTCTACCATTCAGCAGCTGCCCATGCAGGAGCTTCAGTGATTGGTCTACTGGTACTTTTCTATAAGTTCCAGTATGGTCTTCCACTACTTTTTGTCTAACCTTAGTAGTGCTTCCAAGATAGTGTCCATCTATCTTGGATAATCCTTATAACTTCTTTTCTGCCATCTCCAAATCCTTGGAGTTGGCAGCATAGTTGAGCTGACAGCTGGTTGTCTCCAACAGCCAGTTTTATTTCCCAACTCTCCTGCATAATGCTCTCTGCAATCCTACAGAGAAGCTTTTCACTATGGGCCCTTGCTAGAGAGCATGAGGGTTTTTTCTCTAATGACTATCCTATATGGTTGGAAAAGGCTTCCTCAGTCACCTCCCATGACTGTGAGGGTTCTTTACACCCTTCTATTTCCTTTTAATAAAGGACTTAAGCCTTTCCTACGTGACAGTCTAAAGAGTTACCAACTTTCTACAGGAAATAGGCTCTTTTTCCTTGCAGCTTGTCCTCATGGTATCCTAATCCTTCATGGACAGCACATATTTAACTAAATAACGCATGATACCCCACCCCTTGTCCCTCAAGTGGGTCTACCTGGTGTCTCTCCTATGCGTATTCTGTCCCTTCACCATGTTAGAGTTCTACTGGACTCAGTACGTGCTGTTTACAGACTAATATTTTTCTCGCAACCAGCCTGGTTATTTTACTGGGTAGCATTCTACTCCATCTTAACCAGAGGGAATAGATTCTCTATATCTTCTCAAGTAGGTTCCACCTTCTTGTTATGAGATGAATCATTCCTCTTCGCATCTTCCACGTGAGGATTCCTGTAGACATATCTCTTTCTGCTTAATTGCAGACATTTCTCTTTAGACCTATATATATATATTCACATAGGTTCATATGTCTATATGCTTTCTTTAGATGCATATGTCTGTCAGCCATGTGTGCATAGACTATACCCCCTGGATCTCGCCATAAACATATATATCTATATATCTATATATATCTATACACATATATATATATATATTGTCAGATGGCTGCCTAGGGTGAGAACTTACACAATCTTGACGATGCATATATTCATATGATTCTTGCAAGGTATTGTGGGTATTGTAGTTCATTCACTCCCAAACACAGCTGATGACAATAATTTGAGTTGTGAAACCAAGTGGTAAGATCAATAAAATACTTCTTTTATTGATGGGGTTTAATTCACCCAGCACATGTATGCTTGATAGCACTATAAATGAGGTTACTTGCTTGCAGTGTTTAAAATGGATAACAAAAAGTCACAAAGTAAACCAGAAAACAACCTTCAGCTTGTCAGGCAATTAGCTAATGTTTTCTTAGCAAGTAATTACCAAATACAAAGGCACAAAGTAAAGAATAAACTTTGCTGGTTAGGTTAACTTCTGCTTATTTTCCACGCCGATCTCAGCAGTGATTCTCCCTTGCTCACACACACAATCAGGTGCAGCCCTAATTACTATCAATGGACCAGCTGAAAGCCTTTAGCTGGCTGGCTGCTACTGTGTGAGCCCAAATCCTGCTTTAAGAGCTGTTTGCAGTGGAAATAAAGAACAAAGTTAGGTTTCTTTGTGATGGCTGATGTGTTTGCTCATAGAAAACTAGCAATAGCATTTAGATAAAGAACAGTCCATGTAAATAGTTTCATCTGCTGTATTTCCCCCTGCATCAACAATCATAGGGTCAATATCATACATTGGCACAGATGAGTCTTTCATTAAGGCACTATCATGAGAATGCTTATTCCCTTGCTGCCATTCTCTATTATAGATAGGGTCTGGATCAGTGTTCATACCTGAGCCTCTCCTGCTATCATTATTCCTCTCTGTATAGCCTGGCCAATATGTAATCCAATTCTGATGTCCAGCCTTCCAATCTTGATCCCTGGACGCTGGATCTTCTCTCACATACCTTCTGGCCTTGGTCTGAAAGTCCCTTCCACATGCAGTCTTCTCTCTTCCAGGTAGCCACTGGTGATTCCTATCTCTGCCACTCCATTCCTCTGGCTGAATCCAGTCCAATGGACTCTGCTGGCTTTTGGAATACCTCCCAGTATGAGTACTGCCTTGGAATCTCCCAGACCTTCCAATGGCCTTTCTTCTCTTCCTTCCAGAGAGTTTCCTTCTCTCTCTATCTGCTTGGCTTGGCTTCTGTTTCTCCAGGTGATACTGGTTCTTGTAGCCGTTGCTGTCTCTGTATCTCTTCCTCCCTCTGTAGCTGTTATCTGAAGAATAAGCTCTATACTTATCCTGTTCTAATGTGTGCTGCTCCCTAACACAGCGCAGCTGTGTTGAATCAGGCCCTGCCCTTTGAGATGAGTGCTTAGGGATTACCTCATAGCTCTCTTGATTGCACACACATTCTCTCACTTCAGCCCCTCTCATGGCTGCTGGAAACCTGGTGCATTCTGGGACTGGTAGTCTTTTATGTGAAAATTCTGTTTTCTCACTTCTACCAGAACTGACAGGTTGCTTGTTCAGAGTCACATCATCTTTTCTATAGCTCCTACCTGAGCTATGATAAGCTTCCTTATCACAATATACATATATATATGTGTTTATCTGTCGAGATACTTCTTTTAGGTAGATATGTATTCACATACTTATCTCTCTAACTGTCTGTGCTCATAAAGGTGTTTTTTCCTTCCTATCTGTTCCAGACAGTGGGTTTTCACATGTTCATACTTCACAGTATGTTTCTGTTTTATGCACACAGCCACTGCTGTGGTACTGACAGCTTTTACCATAACCTTAGGTTCAGGTATCCCTGAAGCTCCCTATTCCTTTATCTTCCTACCTTTCGTCAGTTAGGATAGACATGGGGGATCTTCAATAGCTCTGAGGTTTCCAACTCCTCAGACATCTGTCCTTCCTTGGGATTTCGGGGTTTTTCTCCTTACCCCTTCTTCCCTCAAGGACTACTCCAATTTTTGTCCAACTCAGTCAGTCTTCCTCTTTTGCTCCTAGCTATAATTAACTCTGTAGCCAAAAGAGTTTTCAGCTTTTTCCATAAAGCTTTCCACTAAAGACTCACCGTTTTTGTTCTTCCCCAGTTGAATCCTGGGGTCACCTGTGAGTTCCAGATTTTGACCTTCAACTCATTTCTGTGAGGTCATCTTGATGATTCCTCGACTGGATCCTCAGTGGATTCCATCAGCCTCTCCACTTCCTGCAATCCAGTAGGTGAGGTCCATATGGTGATTGTTCATTTCAATACATTTCATGATGCTTATCATATATACAGGGACTCCTTGTCTGTAGTCCTATTTTAGGTCTGCTGTCTCCTACAGCTCCTCTCTTTTTCAACTCCTACCCTCCATCCTCGGGATGCCTGGGCATATGGGGTGGAGCATGTTTTAATCACCAACATGATAGGGCTCCAGGCATCTTAGCTTGGGAGTCTCCATATGTGAAGACTCATTCCTGCTTGTTCCTGGAGATAGCACAGTTACTTACCTGTAACAGGTGATCTCTGGGAACAGCAGGAATAAGTCTTCACAACCCACCCACCTCCCCTAGGAGTTGTATCTCTCTATCTCTCTTCCTTTCCTCTTTCTCTCTTTTGTCTCAGCTATAAAACTCAACTGAGGAGAGACAGTTGGAAAAGCGGGAAGGCAGCACGCAGGCGCTGAGGGATGCTCCCAAAAGCTTTCTGATTGGACGCTGGGGAGCGTTCCCGCGCAGGCTCCGTCGGTACCGACGTACCCATATGTGAAGACTTATTCCTGCTGTTCCCAGAGATCACCTGTTACAGGTAAGTAACTGTGCTTTCTGCTTGATTAAGCTATGTCATCATATTGAGGTAAGATGGCACCCTTAGGCGGAATGTGACCATGCATGTGCAGTGTAACTCCCAAAGGCTTTCTTTGAAAGCTGGGGAGTGGATCCGTGCATGCTCCGTCGGCGCCGATATCAACCATATGTGAGGAATTTCCTGCTGTCCCTGGAGAATACCTGTTACAGGTGAGTGAGTATGCCTAATCAGGCCTGTGGTTCCCATTACAATGGAAAATATTTCTGTATCTTAATGCCACAGTTGTTTTATCTCTCCATTTCTTGGTGTTTATGGTATGGAATTTTAGGTGTTTAATTTTGAGGCAATTAGCTGTTTTCCCAGGGTAGTAAAAATAGGGGTTTATCAATTTACTCATGTCTGGCAAAACGATTATTGTGTGTGTGTGTGGGGGGGGGGGGTTAGATAGATTCCATTCAGTGATCCAAAACACAGTTTTCCAACCCCAGCAGCAACCCCCCTTCTCCAAGCTCTAGCAACAACTTTAGCACCCCGTTTTCCCAGGGCCCTGCATCAACAACAGTCTATCTCCCCAGCCCCCTCTATCAGCAACAGCCTCCTCAGCTCCCTGAATCAGCATCAGCCTAACCTTTTACATCTGCACCTGCCATGCTTCTCCCAGCTCCCATCCTCAGCAACAAACTCCCCCCCAGCCCCTACTCACTATAGTTTCCACTGTTCTCTGTTTGCTTGCTGGTTCTGCATCTGGCACCATGCAGGAGACTTTGAATATGAGAACAGGAAATACATTTCAAAACCCTTCTAGTTCCAGTGGCAGAGCCGGTGAATCAGCAGAGTGTTGGGATCAAAAGCAGAAGCTTCTATGATTTGCCAAGGGATTCTTCCGAATCAATTGGCTCCAGTGAGATCACCCAGCTTTGGCAGGTGATGTTATTGGAGCGCTGGAGGAAGGGGCAAGAATTTTTATGGGTGTTTTTCAGTTGTAACCAGAACTCCATATTACCCTTCAGGATGTTTTTATTGGGGATTTTTGGTTATTACTGAAAATCAGAAGCCTTAGATTTATGACAGTCCAATTTTAAAACTGTATACCTATTGAAAAGCTTGTAATCTGTGATCTTTTTGGGAACCTGACAGGTACTTTTGACCTGGATTGGTCACTGATGGAAACAGGATATTGGGCTTGATGGACCCTTGGTCTGACCCAGTGTGGCATATCTTATGTTCTTATGAGAGTATTTCAACATAGTTTATTCCTCAGTCAACTTAAGCTGATGTGCTCCTTTAATCATATGTTGATGATTTCTGTTGTAATGGTAAATTGTTGCCTTATTTCTAAAACTGCTTAGAATATGAGATGGGGAAAAAATGTAGAATTAATTTTTAAAGTTCATTTATTTCATTTCCTTTTGGTATTGACTGGTATTGGCGATCTTTTATCTTCTCTATTAGGTGGACCAGTTAACCACTTGAAGGTTATGTTCTTGGTTCAGGAATCCCTTAAACTGCTGCATGCATTCAGCTCAAGGTCAAATTATGATGGCATCCTGCCACAAGCTTATTCAGAGATGAATCAACTTCTTGAAACAATCTTAGAGGTAAGGCACACTGAAAGAAAATATTTCACAGTAGCTTGTTGAAATTGTAACTAAACCTCTGACTGTCCAAGATGTGCTGGCCCAGTTTCCTCGAATTAGCCTTGTCGGAGCTAGATCTGATATCTAGCTCAGGCCACCAGAACTGTGAATATTTTAAAAACAGCATTCGCTGCCCCTTGGTGAAGAGGGAGGCACAGAATACTTGGCTATATGTGCTAGCTGGCTATGCTGTAGTTAGCAAAAACTTCCATAGCTCTTAAAAACTGAAATGACTAAACAGAAGTCAGGCAAATAAAATAGCATTGTCCAGCCCACAAAAAAGCACATAAGAAAATGTAAGTATGAGAATCACAGTAGCAATAGTATATAGGGCTTCTGATTCTAGTTGTTTTATAAGATGTAAAGTAACTGTTTTTGTTGTACATGGAAAATCTGTGTTCCTGTGTCGTTAATAATATCTCTTGCTGCATTTTTTGAAGGGTTCAATTTTGAAATGCATATTTCAATTTTTTTGAAAGCTTTTCAGTAGGACATATGGCAGCGCTTTAGTTCCAGAAACAGAAACAAGTAATCGTGAGGGAAGGGAGGAACTAGAACATAAGAACATAAGATATGCCATACTGGGTCAGACCAAGGTCCATCAAGCCCAGTATTCTGTTTCCAACAGTGGCCAGTCTAGGTCATATGTACCTAGTAGTTTCCCTAAGAGACACAAGTTCCACAATGCTTATACTGGGTCAAGCATTGATATCTTCGGTCACTTCTTAATGGTTTATGGACCTTTCCTCCAGGAACTTGTCCAAACCTTTTTTAAACCCAGCTACACTAACAGCCTTTACTACATCCTCCGGTAACAAATTCCAGAGTTTGATTACACGTTGAGTGAAAAAATATTTTCTTTTATTAGTCTTAAATAGTTTACCCTGTAGCTTCATTGCATGTCCCCTAGTCTTTCTATATTCTGATAACGTAAACAATCGATCTACGTTTACCCGTTCCACTCCGTTCATTAATTTATAGACTTCTATCATATCTCCCCTCAGCCGTCTCTTTTCCAGGTTAAAGAGCCCTAACCTTTTTAGCCTTTCTTCATAGGAGTATCCTTCCATCCCCTTTACCATTTTGGTGGCTCTTCTCTGAACCGTTTCTAAAATCACTATATCCTTTTTAAGATACGGCGACCAGAATTGCACACAATATTCAAGGTGCGGTCTCACCATGGAACGATATAGAGGCATTATAATATCTTTTGTTTTATTTTCCATTCCTTTCCTTATCATACCTAGCATACTATTTGCTCTCTTGGCCGCCGCTGCACACTGGGCCGAGGGTTTTAACATGGTATCCACAATGACGCCTAAATCTTTTTCCTGGGTGGTGGTTCCTAATGTGGAACCTTGCATCGTGTAACCATAGTTTGGGTTGTTCTTCCCTAGGTGCATAACCTTGCACTTGTCCAAATTAAATTTCATCTGCCATTTTGATGCCCAGTCTTCCAATTTATCAAGATCCTCTTGCAATTTTTCACAATCCTCTTGGGTTTTAACAACTTTAAATAGTTTTGTGTCATCTGCAAATTTGATAACCTCACTCGTTATTCCACTTTCCAGGTCATTTATGAATATGTCAAAAAGCAGCGGACCCAGCACAGATCCCTGGGGTACACCACTATTCACCTTTCTCCATTGGGAAAATTGGCCATTTAGCCCTACCCTCTGCTTTCTATCTTTTAACCAGTTCCTGATCCACAATAGTACACTGCCTCCTATCCCATGACTCTTTAGTTTTGCCAAAAGTCTCTGATGAGGGACCTTGTCAAAGGCTTTCTGAAAGTCCAGATACACAATATCAACCGACTCACCTTTGTCCACCTGTTTATTCACTCCTTCAAAAAAACATAACAGATTAGTAAGACAAGATCTTCCTTGTCTAAAGCCATGTTGGCTGTCTCCCATTAGGTTGTGACTATCTATATGCTGAGTAATTTTATTCTTTATGATGGTTTCTACCATTTTTCCTGGTACTGACATCAGGCTCACCGGTCTGTAGTTTCCCGGATCACCCCTGGAACCCTTTTTAAAAATTGGTGTTACATTGGCGATCCTCCAATCTTCAGGTATTAGAGATGATTTTAATGATAGTTCACAGATTACTGATAGCAGGTCTGCAATCTCATATTTCAGTTCTTTCAACACCCTTGGATGTATAACATCCGGCCCAGGTGATTTGCTACTCTTCAGTTTATCTAATAGTTGTAAGACATCTTCCCGATGTATCGATATTTCCTTCAATTCTTCCACATCTTTAAATACCACTTCAGTCATGGGTAACATCCCTACATCTTCCTCAGTAAAGACCGAAGCAAAGAATTCATTCAGTCTCTCCGCTATCGCCTTGTCACCTCTTAGTGCTCCTTTAACCCCTTTATCATCTAATGGATCAACTGACTCTCTCACAGGTTTTTTGCCACGAATGTACTTGAAAAGGTCTTTATTTCGCGTTTTTGCTTCCGCAGCAAGCTTCTTCTCAAATTCTCTCTTTGCCTGACTTATCAATGCCTTGCATTTGACTTGCCAGTGCTTGTGCTGTTTCCAGGTTTCATCGTTTGGCTCTTTTTTCCATTTCCTTAAAGATGCTTTTTTGGCAACAACAGCCTCTCTGACCTCACCTTTAAACCATGCTGGCAGTTTTTTGGACTTCCTTCCACTTTTCTTAAAGCGTGGAATACAGCTGGTCTGGGCTTCCAAGATAGTATTTTTCAACAACACCCAAGCTTGATGTACGTCTTTAACCTTTGCAACTGCTCCTTTTAGTTTTTTCTTAACTGTTTTCCTCATTTTATCATAGTCTCCCTTTCGAAAGTTAAAAGGTAGTACTGTGGATTTCCTTACTATCCCTCCTCCACTAATTAAATCAAAGGCGATCATGCTATGATCACTATTGCCAAGTGGCCCCAACACCCTTATCTCTTGCACTAGATCTGGTGTTCCACTAAGGACTAGGTCTAATATGGCTTCCCCTCTGGTCAGTTCATGAACCAGCTGCTCCAAGAAGCAGTCATTTATTTCATGTAGGAACTTTATCTCCCTAGCATGTCCTGACGTGTCACTGACCCAGTCGATACCAGGGTAATTGAAATCACCCATTATTATTACTGCGCTGTAACTTTTGTTAGCTTCCTTGATTTCTTTGAGCATTTCATCATCAACTAGTAGTCATGGTGCATGGCAGAGCATATTCACTGCTCTCAGAAACTCCTTACTGCCTCTTTCTGGATGATCTGCTGCTTTGGGAGCTTGCAGAGATGCTGGGAAAGAGTGCAGGTAGCAGATTGATGAAGTATTCACTGTTTGCAACCCCATTGCTTTTTATGCTGAAAACATCAGTTTGCTACCTGCTCCCCCTCTCATTCTGTCTGCTCCCAAAAGCTGTGAAGCAGGATTTTTTTTTTGTATTTTGGATATATATTTCTCTGTGGACAAGAAGGATAAATGCTCATATATGGGTGACATCATCAACAGAGTCCCACGAGGGAACCTCTCTCAGTTCCTCTTAGAAGCTTTTAAGACTGGTTCCTTCCTGCCTTAAACCATCATGCCAAATCTCTTCAGTCTCTCTTTCCACGGAGCCCCAAAGATGCCCTTCAGCATCAATCCATGTGGCTATTTTTATGGGTGCTATGACCCAGAATCTGGCCATCAGATTCAAAACTTCATCCGATGCATCAGGGCCATGCCTATTACAGACACAAATGTTGCCTGCAGTACTTAGGGCCTGACCATGAGCTGTTTTCCTGTGTTTTGTGATCACAGATGACAAGGAGAGGGCTTCAGGTTCAAGAGAAGCAGCATGAACATATTTTTGGTGCTTATTAGACTGACCCATCATCTTTGGCATCAACAGCATCGTTCTGACTTCCGGAGCTACGTCAGACATTAGGAGTGCATTGACATCAAGAAGTCCTTGAGCTCTCTCTGAGCCAAGCATTAGTAGGTCTCCGCAGGATTTAACAGTCACCACTATTGCCTTGAGGAAGAGGAAGGATTTGTCTGGCACTGAGTATCAGAGATGATGAGCATTGGGTGGAGGTTATGGTGCATTGGCATCAAGATCCATTGGAGCATGATATTAAGAGCATCAAGGTATTGGAGGAACCCCAACACTTGAAGCAGCCTCAATATGAGGACCACTCATCCGCCACTGTATTAAAGGAGCTGTACCAGCCTTCACAAAACTGAGACTAGCCTGCCAATACTCTTTTTCAGATTCCGCAGACATAACCCGAATCTGCTGCAGGCCTTACACTTTTGTCCATTACTAAGGAGAAGTGAACTGAAACTGAAGGGTGGAGATTGATAGCTGCAGCCCAGGACATCAGATTGTGGATGAGATGGTTTACAGCAAACATAATAAAAAACTGGCTTATGTAGATTCTGTAAAAAGAGCTGGAAAAAGTGATTTACCTGGTACCTTGTAACCTTTGACTTTTGAGTCCACAAAATAGTCCAGGACGGCTACAAATTGCACTTATTCAAACTCCCTCCAAGCTGCTCTCCGAGAGTCCATTTTATTACGCCGTAAGATCAGGATATAACTTCATCAGGAACTGTCTGCCCTGTGGGGCCACAAATGCAGTTGAGCCTATCCCCACCACAGCAGGAAGGGCTGGGATTCTATTCAAGGTATTTCTTGGTGTCAAAGAAAACAAGAGGATACTGTCCCATCCTAGGCCTATGAGATCTGGACAAATTTCTGGTTCAAGAAAAGTTCAAAGCATTTTCCTTAGGCACCTTGCTTTCTTTACTCTAAAAAGGGGCTTCACTATGTTCTGCGAGCTTAAAAGACACCTACACCCAAATACAGATACGTTCTAGTCATAAGAAATAGGGAATCGCCTTGTACTTCGATTCAGCCTCATGTTCATTCCTCATGCATTCACAAAAATGTCACAGTTGTAGCATTTCTGTGCAGACTAGGCATTCACGTGTTTCTTTACTTAATTGGCTGGTCAAGAGCACCACTCAGGAAGGAGTTAAAGAATTCATATGCCTTACCATCTGGGTGCTGGAGCTACTAGTGTTTGCCATCAATTTCTCAAAATCAAATTTGAACCCATCACATCAATTGTAATTCATTGAGCTCTGCTAGAGAAGACTTGAGTGAAAGCCTTCCTTCCACTAAGTGAAGATGATGGAAGAAATACAACAGAGTTATTAATGAGGAACATGTTGTGAATGTACATGACTTTGATAATTCATGTAACTCCTTTAGCATGTCTCCATATGAGACAATCTCAATGACCCTGAGTACAAAGTGGACTCAATCTGCTCTCAGACTCAAGGACGTGATCTATCACTTGTGCTCTATGGAACTTTTTCCTGATGGATGGAACATTCCAATCTGGCATACGGTTTCACTTTTCAAATTCCTCCCTATCAAAAGTTGTTGACAACAGATGTGTCCAAGCTAGTTCCACACCAGGGTTTCTAGTCTGTCCAAGAAAGCCCGCATCAGATAATTTTCCTAGAATTGCAAGAAATCTCAAATGCTCTAAAGGTTTTCAGAGATCAGTTGGCCAACCAAATTGTCATTTCCAAATCATCCTGCTAGACCAGTCCAGACAAGTGAGTCAAGTCCCCCTGCTAGCAGATGTCCAAGACAGAGAAAGATACCAGAAGCTTGATTGGCTTAGCCCTGGTAGATATGTAGCTGCACCCCATGGGTTGCCTTCGATATTTCTCTGTCTCCAGCAGATGATGGTGCTTTCCTCTGAGACTACTCCTTAAGTTAATTTCCTGGGAACTTCCTTTTAATGGACATCTCCATGTCGTACTAGAGTTGCTCCTCTGGAGTTCCCCAGGACCTCAGCTATTACATTGCGGCTAGTGGGTTAAGTTCCTGGTCAAAAGGACCAGTGGAGCTTCCCTCAAGGGGGGGGGGGGGAACCTGGTGCCTGGTTCTCCAGTGTAGCCGGCCTGCAGGGAGAGTCTACAGTTCCTTTTAGCTAGCTTTTTTATTTTGCCAGCTTACTTAAATAAAAGTTTCAGCCTTACTTCTAATGCCTTGGCTCTCCTGCTACATCTGCCTGTCTGCCTTCTCACTGTGAGTTTTTACTCCCCCCCCCCCCCCGTATCGGGCTTACTGTTATTGCCTAGCTGCTGCGACCCTACCACCTCCACCTTCTCTCAGCTACTGGGTCTGTTAACAACCATGTGGTCCCTATCCAAATGCGGCTGCCTTGCTCTGCCTCCGGCCTCAGCTGCATGGCGTGCTTCAGCTGCAACGGCAATTTTGGGTGGGAAAATCCAACAAACCTCTCCTCTCAGGTGGCTGCATGCCTTATATTCTCACTATGTTCAATTCTAGTCTTTCCACTGGGGTCTTTCCTAAACCCTGGAAGCACGCTCTAATACGTCCTATTCTTAAAAACTCTTCACTCGATCCCTCGGTCTCTGCCAGCTATCGTCCTGTTTCTAATCTATCTTTTCTCTCTAAATTGTTGGAGAAGTTTGTTTTCGCACAACTTTCCCACCACTTGGATTCCACGAATTTCTTGCACCCTCGCCAATCCGGGTTTCGACAGGGTCACAGTGTTGAGACAATTCTCCTAGCTTTCCCAAACGCTTTACATGTAGCACATGAATCTGGTAACATCTCGGTGGCGGTTGCTTTGGATCTTTCAGCTGCTTTCGATTTGGTGGACCATTCCCTTCTTCTACACCGTCTGCGGGATGCGGGTCTCTGTAGTACAGTTCATCACTGGTTCCACTCTTTTCTCTCTTCTCGCTCCTGTACAGTCATTTCCTCTCTGCCTTCCACTTCTCCTTCAGATTCTCACTCTCTTCCCTGTGGGGTTCCCCCAGGGCTCCGTTCTTGCACCTCTTCTCTTCAACCTTTTCTTGGCCCCTCTTGCCTCCCTGATCCAACAATTCGGTATCTCTACATTTTTCTATGCCGACGATATTCTCCTACTCTATCATACTTCTCCCTCTTGTCCAGACCTCTCACCCCTTAACGCCTGCCTTGCAGCTGTGGCAGACTGGCTGACCCTTAACTGTCTTCATTTGAATCTCACTAAGACTGTGGCTATTTGGTTCTTGCATGGTAGTCCCCCTCCATCACTAGCCCCTTCTTTTTCTGGCACTCCTGTACCCTTGGTTTCCACTTTTCGGTACCTTTGATTCAGACTTATCTTTTCACTCCCATATCTCTCAGGTTACTAAAACCTCTTTCTTCTTTCTTCGTCAGATTCGCTCTGTTCGCCCTTTTCTTTCCCCTTCTGCTCTTGCTACTCTAGTACTCTCTTTAGTTATATCCCGTGTAGATTTTGCCAATTCTCTTTTCACCGGTCTACCTAAGAATCGTCTATCCCGTCTTCAACGCATTCAGAACACTGCCGCATGCCTTGTTACTCACTCCTCCCTTCGCGATCATATAACCCCCATATTATTCCACCTCCACTGGTTGCCGGTATCTTTCCGTGCTATGTTCAAATTACTGACCCTGGTTCACAAAGCCTTTCACGATAGCACTCCACAGTACCTCACGTACCTCCTCTTTTTCCACTCCCCTAGACACACTCCCCGCTCATTTCATCTTAATCGCCTTACCCTCCCCTCCCCCTCCCGAGCTCACCTTCAGTCTACCCGTTCTACCGCTTTCTTCTTTGCTGGACCCGCCCTTTGGAATGCCCTCCCCTCTTCCCTCCGTTTAGAACCCCAACACTCTACCTTCAAACGAGACTTGAAAACTCATCTGTTCTCTTTAGCTTTTGATGTTCCCTCTCCTTTTGTGTGACTTCTACTTTCCCCTCACCTTTTGTCTGCCCTTAGGTTTTCTTCTTCTCATGTTCCGTCTGTCTGCCTTCCCTTTCATCCTGTCCTATAATATATTGTACACTTCTCTTCTTTTCCGCTGGCTTTTAGCCTTCTTTTATTGAATTTTAAATTGTACACCGCCTTGGTTTTTGTAGAAAGGCGTTTTTTATCAAATAATAAACATAAACATAAACATTCATGGGCTCTGGCAGTCATTTTCAGTACTTGAAACAACCTTCTTACTGCGGCAGTTCAGCGGTGCGCTTTCAGTTGCCGGCAGTGCTCAGGATACCAGTCTCTTGCTATGCCCTCCTCCCTGCAGAGATGTGTGGTTTGTAGCCGCAAATGTAGAGACTTAACAGACCGGGTATGCTCCAATTGTTGTTCTCATCCTGGGGAGTCCTCCCATGCTGCACAGGCTAAGCTTGCTTCAGGAGTCTCAAATTCCACTGTCTCAGTCCCGGGAGATGTTAGGTCCGCAGTTCCTGGATGAGGATTCCTCCAACTCAGGTGCAGCCCCTGGATGAGGATTCTCAGCACTTCCTGGCTCTCTTCAAGCAGGCTTGGGTTATCTGGTGTTCGGATCCAGTACCACCAGGGACAGAGCCCGCTCCTGGCCAGTGATCCTCGCTGGATTCCACGCCCAGACAATGCACTTGTGAAGATTTCTCTCTCACAGCCAAGCGATGCCCACCCAAAGAGGTCTCTTCGGCTTCTAGTAACTGGTCCACTGCCATTCCATCATAGGAGGAGGTTCTGTCAGCGGAGGACAGTCTGGAGGCCTCCGATAGGGAAGATGGAGAGTAGTCCCATTCTGAAGCCTCGGGCAATAAGCAGGAAGATGCACAGAATATACGCCTTTTCTGCAAGGATGAGCTTCCAGCATTAATTGCGCAGGTGGTGGAAGCCTTGCACCTCACAGATCTTCCAGTACAGGACCCTTCCCAGGCTAAATCTCAGGCTGATCCTATCCTGCAGGGCAATTGCAAGCCATCCAGGGCCTTTCCCTTCCTGCAAGAGCTCCAACAGAAGGTCTGTCTTGAATGAGAGTCACAAAATGCTCCCTGGAGGACGACACGACGCTTGGGACGGCACTATTCTGGTCCCCAGCAGATTTTGAGAAATGGCTCACTTATCTGAAGTGGACACTCTGGTGATAGGAGTCACCAAACTTACCATTATCTCGGTGGAAGGTGACGCGGCGCTTCACGATCAACAGGATCGGAAGGTCGAAGGCCTTCTCAAGACGGCCTTTTCCTCTTCCACTCTGGCTCTACAGGCCATGTGGGGGGCTGACCACTCGTGTCCTTCTATACTTGATCCAGCTTTTGCCGGAAGACCCGGCGTTGGTCCGCTTGGAATCTGTTACAGCCTTCTTGTTAGATGATCTGTTTCATCTCTCTGCACATTCAGTGGTTTCCAAGACAGTGGCTCGTCACTGGCTCTGGCTTCGACAGTGGTCGGCGGATGCGGTTTCAAAGGCTTGACTCACCAATCTCCCCCTTAAGGGCAAACTTCTCTTTGAGAGGATCTCGACAAGCTCATCAAGGACCTGGGAGAGGTAAAACTCCAGCAGCTTCCAGAGGACAAGCCTCGGTCATCTTCCCTCCACTCAGGACAGCGATTCTACCCATCTACTTCCTGGTCCCAGTTTTGGGACTCCAGATAGTATCGACCTGAGAGATCCTTTATTCTGGCCTCGTCAGGTCACTCAGGGCAGAGACCACAGCCTTTTTGCGGTATCAGAAAAGGAAAAGACGCTTATTCGGCCCCAGCAAAGTTTGCTGGCTCCTCCAGGTCCCCTCGCTGATGGGGGTGGGAGCCACTCTGGGATATCGGTGCCGATAGGAGGGCGACTGGCATTGTTTTCCCAAGAGTGGGCATGGATAACACCGATGAACAGGTCCTCAACATCGTTCAACACAGCTACGTACTCTATTGCCTTCGGCCCATCCGAGATGCCTTCCTGGTTTTGCCCTACAGATTTCTCTGCAAGAGAGCCGCCATACAGATCACCCTTCAGCAGCTCCATCTGTTGCAGGTCATTCAGCCGTCCCTTCTTCCGAGAGGTGTTCTGGTCGCTATTCTATCTACTTTATGGTTCCAAAGAAGGATGGCTCTTTGCGGCTTATTCTGGATCTCAAGGAGGTCAATTGAGTCTTGCAAGGGGCTAATTTTCGAATGGAAAAGCTATGGTCAGTTATTCAAGCAGTCCGAAAGGTGAGTTCCTTCGCTCTGTTGACTTGGTGGAAGCATATGTCCACATTCCAATCCATGAAGATCAGCAGCGTTTTTTACACTTCACCACCCTCGGACGGAGTAGCCTAGTGATTAGAACAAAGAGTGGAGGAGTAGCCTAGTGGTTAGAACACTGGCTTGGTAACCAAGCAACCAGGGTTTGATTCCCACTAGCACTCCTTGTGGCCTTGGGAAAGTCACTTAACCCTCCGTTGCCTCGGAAGAAAGGCCTGGCAATCTACTTCCGGTGACACTGCCAAGAAAACCCAAGAGCTGGGTCGCCAGGAGTCAGGACTGACTCGAAGGCATACTTTGCATTTTGCACCCTCGGACAACACTTCCAATTCTGTGCACTGCCGTTCGGCCTGGCATCAGCGCCACGCACCTTCTCCAAGGTCATGATCGTGGCTGCTGCAGCCTTATGGAAACAAGGCATTCAAGTCCACCCATATCTGGACAACTGGCTCATTCACGCAAGCTCCTTTCCCAAGGCCTGCGAGGCAGTCTTTCGTGTGGTGACCTTCTTAGAGAGTCTGTTGGGTGGTCAATCATTCTAAGGGTTGCCTACAGCCTTCTCTGGTCCTGGAGTTTCTCGGGGCCCACTTCGATACCCGCCAGGGCACAACCCTACTAATGCAGGAGAGTTTCCAAAAGCTCTCATTATAGCTCTGAGTGTTGCTCATGCACAGCATCCCGCAAGTGTGGGACTACGTTCAGATCTTGGGGTCCTTGGCGGCCACCATAGAGGTCATGCCTTGGGCTCAAGCTCAGTTGTGGGACCTTCAGCAGTCCCTCTTTTCCTGCTGGTCTCTAGTTTCCAAGGACTACGACTGGCGGCTACCATCTCCACGATCGACATGGAACAGTCTTCTCTGGTGGCTCTTGCCAAATCATCTTCTTCAGGGTATGCTCTTGGAGACCCTTCACTGGATTCTGGTCACTAGTGACACCAGCCTTTCAGGCTGGGGAGCTCATTGCCTGAACCAGATGACTCAGGGGTCTTGGATATCCCTGGCAGCCAGATGGATGATCAACCGCCATGATCTCATGTTAAGAATGTGGGAAACACCTCTTACCACCTCTCCTCACTCTCGTAGACTGGATACCATGTATCGAGTCCCTCCTTGTCCTGGTTTCCAAAAGACTCAGCTCCCTCATCACTCTATTGTAGTGGAATCAGCTATGAGAAGGATCAGAAGTGCAAAGAGGCATGCCTCTAATCCTCCAGGACGTGAGTGTAGAACTTTGGATTCTTTTGGACGTCGTACTTTCCAGGTTTCCATGCTTTCTGCCAGGATCAGTTCCTATATCTTATATATGGGAATGTTCCTTAAGGAAGTCACAGGAGATTTAGAGGTTTTGAGCCCTCTTCTTCCTGAGGATAAAAGGCAGGATTTTCTCACACTGGTTAAACATGCCCAAGATGTTTCTAAGTTTGTCAACCATGCAGCTTTTGACTGTTTTGAGTGCATAAACAGAACCTCTGCCATTGCCATAGGTGCACGTAGAATTGCCTGGCTCCAGGCATCTGATTTGGAGCTCTGGGTGCAAGACAAACTGGGCAATATCCCTTGTACAGGTGAGAATCTATTCGGCAAAGATTGGCAAGAAAAAGCCAATGAGTTGGATGCTGACAACTCCACTTTGGATAGGTTATCCAAAGCCATAGCTGATCCTGCAAGGAAGAAATCTTTCAAGAAACCATTCTCAAAAAAGAAGAGGTTTTATCCCTCTTATTCCCAGCAGGGACGTTCTGCAGGTCAGCCTGCCCGAAAGAGTCAGCAACCACCTAAGCAAAGGAAAGCAAAGGCTGCTAAGCCTCAATCATCTCAGCAGTCTCAACCTCCACAAGGCCTTTGACTTCCATCTAGAGAACTTAGCCTTCCTGGCTCTCAATGGTCCAGAGCCTTCCACCATTCCAGGAAGGTTGTGTCACTTTGCCCCAGATGGGGGCAGATAACAGCAGAACATTGGACTCTATCCATTATAAAAGAGGGGTACAAGCTTCACTTTCTTTGCATGCCCCCTCCCACAATGGTAAAACAGTTCAATTCTCATACCGCTCTCATCAACCTGTTAGATCAAGAGGTCACTATGCTTCTTGCCCAAGGGGCAATAGAAGAGGTACCCATTCCTCAACAGGGTACAGGGTTTTACTCCCCCTATTTCCTTATCCCAAAGAAAACAGGGGGACACAGACCTATTTTAGACCTCAGAGAATTGAACAAATTCCTGTTCAAATAAAAATTCAAGATGATTTCTCTGGGAGCTCTGCTGCCATACCTTCAGAGTCAGGATTGGCTTTGTTCTCTAGATCTCAAGGATGCGTACTGTCGTGACCCTCGCCTGGGCCAAAGGCTTACAGGCATAGGGCTGCCAATTTTTGTTCTTAAACAAAGAGTTACTATCCTTGCCTCCAGCAGGGAACCCTGGGACATGTAGTTGATTCTTTTACTCAAAGACAAAGTAGTGTGAGACCATTGGTTTTTAAGGCAAAACAAGAATTTTTATTTAGGTTCCCATAAGCACTAAGGTTCAACGCAGACATAAGGATTATTCTCGAAGTAAATAATAACAGGAAACATATGCAACTGGAACTGAAGAAACCGAAAGAACCTTTAAACATGTGCAGCTGTTTTCAGCAAAAACATTTCAGCAAGTAAATCACAGCTTCCTTTGTTCGTCCAGCGCAGCTAAATTTCTTCATTTATCATGTGCTGCTTTGGTTGTCAAACTCTAGGTTAAGCAAGGGTTCTTTACCTTAGAAGAAGTTCCTGACATTCACATGGCTAGGTAAAACCCTGCTTCTCAAAAGCTTCTTCTCTTGACACTTTTTATCACCAACTTTCAAACTTCCTTCTTACAGAAAGAACAGTCCATAGGAGACTCCTCAGTAACAGAATCCTGCCCACAAGAGTCAATTTGCATTTCTTCCTGTGCTACGAAATGCTTGTCTGTCTCTGGGTTTTCATTAACTCCTTCAAACTTACTGTTCTGTAGGAACTTCTGAATTTCCTTCCACAGCTACTCTCCCTGATATGAAATATTTGTACCTTGAGAGTGGGGCTTCTTTCCCTGGATCAATTGCCTCAATGCTTCAATCGTGTTCAACTCTGGTTCTCTGCCCTCGGCTGGGTTCTGGCCACTTCCAGTTGTAACCGTATTCACCCACCTTCTGGCAGCTTGAATTCTCTGAGCTGGTTTACGACCACTCTGTACTGCAATCTGTTCCTCGTTGTCAGCAACTCTCCCAGCCACCCATCTGCTGGTTTCTGAATTAAAAGTACCTCTCTTACAAGGACTACTTCCTCTGTTGCTGCTTCCTTTCTTGCTGGAGCCGTTCTCCAACTTGAAGTCAAACTTCCCACTTCTCCTTTTCCTCTCCTTTGAACAGGGCTTATAAAGCTGTTTCCTAACTAACACTCCCCTGTCTTTGCACAGGTGATTATCATTACACTCCAAGCCTGCACTTACGTTAGAGCTTGGGTGTGGCTTGGCTTCAGCAACTACGTGCTTCTTTCCTTTGCCTGCAGTCTGAACCCTGTGAAGACCTTGCCTGTCTCTCACCTTACAGGCATATTCACTGTTTTCTTCTGTTTCCATCGGCTCAGCACAGCTCTCATCATCACAATACACTCATGTTCTCATCCATCCAACTCACAGAAAGTTCCTTCGGTTCCTTTTTCAAGGAAAGCACTACCAATACAGGGTGCTTACTTTTGGCCTGGCCTCAGCACTGAGGGTGTTTACGAAATGCATGGCTGTGGTAGCAGCATTTCTCCACACTCTAGGAATATTCATCTTCCCCTACTTAGACAACTGGCTCATTCGAGCCCCATCAGAGTCAGAGGCCAGGATTTCTCTAGCTTGCACAATGCGTATCCTTCAGTATTTGGGTCTGGTCATAAACATTCCAAAAATCAAGTCTAACTCACACCCAGTCTCTAGAGTTCATAGGAGCTTTACTGGATACCAGAAAAGCAAGGGCCTATCTTCCCCAGACCCGTTGCCTTCGCATGGTGCAGTTAGCTTCTCCGGCAGTGTCAAAGCCTCTTCTCACTGCTCGAGAAATGTTACAACCACTAGGCCAAATGGCATCTACTGTGCATGACAAGGAAGACAAGGAAGATCTTGTCTTACTAATCTGTTATGTTTTTTTGAAGGAGTGAATAATCAGGTGGACAAAGGTGAGTCAGTTGATATTGTGTATCTGGACTTTCAGAAAGCCTTTGACAAGGTCCCTCATGAGAGACTTTTGGCAAAACTAAAGAGTCATGGGATAGGAGGCAGTATAGTATTGTGGATCAGGAACTGGTTAAAAGATAGAAAGCAGAGGGTAGGGCTAAATGGCCAATTTTCCCAATGGAGAAAGGTGAATAGTGGTGTACCCCAGGGATCTGTGCTGGGTCCGCTGCTTTTTGACATATTCATAAATGACCTGGAAAGTGGAATAACGAGTGAGGTTATCAAATTTGCAGATGACACAAAACTATTTAAAGTTGTTAAAACCCAAGAGGATTGTGGAAAATTGCAAGAGGATCTTGATAAATTGGAAGATTGGGCATCAAAATGGCAGATGAAATTTAATGTGGACAAGTGCAAGGTTATGCACCTAGGGAAGAACAACCCAAACTATGGTTACACGATGCAAGGTTCCACATTAGGATCTACCACCCAGGAAAAAGATTTAGGCGTCATTGTGGATACCATGTTAAAACCCTCGGCCCAGTGTGCAGCAGCGGCCAAGAGAGCAAATAGAATGCTAGGTATGATAAGGAAAGGAATGGAAAATAAAACAAAAGAGAAGAGCCACCAAAATGGTAAAAGGGATGGAAGGATACTCCTATGAAGAAAGGCTAAAAAGGTTAGGGCTCTTTAACCTGGAAAAGAGACGGCTGAGGGGAGATATGATAGAAGTCTATAAATTAATGAACGGAGTGGAACAGGTAAACGTAGATCGATTGTTTACCTTATCAGAATATAGAAAGACTAGGGGACATGCAATGAAGCTACAGGGTAAACTATTTAAGACTAATAAAAGAAAATATTTTTTCACTCAACGTGTAATCAAACTCTGGAATTTGTTACCGGAGGATGTAGTAATGGCTGTTAGTGTAGCTGGGTTTAAAAAAGGTTTGGACAAGTTTCTGGAGGAAAGATCCATAAACCATTATTAAGAAGGGACCCAGGATATCAATGCTTGAACCAATACAAGCATTGTGGAACCTGTGTCCCACTGGGTAACTGCTAGGTACATATGACCTAGATTGGCCACTGTTGGAAACAGAATACTGGGCTTGATGGACCTTGGTCTGACCCAGTATGGCATATCTTATGTTCTTATGTTCTTATGTGGTTCCTTATGCTCACCTCCATATGAGAGCAGCCCAGTGGACTTTATCCACTCAATGGACCCAGGCATCAGGGTGCCTGTCAAACAAAATAGCAAACACAAATCGCCTTATTTTGTCCCTACAATGGTGGCAGTCCACTCAAAACCTGTTGGTGGGGTCCCCATCTCAACAGCCTTTACCCCAAGCAACTCTCACAACAGATGCTTCACCAATGGGTTGGGGAGCTCATCTACAAGACTCTCCACCCAAGGCACTTGGACTCCACATGAGACTCATCTACATATCAATCTCTTAAAGCTCAGAGCAATCTTCCTTGCTCTTCGAGTGTTCCACACCCTGCTCAGCTACAAGACAGTCCTCATTCATACGGACAATCAAGTAGCCATGTTCTACGTGAACAAGCAGGGGGGAACAGGTTCTCTGTCACTTTGTAACGAAGCTTTGCGAGTATGGGCCCTCACCAGAGAGCATCAGATTCATCTCCTGGCAGTGTATCTTCCAGGCATACAAAACTCTTGGGCAGACAGACTCAGTCGAGTTCTGCTTCCACACGAATGGTCTCTACATGCAGACCAGGTGGCCGAGATTTTTCAAATTTGGGGAACCCCAGACATAGACCTCTTTGCAAGTCCGTTGAATGCCAAACTTCCCCGGTTCAGTTCCAGAATTCCAGCTCAGGGCTCTCAGGCCAGGGATGCTTTCCTCCTTCACTGGGGTCAAGACTTCCTTTATGCCTTTCCACCCATTCCCCTAATTCCCAAAACCCTTTTCAAGCTTCAGAGAGACAGAGGCCGTATGATTCTCATAGCTCTACATTGGCCACGGCAAGTGTGGTACCCTCTGCTTCTACATCTCTCTCAAGCTACCTCTCTGGAGTTAGGTTCTGCTCCAGATCTCTTGTCTCAGGAGGACGGAATGTTATGGCATCCCATTCCCCAGTCTCTGCATCTCAGGGCTTGGTTGCTGAAGGCCTAGATCTCCATGATCTTAACCTCCTTCAGCAAGTGAAGGATATCCTTTATGCTTCCAGGAAGCGTTCCACAAGACGTTCTTATGCTTTCAAGTGGAAAAGATTTACCATATGGTGTTCGCAGAAGGGTCTTAACCCCCTTTGATACCTCTGGAATCATTACTGGAGTATCTCCTTCATTTATCCAATGCAGGACTTAAAATTAACTCAGTAAGAGTCCATTTGAGTGCTATTGCAGCTTCTTTCAAGCCTCTAAATGGACTACCTATTTCCTCCCATCCTCTTATAGCAAGATTTATGAGAGGCTTTCTTCTAACTAAGGTCACCACCGATGGCATGGGACTTAAACCTAGTTCTTGGTCAGCTCATGAAGCCACCTTTCGAACCCTTAGCTACTACCTCATTGAAATTCCTTTCTTGGAAGGTTATCTTTCTCATTGCAATCACATCAGCACGCCGCATCAGTGAGTTGCAAGCATTAGTAGCTGATCCACACTTTATGCCAAAGGTGGTCTCGCCTTTTCATCTAAACCAAACGGTCTACCTGCCTGTGTTTTTTCCAAGGCCTAGTGCATCAAATGCAGAAAGGAATCTTCATACTTTGGACTGTAAAAGAGCTTTAGCCTTTTACTTTCAAAGAACAAAGCAACATAGAAAGTCCTCTCAACTCTTTGTTGCTTTTGATCCTTCTCATTTGGGACTTCCAGTCTCCAAGAGAACACTATCCAGCTGGATTGCTCAGTGTATTTCCTTTGCCTATCAGAGTAAGAACCTTCCTCTGGAAGGTCATGTCACAGCTCACAATGTGAGAGCCATGGCAGCTTCAATGGCTCATCTGCACTCTGTGTCTATCAACGACATCTGTCGAGCAGCCACTTGGGCCTCGGTTCATACCTTCACAGCCCATTACTGCTTGGACAAGGACTCCCGCTGGGACGCTTTGTTTGGTCAGGCTGTTCTTCAACACCTGTTCCATACCTAATCAACTCCTACCCACCATCCTTGGTCGGATGCCAGAGATCCATGGGGGGAAGTGGAGCCCTTTCACAGGGACACACAACTTCTGGGGTCTCTCCTTGGCATCTAATGCTAGGGAGTCCCCATATGTGAAGACTACATTCCTGCTTGTTCCTGGAGATAGCATAGTTACTCACAGGTGATCTCCAGGAACAGCAGGAATTTAGTCTTCACAACCCACCACTCCCCTAGGAGTTGTATCCCTCTATCTTTCTCTTTCCCTCTCTCTCTCTTTGTCTCAGCTTTAAACTCAACTGGAGAGAGGCAGTTGGGAAAGGCGGGAAGGCAGCACGCAGGCATTGTGGGATGCTCCCAAAAGCTTTCTAATTGGATGCTGGGGAGCGTTCCCGCGCAGGCTCCGTCGGTACCGATGATACCCATATGTGAAGACTAAATTCCTGCTGTTCCCGGAGATCACCTGTTACAGGTGAGTAACTATGCTGTTTCCCCAAAAGACACAGGTTCCACAATGCTTGCACTGGCTCAAGCATTGATATCCTGGGTCCCTTCTTAATAATGGTTTATGGACCTTTCCTCCAGGAACTTGTCCAAACCTTTTTTAAACCCAGCTACACTAACAGCCTTTACTACATCATCCGGTAACAAATTCCAGAGTTTGATTACACATTGAGTGAAAAATATTTTCTTTTATTAGTCTTAAATAGGTTTACCTTGTAGCTTCATTGCATGTCCACTAGTCTTTCTATATTCTGATAACGTAAGCAATCAATCTACGTTTACCCGTTCCACTCCATGCATTAATTTATAGACTTCTATGATATCTCCCTTCAGACGTCTCTTTTCCAGGTTAAAGAGCCCTAACCTTTTTGGCCTTTCCTCATAGGAGTATCCTTCCATCCCCTTTACCATTTTGGTGGCTCTTCTCTGAACCTTTTCTAATAACGCTATATCCTTTTTAAGATACGGCGACCAGAATTGCACACAATATTCAAGGTGCGGTCTCACCATGGAATGATACAGAGGCATTATAATATCTTTTGTTTTATTTTCCATTCCTTTCCTTATGATACCTAGCATTCTATTTGCTCTCTTGGCCGCCACTGCACACTGGGCCAAGGGTTTTAACATGTCATCTACAATGACGCCTAAATCTTTTTCCTGGGTGGTGGTTCCTAATGTGGAACCTTGCATCGTGTAACCATAGCTTGGGCTGTTCTTTCCTAGGTGCATAACTTTGCACCTGCCCACATTAAATTTCATGTGCCATTTTGATGCCCAGTCTTCCATTTTATCAAGATCCTCTTGCAATTTTCCACAATCCTCTTGGGTTTTAACAACTTTAAATAGTTTTGTGTCATCTGCAAATTTGATAACCTCACTCGTTCTTCCCTTTTCCAGGTCATTTATGAATATGTCAAAAAGCAGCGGACCCAGCACAGATCCCTGGGGTACACCACTATTCACCTTTCTCCATTGAGAAAATTGGCCATTTAGCCCTACCCTCTCCTCTCCTTTCTATCTTTTAACCAGTTCCTGATCCACAATAGTACACTGCCTCCTATCCCATGACTCTTTAGTTTTCCCGGATCACCCCTGGAATCCTTTTTAAAAATTGGCATTACATTGGCCATCCTCCAAGCTTCAGGTATTACAGATGATTTTAATGAGAGTTCACAGATTACTAATAATAAATCTGCAATCTCATATTTCAGTTCTTTCAACACCCTTGGATATATACAGTACCATCCGGTTCAGGTGACTTGCTACTCTTTAGTTTATCCAATAGTTGTAATATATTTTCTCCAGGACCAAGCAGGAAGTCAGTCCTCACATAAGGGTGACATCAACGTCAATGGAGCCCCTGCGGAGCATTTCCCCAGCTTTCTATGAAAGCCTTTGGGAATACTGCACGCATGTACGGTCCCCTTCCCGCCTAAAGGTGCCATCTTGCTCAGTCTCTCTTTTTACGTGGAGCCCGTCGGACGTGTGTCCTAGTTCACCCAGAAAATAGTTAGATTTTTTCGTCAATTCCTTGCGATTTCTTCGCGTTTTTTTCTCCGGTTCGACGCCGGTTCCCCTTCTCGCCGGGTTCGGTACACCGGTATTGAGCCCGATCTTAATTTTTCGGTTTTTGCCCTTCGTGGCTGGCGTTCGCGCCCTTTTTTCCCTTTTCCCTGGAAGGCCGGTCCTTTAACCTCGCGGGGACTCTTTTTTCCCCGATGGCTTCCAGTCGTTTTAAGAAGTGTGATCGGTGTAAGAAACTAATGTCTCTCACCGACACACACGACTGCTGCCTTCAGTGCCTCGGTCCTGATCATGATCCTAAGATCTGTGGACCGTGTGGGAAAATGTCCACTAAGGCACTTTGAAGTCGTCAGCACCAAAAGGAAAGGCTTATCTCCAGGAACAAGCAGGAATGAGTCTTCACATATGGGTATCGTCAGTACCAATGGAGCCTGCGCGGGAACGCTCCCCAGCATCCAAAAGGAAAGCTTTTGGGAGCATCCCACAGCGCCTGCGCGCTGCCTTCCCGCCTTTCCCAACCGCCTCTCTCCAGTTCTTCTTTTCCGCGGAGCCAGCAGGTCGTGTTCCTGTCACCGCTGAAGAATTTCTTTATTTTATTTTATTTCTTTGGTCACGCGTCTGCCTTTTCGACGCTGGACCGGTACCGCCGGTCTTTTCTTTCTTTATTCTAAAAAAACAAAACAAAAAAAAAAACTACTGTTTTTCTCACTTCAGTGCATTTTCTTCTTTGGCCTTAGGCCTAGGAAATGTTTCCTCCTGGAAAAGCCTGCCTCTGGGTTTAAAAAATGCATAAAGTGCAGCGGCACTATTTCTGTCACCGACACCCATGAATGGTGTCTAAAATGTTTAGGTCCTGACCACTCCATTACGGATTGTGAGTCCTGTTCCATGATGTCTAAAAGAGGTCTACAGAATCGAACAGCCAAGCTCAGTACCCTGTTTCCCTCTGATGCAGCTTCGGTTGCATCGATGTCTTCCAGGGCTTCTTCTTCCTCACATGGATCTCAGGTAACCAAACTTAAGTCCAGCCGGTCCTCGAAGGGTAAATCTCCCTCTAAGTATCGAGATGCCTCCGGGCTTGCTCTCGAGGAATCCGCACCGGCAAAATTACCCCGGCGGAAGGCTCCGGCTTCCAAAGCTTTATCTATGGGGTCACAGGTTGACATCGATGGCTCGGCCTTGACCGATCACCTGTTGCCATGTTCTGGGGTACCGGTGGTTCCCACTGGTACCGACATCCAGACATTGGTTGCGTCTATGGATCAGAATATTCTGACCATGCAGCGTGCCATCACGGCATTCATACAAGCTGCGACGCCTTCGGTACTGCAACAAACTCCATTGCCGGTACCGACTCCGGCACCGGTACCGATATCGATTCTGGTGCCGGTACCGATTGCATCGACATCCGCTTCGGTGTCGACTGCAGCGGTACATTGTTCTGTGATGCCCATCGGTACCGAATCAGTACCAATCACTCCCGATGTCGATACCACCCGGTACGCGTCTCAGGCTCTGCAGGAGCACCCAGACAGGCGATACTTCGATTCCTCTGAAGACTCTGATGAATCAGAGGTCTCTGTCGAAGCATCGGTGATCCATCCTCAGGAGCCCTCTTCTCCAAAAAGGAGAATGTCTCCTCCAGAAGACTTGAATTTCAAGACTTCATTAGGGAAGTGGCCAGGGTCCTTTCCATCTCAGTGGCCCCTGAGACAGAGCCTAGAGCCAAAAAATTAGATATTTTACAATATCCTAAGGCTCCTAAAGAGGCAGCCACTTTACCAATACATGAGATTCTTTATGATCACATGTTGGGCATATGGAAGACTCCTCTCACCACTTCCCCTCATTCTTGCAGGTTGGACACCATGTATCGTGTTCCTCCTTGTCCTGGCTTCCATAAGACTCAGCTTCCTCACCACTCCATTGTGGTGGAGTCTGCTATGAAGAAGATAAAGAGTACAAAAAGGAACTCTTCTGCTCCTCCAGGAAGAGAATGCAGAACCTTAGATGCCTTTGGCAGGAGAATTTTCCAGGCCGGTATGCTTGTTGCCAGAATCAACTCCTATAGTCTCTATATGGGGATGTTTCTAAAAGAAGTTACAGATCACCTGCAAACTTTATCTCCTTTTATTTCAGAAGATAAAAGGGAAGAGTTCCTCACCTGGCTCAAACATGCCCAGGATGTTTCCAAGTTTTCCAACCGTGCAGCCTTTGACTCTTTTGAAGGTGCCAGCAGAGCCTCGGCTATTGCCATAGGTGCACGCAGAGTTGCTTGGTTACAAGCTTCTGATTTGGAACCCTGGGTTCAAGATGGACTAGGAAACCTTCCTTGTACAGGTGAAAACCTTTTTGGCAAAGATTGGCAAGCAAAGGCCACCCAGATGGATGCTGAAAATTCTGCTTTAGATAGACTTTCAAAGTCTACTTCTGCTCCTTTTAAGAAAAGGTTGTTCAAAAAGGGTTTTTTTTCCCAAAAAAGGGAAATATTATTCTGCTTATGGTCAGCAGTCATCTTCTGCAGGTCATTTTGCTACAAAGAGACAGCAACAACCGAAACAGGCCATGCCTAATGCTGCTAAGACTGCTACGGCCCAACAGCCTCAGCCTCCTTAGGGCCTTTGACTTACAACTGGAGAGCTTAGCCTTTCTGGCTCTAGAACATCCAGAGCCTCTCACCATTCCAGGAAGGTTGGCTTACTTTGCTCCCAGGTGGGAACAAATCACAGCAGAGCAATGGACCCTCTCCATCATAAGGGAGGGGTACAAGCTTCATTTCTTAAACCTTCCTCCTCACACCATGGTGAGACAGTTCAATTCTCAGACATCTCTCCTCGACCTTCTGGGTCAGGAGATTGCTACCCTTCTTGCCCAAGGGGCAATAGAACAAGTACCCCTTCTTCAACAGGGCTCAGGGTTCTACTCCCCCTACTTTCTTATCCCAAAGAAAACAGGGGGCTACAGACCCATATTAGATCTCAGAGAATTGAACAAGTTTCTATGCAAGGAGAAATTCAAGATGATTTCTCTCGGTACTCTCCTTCCATACCTTCAGAGTCAGGATTGGCTTTGCTCTCTAGACCTCAAGGATGCGTACACCCATGTCCTCATCCATCCAACACACAGAAGGTTCCTTCGGTTTCATTATCAAGGGAAGCACTACCAATACAGAGTGCTTCCTTTCGGTCGGGCCTCTGCACCAAGGGTGTTCACAAAATGCATGGCAGTAGTAGCTGCATTTCTACGCACTCTAGGGATATTCGTATTCCCATATCTGGACGACTGGCTCATCCGAGCTCCATCCCAGTCAGAGGCCCAGACTTCTCTAACCTGCACAAGGCGTATCCTTCAGTATCTGGGACTTGTAGTAAACATTCCAAAATCCCATCTCACCCCTACTCAGTCTCTAGAATTCATAGGGGCCTTGCTGGATACCACAACTGCAAGGGCCTATCTTCCCCAGGCCCGTTGCCTACGCTTGGTGCAGTTAGCCTCACAACTTCAGTTAAAATCCCATTTAACTGCTCGAGAGATGTTGCAACTGTTAGGTCACATGGCATCCACTGTGCATGTGGTTCCTTACGCTCGCCTTCACATGAGGGCAGCTCAATGGACTCTGTCCACCCAATGGACCCAGGCATCAGGGTGCCTGTCAGACAAAATAGCAACCTCCAGTCGCCTCTTTTGCTCTCTCCAGTGGTGGAAGTCCCCTCAAAATCTGTTGCTAGGGTCCCCCTTTCAACAGGGGTTACCCCAAGCAACTCTTACAACAGATGCCTCTCCAAGAGGTTGGGGAGCTCATCTTCAAGATCTCTCCACTCAAGGCATCTGGTCTTTACAGGAGACATCTCTACATATCAACCTCTTAGAGCTCAGAGCAATTTTTCTAGCTCTCAGAGTCTTCCACACCCTGCTCAGCTACAAGACAGTCCTCATCCACACGGACAACCAAGTAGCCATGTTCTATGTGAACAAGCAGGGCGGGACTGGCTCTCTGTCGCTTTGCAACGAAGCTCTGAGATTGTGGGCCTTCGCCAGAGAGCATCAAATTCATCTCATGGCAGTGTATCTTCCAGGGGTTCAAAACTCTTGGGCAGACAGACTCAGTCGAGTTCTGCTTCCACATGAATGGTCCCTCCATGGGGACCAGATAGCCAGGATCTTCCGAATTTGGGGAACCCCGGACATAGACCTCTTTGCAAGTCCGTGGAATGCCAAACTTCCCCGGTTCTGTTCCAGGATTCCGTGTCAGGGAGTTGAGGCCAGGGATGCCTTTCTCCTTCATTGGGGGCAAGACTTCCTCTATGCCTTTCCACCCATTCCCCTAATTCCCAAGACACTCTTCAAACTTCAGAGAGACAAGGGGTCTATGATCCTCATAGCACCACATTGGCCACGCCAAGTGTGGTACCCTTTACTTCTGCATCTCTCTCAAGCTCCCTCCCTGGACTTGGGATCTGCTCCAGACCTCCTGTCCCAGGAGGAGGGAACGTTGTGGCACCCAAATCCCCAGTCTCTTCACCTCAGAGCCTGGTTGCTGAAGGCCTAGACCTGCAAGATTTCCATCTTTCTCAGCAAGTGAAGGATATCCTTCATGCTTCCAGTAAGCCTTCCACTAGACGTTCCTATGCTTTTAAATGGAAGAGATTTACCATTTGGTGTGCAGAGAAGGGTCTTAACCCTCTTGCAATACCTCTGAATTCTTTACTAGAGTATTTGCTGCATTTATCCCATGCAGGCCTTAAAACGAATTCAGTAAGAGTCCATTTGAGTGCTATTGCAGCATCCCTTAAGCCTCTCAAAGGACAGCCTATTTCCTCTCATCCTCTTATTGCAAGATTCATGAGAGGCCTTCTTTTAACTAAACCTCCCATTAGACCACCTCCAGTGGCATGGGATTTGAATTTGGTTCTTGGCCAGCTTATGAAGTCACCCTTTGAACCCTTAGCCACTACCTCCTTGAAATTCCTTTCCTGGAAGGTTATTTTTCTCATTGCAGTCACCTCAGCTCGCCGTATCAGTGAGCTGCAAGCCTTGGTGGCTAATCCTCCTTATACAAGGTTCCATCATGACAAGGTAGTCCTCAGGACTAATCCACACTTTATGCCTAAAGTGGTCTTACCTTTTCATCTGAACCAGGAGGTGTATTTACCTGTTTTTTTTCCAGGACCTCATGCATCAACTGCAGAGAGGAATCTTCATACCCTGGATTGTAAGAGAGCACTTGCTTTTTACTTACAAAGGACACAGCAACATAGAAAGTCCTCTCAACTATTTGTTGCTTTTGATCCCTCTCATTTAGGACTTCCAGTCTCTAAGAGAACTCTGTCCAATTGGATTGCTCAGTGTATTTCCTTCGCCTACCAGAGTAAGAACCTTTCTCTGGAAGGCCATGTCACAGCTCACAATGTGAGGGCCATGGCAGCCTCTATGGCGCTTTCTAAACTCTGTGTCCATCGACCAAATCTGTCGAGCGGCCACCTGGGCCTCGGTTCATACCTTTACAGCCCATTACTGCTTGGACATGGACTCCCGCCGGGATGCCTTGTTTGGTCAGGCTGTTCTCAAACACCTGTTCCATACCTAATCAACTCCTATCCCCCATCCCTGGTTGGATGCCCGAGATCTATGGGGGTGAGGTGGAGCCCTTATCAGGGACTCACAACTTTGGGATCTCCCTGGCATCTCTAGCTGGGGAGTCCCCATATGTGAAGACTCATTCCTGCTTGTTCTTGGAGATAGCACAGTTACTTACCTGTAACAGGTGATCTCTGGGAACAGCAGGAATAAGTCTTCACAACCCACCCACCTCCCCTAGGAGTTGTATCTCTCTATCTATCTTTCCTTTCCTTTCTCTCTCTCTCTTTGTCTCAGCTTAAAACTCGAACTGGAGAGAGGCGGTTGGGAAAGGCGGGAAGGCAGCGCGCAGGCGCTGTGGGATGCTCCCAAAAGCTTTCCTTTTGGATGCTGGGGAGCGTTCCCGCGCAGGCTCCGTCGGTACCGACGATACCCATATGTGAAGACTTATTCCTGCTGTTCCCAGAGATCAGTTGTTACAGGTAAGTAACTGTGCTTTCTCCGATTCGGCCTCCGGCCGGGCCCGGACCTCGTCTGAGGCCTCGACGTCTTGGCAGTCTGACCCCGAGCATTGTCGGGGTTCCTCGGAGAGGGGGTCCCCCGAGCGGGAGTGAAAGAGGAAGAAGGGGCTCGCGAGGGCGGTGTCGGAGGAGGACCCTGGCTCCTCGAGGGCTAGGTCTCGGACCCCCGACCGCCGTCCCGGGCCCGTGGAACAGGAGAAGCCATCAAAAGTACCTCGGGTGGAGCCGGAGTCTGCTGGACACGTAAGTCCTGTTGTCCTCGAGGACTCTTCTCCCAGGGAGCCGACGTCGGGCCCGACGCCGCCGGGGCCCGAGTCGGTAGCTGCTGAGTCTCCTGAGCTGGGTCTCAGGCTGACAGCCTTGGAGTGCAGACTGTCTGCCTTCATGGATCAGCCGCGGGTGCTGATGGCCAGCCTCGTTGGTGCATCTGCCCCGACCACCGGGACATCGACGTCAAAGTTGACCCCAGAGAACGAGCTGATACTCGAGGCCATGAAGGCTCGAGGTCATCCTCGGTCGCGGTCACCCTCGACCTTCTGGTCGGGACCGAGGGTGTCGACGCCGGTGCCTTTGGTGTCAGGGCGGGTGCTGCCAGGCCCCGCGCGGTCGGAGCCCTACTCCTCTTCGGACGAGTCCGCCTGGGAGACGGAGGATGAGGAGTCCCCCGATACCTTCAAGACTCGGTGCGTCCTGTCAGACTCACCGCAGTCTGAGCCCCGGAGTAGGTCCCCTCCGGAGGATACCCGGTTCTCGGAGTTCGTGAGGGATATGGCCACTGCTTTGGCGATCCCGGCGGATCCCAAGGAGGAGCCTCGAGCCGAAGAGCTCGAGGCCCTCCAGTATGACTCTCCTCCGAAGGAGGCCTTTACTGTGCCGGTTCCTCCGATGCTGGAACGGCTCCTCTTCCGGATGTGGGAGGCACCGGCCTCGGCGCCGGTTCTGAGCAAGCGGGTCGATTCCATTTATCGACTCCGTAAGAGCCCTGAGTTCCTAAAGGCGCAGCTACCGCACCATTCCATGGTGGTGGAATCGGCCATGCATCGTCTGAAAAGTCAGAAGATGCACTCCACGGTGCCCCCTGGCAGGGAGGCCCCGAACCTGGATGCGTTCGGTTGAAAGTGCTTCCAGGGCTCGATGCTTGCTTGCCGTGTCCAGTCTTACCAGCTGTACATGGGCATGTACTTGCGGGACCTGGCAAAGGAGCTTACCGGGTTCTCTGCTGGTCTCTCCGGGGAATCTTTGCAGAGGGTTCAGGTCCTTGTCTTCGGGGATCCGGGAATGCTCTAAGTTCATGTCCCGAGTGGCCTACGATGGCTTCGAGGCCTTGGCCCGTGTTTCGGCTGCCGGCATTGCGGCTCGACGCCAGGCATGGCTGCAGTCATCGGACCTCAAGCCATGGGTTCAGGACAAGTTGGTCGATGCCCCTTGCCAAGGTGAGAACCTTTTTGGCAAGCCCATGGCCGAGAAGGCTGCTGAGCTCGAGACCGAGCACCTCACGAGGATAAGGCTGTCTCGAAAAACTTCTGCCCCTTCACACAAGAAGAAGGGCTCGGGTAAAAAGTCCTTTTACCCGAGGAAGGCGACTGCCTACAAACAGTTCCCACCTTACCAGGCCTCCCCCACTCCCCCACAGGGTCAGCAGGCCAAGGGGCAGGGACATGGGCCCTGTAGGCAGAAGGCCCCCAAGCCTCCGGCTCCTGCTCCCACTCAGCAGGGTGGGGGGTTTTGACTCCCAAGGCATAGCCTCTCCATCTCTGCTGTCCCATCCCTGCACAAGAGGTCGCCTAGCCCTGTTTCCCACCGGTGGCCACCCATTACAGGGGACAACTGGGTCTTAAGCATAGTCCACAAGGGCTACCTGCTTCATTTGCCTCCTCCCTATTTTCCAGGAGAGCCTCCAAGGCCTCCTCTCCATACAGCCCTCCTCCTGCAGGAGCTCCAGGGTCTGTTACGAGACCAGACGGTGGAGCCTGTGCCTCCCCACCTACAAGGTCACGGTTTCTACTCCAGGTACTTCCTAGTACCAAAGAGAACAGGGGATCTCAGGCCTATTCTTGACCTCAGAAATCTCAACAAGTTCTTACAAAAGGAGAAGTTCAAGATGCTTACTCTTGGAACACTTCTGCCCTACCTCCAGCAGGGAGATTGGCTATGCTCTTTAGATCTAAAGGATGCGTACACTCACATCCTCATTCATCCAGACCACAGAAAGTACCTCAGGTTCATTGTGGGAGGAAACCATTATCAGTACAGAGTGCTGCCATTTGACCTCAACTCTGCCCCCAGGGTCTTTACCAAATGACTGGCAGTGGTGGCAGCCTACTTAAGGAATCAGGGTATCTTTGTCTGCCCCTATCTGGACGACTGGCTTATCAGGGGTCAGACGTGCCAGGAGGCCAGGCAAGCCACCCTCCGAACGATTTCTCTACTCCAACATCTGGGGTTTGTCATAAACTTCACAAAGTCCACTTTGCTCCCCTCCCAAAACTTGGAGTTCATAGGGGCAAGGCTAGACTCTCTGCAGACAAAAGCTTTCTTGCCAGAGGACAGAGCCCAAAGACTGATGACCTTGGCAAACCAGTTTCTTAGCAGGTCACTGGTCTCCGCCAGGCTCTGCCTGAGGCTTCTCGGCCACATGGCTTCGACAGTACATGTGACTCCCAATGCCAGGCTTCATATGAGGCCTGCGCAATGGTGTCTCAGGAATCAGTGGTCGCAGGCCACAGGGAGCCTCAGCGACAGAGTAAGGGTGTCCAGACCATTCCTGCACTCCCTACGTTGGTGGCTGCATCCCCCCAACTTACTGAAAGGGATGCCTTTTCAGCCACCTGGGTCTACAGTGGTATTGACCACCGATGCCTCCCTGCAGGGCTGGGGTGCACACTGTCTGGGCAAGTTCACCCAGGGCCTGTGGTCTCCCTGGGAGGTCCAGCAGCAGATCAATCTACTGGAACTATGGGCTATTCGCTTGGCCCTCAAGACTTTCTCTCAAACCCTGTCTGTTTTAGTGCAAACAGACAATCAGGTAGCCATGTTTTATGTGAACAAACAGGGAGGCACTGGGTCCAGGCTCCTTTGTCTGGAGGCGCAGGACCTTTGCTTGTTTGCGCTCAGGCACAACATGTTGCTCAAGGTGGTTTATCTCCCTGGCCAGGAAAATTACCTAGCAGACAGGTTGAACAGGATTCTGCAGCCCCACGAGTGGCAGCTCCATCCCTTGGTGGTTCAGAAGATCTTCCTGAGATGGGGACTTCCATCCATAGATCTCTTTGCCAGTCCCCTGAACAGACAGCTGCCCAGGTTCTGCTCCAGGCAACCGCATCCTCTGAGACTAGCAGCAGATGCTTTTCTGATTTCCTGGTTCCAGGGCCTCCTGTATGCGTTTCCTCCCACGCCTCTGGTGGCCCAAACCCTGTTCAAGATTCTAAAGGACCAGGCCTCGGTCCTTCTGGTAGCCCCCAGGTGGCCGAGACAACCTTGGTTCCCACTTCTGCTTCAGCTAGCAGTGGACACCCCACTACCTCTAGGGTTGCAGCCCGACTTTCTTTCTCAAGACCAGGGGTCTCTTCTGCACCCCAATCTCAAATATCTCAATTTGATGGCCTGGAAGCTGCAAGGGTAGTTTTGGCTCCTTGGGGCCTACCTCCTGAAGTTGAGGAGGTTGTCCTGGCCTCTAGGAAGCAGTCCACTAGAAAAACCTATGCCCTGAAGTGGAAGAGGTTTTCTTTGTGGTGTCAGCTGCGTACAGAGGATCCTTTCTCCTGTGCTGTACCAGTGGTGCTTCACTACCTGCTGCACTTATCCAATCAGAGCCTTAAGTCCAATTCTGTTCGGGTCCACCTCTCAGCTCTAGCAGCTCACCACTCACTGGTGGAAGGACACTCTCTGTCGGTTCACCCCTTGGTGTCCCAGTTTCTCAGAGGTTTGCTCTTGCTCAAGCCTCCTGTCCGTCCTCCAGCTCCTGAGTGGGAGTTGAATGTGGTCTTGCAGCAACTGACTTGCCCACCTTTTGAGCCGATGGCTACTTGTCCTCTCCGCTTCCTTTCCTGGAAGACACTCTTCCTGGTAGCCTTAACCTCGGACAGACGGGTGAGTGAGCTTCAGGCCCTGGTCTGTGACAGGCCTTACACCCGCTTCTATATAAACAGGGTAGTCCTTAGGACTCATCCAAAGTTCCTCCCTAAAGTTGTCTCCTCTTTCCACCTCAACCAGGAGGTGGTTCTTCCAACATTTTTCCCTAGGCCTCATGCAAGCCAGGCTGAAGCAGTCCTCCATACCCTGGACTGTAGAAGGGCCTTATCCTTCTACCTTGAAGGTACGCAAGGACATAGAAGGGCTACTCAGCTCTTCATCTCTTTTGACCCTAATAATTTGGGGTTAGCTTTGTCCAAGCGTACCTTGTCCATATGGGTGGCTGACTGTATCACCTGGGCTTACAGGGCGGCTGACCTTCCCTTGCAGGGTTGGGTCACGGCCCATCGTGTCAGGGCAATGGCTGCCTCAGTAGCTCATCTCCGCTCTGTACCGTTGGCAGACATCTGCAGGGCTGCAACTTGGTCTTCAAGCCAGACTTTTGCAGTTCATTACTGCCTGGAGAGGGAGTCCCGCAGGGACAGTGCTTTTGGCCAGGCAGTACTCTGGAATCTCTTTGAGGTTTAGGCAACTCCTGCCCTCCAGCCTACCATTGGGCTACCGGTGGAGGTTCTTTCAGTGAAAAGCCTTTCTTTGATGCTGGGACTAGAGGGCGTTCTCTTGTTCAGCCTGGGTTCCTTGGTAGCCCAGAGCTAGGGAGTCACCCATATGTGAGGACTGACTTCCTGCTTGGTCCTGGAGAAAGAGTAGTTACTTACCTGTAACAGGTGTTCTCCAGGAGCAGCAGAAATCAGTCCTCACAACCCTCCCTCCTCCCCTGGGAGTTGCAGTTGTACATAGTTTATTTTGAATTTTTGTGTGCTATTTTTTAGCTATGTCATTTGACTGAGCAAGATGGCACCTTTAGGCGGGAAGGGGACCGCGCATGCGTGCAGTATTCCCAAAGGCTTTCATAGAAAGCTGGGGAAATGCTCCGCAGGGGCTCCATCGACGTCAATGTCACCCTTATGTGAGGACTGATTCCTGCTGCTCCTGGAGAACACCTGTTACAGGTGAGTAACTACTCTTTCCCGGTGTATTGATATTTCTTTCAATTCCTCCACAGCATCTTCTTTAAATACCATTTCAGTAATGGGTAACATTCCAACATCTTTCTAAGTAAAGACTGAAGCAAAGAATTAATTCAGTCTCTCCGCTATGGCCTTGTCCCCTCTTAGTGCCCCTTTTACCCCTCTATCATCTAATGGTCCAACTGACTCTCTCACAGGTTTTTTGCTATGAATGTACTTGAAAAAGTCTTTATTACGCATTTTTGCTTCCACAGCAATTCTTCTCAAATTTTCTCTTTTCCTGCCTTATCAGTGCCTTGCATTTAAGTTGCCAGTGCTTGTGCTGTTTTCGGTTTTCATCATTTGGCTCTTTTTTCCATTTCCTGAAAGATGCTTTTTTGGCAACAACAGCCTCTCTGACCTCACCTTTAAACCATGCTGGCAGTTTTTTGGACTTCCTTCCACTTTTCTTAAAGCATGGAATACAGCTGGTCTGGTCTTCCGAGATAGTATTTTTAAACACCCAAGCTTGATGTAAGTCTTTTAACTCCTTTTAGTTTTTTCTTAATTATTTTCCTCATTTTATCATAGTCTCCCTTTTGAAAGTTAAAAGGTAGTACTGTGGATTTCCTTACCATCTATCCTCCATTAATTAAATCAAATGCGATCATGCTATGATCACTGTTGCCAAGTGGCCCTAACACCCTTACTGTACCCCCTGCACCAGATCTGATGTTCCACTAAGGACTAGGTCCAAAATGGCTTCTCCTCTGGTCAGTTCATGAACCAGCTACTCCAAGAAGCAGTCATTTATTTCATCTCAGAAACTTTATCTCCCTAGCATTTCCTGCCATGACACTGACCCAGTCAATACCGAGGTAACTGAAATCACCCATTATTATTACTGTTCTGTAACTTTTGTTAGCTTCCCTGATTTCTTTGAGCATTTCATCATCCATTTGTTCATTCTGGCCAGGCAGTCAGTAGTACAACCCCACTGCCATTGCCTTCCCCTTTTTAAATGGAATTTCAATCCATAGAGATACTACAGCAAATTTTGTTTCCTGCAAAACTTTAATCCTTTTTGACTCAATGCCCTCTCTAACATAGAGCACAACCCCTCCACCAATTTGATCAGCTCTGTCATTATGATATAGTTTGTACCCAGGTATCAGTGTCCCACTGGTGGTCCTCCGCCTTCCACCATGTCTCTGAGATACCAATCATATCTAACTTGTCCTTTAGTGCTATATATTCTAACTTTTCCATCTTATTTTTTAAACTTCTAGCATTTGCATACAAGCATTTTAGAGACTGTACTTTATTCATATTAATCTGGTTATTGCTAGGCATGGGTAATTTGGAATCTTTAAGCTCTGTCTGCTCTGTACTCATGGGCATTTGGGCTACCTTTGTCTTTATTGGAACCTCTCTGCTGATGTGCCCTAACTTCAATTTTTGGTAGTATCCTTCAAGGATACATTGTTCCGAACTATGCGCTCTTGGGTGACTGTTGGCTCTCCCCTATTATCTAGTTTAAAAGCTGCTCTATCTCCTTTTAAAAGGTTAATGCCAGCAGCCTGGTTCCGTCCTGGTTAAGGTGAAGCCCATCCCTTCAGAAGAGCCCCTTCTTTCCCCAGAATGTTCCCCATTTCCTAACAAATCCAAAACCCTCATCCTTGCATCATTGTCTCATCCATGCATTGAGACTCCAGAGCTCTGCCTGCCTTTTGGGCCCTGCGCATGGAACAGGCAGCATTTCGGAGAATGCTACCCTGGAAGTTCTGGATTTCAACTTCCTACCTAAAAGCCTAAATTTAGCCTCCAGAACCTCCCTACCACATTTTCCTATGTCATTGGTACTGACATATACCAAGACAGCAGACTCTTCTCCAGCACTATCTAAGGCCTTGTCTAGGTGGCGCGTGAGGTCCGCTACCTTTGCACCAGGCAGGCATGTTACCAGGCAATCCTCACGTTCACCAGCCACCCAGCTATCTACATGCCCAGTGATCGAATCACGAACTATAACGGCTGTCCTAACCCTTCCGTCATGGGCACATGGCCCTGGAGAAACTTCCTCAGTGCAAGAGGGTTTTACATCACCTGGAGGACAGGTCCTAGCTATTGTATCACTTCCTGCCACACCAGGGTGATGCTCTCCTGTCACTTGACCTCTCTCCTCCATGTCAACAGGGATGCTGCCAGACTGGAGATGGAACATAAGGACTATATCCCTGTAGGTCTTATCTACCTCTCTATCTTCCTTATGTCTTCCAAGTCTGCTACTCTTGCCTCCAGAGATTGGACTTGTTCCCTGAGAGCAAAGAGCTCCTTGCACCTTGTGCACATGTAAGACCCCTTACCAACTGGGAGAAAATCATACATGTGACACTCAATTCAAAAAACTGGAAAGCCCCCATCTCCCTGCTGTACTGTTGTCTGCATCTTCGAATTAAGGTTGTGTTTAGATATTTATGTTCTTTACTCACTAAGAGTTGCTGAGGATACTTATACTAATAAAACTATACCTAATACATTTAATGTACTTTTTTACCTGAAGCTTAATTAATCTCAGGTCCTTAATGTATGCTGATGAGAATAAACAGCTGCACCTGAGAGTGAATATGGCACCTCCTTTCCTTTAAGAGGTTTAAGCACCTATAAAGCTACGATTATCCCAGGGGTGGGTGGGTGGGCGACGGGGATGGAGGGAGGGAAAGAAGACTTATTAAAAACTGGCTGCTACACAGTGCCCTGTCCTGTGCTTCTAAGGTAATCTGTGACCAATCTCCAGAGGGAGTCCCACAGCCCTTGCTTGGATAGAGGGAGTCTTGGGTTCTAAATTTAACCAGAAAACTCTCTTCTGTGTTTTAAATTTAAACTGAAAACACTTTGCTGCTACTAGGCCCTGACTGATTTAACAAATACACTGGGTTCACAGATTAATCAGCTTTAATCTAAAGAATTCCTTTTTCCCCAAGATTTAGAAAAATTCCCAGAAGTAAATACTTACAATTGCAGATCTCTCTCCAGGAATAGCAGTCCCCTTTTGTAGTCCTTCAAGACTGAGAAGCACAGAACTCTGGTTGAACTAATTATGCCTGTGCTTCTGAGGTAAGCTGTGATCAATTTCCTGAGTGATTAACACAGTCCTTGCTTGATAGAGAGGGAGTCTTTCAAACTGGCCCTTTGATATGCCACCAGGCTTTAACACCTATTTAAAAAATGTCACAAGTCTCGTGCCCCCTATGTAGAAGGCCTCTTTGTAAAGGTCTCTAGAAATAATGTATTGCTCAAGGAATACTGACCCTGTTTTGCCTTTTATGCTAAGTTATATTCTGATTTGATTTAAATTAAAGCTCTTTTCAGCTACTAGGCCCTGACTGAGTATGAAATTTAAAGTAGATGCTCTCTGCTGGGTTCTAAATTTAACCAGAAATCTCACTGCTGTGTTTTAAATTTAAACTGAAAACTCTGCTGCTACTAGGCTCGACTGATTTAAGAAATACACTGGGTTCACAGATTAATCAGCTTTAATCTAAAGAATTCCTTTTTCCCCAAGATTTAGAAAAATTCCCAGAAGTAAATACTTACAATTGTAGATCTCTCTCCAGGAGTAGTAGTCCCCTTTTGTAGTCCTTTGTGACAGGCAGGTGTTAATGTGCGGTGGGAGTGGAGGGGCAGGGGGGTGGGCCATGCCTGGCCTTAAGAGGGGCCTGCGGGCCCATGGGTCGCCCTCTTGCTCCTCTGGTTCGGACAGAGTAGGACCATGCTTTTTCCTTTATCGCCTGTCTTGTTATGTATGTCCAGGGGGGAGGACAGTGCAGGAGAACACTGGCCGGCCGTGTCGATGGACAGTAGCCGGGGGGGCCAGGAGTCAAGCAAGAACATGCAGTCCTTGCAAGCCTATGCTCAATTCTGTGGCTAGGCAAGGCATGGGAGGAGTAAGAGCTGGAGCAGGGAAGGCCAATAGGGTTGTTATCCACTCTAACTTACAGTGCTGTTTGCTGACACTGACTCCCCCCTCCTCCCCCTGGTATTGCCACATGGTCCTGGGAACCTTCATTGCAACAGAGGTCCTTGGGAGGGAGTCAGCCAGACACCATTGTCTCCATCGAGGCTGTGCATGGGGTAAGAGGCAACTCACCGCAGCTTGGGTGAAAAGGGGCAATGTGAACATCCATCTGGTTTGTGTGGAAGTTCAGGCAGCACCCGTGGGGGCATGCCAGGCATTGGTGGTGGTACACAGGCTTGGGTTATTTAGTGTTGTAGATTTACTACTATATATATATATATATATATATAGATATAGATATAGATAGATAGATAGATAGATAGATATAGATATATGACCCATGAAAAATTGCTTTCAAACTCTTGTCAGGTTTCCTTTTCTCATGGCTCCTTCTCATACATCTCAATAGGAGTCTTCCTTTTAAAATAGGACTAAATAATTTAACTGAGCCCGGGGCTACCCTGTGGACTTATTTCTGCAGAAAGCTTTCAGATCCAGTCTTGTTTATGAATGTTCATCTTACTGCATTCTGGGGTAGGTTAATTAAAAAGTAAATTCGCTATCAATAGTTTGGTATGATTCTACCCTCTGGTGGCTGTAATGGCTCAACACACTGAGGCAGTGTGCATATGACTAGAAGGTTACAGGTTTGAGGCTGTGGATCATGATATCTACAGTACAGTTCACATCATTGAAAGGGGCTATCTCATTTTATCAAGTGGGCCTGCTGGGGCTATATATGTATAGTGCTGGTGGGCAACAGATTGATGGCAGGACTCCTGTGCCCAGATGGAGAATAGGTAACCCAGTTGGGACCAGATGAGGGATTTGGATTTTGCAACTGTTTTAGAGGAAAAACTGATGGCAGACAGTGATTATTTGGTGACATAAAGCTTGGAAAGAGGCGAGATCTTGGGTTTAATTGTTGATTTAAAAAAACAAAACAGTTCTGTTTGCTTTAGAGGTTATAAATTAACGTAAGAACTTAAGAAATGCCATACTGGGTCAGACCAGTCCATCAAGCCCAGAATCCTGTTTCCAACAGTTGCCAATCCAGGTCACAAGTACCTGGCCGATAGCTGAAGGCCCAGGTTCCACTATGCGAATCTAGGGGTAAGCAATGGATTTCTCAGATCCTTTTTAATAATGGTTTGTGGACCTTTCCAAACCTTTTTTAAACCAAGATACACTAACAGGTTTTACTACATCCTCCGGTAAAGAATTTCAGTGTTTGATTATGTGTTGCAGGTAAAATATTTCTCTTATTAGTCTTAAATGGGTTACATTGTGGCTTCATTGCGTGTCCTCTAATCTTTCGACTTTTGGATGCCGTAAACAACAAGTCTGCATTGTCCCATTCCATTCCATTCACTAATTTATAGACCTCTATCATATCTCCCCTCAGGCTTCTTTTTTCCCAAGCTGAAGAGCCCTAACCATTTAAGTCTTTCCTGAAAGGGGTATCCTTCTATCCCCTTTACCATTTTAGTGGCTCCTCTCTGTACCTTTTCTAATTGTGCTATATCCTTTCTAAGATTTATTTATTTATTTATTTATTTAGACAGTTTTGTATACCGCCTTATCCTTCAATCAAAGCGGTCACAACACAATTGGGGGATACATTTAACACGCGGGGATATGAGACACATACACTAATACTTACAGGGAACATGGGCAATGGAGGGTTAAGTGGCTTGCCCAAGACCACAAGGAGCATCTGTGGGACTAGAAACCCCAGTCCTTCCGGCCCAAGGTTGCTGTCCTCTAGTGGGATTTGAACCCCCGACCTTCCGGCCTGAAGTACCGTGCCCCAACCACTAGGCTACTCCTCCCTCCAGTGACCATATGGGTGACATTCAGGACCGGCACCAGGACGGCAATACTGCCCCCAGTATAATACCAGTAGCTGCACATGGAACTCATGTAAGCCCCGGCACGCCTGTTTGGTGTGTGGAGCTAGCTACTCAACTTCCATGTGTAGATCCACCAGTAAGGGAAAGTCTTTTAAGTCACTGCCCCAGTGACCCAGCGAAGGACATGGCTTCCTCACACATCAGGCTTGAGAACTTGCATCCATAGCCGTGGTCCTACCCTCACCAAGACTAAGCATGCATCATTATTGGATGGCTTTGCAGAAGGTTTCCCTATTATATCCTCTGCCCCCTCTTCCTTGCACAATATATGCAACTCCACTTCCTTCTTTCAGCACCTTCAGGTGGTGCGGGAAAAAAAAATTGCCAAGGAAAACATCTTGGGAAGGGGGCAGGGTCCCTACAGGGACCCCCACCCCCTTCCCGGGTGTGGTGTTGTCCCCATTGGGAATAGCGCCAAAAAAGGAGCCAGTCATTAGACAGAGGTCATTTTACAGGTTGAAAATGTCAAAATCAGAGAAAAAACACTATATGAAACAAAACACTGGGATAAGTGCTTAGAATCCACACAAAACATATATGGAGAAAGGAAGGTCTCAGAACCAACGGGCTTCTTTCAGAAAACCGGCCTTCAGAAAAAACTTCTGTATGCCGCTGCCCTTGTACATCAATGACCATTCCTACTCCTGCTTTAGTTTCATACTTTTCAAGTGACAAACAAATAAGTCAGAACTGCTTTCAACTTAACTTGGACAGGAAAACAGCCTCCTGCTGATCTGCTATACCCCATTCAAAAGGAGTTTGTTCCGCTACTAATTCGGAAATATGTTCTCTAGAAAAACTAAAAATGTCATTCCAAACCACTGGACCACCCATTGTTGAGATTCAATCATTAGACAGAGGTCATTTTACAGTGAAAAAGTCAAAATCAGAGAAAAAACACTATATGAAACAGAACACTGGGATAAGTGCTTAGAATCCACAAAAAACATACATGAAGAAAGGAAGGTCTCAGAACCAACGGGCTTCTTTCAGAAAACCGGCCTTCAGAAAAAACTTCTGTATGCCTCTGCCCTTGTACATCAAAAAAGCAGCCAGACAAATTCAGTTTGATACACAACCTGTTCTGTCCTGCGGGCGAGTTGGTTGATGACTATATTGATTCTTCTTTGTGTTCTGTGAGATATGCATCTATCAACCAGGTCATAGCAATCATTTGGAATTTGGGCCACAGCACAACTGGCTAAGATGGAGATAGAGTCTGTGTTCTGGCTACTCCCGGTGCATCCAAAGTCTTTTTCGTCTACTCGTATTTCACCTTAGAGAGCGAAGACTACTATGACAAATGTATGCTCAATTCCTGTGCATATGTTGAGCAATTCAGTTCATTCCTGCTTTGGCTGGTCGAAGAAATAGCCAGGCCTGGCTCAAGTGTTCATTACCTAGATGATTTCCTGTTTGTGGGGGCCAGGTTTGAGGAATTCAAAAGAATCTTGGATTCCTGCGAGCCCATCGCACAGCAGTTTGGAGTACCTCTGGCGGCAGAAAAGACTGTGGGACCTGCAGGACACATTCCTCAGAATTGAGCTAGATATATAAGCCCAAGTGTCTAGACTGCCCAGGGATAAGTTGGAGACATTAAAAAACACCATTGGGCAAATGAGAGGCTGATCCTGATGGGGCGGGTTTTCTGTCACCGACTGGCTCTTGTGACAAGGGGGATCAAGCAGAGGCACCACTGCATCAGGGTTGATAAGAACATACGTGAAGACCTACGAGTCTGGGCAACATTTCCTGAAGGCCTTTAATGGCTTAGCCTTCTGGCAGGACTCCCCCTGTTGAAACTACCACCTGGAATTGTTCACGGATGCATTGGGGGGTGGAGGGGGCTGGTTTTGGGATATACTTCTGGGGGGCCTGAGGCTCGGAGTCTTGGCTGTGTGAGTCACACTCCTTTGACACTAACAAGGATAACACACCCTTGTCTATCTGGGCCCCACAATTGGCTAACAGGGTGATTACATTCTGCACCAATAATTGGTGTACATCAAGCAGTACACAAGATGTATGCCAGGATGCTAAGGGTGGTGGCACTGCCCCAGGAAATTGTTATGCTTTGCATTCTGCATAATATCACCTTTAAGGCAGAGCATATTACAGAATTCTACAATAACATTGCTGATGCCCTTTCTCATTGTTCCGTGCCATCAGAATGTCCATTTCAGCAGCAGTCTGGGCGTTTGGCCTGCTGAAGTATGGGAGCTATCGACTGGTTTCCTTGGCCGAATGCACCAGCCAGAAATATTTTGGAAGCCTGGGAGCATTTCTGTGAGTTCTGTAACCTTAACGGGATCAGGGACAGTGACTGATGTGTGATAGTAGATTCTATCATGCAAGGGCAGTGGCATGATGAAATCTGTGGTACAGATGCACCTGGGGAAAAGAGCCCTTTGGCCGATTTTGTCATTAAGAACATAAGAACATAAAAACATAAGATATGCCATACTGGGTCAGACCAAGGTCCATCAAGCCCAGTATCCTGTTTCCAACAGTGGCCAATCTAGGTCATACGTACCTAGCAGTTTCCTCAAAAGACACAGGTTCCACAATGCTTGTATTGGGTCAAGCATTGATATCCTGGGTCCCTTCCACTGTTCCCTCTAAGCTGTGCGCGTGTGCGCGCACGCGCACACCTCACCAAGCGAGTGCATATGCTTTACAACAGAGCGCACGAAAATTACGGTTCTGATTCTGATAGAAAACAACACAGATGTCTTAAAATTTTAAAGTTGTGATTGTAATTACTAGAAATTTTCCGCTTCATTTAGTAATAGTCTATTTTCATTTAATTTGATTAAAATCAATGTGGTGTACATACTGTATACTGACGTGTAGCCAAATTTTAAAGTATATAACTCCGAGTATCGTTATGTGGCGCACAAAAATGTAACCTTCCTTCAAAAGCACACAGCTGATATTTTATGCGCACACAGCCTACAGAAAATTAGAGGGAACATTGGTCCCTTCTTAATAATGGTTTATGGACTTTCCTCCAGGAACTTGTCCAAACCTTTTTCAAACCCAGCCACACCAACAGCCCCCACCACATCCTCCGGCAACAAATTCCAGAGCTTGACTACACGTCGAGTGAAAAAATATTTTCTTTCACTAGTCTTAAATAGTTTACCCTGTAGCTTCATTGCATGCCCCCCAGTCCCTCTACATTCCGGTAACGCAAACAATCGATCTACGTTTACCCGTCCCACTCCATTCATCAATCCCTAGACCTCCACCATATCTCCCCTCAGCCGTCTCCCCTCAAGGTCAAAGAGCCCCAACCCTTCCAGCCCCTCCTCATAGGGGTAGCCCTCCATCCCCTCTACCATTTTGGTGGCTCTTCTCTGAACCTTGCCAAAGGATGATGGGCAGGGTGGCTGACTGTTGCTGCACCCTGGACCGCAGGCACCCAATCGCCCACGAGGTGTTAAGGAAGCTACTTGCTGGCAGATGGCGGTCTGCTAGGACACCTTTGAGACACGTCTTTTCAGATGTTCCTTCTCCTTAGCGTTCTTCAGGGCACTCAGGGTAGGAGAGCTTCTTTCTTCCTCATGTTACTGGTTCCAAAACATGATTGGCAATGTTCTTTCTCGTTTTAAGATGGCAACATTCCGGTCCAGTGCTGCTGGGGCAGATGCAGTCAAGACATCCATTCCAGAGGCAGTCTGGGTGTTGAGCCTGCTGAAGTTTGGAGCCTCTTGATAGGTTTCCTGGCAGAGCATACCAGGCCTACATATGTGAAGGCCCGGGATCACTTCCGGACTTTTATGTGCAGGGCGGCATCAGGAAGGGTGACTGCTTTAAGGCCAGCACCATTCTTCACTGGTTATTCTGCTTCAGGGACAGGGGCAGGAGTAAATCCATGGTAAGAATGCACTTAATGGCCATCACCCCTTTTGCCAAAGCAATGGGAGAATGGAGCCCTTCAGCAGATTTTGTCATTGCAAGGATAATGAAGGGATGGTCAGCCGACCGTCGCCGCACACCTGAATGCAGACCTGTAGCTCTAAGATGGACCCCATGAAAGGGGGGGGGGTCCAAATTGTCATGGTCACCCCTTCCAGGAGACCGAATGGGTCCGGTGTGGTATTTTGAGTATTGCAGATGATTATGTCCAATGGGAGACGAGCAGTATTGGTCAATGCAGGCGGAGCACCCCTGTCTCGCTTCCGGTTTGCCAGAGCACAGAAGCCGGTCTTCGCAGAGGTAGACCTTGAGATTGGCTATTAGGGCACTCATTCCTTACGCATTGGGGTGGCTACCATGGCAGCTGGGCTTGGCATGACAAGGGAACAAATCATGTCCATGGGCAGGCAACGTTATAACCTGTACATTCACCCGGAAGCTAGGGATTGATGAATGGTGCTGTGACTAACCTGACCTTTCTTGTGTTCTTCTTTTGATGGTTTGCTCTAGGTACAACCCCCTGGGAAATATGGATATGAGGCCATCCATATGTCCATTGGGTGCAAAGAAGATCCTGGAGCAGACCACAGGGCTTTAATTTGGGCCTGAATTCTGAAGAGGTGTTGATTGTCGGTATGGGGATGTGGAGAATGATATGGAAGCTGCTGGTTTTATCACTTATGCGCAGAAGGAGGGCAACCAGGAGCCCTTGAATCTTAATGGTGCATCTGGAGGGGGAGCGATTGGCCAATACCCACAGTGTCGAATTAACCGGAAGATGCAGCTGGCCGACATTTTCTCTGGGACTCTGGTGGTGTGGTCCCATATCATACCATGGAGTGTCTGAAAAGGCAAAAAGGTCATACTGGGCAGTGGAGAAAATGAGACGAAAAGCGAATGGATGATTGGCTCACTTCATGGAGGCAATCAAGTGGGGGAGTTGCATTGGGCATGACCTCATCCATGTAAGTTGCCCTGGCCAGCGTAGACCTGTCAGATATTGGCATGGACATTTTCCTATGTGTGGCCCAGGACACGGTAGAGATGCTGTTGGCCACAGCCGAGTACCAGGTGGGGCCCCTGACAAGCGAGGAGTTGCTGTTGGAGGGGTGTGACTAGAAGTTAAGGGCCATCGGACCATGGCCTATTTAGTCTGTCATTCCATATCAACCACTACAACAGTCCCCTTTTTTCCTTTAGAGATCCTCTGTGTTTGTCCCATGCTTCTTTGAATTCAGATACTGTCCTCATCTCTATCACTTCCACTGGGAGACTATTCCACAGATCCACCACTCGTTCTGTAAAGAAATATTACCGCATATCACTCCTGAATCTATCCCCTTTCATCCTCATCCCACGTTCCCTCGTAGTAGAACTTGCTTTCAATTGAAAGAGGCTCTCTTGTGCATTTATGCCACAGAGGTATTTAAGTCTCAATCATATCACCTCTATCCCGCCTTTCCTCTGAGGTGTACATATTAAGATCCTTAAGTCGGTCCCCATATGCTTTATAATGAAGCCATTTTAGTAGCTACCCTCTGTACCGACCCCAGCCTGTTTATATCCTTTTGAAGGTGTGGTCTCCAGAATTGCACACAATACTCCAAATGAGGTCACACCAAAGTCTTATACAGAGGCACTATCACCTCCTTTCTTCTGCTGGCCATTTCTCTCCCTATACACCCAAGCATCATTCTAGCTTTTGCTGTTGCCTTTTCTACCTGTTTAGCTACTTTAAGATCATCACACACAATCACGCCTAGGTCCTGCTCTTCTTTAGTGGACAAAAGTACTTCACCACCTATACTATATTGCTCCCTTGGATTGCTGAAGCCCAAATGCATGACCTTGCATTTTTTAACATTAAATCTCAGCTGCCAAATTCTAGATCATTCTTCAAGCTTAGCTAGATCTCTCCTCATTATCTACACCTTCCTGAGTGTCTACTCTATTGCAGATTTTAGTATCATCCACAAAGAGGCAAACCTTAACCGAAAGCCCTTCTGCTATATCACTAACAAAGATGATAACAAGATTTGGACCAAGGACAGATGCCTGGGGCACACCACTGGTAACCTTCTTCTCCTAAGAGTGAGCTCCATTTACCTATACCCTTTGTCGCCTCCCACTCAACCAACCCAAGCAATAACTTCAGGGTCCATCTCTAGGGTGCTCAGTTTCTTTATTGCTCAGTTTGTTTATGCCGCCTGTGAGGAACGGTGTCAAAGGCTTTACTGAAATCTAAATACACCACATCTAAGGCTCTCCCTCAGTCCAACTCCCTGGTAACCCAGTCAAAGAAATCAATCAGATTTGTCTGACAAGACCTGCCTCTGGTGAATCCATGCTGCCTCTGATCCTATAATCCGCTGGACTCCAGAAACCTCATTATTTTCTCTTTCAGCAGTGCTACCAACTCACCACCGAAGTAAAACTAACCGGCCTGTAGTTTTTAACAACATGCTTCCGCTTTTCTTTAAAGGGACCACATGTGCCTCTCTCCAGTCCTTTGGCACCACTCTCGATTCCAACGAGGCATTGAAAAGGTCAGTCAGTGGAGCTACTAGAATGTCCCGAAGTTCCCTCAGTATTCTAGGGTGTATCCCATCCGGTCCCATCACTTTTCTACTTTAAGTTTAGCTGTTTTCTCACGAACACAGTCTTCTGAAAATCATTCAAGATGCCCCTCGCTTCTGTTCCTGTTTGTGGGTGTTTTCTGAAGTCCTGCTCCTGGTTCATCTGTGAACATAGAACGGAAATATTTGTTAAGAAATTCCGCTTTATCCTCATCAGCTTCTACATATTCCTCCCCTTCACCCTTGAGTCTGAGAATACCACTTTTGCCCTTCCTCTTCTCACTAACATATCTGAAAAAGTCTTATCCCCCCATTTTATTGCATTGGCTATTTCCTCCTCTTTTTGAATCTTTGCTTTCCTGACTACTTTGCTAGCTTCTCTATGTTTTTCCAAATATAGATGCCTGTCTTCCTCTCTCTGTGATCTCTTGTATTTCATGAAGGCCTCCCTCTTATTCTTCACCTTTTCAGCTACTTCTTTTGAAAACCATAGTGGTCTCCTTTTCCTTTTACCTTTATTTACCATTTTAACAAAAAGGTTGGTTGCCCTTAAAATACGCCCTATCAGTTTTGTCCACTGTTTTTCTACATCCCCCAGCTGTTCCCATCCCGCTAACGACTCCCTCAGGTATTGGCCCATCTTGGCAAAGTTAGTTTTCTTAAAGTCTAAGACCCTCACTTTTGAATGGATTTGAACAACCCTAGTCCTAATTCTGAACCACACCATCTGTGATCACTGGATGCAAAATGATCTCCTACTATAACATCAGAAACACTTTCACCATTGGTAAGCACCAAGTCCAATATGGCCCCTTCATGTGTGGGTTCTCTTACCAGTTGCCTGAATAGTTCTCCCTGTAGAGAATCCAGGATCTCTTTACTTCTAGATCAGCGGTTCTCAACCCTGTCCTCGGGACCCACCTAGCCAGTTGGGTTTTCAGGATAACCGCAATGAATATGTATGAGAGAGATTTGCATACACTGCCTCCATTAAATGCAAATGTCTCCATGCATATTCATTGTGGTTATCCTGAAAACCCGACTGGCTAGGTGGGTCCCGAGGACAGGGTTGAGAACCCCTGTTCTAGATGATACTGCAGCAGGAATGTGCCAATCAACATCTGACATATTGACATTCCCTATCAGTAGCACTTCCCCTTTCCTGGCAATGCTGCGTATGTCTTCAATTAACTCTCTGTCCACCTCTTCCTCCTGTGAGGATGGTCTGTATATCACATGTACAGTTGCATATAGGAGGAGTGGCCACAAGGAAATTGTCCCACTCCCCTGAAAGGGTCAAATGATTTTCAGCAGGATTAGCAGGTAATGTGCCTCCCCACGTTTTGACGGTGGGGAGAGGGAAGGATACACCTCCTTGCCATATATTAAGTTTTGCCACCCACCCACTCCCTGGACCTTGAGGGTTAAGGGAGGGGCTGGCCTTGAATGCCCTTGAGGGTTAATGTTGTAGTTGTGTTGGTGCTCAAGTGATAAGGCAAGGCAAAGAATATTTCTTTTTTATGAGGTTTATTTCCCGCTTTCGCAGTTCAAATGCAGCAGACGTTAATGAAATAATATGGCACAAAACAAGATGGAGAAACTGAACTTAAACAAGGCTTTTTTCACTGCTTGACTGAATGTCCATTACAAATCACATTCACCTGTCATTTGATCTCCTTTTCATTAAGGTAACAGAAAACTCCGATCACAGCACTGCTCCTGAATTGCATAGAATATGCTTCCACTTATTCACTTCAAATAAGCTCTTTTATCACAGCAAACAGTGAGGTAACTTTGCTATTTTCTTACATCCAACACTGGCAAGCAAATCAGTTAAATGTCCTTTGGAATCATACAAGTAGAGCAATCCATCGGGACTTCCTGTTCTGTAGATGGCAAAGAAATTAAGGGCATTTCTTCTTGCTAGCTGATCAATGGCTTTGCTACGTTCTGAGTAGAAACGGCTCTGCTTTTAAGGAACTCTCTCAATTCAGTGAGAAGTAATTCAGCCTGTGTATTTTCTGAGCTAGGCTGAGCAAATCCTCCTTCAGGTAAATGCTTGTTTATATTTCTTATCTCTAGGCAATTATCAGTGCTTTTACTTGGACAACATTTCAGCGTGCAAGCATTTCCCTTCCCCCACCTATCTCCACATGGCAGTGCAGGGTAAAACGCTCCAGCTGTGTCTAGAGAGTCTCTCAGAGTGTTAAAAGGAAAACAGTCAGGCTTTTCTTGACTTAACCAGTTAGTATCAAACTTTCTGCCTTTATCCTGTCTTTCACAATTAAAATTCACTCTTTCTGGCTTTCCACTGTTAAGCTTGCTAGCCGTGCCACACCCACCAGATACCTTGTGCTTGGGCTTCTTCCAGGGTAATTCCTTATCCCTTTGCCTCCTATTCCAAGGTTCTTCTGGGTCCTTTAAACTCCTGAGCTGCAGCCTTGGGTCTCTCAGTGCCTTAGAATACTTCTGCTTCCAGAAATCTTTCTCTGCCCCTGAGTCTCCCAGCTCCTGTATGCTCCTTCTTGGATCACAGCTGCTTAGTGGTTCTTTCTCTCTCGGTTCCTGTTCCTGGTCATCTGACCTATCCTCGTCCAGGTGCTTGTCTCCTTGGTTCCTCTCCTGGTGGTCCTCTCTCTTGTCTAACTGTTTCTGGGTTTTTAACAAGCTAGCTGAGTACTGCACTGCCCGCCTCCTGCTTGGGCATGCCCAATCAGGGACTTGGCTTCTCACCTGCCTTGAAGTGAGGAGTGGTTCCTGATTAGCTCTGCATTCTTTTTTCCTCTCAACAGAGAAAATCCTGCATTCCCCTGCAGTACCGGTTCTCTCCACCGGATCACTATTAGTTTCTCTTGCTTCATAAGAGCCTGCTACATCACAGTATGCAGCGATCCCGACCTTTGATGAGCCAGGCCAGAAATAGAGAAGGAGGATGCTGCTGCAACCAGGGGTATAGTGCACTCTTTAACGGCATGCTGCCCCACACAGCGTATTACAGATAATGTATATCAGTTATAAGAGCAATGGTTAAGAAGTGTTTACAGATCAAGGGATGGGCATCGACAGCACCTTTCTTTGGTAAGTACTGGCTGTGCGTCTCGAGGATATGTCAGAGAGGTTTAGTGCACTTTAATGTTGTATATATGTATGAGAATTTTACACTGTGAATTTTGGTTTGTTTAAGGTTGTGTTGTGGCCAACATTATCCAAAAAACTCTAAATTTTTGTGGCAAAACCGGTTATCTGTTAGCGATGGAGGACGACTTAAGCAAAGTGACATGAGGCAGGGCAAAAGGGGGGTAGAAGAGATGGGGGGCAGTAGGAGAAGGGGGAACATGGCCTAGGCCTCGATGCCACTTGCCCGGTTGTGCCCAAGTAAAAAAAATAAGGTTATTTAAACCATTACAAAAATACTTCTAACAGCAATATATTATCAAGTCTGTTTCATGTGCTACATGTTTGTTTACTTCAATGGATGTAATTTTGAGAGAAGTAAAACATACCAACAGAATATAAGACTACAGTGGTGCAATTTTTATAACTATGCACTGTTAAAGTGCACACAGGTTCCATATGCCATTTATTTCCGACAGGCATAGATGAAGAAACATTTAAGCATTTATTCAAAGCAGCTAAAACATCTGAAACGTTAAAGTCAAGCGTGGGCAAAAAGGAAAACAAAGCACCGCGTTTGTAGATTTATAAACTAGCAGCTAGCCCTATGCCTCACCTATAGAGCTCCTCATGCCCCCCGGATGAACTTTCCTCCATACTGGAATCTGTCTGTGCAGTCAACACCAGCCACAAACCTCTGCTGGTACTCAGAGACTTTAACCTCAAATCTGCCATAACCAAAGATGCAGAAATCTTTCAGACAGCGATGGACTCCCTACAATACACTCAACTAATCAAAGCCCCCACCCACAGACACGGATCCTCACCTGACCTCATATTCGCTCCCAACTACCTACTTGAAATTAACAGCTGCACAAAGCCCTCGATCACACCAGTGCCCTGGTCGGACCACCATATAATAGAAATAAAACTAGAGCTACAAGGGCCAGGCCCCATCAACCATCAAGATAACCCACCCCCACATAGAAGATTGAAAAGCTTCGACAAGGACCAATTCCTACAAGACACACTACCACACCTGAGCACAAAATCAGATGACATTGATGAACAAATCGACAACTGGAACAATACCATCACATCTGCTGCCAAAGCCACCGAGCGCAAGACATACAAAACAACACGCCAAAAACCGACACACCCCCTGGTACTCAAAAGATATCCAAAAGGCAAAAAGTGATCTAAGAAAACTAGAACAATGATGGAGACGCACCAAATCAGCCAACACACAAGACCTATACCAATCAAAACAAAATGAATATAACAACCTCATCAACCAAAAGAAAAGAGAATACTATACAAACCTGATCCTCAAAACCGCCAACAAACCTAGAGAACTCTTCAAATAGTGAAAACCCTCACAAATGAACCTAATCCCAAAAAATCTGATCAAATAGATTCACAGACCTTCACAGACTACCTTCAAGAAAAACTCACTGCCCCATATCCCTTGTTTTATGTAAACTCAGGTCAGATATGTTACTGTCCTAGAGTCAAATTGTTAACTGTAAACTGCACTGATAATAAAGAGTGCGGTATAGAAGAGCTGTTAAATAAATAAATAAATAAATGTCAACCGATCATGAGCACCACTGCTAAACCAACACAACAAAAGAAAACCTGGGACAAGTTCAGCATCCCATCAACGGATCAAACCTCCCACATCATCACATCGATCAACACCAGCACCGCCCCAACAGACCCATGCCCAGTGGTCTGGATCAAGGCTTGTGATAAGGAAGCTTATCATAGCTCAGGAAGGAGCTATAGAAAAGGTGAAGTGACTCTGAACAAGCAACCTGTCAGTTCTGGTAGAAATAAGAAAACAGAATTTTGCCATAAAAGACTACCAGTCCCAGAATGCACCAGGTTTCCAACAGCCATTAGAGGAGCTGAAGTGGGGAAACGTGTGTTCAATCAGGAGGGCTATGAGGTAATCCCTAAGCACTCATCTCAAAGGGCAGGGCCTGATTCAGCACAGCTGCGCTGTGTTAGGGAGGAGCACTCATCTAAGCAGAATAAGAGTAGAGTTTATTCTACAGATGACCATCTTCATGATCAACTTGGATATCCAGAGAATTGTCCTCAGTATCCTGAGAATCAGCTTGAGTTTGATCATCAGTTTCATCTGAAGGATCATCAGAAGCAGAAGCCAAACCGGACGGACAGAGAGGGAAAGAGACCCTTTGGAAGAAGGAAGAGAAAAGCCTTTGAGAGGTCTAGAAGAGTCCAAAGCAGTACGTATACTGGGAGGTATTCCAAGGGCCAGCATACACCATTGGACTGGGGAAAGCCAGAGGAATGGTGCTGCAGAGCTAGGAATCACCAGAGGCTACCTGTGAGGGAGACGGCTGCACGTGGAAGGGACCCTAAGACCTGTGCCAGAAGGTATGTGAAGAGAGATCCAGTGTCCAGGGATCTGGATTGGAAGGCTGGACATAAGAACTGGACTACATACTGGCCAGGCTATATAGAGAGGAACTCTAACAGCAATGGAAGCTCAGGTATGAACACTGATCTATGCCCTAGCTATAACCTTGAAAGACAGCAGGGAAACAAGTATTCTCCTGAAAATGCTCCATTGAGAGATTCATCTGTGCCAATCCATGATATTGAACCCATGCTTGTTGAACAAGGGGGAATAATAGCAGATGAGGATCCTGTTTATATGGACTGCTCTCTATCTAAACTCCGTTGGTAACTTTCTGTTATAAAGTACAGCAACCATCACAAAGAAATACAAATTTGTTCTTTAATCTACTCAGAAAAGCTCCTGAAGCAGGATTTGACCCACACAGTAGAAAGCAAGCCAGCTAAGGGGTTTCAGCTGGATAACTGCTAGCAATTAAGCCTTACCTAATTGCTTGTGAGCTAGGAGAGAATCACTTCTGTATCTATGTGGGAAGTAATCAGAAGTTAACCTGAAAAGAACAGTTTGTTTCTTGCTTTGTGGCTTTTCATTTGTTGTTTTCCTGATTTTGACTTTGTTTTTCCAAGTTAACACTGAAAGCAAGTAACCTAATTTATGTGCTACCAAGCATATCTGTGTTGGGAGAAATAACCCCATAAATAAATATCTTATTGGCTTTACCCAAGAGCACAACTAAATTATTGTCAGCAGCTGTGTCTGGTGTGAATGAACTACATTGCCCACAATACCTTGCAAATCATATAGAAATATGCACTTGCCAAGAGTGTGAAGATTCTCACCCAGGCAGCCGTCTGACAGGCTGTAAAGAAAGACATCATCCACAACATACACAACATGGTGCACAACTCCCTAACCCAAGGCAACATGCCAAACACTCTAAAGTTAGCAACAATATGATCAATCCTGAAAAAATCCCAACTAAATAAGAACAATCCAGCCGCTTAAAGACCCATCTCAAGCCTCCCTCTACTAGCAAAAATCATCGAAAAGGTGGTTCAACACCAACTCCAGGATCACATTGACAACCATGCCCTGCTGGACCCAAATCAACATGGCTTCCGACCAAACCATGGTGTTGAAACACTACTGATATACCTCTTTGATAATCTGATCCAAATCATCGACAATGTTAAGAGAGGCATCATCATGATCTTCATAGACATCTCATCAGCTTTTGACACCGTGGACCACAGCACACTTCACTCTAGACTACAGGACATCGGCCTACATGGCACCACCATGAAGTGGTTCAACTCATACCTCACAAACAGACAGCTCCAAGTCAAAAGTGGCGCCGTCACCTCCCAACCAATAAGAATCAACCAAGGCATACCACAAGCATCTTCCATATCTGCGCTTTTATTTAACCTCTACATTCAACCGATCTGCAACATAATCAAGAACCACAATATACAATACACTGTCTACGCAGATGACATCATGATATACACTCCAATCAATCCTGACAGCCCAGACTACACCAAAATATTAGACTGCCTCCAACAAATGACACTCTGGATGCTAGAAAACAACCTGACCATAAACTGAAACAAGACAGAAGCACTACTCATCACCCGAAATACCGCCTTCACCCCACTTCCCAACATCAAATTAAACAACATCAAACTAAGCAACATCTCCATACCAATAAAGACCGAAGTAAAGTACCTCGGAGTGACACTCGACAAAGACCTGAACCTACTATCTCCAGGAACAAGCAGGAATGAGTCTTCACATATGGGTACGTCGGTACCGACGGAGCCTGCGCGGGAACTCTCCCCAGCTTCCCAAAAAGGAAAGCTTTTGGGAGCATCCCATAGTGCCTGCGCACTGCCTTCCCGCCTTTCCTAACCGTCTCTCTCCAGTTCTTCTTTTCCGCGGAGCCAGCAGGTCGTGTTCCTGTCACCGCTGAAGAAGTTCTTTATTTTATTTTATTTCTTTGGTTGCGGTCTGCCGCCTTTGACGTCGGACCGGTACCGCCGGTCTTTTCTTTCTGTTTCTTCCAAAAAAAAAAAAAAAGAATACTTTCCGTTCCACTTCAGTGTATTTTTCTTCATTGGGCCTTAGGCCTAACAGAAAATTCCTCATGGAAAAGCCCGCCTCCGGGTTTAAAAAATGCACTAAGTGCAGCGGTACCATCTCTGTTACCGACACCCATGACTGGTGTCTTAAGTGTTTGGGTCCTGACCATTCCATCACGGATTGTCCGTCCTGCTCCATGATGTCTAAAAGAGGTTTACAGAACTGAGCAGCCAAGCACAGTACACTGTTTCCCTCTGATGCAGCTTCTGTGGCATCGACGTCTTCCAGGGCTTCTTCTTCCTCCTATGGATCTCAGGTAACCAAACATAAGTCCAGCCGGTCCTCGAAGGGTAGATCTCCCTCTAAGCATCGAGATGCCTCCGGGCTTGCCCTCGAGGATCCTGCACCGGCAAAAGTACCCTGGCGGGAAGCTCCGGCTTCCAAAGCTCCTCCTATGGGGTCACAGGTTGACATCGATGGCACGGTCTCGACCGATCACCTGTTGCAATGTTCTGGGGTACCGGTGGTATCCGCCGGTACCGACCTCCAGACATTCATGGCGTCGATGGATCAGAATGTTCTGACCATGCAGCGTGCCATTACGGTATTCATCCAAGCTGTGACGCCGCTGGTACCGCAACAAGCTCCGTTGTCGGTACCGGCTCCAATATCAGTTCCGGTGCCGGTACCGCTTGCATCAACATCGGCTTCAGTGTCGACTGCAGCGGTACCCTGTCCGATGATGCCTATAGGTACTGATCCGGTACCGATGACTCCCGATGTCGATACCACCCGGTATGCGTATCGGGCTTTACAAGAGCATCCAGACAGGCGATACTTCGATTCCTCCGAAGACTCTGATGCATCGGAGGCCTCTGTCGAAGCATCGGTAGTTCTTCCTCAGGAGCCTTCTTCTCCAAAAAGAAGAATGTCCCCTCCAGAAGACTTGTCTTTTCAAGACTTCATAAGGGAAGTGGCCAAGGGGCTTTCTATCTCAGTAGCCCCTGAGACAGAGCCTAAAGCCAAAAAATTGGATATTTCGCAATATCCCAAGGCTCCTCCTAAAGAAGCAGCCACTTTGCCAGTTCATGAGATCCTTTATGACCACATGATAGGCATATGGGAGACTCCTCTCACCATCTCTTCTCATTCTCGTAGGTTGGATACCATGTATCGTGTCCCTCCTTGTCCTGGATTTCATAAAACTCAGCTTCCTCACCATTCTATTGTGGTGGAGTCTGCTATGAAAAAGTTAAAGAGTGCAAAGAGGCACTCATCTGCTCCTCCAGGAAGAGAATGTAGAACCTTAGATGCTTTTGGCAGAAAAATATTTCAAGCCAGTATGCTTGTTGCCAGAATCAGCTCCTATAGTCTCTATATGGGGATGTTTCTGAAAGAAGTTACAGATCATCTGCAAACTTTCCTCCCTTTTCTTCCAGAAGATAAAAGGGAAGACTTTCTTACCTGGCTTAAGCATGCCCAGGATGTTTCCAAATTTTCTAACCGTGCAGCCTTTGACTCTTTTGAGGGGGCCAGCAGAGCCTCTGCCATTGCCATAGGTGCACGCAGAATTGCTTGGTTACAAGCTTCTGATTTGGAACCCTGGGTCCAAGATGGATTAGGAAATCTTCCTTGTACAGGTGAAAACCTGTTTGGCAAAGATGGGCAAGCAAAGGCCACTCAGATGGATGCAGAAAATTCTGCTTTGGATAGGCTTTCAAAGTCTACCTCTAATCCTGTCCAGAAAAGGTTGTTCAAAAAGACATATTTTCCCAAGAAGGGAAGATATTATCCTGTTTATGGTCAGCAGACATCTTCTGCAGGTCGTTTTGCTGCAAAGCTTCAACAACCTAAACAGGCCAAGGCTAAGGCTGCAAGGCCTACTGTGGCCCAACAGCTTCAGCCTCCTCAGGGCCTTTGACTTGCACCTAGAGAACTTAGCCTTTCTGGCTCTAAAAGAACCAGAGCCTCTCACCATTCCAGGAAGGTTAGCTCACTTTGCTCCCAGATGGGAGCAAATCACAGCAGAGCAGTGGACCCTTTCCATCATAAGGGAAGGGTACAAACTTCATTTCTTAAACCTTCCTCCCTACACCATGGTAAGACAGTTCAATTCTCCAACATCTCTCCTCGACCTTCTGGGTCAAGAGATTTCTACCCTTCTTGCCCAAGGGGCAATAGAAGAAGTGCCCCTTCTTCAACAGGGCTCAGGGTTCTACTCCCCCTACTTTCTGATTCCAAAGAAAACAGGGGGTTACAAACCCATATTAGATCTCAGAAAATTGAACAAATTCCTATGCAAGGAGAAATTCAAGATGATTTCTCTGGGTACTCTCCTTCCATTCCTTCAGAGTCAGGATTGGCTTTGTTCTCTAGATCGCAAGGATGCGTATACCCATATACTCATCCATCCAGCACACAGAAGGTTCCTTCGGTTCCTTTATCAGGGAAAGCACTATCAATACAGGGTGCTTTCCCTTTGGTCTGGCCTCTGCTCCAAGAGTGTTCACAAAATGCATGGCAGTAATAGCTGCATTTCTACGCACTCTAGGAATATTCGTATTCCCATATCTGGACGACTGGCTCATTCGAGCTCCATCCCAGTCAGAGGCCCAGACTTCCCTAGCCTGCACAATGCGTGTTCTGCAGTATCTGGGACTAGTTATAAACATCCCAAAGTCCCAACTCACCCCTACTCAGTCTCTAGAGTTCATAGGGGCCCTGCTGGATACCACAACTGCAAGGGCCTATCTTCCCCAGGCCCGTTGCCTACGCTTAGTGCAGTTAGCCTCTCAGATTCAGTTAAAAACCCATCTAACTGCTCGAGAGATGTTACAACTGCTAGGCCACATGGCATCCACGGTGCATGTGGTCCCTTATGCTCGCCTTCACATGAGGGCAGCTCAATGGACTTTCTCCACCCAGTGGACCCAGGCATCTGGAAGTCTGTCAGACAAAATAGCAACCTCCAGGCGCCTCTTTTGGTCTCTCCAGTGGTGGAAGTCCACTCAAAATCTGTTGCTGGGGTCCCCTTCCAACAGTTGTTACCCCAAGCAATCCTTACAACAGATGCCTCTCCAAAGGGTTGGGGAGCTCATCTTCAAGACCTCTCCACCCAGGGCATTTGGTCCCCACAGGAGACCTCCCTACATATCAACTTCTTAGAGCTCAGAGCAATCTTCTTGGCTCTCAGAGTCTTCCATACCCTGCTCAGCTACAAGACAGTCCTCATTCACACGGACAACCAAGTAGCCATGTTCTATGTGAACAAGCAGGGAGGGACTGGCTCTCTGTCACTTTGCAACGAAGCTATGAGATTGTGGGCCTTCGCCAGAGAGCATCAAATTCATCTTCTGGCAGTATACCTTCCAGGAGTTCAAAACTCTTGGGCAGACAGACTCAGTCGAGTTCTGCTTCCACACGAATGGTCCCTTCATATGGACCAGATAGAATCTTTCGAATTTGGGGAACCCGGACATAGACCTCTTTGCAAGTCCGTGGAATGCCAAACTTCCCCAATTCTGTTCCAGAATTCCGTGTCAGGGAGTTCAGGCCAGGGATGCCTTCCTCCTTCATTGGGGTCAAGACTTCCTGTACGCCTTTCCGCCCATTCCCCTAATTCCCAAGACCCTGTTCAAGCTTCAGAGAGATCAAGGGACTATGATTCTCATAGCTCCACGTTGGCCACACCAAGTGTGGTACCCTCTACTTCTGCATCTCTCTCAAGCTCCCTCTCTGGACCTGGGTTCTGCTCCAGATCTCCTGTCTCAGGAGGGAGGAACGTTGTGGCACCCAAACCCCCTATCTCTCCATATCAGGGCTTGATTGCTGAAGGCTTAGACCTTCAAGATTGGCATCTTTCTCAGCAAGTAAGGGATATCCTTCATGCTTCCAGAAAGCCTTCTACTAGACGTTCCTATGCTTTTAAATGGAAAAGGTTTACCATTTGGTGTGCTGAGAAGGGTATTAACCCTCTAGCAATACCTTTGAATTCTTTACTAGAGTATCTCCTGCATCTTTCCCATGCAGGACTCAAAACGAATTCAGTAAGGGTCCATTTGAGTGCTATTGCAGCATCCCTCAAGCCTCTCAATGGACAACCTGTCTCCTCTCATCCTCTTATTGCAAGATTCATGAGAGGCCTTCTTTTAACTAAACCTCCCATCAGACCACCTCCAGTGGCATGGGACTTGAATCTGGTTCTTGGTCAGCTCATGAAGCAACCCTTTGAACCCTTAGCCACTACCTCCTTGAAATTTCTTTCCTGGAAGGTTATCTTTCTTATTGCAGTCACCTCAGCTCGCCGCATCAGTGAACTGCAGGCCTTAGTGGCTAATCCACCTTATACAAGGTTCCATCATGATAAGGTAGTCCTTAGGACCAATCCACACTTTATGCCTAAAGTGGTCTCACCTTTTCATCTTAATCAAGAGGTGTATTTACCTGTCTTTTTTCCAGATCCTCATGCATCAAGTGCAGAGAGGAATCTTCATACCTTGGATTGTAAGAGAGCTCTTGCTTTTTACTTACAAAGGACACAGCAACATAGAAGGTCTTCTCAACTTTTTGTTGCTTTTGATCCCTCTCATTTGGGACTTCCAGTCTCTAAGAGGACACTGTCCAATTGGATTGCTCAGTGTATTTCTTTCGCCTACCAGAGTAAGAACCTTTCTCTGGAGGGCCATGTCACAGCTCATAATGTGAGGGCCATGGCCACCTCTATGGCTCATCTAATTTCTGTGTCCATCGACCAGATCTGTCGAGCGGCCACCTGGGCCTCGGTTCATACCTTCACAGCCCATTACTGTTTGGACAAGGACTCCCGCCGGGATGCCTTGTTTGGTCATGCTGTTCTCAAACACCTGTTCCATGCTTAATCAACTCCTACCCTCCATCCCTGGTTGGATGCCTGAGATCCATGGGAGGAGGTAGAGCCCTTCTCAGGGTCTCACAACCTTGGGGATCTCCCAGGCATCTTTAGCTGGGGAGTCCCCATATGTGAAGACTCATTCCTGCTTGTTCCTGGAGATAGCACAGTTACTTACCTTTAACAGGTGATCTCTGGGAACAGCAGGAATAAGTTTTCACAACCCACCCACCTCCCCTAGGAGTTGTATCTCTCTATCTATCTTTCCTTTCCTCTCTCTCTTTGTCTCAGCTTTAAAACTCGAACTGGAGAGAGGCGGTTAGGAAAGGCGGGAAGGCAGCGCGCAGGCGCTGTGGGATGCTCCCAAAAGCTTTCCTTTTTGGGAAGCTGGGGAGCGTTCCCGCGCAGGCTCCGTCGGTACCGACGTACCCATATGTGAAGACTTATTCCTGCTGTTCCCAGAGATCATCTGTTACAGGTAAGTAACTGTGCTTTACAGTCACACATCAGCAGAACCACCAAAAATGCATACCTCAAAATGAGAGCCATCCAACGCCTCAAGCCAATTCTCTCACAGGATCACTTCCGCACTGTCTGTCAAGCTCTAATCACACCCATTTTAGACTTCGGCAACCCCATCTACCTTGGACTCTCAAAACAAACACTCCGGCCCCTGCAGATGGCTCAAAACACTGCTGTCAGAATAATAACGGGATCATCAAGACACGATCACATCACCCCCATTCTTAACCAACTCCACTAGCTCCGACATCAGATATAAAGCAATTCTAAAAATCTTTAAAATCAAACACAACCTCTCAGCAAACAGCCTGCAACCCCTCATCAAATCCGACACAAGCACCAGACCAAGGAGGAGAGGCACCTCAGGCTCCATTACCAATCCTGTAGCATTTACCAAAGCAAGGCAAGACACGACAAGAAGAGCGCTATTCCTGGCTGCCCCCGCTCTCTGGAACTCCCTCCCAGGCGACCTACGATCAACTACAGTATAGACATCAAGGACTTCAGGAAGCAGCTCAAAACCACGTTCTTTATTGAACATTATAGTGACATCACATAAATAAACTATACTTTAGCCCATGGCTACCTAACATTCCCCCCCAGTCCCCCCCACCATCACTGTATATAACTACTTGTATATAGCTCAGGATCCTGTATATACCCCACAAAGAAATTATGACCTTCACGCCCACAACTACTCCGCTGTGTGAACACTGCATGCCTACTCCAACTGACACTGTTCTTTGATTGTTTGAAGTGCAAACTGCTTTGATTTCAGGATAAAGCGGTATATAAATCCTTTTAAATAAATAAATAAATACATAAAATAAATAAATAAATAATCTTACTTCTGTTTCTAATACTATTGTCACAAATCTATTTTGGTTATGGTTAAACGATATTGCAAAAATAAAGAGAATTGTTCAATTTTTATATTTGTAAAAAGGGTAATTAAGAAAACACAACTGAAGGTCTGATAAAAACAAAAATAGAGATGAGCGGCACTAGAAAGAAACTGTACTAGATCTGAAGGGCGGTATATCAAGCCTGATAAACATAAGAACATAAGATATGCCATACTGGGTCAGACCAAAGTCCATCAAGCCCAGTATCCTGTTTCCAATAGTGGCCAATCTAGGTTATACGTACCTAGCAGTTTCCCAAAAAGACACAGGTTCCACAATGCTTGCATTGGGTCAAGCATTGATATCCTGGGTCCCTTTTTAATAATGGTTTATGGACCTTTCCTCCAGGAACTTGTCCAAACCTTTTTTAAACCCAACTACACTAACGGCCTTTACTACATCCTCTGGTAACAAATTCCAGAGTTTGATTACACATTGAGTGAAAAAATATTTTCTCTTATTTCTCTTAAATAGTTTACCCTGTAGCTTCATTGCATGTCCCCTAGTCTTTCTACATTTTCATGATATAAACAATAGATCTATGTTTACCCGTTCCACTCCATTAATTTATAGACTTCTATCATATCTCCCCTCAGCCGTCTCTTTTCCAGGTTAAAGAGCCCTAACCTTTTTACCCTTTCTTCCTAGGGGTATCCTTCCATCCCCTGTACCATTTTGGTGGCTCTTCTCTGAACCTTTTCTAATAACGCTATATCCTTTTTAAGATACGGCGACCAGAATTGCACACAATATTCAAGGTGCGGTCGCACCATGAAACAATACGGAGGCGTTATAATATCCTTTGTTTTATTTTCCATTCCTTTCCTTATGAGACCTAGCATTCGATTTGCTCTCTTGGCTGTCGCTGGGCGGAGGGTTTTAACATGTTATCCACAATGACGTCTAAATCTTTTTCCTGGGTGGTGGTTCCTAATGTGGAACCAAGCATCGTGTAACCATAATTTGTGTTGTTCTTCCCTAGGTGCATAACTTTGCACTTGTCCACAATAAATTTCATCTGCCATTTTGATGTCCAGTCTTCCAATTTATCAAGATCCTCTTGCAATTTTCCATAATCCTCATGGGTTTTAACAACTTTAAATAGTTTTGTGTCACCTGCAAATTTGATAACCTCACTCATTATTCCCTTTTCCAGGTCATTTATGACTATGACAAAAAGCAGCGGACCCAGCACAGATCCCTGGGGTACACCACTATTCACCTTTCTCCGTTGGGAAAATTGGCCATTTAGCCCAGCCCTCTGCTTTCTATCTTTTAACCAGTTCCTGATCTACAAAGGTACACTGGCTCCTATCCAATGACTTTAGTTTTGCCAAAAGTCTCTGATGAGGGACCTTGTCAAAGGCTTTCTGAAAGTCCAAATACACTATATCAACTGACTCACCTTTGTCCACCTGTTTATTCACACCTTCAGAAAAACATAACAGATTAGTAAGACAAGATCTTCCTTGTGTAAGGCCATGTTGGCTGTCGCCCATCAAGCCATGACTGTCTACATGTTCAGCAGTTTTGTTCTTTATTATGGTTTCTACCATTTTTCCCGGTATTGACGTCAGGCTCAACAGTCTGTAGTTTCCTGGATCACCCCTGGAACCCTTTTTAAAAATTGGCATTATGTTGGACATCCTCCAATCTGCAGGTATTACAGATGATTTTAATGATAGTTCACAGATTACTGATAGCAGGTCTGCAATCTCATATTTCAGTTCTTTCAACACCCTTGGATGTATAACATCCGGCCCAGGTGATTTGCTACTCTTCAGTTTATCTAATAGTTGTAAGACATCTTCCCGATGTATCGATATTTCCTTCAATTCTTCCACACCTTTAAATACCACTTCAGTCATGGGTAACATCCCTACATCTTCCTCAGTAAAGACCGAAGTAAAGAATTCATTCAGTCTCTCCGCTATTGCCTTGTCTCCTCTTAGTGCTCCTTTAACCCCTTTATCATCTAATGGACCAACTGACTCTCTCACAGGTTTTTTGCTACGAATGTACTTGAAAAGGTCTTTATTTCGCGTTTTTGCTTCTGCAGCAAGCTTCTTTTCAAATTCTCTCTTTGCCTGCCTTATCAATGCCTTGCATTGGACTTGCCAGTGCTTGTGCTGTTTCCAGGTTTCGTCGTTTGGCTCTTTTTTCCATTTCCTGAAAGATGCTTTTTTGGCAACCACAGCCTCTCTGACCTCACCTTTAAACCATGCTGGCAGTTTTTTGGACTTCCTTCCACTTTTCTTAAAGCGTGGAATACAGCTGGTCTGGGCTTCCAAGATAGTATTTTTCAACAACACCCATGCTTGATGTACGTCTTTAACCTTTGCAACTGCTCCTTTTAGTTTTTTCTTAACTGTTTTCATCATTTTATCATAGTCTCCCTTTCAAAAGTTAAAAGGTAGTACTGTGGATTTCCTTACTATCCCTCCTCCACTAATTAAATCAAAGGCGATCATGCTATGATTACTATTGCCAAGTGGCCTCAACACCCTTATCTCTTGCACTAGATCTGGTGTTCCACTAAGGACTAGGTCTAATATGGCTTCCCCTCTGGTCGGTTTATGAACCAGCTGCTCCAAGAAGCAGTCATTTATTTCATCTAGGAACTTTATCTCCCTAGCATGTCCTGACGTGACACTGACCCAGTCGATGCCGGGGTAATTGAAATCACCCATTATTATTACTGCGCTGTAACTTTTGTTAGCGTCCTTGATTTCTTTGAGCATTTCATCATCCATTTGGTCATTCTGGCCAGGTGCTCGATAGTACACTCCCACTGCCATTGCCTTCCCCCTTTTATATGGAATTTCAATCCATATAGATTCTACAGCAGATTTTGTTTCCTGCAAAACTTTAATCCTTTCTGAGTCAATGCCCTCTGTAACATAGAGCGCAACCCCTCCACCAATTTGATCAGCTCTATCATTACGATATAGTTTGTACCCAGGTATCACAGTGTCCCACTGGTTGTCCTCCTTCCACCATGTCTCTGATATTCCAATCATATCTAACCTTTCATTTAGTGCTATATATTCTAACTCTCCCATCTTATTCTTTAGACTTCTAGCATTTGCATACAAGCATTTTAGAGAATGTATTTTATTCATGTTAATTTGGCTATTGTTAGACATAGGTAAATTGGGATCTTTAAGCTCTGTCTGTCTGCTCCATACTGGAGGGCATTTGGGCTACTTTACTCTTTTGTGGAACCTCTCTGCTTTTGGTAGTATCCTTCAAGGATACATTCTTCCGAACCATCCGCTCTTGGGCGACTGTCGGCTTTCCCCTAATATCTAGTTTAAAAGCTGCTCTATCTCCTTTTTAAAGGTTAATGCCAGCAGCCTGGTTCCATCCCGGTTAAGGTGAAGCCCATCCCTTCGGAAGAGCCCCTCCTTTCCCCAGAATGTTCCCCAGTTCCTAACAAATCCAAAACCCTCATCTCTGCACCATTGTCTCATCCACGCATTGAGACTCCGGAGCTCTGCCTGCCTTTTGGGTCCTGCGCGTGGAACAGGAAGCATTTCGGAGAATGCTACCCTGGAAGTTCTGGATTTCAACTTCCTACCTAAAAGCCTAAATTTTGCCTCCAGAACCTCCCTACCACATTTTCCTATGTCATTGGTACCGACATGTACCAAGACAGCAGACTCCTCCCCAGCACTATCTAAGACCTTATCTAGGTGGCGCGTGAGGTCCACTACCTTCGCACCAGGCAGGCATGTTACCAGGCGATCCTCACGTCCACCAGCCACCCAGCTATCTACATGCCTAATGATCGAATCTCCAACTATAACGGCTGTCCTAACCCTTCCCTCATGGGCACATGGCCCTGGAGAAACTTCCTCGGTGCGAGAGGGTTTTACATCACCTGGAGGACAGGTCCTAGTTACAGGATCACTTCTTGCCACACCAGGGTGATGCTCTCCTGTCACGAGACCTCTCTCCTCCATGGCAACAGGGGTGCTGCCAGACTGGAGGTGGGACTTCAGGACTATATCCCTGTAGGTCTCGTCTATGTACCTCTCTGTCTGTCTTATGTTTTCCATGTCTGCTACTTTAGCCTCTAGAGAACGGACTTGTTCCCTGAGAGCAAAGAGCTCCTTGCACCTAGTGCACACGTAAGACCTCTCACCAACTGGGAGAAAATCATACATGTGACATTCAATGCAAAAGACTGGAAAGCCCTCATCCCGCTGCTGGACTGCTGTCTGCATCTTAGTTTTAAGTTTGTGTCTAGACCTTTAAGTTCTTACTTAGTAGGGGTTGCTATGGGTATTTATACCAATAAAACTGTACCTAATACGTTTAATATACCTTGTTCACCTGAAGCTTAATTAATCTCAGGTCCTTAATGTATGACTGATTTGGGTAATGAGCTTCACCTGAAAGCATGTCCTGTCTTTTAAGATGTGTAAGTACCTATAAATCTATGATTATCCCAGGGGTGGGTGGGTGTGGGGAAGGGAGGGAGGGAAATAACACATTAAAAGAGGGCAGCTACAGAGTACCCTGTCTTGTGCTGCTGAGGTAAGCTAAATTCTGATTTGATTTAAATTATAGCTCTTAGCTGCTGCTAGGCTCTAACTTCTTATGAAATTTAAACTACAAGCTCTCTGCTGGGTTCTAAATTTAACCAGAAAGCTCTCTTCTGTGTTTTAAAACTAAAAGTACTTTTCTGATGCTAGGCCCTGAGTGACTATTAAATGTACACTACAAGCTCTCTGCTGGGTTCTAAATGTAACCAGAATGCTCTCTTCTGTGTGTTAAATTTAAACTAAAAGTACTTTGCTGTTACTTGGCCCTGAGTGACTATTAAATTTAAGCTACAAGCTCTCTGCTGGGTATGAAATGTAACCAGAAAGTTCTCCTCTGTGTTTTAAATTCAAACTTTAATTGCTGCTACTAGGCCCTAACTGACCCAACAAAAAACAGTGGGTTCACAGTGTTGGTGGCCATTAGTACTTGATTGGCCAGCCCTTTCTCTTTTTCACCAGACGACATCTTTCTGGCATGGAGTGGACCAGTTTGACTAGGTGTTCTTGCGTTATGGTGTGATTCCAGGCTGCAATCAGTGACTCAAGTCAGCTCTCGCTTGGTCCGTGGCTGCTTCTTGTTGATCTCAACTGATACCTTGTACCAAAGATTCTCAATCGGATTCAGATTGGGTGATTGAGCTGGCCAGTCAATGGTCTGAACTCAGTTTAGTTTCTTCCAGTTGGTGACAGTTTTCACTCAGTGGCAAGGTGCATTGTCATCCTGGAAGAAATATCTGCCAGGAAACAGTTGCTCAGTTAATGGCAGTATGCACTTCTGCAGAATTCCTATGTATTTCATTACATCCACCATCCCATCAACAATATGGAATCTTCCAACATCACTGGCTACCATGCATCCCCAGATCATGACCTTGGTTGGATGCTTCACGGAGATATTCAAGCATTCTGGTTTGTACTCTTGATGAGAAACCTCCTCACATAGACTTTTTCCTGATCACCCAGAATGCAGAACATGCTTTCTTCATGGAACAGAACTTTTCCCTGTCAGCCTTGTTCCATTTTGAGTACTTGGATGTCAGTGCGTCTCTTCCTCTGTTCCACTGGTAGTAGCTGTTTCCTCCACGCCTTACAGCCCCTCAACCCATACTCTAAGCAGTGTCTCCTCACAGTGGAAGTGCAAACTGCAGTGGAACACTTCTCCTTCCATTCCTGCAGAAGCCATGGTGAGATTAGCTTGCGGTTGCCAAGAGATGTCCTTATCAAGGCCGTCGTCCCACTTGGTTGACTTTCTGGGCTAACCGCCACAATGTCAGTCCTGCATATTTCCCGTTTCCTTAAGCTTTTGCAGAATGTGGACAATCATGCTCTGATTACAGCCGACCTTTGCTGCAATCTGCGGGCTGGAATACCCCTTTTTGGGCAAAACCACCACCTGGACCTGGTCCTCCATTGATAGAAAATGTGACCTCTTCACCATGTCAGTACATTGAGCATCAAATACAATATACATCAGTTGATCCACATTAAATTCAAAATCAGTGTGCTGCCAAAATACCATGCACTGATTGGCTATCAAATATGACTTCCTATTTGTCTGAGGAAGCGCAGTATTCTGTTGGTTCATTTCGATCCCGCTTTGACACAGAATCTGGTTGATCGTACTGGGACATCTTTTCCTCATGATAGCCTTACAAATGTTCACAGACAAGTCATTTTGCATGCAGAAATGGCTGCCAAATTAAATTTGCAACAAAACAGTATATAATAAGCCAGGAGTCTACCACAGAATTTGGAAAGATTGTCAAAATAGCTTGATCATGCAGCCTTTGCTTTTGCACACCACTGTAGAGCCCTGGAGGGCTTTCAATCTAAGTTTGTACCTGAGGCAATGGAGGGTTAAGTGGCTTGCCCAAGGCCACAAGGAGTGTCAGTGGGATTTGAACCCTGGTCTTTCCAGTTCCAGGCTGCTGCTCTTAACACTAGGCTACTCATCCACTCCCTATTACAATGAGAAGTAGTGGATCTCTCCAAGTCTTAGCTGAAATAATAATCATGATTTCTAAAAAGTACCTTTTGCTGGAGCCTATACCCAAAACATATTGATAACATTTCACCTATTTTCAGGGGCGGCCCAAGGAGGGTGCGGGGCCATGTGCAGAGACTCAGTGTGTGGCCTCATTTGCATAAATATTTGCATAATGTTACCATACACTAACTTTTAGTAAACATGCCTCTTAATGAGTGTATGGATAAAGAAAGACTAAAAGATTTCTACATTACTATAATCCAGTGCCAACCGCCAGGCACATTAGGAACTACTACAAACACTGCCCATTTAGAACCCATCCTAATATAATACACCCTTGGAAATCAACCCCAATGTATCCAACCAACACTTGATCCCCTACCAATTTATCACCCTGTATAGTGTCCATCCAAATAGTAGCCCCTAAAAAACTACCCGATACCTTCTATTTTTTGTCGGATCGTTCACCATGAAAAGAAACTTTTCCTTTCTCGAAGTGAACCCTCCATTTTAATCAATTTAAAGATGGCCTAATGTCGGCCTAAAAAACCGACCAAACAGCACTTGCTGCCGTCAGTAACAATTGAAACAAAATCCAGTATCGGCTCAAATCACAGGGCTGAGAAGGACACAGCTTCCAAACATATCAGTCCTTTCCATTGATATTAGTGAAAATTCAAAGAAAAAAAGCACTTAGCTAGACCGATAAGCACAAGGAGATGCCCCAACGATAGCCAGCTCCCCTGCCTTATATCCAAAATCAAGATCTTCTATCTCTTCATCAACGGCCAGGCAACCACAGGAGGACAGTAGAGCACCTCCAGTAGAATAAAGACGAGGTTCCCGTGACACTAGTAGTGTTTCAAGCCGCACACCCGCTTCACAGCTCTTCTTCAGGCATATGAACCCCGTGAAAACCATTCCATTTAAATCAGGTGATAAAGAACCCATAGCAAACCCGCTGTATCGTAACAGCACTACCAGGACTCACAAAGCACCAGACCCTACCTATCAAAAGGCAACACTGCAAATATTAAACCAATACATTTCAGAGAATAACAATACATGACCTAATCACACCCCTAATCAAGATGTACCTATCCATTCACTCACGGACACTACCCTCACAACCACTACATGCCCACACCCCCGCACCACCCCACTTGATTGGTTTGCAGTGAAACCGCTTTGATTCAAAGATAAAGTGGGCTACAAATCCTTTTAAATAAATAAATAGAGAGAACAAGTGGCAATGTCAAATAGGAATTACATAAACAGAATACCTCAGCTCAGTTACACATGCAGAACATAGACCATCACCAAACAAGGAATCACAATTTAGAAACAGGAAGACAGTAATTAAACTGGGAACCCCAAAAGCCAAACTTGAAATGTATAACAACACTGTATAAATAAAACTATAAATTAATTTCTTCTTGTACTAAACAAAGCGCAGATGTTAATGATTCACATTTCCCAGAGCTGACATAATCCAGTTAATAAATTCAAAATAAAGACATATCTTTCTACCTTTGGTGCATTTTTTTTTTTCAGTTGCAATTGCTCCAGCCACTTTCTTCTGGTTTCTTTGTGTCTTCCGCTAACTCTCCATCGTCTGCTGTCCATTTGTCCTTTCTTCTCTCTTCTAGTTTTTTTCCATTCTCTCTCTACATCTGCTTTAACATACTAATCTTTCTCCTTTTGCTCCTTCCTCATTCCTATTTCATCCCTTCAAATTTTACCCCTCCATCCTCAATTCCCACTTACTCTCCCAATACCTGGCCAATTGTAGATCTTTCTTCCCTCCTGCACAAAATATTTTTCTCCTCTCCATTTCACTCTCCCAGCCCCATCCCATTCTAATCCTCCCCCAACATCAGCTCCCTTCTAGCTCCATCCCCACCCAGCATCCGCTCCCTTCTAGTCCCCGCATCAGCCCATTTCCAGTCCTAGCCCCCCATCAGCCCATTTCCAGTCCTAGCTCCCCCATCCATTTCCATTCCTATCCAAGTCCCTCCATCAGCTCATTTCCAATCCCAGCCCCCCATCAGCCCATTTCTAGTCCTATCCTAGCCCCACCATCAGCCCATGTCAAATCCTAGCTCCCCTCCACTCGGCCCATTTCCATTCCAAGTCCCCATCCCCAGCAGCTATTTTCAGTTCAAGCCTCCCCTTCCACTCAGCCCATTTCCAGTCCTAGCAACCCCCCCATAGCCCATTACCAGTCCTAAGCCCCCCATCACACCATTTTCAGTCTTAGCCCCCCCATAGCCCATTACCAGTCCTAACTCCCCATCAGCCCACTTCCAGTCCTAACCCCATCAGCCCATTTTCAGTCTTAGCCCCCATAGCTCATTACCAGTCCTAACCCCCCATCAGCCCACAGCCCATTACCAGTCCTAACTCCATCAGCCCACCTCAAGTCCTAACCCCCCCATAAGCCCATTTCCAGTCCTAGCCCCCCATAGCCCATTACCAGTCCTAATACCCCTCCTCCCCCATCAGCCCAGGGAAAATGAAAAAAAAAACCTGGCTGCTGCCGTGGCAGCGGCAGAATCAAGTGTCCCGACGGCCCATTGTGCCACGCACTTCAATGGTTGAGAGGAAGGAACAGGTAGCTCGATGTCCCTTCTTGCTCGTGGCTGGACACGGGCAGGAGTATTGCTCTTTGCCTCTCATCGGCCTCCCACCGGTGGTCGCCGAGGCCGATGCAAGAACGTGGAGCTCCAGAGTGTGGCTGGCAGAGGAGACAGAGAATGCGTGTCCTGAGCCGCCATGCAGCTAGATGGTTCTGTTAACGGTGCAGAGATCTCCCACCCCAATCGATTGTCCCGGCGGCCCCCCCCCCTTGCCTGGCAGAGTCCTCCCTGCTTCAGTCCCTCTCGCGGCGGCTTTCAGAGCCGCCAAGGGAGAGTTTCTCCCTCGCTGCTCTCTTAAGCCGCGAGAAGGACTGATGCAGGGAGGGAAGGAGGGCTCTGCCGGGCGGGGGGGGGGGGGCCCCGCCGGGACACTCGATTCTGCCGCTGCCACGGCGGCAGCAGCAGCAGCCAGCTTTTTTTTTTTTTTAATATTTACTTTTAAAGCAGAATGTTGTTTGCACGGGGCCCCCTGAAACACGGGGCCCTGTGCAAAAACCATTCTTGCTCAATGGACGGGCCGGCCCTGCCTATTTTATTGAAATTGTATATTGGAAAATGTTTTTTAAAGTCAATGGAAAATCTGTCTTCCAGTCAATGGAAAATCTGGTGCCTTTTGAGGTTGTACATTTTAGATGCTTATTCGCTGTGTACCAGCCAGGCCACTGTGTTCTCAAGCCAACCTGCATTTTGTTCTTAGTCCCATCTCTTTGGAACATGATTCCCTTATATGTTCGTCATAACACTTCTCTGAATTATTTTTTTAAAAATTTCAAAACTCATTTTTTGGAGCAAGCTTTTAGTGGCCTGTAGGTGGATGGGTCCAGCAGTCTACTGGTCTGTCCTTGGTAAGCAAGAGACCAGGCTTCGATTCCCATTAGCACTACTTGTGGTCTTGGGCAAATCACTTAACCCTCCATCACCTTGGAAATAAGGCCTGGCAGTCTCCTTCCAGTCACACTGTCAAGAAAACCCAGGAGCTGCTGGGTCACCAGGAGTCAGCATTGACTCAGTCACATATTGCATTGTTTCACTTTTTGTTATTTTTAGTTGATTTGTAAAGCATTTTGATGCTATTGGCTAAAAGCTGTATATCAAATATATAACTAAACCATAAACCTTCCACGGAGGCCACATTGGGATGAAAATCCTCCATTTTCTCATTAATTAGAAATATTTTGCTGTTGACCAATTCCAAAGCAGCAGTATAATCCAATAACAAAACATAAATTGCTTTCAGTTCCTCAAAAACGACGCCATTAAATATATCACACATCTTGTTGGGTGGTCTTTTCTCCAGGTGGAGGAGGATCTTTCTTGGGTCACTCTTGTCAGCTCATTTGTAACACATCAACCTTTCCTGGTTTATTATCCATTACGATGGCAACTACACAGAGTTATTTGGCAGCACACATTCCAAAATTATAGTATTAAAGATCCTCAAAGCAGCCCGATGTGAGGGCTGCCCATCTTTCTCAGTGTTGGAGGGAGTCTCACCAGACTCCCCGAGGCCGAGACCAGCCTGCTGATATTTTTAGCAGATTCTGGAGACAGCAGCCATTACTCTGCAGACCCCATTTCTTTGTAGATGGAAGCTCGCAGGGCGTGTCTAATGAGAGGTTTTGAGGAGAGAATGGTTATGTTCTTTATCTTTGCAGTTTTCAAGGTCATGCCACATCTTGAAGAGACATTTCAACCATAATTCCGTGGTTTTCTTCAGGGTAAAGTGGTTATACAATGACTGTCTGTTCTTTATATACAGTGGATCTCAAACTGGATTGGTTGGTTTGAAGCAAGACATTTGAATTTTTGTGGGAAATTTGAATCTGTCCAGGAAAGAAGAACGGGACCTGGGCGTGATTGTTTCTGTTGATCTTAAAGTGGCTAAACAGGTAGAAAAGGCAATAGCAAAGCTAGAAGGATGCTTAGGTGCATAGGGAAAGGAAAAGCCAGCAGAAAAAAGGAGGTGTAAGTGTCTCTGTATAAGTCTCTGGTGTGACCTCATTTGGAGTTTTGTGTGCAATTCTGGAGACCATACCTACAAACAGGATGGAGTCAGTGCAGAAGGTGGCTACTAAAATGATTAGTGGTCTTCGTTATAAAGCATCTCGGGACAGACTTAAAAATCTTAATATGTATTCATTAGAGGAAAGGCGGGATAGAGGAGATATGATAGAGACAATTAAATACCTCCATGGCATAAATGCACAAAAGGAGAGCCTCTTTCGATTGAAAGCAAACTCTGCTACGAGGTGACATAGGATGAGGGTGAAAGGGGATAGATTCAGGAGTAATATGTGGAAATATTTCTTTACAGAAAGACTGATAGATGCATGGAATAGTCTCCCAGTGGAGATAGTAGAGATGAGGATAGTATCTGAATTCAAGAACGCATGGGACAGACAAAGAAGTTCTCTAAAGAAAAAAAGGGGGCTATTGTAGTTGATATGGAAATGCAGACTAGAATAGGCCATATTGTCTTTTTCTGTCATCATGTTTCTAGGTTTAAATCAGGGGATGCTTTGCACCTCATTATAAAGTCCCTTGGCCTTATAGGAACATAAGAACATAAGATATGCCATACTGGGTCAGACTAAGGTCCATCAAACCCAGTATCCTGTTTCCAACAGTGGCCAATCTAGGTCATACGTACCTAGCAGTTTCCCCAAAAGACACAGGTTCCACAATGCTTGTACTGGGTCAAGCATTGATATCCTGGCTCCCTTCTTAATAATGGTTTATGGACCTTTCCTCCAGGAACTTGTCCAAACCTTTTTTAAACCCAGCTACACTAACAGCCTTTACTACATCCTCCGGTAACAAATTCCAGAGTATGATTACACGTTGAGTGAAAAAATGTTTTCTTTTATTAGTCTTAAATAGTTTACCCTGTAGCTTCATTGCATGTCCCCTAGTCTTTCTATATTCTCCAGGACCAAGCAGGAAGTCAGTCCTCACATATGGGTGACATCGACGTCAATGGAGCCCCCATGCGGAGCATTTCCCCAGCTTTCTAGGAAAGCCTTTCGGAATACACCCATGCATGCGCGGTCCCCTTCCCGCCCAAAGGTGCCATCTTGCTCAGTCTTTCTTTTTCCGTGGAGCCCAACGGACGTGAGTCCGTGTCACCCGGAAAAGCTTGATTTTTTTCTGCGATTTTCACTCTCTTTTTGTCCGGTTCGACGCCAGTTCCCCTTCCCGCCTGGGTTCGGTACGCCGGTATTGACCTGATCTCTATTTTTTGTTTTTTTGCCCTTCGTGGCACGCGTTTGCGCTCTTTTTCTTTTCCCTGGAGGGCCGGTCTTTTGACCTTGCGGGGGCCCTTTTTTCCCCAATGGCCTTCAGTGGTTTTAAAAAGTGTGATCTTATTTTATTTATTTATTTATTTTTATTTCTTCTATACCACGCTCTTTTAATGAACAAATTTAAACACAATGACATGGTCAGCATTGTTTTTTTACAATGAACAGGGTACAATAACCTGGCAGTAAACAGGGTTAACTATATACAAGAACATGGCGGTAAACAAGGTTAACTATATACATGGTATATTTATTTGGTTAATTACATGGAAGAGGTAAATAAATAAATCACAAGTACAATATAAATACGGTATGGATAGAGTGTGCAAGTATGAACCGTCATGATTAGCCATTTTCTACCGGGGTCAAGTGGGAAAGACCAGCATGAGGGCTATGTTCATTCGGAGTAGCTTCCGGGTAGTATATTAGGAACAGATGATATTTTAAGGCCTTTCTGAACGTCATTAGGCTTGTGATGGCTCTGATTTCGGGTGGAAGGGCATTCCAGGCTCTGGGCGCAAACAGTGAGAAGGCTCTAGAGGCTGTTGATTTAGAGCATTTCGTAAGGAGTTTCGGAAGGTCAATGGAGTTCAATGTCACAGATCTCCTGGATCTGTTAGCTGGAGTGACATGTATCATATTGCTGATAGGTGATAGAGATGGGCTCTTTGAGGCTTTAAAAGTCATGACCAGGGTTTTATATAGGGTTCTGGCCTGGAGGGTTAACCAGTGTAAACTCTTCAGTATTGGGGTTATGTGCTCTTAGCGTGGAGCACCTACGAGAATTCTCGTGGCTGCATTCATGGCCAGACGGAGGGGGTTTAGAGTAGATTGAGGGAGACCGTGTAGAATGATATTGGCAAAATCCAGGTGTGGTAATACCAAGGCTTGATCGTTGTAAGAAGCTTATGTCTCTTACCGACACACACGACTGCTGCCTGCGTTGCCTCGGGCCGGACCATGATCCCAAGGTCTGTGTCCCGTGTGGAAAGATGTCCACTAAGGCACTCAGAAGCCGGCAGCATCAGGAGAGAATTTTTTCTGCCTCTGCCTCTAGTCGAGCCCGGACCTCGTCAGAGGCCTCGATGTCTCGGGAGTCTGACCCCAAGCTTCGTCGGGGTTCCTCTGAAAGGGGGTCCCCCAGTCGGGAGCATAAGAGGAAGAGAAAGCTCGTGAGGGCGGCGTTGGAGGATACCCCTGGTTCCTCGAGGGCCAGGTCTCGGACCCCTGACTGCCACCCCGGCCTTTGGAGATGGAGAAGCCGACTAAGCCGTCTCGTATAGAGCCGGAGTACGTCGAGCACATCAGTCCTGTTGTCCTCGAGGACTCTCCTCCAGTCTCCTGAGCTTGGACTCAGGCTGACAGCCTTGGAGTGCAAACTATCTGCCTTCATGGATCAGCAGCGGGTGCTGATGGCCAGCCTGGCTTGTGCATCTGCCCTGACCACCGGGACGTCGACATCTAAGTCGACCCCGGAGACCGAGCCGGTTCTCGAAGCCATGAAGGCCCGAGTCCGGACTTGGTCACATTCTCCCTCGACCTCCCGTTTGGGACCGCGGGCGTCAATGCCGATGGCCCCGGCGTTGGGGCGGGTGTTACCGGAACACGCATGGTCGGAGCCCCTCGACTCTTCCTCGGATGAGTCGGCGTGGGAGACGGAGGACGAGGAGTCCCCTGATACCTTTCGGACTCGGTGTGTCCCTTCGGACTCACTGCAGTCCGAGCCCCGGAGTAGGTCCCCACCGGAGGACACCCAGTTCTCGGAGTTTGTCAGGGACATGGCCAAGGCTTTGAATGTTCCTGCGGATCCCGAGGAGGAGCCTCGAGCCGAAGAACTCGATGCCCTCCAGTATGACTCTCCCCCGAGGGAGGCCTTTACTGTGCCGGTTCCTCCGATGCTGGAACGGCTCCTCTTCCAAATGTGGGAGGCACCAGCCTCGGTGCCGGTTTTGAGCAAGCGGATCGATTCCATGTATCGAGTCTGAAAGAGCCCTGGCTTCCAGAAGGCGCAGCTGCCGCACCATTCTATGGTTGTGGAATTGGCCATGCATCGTCTGAAGAGCCAGAAGACGCATTCTGCGGTGCCCCCCGGTAGGGAGGCCCGAAGCCTAGATGCCATCGGCAGAAAGTGCTTCCAGGGCTCGATGCTTGCTTGCTTGCCGTGTCCAGCCCTACCAGCTGTACATGGGCATGTACTTGCGGGACCTGGCTAAAGAACTAGCCGGGTTCTCGGCTGGCCTCTCCGGGGAACCTTTGCAGAGGTTCAAGTCCTTGTCCTCGGGGATCCGGGAATGCTCCAAATTCATCTCCCGGGCAGTCTACGATGGCTTCGAGGCTTCGGCCCGAGTAGCAGCGGCCAGCATCTGTGCTCGACGCCAGGCATGGCTACAGTCATCGGACCTCGAGCCATGGGTACAGGACAAGTTGGTCGATGTCCCATGCCAGGGTGAAAACCTCTTCGGCAAGCCCATGGCCAAAAAGGCCGCTGAGCTCGAGACCGAGACTCTGACAAGGACAGGGTTGTCCAGAAAAACTTCTGCCCCTTCTTATAAGAAGAAGGGCTCGGGGAAAAAGGTCTTTTACCCGAGGAAGTTATCTGCCTACAAACCTTTCCCTCATTATCAGGCCTCCCTAGCTCCCCAGCAGGGTCAGCAGGCCAAGGGGCAGGGACATGGGCCCCGTAGGCAGAAAGCCCCCAAGCCCTCCAGCTCCTGCTCCTACTCAGTAGGGAGGGGGTTTTTGACTCCCACTGCATAGCCTCTCCACCTCTGCTGGCCCATCTCAGCACAGGAGGTCGGTTGGCCCTGTTTGCCCACCAGTGGCCGCCCATCACAAGAGATGCTTGGGTACTGAGCATAGTCCAGAAGGGCTGTCTGCTCCATTTCAATCAGGTACCCCCCTCCTACTTTCCAGGGGAGCCTCCAAGGCCTACTCTGCATCAGGAACTCCTTCTCCAGGAACTGCAAGGTCTTCAAGACAGGGCGGTGGAGCCTGTACCTCCCCACCTGCTGGGGCAGGGCTTCTACTCCAGGTACTTTCTTGTGCCAAAGAGAACTGGAGGTCTCCGGCCCATTCTGGACTTGAGAAATCTCAACAAGTTCTTGGAAAAGGAAAAGTTCAAGATGCTTACTCTTGGAACACTGCTGCCCTACCTCCAACAGGGAGATTGGCTATGCTCCTTAGATCTGAAGGATGCGTACACTCACATCCTTATTCATTCAGACCACAGAAAATACCTAAGGTTCGTGGTAGGGGGAAACCATTTTCAGTACCGAGTACTGCCCTTTGGCCTAACCTACGCCCCACGAGTCTTCACAAAGTGCCTGGCGGTGGTGGCGGCCTACTTGAGAAACCACCCTCCGTACTGTCTCTCTCCTTCAACAACTAGGCTTTGTCATAAACTTCGCAAAGTCCACTTTGCTCCCCTCCCAGAACCTGGAGTTCATAGGGGCAAGGTTAGACTCCCTGCACGCCAAAGCTTACTTGCCAGAAGACAGAGTGGGAAGGCTGATGGACTTGGCCAGCCAGTTTCTAGACAACCCCCTGGTTTCCGCCAGACTCTGTCTAAGGCTCCTGGGCCACATGGCATCGACAGTGCATGTGACCCCCAATGCCCGCCTGAATATGAGGCCTGCACAGTGGTGTCTCAGAACTCAATGGAAGACACAAAGGGAGCACCGAACTCGCAGAAGTCCAAACAAAAACCAAAGGGCGAGCAGGATAAAGGTCACTGGCACTTTATTAACGAACACCCCAACGCGTTTCGGCAGGTGCCTTCATCAGGGGGTAAACAGGACTGCAGAATTAATTTAAAAACAATAACATCAAAATTAACACGTGATAAAATAAAAATACAATAAATATAAAGAAAACCCAATATATGTAATAAATACAAAATCATAAAAGACCACAAGAGAATAAATATATACTTACACGTTGTACTTCTAATAATGCTTAAAAAAGCACATAAAGAGTGTGTGACCAATAGTGCAATAAAAATGCTGAAAAAAAAAATTGATATGTTAGAACGTGAATGAAAATAAAATAGATACGTATTAAACTCAAGATTAGAGGAAATGGGAAACCCAGACCAGAAGACACACAGTAGGGAATAATCATGACAAAACCACATACAATAATATTCATATAGAATAAATAATAAATAAAAACACCAATAAATATTTTAAATACATCAATATACGACTAAACAAGTACAATCAGTACAAAAAGGTGTATTTAAAACAGCTAATAGCAGCTGATTATGAACTAATTAAAACAAATATAATAATAAAAATAAAACATTCCAGTAGATAAAACATACGGTAAAAATAAAATAGATAAAAATAAAAATAATATTAATAATAATAATAAAAGATAAGAACACCAATAAATAATTTAAATAAATCAATGTTCGGCTAAACGGGTACAACCAGTACATAAAAATGTATTAAAAACAGCCAATAACAGCTGATTATGAACTAATTAAAACAAATAAAGAGAAACATTCCATTAGATAAAACATACAGCGCTCAATAAAAATATTTTTATTGAGCGCTGTATGTTTTATCTAATGGAATGTTATTATTAATAATAAGACCTATGCCCTGAAGTGGAAGCGATTCTCCTTGTGGTGTGATAAACACCAGGAGAACCCTTTCTCTTGCCCTGTGCCGGTAGTGCTTCAATACCTGCTGCACTTGTCTTATCAGGGTCTTAAGTCCAATTCTGTTCGGGTACACCTTTCTGCTCTGGCAGCCCACCACTCACAGGTGGAAGGGCACTCTTTATCGGTTCACCCCTTGGTGTCCCGGTTCCTCAGAGGCTTGCTCTTGCTAAAGCCTCCTCTCCATCCGCCAGCCCCTGAGTGGGAGTTGAATGTGGTCTTGCAGCAGCTTACTTGCCCTCCTTTTGAGCCGATGGCTACGTGTCCTCTCCGCTTCCTTTCTTGGAAGGCTCTTTTCCTAGTGGCACTGACCTCGGCCAGATGAGTGTGTGAACTTCAAGCCCTGGTCTGTGACAGGCCATACACTCATTTCTATAGGAACAGGGTGGTCCTTAGGACTCATCCTAAGTTCCTTCCAAAGGTAGTCTCCTCTTTCCACCTCAGTCAGGAGGTGGTTCTTCCAACATTCTTCCCTAGGCCCCATGCCAGCCGGGCTGAGGAAGTCCTGCATACCCTGGACTGTAGAAGAGCCTTGTCTTTCTACATTGAGCGTACTAAGGGTCATAGAAGGGCTACTCAGCTCTTCGTCTCCTTTGACCCAAACAACTTGGGGTTGCCTGTCTCCAAGCGTACCTTGTCCATATGGGTGGCGGACTGTATCACCTGGGCTTATAGGGCAGCAGACCTTCCCTTGCAGGGTCGAGTCACAGCTCACCATGTCCGGGCCATGGTTGCATCAGTAGCTCATCTCCGTTCTGTACCGTTGGCAGACATCTGTAGGGCTGCAACTTGGTCCTCAAGCCAGACTTTTGCAGCCCATTACTGCCTGGAGAGGGAGTCCCGTAGGGACAGTGCTTTTGGTCAGGCAGTACTCCGGAATCTCTTTGAGGTTTAGGCAACTCCTACCCTCCAGCCTTCTTGTTGGGCTACCGGTGGGATCTGTTCTCAGTAAAGTTCTTTCCCTGATGCTGAGGCTTCACAGAGGGAGCTCTATTCTTTCAGCCTGGGTTCCTGGTAGCCCAGGGCTAGGGAGTCACCCATATGTGAGGACTGACTTCCTGCTTGGTCCTGGAGAAAGAGTAGTTACTCACCTGTAACAGGTGTTCTCCAGGAGCAGCAGGAATCAGTCCTCACAACCCTCCCTCCTCCCCTGGGAGTTGCAGTTGTATATAGTTCATTTTCTTTTGTGCTGTCTTTTAGCTATGTCATCTGACTGAGCAAGATGGCACCTTTGGGCGGGAAGGGGACCGCGCATGCGTGGGTGTATTCCCAAAGGCTTTCCTAGAAAGCTGGGGAAATGCTCCGCATGGGGGCTCCATCAACGTCGATGTCACCCATATGTGAGGACTGATTCCTGCTGCTCCTGGAGAACACCTGTTACAGGTAACTACTCTTTCTGATAACGTAAACAATCGATCTATGTTTACCCGTTCCACTCCGTTCATTAATTTATAGACTTCTATCATATCTCCCCTCAGCTGTCTCTTTTCCAGGTTAAAGAGCCCTAACCTTTTTAGCCTTTCTTCATAGGAGTATCCTTCCATCCCCTTTACCATTTTGATGGCTCTTCTCTGAACCTTTTCTAATAACGCTATATCCTTTTTAAGATACGGCGACCAAAATTGCACACAATATTCAAGGTGTGGTCTCACCATGGAACGATATAGAGGCATTATAATATCTTTTGTTTTATTTTCCATTCCTTTCCTTATGATACCTAGCATTCTATTTGCTCTCTTGGCTGCCGCTGCACACTGGGCCGAGGGTTTTAACATGTTATCCACAATGATGCCTAAATCTTTTTCCTGGGTAGTGGTTCCTAATGTGGAACCTTGCATCGTGTAACCATAGTTTGGGTTGTTCTTCCCTAGGTGCATAACTTTGCACTTGTCCACATTAAATTTCATCTGCCATTTTGATGCCAAGTCTTTCAATTTATCAAGATCCTCTTGCAATTTTCCACAATCCTCTTGGGTTTTAACAACTTTAAATAGTTTTGTGTCATTTTATTTATTTATTATTTTTATTTATTACAGTTTCTTATATACCGCGCTATTCGGTATCAGCGCGGTTTACATCATAACATAACTACCATAACAACAAGTTGTCAGGTTTTACATCGAACAGGGATACAAACTTGGATAACAGGGTAAACTATGTACATAAGCTATTTACACGGCAAGGATAGGTAAAAATCAGAAAATGAGTATGAGGGCATTTCATCTGCAAATTTGATAACCTCACTCGTTATTCCACTTTCCAGGTCATTTATGAATATGTCAAAAAGCAGCAGACCCAGCACAGATCCCTGGGGTACACCACTATTCACCTTTCTCCATTGGGAAAATTGGCCATTTAACCCAACCCTCTGCTTTCTATCTTTTAACCAGTTCCTGATCCACAGTAGTACATTGCCTCCTATCCCATGACTCTTCAGTTTTGCCAAAAGTCTCTGATGAGGGACCTTGTCAAAGGCTTTCTGAAAGTCCAGATACACTATATCAACTGACTCACCTTTGTCCACCTGTTTATTCACACTTTCAAAAAAACATAACAGAAATCCTGTTACAAAAATAACTCAAGTCCCATGGTCCGACCACCACAAAATTGAGATCAAGATTACCTACCCTCGCTACCTAAAAACCCAAAATCTGAACAACCAACTCACACACACAGAAGCTTTAATAAATACAACAGTGAAGCCCTCATCAACTCCATCACATCACACATAGACCTGGAAAGCACTGACCTCGACAGACTAATAAACAGCTGGAACTCAGGAATCCAAGAGACGTCAGAACCAAAATGGAAAGCAACAAAAAACAAGCCCAAGTCCAAAACTGAACCATGGTACTCAGATACCCTGACCAGCCTAAAGAGAGAACTACGAAGAATAGAGAGAAAATGGTGACAAAGCAAATCCGACGAACACAAAACAGAATATCTAAACCTACTCTCAAAATACAAAAGCGAAGTCAACCGATCAAAGCGAACGCATCACACAAACTTACTAAACAAAGCTTTAAACAAGCCCAGAGAACTGTTCGCCCTGGTCAAATCCCTCACCAAAACAGCACAAGAGGATCAATACAACGACAAAATCAAGGTTCAAGCCCTAGCAGATCACTATGCTAGCAAACTAAACCCACAGATAGGAGCCAAACCCTTACAACCCTTGGGCGAAACCCCCCCTACGCAACAATCTACCACGATGATGAGCCAAACCCACATCACCCACTGGATCAATTTTTGCAGCATTGGAGACAAGCAAGTCATGAACATAATTGACAGCATCAACACCACAACCTCTCCACTAGACCCCTGCCCAGCTACATGGGTTAAAGCAACGAAAACAGAAACCGCTCACCAAATCGCTCACATAGTAAACCAATCACTCCAACAGGGAATCATGCCAACGCAACTTAAAAAATCCATCATAAGACCAATACTAAAAAATAAAACACTCAACAAGGAAGACCCAGCATCTTACCGCCCAATATCCAGCATAGCACTGCTAGCAAAAATTATTGAAAAGGCGGTCCTACAGCAATTACAGGACCACCTGGACAACAACGGAACATTAGATGAGCATTATGTACCAAAATGTAATCAAGTGTAAATTGTATATATGTAAATCTCCCTCTCTCCCTCTCCCAACTGTGTGTTGTGCATATCCCATGAATCTTGTTGTACATATTGTGAAAATGCTTGTCTTTGTTCTGTCAGCCTTAGCATATAATCTTGTTAATCACGCTGTAATACTTGAAATTTGTCTTTGATCCGGCATTCCCCGTTTCGCATAATCAAACCGCTCCTGATCGCTGGAAGTAGCAGTATACAAATATACGCTAAATAAAATAAATAAATAAAGATTAGTAAGACAAGATCTTCCTTGTCTAAAGCCATGTTGGCTGTCTCCCATTAGGCCATTATAGTTTGTTGAAGAGACATTGTTCTCTTTGAATCTGTCAGTTGGTGTCATGAGCATGGCTATATCCCATTCATGCGACTCGTTAAACCATGTTTCTGTAATGGCCACAATGTCCAAGTCCTTTTCCACCATTAGGGCTTCCAGGTCAGGAACTTTGTTGATTAGACTTTGAGCATTTGTGCTCATTGCTTTCCAGCATTTGTTGACTGACTTGCCTGTATTTTGCATGGTTTTTGTTTTACACGCCAAAGCAGAAAGGAAGAGGTACTAATACCATTGTACAAGTCACTGGTGAGGCCTCACTTGGAATATTGTGTTCAGTTTTGGATACCTTTTCTCGCAAAGGATATAAAAAGACTGGAAACAGTTCAGAGGAAGGTGACCAAAATGATTGGAACCTACGTCAGAAGACGTTTGAGTAGAGACTGTACACTCTGGAGGAGAGAAGGGACAGGGAAGATATGATTCAGACCTTTAAATGCTTATAGTATTAATGAACAAAAAAAACTCTCCCAAAGATGGGGAAGATGTAAAACTAGAGGGCATAACATGAAGCTGCAAGGGGGTAAACTGAAAGGCAACGTCAGGAAATACTTTTTCACTGAAAGGGTGGCGGAGGCTTGGAATGCCCTCCCGATGGAAAAATGGTATAGGACAGACACAGTGGATCCCTTTATAGCAAAAAGATAAAATCAACATAACTCTCTCTTATATCTCAACAAATAGAAGTGACCTACACGGAGTGATGGGTACACCCCTAAACAAAGGCATGGGGAGGGATGATCTGCATGGAGTGGCAGACTAGTTGGACCATTCTGGTCTTTATCTGCCATCATATATTATTTTATTTATTTATTTATTTATTTAGCACTCACTTATATACCGCCACTTCCAGCGATCAGCAGCGGTTTGATTACATCTTTGGGGGTTGTCAAATCAAGACCGAAAAGTGGGGTTAATATATACATAGTTTTGGGGGTGAGGCACAGCACACAAGATTAGTGTCTTAGAGATTTGACTACACATATTTACATTTTTACATTTATACATATTTATACATATAGCAGTTCAACAGAGCATGATTAATTGATTGTTTCGCTTCCTCTCTATCGTACTGAGAGTCACAGCTGATTGTAGTGACTTTTGAATAGATGAGTTTTTAGTTCCTTCCGGAAAGCAGTAATGTCCTTGATTGATCTCAGCTCGAATGAGAGTTGATTCCAGATAGTTGGTGCAGAGAATGAGAATGCCCTGCGACTAGTACTTGCTTTTACAGATCTGATGCTGGATGGGACTTGTAGTGTGCCTGCGTTGGTAGTTCTCCTGTCCCTGTTTGCTGGTTGCGTGCTGATAAGTGTGGAGAGGAATGAAGGGGCTATGTTATTTATCAGTTTGAACGTGGTTACCAATGTTTTGTATTGTATCCTGGCTGCAATGGGAAGCCAATGTAGTTCAATCAAAACCGGTGTAATGTGCTCAGCCATGTTTGTTCTCATGATGATCCTGGCCGTCACATTTTGGGCCATTTGAAGGATATTTAGCGATTTTTTTAGGCAGACCTTGTAAGATGGCGTTACAGTAGTCCAGGTGTGGCATAATGAGTGCTTGTGCAATAGACCGAAAGTCATAGAGATCGATTATATTCCTCAGAGGTTGTATCACTCTAAGTTTATGGAAGATGGCCTTGTTTGTTTTACGCAGGTGTGTTTCCATTTTTAGGTTACAGTCGAGTGTGACTCCCAGATATTTGATCTCCTTCTTTGTGTTGTACGTGTTGTTACACAGGGTGATTGTAGGAGGAGGCTCAAAATTTGGTTTACTGGATATATACATGACTTCAGTTTTCTTATGGTTGATTGTCATGTTGTTTTGCTGTAGCCATCTTAACATCTCGTCCAGGCAGGTTTCGAGTTGAGCATATTTAGGGTCTGTGGTATCCAATTGTGTGTAAAGCATAATATCATCTGCGTAAATATGGTAGTCAATGTTATGCCTTTTGAAAATGTCACAGAGGGGCTGCATGTAAATGTTGAAAAGTAGTGCCGAGAGAGCCGATCCCTGGGGTATGCCTTGAGTTTGAGAGAAAGCTTCAGCCTTTTCGCCATTGAATTGGACTTGTGGCCTTCTGTTTGTTATGTACGAGGAGAACCATTTGAGGGGGGTTCCCAAAATTCCTATTGCTTCCAGTTTGTTAAGGAGGATCCCATGATGGACAGTATCAAAGGCGGCAGAGATGTCAATGAAAATGAGTATAAACATTTTCTTTCTGTCTTCAAGGCCTTTGAGGAGGTTGTTCATCAGTGCTATTAATAGCGTTTCGACCCCATGATTTCGTCTGAAACCGTATTGCTGTTTGTCCAGGATTTCACGGTCATCAAGGTGTTCCTGAAGTTGTATGAGCACTGCTTTCTCAATGATTTTTGCCAGGAACGATATGCTGGAGATGGGACGGTATGAGGTTGGGTCCTCTTTGTTGAGTGAGTTGTTCTTTAGGATTGGCCTGATTATAGATTTCTTTAGTTGGGCAGGCATGATTCCTTGACTTAGTGATTGGTTCACAATGTGAGATATTTGTCGGACGATCTGCTTTTTTGCTGCTTTGATCCACGCAGTTGGGCAGGGGTCCAGTGGGGAGGTGGTGGTGTTTATGCTAGTTATTATGCTGATAGTTTGTTGTTCATTTATATTGTGGAAAATGCTCCATGTCTGTTCTTGCTCAACATCTGTTCTCTGGTATGATGCATCTACACAGAGAGTGGTCGCTGTGGTAGTCAGCTTGCTTGCGTAGTGATTTGCTAGTGTTTGGGGATGGATAGAGCTACCCTGATATTCTGGCAAGGCTGTTTTAGTTAGAGATTTTACTATTGCGAATAGCTCACGCGGTTTGTTGATGGCTTTGTTTAAAATGATGGTGTGGTGCGTCCTCTTAGCAGTGTTTACCTCTTCTTTGTATCTTGAGAGGAGGTTGAGGTACTCAGTTCTGTGTTCGATGGATTTGGTACGTCTCCACCTCTTTTCAAGTTTTCTAAGTTCTCTCTTCATTCTGGTCAGTGTTATGGTGTACCAGGGTTCTGATTGGTGTTTGGACTGGTTTGGTGTATTGTTCCATTTAGGGTTTGCTGTAGTCTGAATTCCAGTGTCCCAACTGCTTGTTAGTTCATCAAGGTCTGTTTTCTCCAGGTCTATGTGGGACTTAATGGTATTTATCAGACATTCCAAGTTTAATTTGATAAATCTTCTTTGTTGTTGTATTACTCTTTGTGCTTTTGCGTCCTTAGGTAAGGTAGGTATTCTTATTCGTATATTGATTTGGTGGTGGTCTGACCATGGTAACGGTTTGATCTCTATCAGGGGCTTTCCATCGTTGCACTGATCTCTCGTGGGGGTGAAGACCATGTCCAGTATATGCCCCTTCTCATGGGTGGGCTCATTTACTAGTTGTTGATACCCTAGTTGGGTCATGGCTTCTAGGAAGGTATTTGCATGCGTGGCTGTAGTTGATGTTAGATTTAGGTCTCCTAGGATGATTTGGAATTTTTTTGGTTGCGTTGAGGATATGTTTTCTAACGCTGTGGCAAGTGTCTCATGATTTGGCGAAGGGGATCTGTATATCAGGCAGATGGATAAGGCTGTATTTTCCACCTTGCGCAGGTCGATGTCTGTGTTTGAGTTCAGGTACGTGCTTGATAGTTGCAGGTTGGTTTTAGCGATTATGAGGACTCCTCCACCTTTCTTGTGTGAGCGGGGGCAGTTATACAGGTTGTATCCAGGTCTGCTTATCTGGTTTAATATGGCTGCATCGGTGTCAGTGATCCAGGTTTCTGTTATACATAGGATGTCAGGTTTCTCATCTGTGATGATGTCGTGGATTATGTGGGTCTTATTCCTGATCGTTCGAGCATTGATGAGGGAGATATTACAGATCTCTTGCAGTGTCTGTGAAGCCTGGTTGTGAGTGGTCTGAATCAGTGTTGGGTTGACTGTATGTTTCAAAGTTGTTTTAGACTTGCGGTGCTATGCTACTATGTGCTATGCTATGCTACTATGTAACATCTGTTTGGCTTCGAGGAGAGATTCCACACGGAGGTACTATAGTTTCAAGTGAAGGAGGTTTGGCTTCTGGTCTGAGATCCCTTTTAGATTCCCACATACAAACTGTTTGAATACCTTCTCTTGTTGTCTACGTCTAGCTTAAAGACCGACTTCATAAGAGCTCACCTTGGTACAATTAACACTCTACCACAATTGTGTAGAAAGTAAACTCATCTCTTTATAGCATTTAGTTGTTCACTTCGTATGAAGCAAGCCCAGCATGAAGTCTCCCCTTTTGCCTTCTGCAACGTTGTAGGGCCTCAACGTGGTTTTAATTTAGCTGATGAAAGCTCTCTTCAAGTCATTGGATACCTCTGCTCTGAGGTTCCTGACTTGGAAAGTCCTGATTTTTGTATTAACTTCAGCACGCAGAATTCGCGATTTCCAGGTTCTAGTAGCAGATCCACCCGTTACAGAATTTTTCAGCTATAGGGTGATGTTGAATACTCATCCTAAATTCCTTCCTGAAGTGGTGTTGGACTTCCATCTTAATAAGTTAATCATATTTCCAACATTTTTCCCAAGACGTCACATTCACAAAGGGGAAAACACATGGCACATGTTGGACTTGAGAGCTTCAGCCTTCTACTTGGAGTGGACTAAAACCCAAAGAAAGTCTACCCAGCTTATTGTTTCTTTTGAGCCCAATAGGTGCGGAGCTATCATAATCAAACATACTCTTTCAATTTGGCTGGCAGATTGCATCTCTTTCGCTTCCACCCAGGCATGTCTTATGCTTGCAGGTCATATTGCTGTAGCAAAGTGCAATCAATGAATAAGTCCAGGAGTCGATTGACAGGGTCCAATTCAGTTTATTGTGCACAAGGCCCAGTCAGTCAAAGCTTCAAAAGGAACTGAGCAAAAGTTTATACAGAGACATAACCATTTATACCTCTTTTTCAGTTTGATACATGAGAACTTTCTATTGGTTCCAACTCGATACATGCAAACTTTTCATTGGTTATACATTCCCTTCATTTGTCCAATTAGAAATCCCTCCGGAGCCTAGCAACCGGCCCCCTCCTTTAGGATTGCTTGAACAATGGTATAGTTCTTAATTTCGTTACTTCTCTACTGCAAGGTTAACTTTGGCTTCTGGAATGCATATACTGAAACATTTCTGTTCTTTCACACACAAGAGAATAATAGAAGACTTATGAATTCATGAAAACGTCTTATTAAGCATTTTAAAACAGTTTTCTTATTTTTCACAGATTTTTGGTTCTTTTCTAGCTATAATGGGAGTTAGGATCCAGGCCTAACTTACAGGCCTTTCATAGTAGCAGGCCATGCTAGGCCATAGCCTACCTCAATATCACAGCTCATAACAACCGAGTCATACCGAGTCATGTGTCAGTGGTCAACTTTCACTCAGCTTCCATGGTAGAGATTTGCAGTGTTGCATCTTATTCTAGCCACACATTCACTTCCCCACTGTTGTCTGGAAAGAAACTCCCGATGTGACAGAAGATTTGCCCAAAGGGGTTCCCTGCCCCTTAGGAGCCCTAACATAGACTCAGTGGAGCAGTAGTATTTGGTGCTATTTTTTGAAGTCTGTTAGGCAGGATAAGTACTGGTTTTAATGCCACATAGGAAACATAAACATAAGTTTAAACAGCAAATAATTGGGTCCCATACCAAGGGCCCTATGGACCATCATCTTGTGGCTGCCACTGCCCCTTGGGTGAAGTAGTCTTGGAGTCATTGCTGAGTTTTCTTGAATGGCTCCCCCTTCTCCTCCAGGAGCATCTTTGGATTTCTTGCCTGATTCTCTGGGTTCCACAGTTTTACCTCTGTGCCTGTTGGTTCAACCTCTTCTGTAAGAGGGGCTGATGAGATGAAGTTGTTGCAATTTTTTTCCAGTGGACCTGTGGGTCAATTCGACTTTGGCTGCAGATTCTTTTAAAATATCAGCATCTGATACATGGACTGATGAGAACTGAAGCCATGCTTAGGAAGACAATTACCCATTTATGTCAATTTGCAAGGGTGCTATGGAGAAAATACAGGAAGTAGATCACCTGGGTGGAATAGCGAAGCAGGAGTCATTCTGGAGCCCCAGTTTCTCTCCCTCCAGGCTGTGAATTTGTCTGTTATTAAGGATAGTTTTCTATTCATTATGAGTTGTAATCTTTGGAAAAAGCGTATAGAAGTAGGACTTGTTTGCACCTTAATTTTCCTTGTATACATCATCTCCTATCTGAAATTCTTTTGCAACATTACTTTAAAGATATGCTTGGTTTGCCTGGTTATAATAATTATGTGTATATTTCTAATTGCTATGGGGATTATTCTGTCGCACGAATAGCAGGGATGGACGGGGGGGGGGGGGGGGGGAGGGGAGGATCTGAGGTGGAATAACTTCCCTGAACGTCGGGGATCGGGGGCCCAGGACCAGGAAATGGTGGCAGGGGGCAGAGAGCATTCCCCGCAGCCCGACATTAGCCCTGGGAGGCCAAATCAGGGGTCGGGCTGCGGGGAATAAACAGTTTTTTCCAGTGGCTGGCATCGTGGCTTTTAAATGGAGCCGCAGTGCCATGGCAACCGGTCGCCATGGTGCCACGGCTCCATTTAAAAGCCATGACTGAGTTAGTTGTGCAGTGCCTGTACATGCAGGCCAGGCTGAATCACAGTCCCGGCCTGCACATACAGGCCTGATCGCGATTCTGATCCTGCAGGGCTAGATGTGCCCCATGGGATTGTAGCAGCAGAGCGCAGACAAACCAATAATACCAGGAGTCTGTTCAGAAGGTCCAAATCATTTATTTGTGCACAAGTCTCAAGCAGAATCAAATTCAAAATGGCTGAGCAAAGTTCTCTGGCAATACAACAACTTTTATAGACTTTAGCTTCATTCTAGGTATAGAAAAACATTTCATTGGTTCCGGTAACCTCCCGTACCTCCCGTACCTCTTCTATTGGTCCCGGTACTGATATGATTATCCAATTATGTTCTTTGAGTGGGCTCAGTGCCTGCTTACCCCCCTTCTAGTCCCAATTACAATGGTCAGTTCACCAACTTGTTACTTTCCTACTTTCAAGGCTATTGGGCTAGTTAATACGTGCAGGGAAGCAGGGCTCTATAACTTCTCTGTCAGCAGTTTCAAACATTACTTTCTGTATTTTTCCATCTGTTCTGCTTGTCTAAGCTAATTCAATACTTCTACTGAGTTCTTATTCTATAGCAGCATATTGGGGGATGTGTAATTCCTATGGGCCTCTTCACAAGCTTCATTTACAGGTCAAGCTAGCTAGGCTTGCTTATGTCAGACATTGTGGATCACAGGCCTACACCTGCCACATTCCCCCCTTTGATTAATCTCACCCTATTAGTTAATAAGGTGTGAGAATTAAATCACTTCAAGATAATTATACTACAGTTAGAGGAGTCTGGCTATATCCAGGAGGACGAGGTTGGTATAAAGCCATTATCTTAGTTGCGGTCTTCCGCTCTACCGTACTATCAATAGCACTGTGTATGGAACGCATACAGCATGGAATTATACATGGCAATAGGAAAATAACAACAACAATCAGTAATACTAGTATTAGAAAAGTCTTTAGTCCTCCTAGCCATGAGAAAAGGTTAGCAAACCAGTTAGGTAATCTTAGTGGGTGCCAAGTCTGAACTGGCACATAAGCATGTTTGCGCATATCTTCAGCAATTTCTTCAACTACTTGACCTTTATCATCTATTTTCAAACAGCAATTGGTTAGATTCAGTTTACCACATACTCCTCCTTCAGCTGCTAACAAATAATCAAGTGCTAGACGATTCTGGTATATGGCAGTGCGCATTTGGGTGCTTTGTCTAGCTAAAAGTGTGAGAGCGTGGCTAGTTTCATTAGTTATTATTTCAACTACTGCTTGTAAGCGAATAATACGATTAATCATATAGATTGGTGTTCGATAACCATACATACCATCATCATTCCAAGTGGCAGGTCCATAATACTCAATGATTCTCTCTGGTGGCCAATCATCACCCTTCCACTTCTCCCACTTACCTACTTGGAGGGGTGATCTTTTCTGTCGCAATGCTCTTTTGTGTCTGTGGGTAGTGTACACTGGGTATCCTAATTGTTCTCCATGTTCTGTGGGTAGGAGAAAGAAAGAAGGTCTGATGGTCCCTAAGACACATGCTCCTCCCCAATGTGATGGGAGTTGAGCATACGCTCGGTTTCCACAGATCCAATACAGACCAGGTGGGGCTTGCCAAGCATGAGTTTTGGCAAGATTAGTCCATAAACCAGCAAGTTCGGGAAATCTGGCTAATGGGTTAGGAGGTTCAGGGTGTTTTACTCCTGACCACCATGACGTCTTTTTGGTAGTGGCATTATAAAACTTCTGGCTAAGACAGACCAGCTGTCCTACCTGTTGGGTGAACTGAGGTCCAGTTCTGGCATAGCAAAGATGTCCAACAATTGAGTGCGCTAACACCCATTCGCTAGTAGTCTTGTGTAATTTAGTCTGATTGTAAGTCAGAGAATAATTCAATTCTTGGGCCTCCCATGGCCACTGGTCACCCATCTGGGTTCCGCTACAGAAATAACAATCTGAGATCTTTAGGCTGGATACTACTGCTCCAGCTAATTCTAGAAACAAATTCTGGGATGGATGGGGAATTTCAAACTTATTTACATGCATAGCTTCATAGAAAGTGTTATGGATGTGGTATTTAGATGACTTGTAGGCTTGGGTATTCAATCTTATATACACAATGGTTCCTGGATCTACTGCTCCACCTGCAATGTGTAAACCAAACTTGTATCCTTGTTTCCATGCATTAGGATTACGAATCCGTAATTGCAAAGGGTTACAAGCACCTTTCTTACATTTGTCATCAGTTTTTGACTTAGTCAAAGTGGCAACTCGATTATCTCTCTGTTCATCTGTAATACCAGCATTCCATGTAGCATAAAAAACACACTCCCAGTTTGGGCAATAGTAATCTGCAGCCGGGGCAGTACTATATGACCCTTTCTTACCAGTACACTTTCTCCATCCCGTGGCACCTTCTGGGCACATATACTTATGATCATTGCGATAGGCTTTTTCCCAGGTACCACATTTGGAACGACTATCTCTGTTTATAACATCACATGCATCAAAATATAAAACAGTAGGTATACTAGCATCTTTAAGTGGTCGTGTAGCATTAATTACAGGTCCGTCTGCATCATTCCATCGTATTTCCAACGTATAATAGGATGGGTTCTGATGCGGGTTATAGCATACTCTGGAGCTACCTTTAATGCAAACATTTAGTTCAGTGGTGTTATAAATACACCGAGTCACTTTACCAGTGCAGGTATAGTGAGAATGGTAAATCAAAGTCTGAGTTACTTTCAGTCCAGTTCGAGTAGAAGTAATGCAAGCAGTGCATGGAGGTAAAGCATGAGTCAGTTCAAAACCTCCAAAACAGGCAACCAGGGCCAAGCAAAGGTAAAGATACATGTTGATTGGAGTTCTTCTGAATCCTCAGCTTGCAGATCTTGACCACGACGATCTTTTCTTCGTCCCGTGCGCTAATAAAGCAATTTCAACGGGTGCTGAGTGTTGATGGAAGATCCTCAAGTTGTCCATCACACAGTAACCAACTTAGTAATTTCAGTTGGCTTTTAAAGTATGGTTAATCAATGTAGTATCAAAGTAGTGTGCAAAATCACACGCAGATTGGGTTCGTTGAAACAAAACTGTTGCTGCATGGAAAACAGCAATCCTCTTCGAAAGACTTGGCTACTGCAAAGCACTGTGACAAAGTGTCTAAGTTGCTGGTTGCCGTCTCAGAGTAACTCGCAAAGGTGCATCAAGATGCTGCTCTGCGGTCCACTGCTCAGGTTCTGGAGCTGCTGCGGGCTTGACTCTGCTGTGGTGGATCCAGGCGTCGATCTCCGCTACCTTTACTGCAGTTGGGGTAGACAGGATGACGGTGTATGGTCCCTTCCAATGGGGTTCCAGCGGTGTCTTCTTCCAATCTTTGATCCACACCGAGGTACCAGGCTGGTAGGGATGCAGGGGTTCAGTCAAGTTGATAGGCAACTGGTCTTGGATCCACGCATGGAGAGTCTGCAGAACAAAACTTAGAGCTAGGAGTTCTTGCCTGGTTATTTCTGAAACAATTTGGGCTAGACTTCCTTTAATTCTTTGCACTATTGGTGGGGGTTTACCATACAGAACCTCAAAAGGGGAAAATCCTGTTGACTTCACAGGAGCTGAGCGTATTCTGAGTAAGGCTATTGGGAGCACTTGGGGCCACTTCAAGTGTGTCTCCTGGCAAAGCTTAGACATTTGGGCTTTTAAGGTACGATTCATTCGCTCAACTTTCCCTGAACTCTGGGGTCTGTATGCAGTGTGGAGTTTCCATTGTATCTGTAGGGCTTTTGCTAACTGTTGAGTAATCTTGGAAACAAATGAGGGTCCATTGTCTGACCCTATTACTGCTGGAATTCCAAATCTAGGGACAATCTCTCTCAATAAAACTTTGGTGACTTCTCTAGCTTTTTCGGTTCTGGTTGGGAAGGCTTCTACCCACCCAGAAAAAGTACAAACTAATACTAATAGGTAGTGGTATCCACTGGCTTTTGGCATTTCAGTAAAATCAATCTGCAGGTGGTGCATGGGGGTTACACCTCCTGACTGAACTCGAGGTGGTGGTGTGGGACCTTGCTTGGCATTGTTTTTTGCACAAATTAGATACTGGCGTGCTACTGAGGCTGATAGGGCTGGTAACATGGCAATGTAGAAATGTGGTCTAAGTGCTTTTTCCATAGCGGTCTTCCCATAGTGTGTGGCTTCATGGAAAGCTTTGACAAAGGCTGGTCCTAACAGTTCGGGAATTACTATTTGTCCTGGGGGTTGACTGCCCTCTGCTGGTGGCAGTTCAATCCACCCATCTTTCAGTACTCCATCTTCTCTGTCACAGTAGTAGTCTAATTCTTTGGTGGTATATCGTGGTGTCCATGAGTTCAAGGGTACTGGAAACAATGCTGCCTGCTTCGGCATGGCTTGTGGCGAAATTTGTCCTATCATAGCTGCTTGTCGTGCTGAGGCATCTGCAAATCTGTTTCCTCGGGCAACTTCTCCTTTTCCTGCTTGATGTCCTCTGCAATGCATGACAGCTACACGAGTTGGGGCCCATACTGCATCAAGTAGCGTCAGTATCTCGGGGCCATACTTAACTGATTTTCCTCCAGATGTGATGAGTCCTCTTTCTTTGTAGAGAGCTCCATGGGCATGTAAGGTGGTGAAGGCATACTTAGAGTCTGTATATACATTCAACACAAGTCTTTTACCTAGTAGTAGTGCTCGGGTAAGTGCTATCAATTCTGCTTTCTGGGCTGATGTGCCTGAGGCTAGGGCTGATGACTCAACAACTTCATGTTGAGTGACTACTGCATATCCGGCACAGCGTCGTCCATTGATGATGAGACTGCTTCCATCAACATAATAGATTTGGTCAGGATTGTCTATGGGCACATCTGTCAGATCAGGTCGGCTTGAAAATACAGTGTCCATGACTTCTATACAGTCATGCTCTGGGAGTTCTTCACTAATAGGTATCAATGTGGCTGGATTCAAGGCATGGCTCACTTCCAGTTGTATCTGTGGGTTTTCACATAGCATGCTCTGATATTTCAACATTCGGGAATTGGTGAGCCAATGATTTGCTTTCTGTTCCATAAGGGCAAGGACTGCATGTGGCACAGTGACTCGTATATTCTGTCCTAGTGTGAGCTTGTCTGCTTCACTCACCAACAATGCTGTAGCTGCGACTGCTCTCAGGCAAGGTGGCCATCCCTTGGCCACAGTGTCCAATTGTTTCGATAGGTATGCTACAGGTCGCTCCCAATTTCCCAATTTCTGAGTCAACATGCCTAAGGCATTTCCTTGTGCTTCATGTACAAACAAGTGGAAAGGCTTATGAACATCTGGTAGTCCAAGGGCTGGTGATGACATCAATTCTTCCTTCAACGTCTTGAAGGCTGTATCCTGCTCAGGTCCCCACTCCAGTGGCGACTTTTCTTCTCCTTTTGTGGCTTCATACAGTGGCTTAGCAATTTGGGCAAAGTTGGGAATCCAGATTCGGCAATATCCTGCCGCTCCCAGAAAGGCTCTGACTTGCTTTCTGGTTGTTGGGGTTGGAATTCTGCATACTGCTTCTTTTCTTTCTCTGCCTAATTTTCGGCTTCCTTGGGTTATGCGAAAGCCCAAGTATTTCACTTCTTTTTGGCATAGTTGTGCTTTTGCTCTGGAAACTTTGTATCCAGCTTCATCTAGTAACTGCAAGAGGTCTTTGGTGGCTTGTATACATTCACTTTCTGATACAGCAGCTATCAGCAGATCGTCCACGTATTGGAGAAGCACTCTCTTCCCCGGGGCCACTGGATAGCTGGAAAGGTCTTGATTCAGTGCAGCACTAAAGATGGTAGGCGAATTCTTGAATCCTTGGGGTAATCGCGTCCAGGTGAGTTGGCCCCCTCTTCCAGAGATGGGGTCCTGCCATTCAAATGCAAACAATATCTGACTCACGGGGGCTAATCTTATGCAAAAGAATGCATCTTTTAAATCTAGAACAGTGAAGTGGGTGGCTTCAGCAGGAATTAGTCCTAGAAGAGTGTAAGGATTGGGTACAACTGGATGTATAGTCTCAACTGCTTCATTCACTCTTCTTAGATCTTGCACTGGGTGGTAGTCATCTGTTCCAGGCTTTTTCACTGGCAGAAGTGGGGTGTTCCATGGGGATTGACATACTTTCAGTAGGCCATGTTCTAGTAATCTTTGCAAGTGGCGGTGGATGCCTTCAATTGCAGCTCTAGGGAGAGGGTATTGTTTGACATGTACTGGTGTAGCACTAGGCTTAAGAATTGCAATTACTGGAGCTATATGTTTGGCTAGGCCTGGAGGACTGCCTTCTGCCCATACTCCAGGTGGGGCATCAATACTTTTCAAGGTTTGTTCAAAATAGGTGTCTTGGACAGAATCATCACTGTAATATCTCCATTCTTCTTCTCGGGGAACTGTGAGCAGCATTATTCCTGCTGGTTTGGCTTGCGAATTTACTGTCATTTGCATTTCTCCTCTTTCAGTGAAGGATATTTGGGCCTGTAGCTTGGTTAACATATCTCGTCCCAGTAGTGGCACTGGACATTCAGGCATGTAAAGGAATTGATGAGTTATTTGCTGTCCTCCTAGACTGCATATGCGATTCTGAAGAAAAGGTTTTGTAGCTTTGGCACCAGTTGCTCCTACGATGGTGACTGCTTTTGTAGAAAACGGGGCTATCTTCTTGTCTACTACTGAATGTTCTGCTCCAGTATCAACCATAAAGTTCATAACTTGGTCTCCTATTTGTATTCCGACCATAGGCTCCTGGAGACCTAAAGCAAATTCGGAGCCCGGTCTGTCCTAATCCACGTCATCTTCATCATAAGCTGTTGCCGCCAATGCTTGCACGGCTTCTCCTCTTTCACGCTGATGTTGCTCTCGATTGGCTCCTCCGCGATGTCGGGGACGGCCTCGTCTTTCTTCTCTCCATTGATGATTGTTTTCGTCATCTTCGTGGGCGTCTTCGAGTTGCGGGCATGCATCTCTCCAATGTCCTTCCTCCCTGCAGTAGGCGCATTGGTTTACGCCTAATTGGGGCCGGCTTCCACCTCGGCCCCGCCCCCTTCCTCTGCTCCTTCGACTAGGGACACCTCCCCTTTTCTGTTCAATTATGGCCGCAGCCAAAAAATCAGCTTTCTTCTTCATCTTTCGATCACATTCTTTCTGTCTTTCATTATCACGATTCACATACACTTTATGAGCGACTTCCAATAACTGTGTTGCATTCATGCCCGCAAACCCTTCTAATTTCTGTAATTTTCGTCTAATGTCTGGTTGAGACTGATTTACAAAAGCAGAATTCACCATGCATAAACTTCCTGGTGCATCGGGATCATAGGGAGTATACATTCTATATGCTTCAGTTAACCTCTCATAAAACACTGCTGGACTCTCATCTATGCCTTGGTTAACTTCAGTAACTTTGGAAAGGTTCATAGCTTTCTGGCCCCCCCTTTTCAGACCTTGTAACAAGCCTTGGCGAAAACAGGCTAGGGCTCTGGATCCTCTTTCAGTATTCGGATCCCATCGGGGGTCTTCATTCGGGAATTCCCTCTGGGCTGCTTCCCGTTGGTCTATTCTTTCTCCTCCTCGTTCTGGAGCTACAGGGTTATCTGCCAGCCACCCAATAGCTGCTTTTTTAATTCGTGTCCGCTCCTCCGTAGTAAATAAAGTGGACAGGAGCTGACGGCAATCTGCCCATGTGGGTTGATGGGTTTCCATAATAGTATTCACTAATTCTGTAAGCTCTTGGGGTTTATTGGTATAGGAGGCATAATGCGTCCTCCAGTTTAACAAATCAGTTGTAGGGAAGGGGACATACACATAGCTTGGGGGTCCCGCTACCACCTCATTATCATCATTCCTTACTGGCACTCCCGGGACTTGCCGTAAAGGCATCATCTTAGCAGTGGAGGTCTTTTGGGATCTAAGCGATATTTTTGTAACTTTCCTATCAGGGCTCTTTTTCTTCTTTTCTACAGGCTTATCACGGGTTACTTTCTTTTCCATATGCTTTGTCTTGGATTTACTTTTTACTGGCAGGCTAACACTGGCGGTCGCTTCTACACTGTCAGTCTCACTCGGGGAATTCTCAGTTTCTTCCTTCTCTGTTTCTGAATCTGACTCGCCTCTCTCTGTCTCTGTCTCAGTAGAATCATCTTCTTCAACTAAAGGAAGCTCATCTTCCTGCTCTTCGGGAGGTGGCTCAGGGGTTGGGTCCCGCACCCGCTGTCTCCGGGGCTCTGGGGCCGGACGCCGGGCTACTCTTACTGGGCCCGGGGTTCTAGGCTGTCGGGGAACTATTTCTGGGGAATCAGGATCGACCAGGATGGGTTTCTTCCTGGATTTCTCATCTTTCCCTTTCTTACTAGGCTGTTCTTTTCCTGTTTTCTGATTATGATCTGTTTTCGCTAACATTATTCTGCACTGCTCTTCATAGCAGCGCTGCGCCCAAGGGGGCGGATCTTCACAAATACTTAACCAAGAATCTATATAAGGGTACTGTTCGGGGTGCGTTAGACGCACTTTATGATGAACTAACTGAATTATTCCTACATTAAAGGTTCCCTCTCGGGGCCAGGTAGGGTCTAGATCGGGCCACTCCCTAGTACACAAAATCTGCAAACGAGCTACATCCATTTTAATACCATAACCTCTAGAATATCCTTCTTTAAAATGTGCGATCATACATTCTAATGGAGTGTTCCTAGTAGACCCCGCCCCTCCCATTTCGATGTGTGCGCGCAACAACAGACAAAAGGGAAAAGGAGGGCGGACCGTGGGTAAGGGGTCCTCACGGCCCTAGAAACGTATAAGGAGAACAAATAACAAGACAAGACGACAATCGCTTCCCCCTTTTTGCGACCTGAACGCGGTCGCCCGGTCAGGAAATGCGCTACTCAGGGGTCCGCCTTCGCTTGGTCCGTGCTGCCAGACCTCTCATACACACCTCATTCACACAATCATGCTAGCAACGTATCCCAAAATGCATTCATTTCTATCTATTCTGACTAGTCTTGTTCAATTACCAAAATTACAAGAAGACGGGAGTTTCGCCCTGCGAATACTCATGCGGGGGTACTCGGTCCGTCTTTGAGAGGTAATCAAGCTCTCTTACCAATTTCCAAGTTCCAAGTTCAAACGGCAGCACTGCTCTTTCTTATCTGTCTAGACATACCAAATCAAAACTATACTCACCGGATCCGGTCCTCAAACTCCCCAAGCAGGCGCATGAGTTGGACCTCGGACTCCCCTCACTCGGGTTCGAGGCGTTGGCTCCAGCCGGGCCCGGCACCCGCCGAGGTCCGACCAACTCCCTCCGATGCAATGGACCGGCGGCGCCAGGAAGCAGCCCCCGTCGGAAGGGCGCGATCCCGGCAGGACCAAGCCTATAGAGGCGGAAAGTCGTGGTATATTGCCCTATATACACTCTGATTCCGCAACTTCCCGGCCAACGCACCAAGAATATGTAGCAGCAGAGCGCAGACAAACCAATAATACCAGGAGTCTGTTCAGAAGGTCCAAATCATTTATTTGTGCACAAGTCTCAAGCAGAATCAAATTCAAAATGGCTGAGCAAAGTTCTCTGGCAATACAACAACTTTTATAGACTTTAGCTTCATTCTAGGTATAGAAAAACATTTCATTGGTTCCGGTAACCTCCCGTACCTCTTCTATTGGTCCCGGTACTGATATGATTATCCAATTATGTTCTTTGAGTGGGCTCAGCGCCTGCTTACCCCCCTTCTAGTCCCAATTACAATGGTCAGTTCACCAACTTGTTACTTTCCTACTTTCAAGGCTATTGGGCTAGTTAATACGTGCAGGGAAGCAGGGCTCTATAACTTCTCTGTCAGCAGTTTCAAACATTACTTTCTGTATTTTTCCATCTGTTCTGCTTGTCTAAGCTAATTCAATACTTCTACTGAGTTCTTATTCTATAGCAGCATATTGGGGGATGTGTAATTCCTATGGGCCTCTTCACAAGCTTCATTTACAGGTCAAGCTAGCTAGGCTTGCTTATGTCAGACATTGTGGATCACAGGCCTACACCTGCCACAGGATCAGAATGACGACCCCCTCTGTATGTCTGGTCAAAACGGACATAAAGAGGGGGTGTACGTCCAGGATGGAATGAGCCTGTATCTCTTTAGGGAAATTGAGGGAGAATGTGATAAATTGGAAACAGTTCCTGCTGTGGAAATGATTGCATTTTTAGACAATTTTAGATATGACATTTCCACTAGGTTTACATCACTTGTGACATTTACAAAGGAGAAAAATAAAGGTTTCATTTTTTTAAGGTTATTTTAAAAAGGATTGTTTTGTGGAGATATAATTCCATTTTTTCTAGATATTTTGCATGCTACTCAAACATGACAGAAGCAGTTTCTTTCCCTCAGAGCTAAGGTTTTTCCTAATATTCCCCTGTAAGTGCTTAATAATGCATCAGTGGAGTCCTTTATTTCAGAATCTGACTCATCTTGAAAATATTTTACTTGATAAAGTTATTACATCGGTTTTTGGGGAATAGAACCTGATGGAAACACTGTAATGAGGTGTGTAAATCAGATCTGAAAATAGAGATGGACTCGTTTACAATTCAGCTACTGAGTTTTATTTATTTGCCCAGGCAAGAGAGGCAGCAACAGAGTTTATGGAACATCTGAAACAGTTTCTGACATTATTATAAAAATGTGCCGCTTATATAGGTAAACAAAGAGAGAATGCTTATCATAACTGAAACTAGGTGCACGAACGCTGCCAGATCCTAATTAAGCAAAAAGTTTCAGAATTTGCATTTATCTAGAAGGAAAAACTTTTTTTTCACTCTGAGAAAGTTTGAGCTTAGAGCCTGATGTTTCAATTAAAACAACTTCATCACCTTCCTGTCTCTTAAGTCTTACACACACTTACATATGCAGCTCCTGTCCCCCCTGGCTCCCAAAAAATCGTACTTTTCTTCTGCTATTAGAATTCAGATATTTATTTTTACAGTTTTGTTAACTCTTGATATACCTTTGCAAATAGATTTTATGTTTCCAATATATATCCACAGTTCCCTCCTTTTGTCATAGATCCCACTAGAGATCTTATAAATAAATCATACCTTTATTTCCATCAGTCTCTGCACTTCACCTTCTAGTTCATCATAATAAAAAACCTCATCATTTTTAATCTTGGAAATATATATAGCAGAATTATGCTCTGGAATTTCAGCTACTTAATAATGAAACATTAACAAAAAACAGTAGTTAAGAAAATAGTTATAAGTGTTCCCAACAGACACCACACTCTCCCTTTTTTCTGATTTTCACTTGGGTCTCTTCCACAGAACCGGTCTACTGGTTCTCCTTCCATCTACAGATAATTTGGTCTTGCTTCTCAGCAGTTCTTCAGGATTTCATATTCACCTTTCGGTGAAGCTTGAGTTTGGTTTCTCTGATATTATACAAAAGGTTGCTCCTTATATAGGCAAAGAGAAACTGCTTATCATAACCAAGACTAGGTGCACATACACTGCCAAGATCCCAATTAAGTAGAAAGTTTCAGTATTTGCACTTATCTAGAAGCAAAGATTTATATCACTCTAAGAAAGTTTGAACTAGGGCCAAATGTTTCAATTAAAACAACTTTATCGCATACTTCTCTTAGGTTTTCGTGTTCCGTAGAGCACGCTAATCAACATGCTCATCAACAAATAGCTAAACGAATTTAACATCAAAGGAGAAAACCCAGTCTTGTAATTTTCAACTGTTTATTAAAATAAGTAAATAGGCACTTTATTTCAGATGTTAAATGGAAAGACAGCAATGTTACTAGTTAAACATGCAGATGGATCTATCTGTGATCACTGCTTCAGCTTACAGCCACCGTTATGGGGAACAAGAGGGATGGAGGGAGAAGGTTTACGGATTGATCTGAAAAACAGTAGGCTGAATATTTAATTTGTAAAAATGTTATGTTATGTACTGTTTATTTGATACACTGCGTATCTATAAACTATGTGGTTACAATAATAATAATAATATACATTAATGATATAATGAATTGTCCAGGACCAAGCAGGAAGTCAGTCCTCACATATGGGTGACGTCGGCGCCGACGGAGCCCTCGTGCGGAGCATTTCCCCAGCTTTCAAAGAAAGCCTTTGGGAATTGCAGCGCGCATGCGCGGTCCCCTTCCCGCCCAAGGGTGCCATCTTGCTCAGTCTTCTTTTTTCCGCGGAGCCCGACGGACGTAGTTTGTTTTTCGCCGAGGAAAAAGTTGATTTCCCTGTTTTTTGTTCTTCTCCTTTGGTTCAACGCCGGATCCTTTTCCTGCCTGGGCCCGATACGCTGGTATCGAGCCCACTCTCTCTTTTTCGGTTTTTGTCCTTTGTGACTAGCGTTCGCGCCATTTTTCTTTTTTCACTGGCAGCCCTGTCTTTTGACCTCGCAGGGGCCCTTTTTCCCCCGATGGCTGCCAGCGGGTTTAAAAAGTGTGATCGGTGTAAAAAACTTATGTCTCTTACCGACACACATGACTGCTGCCTCCGCTGCCTCGGACCCGATCATGACCCGATGATCTGTGGTCCGTGTGGCAAAATGTCCTCGAAGGCGTTGAGGAGTCGGCAGCACTAGAAGGATAGGATCTTCTCTGACTCAGCGTCCGGACGAGCCCGGACCTCGTCAGAGGTCTCGATGTCTCGAGACTCCGGCCCCGAGCAGCGTCGGGGTTCCTCTGAGCGGGGGTCTCCTTCGCGGGAACAGCGCAGGAAGAAGAAACCAGCGAGGGCGGCGTCGGTTCCTCGAGGGCCAGGTCGCATAGCCCCGATAGCCAACCCGGGTCTTCAGAGTCGGAGAGGCCTGCCAAGCAACCTCGTATTGAGATGGAGTCTCCTGGACACGTGAGTGCTGTAGTCCTCGTGGACTCTCCTCCAGGGGAGCTGACATCGGGCCCGACGCCATCGGGGCCCGAGTCGGGGGCTGCTGGGTCTCCTGAGCTCGGACTCAGGTTGACGGCCTTGGAGAGCAGCCTCGCTGCCTTCATGGAACAGCAGTGGACATTGATCGCCGGTTTCACCGGTGCATCTGCCCCGACCACCGGGACATCGACGTCCAAGTCGACCCCGGAGGCCGAGCCGATCCTCGAGTCCATGCGGGCTCGAGTCGATCCTCGGCCACGGTCTCCCTCGGCCTCCCGTTCGGGATCGAGGTCGTCGACGCCGGTGCCCTCGGCATCGGTGCCCGCCTGACCGGAGCCGCTCGATACCTCCTCCGAGGAGTCGGGCTGGGAGACGGAGGACGAAGAGTCACCCGACACCTATTGGACTCGGTGTGTCCCATCGGACTCGCCGGAGTCCGAACCTCGGAGACGATCCCCACCAGAGGATACCCGGTTCTCGGACTTCGTGCGGGATATGGCCAAGGCCTTGGCATTCCCCGTGGATCCCGAGGAGGAGCCTCGAGCCGAAGAGCTCGAGGCCCTCCAGTATGACTCTCCCCCAAAGGAGGCCTTTACTGTACCGGTTCCTTCGATGCTAGAGCGGCTGCTCTTCCGCATGTGGGAGACCCCGGCCTCGATGCCGGTGTTAAACAAGCGGGTCGATTCCATCTATCGAGTCCGCAAGAGCCTCGGGTTCCAAAAGGCACAATTACCGCACCACTCCATGGTTGTGGAATCGGCCATGCATCGACTGAAAAGTCAGAAGATGCACTCCTCGGTGCCTCCCGGCCGGGAGGCCCAGAACCTGGATGCCCTCGGTAAGAAGTGCTTCCAGGGATCTATGCTTGCTTGCCGTGTCCAGACATACCAGCTCTACATGGGCATGTATCTCCGAGACCTGGCAAAGGAGATTGCCGGGTTCTCTGCTGGTCTCTCTGAGGAACCTTTGCAGAGGTTCCAAGCCTTGTCCACTGGTATTCGAGAGTGCTCGAAGTTTATCTCTCGAGCAGCCTACGATGGCTTTGAGGCTTCGATCCGAGTAGCCGGGGCCGGCATCGGTGCCCGCCGACAGGCTTGGCTACAGTCATCCGACCTCAAGCCATGGGTACAGGACAAGTTGATCGATGTCCCCTGCCGAGGTGAAAACCTCTTTGGCAAGCCCATGGCTGAAAAGGCTGCAGAACCCAAGACTCTGACCCGGATTAGGCTATCTAGAAAAACCTCTGCCCCTTCTCAGAAAAAGAAGGGCTCGGGGAAAAAGACCTTTTACCCGAGGAAGTCGTCTGCCTATAAACAATACCCTCATTATCAGGCCTCTGCAGCTCCCCAACAGGGTCAGCAGGCCAAGGGGCAGGCTCATGAGCCCCGTAGGCAGAAGGCCCCCAAGCCACCAACACCGGCCCCTGCTCAGCAGGGTGGGGGTTTTTGACTCAGAAGGCATAGCCTCTTCTCCTCAGCTGGCTCACATCAGCACAGGAGGCCGGCTGGCCCACTTTGCCCACAGGTGGTCAGCCGTCACATCAGATACCTGGGTGCTCCATATAGTCCAAAAGGGCTATCTTCTCCATTTTCACCAGGTACCTCCCTCCTATTTTTCAGGGGAGCCTTCAAGACTCCCTCTGCACAGGGACCTACTCCTTCAGGAGTTAGCAAGTCTGCTAAAGGAACAGGCTGTGGAACCGGTGCCCCACCACCTGAGAGGTCATGGCTTTTATTCCAGGTACTTTCTGGTACCAAAAAGAACAGGAGGCCTCAGACCCATCCTAGACTTGCGCAACCTCAACAAGTTCCTGGAGAGGGAAAAGTTCAAGATGCTTACCCTTGGAATCCTGCTGCCCTACCTCCAGCAGGGAGATTGGCTATGCTCCTTAGATCTAAAGGATGCTTATACTCACATCCTTATTCATCCAGACCACAGACAATATCTCAGGTTTGTTGTGGGGGGAAACCACTACCAGTACAGAGTACTACCCTTTGGCCTAACCTCCGCTCCCAGGGTGTTCACCAAGTGCCTGGCGGTGGTGGCGGCATACCTGGACAACTAGCTCATAAGGGGCCAGTCTTCCCAGGAGGCCAGTCAAGCCACCCTTCGCACTGTGGCTCTGCTTCAGCACTTGGGGTTTGTCATAAACTTCGCAAAGTCCACTTTGCTCCTGTCCCAGAACTTAGAATTCATAGGAGCAAGGCTGGACACTCTTCAGGCGAAGGCTTTTCTGCCAGTGGACAGAGCCCACAGGTTGATGGATCTAGCCAGGCAGTTTCACAGCAATTCCCTGGTCTCCGCCAGGCAATTCCTGAGACTTCTCGGCCATATGGCTTCCACGGTTCATGTAACCACCAATGCCCGCCTGCACATGCGGCCGGCTCAGTGGAGCCTTCGAACTCAGTGGCATCTCCAGGAGCAGCAGGTATCAGTCCTCACAACCCTCCCTCCTCCCCTTGGAGTTGCAGTCATATGATTTATTTTGCTGATTTTTTTGCTGTCTTTTAGATATGTCATCAGACTGAGCAAAATGGCACCCTTGGGCGGGAAGGGGACCGCGCATGCGCGCTGCAATTCCCAAAGGCTTTTTTTGAAAGCTGGGGAAATGCTCCGCACGAGGGCTCCGTCGGCACCGACATCACCCATATGTGAGGACTGATTCCTGCTGCTCCTGGAGAACACCTGTTACAGGTAAGTAACTACTCTTTCTCCAGGACCAAGCACGAAGTCAGTCCTCACATATGGGTGTCATCGGCGCCGATGAAGCCCCAGCGGAGCATTTCCCCAGCTTTCTATGCGGTTCCCTTCCCGCCTAAAGGTGCCATCTTACCTCAGTCTCTTTTTTTCCGAGAAGCCCACCGGACGTGTGTCCTGTCATCCCGGATAAAAGTTGATTTTTTTCAGCGATCCTCGCTGTTTTTTCTCACGGTTCGACACCGGTTCCCCTCCCGCCAGGTTCGGTACACCGGTATCGAGGCCGATTCTTCTTTTTCGGTTTTTGCCTTTCGTGGCTGGCATTCGTGCCCTTTTTTGCTTTTTCCCTGGAAGGCCGGTCCTTTGACCTCGTGGGGACTCTTTTTTTCCCCGATGGTTTCCAGCGGTTTCAAGAAGTGTGATCGGTGTAAGAAATTAATGTCTCTCACCGACACACACGACTGCTGCCTTCGGTGCCTCGTTCCTGATCACGACCCTAAGTCGTGTGGACCATGTGGGAAGATGTCTTCCAAGGCACTCCGAAGTCGCCAGCAGCAGAAAGAAAGGCTTTTCTTGGACTCAGCCTCCGGCCGGGCCCGGACCTCGTCTGAGGCCTCGACATCTTGGGATTCGGATCCCGAGGGCCGTTGGAGCTTCTTGGAGAGGGGGTCCCCCGACCGGGAATGCAAGAGGAAGAAGCGGTTCACGAGAGCGTTGTCGTCGGAGGTCCCTTGCTCCTCGAGGGCCAGGTCTAAGACCCCCGACCGTTGCCCCGGGCCCATGGAACAAGAGAAGCCTGCCAAAGTTCCTTGTGTGGAGCCGGAGTCTGCTGGACACGTAAGCCCCGTAGTCCTCGAGGACTCTCCTCCCAGAGAGCCGACGTCGGGCCCAGAGCCGCCGGGGCCCGAGTCGGTGGCTGCTGCGTCTCCCGAGCTGAGTCTCAGGATGACAGCCTTGGAGAGCAGATTGTCTGCCTTCATGGAGCAGCAGCGGGTACTAATGGCCAGCCTGTCTGGCGCATCTGCCCCAACCACGGGACATCGACTTCGAAGTCGATCCCGGAGACCGAGCCGATACTCGAGTCCATCATGGCTCGAAGTCGACCTCGGTCGCGGTCTCCCTCAACCTCCCGCTCGGGACCGAGGGCATCGACGCCGGTGCCTCCGGCTTCGGGGCGGGTGCTCCAGGGCCCCGCGGGGTCGGACCCTGACTCCTTGTCGGACGTGTCCGCCTGGATGACGGATGATGAGGATTCCCCCGATACGTTCAAGACTCGGTGCGTCCCGTCAGACTCACCGCAGTCTGAGCCCCGGAGTAGATCCCCTCCGGAGGATACTCAGTTCTCGGAGTTCGTCCGGGATATGGCCACTGCCTTGGCAATTCCGGCGGACCCTGAGGAAGAGCCTCGAGCTGAAGAGCTCGAGGCCCTGCAGTATGACTCTCCTTCGAAGGAGGCCTTTACTGTCCCGGTTCCTCCAATGCTGGAACGGCTCCTCTTCAGGATGTGGGAGGCACCGGCCTCGGCGCCGGTTTTAAGCAAGCGAGTTGACTCGATCTATCGACTCAGGAAGAGCCCTGGCTTTCAGAAGGCACAGCTACCACACCATTCCATGGTTGTGGAATCGGCCATGCATCGTCGGAAGAGCCAGAAGATGCACTCTGCGGTGCCCCCCGACAGGGAGGCCCAGAACCTCGATGGCGTCGGTAGAAAGTGCTTCCAGGGCTTGATGCTTGCTTGCCGTGTCCAGTCTTACCAGCTGTACATGGGCATGTACTTGCGGGACCTGGCCAAGGAGTTGGCCGGGTTCTCTGCTGGACTCTCCGGGGAACCCTTGCAGAGATTCAAGTCCTTGTCCTCGGGGATTCGGGACTGCTCGAAGTTCATGACCCGCGCCGCCTACGATGGCTTCGAGGCTTCGGCCCGAGTTGCGGCAGCCGGCATTGCGGCTCGACCCCAGGCATGGCTGCAGTCATCGGACCTCGAGCCATGGGTTCAGGACAAGTTGGTCGATGTCCCTTGCCGAGGTGAAAACCTTTTTGGCAAGCCCATGACCGAGAAGGCCGCCCAGCTCAAAACAGATCACCTTACACGGACAAGGCTGTCTAGGAAGACCTCTGCCCCTTCTCATAAAAAGAAGGGCTCTGGTAAAAAGCCCTTTTACCCGAGGAAGGGCACTGCCTACAAACAGTACTCTCAATATCAGGCTGCCCAAGCTGCACCCCAGGGTCATCAAGCCAAGGGGCAGGGTAATGGGCCCCGTAGGCAGAGGACCCCCAAGCCTCCGGCCCCTGCTCCCACTCAGCAGGGTGGGGATTTTTGACTCCTTGAGCGTAGCCTCTCCATCCCTGCTCTCCCAACCCTGCACAGGAGGTTGCCTCGCCCTCTTTGCTCACCAGTGGCCCCTGTGATGAAGAAGCCCCAATTTCCACTGTTAAAATACAAAACACGCAGCATGTCAGTTCAAAAGCTGACAGGAGAACAGACCAGGTGGATAGCTGTTGTCAGTGGCAACGACAACAAAGGCAGCCACGAGGTCTGGAGAAACGTGTAGTAAGAAGAAACGCCCTAATTCCCAATAGCACACACCTGGTAGGGGGAAGTATGCACAGCCCTTATAAGGATAGTGCAGGGAACACAAGGGGGAAGCATTACAAGGACGACACCTCCAAAGAGTTGCCAGGAGGAGAGGAATTGTCAGAGAGCTCAGATTTGGAACAAACCCTGAGAGGGAGAAACCTGGGACAAGGTGAGCACTGTGGGAAGAGAAGACAGCCTGTCTTACCTACAGCAGCTACCAGAGAGGAACCAGGAAGAGTCTCTCACTTCAGTATAGGAAGTGACTCAGAGTCTGAACCAGGAAGCGTTCAACCTCAGAGATACCCAGAATCCACTAGGAGGAAGCAGCTTGCTAGAGCCGAGGCCAGCTGGGCAGCTCCTGCTGATTGCAGAGACACGGCAGCATGGAACCTACGTCCTAACCAGAGGAACTGCAAGCCAGTAGCTAAAAAGTATGTAACAAGAAGCTGGGACTTGGGGAATGAATGTGAGCCATTGAAAGTTAAAAGGAATAAAAGTGTTTGTAGAGTGAATGCAGAGCAGCCTTACACAGGAAGCCAGAGGTGGGGGCAGGGCAGCTACTCCCAACCTAACTACCTGAATAGAGAGCATTCACAGCCGTCAGAAAAGCTTAGAGACTGGCCAGAAGACGTGTATATGTCAGAAGAGGAGCTGGCAGTAAGCTTTAAACCCCAAAAGAAGCCTTACAAGCTAAAGTCTGTTAGCAAGAGAGGACAGAGAGTTCCTCTATCCCAAACAGAAGATAGCAACAGAGAAACTTACCGTGAGGGCTTGCCAAAGGGAAATGTCCAAGCATATTTCAACCAAGAGGGTTTGGAACGTGAGGAGGAACCCATGTTAGTGGACTCTCTCAGTGAATCCTCATCTGTATCTGACCTAATGGACTGTACATTAGTCTCATCTGAAAGAATATCTCTGCGCTAGACAGAGCAAAAGCCTGTGTGATACAGTTTAAGTTCCTACCTTGAAGCAAGAAGTTATTGCTGTATGTCCTTTGTGTTTTTGCCAAAAGATTGGAATACTTTTGTTTCTGCTTGTGTTCTGTTCACTTGTTTATTAATCCACCCCGGGAGGGGAATAAATCCACATTTTGCTTTACCATTCGAGTCTGCACAACTATTTCTTCACCATCAGCAGCACACTGCCCCCTGGTGGTGACACCTCTCATCACCGGGGACAGTTGGGTGTTGGACATATTCCACAGGGGCTATGCACTGCATTTTCACCAACTGCCTCCTCCATACTTTCCAGGGGAGCCTCCAAGGCCTCCCCTGCACACAGACCTTCTCCTTCAAGAGCTTCAAGGTCTGTTGGTGGACAGGGCGGTGGAGCCTGTGCCTTCCCACTTGCAAGGTCATGGATTCTACTCCAGGTATTTCCTGGTGCCCAAAAGAACCGGTGGCCTTTGACCCTTTCTGGACCTCAGGAACCTCAACAAGTTCCTAGAGAAAGAAAAGTTCAAGATGCTTACTCTTGGAACACTTCTGCCCTACCTCCAGCAGGGAGATTGGCTATGCTCCTTAGATCTAAAGGATGCGTACACTCACATCCTCATTCATCCAGACCACAGAAAGTACCTCAGGTTCATTGTGGGAGGAAACCATTATCAGTACAGAGTACTGCCTTTTGGCCTCACCTCCGCTCCCAGGGTCTTTACCAAATGCCTGCCAGTGGTGGCGGCCTACCTGAGAAATCATGGAATCTTTGTCTTCCCCTATCTGAACGACTGGCTCATCAGGGGTCAGACGTGCCAGGAGGCCAGACAAGCCACCCTCAGAACTATTGCTCTTCTTCAAAACCTGGGGTTTGTAATAAACTTCGCAAAGTCCACTTTGCTCCCCTCCCAGAACTTGGAGTTCATAGGAGCAAGGCTGGACTCTCTGCTGGCAAAGGCTTTCTTGCCAGAAGACAGGGCCCAAAGATTGATAGCCTTGGCAAATCAGTTTCTCAGCAGGTCACTGGTCTCCGCCAGACTCTGCCTGAGGCTGCTTGGCCACATGGCTTCGACAGTGCATGTGACCCCCAATGCCAGGTTCCATATGAGGCCTGCACAGTGGTGCCTTCGGACTCAGTGGTCACAGGCCACAGGCAGCCTCAGGGACAGGATAAGGGTGTCCAGACAATTTCTGAACTCCCTCAACTGGTGACTGCACCCACCCAATCTACTAAAGGGGGTGCCTTTTCAGATTCCTGGGTACACGGTGGTACTGACCACCGACGCCTCCCTGCAGGGCTGGGGAGCTCATTGTCTAGGCAAGTGCACCCAGGGCCTATGATCTCTTTGGGAAGCTGCACAGCAGATCAATCTCCTCGAACTCAGAGCTATTCGATTAGCACTCAAAGCTTTCTCTCCTACCCTGGCTCATCAATCTGTCCTGGTTCAGACAGACAACCAAGTATCCATGTTTTATGTGAACAAACAGGGCGGGACTGGGTCCAGAATTCTTTGTTAGGAGGCTCAGGACCTTTGTTCATTTACCCTCAAGCACAACATGCTCCTCAAGGCTGTGTACCTTCCAGGCCAGGACAACTACCTGGCCGACAGATTAAGCAGAATTCTGCAGCCCCACGAGTGGCAGCTGCATCCTTCAGTAATTCAGAAGATCTTCCTGAAGTGGGGTCTCCCTTTGGTAGATCTCTTTGCCAGCCCAATGAACAAGCAACTGCCAAAGTTCTGCTCCAGGCATCCGCATCCTCTGAGAATAGCAGCAGATGCTTTTCTGATTCCATGGTCTCAGGGCCTCCTGTATGTGTTTCCTCCCACGCCCTTGGTGGCCCGAACTCTTTTCAAGATTCTTCAGGACAAGGCCTCGGTCCTGCTGGTGGCTCCCAGGTGGCCGAGACAGCCTTGGTTTCCACTTCTACTTCAATTGGCGGTGGATCCCCCACTGCCTCTGGGGTTGTAACCCGACCTTCTCTCACAGGAGCAGGGTTCCCTTCTGCACCCCAATCTCAAAGCTCTCAATTTGATGGCCTGGAGGCTGCAAGGGTAGGTTTGGCTCCCTGGGGCCTACCTCAGGAAGTTGAGGAGGTTGTCCTAGCCTCTAGGAAACAGTCCACTAGGAAAACATATGCTCTTAAATGGAAAAGGTTCTCTGTCTGGTGTCAGCTACGTACAGAGGATCCTTTCTCCTGTACTGTGCCAGTAGTGCTTCAGTACTTACTCCACTTATCAAATCAGGGACTTAAGTCCAATTCTGTTCGGGTCCACCTCTCAGCTCTAGCAGCTCACCACTCACTGGTGGAGGGACGTTCTCTGTCGGGTCACCCCTTGGTGTCCCGTATTCTCAGGGGCTTGCTTTTACTCAAGCCTCCAATCCGTCCTCCTGCCCCTGAGTGGGAGTTGAATGTGGTCGTGCAGCAACTGACTTGCCCACCTTTTGAGCCCATGGCGACTTGCCCACTATGCTTCCTCTCCTGGAAAACACTCTTTCTCATAGCCCTTACTTCGGCTAGGCGAGTGAGCTTCAGGCCCTGGTCTGTGATAGGCCTTACACCAGGATTTATAGGAACAGGGTAGTCCTCAGGTCTCATCCAAAGTTCCTCCCAAAAGTTGACTCCTCTTTCCACCTCAATTAGGAGGTGGTTCTTCCAACATTCTTCCCTAGGCCTCATGCAAGCCAGGCTGAAGCAGTTCTGCATACCCTGGACTGTAGGAGGGCCTTATCCTTCTACCTTGACCGTACGCAGGGGCATAGAAGGGCTACTCAGCTCTTCGTTTCTTTTGACCCTAATAAGTTGGGGTTGGCTGTGTCCAAGCGTACCTTATCCATCTGGGTGGCTGACTGTATCACCTGGGCTTAGAAGGCGGCTGACCTGCCTTTGCAGGGTCGGGTTACGGCCTACCGTGTCAGGGCCATGGCTGCCTCAGTGGCTCATCTCCGCTCTATGCCCTTGGTAGACATCTGCAGCGCTGCAACTTGGTCTTCAAGCCAGACTTTTGCGGCCCATTACTGTCTGGAGAGGGAGTCCCGTAGGGACAGTGCTTTTGGCCAAGCAGTACTCCGGAATCTCTTTGAGGTTTAGGCAACTCCTGCCCTCTGTTGGGCTACCGGTGGAGGTTGTGTTTTTGAAAAGCCTTTCTTTGCTGCTGAGACTAGAGGGAGTTCTCTTGTTCAGCCTGGGTTCCTTGGTAGCCCAGAGCTTGGGAGTCACCCATATGTGAGGACTGACTTCCTGCTTGGTCCTGGAGAAAGAGTAGTTACTCACCTGTAACAGGTGTTCTCCAGGAGCAGCAGGAATCAGTCCTCACAACCCTCCCTCCTCCCCTTGGAGTTGCAGTTGTACATAGTTTATTTTTCATTTTTGTGTGCTGTTCTTAGCTATGTCATTTGACTGAGGTAAGATGGCACCTTTAGGCGGGAAGGGAACCGCGCATGCGTGCCTGCATTCCCAAAGGCTTTCAAAGAAAGCTGGGGAAATGCTCCGCTGGGGCTTCATCGACATCGATGACACCCATATGTGAGGACTGATTCCTGCTGCTCCTGGAGAACACCTGTTACAGGTGAGTAACTACTCTAACGCCAAAGTAAACAGAAAAGGTACAGCAAAGTAAACGTCATTACAGAAAAGATAACATATTTTGCAGAGGGAGAGAGGGGCAGGCATCCTGCTTGCTGAGCCCCAAGATGGAGAATTCTGAACAAGGAGGAGGGGAGGAAGAGTACCTAAAAGATTAGAGGCTCTGCCAATAACCATTGGGATCAGGGGGAGCACCTTGATCTTAGGTAAGACCTCAGCAGATTTCCAGGGATAGTAGAGAGAGGGATCTCCTGGAACAAGCAGGAAGTCAGTCTTCACATATGGATGATGTCGGCACCGAAGGAGCCCGGCACGGAAACACAAGCATCCAGTAGGAATGCTTTTGGGAGTGTTTCTCCATGCATGCATGGCTGCCTTCCCTCTAGGTCTCTCAGTCAGCTTTTTACCGCGGAGCCATCGGGACTTTGTCCCTGTCAGCCGTGTTAACAGACTTCAAAAATTATTCTATAATACCGTTGAAGTACTTCAGTTTGCCTTCCCATCAATTCTGGTTCCCTTTTTCATTTTATTTTCTATATTTTTTATATTTTTTTTCGATATTTTTCTTAGAATTTTGTTTGAGGCCTATGGCGTCCTCAGGCATTATTGCCCAGTTTGATTTTGCCTCCATACGTTTTCCAAATATGGAGAAGCTCCAAGTGTTTTAGTACCATTTCCATCACTGACGAGCATGACTGGTGCCTTAAATGTTTAGGCCCAGATCATGATGTAGATTCCTATCCCTCCTGTCATCATATGACTTCTAGAGGTAGGAAGAACCGGGACAAACAGAAGGCTAAGCTGTTTCCAACAGACTCTGTTCCTTCGGTGCACTCCTCAGGGGCGTCGACTCCATTGAAATCTTCCCATATGTCTAGGTCACCACTTACAAAGGAAAAGCATTGCTCTGAGTCACCAGTTCTTAAGAAAAAGAAAACATCAACCTCTGTATTGAGATCCTCAATATTGAGGTCAGCATCAGCTTTGGACACCGAGCAACAGCATCAGCACCGACATTCTTCACACTCCGATGCAGACCATCCAACGAAGCAGCCCTGGCGGGAGGTTTCACCCTCCAAAGCTGTAAAGAGGTTTGGAGATGCCCCCGAGGTTCAATTCTTTGTAGATACCCCGATACCGGTATCCAGAGTTGTGGCCACACAGTCATGTCTGGAGCCACTCCTCCCCCAGTACCAACACTCGACTGCGTCATTGCCATCAAGTGCAGCAGTGCTATACTCCTAGCGGCAGTAACCCCGATGACATTGAGTGTACTACAGCCAGCATCGGTTCTACCAATGCTGATGAGGTGCACGGACATTGCTCTTGGCACCCTTATGCAGGCATCTTCTGCCTTGCATCCCTCCACTGAGCAGCCAGTACCAAAGTCCTTGATACCACCACACCCGATGCCCTCAACATCGGAGCATCGACCCTCCGAGCATTGGAGCTATCGAGCATCAGATAAAGATTACTTTGATTTCCTCCCGGACTCAGACTCCGGATCAGAGGCCTCCTATTTGGAATCCATCAGTTCCAATCCCCATAGGGATATGCCATCGAATCCATCATCACCCAAGGATATGCCCTCGACATCTCAGTGGCTACTGAAACAGAGCCAAGAGCTGAAGAGCTCGATATCCTCCAGTATCCATCGGCACCAAAAGAGGTTGCTACCCTCCTGGTGCATAACATTTTGAAAAATATTATGCCTTGGATGTTGGAGGCTCCTATCTCAACCCCTGCGATCAATAAGAGACTTAATACTCTTCTCCAGGTTTCCAGAAGCCACAGCTCCCTCACTATTCCATGGTAGTGGAGTCTGCCATGAGAAGGATAAAGAGCCAGAAAAAAGCACTTCTCAGTGCCTCCTGGAAGAGAAGCAAGAACCCTCGATGCCTTTAGAAGGAAGGTCTTCCAGGCTACAATGCTGGCCTCCAGAATAGATTCCTACATGCTCTATATGGGCATGTTCCTTAAGGATGTCTCGAAGACCTGGTAGAGTTTATCACCCTGCTGCCTTCTGTCAAGCAGGCAGCTCATCGGGTCTTAGTCACATGCCAAAAACACATCAAAATTATTAACAAGAGCCTTTGAGGCCAATAGCAGCCTGCATTGGAGCTAGGAGGACAGTATGGCTCCAAGTATCTGACCTGGAACAAATTAATCAACATTCCCTGCAGTGGTGAGAATCTCTTTGGCCAAAGGTGGAAAGAGAAAGCCGGGGAGATAGAGACTGACGACTTCATCATGAAGAGGCTTTCGAGAAAGACAGACAGCAGACTCTTCTAAAAGGAGGTCTGCAAAGAAAGAACCTTTCTACCCCAAAAAGAAACACTTTTATCCACCATACCATTCCTTCTCTGCTTACTCTGCCCCACAACAGCAACATAGACAGCAGGGCCAGAAACAAGCCAGAAAACGCAAACTTGCCAAGCCACAGCCTAGACCAGGGGTCTGCAACCTTTAAGACATAAAGAGCCACTTGGACCCGTTTCCGAAGGGAAAAAAAAAACTGGGAGCCGCAAAACCATTGCGACATTTAAAACAAATCTAACACTGCATATATTGTTTCTTACCTTAATGCTATATACGACCCCCTACTTTTCCTGTTAAAATATAGGTGTTTGGCCTATACTCGCCGTATAAGACTACCCCTCTTCCTTCGCACACCAAAAAAATACGCCAGAAAATATCACAACAACAAGTAACAATATTTGATTTCAAAATTATGATGATTTTGTAGTCAAATCACTAATATGAAATAAAATTATTTTTTCTACCTTTGTTGTCTGACCAATTTATTCTTTGATCATGCTGGTCCCGATCTGAGGCTTCTGCTTTCCTGTCTTCTCTTAGCTCTCTTTCTGTGGTCTATGTTCCATCTGCCATTTCTTATCTCTTCTTTCGTTTTCTTCACTTCTTTCCATCAGCCTATTTCCAGTCCCAGTAACCCTCCCCAATATCAGCCCCTTTCCAGTCCTCACTCCCAGTACCTTCCAATGTCAACTTGCATTCCCATGATTGCCACTGGTGTCCATTTCCTTCCAATCCCCCTCCTTCCCCACAGACCAGTCCCTTCTAGTACAAATACCATGGCAGCCTTAGCCCCCAGTTATCTTCCAGGGCCAGCAGCTCTATCCTCCCCTCCCCACAATCAGCCCAGGCCCATTCACCGCCCCCCAATCAGCTCGCTTCCCCTGCGAATCCCCCCTCCACCCCATGACCCGCGCTAGCCTCCCCTAATCAGCCCAATACCAGTCCTACCCCCCATCAGCTCATTACCAGTCCTAGCCTCCCCTAATCAGCTCATTTCCAGTGTTAGTCCCCTCAACCCCATTACCAGTGCTCCATCCCTCCATGTCAGCCCCCTCCATGTCAGCCCCCCTCCCTCCATCCATATCAGCTCCCTCCCTCCATGTCAGCCCCCTCCATCCCTCCATGTCAGCCCCCCTCCCTCCATCCATATCAGCTCCCTCCCTCCATGTCAGCCCCCTCCATCCCTCCATGTCAGCCCCCCTCCCTCCATCCATATCAGCTCCCTCCCTCCATGTCAGCCCCCTCCCTCCCTCCATGTCAGCCCCCCTCCCTCCATCCATATCTGCTCCCTCCCTTCTTCTGCAGCCGCGGCTCCCTGCCTCTTACGGAACCGCGGCTGTGCTTTTAAAATCATCTCGGAGCCCTTCCTGTCTTGAAGGGCTCCGTGCAGCATTGTCCCGCCTCCAAACTTCCTTTAGAGGCGGGACAATGCTGCACGGAGCCCGTCAAGACAGGAAGGGCTCCGAGATGATTTTAAAAGCACAGCCCCGGTTCCCTAAGAGGCAGGGAGCCGCGGCTGCAGAAGAAGGGAGGGAGCTTACAACACTATTGCCTGTCACAGGGCGGGCAGTGTGCTCCGGAGCCGTGGCAAAGGTGAGAAAGAGCCGCGGGTTGCTGACCCCTGGCCTAGACCTACTACTTAACCTCCTCAGAGTATTTGACTCAAAAGAAGCATGGCCAATTCTCCCATAATCTTTCCTTTTTCTCCCATGATCCCAGGAAGATTAGTATACTTTGCACATTGCTGGATCAACATCACTTCAGAACCCTGGATCTTAGAACTAGTCCATCAGAGCCTGCAGTTGAAATTCAGAGATCTTCCACCCACTCATTTTGTGGGACAACCCTCCTTAGATCTCCATCACACCTTCTTGCTTCAACAGGAGATTTTTTCACTGCTGGAACAAGGGGCGATAGAGGAGGTTCCTCCATCTCAGCAAAGCCTAAGCTTCTATTCCCGATTCTTCTTAATTCCAAAGAAGACGGGAGGTCACAGGCCTATCTTAGATCTCCGAAATCTCAACAAATTTCTCATCAAAGAGAAATTCAAGATTAGTTCCCTGGGTACTTTTCTTCCATACCTCCAAGCAAATGATTGGCTATGCTCTCTGGATCTAAAGGATGCTTATACACACATCCTGATCCACCCAAACTACAGAACGTTTCTCAGATTCATATGTCAGAACAACCATTATCAATATTGAGTTCTCCCCTTCGGACTCGCCTCAGTACCCAGAGTCTTCACAAAGTGTTTGGCTGTCATGGCAGCCTACTTTCAAACCTTGGGAATCTTTCTGTTCCCTTACTTAGACGACTGGTTGCTAAGGGCGGATACCGCTTCAGCAGTCACCTCTGCCCTCAAACAAACCATCCATGTCCTCCAAGAGTTATGTTTCATCATAAATTATCCAGAATCACACCTCACTCCAACTCAAGATCTAGAGTTCATAGGAGCTCGACTAGACATTGTACAAGCCCGGGCTTTTCTGCTGGACAACAGACACCTCTGTCTAATTGCCTTGGTCACACAAGTCCAACAGCAATCATCAGTAATGGCCAGGATATTCCTACTCCTCCTAGGCCACATGGCTTCTACAGTCCATGTTGTATCCTATGCTCGTCTCAACATGAGAATCGGGCAATGGATTCTGTCGCAAAAATGGATGCAGTCTACAGGCCACCTTTCCAACTTCATCACCATTACTCCTCAGATAAAAACAGCCCTTCAATTGTGGTGCACACCACAGAAACTCGGCCTAGGGTCACCTTTTCAGAAGACTTCACCACAGTATACCCTAAAAACTGATGTGGCAAAACTCAGTTGGGGAGTCCACCTCCACAGCCTTACAACACAAGGCCTCTAGTTTGCTCAGGAGGCTTTCTTGTACATCAATCTCCTTGAATTCCAGGCAATTTTCAATGCCATTCAACTCTTTTCTCCTCAACTCAGGGGACGGTCCCTTCTCATAGAGACAGACAACCAAGTGCCATGTTCTATGTCAACAAATAAGGAGGAACAGGATCTTGCCCATTATGCAGAGAGGCCTTTGGAACTGGGCAATTCCTCGAGGGGTTCACCTGCATGCAGTATAACTTCCAGGAGCAGAGAATCACTTAGCCAACAGACTAAGTCAGATTCTCCATCCACACAAGTGGAGGCTAGAACCTCAAGTAGCACAGTACTTGTTCCACCTGTGGGGGACACTGCGACTCAACCTCTTTGCTTATCCTCTCAATGCCCAACTATCTCGTTTTTGTTCCAGGATTCCCTCTCCTCACAGGGAGAGTTCAGATACTTTTCTCATCCATTGGGGACAGGATCTACTCTATACTTTCCCTCCTCTTCCCCTCATAGCAAAGACACTTTTCAAACTCCAAGCCGAACAGAGATTGATTATTCTCATTGCCCCTTACTGGCCCAGACAACCGTGGTTTCCTATGCTTCTTCACCTAGCTCAAGCGCCTCCCCTCAGGCTGTATTATGCACCCACCCTACTCTCTCAGAAACAGGGGACCCTCTTGTACCCCAGCCTCAAGACACTCCACTTGACGGCCTGGCTGCTGCGTGCTTTGTCCTCTCACACTTAGGACTTCAAGAACAGGTTTTGCATGTTCTATTATCTTCCAGAAAAGGTTACACTAGACAGTCTTACACTTTCAAATGAAGCAGGTTCTCGGTTTGATGTTCACAACTAGATCCTTTCACATGTCCATACTCCAATATTTGCTACATTTGTCCTCCTCTGGCCTCAAGACAAACTCAGTATGAGTGCATTTATGCACCATTGTGGCCTCCCACCATACTTTGGAGAACTGCCCTATCTCGACGCACCCTTTGGTGGCTAGATTCATGCGTGGTCTTCTTTTGACCAAGCCACCTTTCCACCCACCACTAACAGCATAGGATTTAAATGTAGTTCTTGCGCAACTCATGTGCAGTCCTTTCAAGCCGATGACTTCAGCTTCTTTAAAATACCTAACATGGGAGCTTCTTTTTTTAAATCAATTACTTCAGCTGAAAGAGTCAGTGAATTGCAAAGCTTTGGTGAACTATGCTTCAATTACCACATTCTACCATGACAAGGTGGTCCTTCGAACATACCCTAAGTTCTTGCGAAGGTCATCACCTTCTTCCACCTGAACCAAACTATTTCATTTCCAATGTTGGGAAGGGGCAGTATATAAAAGTTTCCAAATAAATAAAATAAATAAAAATGTTCTTTTCCAAGACCTCACAGCTCACCTGCTGAGGCCAAACTGCATACCCTAGATTGTAAAAGAGCATTGGCCTTTTATCAAGACTGCACTAAGGGTTATTGATGATCCTCTTAGTTTGTCTCTTTTGATCAAAGACATCTAGGGTTGCCAGTATCCAAGAGGACATTCTCAATCTGGCTAACAGTTTGCATATCTTTTGCTTACTCGCAGGCTGGGCTGTCTCTACAACACCATGTCACAGCTCAAAATGTCTGAGCCGTGGCTGCCACTGTGGCTAATCTCTGGTCTGTTCCTATCTCAGAGATCTGCCAAGCAGCTATGTGGTCTTCACTGCATACCTTTGCAGTGCACTACTACCTGGACAAAGACTCCAGAAGTGATGCTCAATTCGGACAAGCTGTTTTGCACAACCTTTTTCAAATTTAGACAACTTGCCCACCGCCCATCCAACTACCTCGCAAGGAGTGCTCTGAATGAGCTGAGTCTGTCGGATCCCTGCAGCAACCTCTGGCTGTGCCAGAACGCTTCTCTTGCTCAGTTGTCTTGGGTTAGGGAGTCCCATATGTGAAGACTAACTTCCTGCTTGTTCCTGGAAATAGCGTAGTTACTCACTTGTAACAGGTGATCTCTGGGAATAGCAGGAATCAGTCTTCACAACCCGCCCACCTCCCCTTTAAGTTGTCCCTTTTTCTTTTTTTCTTCTACAATTTTTTTCTCCGCTATTCAGCTCACTGAGAAGACCTACAGGGAAGGCGAGAAGGCAGCCACGCATGTGTGGAGGAACGCTCTCAAAAGCATTCCTATTGGATGTTGGGGAATGTTCCCGAGCTGGGCTCTGTCAGTGCCAATGTCACCCATACGTGAAGACTGATTCCTGCTGTTCCCGGAGATCATCTGTTACAGGTGAATAACTATGCTTTACATGCAACCTCTAACCTAGGCTCAGGTATACAGAACTAAAGCAGGAAGCTGTTTGCATTAAGCTAGCAGCTGTATAGAATACACAGACTAGTGACTATACACACACACTCTGGGGGCAGAACATAGGTCATATACACCTGCAGCTCCAATCCTCCCCCTCCCCCCAGCCATTCCCTAAAACTTCTTACTTTTCTTCTGCTTTTAGAATGCAGAGATTTTTTTAAGACAGTTTCATTAGCTTGATATACCTTCACAAATAGATCATATGTTTCCAATATATATCCACAGGTGTATACAATTTTTTGTTTTCTTTTTTGCTTTCTGAAGGTTTCCTTTCTTGTACCTCTTCCCCGTGATATGGGCTGAGTAATTATTGATTTTCCTTATTATTGCTCTTTTATTGTTTTCTTTTATCAAGTTATATTTCCTATTTGCTTTTTTTGGATTGCATGTATTTGAAAATCTTAAATTAAAAAAAAGTAAGAAGTGGGTTATACCCAGTCAATGTGTATATGGCAAGATTAAAACCAAGTATTGAGCACTTCAGCTCAAAACAACTGTGAAATAACTTTTTGCACTTCTTAAGACTTGGGGACTTGGGGAGGTTTACCTGCATAGAGTAGTGATGTCTAGGTTGCAAAATGAACAGAGTCTGAGATAATTAATCAGACAGTAAGAACTTTTATTCAGATTATAATATATTGCCAGGCAAGAGAGAAGTCACAAATGAGACAGAGCCCCCCCCCCCCCCCCATCAAAGTGAGTTCTCTGAAAGTAAGACATGGAAAGTCACATTGACCAGACATATCATTTCTGGCTAGCCAAAAAGATGGCGGATAAGAACAGCATTTTACAAAGCAGATGTTCTCACCGAAGTTTCAATAATTTGGAAACATACAAAAGAGAAGTCCAACTAGGGACAAGGACAGATGTCCTAACAAGATGAGTAGATGCTCAGCTCATCTTAATGGCTCCACTGGTTTCCCCATGTCTGTTTTTTACATTATTTTGAGCAAGCATAGGATGCCAAAGATCTGAAACAGGCTGCTAACTTATCTATTTCAAACGTTTCTATTTTTTAAACTTTATCTCAGCATGATTAAGCATTTCTAAGCTACACGTACACAGGCACTTTTAATTTCTGATGATGGGTACTAAGTTTTAGCAAGCAATTTAACTTTTCAGGATTGTATTTGCCAATGAGGAACCAAACACCTTATTAGGCAGACAAGATGAGTCATTTCAGTCTTTGTGCCATCATCTACAATGCTATTCTGTGGCCGTATCTGCCCATCTTAGATCCATGCCATTTTCTCTAGCCAGATATTTTGACAAATTATATTTATTGTATGTTTATTTAGGCTTGATAGACTGCTCTTCACCTAATGCAGCAGGGTAGTGTACAATATAAAAACAAGTTAAAAATCACAGGCAGAGGGGAATGCAATTTCTGATAGGAAATTCATACCAGAGAGGGGAGAAAAGAAGGGGAGAGGAGAGGGCAGGAGCAACAAGAGATAGAGGTCGTGGCCATGGTTATGTAATGGGTAGGTCGTATTGTGATGTGGAAAAGATGGGTTTTCAGGAGAGCTTTAAACTTAGATTAGGAAGGTTTGAGCCAGAGCGAAGAGAGGAATGTGTTCCAGGAGACAGGACCAAGGAAGTAAAATGCTGAGGGAGTGGGTGGATTCAAGCCGAGCCTGAGAAGCAGAGGGAAGGTGTAGGCAGTCTGCATGGGTGTTGCGGAGGACATGGTGTGGGGATTGAAGGAGTAGAATATCAGAGATAACAGGGGGAGCCTGTGTGCAATGTGCAGTGGACTAGGGTGAGAAGTTTGTATTGAAGCCAGTGTTTAATAGTGAGCTAGTGGTAGTGGATGAGAAGAGGAGTGACGTGCTTGAAATGAGAGACATGTGCAAAGATATGAACAGCAGTGTTTTGAATGAGTTGGAGTTGGTGGAGCTGATATTGGGGGAAACCTAGAAAAATTATAATGCTTTCAACCTCTTGTTTAATTGATGGCACGTTTTTTTGTGCTCTTCTCCTTTTTTCCACAATATATTACTTTTATTCATTCCTTTTCTGTTTCTTTCATAAGCTGGATAGTAGCTGCTTCCAACATTCTCCCGGGGCCACAAAAACCACATCAGGAAATACCCTCTGTGATAAAATAGACGACGCTGCTTTGTGCTTCACATCTTGCAAAGAGAGCAAGGTATCAAACATAGCAACAGCCTCAGGATCCAACAGGGCCAAAGAGATCTGGTCTGTCCTTGAGTGTGTTTGGAATACGATCTCTGAGTACAGGTAATTATGATAATTTGGATTTGTACAATTCCTGTCATCTAAAAAGGTTCCTAACAACCTTCACAACTGAAAAATTCAAAATATGCATGCACCTATATCTGAACTAAATGACCAGGAAATAAATTTCTGGCATCTTAACTGTCTGAAAGCTTTCAAAGGAGAGAAACAACTATGAGTTCTATTGGGGTTAATTAAATTGAGGCAAAGGACCTTAGAGTGATTTAGTCCAAATTATGCAGTGAATTGGTGGCAGAGAACATAAGAAGTGCCATACTGGGTCAGATCAAGGTCCATCAAGCCCAGTATCCAGTTTCCAACAGTGGCCAATCCAGGTCACAAGTACCTGACAAGTTCCCAAAAAGGAAGGACAGAACAGAGGAGAACCACTCCACTGCAGTTAGTCAGCCCAAAAAAGAGCAGGTCACACCATGTCCTGGATGGAGCATGGAGCATTATTAGTGCCTATTAGGTCTCCCTACACGTGATTTGGTGGGTGCCTTCTTCAGGGGTAACTAACTTCTATAAACCAAAAAACAATAAAAATCATAAAAACCACAATGGTAGTTAAAAGATAGAAAGCAGAGAGTAGGGCTGAATGGCCAATTTTCCAATGGAGAAAGGTGAATAGTGGAGTACCCCAGGGATCTGTGCCCAGTCCACTGCTTTTTAACATATTCATAAATGACCTGGAAATGGGAATAACGAGTGAGGTAGTCCGTTTTGCAGATGACACAAAATTATTACATTTATACATACATATACATTTTTCCTTCAGTGTATTTGGGATTTTTTGTGATAAGCTTTCCCTGTTATCCGAGTTGTATTTCCTGTTTTTTCTGTAAACACAAAGTACCGTTGAATTGTGTAACTCCTTGTTTATTGTAAACCGCGCTGATGCTGAATAGTGCGGTATATAAGAGACTATAAATAAATAAATAATACCAAAGCAGGATTATAGTTTGAGTGCCTTAAGATAAACTAACTTACAATAATGTCGGGATGGCTTGCATAGAAGGGCCATGGGGAAAAAATAACCATTGATGAGCATGTGAAGATTGTTATTTTATTATTTATTTGTACTGTGGCCTTACTAACTTGGGCAGTTGTGGGGTTATTATAAAATTTGGTAATAAAACTTAGAAGGGGTCTCATTGTTAGCTTAAGTATTGGTTTTGTAAGAATCACAGCCGAAGATGACATGATCTGAGAAGGCCTGCACATGGAGATAGAGGTCATGACCATGGCAATATTTTGAGTATGCTAGGAAAAAGTGTGAAAAACAGTGGTAGGAAAAGGCTAGACTGACTCTTTTGGTCTTCATCTACCATAATTCACTAATAATACATACAGTACATTTCTATAGCACCACTAGACATACACAACACTGTAAGCATACTAATAAGAGACAGTCCCTGCTCTTCAGAGCTTAGGTTTAAATCTGTTTATTAAACCATCAAAACATAAGATAACAAGCCAACCATGCTGGCGAGTGGGGAAACTTAAAATTACCAACTGAAAACAGATTACATTTTCCATTTTCTTCTCACAGAGTCCCCTTCCCTCCCCATTCTCTTCCCTACTCTTCACAACCCCACTACCCTCAGTCATAATACTACATATAACCCTGTCAGGGCCATTCACCAAGGGGGAGAGGGAGAGCAGCTCCTTCCTTCCATGCTCGGCCTCAAAAAGGTAGCACAACCATTCTCCTTAGAGTATGAAACTCCCATCCCCTACCACTTTTCACCTCCCCAACCTACCCTAGCATCATACCCCTGTGCACGTACATGTACCTCCCCCACCCACCCCCTCCCTTCTGAGAGCTCAATGACACTACACACCCCTTCCTTTCCCCAAGTCTATTAGGGATAATCAAAACACCTAAGACCTAAATATTCAATGCTGGGGCCATATCCAACCACCAGCATTGAATATCCAGGTCAGCTGGATACCATTGAAACTAACTTGGCAGCGGTGATATTCAGCCTCGACCCAGTTAGCTTCAGCAGCGAAAGTTAGGTCAGCCTTTTTAAAATGCCTAAATTGTGCCACCAAGGGATAACTAACAGCAACTGAATATCTCCAGAAACAAGCAGGAATGTAGTCATCTCCAGGAATAAGCAGGAATGTAGTCTTCACATATGGGTGGTGTCGGTACTGACGGAGACCGCGCGGGAACGCTCCCCAGCATCCAAATAGGAAAGGGAGCATCCCACTGCGCCTGCCTTCCCACCTTTCCAGCTCTCCCTCCTCAGTTCTTTGTTTTCTGCGGAGCTGACAAGAAGCAATTCCTGTTACTGCAGAAAATTTGTTTTTTTTCTTATTTTTTGTGGTCGTGTCTATCTTCCCATCAACGCTTTCTTTCTTTCTTCTATTAAAAAAAAAAAAATCTTCAGTGAGGGAAGAAATCTTCAGGTGCATCGACGCCATCTTAGGCTTAGGCCTTTCCTTTTTGTCACTAACAAAATGGAAAAACCAGCCAGTAGTTTTAAGAAGTGTTCCAAATGTGGCAGTACAATTTCGGCCACAGATACCCATGACTGGTGTCTAAAGTGCTTAAGACTGGATTACCAACCATCAGAATGTCCTCTCTGTAGGAAGATGACAAAGAGAGGCCTACAGAACTGAGCTGCAAAACTGGGAACCCTCTGCCACCGATGCAATGTCTGTAGCATTGATGTCATCGAGAGCTTCATCTTCCTCTCAAGGATCTCAGGTAACGAAACCTAAGTCTTCATCAAAGACTGGCCGGCCCTCCAAGGGTTGATCTCCTTCTAAGCATCAAGATGCCTTGGATGTTGCCCTGGAGGGGGATGCACCAGCCAAACAATCCTGGTGGGAGGCCCTTGCCTCCAAAGCCTTAGTGGGGTCCTAGGATGCTCCCGAGGCCTCCACCTCCGGAGAGCCCCAGATGCCATGCTCAGGGATCGTGGCCCGCAACTCCGGTATCAATACCCAAGCATCGGCAACCTCCATGGATCAACGTATCCTGGCCATCGAGTGGAGCTTAGCGGACTTACTGGCAGTCTCTGTACCGGTAAAGAATTTACAGTCGATTCCTCAGACATCGGTACCGACTACGGTACCAGAGGAGCCTGCATCTACTTTTTTACTGCTTACCATGCAATCGCCCATGCCGGCCCTCAAATCCATTTCTGGTACTGAGGTTCCGGCACCGCAACATTCAGCTGCTGGCTTTGAGCGGTATCGAGTACGTGCAGAGTGCAAACACCCTGCCCGTCGATACTTTCAGTCTTCCGATGACGAATCAGCCAGTACCTGGGAAATGAGAACTCTCTCCTGGAAGACCCATCTCCGTACCCACAATGTTGCATGTCCCTTCCCTTTTTGAGGCTTTATTTGCAATGTTGCTCAGGGTCTGTCCAGAACGGTGACTTTGGAGACAGAACCTAGGGCTGAAGAACTTAAAATCCTTCAATACCCTGCAGTCTCAAAGGAAGCCGCTATGCTCCCTATTCATCGAATACTCCACGACCTTATGCTTCGTATGTGGGAGACACCCCTAACCATCTCTCCACATACTCAATGACTCGATACAATGTACCGGGTACTGCAGTGTCCTGGCTTCCAGAAGAGACAATTACCACACCATTCCATGGTGGTGGAATCAGCAATGCATCGAATAAAAAGTGCTAAGACACATTCCTCGAACCCTCCAGGCAGGGAATCGAGAACCCTCGATGCTTTTGGTCATCGATGTTTTCAGGCCTCCAGGTTATCGGCCAGAATCATTTCCAACATACTCTATATGGGTATGTTCCTTAGGAAGGTGGCTAAGGATTTGGAGTTGATGGCTACTCTTCTCCCTGATGACAAAAGAGCTGATTATCTCACCCTTGTAAAGCATGCACAAAATGTTTCAAAATTTGTTAACAGGGCAACTTTAGACTGTTTTGAATGCATCAGCAGAACTTCAGCTATATGCATTGGTGCACGCAGGATTTCTTGGTTCCAAGCATCTGATCTTGAACAATGGGTTCAGGATAAGCTGGGTAATATACCTTGCACTGGGAGAAACCTTTTTGGCAAGGACTGGCAGGACAAGGCTTCTCAGCTAGAATCTGAGAACACCACTCTTAATAGACTATCTAGATCTACTGCCAACCCAGCTAAGAAAAAGGCAGCAAAAAAAACCTTTTTTCCGTAAGAAAGAGAAGTACTACCCTTCTTACACCCCTATGGTGCACTGTCCTTCATGCTCCCCAGAAGGGGGGGGGGGGGGGAAGCCACCAAAACAATAGATGAAGGCTCAGACCTCCTCAGGGTCTTTGACTCCTTTTTGGAGAACATAGCCATTCTGCCTCTGGAGATTCCAGATCCCATCCACCTTCCTAGCAGACTTTGTCACTTTGCCCACAGATGGAATCTTGTAACATCAGAGCAGTGGACTCTCCATAATACAGGAAGGGTACAAGCTTCACATACAAAGTCTACCCCCCCCCTCCCCCAGACTCCTCCAAGAGAGTTCTGTTCTCAATACCCTCTCACCGCTCTGTTGTTGCAAGAGGGTCACCTCCCTTCTCTCAGAGGGTGCAATAGAGGAGGTGCCACTCTCCCAGCAGGGTCTGGGCTTCTGTTCTCCATACTTCCTCATGCCAAAGAAGACAGGAGGATACAGGCCCATTCTGGACCTCAGAGAACTGAACAAGTACCTCTTTGGGAGAAATTCAAGATGATCTCCCTAGGTACTCTTCTCCCCTATCTCCAGAGTCAGGATTGGCTCTGTTCTCTAGATCTAAAGGACGCATATACTCACATTCTTATTCACACACAGCACAGAAGGTTCCTGCATTTTCTGTTCCAAGGGAGACATCAATACAGAGTCCTGCCTTTCGGCCTCGCCTCTGCCCCATGAGTCTTTACAAAGTGCATGACAGTGGTAGCTGCTTTCCTAAGGACTCTAGGGATATTTGTCTTCCCTTACTTAGACAACTTGCTCATTTGAGGAAGCACATCTCTAGAGGCCAATCTTTCCCTCTCGCATACCATGCAGGTGCTGCAACACTTGGGATTTGTAATAAACCTTCCAAAGTCCCAACTCATTCCCTCTCAGACTCCTCATAGGGGTTCTCCTAAACACTCGACAAATAAGGGCTTTCTGCCCCAAGCCCGCTGTGCTCGACTCATTCAGCTTGCATCTCAAGCATGCCTCAAGAACTTTCTCACAGCTCGAGAAATGCTGCAAATTCTGGGTCCTATGGCATCAACAGTACATGTTCCATATGCTTGTCTATCTATGCGCGCAGCTCAATGGACCTTGGCTTCCCAGTGGTCTCAGGCATTGAGTCACCTGGGAGACAAAATAATGGTCTCTACACACTTAATCTCCAATAGTGGCAATCCCCAGAAAACCTGCTAGTAGGGTCACCTTTTCAGATGCCTCCACATCAATGTACCCTGATGATGGATGCCTCCAAATTGGGCTGGGGAGGTGATCTGGACAATCTCTCCACTCAGGGACTTTGGTCTTATCAGAAGTCACTCCATATAAATCTGCTGGAACTCAGAGCCATCCACAATGCTCTCAAGGTGTTTCAGGACCATCTTTGCTTCCATACAGTTCTAGTCCAGACGGACAATCAAGTAGCAATGTTCTACTTGAACAAGCAGGGCGGAACAGGCTCTTGGAGCCTTTGCAATGAAGCCCTGCACCTGTGGTCCTTCGCCATACAGCATCAAATTCACCTACTTGTGGTGTATCTTCCAGGCAAACAGAATCTCTTGGCAGACAAACTCAATCGAGTCCTGCTATCCCACGAGTGGTCTCTCCATGTGGACAAGGTCACTCACATTTTTCAGATCTGGGGAACCCCAGACATAGACCTATTCGCAAGTCTTCAGAATGCTAAACTTGCCCGCTTCTGCTCTAGGATGCCTGCTCAGAACAACCAGCAGGTAGATGCCTTTCACTTTCACTAGGGTCAAGGATTTCTATTTGCCTAACCTCCCATTCCCCTCATTCCCAAAACTCTTTTCAAACTCCAGAGAGACAGGGGCTACATGATCCTTATAGCCCCCCGTTGGCCATGACAGCCGTGGTATCTTCTCCTTCTACTTCTGTCTCCTGTCTCAGCCAGTAGATTTGGGGTCTGCTCCAGATCTCCTCTCGCAGGAGGACGGGACATTGCTGCATCCCAATCTGCAGTCCCTACATCCTACAGCAGCCTTCCAGGACATCAACCTCTCTCAACAGGTAAAAGCTATCCTTCTAGCTTCTAGCAAACCTTCCACCAGGCACTCCTACGCCTTCAAGTGGCGTAGATTTTCTCTCTGGGGTTCTGAAAGGGATCTTAACTCCTTCCCAGCTCCGGTGGATGCATTACTTGAATATCTTCTCCACCTTTCTTCTTCTGGACTCAAAACCAATTCGGTAAGAGTACACCTAAATGCAATTGCAGCCTCTCACATGCCTACAGATGGTCAGCCATCTCTTCTCAGCCGCTTTTAGCACGCTTCATGAGGGGTCTTCTATTAACTAAGCTCCCATAAGGTCATCCCCAGTGGCATGGGAACTCAATGTTGTTTTAGGACAGCTTCTCAAATTGCCCTTTGAACCTCTAGCCACTACTTCTCTGAAGTTTCTCACCTGAAAGGTCACCTTCCTAATTGCTCTTACTTCAACAAGACGCATTAGTGAGCTTCAGGCTTTGGTGGCTGACCCTCCTTATACATGATTCCTCCATGATAAGGTAGTCCTTAGTACTCATCCCCACTTTATGCCAAAGGTGATCTTACCCTTCCATTTAAACCAGTTGGTTTACCTCTCTGCCTTTTTCCCTAGACCTCATTCCTCTAGGGCAGAACCAACCCTTCACACTTTATTGCAAATGTGCTTTGGCTTTTTATCTCCAGAGAACTTGAGATCACAGAAAAGCTTCCCAACTTTTCATCTCCTTTGATTTGAGTCACTTGGGATTGCCAGTATCCAAACGAATTCTATCCAGATGGATAGCAGATTGCATCTCCTTTGCTTACGAAAGTGAGAGAGAGAGACGAGAGTCATGTCACTGCACATAATGTTTGGGCCATGGCTGCCTCTATGGCAAATCTATGCTCTGTAGCAATTGATGAGATATGCAAAGCAGCAACATTGTCTTCTGTCCACATTTTTGCTGCTCACTATTGCTTAGACAAGGACTCCCGCTGGGATGCCTTGTTTGGCCAAGCTGTTCTCCAGCATCTCTTTCAGACTTAGATCAACACCTACCCTCCGTCCCAGGTTTTGATACCACACATCCTTGAAGGATATATGACCTACTTAGGCCTGTGATCCACAGCTCACTCTGAGGTCATCTCTCTGGCATCTCCAAGCTAGGGAGTCCCATATATGAAGACTACATTCCTTCTTGTTCCTGGAGATAATGTAGTTACTCACATGTAAAGGTGATCTCCGGGAACAGCAGGAATTTAGTCTTCACAACTCACCCACCTCCCCTAGGAGTTGTACTTTTCCTCCTCTTCTCCTTCTCTCCTTTTATCTCAGCTACAAACTTAATTGAGGAGGGAGAGCTGGAAAGATGGGAAGACAGCTATGCAGGCACAGTGGGATGCTCCCAAAGGCTTACCTCTTGGATGCTGGGGTGCGTTCCCGTGCAGGCTCTGTTGGTACCAATGTCACCCATATGTGAAGACTAAATTCCTGCTGTTCCCGGAAATCACCTGTTATAGGCGAGTAACTATGCTTTCACATATGGGTGAAGTTGGTACTGACGGAGCCTGCGTGGGAATGCTCCCCAGTGTCCAATTGGAAAGCCTTTGGGAGAACTCCACTGCACCTGCACGACTGCCTTCCTGCCTTCCCAATGCACTCTCTTCAGTTCTTCGTTTTCCGTGGAGCCAGCAGGAAGCAAATCTTGTCACCACAAAAAAATCTATTTTTGTGGATAGCGCCTCTGCCTTCCCGTCGACACCGGCACCCTCTAGGACATCGCTGGTTCCCTTATTTCCTTTCTTTATCTTCTTTTTTTATTTCTTTAAAAAAAATGACTTGGGCGTCAACGCCCTTTTCAAGCCTTAAGCCTACCATACTTTTCACACTGGAGAGTATGGAGAAACCAACTAGTGGTTTCAAAAAATGTTGTAATTGTGCCAGCACCATTTCGGTGACTGACACACATGACTGGTGTTTAAAATGCCTTAGCCCAGAGGGCTATTGCTGGCTGGAACTGTTTGTCCTACATTACCTTGTTGCTGCTCCCTGATACTGTCAGCTGGAGGAGGAGCTGGTGCCTGATGTCATTTCCTGGGCAGTTTAAAGATTGCTGCCCTGCCAACGTGAGTCAGGGCTATTGCTGGCTAGAACTGTTTGCTCTACATTACCTTGCTGCTGCTCCCAGATACCATTGGCTGGAGGAAGAGATGGTGCCTGATGTCATCTCCCAGGCAGTTTAAAGATCGCTGCCGCGCCATGGTACGCAGCCACGGGCGCAAGCCCTTCAGTGTGTGCCCGAAGGGGCATGACCAAAGGGGCATGTCCTGCCTCTTTGGAGCCTGGAGGAGCTCTACCGGGGTCTGAATAGGTAAGCGAAGGAAACGTGTGTCATCTTTGGCCAACATTGGAGTGGAGGAGTGGCCTAGTGGTTGGGGCAAGGTACCTCAGGCTGGAAGGTCAGGGGTTCAAATCCCACTAGAGGACAGCAACCTTGGGCTGGAAGGACTGGGGTTTCTAGTCCCACAGGTGCTCCTTGTGGTCTTGGGCAAGCCATTTAACCCTCCATTGCCCATGTTCCCTGTAAGTATTAGTTTGTGTGTCTCATATCACTCATGTTAAATGCATCCCCAATTGTGTTGTGACCACTTTGATTGAAGGATAAGTTGGTATACAAAACTGTCTAAATAAAAAAAGAAATAAAAATAAATAACATTAAGTCCATCAAGTTCATCGGGCCCATGGATCGGCATCTGCAGGTGTCTGTGGTTGGCGCGTCGGCTTCCGATATAGATTCTTTTGGAACCGTGAGTACTGCCTCAGTGGGGGATCCTTCTTCATTGGGTATTACCCCGCCTGACCAGGAAGGAAGTTTTGTGGCTGGTGCTCCTCCCGAGAATACAAGCCAGGAAGAAGCTTAGCCTACGTTCCCTCAGACTGATTCTACTCAGTTGAGTTGTGTGTCTTCTGATGTTGTCATGCCTAAGTCTCTACAGTTTTTGCTTCCTTCAGAGTCTATTTCTGTTCCTTCTGATATTTCCCTTTGTGACATCTGGGAGGTTGTATGGAATTGTCCTTGCGATCCTCTCTTTCTCAGATATCCCAGTTTTCCTTTGAAGTTGTAACCAAAATGACTGATCAAGATAATTCCTTGAAAGTTTGTATGGCCTCTATATGACAACGGCCAGGTCTTGGTTGCTCTATCTGTCCTTTCTTCTAATATTCGGGACAGTTCTACTCTTCATTATCAAATTGAGTCACTGGAGAATATAGCTAGGGCGAAGAATCTTAGTTTTACCAATTTTCCTTGTACCCATTATTTGACGCCAAACCTATTATTGCAGAAGTACATTAAAGAAATTTTGTTGTTGTCTGAAGTGGAGGCTATTAAATTTTCAGCAGCATATTATATCCCCCAAAAGGCCAAGATGCAGGTTTCTTCAGTGGCAGATGGTGTTCAGCTTTCTGAAGCTGAGACCTTAGATGTTTCAGCTTTTCTTGAGTCCTCAATTGATTTTATTCCTAAGCGTGCTACTTTAGTTGCGTCCTTCATGTCATTTGTGATGCAGTGGGTAATATAGAGCCTATGAAAGTTAATGAAAATGAGGAACTTACCTCAGATTTAGCTGTAGAGAGAAACTCAGTGCATGGAGAGACAGCTGAGCAGCAAAGGCTGTCAGCGCAAGAAAAGCCATTAAAGGTAGTTTTCCCTGTAACAGTTCTGACGCAGGAAGAAACAGAAAAGCTCATCAGGAGCACCTGTGTCCTAACTCTCACGTAACGTGCAGGGCAGGGAAGCATATAAGTTCCTGGTTAGAACCAGGAAGAGGAGGTGAAGAGAGAAGGAGGAGTAGTGCTGGTAAGAAGGAAGAACCAGGAAGTGAATGCAGAAGCAGAGCTCGAGAGAAAAAGGTTGGAGCAAGCAGTGCTGGGAAAGGCAATGCTCAAGGAAGCAGACCTGGAGAGAAACCAGGAGGGGCCAGCAGCTCAGGAGGACGGTATGAGCAACCAATGAGCACAGGTCAGCCCAGAGGAAGTTTACCGGCTGAAGGAAACTTCAAGCGTGGCTGCAAAGCAAGAAAAAGCTGGGAAGGAGACCAGGAGTTTGTTAGCTCTGAGCCTGACTGGAAAGCCAGGGAGAGAGTCCTCTACAACCCAGGAGCTAAAGCTAGAACCAAGGTAAAAAGGTGGGAGCCTTGTTCTTTTAAAGAAAGGTTTAAAAGCTCTGCATGTTTTAAAGGGCGTGGCCCTGAGTACAACGTTATAGCTGGAAGATATCCAAAACTTTCATTTGGTGAGGAAAACCAGCAAGGAGCCTTTCTCATACCAGGCAGATATAACCCTGGGCTTAAAGAACCCTTGGCAGGAAGGGATATTGGTATATCACAAGAGGCTGTGCCAGAATTCAGCACATGTGAAGAATGTGACTCAGATAGTTTGGGGAGTGAAGCTGAAGGGATGATATGGGAAAATAATAGCCATACTTCAGACCCCATTCCAATGGACTGTACCATATGTTTTTCGGATGACCTCACTTCTTTGTGTTAACTTTTAAGGAGAATAACTTTATGACAATAACAAAAGAAAAGAAGATATTTTCTGTTGCCATTTTTGTTCAATGCTGTGTTTTGTGTTGCATTTCTGAGAATGTCTGTTCGGGAAGGGTTATAAAACCCTAATTATTTACTTTACCACTTGACCAAAAGACTCTGTTTTAATACAAAGAGCAGAGCAAAACTTCAATAACCCTAGGCAGCCGCCTAAATAGGGTTAAAAAGGGCTCTATCATACGAGCCCCATCACACATTGGATGATAAAAATGTGGTCCTTAAAGATTATTTTCCTAAGAAGAATATATACTTTTGTGGTAGCCCTATTCAGATATTTCCTGATGTCTGTAGAACAATCCAGAAGCATAGGAAGGAATTTCTTAACTTTAAACCTCGTGTCTTGGCCTTAGGAGTGACATTTTTCTTGAAGTATCCTTGTACATGTTTGATTTCCTATCAGTCTGTTGATTATGTTTATTTTGACCCACAGCAACTTGAGGCGTTTTTGTCTGGGAGTAAATGTGCTTATTTTCTTTATGCTTTCCTGACCCTGTTAAAAGGGTATTGAAGTAGTAAATTGGGAGCTTGTTTTCTTTTTTTCTTTTGAAAGGATGTTCCTCTACCTGTAATGTTTTCTTGATGTTGTATTTCTTATCAGTAGTGGCCCTTGTGATGTGGACTTTATTGTATCTTGAACTTTATATTATTAAAGGTTTTTGAAATTGAAAAAAATGCCTCAGCCCAGACCATCAGCCAAAAGACTGTTCCCTCTGTCAGAAAATGACATAGAGAGGCTTGCAAAACTGGGCTTCTAAATTTGTAGCACTATTCGCTTCAGACACAGTATCGATGGCATCCACTTCATCAAGGGCCTCATCGTCCTCTCATGGATCTCAGGTATCTTCGAAGTCCAAGCATAAGGCCATATCAAAGTCTGATGGCACCATCAGGGGAAGACTCGCTCGAAGCACCATGACCCCTCGGGGGTTGCTTCGGAGGTGGATCGGCTTGCTAAACAGCCCCAGCAAGAGGCCCTGTCCTCCAAAGCCACCGAGGGGCCCCAGGATACTCCCGAGGCCTTGACCTCTGGAGAGCTACTGGTGCCATGCTCTGGGATAGTAGCACAAATAACTGTCACCGATACCCAGGCATTGACAACCTCGATAGACCAGCACATACTGGCCATCAAGTGCAGCTTGGCAGCCCCCCTTGCAGCCTCGGTACCAATAAAACCCTTGGCTACAAACACTACCTCATCAATACCACTTATGGTACCGACATTGACACCGGTTCCAACCATGGCGCCAGAGTTGCTGCCGATGGCATCAAAATCGCTTCCACCCATGCCTTCCCTTGAAACTCATACCGATACCAGTGTCAAGACCAAGCAGCTTACCGAAGCTGATACCTCAGAGCATTGGTACCGTTATCTAGCTTTGAGACACCAAGACCATTGGTACTTTACATCCTCTGATTCTAATTCCCCAATTTCGGATGTAGAATCGCTCAATTCCCAGGGACCCCAGGACCTACCTTCGGATCCTTACCCACCTCAACAGCGACGCATGTCACTTCCGGAAGACGTGTCCTTCCAGGAATTTATTTGAGACCTAGCCAAGGGTGCTCCCTATCATGGTGACATCGGAGAAGGAGCCAAGAGGGAAGAACTAGAGATCCTCCAATACCCAACAGCACCCAAGGAGGCAGCCACCTTACCCGTGCATCCTTCATGGCCTTATGCTCTGAATGTGGGAGACGCCTCTCATGGTCTCATCTCAGAGTCAACATCTTGATACTATATATTGTGTACCGGAGTGTCTTTGCTTCCAAAAGCCACAGCTTCCCCACCACTCCATGGTGGTGTAATCAGTGATGCGCTGAATCAAAAACTATAAAACTCACTCCTCTAATCCTCCAGGTAGGGAATTGAAAACTCTTGATGCCTTTGGGTGTTGTTGCTTTCAAGCATCAATGCTCTCGGCTAGGATTGACTCCTATATCCTCTATATGGGAATGTTCCTGAAGGAGGTCTCAAGGCCTTTGCCCCTCTCCTCCCAGATGACGAGAGGGCAGATTATCTTGCCCTAGTTAAGCATAGCCAAGATGTTTCAAAGTTTGTCAATAGAGCTACCTTCGATGCTTTTGAATGCACAAGCAGGGCCTCAGCAATATGCATCAGTGCTCATCGAATTGCATGGCTTCAGACCTCAGATCTTGAACAGTGGGTCCAACATAAGCTGGGCAACATACCTTGCACAGGGGAAAACCTCTTTGGCAAAGACTGGCAAAATAAGACCTCTCAATTATAGTCAGAAAATGCTATTCTAAAGAGACTCTCAAGAGTAACAGCTGACCCTGCTAGTAAAAAGATTCCTGCACAAAAGTCTTTCTACAATAATAAGAATAAATTCTTCTTTTCCTATCCTCCTGCTTCTCAGTATCAGGGTCAGGCCCAACAGAAGAGGCAGCAACCTCCTAAACAAAAGAAGCCACAGGTGGCTAAATCTCAACCAGCCCCCCAGCCACAGTCTGTGTCTGTTTTTTTTACTCTTTCCTAGAGAACATTGCCACCCTGCCTCTGGAGGACCCTCACCCCCTCCACATAGCAGACAGACTATGTCACTATGCCTACAGATGGCACCTCATCACCTCAGAGCAGTGGACACTCACCATAGTTCAGGAGGGCTACAGACTTCACCTGCAAACTCTGCCCCCCTTCACATTCAAGGGGGAATATCAAATGCAACCACCATAGAAGATGTCCCAACATCCCAACAGGGAGCGGGCTTCTACTCTCCCTACTTTCTCATTCCAAAGAAAAACAGAGAGTATAGGCCCATTCAACAGGTTTCTAGTCCATGAAAGGTTCACGATGATCTCTCTCGGGACTCTTCTACCCGACCTTCAGAGTCAGGGCTGGCTCTGTTCTCTAGATCTAAAAGAAGCCAATACACATATCCTCATCCATCCAGGACACAGGAAGTATCTACGCTTCACATTTCAGTGAAAACATTATCAATACAGAGTCCTTCCCTACGGACTCGCCTCTGCCCCAAGAGTCTTTACAAAGTGCATGGCGGTCATGGCTGCATATCTAAGAACTCTGGGGATATTTGTCTTCCCCTACTTAGATGACTGTCTAGTAAAGGCAGATACCTCCCAAAAGGTACTGCTTTCCTTGCATCATACCATTGCAGTACTACCACACTTGAGATTTGTCATAAACTTCCCAAAATCCCAGCTTACTCCAACTCAAAGACTAGAGTTTATTGGAACCCTACTGGACACCCGACAGTCCATGGCATTTCTGCCCCAGCTCCGTTGTGCCCGTCTGGGCGAACTAGCATCCCAGACACTCCTACAAGACTGACAGCCCGAGAGATGCTGCAGCTCCTTGGGCACATGGCCTCTACAGCATATGTCATTCCATATGCACGACTACTTATGCGGACAGCCCTGTGGACTCTGGCCTCCCAGTGGAAGCAGGCCTTGGGCCGTCTCCGGGACAGGATCCAAGTCACTGTTCGTTTAACCACATCCCTTCAGTTGTGTTGTTCTCCGGAAAACCAGCTCATAGGGTCACCTTTTCAAATGCCTCCACGTCAATGCACCCTGATGATGGATGCCTCCAAACTGTATTGGGGAGCCCATCTGGGCAGCCTGGCTACACAGGGGCTCTGGACAGTGCAGGAGTCACAACTCCAGATCAGTCTCCTGGAACTTTGGATTATCTCCAATGCCCTTCAGGTGTTCCAACACCACCTCACAGCACAACAGGTCCTAGTCAGGATGGACAATCAGGTTGCCATATTCTATGTGATCAAGCAGGGAGGAACAGGCTCTTGGGCTATCTGCAAGGAGGCGATACACCTGTGGCCTGGGCTTTTGCTCATCAGATCCACCTCCAAGTGGTATACAGACTGAGTCACATCCTTCTTCCCAACGAATGGTCTCTGCATCTGGACTCAATGTCCTATATCTTCCAGGCCTTGGGAACTCCAGATATATATAACTGTTTGCGACTCTGCAAAATGCCAGACTTCCTCACTTCTGCACAAGAACTCCGACATCTACCAACCAACAAGTGGATGCCTTCCATCTACACTGGGGTCAGGATCTGCTTTATGCATTCCCTCCCATACCCCTTATTCCCAAGACACTTTTCAAGCTTCAGTCCGAAGGGGCTCCATGATTCTCATAGCCCCTCATTGGCTGCGACAACCGTGGTTTCCGCTGCTACTGCATCTGACTCAGACTCATCCTCTGTGATTGGGATGTGTGCCAGACCTCCTCTCCCAGGACAACAGCTCACTACTCCATCCCAATCCGCAGTCTCTCCACCTCACAGCTTGGCTGCTGAGAGCATAGCTTTACAGGGCTTTGACCTTACTTAAGAGGTTAAGAAGATTTTTTTGGCTTCTAGAAAGCCCTCCACCAGATGCTCATACACTTTTAAGTGGCGTAGATTCTCCGTCTGGTGTTCCCAAAAGGATCTCAATCCCTTTTCTGCTCTAGTGGAGTTACTCCTCCAGTATCTTCTCTACCTGTCCTCGACAGGTCTAAAGACAAATTCAGTAAGAGTCCACCTTAGTGCCATTGTGTCCTCTCATCATCTACTCGATGGATAGCTCATCTCCACACAACTGCTAGTAATGCGTTTCATGAGAGGTCTCCTGCTGTCCAAACCTCCCATTAAGCCACTTCCTCTAACTTGGGACCTCAATGTCATTCTAGCGCAGCTTCTCAAGCCGCCCTTTGAACCATTAGCCACGACCTCACTTAAATTCCTCCCTTGGAAGGTGATCTTCCTAATGGCCCTCACTTCAGCTAGACATATTAGTGAGCTTCAGGCTTTGGTGGCAGATCCACCCTGTACCTGCTTCCACCATGACAAAGTAGTCTTATTTCGGACCCACCTACACTTTATGCCATAAGTGGTATCTCCCTTCCATCTAAACCTGTCAATTTACCTTCCAGTTTTCTTTCCTGAAATGCATGCCTCTAGAGCAGAGGCAACTCTGCACAACTCTTGACTGCAAGTTTGCATTGGCTTTTCCTCTGGGAACAAGCAGGAAATCAGTCCTCACATATGAGTGATGGCACGAATGGAGCCCTCATGGAAGCATCTCCCCAGCTTTCAAAGAAAGCCTTTGGGAGATGCCACCAAGCATGCGTGGTCCCCTTCCCATCCAAGGGCACCATCTTACTCAGTCTCCTTTTTTCCGCAGAGCCCACCAGACGTCGGTCTGCTTTCCCCTGAAAAAGTTGATTATTTTGCTATCTGAGTTTCATACTCTCCCTCCATTTGTGCACCAGTACTCTTCCTGCCACCCGAGCCTGCTGCTCTGGCATCGAGTCTCGGGTCCGTACTCATTTTTCGCCTTTTGGCACCTTCGCACCCTTTTTTCCAAATGGCAGCTCTGTGGGTCTTCGACCTCGCCGGGGTAATTTTTTCACCCATGGCTACCAATGGTTTTAAGAAGTGTGATCAGTGTACAAAGATTATGTCTCTTACCGATACACACGACTGCTGTCTACGCTGCCTCAGGCCAGACCACGACCCCATGGCCTGTGGTCTTTGTAAAAATATAATCTACCAAGACCCTTAAGAGCTGCTAGCAGCAGCATGACAAGTTTTTCCCCGGAGTCCCTGGCACTTCCGAAGGCCAAGGCCCCATCTAAAGCCTCGGACTCCCGTGGCACCCCCGCGGATCCTGGTCAATGCCATGGGCCTTCAGAAAGGCGGTCTCCCTCGAGGGAACACAGGAAGAAGAAACCCTTGAAGGCAGCATCCCTGGACTGTTCCGACAAGCCAGGTAAGTCCCAAGCCAGGTGCCCTAGTTCATGCTGCTCATATGAGGGCTTGGAGCGAGAGCGGCCTACCAAGGTTGCCCAGAACAAATTGCCCGGAGATTGGCCCTGGACACTCGAGACTATCCTCATTGAGAACTCCCCCTTGGGGGAACCAGTGCTGGGCCTGTGTTCCTCAGTGCCCATGCCGAGAGCTGCAGAGCCAATGGACTGGATTCAAAAATTACGGCCCTGGAGTGCAGTGTGTCTGCCTTCATGGACCTGCAGTGGGCATTGATGTCCAGCATAGCGGTTCCTCTGCCCAGACTACTGGGCCCTCGATGTTGAGGACGTCCCTGGACATCAAGCCAATCCTTGATGCCATACGACCGCAGTCGATCCTCGGCTGAGGTCTTGATCTGGGTCCCATTTGATGGGACCGAGGTCTTCCCTGGCTAGCATGCATGACACCAGCTGAGGGGCCTCTGAGGGACTGAGCTCATGCCTGGAGCCCCCAGGTCTCCCTCCCCTCTGCGATATTCCACTGGACCTGCCCCCAGGTCTTCCACTGCGATATTCCCTCGGACCTGTCCCGCTCCGAGTCTTGACACCGGTCCCCGCCCGTGGACATGGTGTTCCTTGACTTCGTGCAGGACATGTCAAAGGCTCTAGCATTCCCAATAGAATCGGAGGAGGACCCTCATACGGAAGAGCTAGAAATTCTCCAATATGAGACTCCACCGAGGGAATTGTTGACAGTACCCATTCCACCAATCCTGAATGGCTCATGCTCCACATTTGGGAAACACCATCTTCAGAGCCCATCATAAGCAAGTGGCTCGACTCAGTGTATCGGGTCTGCCGGAGCTCTGACTTCCAGAAGGCACAGCTGCCTCATGACTCCATGGTGGTGGAGTCAACCATGCGTCAGCTGAAGAGCCAGAAGACAAACTCCTCTGTGTCCCCGGGTAGGGAGGCCCATACCTTGGACACCCTTGGCAGAAAATGCTACCAGGGCACAATGCTGATTGGCCGGATCCAGGCCTTCCAGCTGTACATGGACATGTACCTGAGAGACCTGGCGAAGGAGCTCACTGGATTCTCGGCTGGTCTCTCTGAGGAACCTCTGCAGCTGTTCAGAAACCTGTCCAAAGCTGTCTGTGAGTGCTCCAAGTTTATGACTCGAGCAGCCTACGATGGCTTCAAGTCGGCAACTAGAGTAGCCGCAGTGGGCATTGGTGCCCGATGCCAAGCCTGGCTACAGTCTTCCGACCTAAAGCAATGGGTTCAGGACAAATTGGTCAATGTTTTATGCCAAGGGGAGAACCTTTTTGGCAAACCCATGTCAGAGAAAGCTGCTGAGTTGGAGACCGAACTCTTGACAAGGACCAAAAAGACTGCTACCCTTCCCCGACGGAAGGGCTCAGGGAAAAAGCCCTTTTACACAAGGAAAGGGGCTGCTTACAAAATACCCACATTTCCAAGGCTCCCCGGCAGGGTCAGCAAGCTAAGGGACGGGGCATGACCTTCATAAGCAGAAGGTTCCCAAGCCTCACAATTCGGCTCCAGCCCAGCCTGGGGTAAGCTTTTGACTTCTTGGGCATAGCCTCTCTACTCCAAGGAGGACAGCTGCCCACAAGGGGATGTCTAATTCACTATGTCCACAGGTGGACAACCATCACCACCGATTCCTGGGTGCTCCAGGTGGTCAGGGAGGGCTACCTCCTCCATTCTTCCCGGGAGATCATCCCAGGTCTGCCCTTCACTGGGATTTTCTCGCAGGCCTTTTTGAGGACAAGGCGGTGGAACCAGTACCCCAACATCTCAAAGACAAGGGGTTCTACTCCAGGTATTTCCTCATGCCAAAAAGGACAGATGGCTTAAGGCCCATCCTGGACCTGTGATACCTGAACAAGTTCCTGGTGAGGCAGAAGTTCAAGGTGCTGTGCCTTGGAACATTTCTGCTTTACCTCCAGCAGGGAGATTGGCTATTTGAAGGATGCTTATACTCACATCCTCATTCACACCAGCCACAAGCAGTACCTTCGCTTCATGGTGGGGGGAGGCCACTACCAGTACAGGGTACTACCCTTCAGCCTGGCATCCGCCCCAAGGGTCTTCAAATGCCTGGCAGTTGTGGTCGCTTACCTCTGTCTCCAGGGGGTATTCGTCTTCCCCTATCTGAACATCTGGCTTATAAAAGGAGGCATGGCTGCCGAGATGCAGCAAGCTATGGCTCACACCATCTACGTCCTACAACATCTGGGGTTCATAATAAACCATCCCAGTTTAACAGCTGCTCCTTGCGAAAAGACACATAAGGAGTTCACTGTAAAAGACAACTTGGAATCCATACTTTTATGTACACCCTAAATATCCTTTAGAGTGACCTCCTCCTCATTATCCCCAGCTGCTGGAAGATTCTCCCCTTCCAGAGAGAACACAGCAATTGGTTTTGGAATCAGAACAGAAGAAATAATAGCATTAACTGGGAAAGGTTCTTCAGATACAATAGTGGATGACAAGGGAAGACCTGGATGCAGTGGTGTGGTTCTTTCCCTGGAGCTAAGGGAAGCTCCATTCAGGGATACCAGGGTCGCCGGACAAGAAAGCACATGTCTATCCATAGGGCCTATCACTGTTCCTACCAGAGAAACAGTGGACCCACCTTCAAGGGGCCTTTGTTCTTCCTTTTTCCCATGGTGCTCTTCCCAAGACTGGTTGACTTGAAAACTAGGGTTATGGTATCGGATAAATCTGTTGTGTAGTTAAATTCACAAATATCTTCATGTTCTGCTATACATGCTAGTTATGTTAAGGATTTTCCTATATTGCATGCTAAAACTGAGGCCTTGGAAGAACACACTGAGGGTGCGGAATCTACGTTTGCTGAATTTTCCTTATACTCATTTGTTGTCTGCAGATATTTTGTTACAAAAATACTTCAAAGACATTTTGAATTTGACTACCCCAACTGAAATAGTACAAACTTATTATGTGCCAGTGAAGGTTCGAGAACCTCTTTCGGAGGAGGAGGGTGGGTTCGACTCCTTCACTACCCCAATTGTTAGTCAGAATTTAACACTTTTCTTAGAAGATTCTACTGATAATATCCCTAAAAGACAAACGTTAATTGTGACTTTGAGGTCCGAAGCTGCTGTTGTTGTTAAGTGCCGTCGAGTCGGAGTCGACTCATGGCGACCCTCTGGATAGCTATCCTAAATTGTGTTCGGTCTTCAGTCAGGCGGCTCATTGTTGACAGACTGGTACCCGTAGCTGCTGTTATTGTAGCGATCCATCTCATTGCTGGCCTTCCTCTTTTGCGTTGACCTTCTATCTTTCCAAGCATGATGTCTTTCTCTAATGATCTCTCTCTTCGCATGATGTGTCCGAAGTATGAAAGTCGAAGTCTTGTCATCTGAGCTTCTAAAGAAAGCTTAGGTTTGATCTCCTCTAGTACCGACTGGTTTGTTCTTCGGGCAGTCCATGGTATACACAGTATTCGCCGCCAGCACCATAATTCAAAGGCATCAATTTTCTTCCTGTCTGTCTTTTTCACTGTCCAGCTTTCACATCCATATGATGTTATTGAAAATACCATGGCATGAACAAGTCGAATCTTTGTATGGAGAGAGACATCTCTGCTCTTGAGAATCTTATCTAGGTCTTTCATAGCCATTCTGCCAAGAGCAATGCGTCGTCTGATTTCTTGACTGCTTGTTGCTTCTTTATTGATAGTTGATCCAAGTAGGTTAAAGTTGTTCACGATTTCAATTTCTTCTCCTTCAACGATGAACCTGTTGATTATGCCAGTTGTCATGATCTTTGTCTTCTTTACATTAAGGTGCAGGCCCATTTTGAGACTATGTTCTTTGATTGTGAGAAGCAAATGTTTCAGATCATCTTCACTTTCTGCCAGTAGTGTGGTATCATCAGCATAGCGAAGGTTGTTGATGAGTCTTCCACCAATCTTCACACCTCTGTTGTCTTCATACAATCTTGCTTCTCTGATGATTTGTTCTGCATATAAATTAAACAGGTAGGGGGAAAGTATGCAGCCTTGTCTTACACCTTTGCTTATTTTAAACCATTCTGTTTCTCCTTGTTCCGTTCGAACTGTTGCTTCTTGATCAATGTACAGATTGCGCAAGAGAACGATCAGGTGTTCTGGTATACCCATGCTTCTTAATGTGGCCCAGAGTTTCTCATGGTTTACACAGTCAAAAGCCTTGCTATAGTCGATAAAGCACAAATAGATATCCTTTTGGTATTCTTTAGTCTTTTCAAGGATCCATCTCACATCCGCAATGATGTCTCTCGTTCCTCGCCCTTTCCTGAACCCTGCTTGCACTTCAGATAGTTCTTGTTCTAGGTATGGCTGTAGTCTCTTTTGAATAATCTTCAGTAGAATCTTGCTGGCATGTGGGATCAGAGCGATTGTGCGATAATTTCCACAGTCAGTTGGATCACCTTTCTTTAGTATTGGTATAAACACAGATCTTTTCCAGTCAGTTGGCCATGATGTTGTCGTCCATATTTCTTGGCAGAGCCTTGTAAGTACGGTAACAGCTGCATCAGATTGCTGCAATACTTCTATGGGAATGCTATCAATGCCTGGTGCTTTGTTCTTTGATAAGTCTTTCAATGCTGCTTCAACTTCTTCTTTCATCACCAATGGTTCCTGATCATAAGGTATCGGTTGAAACGGCTGTTGGTCCACTTGATCTTTATCATATAAAAACTCTGTATATTCCTTCCACCTTTTCTTGATCTTCTCAGCATCATTCAACATAGAACCTTGAGCATCTTGTAACATTCCAATTCGAGGCTGGAACTTTTTCTTTAACTCTCGCAGCTTTAGGAAAGCTGATCTTGTTCTTCCTCTAATAGTTTCTGCTTCTATTTCCTTGCAAGTGTCATTGTAGTACTTTTCCTTGTCCTGTCTAGCTGCACGTTGGAAATCTCTGTTGAGTTCTGCGATTGTCTTTCTTTCTCCTTTGGCTTTAGCTTCTCTGCGTTTCTGGGCAATTTTCAGAGTTTCTTCCGTCATCCATTTTGGCCGTTTTTGTTTTTTCACCTTTTGTAGAGACTTCTCGCTTTCTTCCAGCACAACCTTCTTGATGTCATTCCATAACTCTTCCGGAGTTCTGTCATTTGTATCTAAAGCAGCAAATCGATTTTGCAGGCAGTCTTTAAATTCCAGTGGTATATTCTCAAGGTCATATTTTGCTGCATTCATGAGTGGTTTGCTCTTTTTCAACTTTAGCTTGAGTTTGCATACTAGTAGTTGATGATCTGTACCACAGTCAGCTCCAGGTTTTGTCTTTGTTGATGTTACAGAGCTTTTCCATCGTTGACTTCCACAGATGTAGTCAATTTGATTTTTATACAATCCATTGGGTGAAGTCCATGTGTACAGTCGCCGCTTGTGTTGCTGGAAGAAGGTGTTTGAGATGAATAGATCATTGGTCTTGCAGAATTCTATCAATCTTTCTCCAGCTTCATTTCTGTTGCCAAGTCCATATTTTCCAACTACTTTGCCTTCTTCTTTGTTGCCAACTTTTGCGTTCCAGTCACCCATGACTATCAGGATATCCTGTTTGCATGTTCTGTCAATTTCAGCTTGTACTTGTTCATAGAACTCTTCAATTTCATTCTCTTCTGCAGCTGTTGTTGGGGCATATACTTGAATTATAGTTGTGTTGATAGGCAATCCTCGCAGACGAATAGAGATTAAGCGTTCGCTGACTGCATTGTATTTCATTACAGTTCTTGCAAGTTTCTTCTTTATTATAAGTGCAACACCATTTCTTCTTTGTCTTTCATTTCCAGCATAGTAGACCATGTGATCATCTGATGCAAAGTGCCCCATGCCAGTCCATTTCAGTTCGCTGACACCCAACAGATCAAGTTGTACACGTTCCATTTCATTCTTGACCACCTCCAACTTCCCTTGGTTCATGCTTCGTACGTTCCATGTTCCAATGTGTAAGACATCTTTACAGCTTCTGACTCTCATTTCATGCGCAGCTACATCAGCAGTCAGACTTCCCGAGGGCTTTGATCCAACCACATCATAAATGCTGGCTTTACTCTGAAAAGTCTTCAGCTCTTCCCCAGTAGCTAGTTGAGTGCCTTCCGACCTGGGAGTCTCATCTTCCAGCACCATAGCACAATTTGTTTTGTTGTAACTATCCATTGGGTTTTCATGGCAAGATACAGAAGTAGATTGCCGGGCCTTCCTTCTGCGCAGTTTAAGTTTGGTGTTGTTGCCGTTGTCACAGAAATGTGATCCTCCGCCGTCAACACTATCCCATTCTGCTGCTGCCCAGATGGGTGGTTTGTCTTCGTCTGGCACCTCAGCTGAGACCTGTCCATCTTGGGAGACCCTGCCAGTAGTTAAACTACCGATAGTTTAGCTCTCAGCATCACTGATGCACGCAAGCCCTCACAGCACGACAAGCTGCAAACCAAGTGAGAGCCGAAGCTGCTAAAGTCAGTATTTTGAGATTGTTTTTTAAGCATAAAGATGTTTTGTTTTGTAGTCAGCCTCTGCAAATTTTTTCAGATGTTAGTCGGGCTACTCAGGTCCACCGGAAACAGTTTTTGCAATTGAAGAATTGCATGCTGGCTTTGGGTGCAACATTTTATTTGAAGTTTTGCAGGGACAAATGTTTACCTTTATAGACGTTACTCAACTGGAAAATTTCTTAGTGGATCAGCAGTAAGGAGTCTCAGTTTGGGTTTTGGGATGTTTGGTGTTTGTATTCTCTATAATAGCAAATTTACTGCCTTATTTCCTGCTTTTTTCTTAGATTTAACTGCAACATAGTTTCTTGATGTGGGCTTGAACATCTGATTTCTTTTTCATTTGTGTGTGTAATTGCTGTGATGTGGGGTTTAAAGGGTTTTTTTGGTGGTTTTTTTCTGGTGTATTGTATTTTTGAAGAAAATTCAATAAACATAATGAACTAAAAAGAAAGATAAATAAATAAATAAACCACCCCAAGCCCATCTTCTCCTGACACAGGGTCTGGAGTTCATAGGGGCAAAACTATTACACGGTCCAGACAAAGGCCTTCCTTCTCCTGGATCGGTCCGATTGTCTCAGGGCATTGGCCACAGACATGCAAAACTGTCTCTCGGTATCTTCCCTGCTTCTGCTGCGCCTACTCGGCCACATGGCGGTCACACCTGTCTGCACATGAGGGTTGCCCAGTGGTGCATTCGAGACCAGTGGACATGGGCCATGGGCCAGCTCTAAGACATAGTCTTAGTGACCCAGCAGCTAGCAGACTCCCTGATGTGGTGGCAAAATCTGCAACACCTCCTGGCGGACATGCCCTTTTAAGTCCTGAGCCCTTTAAGGGTCCTCACGATGGACGCCTCCCTGCTGGTATGAGAAGCCCACTGCAAGGAACTTCGCACCCAGAGCAGCTGGTCACAGGCTGAGGGCAGCCAGCAGATCAACCTCCTGGAGCTCTGGGCAATATATCTAGCGCTACAAGCTTTTCACCACAGTCTGAGACACCAACTGGTGCTGATCCAAACAGACAACCAAGTGGCAATGTTCTGCATGAACAAGCCAGGGGCACAGGGTCTTGCATCCTTTGCCGCAAGGCGATGACACTCTGCTCTTACTCACGTCATCAAGGAATGCTCCTACAGGCGGTGTATCTGCCAGGCCAGGACAATACCCTGACAGACAAACTGAGCAGGGTCCTCCAACCGCACGAGTGGCAGCTGGATCCCAGAGTGGCCACCCGGCTCTTCCCACTCTGAGGGACCCCCGCAGGTGGACCTTTTCACCAGTCCAGACAACTACCAGTTGCCCTGCTTCTGTTCCCGTCAGCCCCACCTGGGCCGGGTAGCAGCAGATGCATTCCTCATCTCATGGTCAGAAGGCCTCATGTATGCCTTCCTACCCATACAATTGATTACCAAGACCCTCTTCAAGGTACTTTGTGACAGAGCATCGCGGATCCTGGTGGCTCCCCAGTGGCCCAGGAAGCCATGGTTCCCGCTACTCCTTCGGCTGTCTAGAGGCACCGCCCACCCCCCCCCCCCCCCCGGGGAGTATCCCGGGGTCTCAGGAAGAGAGCTGTCTGCTGCACCTCAACCTGGTTCCCTATCACTGACAGCATGGCTGCTGAAAGGGTAGTCTTAGCCTCTTTCAACCTCTCACGGAAAGTGAAGGAGATCCTATTGGCTTCCCATAAGGTTTACACTAGGAGAGCTAATGCCTTCAAATGGTGCAGGATCTCAGTGTGGTGCGCGGAACAAAGGGTGAACCCATTCTCCTGCCCAGTGCAGCTGGTGCTGCAGTATCTTCTCCATCTCTTGGAATCTGGGCTCAAATCAACTCTGTCAGAGTGAACCTCGGTGCCCTGGCAGCACACCTCCACCCTGTTGAGGGTAAGTCCCTCTTGGCTCAGCCTCTGGTGACCCGCTTTCTGAGGGGGCTCCTGCTGTCAAAACCTCCCGTCTGCCCTCTGGTGATGGAGTGGGACCTCAATATTGTGCTGTCACAGTTCACCTGCTCACCCTTTGAGCCCCTGGCAACCTGCCACCTCTGATATTTCTCATGGAAAGTTGTGTTCCTGGTGGTGCTTACCTCTGCTCGTAGGGTCAGTGAGCTCCAAGTCTTGGTGGCAGAGGCGCCATACACAAGGTTCTACAAGAATAGGATTGTGCTATGCACACATTGCAAATTCCTGCCAAAGGTGATGTGCTCCTTCCACCTCAACCAAGAGGTGGTGCTACCCACCTTCTTCCCAAGGCCTCACTCCAGCAAGACAGAGACAATCCTTCACACCTTGGACTGTAAGAGGGCCCTATTCTTCTACATTCCATGTACCCAGAGCCACCGCAAAGCTTCTCAGCCTTTTGTTTTCTACGACCCCAGTCGGCTGGGGGAGGCAGTGACCAAGTGGACATTGTCCACCTGCGTGATGGACTGCATCACCCTTGTCTATGAGTAGGCTGTGCTCACGTTGGATGGTCGGGTCCCGGCACACAGTGTCAGGGCCATGGTGGCCTCTGTGGCAAACCTGCTCTTCGTCCCGATGTTGGACATCTGCTGGGCCACCACCTGGTCTTCAGTCCATATCTTCACAGCTCATTACTACCGGGAGAGGGAGTCCCAACAGGACAGTGCCTTCAACCAGGCTGTAATCCGTAATCTTTTTGGGGTCTAGTCAACTCCTACCCTCCAACCCTTCTGTGTTTAAGTTACCAGAACATTGGTTCCCATCGGACACACGGGTCCTGCTGCAGTCTGTATCTACGGACTCAATTGCTGCTGCTCACAGCTCCCCTTGAGGGTGACCATGTTTTTTTCTTACGGGCTTTAGGTAGCCTGTAGCTAGGGAGTTCCATATGTGAGGACTGACTTCCTGCTTGTTCCTGGAGAAAGCATAGTTACTCACCTGTAGCAGGTGTTGTCCAGGGACAGCAGGAATCAGTCCTCACAACCCTCCCTCCTCCCCTTGGAGTTGCTGTATATATGTATCTTTTGCCATCTTCTTTTATCAGCTAGCTAAGTCATCTGATTGAGCAAGATGGCATCCTTTGGTGGGAAGGAGATCATGCCTGAGTGGTGGCATCTCCCAAATGCTTTCTTTGAAAGCTGGGGAGATGCTTCTGCGAGTGCTCCATTGGTGCCGATACCCATATGTGAGGACTGATTCCTGCTGTCCCCGGAGAACATCTGTTACAGGTGAGTAGCTACACTTTATCTTCAAAGGACTCAGGGTCATCGTAAAGCCTTGCAGCGGTTCATTTCATTTGACCCCAGTCACCTGAGATTACCTGTTTCTAAGCATAGACTCTACAGATGGATAGCGGACTGCATCTCATTTGCCCATGGCAAAGCAGGACTCTCCCTGGAAGAGCAACCACTGCTCACAACGTTCGCGCCATGGCCACTTCGATGGCAAACCTATGCTCAGTAGCCATCGACGAAATTTGCAAAGCAGCAACTTGGTCTTCTGTCCATACCTTTGCTGCCCATTATTGTCTGGACAAGGACTCCCATTGGGATGCCACGTTTGGTCAGGCTGTACTCCAGCACCTCTTTCAGACTTAGATGCAACTCCTACCCTCCGTCCTGGACTGAAGATACCAGAAATCCATGTGGGATCCATGACCTCCTCATGCCTATTCCAAGACGAACCTCTACCGGTTCTGAGGTCACCATCTGGCATCTGGGAGCTAGAGAGTCTCATATTTGAAGACTACATTCCTGCTTGTTCCTGGAGATAGCGTAGTTACTTATCTGTAACAGGTGATCTCTGGGAACTGCAGGAATTTAGTCTTCACAACACGCCCTCTTCCCCTAGGAGTTATAGGGTTTCATTTACTCTTTTTTCTCAGCTACAAACTTAGCTGAAGAGAGGGAATTAGGAAGGAGGGAAGGCAGGTGCAGTGGTGTGCTCCCAAAAGCTTTCCAATTGGACACTGGGGGAGAATTCCTGCACAGGCTCCGTTGGTGCTGATGTCACCCATATGTGAAGACTAAATTCCTGCTGTTCTCGGAGATCACCTGTTACAGGTAGGCAACTATGCTATCCCTGCCATCCAGTTATATCCGGGTGCCACCCCCTGCTCCACTGCTAGAATGCCCTGATGGTAGCTGGCTATCATCGGAGCTCCTAGCAATGGCACCCACACATATTCAGTGGCAGTAACTGCATTAATGCCGCAGAATATCTCGGTCAACACAATTAATCACTTTGAATATCGAGCCCAAAGTCCATGCAAGGGGAGACGAGGAATCCAAGTAGCTTTGCCAAATGACCATGTACACTTTCCATTTTTTATCAGAATTTTTCATCAGCCCATATTCCAACCAAGCCTGCTCATGCAGGAAGTTTCTCCAGGCCCAAAAAAACGGTGGGTCTGATAAGTCCCACTTCAAAAACACACACTCTTCCCCACCAGACATGCTTCCCTTGCAAAGGTCCTATTGTCTATTCTGTCAAACACATTCACTCATAGTCAGATGTACAGTCACCCCCAAACCCTGCTCAAGAAGCTGAATGCTTTTCTCCAGAAATTTCCACATTCTTACATTGCCACTACTGGTGCCCCAAGGTGCTTGGGGAGCCAACGCACTTGACACAGGCCAAGATTATGGCAATCTGGGCTCTTTGCAGCTGCACCTGGAAAAATGTGCTTGAAATATATACTTATATTGTATCTCTCTTAAAGAGCTGTTCACTATCGACCCTGGAATCTGTGCCATGGTCTGTGTCAACTATTTGGCATGGAGCCACTTCCCCAAGTCATTATTTCATCTGGTTACCATTTGAACTGGCTCCTTAATATGTGCGATCTCCAACAGGGCCTTGTATAAACTAAAGATTTAGGGTGCTCCCAGACTTCCATTTGGAAAAAGGAAGCTGTTTTACCAGCTATGTCATCTGTTAGGACGTCCCCTTTGAGAGACCGAACATAATGTTTAAATTACATATAAGTAAATTGATCCAGATCTCCTAATTCATATTCCTGCTATGGCTCAGTTAAGGGCAACATCTCTCCTCTGGCTTCTAACACCCCTGCTAGGTCCGTCAGGCCCTTTTCCTTCCATTTTTGGAAAGCGTTAGAAGTGAGATCTGGCTCAAAATCCACATTTCCATGAATGGGAAGAATCAAGGAAATCTCTGAGTCTTGAAGCCACAAGGTACATTCAAATTTCCATCCATAGTGCACTGGTTTCACTAACATGCTCCTCCACACATTTACCCCTACAGCCCCCACCCCCGCCTGCTAAACCAAGTATCCAAGGGGGAAATCAAGGCCTTCTCTAGCTCCATTGCAGAATAATGAGAGGTCCCATATAGCCAGTTATAAACATACCTCTGAATACAATCCATATTAGATAATTCAAAATCTAGTAAGACTATCCCCTTTGTGTCTACCGGCATTTCAAAAACTCCAATTTTATCCTTGCCTTCCCACCCTTCCAAAGGAACTTATATAATAATGTATCCATATGCAGCAGGTCCTGGCACAATAAATGAAGAAAGATCTGCACTACGTATAATAATTTGGGAAGAAGGGCCATCTTGAACAGCCCCACCCTCCACAATAATGAAAGGGGAAGGTGGCCCCATTTCTCAGATTTATCCTTCATAAAGCTGATAATAAGATCCACATTGATCCTATAAATATCCTGGATCTGAAACCGTGCCCACAGATCTTTGATAGCTACATGCTCCTGGATTCGGCGCAGCAAGGGGTCCAATTATAATATGAACAGCAAAGGGGAAAGTGGACACCCCTGATGGGGTACTTCTCTGAAGAAGGAATGGTTGGGAAAGGAGCCCATTCACCAACACTGAAGCAGTCAGGTTAGAGTACAGTTATTGCACTGCCTGGAGAAACATCTTGGATACACCATAATGAGGCAATACAGCCATTAAATAAGCCCATCCCATTAAATGCTTTCAGCATCAAAACTGACTAACATAGACCAGGCACTCCCAGCACTGCCCTCTATTAAGAGTATAAGCTTTTGTAAATTAAAGACCAGGTACCACTCTTTTACAGACCCCACTTGCCCTTCCCAAACAAGGTCAGGTATCATGCCGGCCAACATGTCTGGCAGAACTTGGCCAGAATCTTGTAGTCAAAATTTTACATATTGGCCAATACAAGACTGGCTCCTGAGGATCCTTTCCTGGCTTGGGCAGCACAATTATGATCACATGGTTCTCCCCCTCCTAAGAGCTGGTCATATACTACACATAAGGAGAGACATAATTTGTCCTTTAACATAGAAACATAGAAAAATGATGACAGAAAAAGACCACATGACCTATCTAGTCTGTCCTTCCATATCAACAACTACAACAGTCCCCTTTAGAGATCCTCTGTGTTTGTGCTTTTTTGAATTCAGATACTGTCCTCAACTCTACCACCTCCACTGGGAGGCTATTGCACGGATCCACCAGTCTTTCCATAAAGAAATATTTCCGCATATCACTCCTGAATATATCCCCTTTCACCTTCATCCCATGTCCCCTTGTAGCAGAACTTACTTTCAATCGAATGAGGCTCTCCTCCTGTGCATTTATGCCATGGAGGTATTTAAACGTCTCAATCATATCACCTCTATCCTGCCTTTCCTCTAAGGTGTACATATTAAGATCCTTAAGTCTGTCCTCATATGCTTTATAATGAAGACCATTAACCATTTTAGTAGCCACCCTCTGTACTGACTCCATCCTGTTTATATCCTTTTCAAGGTGCAGTCTTCAGAATTGCACACAATACTCCAAATAAGGTCTCACCAAAGACTTATTCGGAGGCACTATCACTTACTTTTTTCTGCTAGCCATTCCTCTCTGTATGCACCCAAGCATCCTTCTAGCTTTTGCTGTCACCTTTTCTACCTGTTTAGCTACTTTAAGATCATCAGACAAAACCAAGCCTAGGTCCCCGCTCTTCTTTAGTTGAGAAAAGTACTTCACCCCCTATACTATATTGCTCCCTTGGATTGCTGCAGCTCAAATGCATGACCTTGCATTTCTTAACATTAAATCCCATCTGCCAAATTCTAGATCATTTTTCAAGCTTAGCTAGATCCCTCCTCATGTTATCTACACCTTCTTGGGTGTCTACTATATTTCAGATTTTTGTATCATCCGCAAAGAGGCAAACCTTACCCGACAGCCCTTCCGCTATATCACTAACAAAGATGTTAAAAAGAATCGGACCAAGGACAGATGCCTGGGGCACACCACTGGTAACTTCCTTCTCCTCAGAGTGAACTCCATTTACCTGTACTCTTTGTCGCCTCCCACTCAACCAATTTCTAACCCAAACTGTAACTTTAGGGTCCATCCCTAGGGTGCCCAGTTTGTTTATAAGTCGCCTGTAAGGAACGGTGTCAAAGGCTTTACTGAAATATAAATACACCATATCTAGGGCTCTCCCTCGGTCCAACTCCCTGGTCACCCGGTCAAAGAAATCAATCAGATTTGTCTGACAGGACCTGCCTCTGGTGAATCCGTGCTGCCTGTAATCCGCTGGACTCCAGAAACCTCACTATTTTCTCTTTCAGCAGTGTTTCCAATAATTTACTCACCACCAAAGTTAAACTAACCGGCCTGTAGTTTTCAACCACATCCTTACTTCCGCTTTTTTGTAAAGGCATCACATGAGCCTCTCTCCAGTCCTTTGGCACCACTCCCAACCCCAATGAGGCATTAAAAAGGTCAGTCAGTGGAACTGCTAGAATGTCCCCAAGTTCCCTCAGTATTCTAGGGTGTATCCCATCCGGTTCCATCACTTTGTCTACTTTAAGTTTAGCTAGTTTCTCCCGAACCCAGTCTTCTGAAAATCATTCAAGATGCCCCTTGCTTCTGTTTCTGTTTGTGGGTGTTTTTTGAGGTCCTGTTCCTGGTTCTTCATCTGTGTACACAGAACAGAAATATTTGTTAAGCAATTCCGCTTTATCCTCAGCTTCTACATATTCCTCCTCTTCACCCTTGAGTCTGACAATACCACTTTTGCCCTTCCTCTTCTCACTAACATATCTGAAAAATGTCTTATCCCCCCATTTTATTGCATTGGCTATTTCCTCCTCTTTTTGAATCTTTGCTTTCCTGACTACTTTGCTAGCTTCTCTAAGTTTTTCCAAATATAGATGCCTGTCTTCCTCTCTCTGTGATCTCTTGTATTTCATGAAGGCCTCTCTCTTTTTCTTCACCTTTTCAGCTACTTCTTTATAAAGCCATAGCAGTCTCCTTTCCCTTTTTACCTTTATTTACCATTTTAACAGAAAGGTTGGTTGCCCTTAAAATATCCCCTTTCAGATTTGCCCACTGTTTTTCTACATTCCCAGCTGTTCCCATCCCGCTAATGACTCCCTGCGGTATTGGCCCATCTTGGCAAATTTAGTTTTCCTAAAGTCTAAGACCCTCACTTTTGAATGGATTCTAACAGCTCTAGTCCTAATACTGAACCACACAATCTGGTGATCACTGAATGTAAAATGATCTCCCTCTATAACATCAGAAACACTTTCACCATTGGTAAGCACCAAATCCAGTATGGCCCCTCCCATGTGTGGGGTCTGTTACCAATTGCCTGAATAGTTCTCCCTGTAGAGAATCCAGAATCTCCTTACTTCTAGATGATACTGCAGCAGGAATGTGCCAATCAACACCTGGCATATTGATATCCCCTATCAGTAGCACTTCTCCATTCCTAGCAATGCTGCGTATGTCTTCAATTAACTCTCTGTCCACCTCTTCCTCTTATGAGGGTGGTCTGTATATCACGCCAATGCAAATAGATTTCTCTTTCCCTCTTTCTAGTTTAACTCACAGTGCCTCCTCTCTCCCTTTTAAGCTCTGTAATTCCATCATATATATTTCACTATCATATCCATCTGGACCAGGTGTCTTATAAAATGCTTTATCACCCACTGTACTTCTGCAGTAATTGGAGCATTTAATAATTCTTGTTGCTGCACTGATACCTTGGGGACATTTCCTCTGGCAGATATTTTTGTCCTTCTCCTTGGCATACAAATTCTGATAGAATTGCCCCAATGTCCCACCAATCTCCTCCATCTTAATAGTATCTATACCCTGCAGGTTTCTCATAGCTGCTATAAATTTAGGTTCTGACCACTCCTTTATCAAAGAAGACAACAGTTTCCCTGTTTTGTCCCCAAACTGGTAGCACTGCAATTTCTAGTACAATAGTGATTTTTGTGCTCTTTGATGGATTAGTGAGTTTTACCTTTATCAGCTTGAATGAAAGTTCCTCCTGTACTTAAGCCCCAGCAGCCAGCACTTTGCGGAGGGCCAACACGTGCTTCTCCAGCCACAAAAGGGCCTGATCCCTAGTTCTTCTCCTAATCACAAGGCTATTACTGCTCCTCTTAGCCCCACATTTGTGGTTTCCTGGAAAAGCCAGGAGTCATCTTACACTTTTTAAACTGTTTGTATTCCTCCCACTGCTCCATTAACCGGAAATCTCCAAGAGTGCACTTCCCCTTCCCCTCTCCCCAGGACATCTCCACCCAAATGAACACAGGGTCCACGACCTCCAAGGTTCCAATTTCTGTCTTCCTAGCTGCAGAAAACATTCTGCTAGATACAAGTAAATAATCTATTTGAGATCCCAAGCCATGCTAATCAACGCCAGATCTATACGCAACAAGACCCACATCATACATGATATCCTCACAGATGCAAAACCTGATATTCTATGCATCACGGAAACATGGATCATGGACACGGACTCAGTTATCACCAACCAAATTTGTAAACCTGGTTACAAGATCTACAATTGTCCCCGCTCCAAGAAAAGAGGAGGAGGAGTGATCATCATGGCCAAGACCTCCTTACTCCTAGCAAACACTTCTCAAAGCAATGACGACGGAATTGACATGCTCAGAATAGAAAACAAAACTATATCTATCTGTCTGATCTACAGAGCCCCCTCATCCCCATACGAAACTCTGGCTTCCGCACTGGAAATCATCACTACCACAGCAAGCAAAAAGTACCAGATCATCCTAGGCGATCTAAACCTAGCATCAGTACCACCAGCTCAAGCAGGAATATTCCATGAAGCCATGGAACAACTTGGTTATGAGCAAATAATCAGTGATGCCACACATTCCAAAGGCAACACCCTGGACATGGTGTTTCTACCTACCAAACTCAATGGTCTTCAAAAACCCAAGATACATATAACCCCAGTGCCTTGGTCGGACCATCACCAAATTGAATTCACATTGCTTCTACCCACCATGCGAGAACATGCTACACGCATCCCTCCTACAAACCTTCGGAGGAGATTCCAAAAATACAACAAGGAATCACTAATAACATCCATAGCCACACATATGAATCCGGAACAAGGCGACCTGGAGATTCTGGTAAACCAATGGAACTCAGGTATTGAAGCAATCTCAATACCAACCTGGTCACCCCTAAGTACCTCATCCAGAAACAGGAATGAACCATGGTACACCCCCACCCTCCGCGAACTAAAGAAGCACCTGCGGAACCAAGAAAGGAAATGGAGAAGGCACAAAACTGAGGAGCATAGGATGGAATACATCAAACTTCTTGCAGCTTACAAGAGTGAAATTAACCTGGCAAAGAAAACTCGCCACTCCAACACGCTTAATAAGGCCCTCAACCGACCCAGGGAACTATTTGCATTGGTTGAATCTCTCACGAAGAATAATCAAGAATCTAATACAAATGGGTCAATGACAGCCCAAAAGTTGGCAAACCATTATGCCAACAAGCTAAACCCTCCAACCAGAAACATGAACCCTCAAGCGCCTGAACCCCCCACCCAAGACCTGTCTATGAGCTCCACCCTGCAAACAACCAACACCTCGGAAGGAACTACCCAGTACCAAGAATGGTCCACCTTCAGGAGCATAGCAGGCAAGCAAATCATGAACATAATCTCCGGCTTAAGAACCACCACCTCCCCACTCGACCCATGCCCAGCTTCCTGGGTCAAGGACATAAAACAGGAAGTTGCCCAATTCGTCACCCACATAGTGAACCAATCACTATCGCAGGGGCTAATGCCAACGCAACTCAAAAAATCCATCATCCGACCCATACTGAAGAACAAGACCCTCAACAAGAGTGATCCTACATCCTTCCGCCCAGTATCAAGCATATCCTTCCTTGCCAAGATCACTGAAAAGGCAGTGCAACAACAACTGCAAGACCACATCGATGACAACAACGCCTTCGACGTCCACCAGTACGGCTTCCGGCAGCATCATGGTGTAGAAACCCTCCTCTTAGCCCTACTGGACAAACTACTTAAAGGTCTGGAAGAAAAACAAAATGTACATGCTCATTTTCATAGACATATCAGCTGCCTTTGATACTGTACATCACCCCACACTACTAAACAGACTCGCGACAATAGGCCTTAAAGGCACCCCTCTGAAATGGTTCTCCTCCTACATATCCGGCAGAATGCAGCAAGTCCACTTCAACAACGAAATGGCCTCACCATTCCCTCAAACCCAAGGCATACCGCAAGGCTCGGCCCTGTCTTCCCTCCTGTTCAACCTTTATCTTCGACCAGCCTGTAAAATATTCCAGGATCACATGATCAGTTATCACATCTATGCTGACGACCTAATGCTATATACTCAACTTGATGTCGACAACCCGAATCTCAGCCAACTGGAGAAATGCCTCAGTGAGCTTCAAACCTGGTTGCAACAAAATAATATGTCCATAAATCACAAAAAAACGGAAGTGATGTGCATGTCCAGAAAAACTGACTTCAACCCACCACCAACAGTCACCTTGAACAATATTGTCTACGCCACAAAGAACGAAATAAGATACCTAGGCGTGACACTGGATTGCCACCTGAAGTTGGAAAAGCATCTCCGAATTACCAATCGAGCCATTTTCCACAAGCTAAAAATCATGCAACCACTACGTAACATCATAGATCACTCTGACTTCAGGACCGTAGCACAAGCCCTCATCATTCCTCATCTGGACTATTGCAACGCCATACTACAGGGTCTGCCTAAAAAAACCCCTCAATATCCTGCAAATGGCGCAAAATGTGGCAGCTAGAATCATCATGGGGATCGGCCTGAAGGATCATATCACACCAATACTAATAGACCTACATTGGCTCCCAATCACTGCACGCATACAATATAAAATCATTATCACCGCATTCAAGCTCATTCATAATATAGCACCCTCTTACCTCAGCACCCTTATCACCCTACAGCCAAATAACAGAAGCAGATCTCCAAACCTCAATACCCTCCTGATCCCGGGGAGCCTGAGATCTGTCAAAACAAATACCAGCAACCGAGCATTTTCATTTATAGCGCCTCTGCTATGGAACCAACTACCATGCGAACTGAGAGCAAACAGTGACTTGTTGGACTTCAGAAAAAAACTTAAGACTCATCTTTTCCAGATGCATTTCTATCCTGCCTAATCACCATGTACTCACACTGGGTCACAACAGGCACAAAGAAAGAACTCCGTGTTATAGCCAACAATAGACCCAGCGATATGTAAATATGTATATACATGTGAAATTACTAGCCTGCAATCAAATGTGAATCATATAATTCGTGTGATACGATTTGTACTTTTCCACTAAATCATGATGTATGTTTTAATACCTGGCCTGTACAGCCGCACTTTTATGTATAGCAAACCGCTGCTGATCGCTGGAAGTAGCGGAATACAAGTGTACACTAAATAAATAAATAAATAAAAATAAATAAATGTGCTCCAGAGAAATGTGCGAAATCATGCTCTTGTGGGTGAAAACCCCTCCAGGCATCATGAAAATCTAGCATCTTGCCAAATTGTTGCAAACCAGAGGCCTGACGGAAGAGTCTATGGAGGCTCCCAGAGTTGTCAACTTCCAGATCCCATACCATTTTTAAATCCCTCCAACTACAATAGAGTATTTAGAAAAAGACCTCCAATATCTGGATTATTTTCTCCAAGAATCTAAGGCAGGGGTCTCCAAATCCAGTCCTGGAGGGCCGCAAACCAGTCAGGTTTTCACGATATCCTTAATGAATATGCATGAGATATATTTATTAAGATAACTTCAAATACAATGGGGGCAGTGCATGCAAATATGTCCCATGCATATTCATTAGGGATATCCCAAAAACCTGGCAGGGAGTGCGGCCCTCCAAGACTGGTTTGGAGACCCCTGATCTAGGGTCATAGACAGTAGGGGCATATAGATTACAAACTTCCACTGGTATCTCAAACAGTTTCCCCATTATTTAGTTATTTATTTAACCAGACTTCTGTACCGCCTTATCCTTTAATCAAAGTGGTTTACATTGGAAACATAAACGTAAACTGATTACAAAGAACTTGGATCAAGAGGTTGGCATACAGGGTGCTTAACAAGGTATAAACTATTTACAATTGGCTTAACTTATTTACAGTTGGATCATGCTATTTATAGTTTGGGTGGGTTATTAGAAAGCAGTTCTACTGGTCTGGCAGGTTCGAGGCAAGGGAGTCCTGTGCAATTGTTGGACTATGTGACGCTTCCGTAGTGTTCCACGAACAGAAGTGTCTTGAGTGTCTTGAGTTTCTTTCTGAAGTTTTTGATATCTCCGGAAGCTCGCATTTCATCAGGAAGAGTGTTCCATAAGTAGTGGGCTGCTAGGGAGAAGGCTCTTTTGGAAGTGGTTTGTTTGCTTTTCTGGTAATCTGTGGGCACATTGATCATATGTTTGTTATTGTTTCTCCCGGGGTGGGTGCTGGTGTCTCTTGTGACCAAGTCCTCTAGGATATCTGCTGAAGAGTGGTGCAGGATTTTGAAAATATTCAATATTGCCTTGAACTTGGCGCGAACTTGGATTGGGAGCCAGTGTAGTTGACATAATACAGGTATGATGTTGTCTGTCTTGGAACCTCCCAGATAGATCTATTATCTCTTTCTCTAGTTCAAACTTCATGTCCTTAAGAAATAAAATTGCCACCCCTGCCTTATTTTCCCCAGATGAGGCAGCAAACACCTTCCCTACCCACCATCTTTTCAACTTTGCATGTTCATTAGCATCCATGTGGACTTCCAGGAGCATCACTATCGCTGATTTGCGCTTTTTAAGAGTGTACAATACTTTATATGATTTCACTGGTGAAAACAGTATGCAGACATTCCAGGAAACCCAACAAAGCCTTTTATCCCTCCCCCCCCCATCTTTAGTGGCCAGTGGACTTGAACCCACATGCTGCAACCTCCAAAGCTAGTGAAGCTCCCCGAACCTAGGGCCCCTCTTCATCCTCAAAGATCACTCACCCACTCATTATTCTCACCTAAAATCATTGAGCTCTCAGAATTCCCCCCCTTCCTCACCCCCCCCCCCGGGTGTTCCACCCCCTCCCCCCCGGGTGTTCCACCCCCTCCAACTCAGACTAACATGTGATAATTCCCCCTCCCATAGCACTTCCCCCACTTCTGGTCACCCACAACATTGTAGGCAGGTCACTATTGATACATATGGCCCTCTACCCTTCTTCTGATGTTACCACACTCTACTCCCAACCTTCTGCCACCCTCCTCCACAGCCCAGTCAGATGATCCTATCCCCACAGTAGAAAGTGTACCCTTTGCAATCTCTCCCCCCTCCTTACCATTCATCCAACAATCCCACTTTAACTCTTCAGTTACCCAAGCATCCAGCCTCTACATACTCATTCCAGGTCCCATTCCTAATCACATTATAACAAATAAACCAACAGTAACAGATGTCCCCAATCATATACAATCTTCCCCGCCTGCCAGCCATTCTCACCCCAGCCCCCATAAACCAGATTGACTTCCCTACAAACCCACCAGTTCCAGCGGTCCAAAGCCATCACTCAGTTATTTGTCATCTCTTTCCAATTATGTCTCATAAACACTTCTCCCCAATAACCAGAGCCGTAAGCTTGTGTTCAGGTTCTAACAGCCAGTTATACTCTCTGTGATAAGCCAAGAGGGTAACCTCTTCTACCAAGGCAGACGTACAGGGAGAGGACAGGATTGGATTTCCATGGTCGGCCATCATGCTATCCAACTCTCTTGGCCACTCGATCTCCTTCTCTTTCTTCTTATGCTCGGAATTACCAAGCAGAGTTGCTTCATCAGAGGGGGCCTCCCCAAAGACCTGCAAGCATCCTTAAGTCACCAGAAGTGTGGAGTAAATACAAGCCATGTTCTTAACTTGCCCTGCAGGTACAAACTCAGATGCGGTGTCCTTTGTCCCTTTCAGTGAACCGCACAACACCAAACATTCTTAACTTTTAATTACAACTAGGACTCCATAGACTGTCCTCAGTTGACACTGCATAACCTCCGTCCAGTGCTTTCTTTGCTGCTGACTGAATCAGTAGACTCCTCAGGTCTCCATTTCAGCAGGTGTGTCTCCCAGTAGTTTCTGATCCACGAATTGTGCTGCTTCCTTTGGACACTGGAACAGCTATGCAACACCATTATGCTGCATCCTTAGACACGCCGGATACTGAAGCATAAAATGCACTCCCTTTGTGCGGAGTCATGAACACACTGGAACAAACTCCCAGTGCTGGCCCATGAGCAGGATAGACTAGTCCTGGAATATCAGAACTTTATGGCTATATTGTAACTCCGCGTGTGACCTCAGGACCAGCAGGACTGCCTCCTTTTGGTGGAAATTGAGAAAGCAGCCAATGATAACCCTCGGTTGCTTCCTTGAGTCCGTATGTGAGCCAAGCCAGTGAGCCCTTTCAGCAATCAAGGAGCCAATTTCTTTGAGAAAAGTGAGGTTCAAGGACAACTATGTTACCAAATATCCCTGCAGCTTGTTTTCAGCCATTGACTCTGGATTGCTAACGAAACATAAATTGTTTCTTCATGAATGGTTCTCCATGTTGTCAATCTTTTCAGCTTGTTTATTCATTAGCTGCTGCATTACTCAGAGATTGCTCTGCGTGTAGCCTAGAGCATCTTCTGCCTCAGACATGCATCACTCCACTTCATCCATCCTCGAGTGAAATAACTTAATCATCTGATTCACTCTGTCAGATTTTTCATACACTCCATCAAAGCTTTTTTGACTACCACTTCAGTAAGCTTTTCCACCAAGGCGGATGTACTAGGAAAGGACGGGATTGGAGTTCCATGGTTGGCCATCTTGCTGTCCAACCATCTTGGCCTCTCTCTCTCTTTCTCTCTCTTCTTATGCCTGGAATGAGCTGACATTGGATGTCACTTCCCAAATGTTTCCTTCCTTGTTGGACTCTCTAGGGAGTGCCATTTCTTCCATTTGGTGTATACTAAACCAATTTTTAATTGAGATTCAGGCTGCAAAGACTTAGGAGCTCTGGCACACATGACCTATTAGCTCCACCATATCATGTGTCTCCCCCCCCCCCTCCCTTTCAGAGCTTAAAATAAATTCAGGACAGATAAACAGGACAAATAGGAGATTATTTGTCCCCACCCAATGTCATATCATTCCTTGAGTTTGTCCAAGACATGGTGAAAGCCTTGTCTCTCACCACGGAGCCGGAGGAGGACCCCCGCACAGAGGAGTTGGAAATCCTCCAGTATGAGGCTCCATCTAAGGAGGCCATGATGGTCCCTGTCCCCACCATCTTCCTTCAGATGTGGGAGACACTGGCATTGGTGCCAATAGTTAGTAGATGCCTCAACACCATGTACCACTTCCAGCAGAGCCCCAGATTTCGGAAGGCACAACTCACTCACATCTCTTTGGTGGTGGAGTCGATCATACGCTGACATAAAAGCTGAAGACTCACTCTTCCGTGCCACCGGGCAGGGAGTCCCGCGCCTTCAACCACCTTAGACTCAAATACTACCAAGTCTCGATGCTAGGTTGCCAAATCCGAGCCTACCAGCTGTATATTGCCATGTATCTCTGAGACCTATAAAAAGAACTCGTAGGTTTCTCGGTGGGTCTCAGTGGAGATCACCTCCAGAGATTCCAAACCCTCACAAAGCATCAGGGAGTTCTCGAAGTACATGTCTCAAACCGCCTTCGACAGCTTCGAGTCTAACGCATGGGTGGCCACCGCAGGCATTGGTGCCCAACACCAGGCCTGGCTCCAGGCATTGGACCTAGAGCAGTGGTACAGGAGAAACTCCTCGACGTCCCCTGTCTCACTGAAAACTTTGTTGGCAAACCGATGGAGGACAAGGCGGCCGAGATCGAGAACATCATATGACCTTAGCTGTCCAGGAAGACCTCCACTCTTCCCAAGAAGAAACAGTTGGGGAAGAGGCCCTCTTTTCACAGAAAAGACCAGTCTTACCCCCAATACCAACCCCCCCCCAGACCCTTCAAGCAGGGTCAACAGGGCAAAGGATCAGGCCAAGACCAACGTAAGCCTAAGGGCTCTAAGCCCCAAACACCGGCTTCTGCCCAGGCTGGGCCAGGGTTTTGACTCCCTGAGCATAGCCTCTCCTCCTGGGGGGGGGAGCAGCTGCCAACAGGGTGGCATCTGACCCACTTTACCCATCGGTGGCCAGCCATAACCCCGACATCTGGGCCCTTCAGGTTATCATTGAAGGCTACCTCCTTCACTTGGATCGGGTGCCTCCCCCCTTTATTTCCAGGAGAGCCCCCTCGGACTCCCCTGCCCCAGGCCCTGCTACTGCAGGAACTCACAGGCCTCATCAGGGATGGAGTCATGGAACCAGTACCCCTCCAATTCAGGGGCAAGGGGTTCTACTCCCATTATTTTCTGGCCCAAAAGGAACTTGGGGCCTAAGGCCCAGTCTCCAGGAACAAGCAGGAATGTAGTCCTCACATATGGATATCGTCGGTACCGACGGAGCCTGCGTGGGAACGCTCCCCAGCGTCCAATAGGAACGCTTTTGGGAACATCCCTCAGCACATGCATGCTGCCTTCCCACCTTTCCAACTGTCCCTCTTCAGTTCTTCATTTTCCGCGGAGCCGACAGGATCTATCCCCTGTCACCGCAGAAAATTCCATCTTTAAATTTCTTTTCTTGTGGTCGCGTTTGCCTACCACACGACGCCTACCGGTACCGCCGGTTCTTTTCTTTTCATACAAAAAAGAAAACCCTTAAACTTAGACTGTTTCTTTTCAGAAACTTTTCTCTTTGGTGCTAGGTGCCATTTTGGGCATTAGGCCCCATATTCCTAAATCATGGAAAAGCCAACTAGTGGTTTTAAAAAATGTACTAAGTGTGGTGGTACCATTTCCGTCACTGACACCCATGATTGGTGTCTGAAATGTTTAGGACCTGAACATTCTCCAACTGAATGTCTCTCCTGCATGTGGATGACTAAAAGAAGAAGACAGAACCGGGCTGCAAAGTTCGGTACCCTCTTTTCTTCAGATGCCAGATCCATTGCCGACATTTATAGGATGCTACACGTCAGAGTTTGACTATTTTTATATTTTTCTCTATTTTGTTTTTTAGATCCATTGCATCGACATCGTCAAGGGCCTCTTCTTCCTCCCATGGATCTCAGGTAACTAAACAATAAAGCCGGTCCTCAAAGGGTAGCTCTCCTGCTAAGCATCGAGAGGCCATTGGCATTGCCCTTGAGGGAACCACACCGGCAAAGCAGCCCCGGCGGGAGGCTTCGGCTTCCAAAGCATCGATGGGCTTCAGGATGTTCTTGAGGCCTCAACCTCGCAAGAACTACCTGTGCCATGCTCAGGGGTTCCGGCCATCCTTACCGGTACCGACACCCAGGCATCAGCAGCGTCGATAGACCAGAGGTTCCTCGCTATCGAGCACAGCATTGCAGCTCTTCTTTCAGCTGCGGTACCGGTGATCCCAAGGGTACTGGTACCGACATCGACACCATTGCCGGTACCAACACCGTTACAGACACCGGTAACGACACCGATGGTACCGACCTTGATGGGAACTCTTCCTATGCCATCTCTGGCTGGAGTTGACAAAGCGGTACCGGGTCACCTCAGTACCGACTTCGATCGGTACCGGTATCGTGCTTTGCAAGGGCATCGGGGTCAGGAATACTTCAATTCCTCCGATTCCGAAGACTCTGACAATTCTGCTGGCACTACAGGGTTTTTCTTAGAAGATGTCTCTTCTCCCCAACGCAGAATGTCACCTCCAGAGGACATGTCATTTCAGGATTTCATCCGTGATATGGCTAAGGGTCTTTCAATCACAGTAGCTCCTTAAGATGAACCCAGAGCAAAGGAATTGGAAATTCTCCAATATCCTAAAGCTCCTAAGGAGGCAGCCACTCTGCCTATCCATGATATTCTGCATAGCTTGATGCTCAGAATGTGGGAGTCTCCTCTGACTACTTCTCCTCACTCTAGGAGACTTGATACTATGTATCGAGTTCTGCCATGTCCTGGATTTCAGAAAACTCAGCTGCCACACCATTCAATGGTAGTGGAATCAGCCATGCGTAGGATGAAAAGTGCAAAGAGGCATGCATCCAATCCTCCAGGTCGTGAATGCAGGACTCTGGATGCTTTTGGACGCAGGACTTTTCAAGCTTCTATGCTTTCAGTTAGGATCAGTTCATATATCCTATATATGGGAATGTTCCTTAAGGAAGTTACTGGAGACTTGGAACTTATGAGCCCATTTCTCCCAGATGATAAGAGACAAGATTTTCTTGCTCTAGTTAAGCATGCTCAGGATGTCTCCAAGTTTGTCAATCGTACAGCCTTTGACTGTTTTGAATGTATCAGCAGAACTTCTGCTATTGCCATTGGCGCACGACGGATTGCCTGGCTACAGGCATCAGACTTGGAGACTTGGGTACAGGACAAGTTAGGCAACATTCCTTGCACGGGGGAGAATCTCTTCGGCAAGAACTGGCAGGAGAAGGCTAACGAGTTGGATGCTGACAATTCTACCTTAGATAGATTGTCAGTCTACAGCCACTCCAGTCAAAAGGAAGCCTTATAAAAAACCCTCCTATAGCAAAAAGAGGAAGTTTTATCCTTTCTCCAGGACCAAGCAGGAAGTCAGTCCTCACATATGGGTGTCATCGGCGCCGATGAAGCCCCAGCGGAGCATTTCCCCAGCTTTCTATGAAAGCCTTTGGGAATGCAGGCACGCATGCGCAGTTCCCTTCCCGCCTCAGTCTCTTTTTTTCCGTGAAGCCCACCGGACGTGTGTCCAGTTTTCCCGGTTAAAAGTAGAATTTTCAGCGATTTTTTTTGCTCTTTTTCTTCCGGTTCGATGCCGGTTCCCCTCCCGCCGGGTTCGGTACACCGGTATCGAGCCCGATTCCTCTCTTTCGGTTTTTGCCCTTCGTGACTGGTGTTCGCGCCCTTTTTTTCTCTTTTTCACTGGAAGGCCGGTCTTTTGACCTCGTGGGGACTCTTTTTTTCCCCGATGGCTTCCAATGGTTTTAAGAAGTGTGATCGGTGTAAGAAACTAATGTCTCTCACCGACACACACGACTGCTGCCTTCGGTGCCTTGGCCCCAACCACGATCCTAAGTCGTGCGGGGCCTGTGGAAAAATGTCTTCCAAGGCACTACGAAGTCGCCAGCAGCAAAAGGAAAGGCTTTTCTTGGACTCAGCCTCCGGCCGGGCCCGGACCTCATCTGAGGCCTCGACATCTCGGGATTCGGATCCCGAGTGCCGTCGAAGCTCCTCGGACAGGGGGTCCCCCGACCGGGAATGCAAGAGGAAGAAACGGCTCGCGAGGGCGTCATCGGAAGAGGTCCCTGGCTCCTCGAGGGCCAGGTCTAAGACCCCCGACCATCGCCCCGGGCCTGTGGAACCGGAGAAGCCTGCCAAAGTTCCTCGTGTGGAGCCGGAGTCTGCTGGACACGTAAGCCCCGTAGTCCTCATGGACTAGCCGACGTCGGTCCTGGCGCCACCGGGGCCCGAGTCGGTGGCTGCTGCGTCTCCCGAGCTGAGTCTCAGGATGACAGCCTTGGAGAGCAGAATGTCTGCCTTCATGGAGCAGCAGCGGGCACTGATGGCCAGCCTGTCTGGCGCATCTGCCCCAACCACTGGGACATCGACGTCAAAGTCGACCCCGGAGACCGAGCCGATACTCGAGTCCATCGTGGATCGGAGTCGGCCTCGGTCGCGGTCCCCCTCGACCTCCCGTTCGGGACCGAGGGCGTCGACGCCGGTGCTTCCGGCATCGGGGCGGGTGCTCCAGGGCCCCGCGGGGTCAGGCCCCGACTCTTCCTCGGATGAGTCGGCTTGTGAGACGGAGGACGAGGAGTCTCCTGACAACTTTAAGACTCGGTGCATCCCTTCGGACTCACTGCAGTCTGAGCGCCGGAGTAGGTCCCCCACGGAAGACACCCGGTTCTCGGAGTTCGTCCGGGATATGGCCACTGCCTTGGCTATTCCGGCGGATCCCGAGGAAGAGCCTCGAGCTGAAGAGCTCGAGGCGCTGCAGTATGACTCTCCTCCGAAGGAGGCCTTTACTGTCCCGGTTCCTCCGATGCTGGAACAGCTCCTCTTCCGTATGTGGGAGGCACCGGCCTCGGCGCCGGTTCTTAGCAAGCGGGTCGATTCGATCTATCGGCTCTGTAAGAGCCCTGGTTTTCAGAAAGCACAGCTACCACACCATTCCATGGTTGTGGAATCGGCCATGCATCGTCTGAAGAGTCAGAAGATGCACTCTGTGGTGCCTCCTGGCAGGGAGGCCCGAAACCTCGATGGCGTCGGTAGAAAGTGTTTTCAGGGCTCGATGCTTCCTTGCCGTGTCCAGGCTTACCAGCTGTACATGGGCCATGTACTTGCGGGATCTGGCCAAGGAGTTGGCCGGGTTCTCTGCTGGTCTCTCCGGGGAACCCTTGCAGAGATTTAAGTCCTTGTCCTCGGGGATTCGGGACTGCTCAAAGTTCATGTCCCGCGCCGCCTACGATGGCTTAGATAAGATAAGATAAGGCTTCGAGGCTTTGGCCTGAGTTGCGGCAGCCGGCATCGCGGCTCGACGCCAGTTATGGCTGCAGTCATCGGACCTCGAGCCATGGGTTCAGGACAAGTTGGTCAATGTCCCTTGTCGAGGTGAAAACCTGTTTGGCAAGCCCATGACTGAGAAGGCCGCTCAGCTCGAGACCGAGCACCTCACCCGGACAAGGCTGTCGAGGAAGACCTCTGCCCCTTCTCATAAAAAGAAGGGCTCGGGTAAAAAGCCCTTTTACTGGAGGGAAGGGCACTGCCTACAAACAGTACCCACAATATCAGGATGCCCAAGCTGCCCCCCAGGGTCAGCAAGCCAAGGGCCAGGGTAATGGACCCCGTAGGCAGAGGACCCCCAAGCCTCAGGCCCCTGCTACCTCTCAGCAGGGTGGGGGGTTTTGACTCCTTGAGCATAGCCTCTCCTCCACTGCTCTCCCAACCCCGCACAGGAGGTCGTCTCGCTCTCTTTGCCCACCAGTGGCCCCTTATCACCGGGGACAGTTGGGTGCTGGACATCATCCACAGGGGATATGCCCTCCATTTCCACCAACTGCCACCCCCATATTTTCCAGGGGAGCCTCCAAGGCCTCCTCTGCACACAGACCTTCTCCGTCAGGAGCTTCAGGGTCTGTTGGTGGACAGGGCGGTGGAGCCTGTGCCTCCCCACTTGCAAGGTCACGGATTCTACTCCAGGTATTTCCTGGTGCCCAAAAGAAACGGTGGCCTTTGTCCCATTTTGGACCTCAGAAAGCTCAACAAGTTTCTAGTAAAGGAAAAGTTCAAGATGCTTACTCTTGGAACCCTTCTGCCCTACCTCCAGCAGGGAGTTTGGCTATGCTCCTTAGATCTAAAGGATGCGTACACTCAAATCCTCATTCATCCAGACCACAGAAAGTACCTCAGGTTCATTGTGGGAGGAAACCATTATCAGTACAGAGTGCTGCCTTTCGGCCTCACCTTCGCCCCCAGAGTCTTTACAAAGTGCTTAGCAGTGGTGGCGGCCTACCTGAGAAATCAGGGCATCTTTGTCTTCCCCTATCTGGACGACTGGCTCATCAGGGGTCAGACAGGTCAGGAGGCCAATCAAGCCACCCTCAGGACCATTGCTCTTCTACAACACCTGGGGTTTGTCATAAACTTCGCAAAGTCCACTTTGCTCCCTTCCCAGAACTTGGAGTTCATAGGGGCCCGTTTGGACTCTCTCCTGGCAAAGGCATTCTTGCCAGAAAACAGAGCCCGAAGGTTGATGGCCTTGGCAAGTCAGTTTCTCAGCAGGTCCCTGCCAGACTCTGCCTGCAGCTTCTAGGCCACATGGCTTCCACAGTACATGTGACCCCCAATGCCAGGCTCCATATGAGGTCTGCACAGTGGTGCCTTAGGACTCAGTGGTCACAGGCCACTTGACAGCCTCAGAGACAGGATAAGGGTGTTCAGACCATTTCTGCACTCCCTCAACTGGTGGCTACACCCACCCAACAACAGATGCCTCCCTGCAAGGCTGGGGAGCGCATTGTCTGGGCAAGTGCACCCAAGGTCTGTGGTCTCCCTGGGAGGCTGCACAGCAGATCAATCTCCTAGAACTCATAGCCATTCGATTAGCACTCAAAGCTTTCACTCCTACCCTGGCTCAACAGTCTGTCCTAATTCAGACCGACAACCAAGTTGCCATGTTTTATGTGAACAAACAGGGCGGAACTGGGTCCAGGATCCTTTGTCGGGAAGCTCAGGACCTTTGTTCTTTTGCCCTCAAGCACAACATGCTCCTCAGGGCTGTGTACCTTCCGGGCCAGGACAACTACCTGGCAGACAGATTGAGCAGGATCCTGCAGTCCCACGAGTGGCAGCTGCATCCTTCAATAGTTCAGAAGATCTTCCTGAAATGGGGTCTCCCTTTGATGGATCTCTTTGCCAGCCCCCTCAACAAGCAACTGCCAAAGTTCTGCTCCAGACAACCACATCCTCTGCGGATAGCAGGGGATGCTTTTCTGATATCTTGGTCTCAGGGCCTCCTCTATGCGTTTCCTCCCACGCCCTTGGTGGCGCGAACCCTATTCAAGATTCTCCAGGACAAGGCCTCGGTCCTGCAGGTAGCTCCCAGGTGGCCGAGACAGCCTTGGTTTCCTCTTCTGCTTCAACTGGCGGTGGATCCTCCACTGCCTCTGGGGTTGCAACCCGACCTTCTCACACAGGACCAGGGTTCCCTTCTGCACCCCAATCTCAAGTCTCTCAATTTGATGGCCTGGAGGCTACAAGGGTAGTTTTGGCTCCCTGGGGCCTACCTCAGGAAGTTGAGGAGGTTGTCCTAGCCTCTAGGAAACAGTCCACTAGGAAAACCTATGCTCTCCAATGTAAGAGGTTTTCTGTGTGGTGTCACCTATGTACAGAGGATCTTTTCTCCTGTACTGTGCCAGTAGTACTGCACTTATCCAATCAGGGACTTAAGTCCAGTTCTGTTCGGGTCCACCTCTCAGCTCTAGCAGCTCACCACTCATTGGTAGAGGGACAATCTCTCTCTGGTCACCCCTTGGTGTCCCGCTTTCTCAGGGGCTTGCTTTTGCTCAAGCCTCCCATCCGTCCTCCTGCCCCTGAGTGGGAGCTGAATGTGGTCTTGCAGCAACTGACTCGCCCTCCTTTTGAGCCGATGGCTACTTGTCCACTACGCTTCCTCTCCTGGAAGACACTCTTCCTGATAGCCCTTACCTCGGCTAGGCGAGTAAGTGAGCTTCAGGCTCTGGTCTGTGACAGGCCTTACACCAGGATTTATAGAAACAGGGTAGTCCTCAGGACTCACCCAAATTTCCTCCCAAAGGTTGTCTCCTCTTTCCACCTCAATCAGGAGGTGGTCCTTCCAACATTCTTCCCTAGGCCTCATGCAAGCCAGGCTGAAGCAGTTCTGCATACCCTGGACTGTAGGAGGGCCTTATCCTTCTACCTTGATCGTACGCAGGGACATAGAAGGGCTATTCAGCTCTTCGTATCCTTTGACCCCAATAAGTTGGGGTTGGCTGTGTCCAAGCATATCTTGTTCATCTGGGTGGCTGACTGTATCACCTGGGCTTACAAGGCGGCTGACCTTCCTTTGCAGGGTAGGGTCACGGCCCATCGTGTCAGGGCAATGGCTGCCTCAGTGGCTCATCTCCGCTCTGTGCCTTTGTAGACATCTGCAGGGCTGCAACTTGGTCTTCAAGCCAGATGTTTGCGGCCCATTACTGCCTGGAGAGGGAGTCCCGTAGGGACAGTGCTTTTGGCCAGGCAGTACTCCGGAATCTCTTTGAGGTTTAGGCAACTCCTGCCCTCTGTTGGGCTACCGGTGGAGGTTGTGTCCTTGAAAAGCCTTTCTTTGCAGCTGGGACTAGAGGGAGTTCTCTTGTTCAGCCTGGGTTCCTCGGTAGCCCAGAGCTAGGGAGTCACCCATATGTGAGGACTGACTTCCTGCTTGGTCCTGGAGAAAGAGTAGTTACTGACCTGTAACAGGTGTTCTCCAGGAGCAGCAGGAATCAGTCCTCACAACCCTCCCTCCTCCCCTTGGAGTTGCAGTTGCACATAGTTTATTTTTCATTTTTGTGTGCTGTTCTTAGCTATGTCATTTGACTGAGGTAAGATGGCACCTTTAGGCGGGAAGGGAACCGCGCATGCGTGCCTGCATTCCCAAAGGCTTTAATAGAAAGCTGGGGAAATGCTCCGCTGGGGCTTCATCGGCGCCGATGACACCCATATGTGAGGACTGATTCCTGCTGCTCCTGGAGAACACCTGTTACAGGTGAGTAACTACTCTTCCTATACCCAGCAGAGTCAGACTCCAGGTCAGTTTGCCCAAAAGGGACAAACTAGACACCAAAAGAAACCAAAAGTTCCCATGTCGGTGTATTATAACTTTAGAGGGGCAGACTTATACGTTTACTGATGTATCATCATTGTTAAATTTTCTAAGTGAAAGGGAAACTGTTGGGAATTAGTGGGAGGGTATGGATATGGTAATTTAGCTCCCTATTGTGGAGTTTTATAACTCCTAATTGCTGCATTATAAGATATTATAATGCCTCTATATCGTTCCATGGTGAGACTGCACCTTGAATATTTTGTGCAATTCTGGTCGCCATATCTTAAAAAGGATATAGCGATTTTAGAAAAGGTTTAGAGAAGAGCCACCAAAATGGTAAAGGGGATGTAAGGATACTCCTATGAAGAAAGGCTAAAAAGGTTAGGGCTCTTTAACCTGGAAAAGAGAGATATGATAGAAGTCTATAAATTAATTAACGGAGTGGAACGGGTGAACGTAGATCGATTGTTTACGTTATCAGAATATAGAAAGACTAGGAGACATGAAATGAAGCTACAGGGTAAACTATTTAAGACTAATAAAAGAAAATATTTTTTTCACTCAACGTGTAATCAAACTCTGGAATTTGTTACCGGAGGATGTAGTAAAGGCTGTTAGTGTAGCTGGGTTTAAAAAAGGTTTGGACAAGTTCCTGGAGGGAAAGGTCCATAAACCATTATTAAGAAGTGACCGAAGATATCAATGCTTGACCCAGTACAAGCATTGTGGAACTTATGTCTCTTGGGGAAACTGCTAGGTACATATGACCTAGATTGGCCACTGTTGGAAACAGAATACTGGGCTTGATGGACCTTGGTCTGACCCAGTATGGCATATCTTATGTTCTTATGCATTTTTACTTTTATTATGGACTGGTTTCTCTCTCTTGATGTGTTCCTTTTTATGTGGTTTGCATTTTTTGGATTATTATAATGTATTATCTTTTTTTTTCTTCATAATTGTGTTGTATTCAAGAAAATATCATAAATAAAAGTTATAAAAAAAAAAGAAACCAAAAGGCCCAAGAGCCCAACCAGCTCTCCAGGTTCAGCCACCTCAAGGGCTTTGACTCCTTCCTAGAGAGCTTTGCCTTCCTGCCTCTGAGGGGTCCCCAACCCCCCAATATTCCTGGCAGGTTATGCCACTTTATCAACAGATGGCATCAGATAACAGCAGAAGACTGGACTTTGTCCATTGTAGGAGAGGGGTACAAGCTTCATTTTCACAGCATGCTCCCTCCTACAATTCTAAAAGCAATTCAATTCACAAACCTCTGTAGACAATCTGCTAGATCACGAGGTCTGTACACTTCTTGCCCAAGGGGCAATAGAGAAAGTACCTATTCTTCAACAGGGTGCAGGGTTCTACTCCCCCTATTTTCTTATTCCAAAGAAAACAGGAGGACACAGACGCATTCTAGACCTCAGAGAATTGAACAAATATCTGTTTCGAGAGAAATTCAAAATGATTTCTCTAGGAACTCTTCTGCCATACCTTCAAAGCCAGGACTGGCTTTGCTCTCTAGACTTAAAGAATGCATACACTCACATTCTCATCCATCCAGATCACAGGAAATTTTTACGTTTCCTTTTCAGGGGAAGACATTTCCAGTATAGGGTTCTTCCTTTTGGTCTGGCTTCAGCACCAAGGGTATTCACAAAATGCATGGCAGTAGTAAATGCATTTCTACGAACCCTGGGGATTTTCGTCTTCCCTTACTTAGACGACTGGCTCATTCGAGCCCCTACAGTTGCAGAGGCCAGCACTGCACTGTCCCATACAATGCGAATCCTCCAATACTTGGGATTGGTAATAAACTTCCTGAAATCTCAACTAGTTCCTTCCCAATACCTAAAATTCATAGGAGCCTGTCTGGATACCAGACAAGCAAGGGCTTTCCTTCCACAAGCCCGGTGTCTTCGCATAATGCAACTAGCTTCCCAAGCAGTAGGCAAATCTTCCCTCACTGCTCGGGAGCTACTGCAGTTACTGGGACACATGGCATCCTCAGTTCATGTAGTCCCATATGCTCGCCTCCACATGCAAGCAGCTCAATGGACCCTCTCCACACAGTGGACACAGGCCACAGGTCATTTGTCGGACAAAATATCAATCTCTCAACGACTAATTTTGTCCCTCCAATGGTGGCAATCACTAAAAAATCTGACAGTGGGGTCTTCTTTCCATCAACCCCTCTTTCAGGCCACTCTAACAACAGATGCATCACAGGTGGGTTGGGGAGCATACCTGAATCATCTCTCTACCCAGGGCACCTGGACTCCACAGGAGGCTGGTTTACACATAAACCTCCTGGAATTAAGAGCAATTTATTTAGCTCTTCGGGTGTTCCATGCCCAGCTCAGCTACAAGACAGTCCTAGTCCAGACGGACAATCAGGTAGCCATGTTCTATGTGAATAAGCAGGGCGGAACGGGCTCTCTGTCGTTATGCAACGAAGCTTTACGACTGTGGGCCCTCGCCAGAGAGCATCAAATTCACATTCTAGTGGTATATCTTCCAGGCATTCAAAACATTTGGGCAGACAAACTCAGTCGAGTACTGCTGCCTCACGAGTGGTCACTCCACCTAGACCAGGTGGCAAAGATATTTCATCTCTGGGGCACTCCAGACATAGACCTCTTTGCAAGTCCACTGAATGCCAAACTTCCTCGGTTCTGTTCCAGGATTCTGGCTCACAACTGTCAGGCACGGGATGCCTTCCTCCTTCACTGTGGTCAGGACTTCCTTTATGCCTTCCCACCCATTCCCCTCATCCCCAAAACACTCTTCAAGCTTCAGAGAGACAGGGGTCGCATGATTCTCGTAGCACCACGATGGCCACACCAAACGTGGTATTCCCTGCTTCTGCATCTCTCTCTAGCGGCACCTCTGAAGTTAGGGCATGCTTCATATCTCCTTTCCCAGGAGAACGGGACGCTATGGCACCCGAATCCCCAGTCCCTGCACCTCACAGCCTGGTTGCTGAAGGTTTATACCTCCAGGATTTCAACCTCCAGGCTTCTAGGAAACTTTCCACAAGAAGATCTTATGCCTTCAAGTGGAAACGTTTTACTATATGGTGTTCCAGGAGGGGATTAAACCCCCTGATCATACCCTTAGAATCGATATTAGAGTATCTCCTTCATTTATCGAATTCTGGCTTAAAGACCAATTCGGTAAGAGTCCATCTTAGTGCAATTGCAGCTTCTTATAAGCCTCTAAATGGACAACCAATTTTCTCTCATCCACTCCTATCGAGATTTATGAGAGGCCTTCTATTAACTAAACCTCCCATCAAGCCACCACCGGTGGCATGGGATCTAAATCTAGTCCTCGGGCAGCTCATGAAGCCGCCTTTTGAGCCTTTAGCCACTACAGCCCTTAGGTTTTTGACCTGGAAGGTCATCTTCCTAATTGTAATCACCTCTGCCCGTCGCATTAGTGAATTGCAAGCTTTAGTGGCTGATCCTCCTTATACTAGGTTTCATCATGATAAGATTGTTCTCCGAATTCACCCACATTTTATGCTAAAGGTGGTTTCGCCTTTTCATTTAAATCAATCAATTTACCTTCCTGTATTTTTTCCGAGGCCTCACGCCTCTAATGCAGAAAGAAACCTCCATACTTTGCATTGTAAAAGGGCCTTGGCCTTTTACATATGAAGAACACAGCAACATAGAAAGTCCTCACAACTTTTTATAGCTTTTGACCCTAGTCATTTGGGCCTTCCAGTCTCCAAAAGAAATTTATCTAAATGGATTGCCCAGTGCATATCCTTTACTTATGAGAGTAAGGGTCTTCCTCTTCAGGACCATGTCACAGCTCATAATGTGAGAGCCATGGCAGCTTCTATGGCTAATCTCCACTCTGTGTCTATCGATGATATTTGTCGAGCAGCCACCTGGGCTTCGGTACACGCCTTCACAGCCCACTAGTGCCTAGATAAAGCCTGCCGTTGGGATGCCTTCTTTTGCCAAGCTGTTCTTCAAAATCTCTTTCAAGCCTAAACCAACTCCTACCCACCAACCCTGGTGGGATGCCAGAGATCCATAGGAAGAAGGATTTTCATCTTCAATGGTGGCACCTTCCTGGGGCTATCTCCCTGGCATCTTCAGCTAGGGAGTCCCCATAAGTGATGACTACATTCCTGCTTGTTCCTGGAGATAGCGTAGTTACTCACCTGTAACAGGTGATCTCCGGGAACAGCAGGAATTTAGTCCTCACAACCCACTCACCTCCCCTAGGAGTTGTCTCTCTCTCTCTCTCTCTCTCTTTATCTCTTTCCTCTCTCCATCTATCCTTTCACTCAGCTACAAACGTAACTGAAGCGGGATAGTTGGAAAGGCGGGAAGGCAGTGCGCATGTGCTGAGGGATGCTCCCAAAAGCGTTCCTATTGGATGCTGGGGAGCGTTCCCGCGCAGGCTCCGTCGGTACCGATGATACCCATATGTGAGGACTAAATTCCTGCTGTTCCTGGAGATCACCTGTTACAGGTGAGTAACTACGCTTTTTGGACTTGTAGTACCTGAACAAGTTCCTTCTTTGGGAGAAGTTCAAGATGCTCTCCCTTGGAACATTGCTGCCCTACCTCCAGCAGGGAGATTGGCTATGCTCCTTAGACCTAAAGGATGTTTACACCCACATCCTTATTCATCCCAGTCACAGGCAGTACTCAAGGTTCATGATTGGGGGTGACCACTACCAATACAGGGTACTACCCTTCTGCCTAACCTCTGCACCAAGAGTCTTCACCAAATGCCTGGCAGTGGTGACCACCTACCTCTGCCTCCAAGGGGCCTTTGTCTTCCCATACCTGGATGACTGGCTCATGAAAGATGACACAACCACCAAGGTACAACAAGCCACAGCCCGCACCATCAAGGTCCTGTAGCATTTGGCATTCGTGATAAACTGCCCCAAATCTCACTTCACTCCAACTCAGGATTTGGAGTTTATAGGAACTCGTCTGGATACTCCCCATGCCAGGGCTTTCCTCCCCCTGGACATGGTGGATCGCTTCAGGGTCCTGGCCACTGAGGTACAGCGCCATCACTCAGTGCCGGCGCAGTCCATGCTCTGCCTACTAGGCCACATGGCATCCACAGTCCATGTGGTTCCCAATGCCCACCTTCATGCGGGCAGCTCAGTAGTGTCTCGGCTCGCAATGGACACAAGCCTCATGCAAGCACCGGGACAGGGTCTCAGTGTCCTGTCAACTAGCAGAGTCGCTCAACTGGTGGCAGGGCACATAGCACCTGTAGAAGGACATGCCCTTCCAGCCCCCAAATCCCCAGAGGATCCTCACCACAGACGGATCCGTATTGGGCGGGGATGCCCACTGCGAGGAACTTCACATGGAGGGCAGCTGGTCCCTGGCAGAAAGTCAGCAACAGATCAACCTGCTGGAGCTCAAGTCCATTTTTCTGGCAAGCAAGGCTTCAGTGCTATTCTAAATGGGCACCCAGGTCGCAATGTTCTACCTGAACAAGCAGGGGGGCACAAGGTCTCAGCACCTCTGTTAGAAGGCAGTAGCCCTCTGTTTGTATGCGATCTGTCAGGGAATGCTCCTCAGGGCGGTATACCTTCCAGGCCAAGAAAATGCCTAGTGGACAGGCTGAGCAGGGTCCTCCAGATGCACAAATGGCGACTAGACTCCAGGGAGGCACAGCAGCTATTATGACTCAGGGGAACCCCCAAGTCTGGACCTCTTCACCAGCCCAACCAATGCTTAGCTGCCCCGCTTTTTCTGTCCCCACCTGCATCTGTCCTGGATAGCAGCGAACGCCTTCCTCATCTCGTGGTCAAAGGGCCTTCTATACGCCTTCCCTCCCACACCATTAATTGCCCAGACCCTCTTCAAAGTCCTGCGGGACAAGGCCTCCATGATCCTGGTGGCCCAGGCAGCCTTGATTTCCCCTGTTGCTCCACCTTTTGACGTAGCTCCCAGTTTCTCTGGGGAAAGCCCCGGGGCTACTGACCCAGTTGGAGGGCTCCCTTCTTCTTCCCAACCTGGGATCCCTGTCACTAAAAGCATGGCTGCTGAACAGGTAGCCTTAGCACCCTTCAACCTCCCAAGGGAGGTGGAGGAAGTCCTGGCCCCTCATAAGAACTCTGAGACGAGCCTATGCCTTCAAGTGGCGCAGATTCTAAGTTTGCTGGGTGGAGCAATGGGATGACCTGTTTTCTTGCCAGGTGCACACGATGCTGCAGTACCTGCTTCACCTTTCGCAAACCAGACTCAAGCCCAACTCTGTCAGAGTGCCCCTGAGCGTGCTCTCAGCACACCATCATTCCTCTCTCTGCGCAGCCCCTCATTACCCGATTTATGCGTGGCCTTCTGCTGTCTAAGCCTCCCATCCGTCTGCCCTGGCAGAATGGGATTTCAATGTGATTCTGATGCAGCTCACCAAGCCTCCTTTTGAACCTCTGACTACCTGCCATTTGCATTCTCTCTCCTGGAAGGTCATCTTCCTTGTGGTACTTACCTCTGCCTCCAGAGTCAGCGAACATCAGGCTTTGGTGGCAAGCCACCTTTCTCCAGGTTATACAAGAATAGGGTCATGTTTCGCACCCACCCTAAATTCCTTCTGAAGGTGGTATCCGCCTTCCACCTTAACTAGGAGGTGTTGCTCCCCACCTTCTTTCCATGCCCCCACGCTGACAAGGCTGTGGCCATTATTCCTACTCTGGATTGTAAAAGGGCCCCATCCTTTTACCTACAATGTACCCAGGGCCACCACAAAGCCTCACAGTTTTTGTTTCCTATGACCCCAGTCGACTAGGGGAGGCTGTTATCAAATGAACTCTGTCCAGCAGGGTGATGGACTGCATCACCTTCGTCCAAGATCAGGCTGGGCTGTCATTGGAGCATCGGGTCATAGCACACAACATGAGGGCTATGGCAACCTCTGTTGCAAACCTACACTCTGTCCCTATGGCAGACATCTGCCAGACTGCCACCTGATCCTCAGTTCACACCTTTGCAGTTCACTACTGCCTGGAGAGGGAGGGAGTGCCAATGGGCCAGGCTGTACTCCGTAATCTGTTCGGAGTTTAGGTAACTCCTGCTCTCTGACCCTTCTTGTTCAAGCTACCGGGAGTGGTGGTTCTCCCTGGACATTGAGGTCCTTAGAGACTTTCCTCAGACTTGCGGCTGCTCGCGGCTGGGCCATGTTGCCAGAGGATGTAGTAAAGGCTGTTAGTGTAGCTGGGTTTAAAAAAGGTTTGGACAAGTTCCTGGAGGAAAGGTCCATAAACCATTATTAAGAAGGGACCCAGGATATCAATGCTTGAACCAGTACAAGCATTGTGGAACCTGTGTCCCTTGGGGAAACTGCTAGGTACGTATGACCTAGATTGGCCACTGTTGGAAACAGAATGCTGGGCTTGATGGACCTTGGTCTGACCCAGTATGGCATATCTTATGATCTTATGTTTCTCTACAGGTTCTCGGTAGCCTGTAGCTAGGGAGTGCCTGACTTCCTTCTTGTTCCTGGAGAAAGCGTAGTTACTCACCTGTAATAGCTGTTCTCCAGGGACAGCACAAATCAGTCCTCACAACCCTCCCTCCTCCCCTTGGAGTTGCTGTACAATTTTTGCCATTTTCTTTTGTTGACACCCTTGGGTGGGAAGGGGACCATGCATGCGTGGTGACATCTCCCAAAGGCTTTCTTTGAAAGCTGGGGAGATGCTTCCGTGGGGTCCATCAGCATTAATGTCACCCATATGTAAGTACCGATTCATGCTGTCCCTGAAGAACACCTGTTACAGGTGAGTAACTATGCTTTATCTCTTTTAATGTTATCAATGGAGTTCCTTTTTATTTTCTTGCATTTTGTTTTATTGTAAACCACTCTGCTGGCTCGAAGAGCAGTATACCAGATTTTAATAAACTATGGGCCTGTGGCTAGCGCTCCTACAGTGGCTTGCTGCCAGTGCTGAATCTTAGATCTGGATATTCAGTGCTGGGGTCATATCTGGCCACCTGCATTGAATATCCATGTTGGATGCAGAACCTGGAAGCTAATAGGGCAGCAGTGATATTCAGCCGCTGCCTTGTTAGCTTCTGCAGTGAAAGTAGAGTCAGCATTTGCTGCGCCTTACTTTAGCCATGTGTCGCTAATTGTGCAGTGGCTCAATATCATCGCTGCCCGATTAGCAATGGGTGCTGCCTCAAAATGCCCTTGACAAGGCCCAATGCTAACTGCTTAGCATTGGGTTTGTAGCAATGGCATACGTGGATATTCAGCAGCACTAACCGAATATCCAGCAGAGCGGCATTTATATGGTGTGTAAATGCCTTTGAATATTGGGCCCTATAATTTAAAAAAAATTGTTGAGGCCTGCAATTGAATGGCTTGAGATGAAAAGGTCAAAACAGTGGTGGTGAACAGCAGGTCCAAGTAACTAGGATGTGAAAGGACTTAGGGATATGAAAAGGTAGTTGGAAAGGCAGGTAGGGTCCATTGAAAGCTTTTTGAGGAGTCACAACATGTTTGAAGGCCACAGGAACAGTTGCAGTGGAACATGATAAACTGAAGATATGACAGATGGAATGAATGACAACAGGGGAGCTAGAACTGCATAGTTGGGTGGGACTCTGAAGAATAGGAAGTGAGTTTAGAGGAGAGATGCTGATAAGTTTCCTCCTCTGATTTTAGAAAAGGAAGAAAGGGTGGTAGAGGATGAAGAAAGAAATGGGCATGAAGTGGAGAAAGGGTAACCTGGTAAGGAATTTAAGATTAACATTGCAGATCTTGTCATGGAAGTAATCAGCCTGTCCAAGCAGAGAGCGTTAGGGTGGGGTGGGAGGGAGTTTGGAACATAAGAAACCCCTTACTGGATCAGACCAAGGTCCATCAAGTCCAGTATCATGTTTCCAACAGTGGCCAATCCAGGCCACAAGTACCTGGCAGGTTCCCAAAGAGGCACACAGGTTCCACTATGCTTGTCTTGGGGCAAGCAGTGGATTTCCTGGGTCTGCTTTAATAATGGTCTATGGACTTTTCCTCCAGGAACTTGTCCAAACCTTTTTTAAACCCAGCTACACTAACAGCTTTTACTATACCCTTTGGTAAAGAATTCCAGAGTTTGATTACATGCTGAGTAAAAAAATATTTTCTCAGTCTTAAATGAGTTGCATTGTATCTCCATTGCATGTCCTCTAGTCTTTCTACTTTTTTGATAGCATAAACAACTGATCTGTGTTTACCAGTTCCACTCTACTCATTAATTTATAGACCTCTATCATTCTCTGGGAACAAGCAGGAAGTCAGTCCTCACATATGGGTGATGTTAATGCCGATGGAGCTCTGCGCGGAAGCCTCTCCCCAGGTTTCAAAGAAAGCCTTTAGGAGATGTACCACGCATGTGTGGTCCCCTTACTATCCAAAGGTGTCATCTTGCCTCAGTCTCCTTTTTTCTGTGGAGCCCTCTGGACGTGTCTTTTTTCCCCGGAAAAAGAGCTATTTTTTTGTCTTGAAAGTTTTCTTCCCTGGTCGAGCACTTGTTCCCTTTCCCACCCCCAAGCTCGCTTGCCTCAGCATTGCATCTTGGGTTCGTATTTTTCTTTTCTTTTCTTGCTTTTTTGACTGGCGCAGTTTACACCTTTTTCACTGGCAGAGTCCCAGGTCTTCGATCTCGCTGGGGCCCTTTTTCCCACCATGACCTCTGCCAGTAGCTTCAGAAAGTGTGATCAGTGCTCGTGGACTATGTCCCTCACTGACACACATGACTGCTGCCTCTGTTGTCTCGGGGTGGACCACGACCCCTTGGATTTTGGCCTTTGTAAAAAGATGTCCTCCAAGGCCATTAAGAGTCATCAGCAACAGCATGACATGATCTCCCAAAAGTCAGACACTGTCCCAGAGTCTCCAGCATTGCCACACTCTAAGGCCCCTTCTGGGATCCCGGAGCCCTGAAGTGACCCTGCCGCCTCCGACTGAGGCTGAGAGTCCTCTGAGTGGAGCACCCTGGAGGTGGAGCACAAGAAGAAGAAGAAATCCTCAAGGGTGGCGTCCATGGAGGAGTTGGGAAAGGAGGGTAAGTCCCACACTCAGTCCCTCAGTCCATGCCGTGCGTCCGAGGGATCAGAGTGGGAGCGGCCTCCCAAGGTCACCTGAAAGGATTCATCGGTCTCCGATGGCCAGCCTCGGACTTTCCCTCATTGGAACTGGAGCTGGGCCCGAGATCCTTGGTGCCTGTGCTGAAGGCAGAATGGCAGCCTTGGAGCGCAGCTTGTCTGCCTTCATGGCCCAGCAGCGGGCCTTGATGTTGAGTTCTGCTGGGTCATACGCCCAGACTACCGGGGCCTCAACCTCGAGGACATTCCCTGGACATCGAGCCAATCCTCTAACGCTGTTGGCCTCAAGTCGATCCTCGACACCAGTCTCAATTCTGGTCCCTATCCTTGGGATCGAGGTCTTCCCCTATAAGCGGCCACGACTCCACCCATTGAGCCTCCGAGGGGCACGGATGGTTGGGCTTGGTACTCGACCTCGAAATCTGGACCGGCCTCGACTCCTCCACCGACTATGAATCAGATTGAGAAACCGAAGGCGAGGAATCCCTGGATACCCATCACCACCATGACGTACACTTGGACCCATCTTCCTCTGAGACTCAGCACCTGTCCCGCCCAAGGATATGGCCTTCCTTGACTTTGTGTGGGACATGTCAAAGGCATTGTTGTTCGACATCGAGTCGAAGGAGGACTCTCGAATAGAGGAGCTTAAGATCTTCCAATATGAGGCCCCTCCGAAGGAGGCACTTACAGTGCCTGTTCCTCCAATCTGGGAACGGCTGCTCCATTGCATGTGAAGAACACCGGCATCAGTGCCCATCATGAGCTGATAATGGATTCAATGTATCGGGTTCACTGGAGCCCGAGCTTCCAGAAAGCACAACTGACACACAACTCCATAGTAGTGGAGTCGGCCATGCGTCGGCTTAAGAGTCAGAAGACACACTCCTCGATGCCCCCAGGCAGGGAGGCTCGCACCTTGGATGCTCTGGGCAGAATGTCTTCCAGGGCTCGATGCTCTTCGGCTGGATCCAGGCATACCAGCTGTACATGGGCATGTACCTGAGGGATCTGGCGAAGGAACTCACTGGGTTCTTTCCTGGTCTCTCCAAGGAACCCCTCCAGTGGTTCCAAAGTCTGTCAACAGAGAGTGCTCCAAATTCATGACTCAAGCAGCCTATGATGGCTTCGAGTCGGTGGCTAGAGTAACCGTGGTGGGCATCTGTGCCCGATTCCAGGCTTGGCTACAGTCTTCTGACCTGGAGCAATGGGTTCAGGACAAATTGGTTGATGTCTCCTGTTAAGGAGAAAACCTCTTTGGCAAACTCATGACTGATAAGGCTGCAGAGTTGGAGTCTGAGTTCCTGATGAGGACTAGGCTTTCCAAGAAGAACAGTACCCTTCCCCGACAGAAGGCCCTGAGTAAAACGCCCCCTTACTTGAGAAAGGGAAGGGCTTACAGAAACTACCCTCAGTATTAGGCCTCCCCAGCAGGGTCAGCAGGCCAAGGGACAAGGGCACAGTCCTCATAAGCCAAAGACTCTCAAAACCCAGGCACCGGCTCTGGCCCAGCCTGGTGGGAGCTTTTGACTCCTTGGGCATAGTCTCGCCATCCCCAGGAGTTCCAGCCTAACAGCCCACAGGCGGACATCTTATCCTGTTTGCCCACAGGTGGCCAGCCATCACCACCGACACCTGGGTCCTCCAGGTGGTCAAGGAGGGCTACCTTCTCCACTTGGAGCAGACTCCCACTCCATTCTTCCCAGGAGAGCCCACCAGGACTCCCCTCCACCAGACCTTGTTACTGCAGGAGCTCGCAGGCCTTCTCGAGGACAAGGTGATGGAACCGGCCTAATTGCTGAGGGAAGGTTGGGGTAACTTATTACGTTCTTATTTTTTAAGTTGTATCCCTTCACAATGCAAGAGCAAAAATAGCAGTCACTGCTGTGGTCTCTTTGTTCACGCCACATCATAGGTATTCCGAAACGAAATGCTTGTTTTTTACCTTTCATCCATAAGCGTAGATCTTCCTCACATGTCTTGCACACTTTGTGAGGAGCCCACGGTTTGTCTTGATCGCCTAACTTCAAACCGAAATAGGCGAAATATACTTTTTTAATAAATGCAGAAATGTTCCTCTGCCACTTTTTCACGGTATATTCCCCACAAATAAAACAAAAACTGTCCGGAGAGTTGACGCAACCTCTGGCTCTGTGAGCCATCACAAATACACAGCACTGCAAACTACAACTGTAGTGAACCACTTCGAAATAAAGCTGGATTACGACTGAGCAAACAAAAGGTAATAATGAACTTGCAAAAAACTGAAATTTGACAGGAACGTTCATGTCGCAACCACCGTGTTTGAGCGAGCGAACGAGGCGAGGCGAACAGGAAAGAACATGCGCCAGCGCGAGTACTGGATTTAGCCCCCCACCTCCCAATTGTCCTGTTAATGTATAAAATGAATACAAAACACTCTAAAATATCATGAGGGAGTGTTTCTAGTTAGTTAACCATTACAACCTCTATTTTGGGCCAAGAAAATAAACTGCAGTCGGCTCAAAAGAAATTATGTGAACATTCCTTATATGGGTAAGAAATCTAATTTTGCAAGAAAACGTGACGTGATGGAACATTTTGGCTATTTTTCCTGGATTCAGCACCCCAAAATCTATAGGAATCAGTTGCAAAACTGGAGGCAGTTTTTTGGTAGTGTACCTGTGTTATTACTGTGTTGTAACTTTTATTAGCTTCCCTGATTTCTTTTAGCATTTCAACATCCATGTGTAGGCACTTTCAGGAGGGAATTGAGTGTGGCTAAGCGATGGCAAAAGTTGGAGGCAAGAGAGTTTATCAGACATAGTAATCTTGTTTGACAAGTGCAATAGCAGACTGGAAGGAGGTCAACAATATTCTGCAGTGTATGAAGTGCAGAGCAGGCACAGGAACCTAAGTGGCAAATTCTGGTGGTCAGCCAAGGCTGTAGGTTTGGTACTAGGTACTCAGATTCTACAAGGTTTATCCCAGGGGCACAAGGTCTTACAGCTTGTTAAAGAATTAACCAGGTAAATTAAGATCACTTGATAGATATGTGATTTTCCAGATCGTACTTGTAAAAGTGATGAAAAATATTTTTTCAGACCTATGAAATAAAACAAAGAATGTAATTTTCTTCTTCCACCTTTACTAGTGCTGAAGTATTTCAGAAGCTTAATTATATCCAAACACTTCTGCCACCACAGTCTACCACAAAGTTGGTGTCTGCTGAAGACGCATTCTTTTGTCTACAAAAATTGATGGCCACAGTGAAGAATATTCTTACTGGAATTCAGAGGTAAGTGGGGGAATGCTTGTAATTGGTAGATCCTGGGTTTCTGCAGCAGTTCATGAGCTTATTTTTAGGGAAAGATCCAAAATTCCTGGACACACATCCTTTCATTTGCATCTAGATTTATTTTATTTGTTCATTTGATTGTTCACTTTTCCTAGAATTAGATATTACTTAAGTTTTCCAGAAAAATATTTGTGTTCATATTATTTTTTGTAAATATTTTCTGTAAGGCTAGCACAAAAGTGTTACTTGCTAGGGACATCAGCGTCTCTTTTGATACTGAGTGATGTCAGAGCGAGTAGTGCCTCAGATACTATCTGTTGGGAGGTGTTTTTCAAAGGATTGTGTTTCTATAAAAGTCAGGAGCCCACTTTAGGTCTCATTCTTTTCTTCTATTCTATCCTGTCTTCTATTCTATCCTTTTCTTCTCTTCTATCCTGTCCTGTCTTCTATTCAATCCTTTTCTTCTATTCTATCCAGGATTGCACTAGGGCTTGAGGGAGGAACTTGCAGGCACCTTATACAGGGATTTTCTTCAGATCCAAGGGGATCTGGAGACCAAGAGGATCCTAACCTTAGACTCGTACTCCTTTGTTCTTTAAAGAGTTACTTCAGATCTCCAGGAACAAGCAGGAATGTAATCTTCACATATGAGTGACATCGGTACCGACAGACCCTGTGTGGGAATGCTCCCCAGCATCCAATAGGAAAACGTTTAGGAGCCATCCCACTGTGCCTGCGTAACTGCCTTCCTGCCTTTCCAGCTCTCCCTCCTCAGTTCTTCATTTTCCACGGAGCCAACAAGAAGCAGTTCCTGTCACCACAGAAAATTTGTCCTTTCTTGTTTTTTGTGGTCGCATCTGCCTTCCCGTCGACGCTGGTACCGACCCCCGTCTGTGCTTTCTGTCTTTCTTTCTTCAAAAAAATATAAATCATCTTTGAGGGAAAGAATTTTTTCTTTCGGGTGCATCAATGCCATCTTAGGCTTAGGCCTCCCCTTTTGCCACAGACAAAATGGAAAAGCACAAATTTTTAAAAAGTGTTCCAAATGTGGCAGTACCATTTTGGCCACAGACACCCATGACTGGTGTCTAAAATGCTTAGGAACGGATCACCAACCATCAGAATGTCCTCTTTGTAGGAAGATGACAAAGAGAGGCCTACAGAATCGAGCTGCAAAGCTGGGTATCCTCTTTGCTTCCGATGCAGTATCTTTAACATCAACATCAATGAGAGCTTCATCTTTCTCCCAAGGATCTCAGGTATCAAAACCTTAGTCTTCATCGAAGACTGGCCAGCCCTTCAAGGGTAGATCTCCTCCTAAGCATCCAGATGCCTTTGGCGTTGCCATGGAGGGGAACACACTAGCCAAACAATCCCGCCGGGAGGACCTTTCCTCTAAAGCCTTAGTGGGGTCCCAGGATGTTCCCGAGGCCTCCACCTCTGGAGAGCTCCTGGTGCCATGCTCAGAGATCATGGCCCACAATTCTAGTACCAATACCCAAGCATCGGCAAGCTCCATGGATCAACGTATCCTGGCCATCGAGCAGAGCTTAGCAGCCTTACTGGCGGCCTCAGTACCATTAAAACCATTACAGTCGATTCCGCAGGCTCCAGTACCGACACAACTTGCATCGACTTTTTTGCCGCTTATCATGCTACCGCCCATGCCGGCCCTCAAATCCGTTTCCGGTACCAGATTTGATAGGTACCGAGTATGTGCAGAGCGGGAACACCCTGCCCGTTGATACTTTGAGTCTTCAGATTCTGATTCGTCGGATGATGAATCGGCCGATACCCGGGACATGAGAACCTTCCTGGAAGACCCATTTCTGTCTCCATAACGTCGCATGTCCCCTCCAGAGGACATGTCTTTGCAAGACTTTATTCGCGATGTTGCTCGGGGTAAGAGCCTAGGGCCGAAGAACTTGAAATTCTTCAATACCCTACACCCCAAAGGAGGCTGCTAAGCTCCCTATCCATCGCATACTTCACGACCTTGTGCTTCGTATATGGGAGACACCCCTTATCTCTCTACATACCTAATGACTCGATACCTTGTATCGGCTACCGGAGTGTCCCGTTTTTCAAAAGACGCAATTGCTGCACCATTACATGGTGGTGGAATCGGCAATGCGTCAACTAGTGCTAAGACACATTCCTTGAACCCTCTAGGTAGGGAATCGAGAACCCTCAATGCCTTTAGTCAACATTGTTTTCAGGCCTCCATGTTATTAGCCAGGATAGTTCCTACATACTCTATATGGGTCTGTTCCTTAGGAAGATGACTAAGGATTTGGAGTTAATGGCTCCTCTTCTCCCCGATGACAAGAGAGCAGATTATCTCACACTTGTAAAGCATGCTCAGAATGTTTCAAAGTTTGTTAACAGGGCAACTTTTGACTATTTTGAGTGCATCAGCAGAACTTCATCCATCTGCATAGGTGCACGCAGGATTGCTTGGCTCCTAGCATCAGATCTTGAACAATGGGTTCAAGATAAACTGGGTAATATCCCTTGCACAGGTGAAAACCTTTTTGGCAAGGATTGGCAGGACAAGGCCTCTCAGTTAGAATCCGAGAACACCACTCTTAATAGGCTATCTAGATCTATTGCCAACCCAGCTAGGAAAAAAAACAGCAAAGAAAGTTTTTTTCAGTAATAATAAGTAGTACCATCCTTCTTATACCCCATCTTATCAGAGCAGTGGACACTGTCCATAGTACGGGAGGGGTACAAGCTTCATCTACAAAGTCTACACCCCCGGACTCCCCCAAGAGAGTTCCGCTCTCAGCCCCCTCTCACTGCTCTGTTGCTGCAAGAGGTCTATAAGAGAAAGGAGGTGACCTCTTGCAGCAACAGATCTATGGCACAATAGAAGAGGTTCCACCATCCCAGCAGGGAATGGGCTTTTATTCTCCATCCTTTCTCATTCCAAAGAAAACAGGAGGTACAGGCTCATTCTGGACCTCAGAGAACTGAACAAGTATTTACTATGGAAGAAGTTCAAAATGATCTCCCTAGGGGCCCTTCTCCCCTATCTCCAGAGTCAGGTTTGGCTCTGTTCTCTAGATCTAAAGGAGACATATACTCACATAGTTATTCACTCACAGCACAGAAAGTTCCTGCGCTTCATGTTCCAAGGGAGACATTGTCAATACAGAATCCTGCCTTTCGGTCTCGCCTCTGCCCCTTCACAAAATGCATGGCAGTAGTAGTCATATTCCTAAGGACTCTCGGGATATTTGTCTTCCCTTACTTAGATGACTGGCTCATTCGAGCAAACACCTCTCTGGAGGCCGGCCTTTCTCTCCCACATACCTCTGCAACACTTGGGATTTGTAATAAAACTTCCAAAGTCCCAACCATCCCCTCTCAAACTCTAGAGTTTATAGGGACTCTTCTAGACACTCAGCAATCAAAGGCATTTCTGCCTCAACTCCGCTGCACGTGACTCAATCAGTTAGCATCTCAGGCATGCCTCAAGAACTTTCTCACTGCTCAAGAAATGCTACAACTTCTGGGTCATATGGCATCAATGATACATGTTGTTCCAGATGCTCATCTACATATGCGTGCATCTCAATGGACACTGGCTTCCCAGTGGTCTCAGGCATCTCTCCAGTGATGGCAGTCCCCAGAAAACCTCCTGGTAGGGTCACCTTTTCAAATGCCAGCACATCAATGAACCCTGATGACGCATGCGTCCAAATTGGACTGAGGAGTTCTCCATTCAGGGACTTTGGTCTCGTCAGAAGTCACAACTCCATATAAATCTGCTGGAGCTCGGAGCCATTCACAATGCTCTCAAATTGTTCAAGGACCATCTTCGATTCTGCACAGTTCTTTTTTTTTTTTTTTTTTTTTTTTAATTTATTTATTTATTTATGCAATTTTACAATATAGTCAAGCAAAACGCTTGTACAGAAAACAACTAATTGTATAGCAATATTTTCAAAAAGAAATAAAAATATGGAAACATCAAATACAAAAGTATAGTTAGCCCACTATAAATGGGAAGTGGCTAAGGAGAAAGGATAGAGAAATAGGTGAATCCTCTATCCTTAATAATACAAAAGGGGGGAGACCTGAGAGGACAGCCGACCACACCGGAAGTGAGCGGTTCCTGCTCCGGCGGCCCCGACGTCAGCGGGGGCCTCTACAAAGCAGAGCAGTGAGTTGTGCAGCCTTGGGAGACCTGAGAGGACAGCCGACCACACCGGAAGTGAGCGGTTCCTGCTCCGGCGGCCCCGACGTCAGCGGGGGCCTCTACAAAGCGGAGCAGTGAGTTGTGCAGCCTTGGGAGACCTGAGAGGACAGCCGACCACACCGGAAGTGAGCGGTTCCTGCTCCGGCGGCCCCGACGTCAGCGGGGGCCTCTACAAAGCGGAGCAGTGAGTTGTGCAGCCTTGGGAGACCTGAGAGGACAGCCGACCACACCGGAAGTGAGCGGTTCCTGCTCCGGCGGCCCCGACGTCAGCGGGGGCCTCTACAAAGCGGAGCAGTGAGTTGTGCAGCCTTGGGAGACCTGAGAGGACAGCCGACCACACCGGAAGTGAGCGGTTCCTGCTCCGGCGGCCCCGACGTCAGCGGGGGCCTCTACAAAAGCTCCGCAAGGGTAGGCGCAGCCGGAGGCGCTGTCGGGGGCTGCGATCAAAGGGGCTCGATACAAGGGGAGTGTCTGCCCCCTTGGGACCCCCTTGGAGCACCGCAGGAGATCGCAGTACGAGGTATCTGATAAATGGGGAAGAGAAAGAAGAAAATCATACCAGCGGAGCCTACAGTACCAACGGTAGGCCCTATGGATAAGCATGTTAAGCCCTTGATGGGGGCTGATGCCTCGTTAGACCCTGACTTTTTAGTTCTGCGCTCGTCCGCTGCATCTTTGAGCTCCCCGGATCGTTCTCCTCCTTCCCCACCGAAGTACATCTCACCGCCTTTAACTGGTCCTGTGGGACAGTTTCAACAGAGTACTCCAGTGGAAACTGGTGGGAAAGTGGAAGATGTTATTTGGGCATCACCTCCTGGTGTGGCGATTGAGTCACCTGAGCAGGTGACTCTGGGCGACATCTGGAAGGTGGTGACACGAATTGAACATTCCCTGGTTCCCACAGTTAAGCAGCTTTGTAGTTTCTCTTCACAAGTTACTACAAAGTTGTGTGAGTTAGAAAGGCGGTTGGGGGATTTGACCACTCAATTATCTAGCTGTGAAAATCAATGTTCTACCTTTAAGGCTGTTAGCACATCTGGTATTAATGATAGTTTAATTATCCATCGTAGGTTGGAAATGTATGATAATATGTTTCGGGCCAAGAATCTCCGATTGTTAAATTTTCCTTTCTGTCGTCTCTTATCTGCTGAGATATTACTCCGTAAGTATTTTAGGGAAGTTTTGGGCTTGGCTAAGGCCGACTCCATGGCTGTCTCTAAACTATATTACTTGACTGGTCAAGGGTTGGCTGAGAGTCCTCCGGGTGAATTTGATGTAGTTCAGGCCCGTGATGGACTTGATCTTACTCAATTTCTGGAGGACTCTCAGGATAATATTACTTCTCGTGCCACTTTGATTGTAGGCTTTGTCTCTGATCAGGATAAGATGTTAGTTTTTCGTAGCTACTTTAAAAATAAGTCTGCACTCTTTTGTGGTGCTGGTGTGCAAATTTTTCCTGATGTTTGTCGGGCCACACAAGCTAGGCGGAAGGCCTTTTTGGCCTTAGGGTGTTGGCCCTGTCTGCTACTTTCTTTCTTAGATACCCGTGTAAGTGTTTAGTTAATCATCAAGGGTCTAAATTTGTTTTTCTAGACCCAGTCCAGCTCTGTAGTTTTTTGAATGGTAAAGAGGGCTAAGATTTATTGATTGGTCTAGGGTAGGGAACATGTTTCAATTGCTGTCTCGTAAATTAGAGCTATTGCTCTTGATATTTCCTTTATTAATTACTTGAGTACTGTCTCCTCCTTGTTGTGGGCTACGTAGAGTGCTTACTGGATGTACTTAGTTATGGTATTATGTTTTCTTGGATTGATTTGGTGTTGGGTGATTGTAAGGCTCTTGTTTCTTTGTACTTGCTTTTGTAAGTTGTTGAAAATATTATAAATAAAAAAAAAAAAATAATAATAATAATACAAAAGGAAAAATATATAGGATCTAATACGGAAGTAGAGGACAGAGCAGTACTATCTTATCTAAATGAGACCTAAATCACTGAGGAGATGAAGTCACCACATGGGAGCTAACAAAAGCAGACAACTCTTCCGGTTGAAAGAATACATACTTGCTATCTCCAAGGTAAATTATACATTTACAAGGAAAAACGTAATAGAAAAGAAGCCCCAATCTGAAGAACCCCAGGCCTTAATAACAAGAAAGTTCTGCGCCTCCTCTGGATCTCTCTGGAAACATCCGGGAACATAGCAATCTTTTTACCCATAAACAACGCTAAACGCTTCTTAAAATACAACTTCAATATCCAGTCCCTATCTGATGAAATCACAAAGGTCACTAGCATGGTCGAAACCCTCAACTCTGCTTCTTTAGATGACTGCAATAAAGCAGAAGCATCTAACACATCCATATCTAAAGGACCAATAGTCCTCTGGCCTTCCTTCTTACCTAGAGGTAAGAAATATGCTTTAACTACAGGAGGAGTTAAATCAACCGGTACTTTTAAAGTTTCATGCATTTATTTTTTAAACAATTCTACCGGGGAAATCCCCAACACTACAGGAAAATTCAACAAACGAATATTAGAAGCTCTCACTACATTTTCAATCTTCATTCTTAATGCAAACTGGATACTAGGTGATTTTAACCTGCCATCCCTACAGGACAATCAGGCAGCCGCCTTCACAGAAGCCCTAGATATCTTGGGATACACCCAATTGGTTCATGAACCTACACACACAAAAGGCAACATTCTCGACCTGATATTCGCCCCACAAATGGTGCTTCAACAAGCACAAAACATCACGTTATCACTAACAGCAGTTCCATGGTCGGATCATAAGCTTATTTCATTCCAAATTCCGACCCCCATCAGGTCACAAAGGCCCACTACGAACGCACAAACAATCACAACCTCAAATGCCAGAAGCTTTTATCCGTTTAACAAAGAACGCATCCTGGATGAAACAAACTCTCTCCTTGACAATACCTCACAAGACCTAGATGTCCTAATTTCCACGTGGAACAGCAAACTCAGCGCGATCGCAATCCGCCCTCCCACGACTAAAGCCCCAAAGAAAAGACCATCCGCACCATGGTTCACACCTGACCTAAGGGCATCATTAACCCTCCTACGAAGATCGGAAAAACGGTGGAGGAAATCACGTACCAGCAGTGACCAAACAGCATACATCCAACTCCTACACACTCATCGCAGGGCTGTCACAGACAAGATGAAACAACATCACACCAACACTCTGAAACGTTCATTAAACAAGCCGCACGACCTCTTCAACCTGGTCAAGTCTCTTGCCAGAGAACCGACCCCGGAGCGCACAGGATCTATACACCCACAGGATTATGCCATCTTTATGCAATCAAAACTATGCAAAACCGACAAGATGGTGATACCGGACCCCCCTGATGCTCAAGCATGCGCAACGTATCTAACCACCTTTACCACTCCGTCTAAGAGAACTATTGAAGACACCATTGCTACCCTAAATACCTCCACTTCATACTCAGATCCATGTCCGGCATTCTGGATAAAAGATCTGCGATCTGACCTTGCCCCAATCTTAGCTAAAATGATAGGACTATCATTTAGCACCGGGTCGTTCCCATCCATGCTCAAACAGACCTCTGTTAGACCGCTGCTTAAGGACACCAAATTAGACCCTCTAAAAGTCGAGTCTTACAGACCCATATCCAGTATCCCGATGCTCTCTAAAATTGTGGAAAAAATAGTCTACAGGCAGCTACAAGATCATGTGGACACCAATGCACCTCTAGATCCATCACAACATGGGTTCAGAGAGTCACATGGAGTGGAAACACTACTCACTACTCTTTTCAACACCATAATCTCAGGCATTGACAACTCACGTACAGGTTTCGCACTTATCTTTTTAGATATTGCGGCAGCCTTCGACTCAGTCTGCCACGAGATCCTCCTGATGCGGCTACGAGAGAAAGGAATCACCGAAACAGCGCTGGATTGGTGCAGATCTTACTTGTCTGGAAGATGGCAACACGTACGAGCAAATGGAACCACATCCGAGCCATTCCTACAAAGTCAAGGAGTCCCTCAAGGATCCTCCCTATCGTCACTTATGTTTAACATTTATATCCAACCCATTTGTAATATCATTAGATCCTTTAATGTGAGTTGCATGATTTACGCTGATGATGTCCTACTGTACCTGCCAATATCCCTGGATTGCCCGGACCTCACCCCACTAACTAAGTGTTTCAACGCAATATCCGAATGGCTCCTCTCCCAAAATCTGCGCATCCAACATAAGAAAACAGAGGTCCTATTCATCTCTAGAGATCTTAAGTTTATTCCACCTAACCACTTGGAAGTAGACAACGCCAAGTTGCAAGTTAAATCAGCCATACGGTATCTCGGAGTCACATTGGATCAGAACCTCAACATGAAGCAGCACATAGCAAAAACAGTAAGAGCGATCTACTTCAAGATCAGATCCCTCAGACACATACGCCCTCTACTCGAGCTGAACGACTTCCGTACCATCTACCAAGCCCTCATCATCCCTCATTTTGATTATGCAAACGCCATCCTACAAGGTCTCCCTCAGGCAACCTTACATCCCTTACAACTCGCTATGAACAGCGCTGCGCGAATCCTCTTAGGAGCACCAAGGAGAGAACACATCACACCCCTCCTGATGCAGCTGCACTGGCTCCCCATTCAAGCCAGGATTAGCTTCAAGATCTTAATGATGACTTTCAAGGCCATCAATGGGTTATCCGCTTCTTCAATATGTGACCTCATACAACTACCCATGCCCAACAGGATAAGAAGAACTGCTACAGCCAACATGCTAGCAATACCAAAATCTATGACAAGATGCGCCATATCAACTTCTAATAGAGCCTACAGCCTGAGCGCCCCAAGCCTCTGGAACTCCCTACCACCACACATCAGAACTATCCCCAACTTGAGCCAGTTCAGGAAGGCCTTAAAACACCTCCTCTTTATTAAACACCTCACAGCCTCCCCCGAACCCCAGCCACCAGGTATGAACAACACACAATAACTCCATCTCACATATATACAGTTACCTATTTCAATGTTTCAAATATGTATATAGTTTCCCCCGTTATCCAAGTTGATTGCTCCTGTTCATTGTAATGACCTGACTCTTGTTTATTGTCGGATACTGTTTGTTTTATGTAAACCGCGCTGATCGCAAATAGTGCGGTATATAAGAAATGTAAAATAAATAAATAAATAAAATAAATAAATAAATATTATCTTTCATAATAGATTCAGTTAGTTCAGAAACCTGTGTCACTTTCTGCTCCCCTGCATCAATCTTCAAATGAAGGCCAGCCAGTTCCCCCTGTACTCCAACAGTCAGGGTATCCAGCTTTTCCAAGCACGAAGACATCAGTTTCACTTGTTGACAAACAGCAGACGATAACTGTAGAATTGCTTCCCAGATCGTTTCCAATGAGATCTTCTTCGGACGTTTCAAAAGAGTCCTATTAGATATCCCTGTCAACAGGGAGGGTTCCTGCTTGCCAGCTCCATCAGCGCGATGTAACAGGTTAACCCCCTCGAGAGTTGAATGACGGGCCGTATCCACCGGTCTCACCAACGAGGACTGATCACCAGGGCTTTCCTGAGGCGGGACCCGCTCAGGAGACGCTGCAGAACCAACACTGGGCAAAGCTACATCTCCTCTCACCAGAGAAGCCTCCAGAGAGGTCACACGTGGAGGAGGTAACCGGTCATCCAGGGAGAGAAACACTTCCAAGGCAGGAACCACCGGATCCACCTCAACCGGCGGCACAGCACCCGCTCGTATCTCCCCTATTTTCTGCTCCGTCAGCTGCACAAAACGATCCATAGGTCCAGCAGAATTAACAGGCACAGGCTCCACGGGAGGAGCCTTTTGCTTTCCCTTGCGTTTAGGCATAGCAGCTCGAAAAAAACGCTCAAACTGCCATCTTGAGATTAAGCCACTCCTCTGCACAGTTCTATTCCAGATGGATAATCAAGTAGCCATGTTCTACTTGAACAAGCAGGGCTGAGTAGGCTCTTGGACCCTCTGCAGCGAGGCTCTGCATCTGTGGTCTTTTTCCATACAGCATCCCATTCACCTGCATGCGGTGTATCTTCTGGGCAAGCACAATGTCTTGGTGGACAAACTGAGTCGAGTCCTTCTACCCCACGAGTGGTCTCTCTATGTAGACAAAGTAGCTCACATTTTTTGGATCTGGGAAACCCCAGAGATAGACCTGTTCACAAGTCCTCAGAATGTCAAGCTTCTTCACTTCTGCTCCAGGACTCCTGCACCAGACAGCCAGCAGATGGACGCTTTTCACCTTCAATGGGGTCAAGGCTTCCTATATGCCTTCCCTCCCATTCCGCTCATTCCCAAGACTCTTCAAACTCCAGAGAGACACAGGCTACATGATACTCATAGCCCCACGCTGGCCATGACAACCGTGGTATCTGTAATCTTCTGGAAAATGTAATCTTTCGCCACTCTCTACTTTTGGTTACGCTCCGTTTGGTCCTGGGTCCATTTCACAGAGACAGTACAGTAAGCAGCACAAATAAGACAACCAAAACTGGTGTGGCTTGGAAAAAGAGTTTTATATAGAAATAGGCTTATTACATAGGTACAGAACAGAGTTATAAGGTTGTTACAAGCTGCGTCTGTGGGTGTGTGCATGTGTGAAGTGTGTGTCAGAGTCTCATAGTAAGAAGAATATGGAGAGAAAGAAAAGAACAAGGGGGGGGGGGGAGAGAGAGAAGTATGGGTCAGAGCCTCATAGTAGGAAGTGTCCCATCAACAGAGAGAGAGCTATTTTTGTGTTTCTGTATTTATAGAGAAAATCTCCAGCACCTCCCTTTGTCATAATTTTGGTCAGTTTGAGGTTTGCTATCATTTGATTAGCAAGGAGGGGCTGCAGACTAATCTCATCAGGCCTGGAGACGTCCTATCTGACATCACCAGGGGGTCAAAGCTAATCTCATCTTGTAAACTATGCTCATTAAGTTTGGAGACTGACATCACCAGAGTAACAAAGCTGCTTGTAATCCAAGGTCTGGGAAAAAGCCATGACACATATGCTAAGCATAATGTCATGCTGATGTATGCTGACATCTCCCACACCTTTTTTATTTGTATTTATTACACAGGTACACTAAAAAAAAATTTTTTTAAACTGCCTCTAATGTTTCGATTGATTTTTACGTTTTTTGGTGCGCTGAATCCAAATCTGGTAACCAATTTGCTCCATCACGTACAGATTTTTTGCTACATTGGGTTAGCAGTTTGAGGTGAATGTTTCAGATTGAGTGCGATCGAGATAAAAGTTTCTTGGATGAATTCTTTATACTAATTGTTTAGTAGTTATTCAAATAAGAATAAAGAAAATTGTAACAAGGCAGCACATAAGAATAGAGTAATGTCAACAAAACACACTGTGATGGTAGCAAAATTGTCTGCACTTAAAACAGCCACATACATGTGCACAAACAATGAGCATATAAGAGCGAGGTTAGACACAAAGCAAAGCAAAGAAATGTGCAAAAAATGTTGTACAGGTATGTATGTAAGAATAGAAAACGCAAACCGCACCATTGCAATACATGAAGACAAACACCCGATGGTGTGAAAATAAAATTCTAATAAATGAGATCCGACACTGTGGTAATAACTAGCAAATTTTTATTTCAAAGTTTAGTAAAAACACGATATTTGTCAACACAGTTTAGATTTTAAAGTCATTCTTGGGTCAATTAATCTCCTGGTGGGCCCGTTTCTTCTTCCCCCGAATGCTTCTCTTGGTGCGCTGCTTGGCGTATTTTTCATCTGGGGTTTCCCGCAGCAGCAACCAGCAGAAATCAGCCATCATAGTGGTGTTCCATCTTCCTTGGTACCTTCTCTCTGCGTCCTTGATGTCCTGGTGAAACCTTTCACCTTGTTCTTCACTGTACGCCCCCAAGTTTTCGGGAAAGTAGTTCACATGGGAGTGCAAGAAATGGACTTTCAGGCTCATGTTACAGCCTTGTTCTTTGAAGGCACTGAGCATCCTGGCAACAATATCCTTATAGTTCTCATCCCGCCTGTTCCCCAAGAATTTGAGAACAACATCCTTGAAGGAATCCCAGGCTTCTTTTTCCTTCTCAGACATCGTTTCAGCAAATGCTCCATCTGAAATGAGTTTCCTTATATCAGGGCCAACAAACACTCCTTCCTTTAGCTTTGCTTCAGAAAGTAGGGGGAACTTTGAGCAAAGGTACCGAAAGCACTCACCATCTTTTGGAAGGGACTTGATGAATTGCTTAATGAGACCCAACTTAATGTGGAGAGGTGGTAATAGAATTTTATCACGAGGTACCAAGCTCTCATGAAGAACATTTTTCTCACAGGGTCTCAAATACTCCCGAATTGGCCAGTCTTTTTCCCCCAGTGTAGGTCGCGGGCCCGGCTATCCCACAAGCAAAGGAAGCAGGGATATTTGGTGAAACCGGATTGCTGCACTAATAGCATGGATAGAATTTTAAAGTCTCCACAAATCATCCACTTATGCTCATCATAACGAATCTTCTGAAGAATCAGGGCCAAATTCTCGTATTTTTCTTGGAGAATAACAGAGTGAGCAATAGGAACTGAAGCGAATGTGTTGCCATTATGAAGAAGAACACCTTTTATGCTGTCTTTTGACGAATCAATGAACAGCCGCCATTCAGCAGGATCATACTTGAGTTTAAACTTTTCCATCACTCCGTATATATCGTTGCAAAATACCAAATCTTCCTCTTTGCTGAAATACTTCAAAAATTGTGTCTCGCGGTTGCGGTACCAATAAAAAGTTGTTCCTGGTGACAATAGATTTTTCTGTTTAAGCCGAGAACCTAGCAGTTGGGCAGCATCTTTTGGGAGTCCTAAATCCCGGACTAAATCATTCAATTCAGCTTGAGAGAAAAGTTCAGGTTTCGGATCTGGTTCAGTTTCAAACTCGGAAGTACTGGACTCATCGGGAAAAGCCATCTGATGAGTCTCATCATGATCAGAACCGTCCACACAAATATGATCCAAAGATTTTGGTGGTTCAGGCACAGGTACTTCGTTGCTATGAGGCATAGGCCTAATTGCTGAGGGAAGGTTGGGGTAACTTATTACGTTCCTATTTTTTAAGTTGTATCCCTTCACAATGCAAGAGCAAAAATAGCAGTCACTGCTGTGGTCTCTTTGTTCACGCCACATCATAGGTATTCCAAAACGAAATGCTTGTTTTTTACCTTTCATCCATAAGCGTAGATCTTCCTCACATGTCTTGCACACTTTGTGAGGAGCCCACGGTTTGTCTTGATCGCCTAACTTCAAACCGAAATAGGCGAAATATACTTTTTTAATAAATGCAGAAATATTCCTCTGCCGCTTTTTCACGGTATATTCCCCACAAATAAAACAAAAACTGTCCGGAGAGTTGACACAACCTCTGGCTCTGTGAGCCATCACAAATACACAGCACTGCAAACTACAACTGTAGTGAACCACTTCGGAATAAAGCTGGATTACAACTGAGCAAACAAAAGGTAATAATGAACTTGCAAGAAACTGAAATTTGACAGGAACGTTCATGTCGCAACCACCGTGTTTGAGCGAGCGAACGAGGCGAGGCGAACAGGAAAGAACATGTGCCAGCGCGAGTACTGGATTTAGCCCCCCGCCTCCCAATTGTCCTGTTAATGTATAAAATGAATACAAAACACTCTAAAATATCATGAGGGAGTGTTTCTAGTTAGTTAACCATTACAACCTCTATTTTGGGCCAAGAAAATAAACTGCAGTCGGCTAAAAAGAAATTATGTGAACATTCCTTATATGGGTAAGAAATCTAATTTTGCAAGAAAACGTGACGTGATGGAACATTTTAGCTATTTTTCCTGGATTCAGCACTCCAAAATCTATAGGAATCAGTTGCAAAACTGGAGGCAGTTTTTTGATAGTGTACCTGTGTTATTTGTGCCTGGAAATGGTGGCAGCAAACCTGTGGTACCTGTCCCAGCTGCAATTACATGATTGTAGGCAGCTTGTCTAATACCTCCTGTATTAAATACCTTGCTATGTCCAGCAGGTCCCCTGTCCTGCACAGTACTGTCTCTAGTGTTCTAGAGATAAACAAGTCCCATTATGAGTCCAAACCTTGTGTCTTAGGTAGGGCAGCCACTACTGGGGGGGGGGGGGGGGACGGGACGGGACGGGACCCAATATGCTGCCTCAGTGCCCGTCTTAGAGAGAGTGAACAGTTCATAAGGCGTGCAGGAATTTATGAGGAGGTTAAAGCCGAAAAGTACCAGGATGCTATGAGTGAGGATAGGAAGCAATACTAGACTGCAGCTGACTCTGGTATTCAATGTAATAGGAAATGCCAAATTAGCAGGCCAAATGAGCCTGGATGTAGAGGTAGATGCTGGAGAAATTCAGTGTAACTACCTTAAAATGTTGTTGATGTTCTGTAGGACATGCGCTGCAAGGAGATGTACATTTGTTTCATTTTACAACACAGGAAAATTATGATAATGCATAGCAATATTTGTACAGCAGTTAAAATAATAATAGGGTGAATAAAAACATTAAAGACATGATCAGCAGTAGGTGAGTAACCAAATAACAATTCTCACACAGGCACATAAGCATCTTGTAGCAAGTGTCCAACAATTTGTCTAATGTGTCCATTCTCATAAGCGATGGAGTGATTCACTTCAGTGGATGTTGTTTTAAGGTGATCAATATAGGCATGGAGTTCTGTAAAGTTGAGCAGTTTATGTAGTGTCTCTTCTCCCATGCCAAGTGGTAATGGATGCACAGCATATGAGATAAAGTCTGGAATGTCCATAGAGTCATTGGTAACCAGCGGTGTGGAATAAGTTGTCCTGTTAATGGTGATGGAGACCAGTGGTGTATGACTGCACCAGGTATTGTTTGGTAAATAGTTTGAACTATACAACAAAGTGTTCTTAGGAAGGCGAATGTCATGCATTCTGGGAGCAATCGAAAAAGAAACATTCTGGGGAAAGAAGAGATGAAAACAAAAGTGTCTAGCTCCAAGGTAATACAAACTGTGTGAGGTAGTCAGGGAATATGAGAGCTTAACAGTCAGGGAGCAAGAGGAGGAATTGTTCCAGCAGGAGGTGTCAGCCTCTTTAAACTGGTGAGGTTGACACTTGAACTGAAATGTAGTCTGCTCACACAAACTGGGGTCCATCGGCTTGAATGAAGTCCAGGTGTCGTCCAGTCGCTGTACCCAGGTGAGATGGTCCACAGGATACATAAGCATATTATCAAACTGCACCCCAATATTAACAACAGGATAAATAACTGTGTGTTGTCCTGACCATGGGATCAAAGTACAGATAGAGCAGCCTTGTGGTGAACAAATGGGAACACTAACTGTCCACCAATCAAGGTGAGCTATAGCAAATTCAGGTATTTTGGTACTAGCCATATGGACGAGAGATGGTGGCCAGTGTCCTAACTTAGCAGTGATCAGAATTTCCTTTAGTATAGTAATAAGCTCGATCTGTACTTGATCACAGGCAAGAGCCCAGGAAATATTCTTTCCCAATCTATATTCTGCATGTGCTAAGGTAACAATTTTCTGTTCTATAATGGGAGATATAAGAGCAAAGGTATCTACAACTACATTGGACAGTTTAGAGGAAGCTTCATTAATAATATGTTGTGAGGTAAAACCATCAGCAGCATGCTGAGCAGTGGATCCCATTTTATTACGGAGCACCTCTATATCAATTATATTAAGGGCACCCAGTGCAGTCCCTGTGCCACCTAAAATTGTATCAATTAATTCACGCTTGTGTCGAAATTGCTTGGCTCGGGGTGTTACTGCCTGCATATCAAACCAAGTATTGAGCATTTGTATGCGGTTGGCTACAAATTGAGAGCAATTTGGATATTTGTGAGTAACTAGAAACAATATGGGAAATAGATGCCAAGTAAGGAAATGGTATTCTACATCATATAAAACATCGTGTGGTGCATCATATTTAATCTGAAAGGGATGTCCTTCCTGAAATGGGTGGATATCAGAAAGGTAAAGTACAGGAGGAGCAGAAGTGGTGGTAGGGGTAGGATGAGGGGTGGTCGGTAAACAAGAGACATCTAAAAGGAATGAAGTCTCAGTGATGTGCTGTTGATCACTCAGAACCCATGTATAAGTTATTTTCCAGGTACCTCTGTTCTGACAGGAAATATTGTACAAAATCAAGGCAGGAGGACCTAGAAAGTAATGTTCTGGAGGTGCCCTCAATTCTTGTGTCCTTTCTAGAGAAGTGGAAACTGGTGGCGCCCACTGTACTTGAGTGATGTTTAATGAATAGAACATTGGCTTGTCCTGTACGGAACAGAAACTCAGGATGACCAGATCCTTTCCTTCCGGGAAAGGTGGGGGTATTTCTTGATAGCGATATACCCCATCTGTGGAGTTAGCCCAGCCAATCGTGCATATTCGGATGATAGTTCCTGTAATGAGACTTGGGTAGAAGAGAGCAGATACAAGAACAACAGGAAACCGAGACATAATAAAAGCTAACTTGTTTCACTCTACTAGGGAGTAAACTAGTGCTCCCCACATATACTATGCAACAACAGAAATAATGTTTACTACTTATTTATATAACTATTAGACACATGTCTATTATATAGGACACATCAATTATACAGCAGAAGTAAATAGTTACCATCCTCAAGCGACTTTTATTTAGAAAGCAGCTGTCCGTGCTGTCTTCAGAAAGCAGCTGTCCGTGCTGTCTTGAGGTGGTATCTGAAAACAAGGACTGATAAAACACGTATTACCCATATGGTTTCAACTGGGTGATGTGTTTCCAATACTGCTGGTTGTGGAGACTCGGAGGCCAATCCTCCATCCAGTGTCGCAGAATACAAAGTTTCGCTATGGTGAAGCCTTTTCCGTACAATTGCCTGACTGGTGGGCTCATCCCCACCTCCCCATCCGAGATCCCAAATAAACACCAAAGTATGGAGAAAGTAGTTTTTACCACTCGCCACCTCCGCAGTTTTCGCTCCACGCCCTGCCAGAAACTCTGGATCTTTATGCAGTGCCAAAAGCGATGGAGCAGGGTCCCGCGCCCCTCCCCACAGAGTGAGCACAGGTCAGAGGAGACTAGTCTCATCTTAGCAGCCCAGGTATTAGGAATATATGCTCGCCAGAGAAGTTTATACTGCAGCTCTTGATGGCGGATCGACTCTGAAACACGCTCAATCTCGGAGAATGCCACTGCCAGCAAAGCCCCCGAAATCTGCAGTACACCATCTGCAACCCAGCGTTGCGCCAGCTTCTCTAGGGCCTCCCCATTCCCTCCTGGCCAGAGTTCTTGTCGTACCACCCGTGGGGAGATGCCTCCCTCCAGCACCGTCAAGAACTCCCAAATAGCCCCTTTGCCTATACGTAAGCCCCCTCTCCTTTGGAGGTCCCTCACATAGTGTCACGCCTGCAGATAAAAGAAGAAGGAGGTAGGCTCCAAGTGATAACGCCTTGCCAGCGATTGAAACGAATCCAGTTCGCCACCATCAGGCATAAGCATATGCCCAATACAGCGAAGTCCCTTGTGTTTCCACTGAGCTGAGATCAACCCCTGTAGACCTGGGACAAAATCCTTATTCCTCTCTAGAGGGAGACATTCTGTGCATTTCCAATTTATCCCCTTCTGTTGGCAGATGCCCCGCCACGCGTACCGCAGTGCTTTGAGGTATATCGACCCTTTCCAAGACGCCGGCAAAAGCCCACCAGGCGCATGCAAGAGATTTATTTATTTTTATTTATTTATTTAGACAGTTTTTGTATACCGCCTTATCCTTCAATCAAAGCGGTCACAACACAATTGGGGGATACATTTAACACGCAGGGATATGAGATGCATACACTAATACTTACAGGGAACATGGGCAATGGAGGGTTAAGTGGCTTGCCCAAGACCACAAGGAGCATCTGTGGGGACTAGAAACCCCAGTCCTTCCGGCCTAAGGTTGCTGTCCTCTAGTGGGATTTGAACCCCCGACCTTCCGGCCTGAAGTACCTTGCCCCAACCACTAGGCTACTCCTAGTGGTTGGGGCAAGGTACACCGGATGGTGTGGGACCGAGAGTCCATCTATCAAGGCCAAAGGAAGAATATTACCAGTGTTCTCAATTAAATCAACCAGAGGCCGAAGCATACAAGCCACATTGTATTGGCGCAAGGAGGGTAGACCAACTCCCCCCTCCTCCTTAGGTCGCATAAGTATTGAAAAGGCTATACGAGGTCTCTTACCCCTCCAAAGAAATAGGCCAATATGCTTCCGCAACATCTGTAGGTCTTTCCTCGTCAGCCAAAGGGGGAGGTGGCGCAGGACATATACCCACTTAGGGAACTCCACCATCTTCAGCAAAGCCACCCGCCCCATGAGTGAGATCGGGAGGTCCCGCCACTTCAAGAGACGCGTTATAGTCCTCTCAAGCAGGATTTTAACATTAATGTCATATAGATAGGTGATGTCCGCTGGTAGATAAATACCTAAGTACTTCAAACTCTCCCGCGCCCATACCAAAGGAAAGGCGCCCTGCCACTTAGATTTAACTCGGCCCCCCACGTCTAAGGCCAGAGACTTGTCTTGATTTATTCGCAGTCCTGAAAAGGAGCCAAACTCCTCCATGAGCTGTAGAGCTCTGGGGAGGGAGTCTTCCGGATTGCAAAGACATAACAGCATGTTATCCGCGAAGGCACTAAGCTTAATGCCACCATCTGCCCACTCTATCCCACTGACCTCTTTTTCCCGGAGAAGTCTCAGGAGTAGGGGTTCTAGCTGGAGCACATAGAGTAGGGGAGACAGGGGGCACCCCTGCCTCGTGCCGCGCCACAGTGAGAAGGTCGGAGAGACCCTGCCGCCGCTAACGACGCAAGCCAACGGCTCCATATATAACGCTGTCACCCATGCCAGAAAACCCCCTGTGAAACCAAATTGAGCCAGTACCTCAAACATATAGTCCCAAGAAACCCTATCAAACGCCTTTTCAGCATCTAGGCTGACCAATAACAGCGGAGTATCTCGTTGTAAACAGCATTCCATTCCCAGGAGAACTCGTGTGATGTTAGTAAAGGCATCTCTGCCGCGGACAAATCCCGTTTGATGGCTCCCAACGAGTTCAGGCAGCACTTTTTGCAGCCTCCCTGCCAGGATCGAGGCCAAAATTTTCATATCATAATTAATCAGGGAGATGGGTCTGTAGGAGGCTGGATTCTCCGGATCCCTACCTGGTTTAGGGATAATGGTTATTGCCGCCGTCCGCATATCCCTCGGGAAAGACCTCCTTTCTCCCGCCTCCTCGTAGAGAGCCATCAAAGTGGGAGTAAGCGATATCGATAGGATTTTGTAGAACTCCGCACTATATCCATCGGGCCCCGGGGCTTTATAGGGTTTTCCCTGTGCTATGACCCGCTGCACTTCTTCTCCAGTAATGGGCGCATTCAGCGCGAGCAATGCTGCCTCCTTAAGCTGGGGGAGTTTAACGGCCTGCAAGAAGGCACGCTGCTGAGCCTTATCGGTCCCCTCTGGGGTATATAGGGCCTGATAGTATTGACCAAATACCCTTAAAATTCTTTCGGGATCGCGTTGCCGTGTCCCATCTGGGTCCTTAATAGCCATGACACTCTGGATCCCTCCACGGTCTTTCACCAAGCGTGCCAGCAGTTTCCCTGAGTGGTCCCCAAAGCGGAACAACTGATGGTAATATTGGGCCGAGTAGACCGCTCGATCCTGCAACGCGGCATTGAGAGCCTTTTGATGGTGCAGATATGCTCCTAGATGCTCTCTGCTCGCAAGAGCATCGCGCTTGGCCTGCTCGAGGGTCTGCGTTAGCTCTAAGATAGTGGCATTAGCCCGCTTCCTCTCCCCCACGACATACGCAATAATGTGTCCCCGGAGAACGGCCTTACCCGCTTCCCAAAAAGTCGATACGGACAAGTCCGGGGACTCATTCAGAGAGATATATTCCTCCCATTTATGGGTTAAATATTGTCGAAACTTTGCATTCTGCCACAGATGTCTCGGAAAGGCTCATCGCCCCCGTCCGGGGGCCCGCCCCTTGAGGTCCACAAAGACCTTAGCATGATCAGAGATAACGATTGGCTCTATCTCTGCTCGCAGTACTTTATCAAAAAGGTCTCTAGAAATTAAGATGTAGTCTATTCTGGACCAAGATTGATGTGCCCTCGAGAGATGTGTATAATCCCTTTCCTGTTCATGTAGTATTCTCCACACATCACACAAATCTCCCCAGTGACATAAATACTCCACACCCTTATTGGTCCAATACCCCCCCCCCCCTCCTTCTCCCTTCCTCAAACCTTGCGATCTATCAAGCTGGGGGTCATGAGGGCAGTTAAAATCTCCTGCAAGGAGTAGGGGAAGTTTTGGCGCCTCCATTATCTTCCGCAGGAGCAGTTTAAAGAAGGCATGATCATAGTTGTTAGGGGCATAAATGTTACCCAAGAGCATTTCTTCTCCAGCGATTTTAACATGCAGAAATAAATATCTCCCCTGGGGATCTGCGTCCTCTCTAAAAACTTCTACCTGAAGTCCCCGACGTATCAAAATGGCTACCCCCCTCTTCCTTCCTCCCGAGGAGGCTGAAAAGACCTGTCCCACCCAGTCTTTTTTCAACTTAGTATGTTCCAATTGCGTTAAGTGGGTTTCTTGTAACAGAGCAACCTGTGCTCCCCCCTTCTTTAAGGCTTGCAAGATCTTCGTCCGTTTTACCGGTGTGCCTATCCCTCCCACATTCCACGAGGTTATTCTCAAATCAGAAGGTCCACCCATCAGAAAAAAACACTACACCCAGCCATACCGATTTCGTTACTCTCAATTTGGCTCCAGGCCGCCCAGCCTCGGCCTTGAACCAAACACCCCTCTTCAGCGAGCCACCTCCCACACTCTGCCCCAACCCCTCATATGCTACAGTAGATGGAAATGTAAGCGTGTCTTGGATAGTACCCCCCATATCTCATCCGTCTAGGTCCTCCCCTCCCTCTATCCCCCCAACGACCCCTTTCCCTCCCCCACCCCCCCTCGAACCCTCTCCCCCTCCCCAGTCCCTCCCCATAAAACATATAAACCATTAAACTCAGCCGCCCCTGCTGAGATTAAAATCCCACCTGATATCATGCCGCAGGGCTGCCCCAAGTCTACCACATTCTTAATTTGTAGCAGAGGGTCTCACCCCACAGCAGCTATAATGCATGCAACACCCATATCTTTCTATACAGACCAGCGAATATCATGCATAAAGTCCCTGGTGTCCATATCTCTCCCCCGGTGTCCCAGGGGGCCCGCCAGCAGGGACAGGTTTGTCAGTTTCTTGTCCTGCAGTCCTCGGCATGGCGGGAAACACATTTTGTGAGCCTCAATAGCTTTCAGCGCCCAGCGTCTAGTGGTGCTGCTCCCGCTCTGTCCGAGTCCCCTCTGCCTTCATCCAGGAAACGCTGCGCCGCTACCGGGGTTGAGAGCACCATGCTTTTTCCTTGGTGCCAGACTCGTAGGGACGCTGGAAACGCGAGTGTAAAGCGTATTTTCCTTTGAAACAGCGCCGCACACACCCCAGAGTAGGCCCTGCGCTGCTCCGTTACTAACACTGAATAGTCCTGGAACATCAACAGTTTATGGTTCTCCCATCGAAGCTCTCCTTTCTCTCGGTAGGCCCGCAGAAGCTGCACTTTGTGATGGAAATTAAGGACCCGGAATATCACAACACGCGGTCGCTGTTGCTCGTCCTGTCTCCGGCCCAGTCTATGTGCGTGCTCAATATGGAGTTGCCCCACCAGGGAAGCTAGGCCCAGTTCCTTAGGCAGCCATTCTTCTAGTAGGGGCATAAGCAGCTGGTCGGTTTGGGTCTCTGGGATGCCAACAAGCCGTATGTTGTTCCTTCTAGATCTGTTTTCCAGGTCGTCAAGTTTGGATCTAAGAGTCTCTATCTGCTTGCGCTGCTCCGCGATTTCTCTCTCCATGCGCCCCTCGCCCTCCTCTACGCTGGAGACTCGTTGTTCCAGCTCCTCCACTCTCCTTCCCATATCAGCGAAGGAGTCGTTCAAAGTGTCAAGTTTTTGCATGACCTGATCAAATTTAGGCTCGAGTAGACCTGCCACCTCTCTGGCCAAATCCGCCGCTGCCGAGTCTGTACTCAACGCTCCTGGGGAGGCCGGCATCGCCATATTGGTACTAGAGGCCCCCGACTTGCCTGGCTTCTCTCGCTCCTTTTTCATCGAATTTGGTGTTTCACCACCCGCTCTCAAACTTCGCTTCATCCAGCGACCCACAGGTTACGTCCGCAGGCGGGTAGGAGGTTTTTGAAGGAGGGTAAGACCCTAAATTGCAGATTATTGCTGGAGGCAGCCCCGGAGCAAGCAAGCACACGTCTTGCTCACTCACGCATCACGTGGGATCGATCAAAAGAAATACAAATTAAACGGTAGACAAGCAACCCGATTGAAAAATTCAAATGAACTCAGGTGGATCCACAATTGGGGCCTCAGAACGTCTAGCACTAATGAAAGCAATCAGTTGTGGGGGATCATAAAAAATATAAGAAACAGAATGGTATTTTACCAAGCATTTACATGGATGCTTCAAAAAGAAAAGCCCCCCTAACTGAACAACTCCAGGACGCAAAAGAAGAAATTCCCTTCGGCGTTTCTGGGTTTCTCTCGCTAGGTCTGGATACATACGGATCATCAAACCCTTAAACAATAAATTACGTTTTCTAAAGAAAAGCTTTAGTAACCATTCTCTATCAGAATACAATGCGAAGGTGACTAACAATGTGGAGGGAACAGGGATCTCTGAATCAGACTGTTCTAATAATTCAGAGACATTTAATACATCCCCCTGTTCCTGAGACAAGTTTGGCAGTAATTTAGCTTTAGGCAAATAATAAACTTTTACCAAAGGTTGTATCAATTCCGAGGAAACACCCAACACCTCCACTAAATACTGCCGAAACATATCTCTAGGAGAAACAGAAGATAATTTAGGAAAGTTGATCACTCTTAAATTATTAGCCCTAGAGGCATTCTCTAAATGTTCCAATTTCACTTGCACTGACGAAATGTTCCTTCTGAACGCCTCAGATTGATCCACTAATTCAGAAATTCTTCTCCGGTTCTCCACCTCCTCAGAACGAACTTCCCCCACCCGTTGTTCCAACTCCTCCACCAATACAGCTGAATTCGCCACCTTCCCTTCCAACGCTGAAATTTTTGGCACCAAAGCTTCTCCCAACGATAATATTGCCTGCCAAATAGTTTCTAAAGTAAAGTTCTCAGGGCGCTGCAAGGAGAACATACCCGGAAGCGCAGAAGCCGCAGAAATATCCATGTGCACTGGCGTTCGGCCTCCAGTCGGCACAGGCTGCACTCGACCTGCGCTGTCCACCCTCAACGGCTCCGAGCCCGAAACTGGGCTATGCTGCTCAATGGCGACACTCTCCCGCTGTTGGCATTCCACCACACCTGACCCTCTCGAGCCGGACACGTCTCCCTTAGGCACAGGGAGATCCAACTCCAGGAAATCTTCAGGTAAGAGTTGTCGGGAGACTTTTGGAGCCGGACTCAAGGGGGGAGATAGATGTAGCCGAAGCTCCCACCGAGTCACCCAACTTCGACACGGATGCAGCTCGGCGTTCGTCCCCCTTAATCGGGTCCCGGGCAGCACGAACCACGAAGGAATCAATAGGACCTGAAGAAACCGGTGTAGAGGTCAAGGAGGGCTGGGAGGGTACCAACCCACCTTTCCCCTTATGCTTTTTGCCCATAGAGCAAACCAAAAAGAAAAAGTGCTGCTACCGGCTAGTTGGTTACCGCCATCTTAACTAAGCCCACAGTTTCCCATTTTGAGTTCAGGAGAAGTGAGAACTCTGGAACAGAAGGCAATAGGGCGATCTACTCCTCCTAGGCGTTGTGTTAGAGCTGCACCTATACTGTTCTCTCCAACTACAGAGTACAGGAAAAAATGTTGTGTGTGATCTGGGTGTGCAAGAACAGGAGCAGAAGTCAGAATGTGCTTTAATTTAGTTACAGATTCTGTATGTTCTTCCTCCCAAACATAACTTTTACTTTTTAGCAGAGAGTAAAGTGGAGCTGCCACTTCAGCATAATTGTGCATGAAGTTACGACAGAAACCAGTGAGCCCTAGAAATGACTGGAGTGATTTCTGATCTGTAGGAAGTGGAAGTTTCTGTATCAGCTCTATCCTCTGAGAATCTACAGGTTTACCATCCTGGCCATTAGTAACCCCTAAAAAGGAAACCTGTGATTTGCACAGTTGAGCCTTGGCAGGATTAACTTTAAGACCAGCTTGTAAGAGGGCTTTTAAAACTTCTCTTACATGGTTCCAGTCTACAGCTTCATTCTCAGACTGAATCAGAATGTCATCTACATACTGAATTATATTATCTCTGCAAGACAATAGTGACAGGGCTTCCTGCATGTATTTATGAAATATTGAGGGGTGTCAGACGGCTGCCTGGGTGAGAATCTTCACACTCTTGGCAAGTGCATATTTCTATATGATTTGCGAGGTATTGTGGGCAATGTAGTTCATTCACACCAGACACAGCTGCTGACAATAATTTAGTTGTGCTCTTGGGTAAAGCCAATAAGATATTTATTTATGGGGTTATTTCTCCCAACACAGATATGCTTGGTAGCACATAAATTAGGTTACTTGCTTTCAGTGTTAACTTGGAAAAACAAAGTCAAAATCAGGAAAACAACAAATGAAAAGCCACAAAGCAAGAAACAAACTGTTCTTTTCAGGTTAACTTCTGATTACTTCCCACATAGATACAGAAGTGATTCTCTCCTAGCTCACAAGCAATTAGGTAAGGCTTAATTGCTAGCAGTCACCAGCTGAAACCCCTTAGCTGGCTTGCCTTCCACTGTGTGGGTCAAATCCTGCTTCAGGAGCTTTTCTGAGTAGATTAAAGAACAAATTTGTATTTCTTTGTGATGGTTGCTGTACTTTATAACAGAAATTTACCAACGGAGTTTAGATAGAGAGCAGTCCATATAAACAGGATCCTCATCTGCTATTATTCCCCCTTGTTCAACAAGCATGGGTTCAATATCATGTATTGGCACAGATGAATCTCTCAATGGAGCATTTTCAGGAGAATACTTGTTTCCCTGCTGTCTTTCAAGGTTATAGCTAGGGCATAGATCAGTGTTCATACCTGAGCTTCCATTGCTGCTAGAGTTCCTCTCTATATAGCCTGGCCAGTATGTAGTCCAGTTCTTATGTCCAGCCTTCCAATCCAGATCCCTGGACACTGGATCTCTCTTCACATACCTTCTGGCACAGGTCTTAGGGTCCCTTCCACGTGCAGCTGTCTCCCTCACAGGTAGCCTCTGGTGATTCCTAGCTCTGCAGCACCATTCCTCTGGCTTTCCCCAGTCCAATGGTGTATGCTGGCCCTTGGAATACCTCCCAGTATACGTACTGCTTTGGACTCTTCTAGACCTCTCAAAGGCTTTTCTCTTCCTTCTTCCAAAGGGTCTCTTTCCCTCTCTGTCCGTCCGGTTTGGCTTCTGCTTCTGATGATCCTTCAGATGAAACTGATGATCAAACTCAAGCTGATTCTCAGGATACTGGGGAGCATTCTCTGGATATCCAAGGTGATCATGAAGATGGTCATCTGTAGAATAAACTCTACTCTTATTCTGCCTAGATGAGTGCTCCTCCCTAACACAGCGCAGCTGTGCTGAATCAGGCCCTGCCCTTTGAGATGAGTGCTTAGGGATTACCTCATAGCCCTCCTGATTGAACACACGTTTCCCCACTTCAGCTCCTCTAATGGCTGTTGGAAACCTGGTGCATTCTGGGACTGGTAGTCTTTTATGGCAAAATTATGTTTTCTCATTTCTACCAGCACTGACAGGTTGCTTGTTCAGAGTCACTTCACCTTTTCTATAGCTCCTTCCTGAGCTATGATAAGCTTCCTTATCACATACCCCCCTGCTTAAGTTATTACGGACTGGTTTAACTGGTGAAACTTCTTTCCTACAGTCCGTAATACCTACGAGAGTGTTATCATTTTGAAGCTCACTTACTTCCTGAGTGGCTTCAGGGACATTATTATTTACAGGCCTCTCCTTCCAAGACTTAAGTACATTAATATGGTAGGTCTGCCTACGCCCTCTTGCATTTTCTACCACATAAGATACTGGGCTCACTTGTTTAACAACCTTCCATGGCCCTTTCCACTGTACTTCAAATTTTGGAGCTGTACCTGCTACTTGAACCAAAACCTTTTCACCAATGCTTAATTGGCGGCTTTTGGCCTTCCTATCATACCACCCTTTCTGGCGCACTTGACTGTCCTGCAGGTTCCTCTCAGCAACCTGCGACGTCCTTTTCAAACGTGCTCTCAAGTCACGTAGAAACAGTGGCACCTCCTGACTTCCTGGTTCAGGATCAATCCATTGTTCCCTCAAAATGTCTAATAAACCCCGTGGAGCCCTACCATACATCAATTCATATGGGGTTACACCTAGGGACACCTGAATTCTTTCCCTGCAGGCATACAAGGCAAAAGGCAATAACATATCCCATTCTTTTACCTCTTCTGCTAACCCCCTTCTCAACATTTGTTTGAGAGTTTGGTTGAATCTCTCCACCAAACCGTTTGATTGTGGATGGTAGGCTGAGGTTTTTACGTGATGAATGCCAAAGGCATCCCAGACCTGGGCCAAATATTTGGATACAAAATTGGACCCTCAGTCAGTCAACACCTCTCTTGGGAATCCCACTTCACAAAACAATTTTACTAGCTCTAAAGCTATTGTTTTTGCAGAAACATTCCTCAATGGTATGGCCCAGGGAAACCTTGTTGCCTGATCTACCATAACTAGGATGTATTGGAAACCTCGGGGCGTTTTGACTAATGGGCCTACAATATCCATGGCAATGCGACCAATTGGGTCTGTAATAATTGGCATGGGAATCAATGGCACCACCGGTGGGTGAGCCGCTGTAACTCGCTGACACGCTGGACACGCAGCACAAAACTGGGCAGTTTCTTTGAAAATACCTGGCCAGTAAAAATGCTTAAGTATTTGATCCAGCGTTCCTTGCATCCCTTTATGACCTCCAACTGGATGATCATGTGCTAATCTAAGTACTAGCCCTTTGAAAGTTGTGGGTACCACCAATTGTTTACGTATGGTCCCATTTCTGGGGTCCTGACTCTCTCTATATAATATTTCATTATCTAGTCTGAATCTGGGCAATTCCTTCCTGACCTCCTGAGCATACTTAAAAGCTCGGGTGAGAGCTTGATCAGCTCGCTGCTCTTGTGGAAAGTTAGGAAACTTTGCCACTAACTCAGCTGGCACCCAGGGTAAACTTTGACCAGCTAACAACTCAGCCCTACCCTGTGCTCTGCAAAGTGTCTCACGCCGCTTTTGTGCTTTCAACTTTCTTACTTTACCAGATGATGGGGTTATTAAATCATCATGAGAGGGTAAGTCTCCTAATAACTCTGCCTGCTCCCCCTCCTCCTTCTGCTGGCTCTCTAACTTAGCCTGCGAGCGGGTGGATACAAGGCCCCTCTTATTACCCATAGTTTGGCCTTCTGGAAGCTTAACCATCTTTTTAGCTAGGGACTGAGGACTTCCAAAGAAAGGCCCGGGAGCTATTTCCATTATTAAACCTTCTCCCTCCTTCTTTCCTAGCCCTTCCACTAGACCCTGCTTAAATCTTGGCCAGTCCTTTCCTAGAACCAAATCAAAGGGTAGCCTAGGCACCACTGCTACCAGGACTTCCTCTTGTTCCCCCAGGCCCTTAACCTTTAGCCTATAGGTGGGATATGATGTTGCAGCACCATGAATGCATCTGATGTGAACTTGGCTTTCAGGGGTTCTAGGCACAAATCCTTCTTGGGCCTCTATCCTCTTCCAAAGCCTTTTTGACATCATACTCTGGTCTGCCCCAGAGTCTAACAAAGCATTTGTGGTAATTCCTTGCACATCAACCATCAAAAGAAATCCTTCTTTGGGCTGTTTTAACTCCACACCCATTAAGCTAGTGTGTGACTGGCATCCTTTTTCTAAGTGTCCCCATTTTCCACACTTGAAACATTTCTTTTCACTCCCTTGTGTCATCTGGTTTGGCACAGTACATTTATTTTCAGAAATACTTTTAACTATTTTATTTTCTGATACAGTACATCTTGCCTCAGCACCTATCTTCAGAGGGCCACCCATTCTATGGCAAGCCTGCGTGGCTTCCAAGAATCTCTCTGCTAGCATGGTTGCCTCTCCAAGATTTTGGCAATTTTGCTGTATAAGGAAAGTGTGCAAATCTTTAGGCACCCCAGACATAAATTGCTCAAGCATTATAATGTCTAATAACATTTCTACCGTCTTTTGCTCAGGCTCCAACCATTTTACAGCTAAACCTCTGATTCTCTGACTCAGAGCCCTGGGTGTTTCACCCACTCTCAATGTAACAGCTCTAAACATTCGCCTATACTCTGTGATACAGTGGAGCCAAGTGAGCTTAGGGAGAGTGAAGAACTCACCTCAAACTTGGCTAGGCAGAAGGATTCAGCATGGCTAGGAAGGGCTGAGCAGCCGGTGCCGTCAGCACAAATAGAACAGAAAGGGTTTAAAATGAGGTTTCCTTTCCTGAGCAGTGACGCAGATAGAATTCAGGAATCTCATCACAAACACCTGTCCCCAGAAGCTGATGTAACGTGCAGAGAGGGGAGGTACAAAGGGCCCTGGTTAGAACCAGGAAGTCAGACTCACGCAGAGACCAAGATTCAGACTCATGCCAAGAGCAGGAAGGAGAGCACGAGACGAAGTTCAAGCAGTTACCTGAAAGAAAGCAAGCAGGACTCTGAGGAGGAGAGTGGCAGTCAGATGCAGGTGGAGTTCCAGCATCAGGCAGGCAAGTCTCCGAGGCAGAAAGAGTCACAGAGTCCCAGGAGACGTTACAACTCCCGGGGAAGCTTTGGAGGTCTGGGAGGACCAAGAGCTCGTAAGGGAAGCTCCAGGCAAGAGCAGTGGAGCAGTAGAGAAACGAATCTCTGGAGAGATAGTCCCCAAGAGGATTTCCCTTCAAGCAGGAAGTGGGACACTAACTCCGAGGGTTTACCCAAATCACGGAGAAACTTTCTACATGCCGGTAAAGCTTTGCTGAGAGAAAGAAACCCCACAGCTGACTCCAGAAGCACACAGAAGGTAACAGGGTTAAAGCCTTATGCTGGGGAGAGAAGAGAAGCTGGGAGTTTTTACAATCCATGTTTTGAGCAAAGTTTTAACATAGGAAGGTGTACAGACTTCCCTGTAAGAGAGCCAAGGGAGGCTGGCCATAAAGAGACTTATTATACAAGAGGTTTTTACAACCCTGAGCTAGACAAGTGTCTGGGAAAAGAGAGAGTCTACCTTCCCCCAGCAAGTGAACCCAGCACATGTTATGAATGTGAGCCGGACTGTAACAGTCACCATCCAAGTGTAATACAGGGGAAAGCAATAATATTTACCCCGATCCTGAACCGATGGACTGTACGATATGCTTGTCTGATGAGATAACATCTTTATGCTGAACTGTCTTGTAAAAGGAACAAGAGAGAAGGAAAAAGTATTCCAGCTGTTTTTGTTTAGTTTGTTTCATCGTTCTGTATATGTTTGCAAAGAAATGATATCCGTCAGGGAACGGGAATAAACCCTACTTTAATTTATCACTCTGACTGACTGACTCTGTATACAAAAGAGAAAGCAGATCAAGGCATTCACAACACCCTAGGCAGTCGCCTATTGGACACGCGGAGTCTCCTACTACGAGGCCCGTGACAAATGGCGTAGTTGGGGCGGATTTTTCTTTCTGGAAGCAAGCCACCAGGACGTGCACAAGCTCAGCAGGAGGAGCGGAAGTTGCCACGCCCGGAAGGATCCAGAAGGAGCCGGAGTGGACTACAGCGCACAAGCACCTTCTCAAAGCGAGACCCTCCACCTAGTCCAGGTAAAAGGTATTTGGGCATAGGCTGGGGAGGATCCGGAGTGAGAAGGGGTTGCTCTTTGAAAAAAAAAAAAAAAGTAAAAAGGGCAGAAAAAGTATTTTGTCCAGCGGTACCGCACTTGGTGTTGTTGTGGTTGTGTTTTGCAGAGTAACAGCTGAAGATGGATGTCCAGGAGGTTCTGCGCTGGATGAGCGCCCAATTTGAGAAGCAAAGGGAGCTGGCTCAGCTGAGTCAAGAACAGGCCCTGGCTGCTCTCCAGGCGCAGCAAAAGCCCCTGACAGACCTCGTGCAGACACTGTTGGGAGAACCACAAGAAAAGAAGACACCAGAAGGCTTCAGTGGGGTAGGCCCACCACAGTGTGGGATATGGACATTTGGACACATGACAGATAAAGACAATTTTGATGACTTCATAGAGTCATTCGAGAGAGTAGCTCTCCACACACACTGGCCTAAGGAGCAGTGGGCGGTTAGACTCGCCGCATCCCTAAAGGGAGAAGCTCAGGCAGCGTACCGAGCAATGCCTGCCGCTTTGGCAGATGAGTACACAGAAATCAAAAAGGCAGTAAGGGATAGGCTAGGCCTAACACCAGCTGTGTACTGTAGAATGCTTAGATCCACAAGGTTACAAACAGGTGAAACGCCTAAAGCACTGTGCGCAGGGTGCGCAGTTTAGTGTTAAAATGGTTAGAGCCTGAAGGTAAAACTGTGGATAGCCTGATTGACCAAATTGTCTTAGAGCAGTATTTTGAGGCAGTTTCCTCAGATATAAAAGCCTTTTTAACCTTGCAAGACTGCACAACCTCCATAAAGGCAGCGCAGCTAACCGAGCGGTTTCTAGAAGCCGAGCTGGCTCAAAAGATGCCCAAAAGCGCTGAGTGGAAGTTGGGCTGCACCAGTCCTGCAAAGTTAAAGGAAGGTTTGCCACTAGACACACATTGTATGAGAAAATGTTTGCTTAAAAGAAGTAGTTATAATACTGTTGTAACATGCTTTAAATGTGGAAAGGCAGGGCATGTAAAAAGGTATTGCCCAGACCGCACAGCCTTGATAACGGGAGGTAATGAGCGTGTACCACAGGGATTCCGCCTTGATGTGGAGGTGGAAGGGGTCCCGGCCAGAGCCTTGCTAGACTCGGGGGCCGATCAAAGTATGGTCTCCCGGAAGTTTTTGGACATCATACAGGCCAGAAAGGATTTTCCCCCGAGTCAGCAAGATGGAAAGGCCAGCATAAAATGTGTGCACGGAGCGACCACCCAGTATCCTCTTTACAGACTACACATTAATGGTTTAGGCATCCGGAGAGAGATCCGGATAGCAATAATCCCTAACCTACCATACGATATCGTACTAGGTAGGGATTGGCCACCCTTTTACCGAGGTATGGGGGAGGAGACACCCATAAAGGGGGGTATGGTGTCCACCCGCTCTCAAGCAAAGGCTGAGGAAGCACGGGGTGAGTCACCAACAGATAACTCTGATCACACAGGGACAGAACAGGAACCTTCAGGAGAGGAAAATGAGGTTTTAGAGGAGGGCCTAAGTGAACTTCCCCAGCACGAGGAGTTAATGGGCACCCCCTCTAAGGAGGAAAAGAAAAGTAAAGGCGATAAACGCCAGGAAAGACACCACCGGGCTCAGGTGAGGGCTGGAGTAACAGATAGGCAAGGTTTACCCTGGGTACCCAGTGACCTAGTGAGGAAGTTTCCATCATTTCCAGGGGAACAAAAGTCAGACCCAGTGCTTAAACACGCTTTTGAGTTTGCCCAGAAAGATAGGGATGTGCTCCCAAGGTTCTTAATAGAAGAAGACATTCTTTATAGAGAGAGCAGCAACCCTCACACTGGGGCCATTAGAAAGCAGCTGGTGGTTCCCACTACCTTTAAAGCCGTAGTATTACGACTAGCCCACGATCACCCTGTTGGAGGGCATAAGGGGATTCAAGGCACTCTAGACCAGATCCTAGAGCATTTCTATTGGCCGGGGGTCTTCCGAGAGACAAAGCGGTTTTGTGAAGCGTGTCCCTCATGTCAGCGGGTAAGTGCTGTCAAGCCAATAGGAGTTCCCCTAGTGCAGACCCCGAAGATAACTGAGCCAATTCATCGGATGGCAATGGACATAGTGGGTCCATTGATAAAAACCCCCAGAGGGTATCAGTATATCCTTGTAGTAATGGACTGTGCTACAAAATTTCCTTGGGCGATACCTCTAAGGAATATATCGGCCAGATTTATAGCCGCAGAATTGATTAAACTGTTCTGCGAGGTGGGGTTCCCCAGGGAGATGCTGACAGATAGGGGGAGCAATTTTGTTTCCAAGCATCTAGCGCAGGTATGGGATGCGTTCGGCATCCTTCACATAAAAACCTCGGCATACCATCCGCAGACCAATGGTCTGGTCGAGTGTTTTAACCAGACTCTTAAACAGCTCTTAAGAAGAGCATTGGACGGACAGATGGCTGACTGGGATATTCTACTTCCCTTTACTCTGTATGCCAGTAGGGAGCGTATCCAAGCTTCACTGGGAACATCTCCTTATGAGTTGATGTTCGGGCGGGCACCACGGGGGGTCCTTGATATTCTAAGAGACCAATGGGTCGAGCCCGAGGCAGAGGAAATAGGGGTTCCCCAGTTTCTGTGTAAACTCCGAAGTCGCCTACAGAGGGTTTCGCGAGTTGCAGAAGAACATGTGCAGGGTAGTCAACGAAGCCAAAAGAAGCACTATGATAGGGGCAAAAAGATGCGACAATTGTCCATTGGGGACAAAGTGGTGGTAATGGTCGCTGACCCTGGGCCCAAATTTGAGGCCCAGTGGAAGGGTCCATATACAGTAGTGCAGCAAAAAGGTCCAGTGACATACGTGGTAGAGAACGACAAAGGTCGTCTCCAAACCTATCACGTCAACATATTGAAGCCTTGGCAGGCGAGAACGGCCGCAGTTAGCCACTCTTGGAGAAGAGGCAAGGGTAGAGCAATAGGAGCAGACCGGGAGGACTCCTGGCACCACAATTCAGTACTAGACAGCGGGTTCGGCAGGAAGGGTAAGATTCCTGTGGAGATTCCGGGCTGTGAGTACGATTGTCCCCCATCCCGGAATGTCTTAAGAGGGGGGATATGTGATACAGTGGAGCCAAGTGAGCTTAGGGGGAGTGAAGAACTCACCTCAAACTTGGCTAGGCAGAAGGATTCAGCATGGCTAGGAAGGGCTGAGCAGCTGGTGCCGTCAGCACAAATAGAACAGAAAGGGTTTAAAATGAGGTTTCCTTTCCTGAGCAGTGACGCAGATAGAATTCAGGAACCTCATCACAAACACCTGTCCCCAGAAGCTGACGTAACGTGCAGAGAGGGGAGGTACAAAGGGCCCTGGTTAGAACCAGGAAGTCAGACTCACGCAGAGACCAAGATTCAGACTCATGCCAAGAGCAGGAAGGAGAGCACGAGACGAAGTCCAAGCAGTTACCTGAAAGAAAGCAAGCAGGACTCTGAGGAGGAGAGTGGCAGTCAGATGCAGGTGGAGTTCCAGCATCAGGCAGGCAAGTCTCCGAGGCAGAAAGAGTCACAGAGTCCCAGGAGACGTTACAACTCCCGGGGAAGCTTTGGAGGTCTGGGAGGACCAAGAGCTCGTAAGGGAAGCTCCAGGCAAGAGCAGTGAAGCAGTAGAGAAATGAATCTCTGGAGAGATAGTCCCCAAGAGGATTTCCCTTCAAGCAGGAAGTGGGACACTAACTCCGAGGGTTTACCCAAACCACAGAGAAACTTTCTACATGCCGGTAAAGCTTTGCTGAGAGAAAGAAACCCCACAGCTGACTCCAGAAGCACACAGAAGGTAACAGGGTTAAAGCCTTATGCTGGGGAGAGAAGAGAAGCTGGGAGTTTTTACAATCCATGTTTTGAGCAAAGTTTTAACATAGGAAGGTGTACAGACTTCCCTGTAAGAGAGCCAGGGGAGGCTGGCCATAAAGAGACTTATTATACAAGAGGTTTTTACAACCCTGAGCTAGACAAGTGTCTGGGAGAAGAGAGAGTCTACCTTCCCCCAGCAAGTGAACCCAGCACATGTTATGAATGTGAGCCGGACTGTAACAGTCACCATCCAAGTGTAATACAGGGGGAAAGCAATAATATTTACCCCGATCCTGAACCGATGGACTGTACGATATGCTTGTCTGATGAGATAACATCTTTATGCTGAACTGTCTTGTAAAACGAACAAGAGAGAAGGAAAAAGTATTCCAGCTGTTTTTGTTTAGTTTGTTTCATCGTTCTGTATATGTTTGCAAAGAAATGATATCCGCCAGGGAACGGGAATAAACCCTACTTTAATTTATCACTCTGACTGACTGACTCTGTATACAAAAGAGAAAGCAGATCAAGGCATTCACAACACCCTAGGCAGTCGCCTATTGGACACGCGGAGTCTCCTACTACGAGGCCCGTGACAACTCTGAAATAGACAGCTCTAGGCGATCTCTAATAGCAGCCTTTACATCCTTATAATTCAAAGCCTGGGCTGCTGGCATTGCTCTATAAGCTGCAAGCGCCTCTCCAGTTAATGAGGCTGCCAGCCTTACTGCCCACTGGGTCTCTGGCCATGCTAATGCTTGTGCCACTCTTTCAAAAGACTCTAGAAAATCATCAACATTATCATCTGGAGTTAGCTTCCCAAACTAAATGCCCCAATCCCTTGATTGAGTCCCACACTGTCCACATGTGGTGTACCAGTATTTACTGCTGGTCTTGCATCTGTTCCACTTTGGTTCTTCAGCTCAACTAGGGCTTGCACCAGATCAAGCACTGGCCTCTGCTGGTCCATTAAGGCTCTCATAGCAGTGTCCTGAGCCTGCTGTGCTAGCTCCTGCTGCCTGCTGAACTGTGCAGCCATCCAGCTAGCCATCTCCCTCGGATCCATCTTGATCCCTGCAAGAAACAAAGAAAAAAAAAAACCAAAGTGCACCACCTGCCAAACAGGTGTGTTTTTTTCTACTTTTTTTTTTTTTCAATTACCCTGTGCTTACTCCCATCCACCACTAGACATGCCCAGGTACTTATTACCTTGTCTCAGTGATGAATCCAGCTCTGCACAGGGTCTTTTCCTCCTGGGACAGCTTCCTGGAACAACCCCTTTTCCTCCAAAGTGTAGTTGAGGGAAAATCTTTTTTTTCCAGCTTTAAACTTGAACTTTAGTTGTAATCCTCAGCAAGTAAATCTCCTTTTGTGCAAAAGCAATCCGAAAAACTACGCCATTTGTCAGACGGCTGCCTGGGTGAGAATCTTCACACTCTTGGCAAGTGCATATTTCTATATGATTTGCAAGGTATTGTGGGCAATGTAGTTCATTCACACCAGACACAGCTGCTGACAATAATTTAGTTGTGCTCTTGGGTAAAGCCAATAAGATATTTATTTATGGGGTTATTTCTCCCAACACAGATATGCTTGGTAGCACATAAATTAGGTTACTTGCTTTCAGTGTTAACTTGGAAAAACAAAGTCAAAATCAGGAAAACAACAAATGAAAAGCCACAAAGCAAGAAACAAACTGTTCTTTTCAGGTTAACTTCTGATTACTTCCATTTCAGTGTTAACTTGGAAAAACAAAGTCAAAATCAGGAAAACAACAAATGAAAAGCCACAAAGCAAGAAACAAACTGTTCTTTTCAGGTTAACTTCTGATTACTTCCCACATAGATACAGAAGTGATTCTCTCCTAGCTCACAAGCAATTAGGTAAGGCTTAATTGCTAGCAGTCACCAGCTGAAACCCCTTAGCTGGCTTGCCTTCCACTGTGTGGGTCAAATCCTGCTTCAGGAGCTTTTCTGAGTAGATTAAAGAACAAATTTGTATTTCTTTGTGATGGTTGCTGTACTTTATAACAGAAAGTTACCAACGGAGTTTAGATAGAGAGCAGTCCATATAAACAGGATCCTCATCTGCTATTATTCCCCCTTGTTCAACAAGCATGGGTTCAATATCATGTATTGGCACAGATGAATCTCTCAATGGAGCATTTTCAGGAGAATACTTGTTTCCCTGCTGTCTTTCAAGGTTATAGCTAGGGCATAGATCAGTGTTCATACCTGAGCTTCCATTGCTGCTAGAGTTCCTCTCTATATAGCCTGGCCAGTATGTAGTCCAGTTCTTATGTCCAGCCTTCCAATCCAGATCCCTGGACACTGGATCTCTCTTCACATACCTTCTAGCACAGGTCTTAGGGTCCCTTCCACGTGCAGCCGTCTCCCTCACAGGTAGCCTCTGGTGATTCCTAGCTCTGCAGCACCATCCCTCTGGCTTTCCCCAGTCCAATGGTGTATGCTGGCCCTTGGAATACCTCCCAGTATACGTACTGCTTTGGACTCTTCTAGACCTCTCAAAGGCTTTTCTCTTCCTTCTTCCAAAGGGTCTCTTTCCCTCTCTGTCCGTCCGGTTTGGCTTCTGCTTCTGATGATCCTTCAGATGAAACTGATGATCAAACTCAAGCTGATTCTCAGGATACTGAGGAGCATTCTCTGGATATCCAAGGTGATCATGAAGATGGTCATCTGTAGAATAAACTCTACTCTTATTCTGCCTAGATGAGTGCTCCTCCCTAACACAGCGCAGCTGTGCTGAATCAGGCCCTGCCCTTTGAGATGAGTGCTTAGGGATTACCTCATAGCCCTCCTGATTGAACACACGTTTCCCCACTTCAGCTCCTCTAATGGCTGTTGGAAACCTGGTGCATTCTGGGACTGGTAGTCTTTTATGGCAAAATTATGTTTTCTCATTTCTACCAGCACTGACAGGTTGCTTGTTCAGAGTCACTTCACCTTTTCTATAGCTCCTTCCTGAGCTATGATAAGCTTCCTTATCACAGGGGGAATCCTTATAGCCCTGTGGAAGCACAGTCCATGCATATTGTTTATTCAGCCACTAAAAGGCTATTTTGTACTGGCATTCAAGGGCCAGTGGCAGACTCCAAAACCCACTGGATAAGTCTAAAACAGAGAAAACTTTACATTTGGGGTTCAGTTTAGAGATCATTTCAGGGTATGAGGCTACCACAGGCACTACAGATTTTGAAACTTGATTCAGGGCACGGAAGTCCATAGTGAGCCTGAAGGAATCCCCCGGTTTAACTATCGGCCAGGCTGGTGAATTGCATGTGGAAGAAATAGGTCTAATCAGACCCCTCTCCTCCAGTATCTTCACAATTTTAGTCACTGTTTCTATAGCCTGATGAGGTACTGGGTATTGTTTCTGTGGTGGAGGATCCTCGCCTTCCAACAGTATTTCTGTGTGCATTTTCCCACAATCTAACTTGTCTTGTGCCCAGACTGGAATATCAGCCACCTCTGAGGGAATTACACACAGATCATACTGCTGAGCTTCCTTGGTGCACTGAGTTGCTAACTGCATGGGAATGACTTCATGCACTAAAGTTTTAGAAGCACTTGAAGTTCCTGAATACTGCCACAATTTAAGATTAGCCATATCCACCACCAAATTTAACTGGTTGAGAACGTCAATTCCAATTATTTCTTTTGGTGTGTTCACTATAGTGGAGGCAGTGGTTTCTAACATTTCCTTGTTTTGTTCACTGTGCACACTGATACCCCATTTAATTGGGATAGCCACACATTTGGAAGCTGTGTCATTAATTCCTTGAATTTCATAAATTTCCATATTTTTCTGATCTGCAGTGGGAGAAGCTCTGTTTGTAAAACTAATTCCAGCCCCTGTGTCAATCAAAGCTAGTTTATCCTGACCCCCTATTCTACTGATAACATTGGGGCGTCCACAAGAGTCCAGTATCAAGGATGTTACAAGCCTTAAACTGTATTCTGGGCCTGTATCTGTTTCATCATCCAGAGGCTCTGGAATCGAGTCCTCTGCTGAGAGAACAGAGGCAGGCTGGGCTATGTGAAGGCTTGAGACATTTTGATATCTGAACCCAGAAGGTCAGGACACCCCTATGCACTAGCCTTGTGTTTGTCCTAAACTGCTCGTATGTCCTGTTTTAATTTATCTATTTCTACCTGCAGTATGTGTTTGTCCTGTTCCCATTTAATTTTCTCCTTTTCTAATCCATCTCTCTGTGCTTTGAGCTCCTGAAAGGGAATGTACCCAGAGGAATTTCTAAAAGTACCTCTGCTTTGTCCTCTCCAAGGTGTCTGTCCTCTGTATCCTTTGTCTGTGTTTATTGTATATTGGGAGGATCTCTCAGCTTGTCACTTCCGTGCTTCTGATACTGTTATGACCTGCGAGGGCTGGGTCTTCCAAATAGACCCAATTCTGAGCATTAAAGTATCAAAAGAGGTTGCTTTAGGGTCTTCAGAAAATAACAGAAGGTGTTTTGTAATCTCAGGAGATAGCAATTCTAATAAAAATGCCTTATGCGTGCTCTCCCCATAATCTTCTGCATTGGGCCAGGACTCCTGCTCATTAAGAACTGCTTTTAAAATCCAGGCTCTATATGCAAACTGTTCCAGTGTATCATTTGGTAGAGGTGAAATAATTTTAAATACTTGCATTGGGGAACAGTGAAATAGTTTCTCAATGCCCCTTTTAACCAACTGGTATGGGTGAGTGAGAGAGCCAACTTTATAATAGTGTGGCCCCAGAGCCAGATGCATAAGTCTATCAAAGTCTGATTGTTTTCTTCTGTATTTCCCTAGACCCCAGTGAATCAGAATATCAGTGGCCCATTTGCACCATTCATTAACATTAAAAGGCATAGGGCCCGCTTTCTCAACTATCCTTTCCATGTCCCTATCTTTTAAATTGTCCTGCAGCATCACTTTAACTGGTGCTCTGATTTTGGTACTGGGTGCCGGGTCTGAGTCATCTGAATTATCCTCCTGACACAGGTCCTGGTTATTGCTCTGTTCTGGCTGAGATAAACTATTAGGATTTTCTTCTTCTGTGCTGTCTGATTCGTTTTTATTTTTTCCATTCTTAAGACCAGCTATAGATACTTCTGTATTCTTTTGTTTATAGGGTGTGTCATAGGCAGGGAGGGCTGAGGGTGAAATAGTGCAGAGCTTAGATTTCTTTTGTCTTTCAGAGGCCAATTCATCCTTAACGTGCCTCAATTCAAGTTTAAGTGCTTCTAATTGCTCACTAACATTTATAAAGGAATTTGTGGCTTGTATCACCTGAGCCCTTTGCATAGAAATGCAAATTTGTGCCTCCTCAAGGTCTTTGGTTAATTGTGTACAATGAGAAGTCAGTTCAGTATTGACCTGTTTCATGCTAATGAGCCCCCTGCACATGCTTGGATAAAAAGGCATTTTCTTTTATTTGTTTTCTTTTTGAATTCTTGATAATGGTTTAACATTTGCCTTTGAATATTATACCATGATGCCTCAGGGAATTCCCCTTCAAAGGGACCACCTTTTCTCTTACAGTATGTCAATACTATTTCTTTAAGTTCTTTAAAATCAAAGGCTTCCATATTTGAGACTGCAGAAAGACTGTAGTTGGTACAGGGGCCTAGCTTATTATGTTTTTATTTGGTTTTGTGCGACTGTCTCAAATGTGCAACCTTGGAAGGAGGAATGCTCACTTTTATGAAGAAGTGAGACTTAGGGGCTTGTTTACAAAGCCGCGGTAGTGGTTCGCGATCGCGATCGCAGCCGCGGCCCCATTGAAATCAATGGGGCCGCGGCTCCGATTACGATCGCAAACCGCTACCGCGGCTTTGTAAACATGCCCCTTAGAATTATAGTTGGAATGGCATAAATTTTATTGGTGTTCAGTAAAGAGTACTGGCATAAAGACCACACCTTAAAATTATACCTGAATAAAAAGTGCTTACCACCTTTCAACAGGGTGGAAGTTTAGGATGAAATTATAGTAAGAAGGGTGTTAGGAGATTAACAGAATTGTCAGTTACTGTATCAATTGCAGCAAACTTTAAGCCTGCTCTCACCAAGATACCTACTGACAGGAGACTGAGAATTAAAAGGCAAAGGGACAGGAGGTAATAGTGTTACCAGGAAAGATGTATATTGTATTCAATGAGGGACTGTTTACCTGTGTACCACTTCCAAACTAAAGCTGGTTCATTAGCGTCCCTCCAGTCTAGTCCCGGAATCCTAGGGTTGTCAACCTCATCCAGCAGCTTTGGAGACTGAGAAACTTCATGGCTGTGATGTCACTGGTATATAAGCCCCGGTAGCTCCTCTTCTCACCAGTTATCAGTCTCCAAAGCAGCTGGTGAGTTGGTGAGCCCAGGGATTCCAGGGCTCAACTGAGGAACAATTAAGCAGATTTAATTTTAACATAGTTAGGGATTGTTCAGGAGAATACATTTTAAAAAAAAAAAAGTTCTTTGAAATTATTTGGCCTTATTTGAAATTATTTAATTTCTGGAAGGCACTTATTTCTGACCGTCGGTTGCTCTGAGGTCCTCGGGTCCCTTTTCTTCTTTTATTTTCATTCTTCTGCCCGCGGGGGTGAGCTGGGAGCCGCAGTCTGCCTGGCTGTGTGCTGGAGGAGAGGACCCGCTGCTGCTTACCCGGTCTGGGCCAGGAGACGGGAGGCAGCAAGCGGTTGTGCTCAGCGCGCAGAGGGCCTGCCTGCATGCGCTTGGAGCCGAGCTGCCCGTTTAGTGCTGTGCCGGGAGTTGCTTCCACTGCGGTGATTTCTGTAGTCCGGGAGCTTCCGGGGGCAGGAGTACTTCCATTACGGCGAATCAGCAGTTTGTCATTCATCCTGAGGTAAGAAGCTGCTTTCAGCGGCGTTTTCATTTTATTCACGGGCAAGCACCGCATGTAATTTGAGCGGGAAAAGCGCTCCTTTCCGTTGGGGGGACGTCAGAGGCCCATAGATGCCTTCTGCAGCGGCGCTTTTTGTCAGTTTCCTTCAGATCTGGATCGGGGGGGAACAAGTTGGACCGTGGTGTCTCTAATATTTAAAAAAAAAAAAAAACGGAACTTTAAAGACACATAATTATTTGTCTTTTGGGACACGGTATGCCTGCCAAGCAGCTCTGTCTGTTATGTGGAGCCAGGAAGAGTTCTGTGTCTCCCGAGGGAGTATGTAGGGGCTGTACTCAGGAGGCAGGCACTGCGGATCTACCGCCGGAGGGGGTAGGTGCCGAGAAGGGGGGTTCCCTAGAGATGCTGGAGCCCATTATTGCCCCTCTGCCAACTCCTGAGTCACTGCCCAGTACTTCGGGGGCGCAGGATCCTCCACTGTCGCAACTGCCTTCTTCTGGGGCTTTGGCGGCTATATTTTCAGCTGATTTTTTGCTGTTGCTTCAGAAGTCATTGAGTAGTCCTCAAGGGGGTCCAGTGGCAGGGCCTTCAGGAGAGGGGCTTAGTGGTAAGCGATCGGGTTCCCCCTTCGCGCCCGAGGTTGCGGGAGGGCTGCTGAAGAGGGCCAGGATTGAGAGGGATCGCTCGGAGCAGTCTGTCCTGTCAGAGGACATTCATGCAGAGGACGCCCTTCTGGATGATGGGCTGGAGGAGGATCTTGAGGAAGGTGAGATTAAGGATCAGGAGGATCAGGCTAGAGTAGTCCGAGTTTTCCGGCGGGAGGAGTTGCCGGCTCTTATAGCGGAATCTCTTAAGACTCTGAACATGCCAGCGGGGGGTCCGACTGAGGAGACGGCCTTGGAGGATCCCTTATTGCAGGCTGTGCATAAGACGCAGAGGGCTTTTTCGGTGCACAGAGTATTTAAAGAGATGATTCAGGAAGAATGGGATATGCCCGAAGCCGCGCTAAAAGGATCTAGGTTGATGTCCCGTCTTTACCCCTTGATGGATCAGGATAGGGAACTCTTTAAGGCACCGAAGGTGGATGCTGCCGTGTCAGCGGTGACTAAGAAAACTACCATCCCAGTGGAAGGATCGGCGGCGCTCAAGGATGCGCAGGATCGTAAGTTAGAGGCTTTGCTGAAGCAAGTTTTTGAAGCAAATGCATTATCCCTGCAACTTTCTATATGTGGAGCTTGGGTGGCTTGAGCCTGTTTGTGGTGGGCACAGCGCATTCAGGCGGACGGCTCGGTGGAGGAGACCGAGGAGGCGTCCAGGTTGGAGTTTGGCGCGGCGTATCTGGCTGATATTCATTATGATCTCATCCGCGGCTTAGCGAAGAGTATGGCTTCGGTAGTAGCGGGTAGGAGGTGTCTGTGGCTGCAGAATTGGGCAGCGGATAGTTCGTCAAAGGCAAGGTTGAGTAAACTTCCTTTCCGCGGCAAGTTGCTATTTGGTGAGGATTTGGAGAAATTGGTGAAGAACCTAGGAGATTCCAAAGGCGGTAGATTGCCGGAGGATAAGCAAAAGCAGGGACGGTCTGGACCCGGTCTGCGAGGGCAGCAGCGGGATTTTCGCCGTTTTCGAAACCCGAGGTTTAATAAGGGACAGCGAGGACGTTTTCCTTCACGTGGGCAAGGTTTTCGGGGGTTTTGAGGGGCAAACAGGGGTTTCACACCCGCTGCCTCTTCCTCCACTTTCAGAAAGGCACAATGAAGTCAGGGGGGTCCAGGTGGGGCTGGTTCCCGTAGGAGGTCATTTGCGGGAATTTTACCCTGCCTGGGCCCGACTCACTTCTGACCGGTGGGTGTTGGAGGTGATTCGAGAGGGTTACGCACTGGAGTTGCAGCGACTGGTGCGCGATTCTTTCGTTCAGTCCCCGTACAAGGCGAGCACGAAGCTCCAGGCAGTGCAGGAAACGGTACACCAGCTTTTGGATCTCAGGACGGTGGTACCGGTTCCTGTCGACCAGTTAGGCAGCGGTCGATACTCAATTTATTTTGTGGTGCCAAAGAAAGAAGGCTCATTGTGCCCCATTCTAGACCTCAAGAAGGTAAATCGCTGTCTTCGCGTATTGCATTTTCAAATGGAAACCCTCAGGTCGGTTATTGTAGCAGTCCAAAAAGGGGAGTTTTTGACATCCTTAGACCTTTCGGAGGCATACCTTCACATTCCAATAAGGAGCGAACATCAGAAATTCCTCAGGTTTGCTGTGCCTATGGGGCATTACCAGTTTCAAGCTCTTCCCTTTGGTCTGGCAATGGCGCCTCGCACATTTACCAAGGTGATGGTGGTCGTGGCAGCGGCTCTGCGAAAGGACGGCGTCCTGGTGCATCCGTATCTGGACGACTGGTTGATACGGGCCAAGTCCCGAGCGGAGAGTGTGGTGTCGTTGCTTCAGAGCCTCGTTTGGGTGGTCAACGTAGCGAAGAGCAAGTTGGAACCGTCTCAGAACCTGGAATATCTCGGGGCCCGTTTCGACACGAGGGTTGGCCGCGTCTTTCTCCCTCAGCAGCGCGGCGGTTGATCACTCGATTTCTCAGCATGCGCTGTCCCACCGCCTGGGAGTATCTTCGGGTGTTAGGGACCATGGCGACGACGCTGGAGTTGGTACTGTGGACACGGGCCCACATGAGACCGTTACAGCGGGCATTGTTGAGAAGGTGGTCGCATCAGAGGGATCCCCTGTCTCGGAGGTTGGTCTGTCCACCGCAGACTCATCAAGCCCTGCGTTGGTGGTTGCTTCCGGGGAACTTGGAGCAAGGCATGTTGTTGGAAGCTCCAGCCTGGATACCGTTGACCACAGATGCCAGTCTTCAGAGCTGGGGCGCCCATTGCCAGGGTCGGATTGCCCAAGGAGAGTGGTCAGTCCACAAAAAGGCTTGGTCAATCAACAGGTTGGAGTTGAGGGCAGTAACATTAGCGCTAAGAGATTTTCGCCCATATCTTCAAAGGCAGGCCGTGCGCGTATTCTCGGACAACACGACGGCGGTGGCTTACATAAATCGGCAGGGGGGCACCAGCAGTGTAGTGCTGGAGTCCGAGGCAGACCGTTTGTTTGAATGGGCAGAGAAAAATCTGGTAGCAGTGTTGGCAGCGCACGTCGCGGGGGTGGACAATGTGCAAGCCGATTTCCAGAGTCGCGTGAGGGTAGATCTGGGGGAATGGGTTCTACATCCGGACGTTTTCGCGATGCTGGTGCAGCGCTGGGGGACGCTGGTCATGGATCTTATGGCGACCTTTCAGTCGGCAAAGGTCAGTCGGTTCTTCAGCAGGAGAAGGGAGAGAATGTCCGAGGGGCTAGATGCCCTGGTTCAAGAGTGGCTGCAAGAGCGTCTTCTGTACGTGTTTCCTCCATGGGTACTAATCGGGAGAGTAGTACAGCGCATCGAGCATCACAAGGGCTGAGTGCTCCTCATTGCTCCGGATTGGCCTCGATGGCCGTGGTTCGCAGACTTGGTTCGACTCTTGATAGCGGCTCCCTGGAAACTGCCAGTGCGGACGGACCTGTTGTCTCAGGGGCCTCTGTTCATGCCTCAAGTGGATCGATTCTCGCTTACGGCCTGGCTCTTGAGCGGGCGCGGTTAAAATCCAGGGGGTATTCGGGGGCCGTGATAACGACCCTTCTGAAGGCGAGACGGAGGTCTACTTCTCTGGCGTATATTAAAGTGTGGCGTATTTTTGAAGCATGGTGTATGGAAAGGAATGTGGTTCCTTTAAAAGCGTCAATTCCACAAATGTTGGATTTTTTGCAGGACGGGTTTCAAAAGGGCTTAGCTGCGGCTTCGTTACGGGTTCAGTTGGCGGCTCTGGCCTGTTATAGAGGTAAGGTGCAAGGTCATTCCCTGGGAACTCATGCAGATGTGAAGCGGTTTTTGCGGGCGGTAGTGTTGTTGAGGCCGCCGCGTAGGCGTATAGTAATGTCCTGGGATTTGCCATTGGTATTGGAGGCGTTAGGGAGAGCGCCGTTTGAGCCCTTGGTGACGTCGACGCTGAAAGATCTGACCCTGAAGGTAGTTTTTCTGGTGGCTATTGCGTCGGCGAGGTGAGTGTCGGAGTGGCAGGCATTGTCTTGTAGAAAGCCTTTCCTGTTCTTCTCGGATTCTAAAGTGGTGTTGAGGACAGTGCCCTCCTTTTAGCCCAAGGTAGTTTCGGGTTTCATGTAAACCAGATGGTGTCGCTGCCAGTTTTCACAGCTCAGCGAAAAGGTCGCATTGCGGATCAACTGCATTGTTTGGATGTTAAACGGGCTTTAAAGCAGTATATCGCTCGGACAGCTAGTTTTCGGAAATCAGACAGATTGTTCGTTCTGTTTGCGGGAGCTAGGCGCAGAGAAGCGGCGTCTAAGGGCTCGATTGCTCGGTGGTTAAAAGAAGCAATAGCGTCGGCATATCTTTTGCGAGGTCGGCAGGTGCTGGGCGAATTGAGGGCTCATTCCACTCAGGCGCAAGCTACCTCTTGGGTGGAGTGCAGCCTGGTTCCAGTGGAAGACATATGTAGAGCAGCGACGTGGTCTTCCTCTCACTCTTTTGTCAAGCAGTCTAGTCCCAGGTCCCGCCCAGAGTGAAGGCTGCTAGAGGGCCTGAAGCAGAGCTGTGGTTACAGGTAAGCAAGTTTGTGGTTACCGCTGGGGGCTTAGTGGTACCTGGGGGCGGTTACAGTAGGGGATCGGAGGGGCCCCGGCATGCTCAAGGTGGGGGCAGAGGACCTCCTGGCACGGTTGGTTGGTATCAGTTATGTAAATAGTTGGATCCTTGATCCGTCTTAGTTAGCGTGGCAGTTTTGCCTTATTATTGCTCTATATCTACTTACTTGTTGCTCCAGTGAGTCTGCTTTGTCAATAGGTAACTGGTGAGAAGAGGAGCTACCGGGGCTTATATACCAGTGACATCACAGCCATGAAGTTTCTCAGTCTCCAAAGCTGCTGGATGAGGTTGACAACCCTAGGATTCCGGGACTAGACTGGAGTTCCTACAGGAACTACAATTAGCAGGTAAGTCTAATTTAACCACTATCTCTCTGTCTTTTCTTAGCAGCTCAAATACTAGAGAAAAATCTGTGCCTTGTAACAAACCGTAACAAGCCTCTACCTACAAATAAGAAAATTGCAAGCCACTCTATGTAATGTCCCTAGGTGTAGGTAATATTAAAATTCAAGATTATTACAGAGCCTTTTGACAATAAAAATCTCACCTTGTCTAACCCACAAAATAAAGGTATCACTGGAACTTTTCACTAAATAGTGTCACTCTGCCTGTCTACAGAGTCTTTTCACTCACGTGTCATCCAGCTTGTAACCAAAATTGTCAATTGTACATGGTCACAAGGGCTTTTGATTTTCCTGTCGCACCCTGTCTGAAATCCACTTTAATGTATCAAACAAAATTATTACCCAACTGGAGATCTGCTGTGAAGTCTGAGACGGACCCCATAAATGTAATCTTCTGGAAAATGTAATCTTTTGCCACTCTCTACTTTTGGTTACGCTCCGTTTGGTCCTGGGTTCATTTCACAGAGACAGTAGGGTAGGCAGCACAAATAAGACAACCAAAACTGGTGTGGCTTGGAAAAAGAGTTTTATATAGAAATAGGCTTATTACATAGGTACAGAACAGAGTTATAAGGTTGTTACAGAGCTGCGTCTGTGGGTGTGCGCATGTGTGAAGTGTGTGTCAGAGTCTCATAGTAAGAAGAATATAGAGAGAAAGAAAAGAACAAGGGGGGAGGGGGAGAGAGAGAGAAGTATGGGTCAGAGCCTCATAGTAGGAAGTGTCCCATCAACAGAGAGAGAGCTATTTTTGTGTTTCTGTATTTATAGAGAAAATCTCCAGCACCTCCCTTTGTCATAATTTTGGTCAGTTTGAGGTTTGCTATCATTTGATTAGCAAGGAGGGGCTGCAGACTAATCTCATCAGGCCTGGAGACGTCCTATCTGACATCACCAGGGGGTCAAAGCTAATCTCATCTTGTAAACTACGCTCATTAAGTTTGGAGACTGACATCACCAGAGTAACAAAGCTGCTTGTAATCCAAGGTCTGGGAAAAAGTCATGACACCTATGCTAGGCATAATGTCATGCTGATGTATGCTGACATTCTCCATGGACTGCAGGATTGCGTCAGCCACACCTGGTGACGTCCTCCGGGCGGCGCCATACGGAAGTGCTCTCTAGAGTTTAGGACTCTCTGGTCATGCCCCTAGGTAGCCCACCTCCCCGACCCGCCCCTGGGCCGGTCAGTCTTCTTCCTTCCGCCTTGCCAGCAAGACGGACCCTGCTCTCTCTCTTTTTTATTTTATTTTATTTCTTTACTATGCCTAAATCCAACACCAAGAAGTGCCCACTATGTGGGAATTACTCCTACTCCATCAAAGGCTGTAAGCTCTGCGGGGCCGGCACCAAGAGAAAGAAAGGGCAGCATGGATCAACTCCGGGCTCCAATCCCGGCCCTCTGATTGTCGCTGACCCTCTGCCGGCTTGGGATGTGTCTGGACGGGCCTCCATCCCCAGCCGTGCCACCACTGCCACGGAGGACGCTCCCGTGGTGCGAGATGTGCAGGATCGGGCCCTCGCTTCCATTTTTGTGCAGCCGGCAGCTACAGAAATCATCCCCGTTGCCCACGGCGGCTCAGAGGTATGTCTAGCCCTTCCCCTCGCGGCAGCTTACCCATCTGAGCATGATCTGCAGTTTCCGGGCCCCTCCACTTCTTCCCCTCGAGGCCATGTGGAGATCTACAATGGCGCTCGCCATGAGTCCTCCGACAGCATCCGGCAGTCCTCCAGCTCCTCCCATTGTGGCCCAGCAGCCCGCGCGGTGGTAAGCTCCGCCCCCCTCCAAGGCCTTGCATCGGGGATCGGAGCCTCCATCTTGGATCCTATCTCCCTTCTCGGGGTTCCCTTACAGCAGCGTTGCCGGAGCCCCGGACGCAGGAAACACCGCGGACGCCGCAGACAGCGCCACTCCTCCTCCTCCTCCTCTGGGAGCCCTGCACCATCGCGCAAGAGGCGCCATGGGGAGCATCGCCACGGGGACAGAAGGAGAGGCAGTTCAAGTGCCAGATCAAGGACACGCCAGGTTAGATCTTGCAGCCATGTGGCTGATTCTAACAATAACTCTGCAATTTTACAGCTTTTGACTCAAATTGTCCAGACTATCGGCGCTCCATCCAAGCCAGAGCCTGTTACTGCTCCCCCTGCCCGGTCTCCCTCCAGATCCCCGGCTAGAGCATCCCCTGACCGCAGGCTAGCAGTGGCTTCTTCTCCTCGCTCCCCGGACAACCCCTCTCCGGACAACATGACGGAGGAGCGAGACATAGAGGCTGTCGTGGGCTCTGCCTCCGCCTCCGCCTCCAACGTCAACAGTGTGCCCGACTCAGGGCTTCCTCCTGAAACTGAAGGTCCTCCCCCCCCCTCCAGAGGACCGTTCCTACTCAAAATTTTTACAAAAGGTGGCTTCCGCCCTGGCGTTGGTCCCACCTGAACAGGCGGAGGAGCAGGACCCAGAGGTCCTGAGCTATCTCTCAGCTCCCAAGACACCCTTCTCTTTACCCATGCATCGTAAGCTGCGGGACGATTACCTCAAGGTATGGCAGACCCCCGCCTCAGGGCGCCCCTTCCCCAGGAGGCTGGATTCCAAATACCAGATCCAATCCACGCCAGGATTCACGCTACCTCAGCTACCACATCAATCCATCGTTGTCTCCTCAGCTCTAAAAAGGGTCAGCTCCCACGCTAACCACCCGCCTGGTCGTGATCCCAAGCTCCTGGATGATATCGGCAAAAAAGTCTTCCAGGGGGCCATGCTTAATGCAAAGATAGCGACGCATCAGTTCCAGCATATCCTATTCCAGGACACCTGCGTGGCCAGCATAAGAAGTGCGGTCACAACACTCCCTAAAGAGACACAGACATTGTTTGCTGGCCCCCTCGCTGACATCTCTGAGTGCAGAAAGCATCTGGCTAGTACAGCCTTCGATGCCTTTGACACCTCAGCGCGTACAGCAGGCACGGCGATATCTGCCAGGCGGTGGGCGTGGCTCAGAGCTTCTGGCCTCAGCAACGACACACATGAGAAGATCGCGGACGCCCCTTGCTCCGGCGAGGCGCTCTTTGGCGATAAAGTCATGTAAATGTCATGAAAGAGCATTGCACCACCCTGCAAACCCTCGCTGAGGAAGGGTTTGAGCGCCGCAGCGCACCTCAGAAGGGCGGCTACCAGCGTAAAAGCTACTACTCCTCCAATAACTACAGTTCCAACAAGAGGTACCCCTCTAACCGCAAGTGGCAAGCACCGAGGTAAAAGAATAACTCTTACCAGGGACCCTCCAACCAGCGACAGTCCCAGAGGGACAGGAAACAAAGGAAGGGCACCTCCACTCCCGCCACCAAGGGCGCCTCTTCCTTTTGACGCTACCTCACAGGCGCCTACCCGGATAGGGGGTCGCCTGTCCAACTTCCTCGAGGAGTGGGAAAGGATATCTTCCGACTCCTGGGTCCTCCGCATCATCCAAAGTGGGTTCCGCTTGCATTTTCATGCAACTCCAGTCCAGCACAACAGACCGTCCAGCAGGACCCCTTCCCACCTGCAATTGCCCATGGCCATGGAATTGGTACATCTCATGGCCTTTCGAGCCATCGAAGAAGTACCGCCTCACGAGATCAACTCCGGATTCTATTCCAGGTACTTCCTCATTCCAAAAAGGACAGGCGGCATGCGCCCTATCCTAGACTTGCGCAGACTGAACAAGTTTCTCGTCAAAGAGAAATTCAGGATGTACTCCCTCAACGCCATCCTACCCTTAATCCAATCCGGCGATTTCCTGGCATCGCTGGACCTGCAGGAGGCCTACACCCACATCCTCATCCACAAGGCGCACAGGCAATACCTCCGCTTCCAGGTGCTGAGTCGCCACTACCAATACCAAGTCCTCCCCTTTGGCCTGTCTCCGGCGCCCCGAGTCTTCACGAAGTGTGTAGCCGTGGTCGCAGCGCACCTCCGCAGGATAGGGATATCCGTCTTCCCCTACCTGGACGACTGGCTCTTCACAGCACCCTCGGCCCGGGACCTGCGGAGTTCACTCCGGAAAGCAACAGCCGTGATTACCTCTCTGGGGTTCGTCATCAACTACGACAAGTCACAGCTACAACCATCTCAGCGACTCGAATTCATCGGGGCGGTAATCGACACACGGACAGCACGAGCCTACCTGCCAGAACGTCGACAGCTCGCTATCACCTCCCTTGCGAACGCTGCCACAGCAGTGAAAGTCTCCTCGGCTCGGGCCCTGCTCCGCCTCCTGGGCCACATGGCAGCTACAACTTCAGTACTCCCTTCGGCGAGATTAATGATGTGACCACTCCAATGGCAGCTGCGTACTTGCTGGAACCAGTACTCCCAAACCTTGTCCACCCCAGTCCCGATGCCCCAGAGCGTCAGAGATCGCCTACGCTGGTGGTCGGACAAATCCAACTTGTCCGTGGGCAAGGACATTCATCAGCAGCCGCACCAAGTGACTCTCACCACCGATGCGTCCAACACCGGCTGGGGCGCGCACCTCCAACACCTCAGCACACAAGGTGCATGGTCACTGAGGGAGCAAAGGCTGCACATCAATCTCCTCGAGCTACGAGCCATAAGGTATGCTCTCCTAGCTTTCATTCAACACCTGGCGAACAAATCCATCCTCATCCAGACGGACAACCAAGTAGTGATGTTCTACGTGAACAAACAGGGGGGACAGGCTCCCGCTCCCTCTGCAACGAGGCCAGGGCGCTATGGTGCCTAGCCTTGGAGAACAACTGCAAACTCCGGGCCACCTACCTACCAGGGGATATGAACACACTTGCCGACAAGCTCAGCAGGCAACTGAGACCCCACGAGTGGTCGCTCTCCCAGATGGCGATCGATTTCCTCTTCCAGCGATGGGGAACGCCCCTGATAGACCTATTCGCAACGGAGTCGAATGCCAAGTGCAACCTGTTCTGTTCCAGACATCCTTCACCCAACAGACTGGCAGCGGATGCATTCGACGTGTGCTGGGGGGAGTGGTCTCTAGTGTACGCCTTCCCACCCATTCCCCTCATTCCAGCGACCTTACAGCGGATCGTCCAGGACAAAGCACACGCCATCCTCGTAGTTCCCCACTGGCTGCGCCAGATGTGGTTCACACTACTGCAACGTCTCGCCTGCGAGGGACCCGTACACTTTCCCCGCGAGCCGGATCTCCTAACTCAGAACGGGGGCACCACTCGCCACCCCAACCTCAGAGCCCTCGCTCTCACTGCCTGGAGGTTGAGCGGGTAGGCCTCTCCGGTCTCAAGCTCCCAGAGGAGGTGCAAGATGTTGTCCTGGCAGCTCGGAGGCCCTCCACTAGGAAATCCTATGGCCTCAAGTGGAGAAGATTCTGCATCTGGTGCGCGAAGCAAGGCCTAGAACCGACCACTTGCCCCGTCGCACAGGTCCTTCAATATTTCAAGGCACTGTCCGACAGTGGCCTCAAGACACAGTCCATCCGGGTACACCTATCTGCCATAGCGGCCCTTCATTCGCCGGCGGACGGGAACATGCCCATTTCAGCGCTGCCCATAACCACCTGCTTCATGAAAGGACTTAACAACCTCAAGCCCCCGGTCAGGGCACCAATACCGCCCTGGGACCTCAACTCTGTCCTGCTGCGGCTGACACAGGCACCCTTCGAGCCGCTCCCATCTGCGGAAATGAAGTTCATCTCCTGGAAAACTCTGTTCCTTGTGGCCATAACTTCCACAAGGAGGATCAGTGAGCTACAGGCTCTAATGGCACATCCGCCTTACACGCTGCTACTTCATGACCGGGCATCTCTGCGGACCAACCCCAAGTTCGTCCCCAAAGTCGCTTCATCGTTCCATGTCAATCAATCCATCGAGCTTCCCTGCTTCTTCCTGGAACCCCACTTATCCTTGGAAGAGCAGCGTCTGCATACCTTGGACTGCCTAGGGGCCCTCAGGATCTACCTGCAGAGGACACTCCTGGTCCGAAAGACAGATCAGCTCTTTGTCTCTTTCGACCCTAACAGGCCGGGCCTGCCCGTCTCCAAGAGGACTCTTTCCAACTGGGTGTCCTCCTGTGTGTCCTTCTGCCTTAATGCCTCAGCCGATCCGTCAGCACCGACGGTCGGCCCACACAAGCTCTGGGCATTGGCCACCTCCCTAGCCAACTTCCGCTCAGTTCCACTCACGGACATCTGCAAGGCAGCCACATGGTCTATGCCACACACCTTCCAGAAGCATTACTGCCTGGACCTGCGTTCCAAAGAGGACTGTGCGTTGGGCGCAGCGGTTCTCGCCTCTGTTGTCGGGGAAGTGTCCGGTACAGCTCCAGAGGCTACCGGCTGCGTGGCTAAGCCCACAATCTGACCGTTCAGCGATGTTAGCAATGCGCGCCCTCGCGCCTCGCTGCGCTGTTACTGCACCTGTTGTATGGTTACTGCACCTCGCACTATCCTGCACCTTACTACACTGTGTTACACTGTCTTCTCCAGGACCAAGCAGGAAGTCAGTCCTCACATATGGGTGACGTCGGCGCCGACGGAGCCCTCGCGGAGCAATTTTCCCCAGCTTTCACAGAAAGCCTTTGGGAATTGCAGCGCGCATGCGCGGTCGCCTTCCCGCCCAAGGGTGCCATCTTAGCCAGTCTTCTTTTTTCCGCGGAGCCCTACAGACCGTCGTGTCCCCGCTAAAAAAGTTGATTTTCGTGAGTTTTACTCGTTTTTCAATTCGGTTCGACGCCGGTCGTTTTCCTGCCCGGACTCGTGACGCCGTTGCGAGTCCTTCCCTTATTTTTCGGTTTTTCTGATTTTAGTCAGTTTCGTTTTCGATTTTTCCCTGGCAGCCCGGTCCTTTGACCTTGCAGGGGCCCTTTTTCCCCGATGGCTGCCAGTGGTTTCAAGCGGTGTGGTCAGTGTGACAGAAATATGTCACTCACTGACACACACGATAATTGCCTCCGCTGCCTGGGCCCGGATCATGAAGAACTGATCTGTGGAGCCTGTGGCAAAATGTCCTCCAAAGCGTTGAGTCGGCGGCATCAGCGGGATAGAATCTTCGCTGACCCCAGCTGTACCCGGACCTCGTCGGAGGCCTCGGCATCCAGAGGCTCCAGCTCTGAACATCGCCGAAGCTCCTCCGACAGGGGTTCTCCCTCCGGAGACCATCGACGGAAGACAAAACCCGCGAGGGCGGCGTCGGTGGACGCTCCTGGCTCCGCGAGGGCCAGGTCGCATAGCCCCGACGGCCGTCCCGGGTCTTTGGAGAAGGAGCACCTCCCGAAGCGACCTCGCCTGGAGTCGGAGTTGCCTGCTCGGGTAAGTCCTGTGGTCCTTCTGGACTCGCCTCCGAGAGGTCCGACGTCGGGGACTGCTGGGTCACCTGAGGTCGGACTCAGGTTGACGGCCTTGGAGAGCAGACTATCTGCCTTCATGGACCAGCAGCGGGCACTGATCGCTAGCCTCGCTGGCGCCGCTGCCCCGACCGCCGGGACGTCGACGTCTAAGTCGACCCCGGAGACCGAGCCGATCCTCGAGTCCATGCGAACTCGAGTCGATCCTCGGTCGAGGTGACCCTCGGCCTCCCGTTCGGGACCGAGGTCATCGCCGCCGACTCCCTTGGCGTTGGGGCGGCCTCCGCCTCCGCCTGCCCGAGCCGACCCCACTGATTCCTCCTCGGAGTCGGTCTGGGAGTCTGAAGAGGAGGAGTCACCTGATTCCTTTCGGACTCGGTGTGTCCCCTCGGACTCACCTGAGTCCGAACCTCGGAAACAGTCCCCTCCGGAGGATGCCCGGTTCTCGGACTTCATCAGGGATATGGCCAAGGCTTTGGCCTTCCCGGCGGATCCCGAGGAGGAGCCTCGAGCCGAAGAGCTCGACGCCCTTCAGTACGACTCTCCCGCCCGGTAGCACTTTACTGTACCGGTGCCTCCCATGCTGGAACGACTACTCTTCCGCATGTGGGAGAGTCCGGCCTCGTCGCCGGTATTGAGCAAGCGGGTCGATTCCATCTATCGAGTCCGCAAGAGTCCTGGCTTCCAAAAAGCACAGCTACCACACCATTCCATGGTAGTGGAATCGGCCATGCATCAGCTGAAGAGCCAGAAAATGCACTCCTCGGTGCCCCCTGGCAGGGAGGCCCGTAACCTGGATGGCCTTGGTAAGAAGTGTTTCCAGGGCTCTATGCTGGCTTGTCGTGTCCAGACCTACCAGCTATACATGGGCCTGTATCTCCGAGACCTGGCTAAAGAGCTAGCCGGATTCTCTGCTGGACTGTCCGAGGAACCTTTGCGGAGGTTCCTAGCCTTAACATCTGGTATTCGGGAATGCTCCAAATTCATGTCCCGAGCAGCCTATGATGGCTTTGAAGCATCGGCTCGTGTGGCCGCAGCCGGCATCGGTGCCCGCCGACAGGCTTGGCTTCAGTCGTCTGACCTTGAGCCTTGGGTGCAGGACAAGTTGGTCGATGTCCCCTGCAGAGGTGAGAACCTCTTTGGCAAGCCCATGGCTGAAAAGGCTGCACAAATCGAGACGGAGACTCTCACCAGGACCAGGCTTTCTAGGAAGACCTCTGCCCCTTCCCAGAAAAAGAAGGGCTCGGGAAAAAAGTCCTTTTACCCGAGAAAGGCGGCTGCCTACAAACACTACCCCCAATATCAGGCCCCTCCAGCTCCCCAACAGGGTCAGCAGGCCAAGGGACGGGGTAACGGGTCCCGTAGGCAGCAAGCCCCCAAGCCTGCACCACCAGCCCCTGCTCAGCAGGGTGGGGGTTTTTGACTTTCTCAGCATAGCCTCTCCCCCTCAGCTGGTCCCTCCCAGCACCGGAGGGCGGCTGGTTCACTTCGCCCACAGGTGGTCCAACATCACTTCAGATGCCTGGGTGCTTCAAGTCGTGCGAGAAGGATATCTTCTCCACTTCCATCAGGTCCCTCCCTCTTATTTTCCGGGGGAACCTCCGCGACTCCCTCTGCACAGGGACTTACTCCTTCAGGAGTTAGCAAGTCTTCTTCAGGACCAGGCTGTGGAACCGGTGCCCCACCACCTGAGAGGTCAAGGCTTTTATTCCAGGTATTTCCTAATACCAAAAAGGACAGGAGGCCTAAGACCCATCCTGGACTTGCGCAACCTCAACAAGTTCTTTGTGCGGGAAAAGTTCAAGATGCTTACCCTTGGAATCCTTCTGCCCTACCTCCAGCAGGGAGATTGGCTATGCTCCTTGGATCTAAAGGATGCCTACACGCACATCCTCATCCACCCAAGCCACCGCCAATACCTACGGTTTGTGGTGGCCGGAAATCACTACCAGTACAGAGTACTGCCCTTTGGCCTGTCCTCCGCACCGCGAGTCTTCACAAAATGTCTCGCGGTGGTGGCGGCCTATCTCAGGCTTCACGGCCTCTATGTTTTTCCGTACCTCGACGACTGGCTCATCAGAGCGTCGTCCCCTCCGGCAGTCACCAATGCCACACACCGCACGGTGACTCTTCTGCAGTACTTGGGCTTTGTCATAAACTTCGCAAAGTCCACTTTGCTCCCCTCACAGGATCTCGAGTTCATCGGCGCAAGACTGCACACTCCTCAGGCTCGAGCTTTCCTGCCTCTCGACAGGGCTCAACGGCTCATGGACCTAGCCGGCCGTTTTCGCAGCCAGTCCCTGGTCTCCGCCAGGCGCTTCCTGAGATTACTCGGCCACATGGCTTCCACCGTCCACGTGACCCCCAATGCTCGCCTGAATATGCGGCCGGCTCAATGGTGCCTTCGCAAACAGTGGCAACAAGCCACCGGCGGCCTCGCCGACTTAGTGCGCCTCTCCAGTCCGCTGGCCTCTTCCCTACAGTGGTGGCTTCATCGGCCGAACCTGGTGCTCGGAATGCCTTTTCAGTCGCCTCAGCCGACTCAAGTGCTGACGACCGATGCTTCCCTCCTGGGCTGGGGAGCTCACTGCCAGGGGGCATGTACTCAAGGTCTCTGGACCGCGTGGGAATCTGCTCAACAGATCAACTTCCTGGAGCTCAGAGCTATTCGTCTGGCGCTCAAGGCTTTCTCCCACCTGACTTCTCACCAGTCCGTCCTTGTCCAGACGGACAATCAAGTTGCCATGTTCTACGTGAACAAACAGGGCGGCACGGGCTCCTTCCTTCTCTGCCGAGAAGCTCAAAAGCTCTGCTCTTGGGCCGTCAGTCACGGCATTCTTCTCAAAGCAGTTTATCTCCCAGGCCAGGAGAATTGCCTGGCGGACAAACTCAGCAGGATACTCCAGCCGCACGAGTGGCGTCTGGATCCCTTGGTAGTCCAGAAACTCTTTCTGAAGTGGGGCCTCCCCACGATGGATCTCTTTGCCAGTCCTCTCAACCGGCAACTTCCTCGCTTCTGCTCGCGTCAGCCACATCCCCTTCGGGTAGCGGCAGATGCATTTCTGCTCTCATGGTCGGAAAACCTTCTCTATGCTTTTCCTCCCATCCCGCTGGTCTCCCGAACTCTGTTCAAGGTTCTCCAGGACAAAGCGTCCATGATCCTGGTGGCTCCTCGCTGGCCCAGACAGCCGTGGTTTCCACTCCTGTTGCAATTAGCGGTAGAGGATCCGTTCCCTCTGGGGTTTCATCCGGATCTCCTAACAGAGGATCAGGGGTCTCTGCTACACCCCAACCTCAGATCTCTCAATCTAATGGCCTGGCGGCTGAAAGGGTAGTCCTTGCTCCCCTTCTCCTGCCGGCAGAGGTGGAAGAGGTCGTCCTAGCTTCTCGGCGACCTTCTACCCGCAAATGCTACGCCCTTAAATGGCGTCGCTTTTCCGTTTGGTGTGTACAGCAGTCTCAGGATCCCTTCTCCTGCTCGGTGTCGGTGATCTTGCAGTACCTGCTCTACCTCTCTAATCTGGGACTTAAGTCCAACTCAGTCAAGGTCCACCTCAGTGCTCTGTCAGCACACCATGTGCCGGTGGACGGCAGACCTCTTTCCAGCGACCCTCTTGTAGCACGGTTTCTCCAAGGTCTCCTTCTACTAAAACCACCTCTGCGCCCGCCAGCACCTGACTGGGATCTGAATGTGGTTTTACAGCGGATCACCTGTCCGCCTTTTGAACCGATGGCTACCTGTTTCTCTGCGTTTTCTTTCGTGGAAAACCTTATTCCTGATAGCCCTCACTTCCACTAGACGCGTCAGTGAATTGCAGGCCCTCGTGTCTGATCCTCCCTTCACTCGGTTCTACAAAAATAGGGTAGTCCTACGGACTCACCCAAAATTTCTTCCAAAAGTTGTCTCCCCTTTTCACATCAATCAGGAGGTGGTACTTCCAACCTTCTTTCCCAGGCCTCACTCCAGCCGAGCTGAACGAGTCCTGCATACCCTGGACTGTAGAAGGGCATTGAACTTCTACCTTGACCGTACGCGGGAGCACCGTAAAGCTGCTCAGCTTTTTGTGTCTTTTGACCCCAATAAATTGGGGCTCCCGGTCTCCAAGCGTACCCTGTCCATCTGGGTTGCTGACTGTATCGCTTGGGCTTATGGGGCAGCCGGACTCTCCTTAGAAAGTCAAGTCACGGCTCATTGTGTTCGGGCGAAGGCTACGTCAGTGGCTTACCTCCGCTCTGTTCCGCTGGCAGAAATCTGCCGGGCCGCTACTTGGTCTTCGAGCCAGACTTTTGCGGTCCATTACTGTCTCGAGAGGGAGTCCCGCAGGGACAGTGCTTTCGGACAGGCAGTCCTCCGAAATCTCTTCAAGGTTTGAGCAACTCCTACCCTCCATCCCGGATGGGGGCTACCGGTGGGTAATAAGTCAGCGAAGATTCCATCCTTCTGTACTGCCGAGCTCGAGGGAGCTCATTTTTGTGCTTAGGGTCTCCGGTAGCCTTAAGCTTGGGAGTCCCATATGTGAGGACTGACTTCCTGCTTGGTCCTGGAGAAAGCGTAGTTACTCACATGTAACAGGTGTTCTCCAGGAGCAGCAGGAATCAGTCCTCACAACCCTCCCTCCTCCCCGTGGAGTTGCAATCATCTGCTTAAGTTTTTTGCAAATTTTTATGCTGTCTTTTAGCTATGTCATCAGACTGGCTAAGATGGCACCCTTGGGCGGGAAGGCGACCGCGCATGCGCGCTGCAATTCCCAAAGGCTTTCTGTGAAAGCTGGGGAAAATTGCTCCGCGAGGGCTCCGTCGGCGCCGACGTCACCCATATGTGAGGACTGATTCCTGCTGCTCCTGGAGAACACCTGTTACAGGTGAGTAACTACGCTTTACATGCACTGTATTGCACTGTTTTAGCCGCACTGTATTGCACTGTTTATCTGCACTGTATTGCACTGTTTATCTGCACTATCGTTTGCACGGTTTATCTGCACTGTTGTTGTTCCACGACTGACCTTAGCTACTGTTCCGCAGTGCTGCTGCGTCAGACCTGTTATGTTATGTTGTTGTTCATTAAAGTCATGCCCCTCATTGCCTCACCTGTCCTTATTCGACTCCTCCACCTCTGGCGCTCCGCGCTGCTAGGGAGGCACCAGGTGTGGCTGACGCAATCCTGCAGTCCATGGAGAAAGCAAGGTTACTTACCTGTAACAGGGGTTCTCCGTGGATGGCAGGATAAGTCAGCCACACAATCCCACCCACCTCCCTGGAGGAGGTCTCTGCAGTGACTCGCCCCTCGCCGGGGAAACCTAGCTAGGAACATGACTGACCGGCCCGGGGCGGGTCGGGGAGGTGGGCTACCTGGGGGCATGACCAGAGAGTCCTAAACTCTAGAGAGCACTTCCGTATGGTGCCGCCCGGAGGACGTCACCAGGTGTGGCTGACTTATCCTGCCGTCCATGGAGAACCCCTGTTACAGGTAAGTAACCTTGCTGTGTCCTCTCCTTCTACGTCTATCTCGGGCTCAACCCATAGATCTGGGGTCTGCTCCAGATCTCCTCTCTCAGGAGGAGGGGATGTTGCTCCATCCCAATCCACAGTCCCTCCATCTCATTGCATAGCTGCTGAGGGCTTAGCCTTCCTGGACGTTAACCTTTCCCAGGAGGTCCATCTTGGCTTCTAGGAAGCCATCCACCAGGTGCTCCTATGCCTTCAAGTGTCATAGATTCGCTCTCTGGTGTTCTGAGAGGGATCTTAACCCCTTCTCAGCGCCAGTGGAGGCATTACTTGAGTATCTCCTCCACCTGTCTTCTTCTGGACTCAAAGCCAATTTGGTAAGAGTACACCTAAGTGCAATTGCGGCCTCTCATAAGCCCTTAGATGGCCAGCCCATCTCTTCTCAGCCGCTTGCAGCACGCTTCATGAGGGGTCTTCTATTAACAAAACCTCCCATTAAGCCCCCTCCAGTGACATTGGATCTTAATGTTGTTTTAGGACAGCTTCTCAAGCTGCCCTTTGAACCTCTAGCCACTACCTCACTGAGGTTTCTCACGTGGAAGGTCACCTTCCTTATTGCCCTCACTTCAGCAAGATGCATTAGTGAGTTCCAAGCTTTGGTGGCTGACCCTTCTTATACACGATTCTACCATGATAAGGTAGTCCTTAGGACTCATCCTCACTTTATGCCGAAGGTGGTCTCACCTTTCCATTTAAACCTGTCTATCTTCCTGTCTTTTTCCCTAGACCTCATTCCTCTAGGGCAGAGGCAACCCTTCACACTCTGGATTGCAAACGTGCTTTGGCTTTTTATCTCCAGAGAACTCGAGAGCACAGAAAAGCTTCCTAACTTTTCATCTCCTTTAACTCGAGTCACCTGGGGTTGCTAGTATCCAAACAAACTCTTTCCAGGTGGATAGCAGACTGCATCTCCTTTGCTTATGAAAAGTCAGGACTCTCTCTCAAGGGTCACATCAGGCCATGGCTCCCTCTATCGCAAATCTACATTCTGTAGCTATTGATGAGATATGCAAAGCAGAAACTTAGTCTTCTGTCCACACTTTTGTTGCTCACCATTGCCTGGACAAGGACTCCTGCTGGTATGCCTTGTTTGGCAAAGCTGTTCTCCAGCATGTCTTTCAGATTTAGATCAACTCCTGCCCTCCATCCCAGGTTTCGATACCAGACATCCTTTGAGAATACAAGACCTCCTTAGTTATACCTATGATTCCACAGCCAATTCTGAGGGACATCTCTCTGCATCTCCGAGCTAGGGAGTCCCATATGTGAAGACTACATTTCTGCTTGTTCTTGGAGATAGCGTAGTTACTCACCTGTAACAGGTGATCTCTGGGAACAGCAGGAATTTAGTCTTCACAACCCACCCTCCTCCCTTAAGAGTTGTAGGTCTTCTTCTTCTTCTTCTCCTTCTCTCATTTTATCTCAGCTGCAAACCCAACTGAGGAGGGAGAGCTGGAAAGGCAGGAATGCAGCTACGCAGGCACAGTGGGATGCTCCCAAATGTTTTCCTATTGGATGCTGGGGAGCGTTCCCACACGGGCTCCATAGGTACCGACGTCACCCATATGTGAAGACTAAATTCATGCTGTTCCCGGAGATCACCTGATACAGGTAAGTAACTATGCTTTATCCAAGATGTGGAGCTTCTGTTTGAAGTCAAAGTGAGGGCTGCTAGACAAGCAGAAATCGTACTGAGGTGCTGGATAAAAGGAACTATGCAGGAGCTCCTTTGCAGTGGTATCATGGTACGTATTGTATTTATATTTTATTATTGGGGAGATATTCAACGGTGGAGGTTAGCACTTCTAAAGCGCATAGCCATCGCCGCTGAATACTAACTCAGGATATTCAATGCTAGCGCCATATCCAGCCACTGGCATTGACTGTCCGGATCTGCTGCACGGTACTCAGTGATACTGAACTGCTGCCCAGTTAGCTTTCATGGGTAAAGATAGGCCAGCTTTTAAACTAGATAATAGGGGAAAGTCAACAGTCGCCCAAGAGCACATGGTTTGGAAAGATGTATCCTTGGAAGCAAAAGTGGGAAGTTAGGGAATCCCGACAGAGAGGTTCCAATAAAGATAAAAGTAACCCAAATGCCCTTAAGTACAGAGCAGACAGAGCTAAAATATTCCAAATTACCCCATCAATTGATAACCGGATTAATATGAATAAAATACAACCTCTAAAATGCCTGTATGCAAATGCTAGAAGTCTTAAAAAAAAAAAAGAAGATGGGAGAACTAGAATATATAGCACTAAATGAAAAGTTAGATATGAGACCTGGTGGAAGGAAGACAACCAATGGGACACTGAGATACCTGGGTACAAACTACATCACAATGATAGGGTTGATCAAATTGGTGGAGGTGTTGCACTCTGTTAGAGAGGGCATTGAATAACATAGGATTAAAATTTTGCAGGAAACAAAATACACTATAGAATCTCTGTGGTTAGGAATTCCATGTTAAAAGGGGAAGGCGATGGCAGTGAAGGTGTACCACTGACCGCCTGGCTAGAATGAACAGATGGATGATGAAATGCTAAAAGAAATCGGTGAAGCTAGCAAAAGTTACAATATAGTAATAATAGATGATTTCAATTACCCCGTTATTGCACAGCAGGGCATGCTCAGGAGATAAAGTTTCTAGATGAAATAAATGATTGCTTCTTGGAGCAGCTGGTTCATGAAAAGACAAGGGCGAAAGCAATTTTGATCCAGTGAAAGGCGATATATAAATACAGCTAAATAAATAAATAATCTTTAGTGGAACACAAGATCTGGTGCAAGAGATAAGGGTGTTGGGCCACTTGACAATAGTGATCATACCATAAATGAAAGAAGGACGGCAAGGAAAGCCACAGCACTACCTTTTAACTTTCAAAATGGGGAGACCATGATAAAATGAGGAAAATAGTTAAGAAAAAACTAAAAGGAGCAGCTGCAAAGGTTGAAGATTTACATCAAATATGGGAGTTTAAAAATACTATCTTGGAAGTCCAGACCACATGTATTCCATGCTTTAAGAAAAGTGGAAGGAAGGCCAAAAAACTGCCATCATGGTTTAAAGGTGAGGTCAGAGTGGCTCTCGTAACCAAAAAAAGCATCTTTCAGGAAATGTTAAAAGGAGCCAAATGGGGGAGTTTTGCCTGTAACCTGTTTCTCCCGCGGAGGGGGTGAGTGCAGCTGGTTTCTGAAGCCTGCCGGCTTGCGTGGGGCAGCTACCCTGACATCACCCAAGGCCCTGATAAAAGATCCGGGAGAGTGCTTCTCGCTGGGAGTTTTGCCTGTAACCTGTTTCTCCCGCGGAGGGGGTGAGTGCAGCTGGTTTCTGAAGCCTGCCGGCTTGCGTGGGGCAGCTACCCTGACGTCACCCAAGGCCCTGATAAAAGATCCGGGAGAGTGCTTTTCACTGGGAGTTTTGCCTGTAACCTGTTTCTCCCGCGGAGGGGGTGAGTGCAGCTGGTTTCTGAAGCCTGCCGGCTTGCGTGGGGCAGCTACCCTGACGTCACCCAAAACCCTGATAAAAGATCCGGGAGAGTGCTTCTCGCTGGGAGTTTTGCCTGTAACCTGTTTCTCCCGCTGAGGGGGTGAGTGCAGCTGGTTTCTGAAGCCTGCCGGCTTGCGTGGGGCAGCTACCCTGACGTCACCCAAGGCCCTGATAAAAGATCCGGGAGAGTGCTTCTCGCTGGGAGTTTTGCCTGTAACCTGTTTCTCCCGCGGAGGGGGTGAGTGCAGCTGGTTTCTGAAGCCTGCCGGCTTGCATGGGGCAGCTACCCTGACGTCACCCAAGGCCCTGATAAAAGATCCGGGAGAGTGCTTCTCGCTGGGAGTTTTGCCTGTAACCTGTTTCTCCCGCGGAGGGGGTGAGTGCAGCTGGTTTCTGAAGCCTGCCGGCTTGCGTGGGGCAGCTACCCTGACGTCATCCAAGGCCCTGATAAATGCGGAGCTCCGTATAGCACGGCGTTTGCCGTCGGCGTATCGAAAGGGGAGCAGCTGGCCCCTTGTGAGCCCCTTAGGAGCCGATTAGGAGAGGAAGTTGTGTGTGTGAGTCAGCATGCCTGGTGGTAAAAGAAAGAAGAAGCTCACTACAGCGGAACCCGCAGAGGGCCCTATGGATAAGCATGTGATATCAACTCCAGTGGCATCAAAACCAGGTATTGTCCTCCCTGTTCCCTTCGTTGAGGGGGCTAGCCTTAGCTCTGTTGAGCGTACCCCTCCTCTCCCTCTGGGTTTTTTGGAACTGCCTGACGCTCCTTACCCATGTCCGAGTCCCGTTGATGTTGGCGTTCTCCCCAAGGCTGTTGCTTGGAAGGAGCCCGCCTCTCTTGAGGATAACTCTCAAGCTTCTTCAATTTCATTGCTAGATATTTGGCAAGTTGTTAAACGAACTGAGCGAATTTTGACTGAGACAGTTCCATTGTTATGCCATTTTACTGGTGAAGTGATTTTAAAGCTTCAGAGTTTGGATTCACAAATGAATAACTTATCTTCTGGCCTTTCAGATGTTGATGCTCAAGTTAAATCGGTTTCTTTATCTCATGCTAATGTAATAAAAGATAGTGTAGCTCTGCATCAGAAGGTAGAAAACTTAGAGAATTTGTTACGATGTAAAAATTTGCGATTGCTTAATTTCCCTTGTATATCGTTGCTTTCTCCTTTAATTCTCTTCAGGAAATTTTTGAAGTAAGTATTGCTTTTACCCAATGCTGACACTCTGGAATTAACTAAATGCTATTATGTTCCTACTAAAGTTGCTTTGCCTAATGTTGATACAGAATTGGCCGTTTTGGAAGAACAAAATCCTTTTAATTTGACCGCATTTCTGGAGGATACACAAGATGTTATTACTACTAGGGCCACTTTGTTAGTTACCTTATCCTCAGAAAATGATAAAGTTGCTATTTTCAAAGCATACTTCAGGAGAAAAGAAACCCTGTTTTGTGGAGACAGGGTATCTGTTTTCCCAGATGTATCTCGCTTAACACAAATGCACAGGAAATCCTTCTTAGCTTGTAAATCCAGGGTTTTAGCTTTAGGCGCTACTTTCTTTTTACGTTATCCATGTAAATGTTTAATTTCCTTGGGCCAGGATAAATTTGTCTTTTTGTCTTCTTTAGAGCTAGAGAAATGGGTTGTTGGAAGGGAGGATGCATGATGGGTTCCTTCTCTGTTATTTTCTTAACATTTTTTTTTTCACCGGTGTGTATGGGAGGGTGTAAGTCTGGGGAAATGTGTTAACCAGACTCACCCCTTGAGGGCTTCTCTGGTTAAGTTTTCTTTTTTTTTTACATATGTGGTCTGATATCCCCGAGACGTGGGCTAATGTATTCTTCTTGATTTTGTTTGCAATTGTACTATTTCAGCTATTTTGTATTTCTATCGTTTCTTTTTATTCTGATAATTGTATTGTCAGTTAAAAATCTAATAAACATAAATTTAAAAAAAAAAAAAAAAGGAGCCAAATGATGAAAATGGGAAACGACATAAGCACTGGCAAGTTAGATGCAAGCATTGATAAGGCAGGCAATGAGAGAATTTGAAAAATAGCTTGCCATGGAAACAAAAACGCATAGTAAAAGCTTTTTCAAGTAAATTCATAGCAAAAAAAGCCAAGATTGAGTCAACTGGACCATTAAATGATAAAGGTGTGAAAGAGGCACTAAGGGAGGACAAGCCCATAGCAGAAAGACTGAATGGGTCTTTGCTTTGGTCTTTACTGAAGAAAATGTAGGGCAGTTACCAATGCCTGAAATGGTATTTAAAGGTGATGTATTGGAACAAATGAAAGAAATAGCGATAGTCAAAATTCCATTAAAGAGATGCGGGGGAGGAAAAATCCAAGGAGGTGGAATCTGGGTGAGCTGGGTCAGCTGCCTTGCGAATATGGGCAAGAGGAAGTGAAAAATGGAAAAATGGCAGGTAAACCCACTGAGACCATTGGCTTTTCATTTTCCTTACCTGATCAAACTTCCATGGAAGTTTTTTTGGGTTTTTTTAGCCGCCCAAGTGTGCAGTAAGTGACCTGGCAGTTTCGACACCAAAGCTGGGTGACTCTGTGTCGAGCTTGGGTGAGGAGACATCTTTATCCCTGAAAGAGGAGTGTCCCCTGAAACTGCATGCTATCTGTGCTATTTTAGATTGGCTGGGAATCCTCACGCTGCCAAAGACTGGTAGTGAGCAAGGTTCGGCTTGTGGGCAGTCTTCTGTGATTGATGCAACATGGATCTATGCCACAGAAACAACTGGAGGCAGCAATTGAGGTGTGGTGCAGTGTGTCAGGGCCACAGTCAGTGGTCCGGTGGTATCAGGTGTGACAGCTCCTGGAATTTCTGGTCTGACAGCCTAGACTGGAAAAGTTTTCATTGGAGTACATTTTGGATGCCATTTCGAGTCTGGGTGAGGCCTTGGTCTCGCAAATACAGATCTTGCAACAAGTTCAAGGTAACATTTCGACTGTTGCTAAAAATGTAGAGGAACTATCTTCTGTTTGAGCTCCTGTTTCAGATTTGGAAAAGAAGTCAGAGAGATTTGAAGGTTTTATTGACTGTGTTGTGAAAGATTTGACATCAGTAAAGTTTAAGATGGAGAACTTGGAAAATGCTACCAGGTCGTCCAATCTGCACTTATTAAATTTGCCTAAGGACTCTTTGGTTTCTCCATGGAACGTGTTTAAAAGTTATTTGGTTGAGGCCCTTGGGGTTCCTTAGGAATCCCATCCTCTATTGACACCAGGTATATTATCGGCCAATGACTAATTCATCCTTGGAAGCTTCAAGGGGTCCTTCTGGGCAATAGATGGACATTTTGGATGTTTCTCCGGGATCAAGCAGGTTGTTAGTCCTCACATATGGGATGATGTCACCAATGGAGCCCACGCGGGAATGCTTCTCAGCTTCCATAGGAAGCTTTTGGAAGGTGCTGCACACATGTGTGCTGGTCTTCCCTCCTAAAAGAGCCATCTTTACCTCAGTCTTCTTTTTTCCATGGAGCCCTCCAGACATTGTCTGTGTCCCAGAATTTAGTTGATGTTTTTTGCTAATTTTTTGGAATCGTGTGCTATATAGCATCTTTCTCTCATCTCTGGGAACATCAGTGCCCTTTAACTTTCAAAAGGGAGTCTATGATAAAATGAGGAAAATAGTTAAGAAAAAACTAAAAGGAGCACTGCATTTTCTTGGGTTTCTTTTCCTTTATTCCTTTTTGGCATGTGGGATTTTCCTCTTGTGCCCCCTGGTTGGTGAGGATGTTGGAGTCCTATGACTTGGTGGAAGCTGTCTTCCCCACCATGTCAAAACCGGCCAGTGACTTCAAGAGGTGCACCCAGTGCGGCTGGTCCATTTTCATCACGGACTGCCACAGCTGGTGCCTTCAATGCCTTGGGCCTGACCACGAGCCCTCGGACTGTGCTGTCTGCTTACAGATGGTGTGCAAGGGGCTTAAGAACTGGGAACGGCAGTGGGAATTGCTGTTTGGTTCCGAGGTGTCAACATCAACCCTGGCATCAACCTCTGCATAGGCTCTCAAAGGCCCCTGCTGAGGCTTAAGCTTCGTGCAGAGGCCAGGCCCATTTGGAGCAGAGGGCACCATAGGGCACCAGAACAGTGGCTCTCCTTTGATAAGGAGCATCCCAAGAAGGAACGGAGTTCGACCTAGTCAGCATCGAAGGGCGATGCCGAGCTTAGGACAAAGGCCCATGGGCATGGGCATCAGAGCCCTCAGCATGACTCCGAAGGCGAGAGTTGAGAGCATACCTCCAAGCTTCCCCAGTGGGAGGAGTTGCCTCCTGAGACTCCGGAGGGCAGGCTTGGGACTCCTGAGGCCATGACCATCAAGGAGTCCCCACCAAGGGAGCCAGCATCAGCACAGAAGGCTCTGGTGCTGGCTCCGGCAACAGCAGAGATGCCTATCCTCACAGAGAGGATGCAGGCCCTCAAGCTTAATCTCATTGCATTCATGGCCCAGCAAGCTGCCAGGGACCTAGTGACCTCGGGTACCTTGGCACTGGTGATGGCCCTGTCCATGGTGAGTGTATCACTTGCAGAGGTGCAGCCCATCCTAGAGGTACATGCTCTCTTGGGCAGATCCCGTGAGTACTCAAGGTCTCTCTCAGTGCAGCGGGTGTCCCTCCCAAATGTATCAGGTTCGGTTAGATGGGAGCTGAGAATTCCTTCAATTCCACCCGAGTGCCACAAATGTGGTTACCATTCATGGCGGTATTTTGAGTTCCCCTCGAACTCTGATTGATTGGGAGACCAAAGAGGAATCTCCAGAGACTGCCCATCACAATGTCCCCTCTGATTCCTCGCCCCTTGTACAATTGGAAGAGGTCCCCCCTCTGAAGACCTCTCCTTCCTTGAGTTCATGCAAGACATGGGGAAGACTTTGTCCTTCACTATTGAAGTGGAGGAGGAACCATGGGTGGAGGAGTTGGAAATCCTCCAGTACCCGACTCCCCCTAAAGGCCATTATGGTTCCGATCCACCCTGTACTGGAACGGCTTATTTTTAGGATGTGGGAAATACTGCTCATGGTGCCAGCAGTCAACCAATGTCTTGATTCCATATATCGAGTGTGCAAGAGCACTCACAGTTCCATGATGATGGAATCAGCCGTGTGCCAGATTAAAAGTTCCAAGAAGCACGTCTTTGTGCCCCAGGTAGGGAGGCATGCACCATGGACAGTTTTGGTAGGAAGTGCTACCAGGGCTCGATGCTGGTGGCTCAGATCCAAGCATACCAGTTATATATGGGCATGTGAGGATCTTGCCAGGTTCTCGGCTGGTCTATCAGGAGAGCACCTTGAGCGCTTCCGGAGTCTGGTAGACAAAACGAAGGAGTGCTCCAAGTACATCACCCGGGCAGCCTACAACGAGTTAGAATCCCTGGCCAAGCTGGCTGCAGCGGGCATCAATGCCTGCCACCTGGCATGGCTACAGTCCTCAGATTTAGAATAATAGGTTCAGGACAAGTTGCCCTTCCAGGAAAAAGGCTTCAGGGAAGAAGTCTTTTAACCCTAAAAAGAAAAAGGCCTTATAGTACTTACACCCCGTATTATTTATACCAACCGCCCAAACAGGGGCAACAAGCTAAGGGTCAAAACCAGAGACAACAGTGCAAGCCGAAAGCCCCAAAGCCTCAACTAGTGCCCCAGCCCCAGCCAGGCGGTTGTTTTTGTCTCCTGGCTTCAGACCATGGCCCATCTTCCCCTCCCAGCTTTTGCTCCACCACAGGTGGGGGTCGGCTGATACATTTTGCCCACAGGTGGCCCAGCATTACAACCAATGCCTGGGCACTGCACTTCGCTTGGATCTCCCCCACCATCTTTCTGGGGGAGTGGCCTCTCGAGCATCACCAACGCAAACTACTCCGACTGGAGGTCCAGACCCTCCTGGCAGAATGGGCAGTGGAACTTTTTCCACCATTCCAAACAGGACAAGGTTTCTACTCCCACTACTTCCCAAGAAAACAGGTTGGTTCCGCCTCATCCTGGATCTCCGCAATCTCAATCACTTTCTAGTGAAGGAAAAGTTCAAGATGGTATCCCTTGGAACGTTGCTGCCCTACCTTCAATGGGAAGATTGGCTGTGCTCCTTGGATCTCAAAGATGCCTTTGCCTACATCCTCATCCACCCCTACACCATCAGTACCTCCACTTTATGCTCAGTGGACAGCACTATCAGTACAGGGTTCTGCCGTTGGGCCTTACCTCCGCCCCAAGGGTCTTCACCAAATGTTTGTTAGTCATTGCCACCTTCCTCCAGATCCTGGGAATCTTTGTCTTCCCCTACTTGGATGACTGGTTGGTCAGGGGTGGGATTCTGGATGAGGTCCAGCAGTCCATACAACATACCATTCAGGTACTAGAACAGCTGGGCTTTGTCATCAGCTACCCAAAGTCCCACCTCAATGCCTCAAGTTCATTGGATCTCTCTTTGAACCCACACTGGCTCGAGTTTTCCTTCCAGCAGACAAGGCCCAACACCTAGTCACCTTGGTGAGTGACATCCAGCATTGTCTTGTTGTCAATGGCTCAGCAGATACTGCACCTCCTGGGCTACATGACCTCTACAGTCCATGTTACCCCCTCAGCCTGACTTCAGATGTGTCAGATCCAGTGGACTCTACACATAGTGGCGTCAGACGACAGGACATCTTTCAGACAGGGTCACAGTGACTGCCCCTCCAAGAGTCCCTGTCCTGTTGGCAGCACCCTGCTCATCTGCTTGTGGGGCTTCCCTTCCAAGCCCTGCTGTACCAGCAAGTCCTAGCGACCAGTGCCTCCAAACTCGGCTGGGGGGCAAATATGAATGGCCTGTCCACAAAGGGTCCTGGACTGCAGGGGAGCGCCGCCCTCGGATCAACTTCCTGGAGCTTCAGGTCATTGCCAATGCCCTCTGAGTGTTTCAGAAATAGCTTTCCAACTACAGTAGGTCATTCTCATACAGTCAGACAACCAGGTGGCCATGTTCTATCTCAACAAACAGGGCAGCACGGGGTCATGCCTTCTCTGCTGGGAGGCAGTTCGCCTCTGGAAGTTTGCAGTTTCACACAATATACTCCTCTGAGCAGTATACCTGCCAAGGGAGCTCAATGTCTTGACAGATCACCTCAGCAGGGTCCTTCAGCCCCACAAGTGGACTTTGAACAGGCAGGTTGCCCACCACATCTTCCAGATGTGGGGCATGTTGTCCATAGACCTTTCAGCCACTCTCTACAATACCCATCTCCCACTGTTTTGCTTCAGAATGACATGCAAGAATCACTTGGCTCCCAATGTTTTTGTCCTGGACTGGAGCAAGGGTCTTCTCTATTATTACCTATTGACTCCTCTGGTGGCCAAGATGCTTTTCAAGTTGCAGGCGAACGGCGCTACCATGATCCTCATTGCACCGCACTGGCCCAGGTAACCCTGGTTTGCACTCCTTCTCCAATTGTCTCAACAGCTGCTCAGACTGGACTGTACCCTGGACCAATGTTCCCTCTAATTTTCTGTAGGCTGTGTGCGCATAAAATATCAGCTGTGCAGCTTTTGAAGGAAGGTTAAATTTTTGTGCGCCACATAACAACACTGGGAGTTATATACTTTAAAATTTGACTACACATCAGAATACAGTATGTACACCACATTGATTGCACTAGAAAATGTTGTAGAACTTGTGAAAACTGTAAATACCTAACAACTTTTAAATTTTAAGATGTCTGTGTTGTTTTCTATCAGAATCAGAACCGTAATTTTTGTGCGCTCTGTTGTAAAGTATGTGCGCCATGCTCGGCGAGGTGTGTGCGCGCGCACACGTGCACAGCTTAGAGGGAACAGTGCCCTGGATCTCGTAGGATGATGGGACTCTGCTATATCCCAATCTGTCGTCCCTAGCGCTAAGGGCTTGGATGCTGAGTGGGTAGTACTTGCAGACCTCCGCTTACCATAGCACATGGGCAATATCCTTCTCTCTTCATGTAAGGATTCAACGAGGCGTGCTTATGCCTTCAAGTGGTGCAGGTTCTCGTATGGTGTGCCAACATGTCTCTGGACCCCATCTCCTGCTCTGTGGAGTCAGTTTTGTTTTATCTTCTGCACCTGTCAGACTCTAGTCCAACTTGGTCAGAGTATACCTTAGTGCTGTAACTGCTTATCATCGGTCCATAGCTGATCAACCGCTCTCTGCTCACCCCTTAGTGCAGGGGTCTCAAACACGCGGCCCACGGGCCACATGCGGCCCGCGAGAGACCTTTGTGCGGCCCGCGATGCATAGGGGGAAAAAAAAACCACCCCGGCTTCTGCTGCCGCCGCTGCCGTGGCCGGCAATAGCAGCAATATCGCAAGTCCCGCGGGCTCCGCTCCCCCCCCCCTTCCTTCCTGCTTGCCTGCCAGTTCTCCGCTTCGGCTTCGCCTTTCAGAGCCGCGAAGGGAGAGCTTCTCCCTCGCGACTCTGTTCAGCCCGCTGGGGCAGATGGGAAATTTCCCATCTGCCCCAGCGGGCTGAACAGAGTCACGAGGGAGAAGCTCTCCCTTCGCGGCTCTGAAAGCCAAAGCCGAAGCGGAGAACTGGCAGGCAAGCAGGAAGGAAGGAAGGAAGGGGGGGGGAACGGAGCCCGCGGGACTTGCGATATTGCTGCTATTGCCGGCCACGGCAGCGGCGGCAGCAGCAGCAGAAGCTGGGGTTTTTTTAAAGTTTAATTTTCCCGGGGGGAGGGGAGGGAGGGAGGGAGCAGGACTTGATGGGGGGAGCAGGACGGGGGGGGGGAGCAGGACTTGATGTGGGGGGGCAGGACTTGATGTGGGGGGGGGCAGATGTGGGGGGGGCAGGACTTGATGTGGGGGGGCAGGACTTGATGTGGGGGGGGAGCAGGACTTGATGTGTGGCTGGGGGGGGGTAGTACTGAAAATGGGGTGATGGGGGTTAGGACTGGTAATGGACAGATGGGGGTTAGGACTGGAGGTGGTCTGGTTGGGGGGCTAAGACTGAAATGGGGTTATGGGGGGGCTAAGAATGAAGATAGGGCGATGGAAGGGTTAGGCTGGAAGTGGGCTGTTGGGGGGCTTAGGACCGATAATGGGCTAGGGGGGGGGCTAGAACTGGTAATGGACTGGGGGGGGGGTGCTATGACTGGGAAATGGGCCGAGTAGAAGGGGGAGCTTGAACTGCAAATAGCTGATGGGGACAGGGTCTTGGAATGGTAATGGGCTGAGTGGAAGGGGGCTTGGAATGGAAATGGGCTGATGGGGAGGGGGGCTTGGAAAGGAAATGGGCTGTGAGGGGAGGGAGCTAGGACTGGAAATGGGCTGATGATGCGGGGACTAGAAGGGAGCGGATGCTGGGTGGGGCAGGAGCTAGAAGGGAGTTGATGTTGGGGGACGATTAGAATGGGATGGGGCTGGGAGAGTGAAATGGAGAGGGGAAATATATTTTGTGTGGGAGGGAAGAAAAATCTACCATTGGCCGGGTATTGGGAGAGTAAGTGGGGATTGAGGATGGAGGGGTAAAATTTGAGTGGATGAAATAGGAATGAGGAAAGAGCAAAAGGAGAATGATTAGTATGTTAAAGCAGATGTAGAGAGAATGGAAAAAACCTAGGAAAAAAGAAAGGACAAATGGACAGCAGACGATGGAGAGTTAGCAGAAGACACAAAGAAACCAGAAGAAAGTGAATGGAACAATTGCAACTGAAAAAAAAATGCACAAAAGGTAGAAAAATATCTCTTTATTTTGAATTTATTAACTGAAATATGTCAGCTCTTGGAAATGTGCATCTTTAACGTCTGCACTTTATTTAATACAAGAGGAAATCAATGTATAGTTTTATTTCTACAGTGTTGTACATTCTAAGTTTGGCTTTTGGGGTTCCCAGTTTAATTGTCTTCCTGTTTCTAAATTGTGATTCCTTGTTTGGTGATGGTGTATGTTCTGCATGTGTAACTGAGCTGAGGTATTCTGTTTATGTAATTCCTATTTGACATTGCCACTTGTTCTCTTTCCCGAGTAGGTCATGTATTGTTATTCTCTGAAATGTGTTGATTTAATATTTGCAGTGTTGCCTTTTGATAGTTAGGGTATGGTGCTTTGTGAGTCCTGGTAGTGCTGTTAGGACACGGCAGGTTTGCTATGGGTTCTAAATGAGCAGTGTTTCTAGTAGTTCCTAATGTGCCTGGCGGTTGGCACTGGTTTATAGTAATGTAGAAATCTTTTAGTCTTTCTTTATCCATACACTCATTAAGATGCATGTTTACTAAAAGTTAGTGTATGGTAACATTATGCAAATATTTATGCAAATGATGCCCTTATGCAAATGAGGCCTGCGTCTTGTGCGGCCCCCGGGTTACTCTACAAGTCCTCATTTGGCCCTCAAAGCAATTTGAGTTTGAGACCCCTGCCTTAGTGGATCGCTTTATGTGGTGCCTCCTACTACTTCGCCCCCCCCCCTCCAATTAAACCACCCTCTGTGGTGTGGTACCTCAATGTGGTGCTCAGACAGCTCCTCACACCCTTCTTTGAGCTGCTTAGCTCCTGCCCACTCATATTCCTTACCCAGGAGGCAATTTTTCTGGTGGCGCTTACTTCTGCACACGGTGAATTGCAAGTGCTGCTGGTGCACCCGCTGTACACCAGGTTTCATAAGAACAGGTTGGTTCTCTGAACTCACCCAAAATTCATCCTAAGGTAGTTACTGTTTTTCATCTCAATCAATCAGTGGTGTTACCCACCTTTTTCTAAAGACCTCATGCCAACAGAGCTGAGGTCTCATTGCATGCCTTGGACTATAAGAGTCGTAACCCAATTAGAATACCAAAAATCCCCACACAATCAAAATTTTCTTCATCTTTTGTCGGGTATAAACCGCCAGAGGGAGAGAATTACGCTCCCCCTCCCAAGCAGTGCATACCCCTTTTATTAATTATTTTTTAAATCACTTCAACAGTCCTTGTGAAATTAAAACCACACTTAACTGATCAGCTAGCATGGACGTGCACGTTTCGGGGTAAAGAAACCCCTGCTTCAAGCGTTCCAGAAAAGGTAGTGTATCCCGCTCTTCAGTAACTGACAAAAAACGCCGAACCCAAGGCGAATGATATCGGGGATGACTTCTCATGATAGGCTAACAGCAAAAACCGCCCCCTTAAAAGTGAACCAATCACAAGAGGGATGCCCCACAACATCACGGGATCCCTCAGTGACGGAGTTGTCGATGTAAACATCCAAACTGTTAAAGTCCCAACCACTCAATTTCACGATTGAGGCCCTGAGGAGTAGCAGTCTGGAGTGTGACTATCCATCATTGCTCTAGGCGACGCAACTTTGCCACCCGATCACCCCCCCTAGTCTCGATGCATGCTCACACAATCGATTCTTAAACGGACGAGTAGTGCTCCCTACATACCACATTGGCAGGGGCATTGCAAGAAATAAACCACATATGAGGAGGTGCAGGTAACCCAATTAGAATACCAAAAATCCCCACACAATCAAAATTTTCTTCATCTTTTGTCGGGTATAAACCGCCAGAGGGAGAGAATTACGCATTGTGTGAACATGCATCGAGACTCCGCCAATCCATTACTACGGCTCCGATGGTACAACACTGCTTAGAATTAGACCATGCTTTTCAACACTTACTTTGGACAGTGATTGATCATGTCCCTGCGGACCCTAGGGGGGGTGATCGGGTGGTGAAGTTGCGTCGCCTAGAGCAATGATGGATATTCACACTCCAGACTGCTACTCCTCAGGGTCTCAATCGTGAAATTGAGTGGTTGGGACTTTAACAGTTTGGACGTTTACATCGACAACTCCGTCACTGAGGGATCCCGTGATGTTGTGGGGTATCCCTCTTGTGATTGGTTCACTTTTAAGGGGGTGTTTTTTGCTGTTAGCCTATCATGAGAAGTCATCCCCGATATCATTCGCCTTGGGTTCGGCGTTTTTTGTCAGTTACTGAAGAGCGGGATACACTACCTTTTCTGGAACGCTTGAAGCAGGGGTTTCTTTACCCCGAAACGTGCACGTCCTTGCTAGCTGATCAGTTAAGTGTGGTTTTAATTTCACAAGGACTGTTGAAGTGATTTAAAAAATAATTAATAAAAGGGGTATGTATTGCATGGGAGGGGGAGCGTAATTCTCTCCCTCTGGCGGTTTTTACCCAACAAAAGATGAAGAAAATTTTGATTGGGTGGGGATTTTTGGTATTCTAATTGGGTTATGATATTTGAGGATTGAATACTGTATTTCGGGTTTATAGTTTTTGATTGGACTATAAGAGAGCATTGGCTTTCTACCTGGAGAGGACAAAAGCCCATCGCTGTTCCTCCCAGCTCTTTGTCTCCTTTGATCCCAATAAGCTGTGGGTGGCGGTGTCGAAATGCACCCTGTCCATTGGGTGGCAGATTGTATCTTCTTCGCTTATGCTCTAGCTGGGTTGATGGAATGCCATGGCTGTTTCGGTAGCCAACTTGCTGTCACACCGGGAATCTCCATCCAGACAGTAATGGGCTGTAAAGGGGTGGACTGAAGACCATGCAGCAGTCCTACAGATCTCTGCTATGGAAACTGAGCGCAACTTCGGCCAAGCCATACTCCAGCAACTCCTTCCCACGGGTCCCTCTGTCCATCCAGGCTACCGTGGAGTCGATCTGATGTTGATGTCCCTGCTGGATACTGACTCTCGGACCCTCTCAGTGACTGCTCATGCTGTTTGTTCTCAGTTTGTTTTTTTCTGGTTGCTCCATTGGGCCTTTCACAATGTTTTTTCAGTAGCCTTTAGCTAGGGAGTCCAATATGTGAGGACTGACTTCCTGCTTGGTCCCAGAGAAAGCGTAGTTACTCATCTGTAGCAGGTGTTCTCTGGGATCAGCAGGATTCAGTCCTCACTACCCTCCCTCTTCTCTGTGGAGTTTCTTTCTTTTATGGCTTAATTAAGCTATGTCATCATACTGAAGTAAAGATGGCTCCTTCGGGTGGAAAGACTTGCACGCATATGTTGAGCACCTTTCAAAAGCTTCCTATGGAAGCTGAGAAGTGTTCCCGCGCAAGGTCTGTTGGTGATGTCACCCCATATGTAAAGACTGATTCCTGCTGATCCCGGAGAACACCTGCTACAAGTGAGTAATTATGCTTTCTGCTATATTACAAAGCTTGAATCAAAGTACAGAGATTCCTGCAACCTTGTTGGTTACCTTTGCTTTGACCTCAGACTGTGAATGGATGTGAAGGATGTATTTCAAGAAACAAAATGTAACCTTTCAGGGCTCTGTGACTCGTATGTTTCCAGATTTGTCTATGGGGTCCCAAAAGAGGCACAGGGAATTCTTACTGTTGAAACCAGCTATTGGACAGCTTGGAGGCTTGTTTTTCTTAAAAGTTTCCTTGTAAATGCTTAATTAAGCTACAATCTATTAGTTATGTTTTCTATAAGCCTTTTCAGCTTCTTTACTTTATAAATTCTCATCGGCCAAGGGTGACCTCAATATAGGATACCTAATCCGCTATGATATATTTATTTGCTGTACTTCTGGGTTCCCTTTCCCTATGTGATGCTGCATATTGTGTCTTTCATTTCCTACTTCCCCTTATGGTGGGCTTTTGAGTTTGGTGGTCAGGATGATTTTTGTATTCCCTTGTTTCTTATTTTCTTTAATTTTGTACCACTTGATATTTTGCACTGCCTACTGTTTTCCATAACATGACATGTATGCTTATCTATTTTTGAAAACTTGAGAAATAAAAAAAACAATCAATAAACCAGGAAGATGTATTACAACTATTTGATAAAGCACAGTTACGTACCTGTAACAGATGATCTCTGGGAACAGCAGGAATAAGTCTTCAGATATGGGTACGCCGGTACCGACGGAGCCTGCGCGGGAACGCTCCTCAGCGTCCAATAAGAAAGCCTTTGAGAGCATCCCACACGCATGTGCGCTGCCTTCCCGCCTAAACACTTCCCTCTCATCAGTTGGGTTTGTAGCTGAGACCGAAGGAGGGAAGTAGACAAATCAGAAAGAGAGAGAGAGAAAAAGAAAGCAACTCCTAGGGGAGGTGGGTGGGTTGTGAAGACTTATTCCTGCTGTTCCCAGAGATCACCTGTTACAGGTAAGTAACTGTGCTATCTCCAGGAACAAGCAGGAATGAGTCTTCACATATGGGGACTCCCAAGCTAAGATGCCTGGAGGAGGCCCCAGCATGTTGCAAATCCAATGGATGGGCAATGCTTATCCTTTAGAACCTGTCAGACGGCTGCCTGGGTGAGAATGTTCACAGTCTTGGCAAGTGCATATATCAATATGATTTGCAAGGGATTGTGGGAAATGCAGTCCATTCACACCAGACACAGCTGCTCACAATAATTAGTTGTGCTTGAGTGTAAAGCCAATAAGATATTTATTTATGGGGTTATTTCTCCCAACACAGATATGCTTGGTAGCACATAAAACAGGATACTTGCTTTCAGTGTTAAACTTAGAAAAACAAAATCAGGAAAACAACAGTTGAACTTGTCAGGCAATCAAAGCAAAAGAATAAAGACCTGGTTGGTAACAAACTGGTCTTTTCTGTAGGCTTTAGCTAATATTTTCTTAGCAGTGTTTCAAACAACAAGCAAAACCCACAAAGAAGGTAAAAACTGTTCTTTTCAGGTTAACTTCTTATATCTTCACACATAGACTCAGAAATGATTCCCTCAGAGCTCACAAGCAATTAGGTAAGGCTCAATTGCTAGCAGTTACCCATCTGAAACCCCTTAGCTGGCTTGCTTTCTACTGCGTGGCTCAAATCCTACTTCAGGAGCTTTTCTGAGTAGATTAAAGAACAAGTTTGTATTTCTTTGTGATGGTTGCTGTACTTTGTAACAGACAATTACCAAAGGAGTTTAGACAGAGAGCAATCCATATATTCACAGCCTGTATCTAAGACCGCTCCCCCTTCTTCAACAATCATGGGTTCAATATCATGGATTGGCACAGAGGAATTTCTCAATGGAGCACTCTCAGGAGAATACTTGTTTCCCTGCTGTCTTTCAAGGGTATAGCTAGGGCATAGATCAGTGTTCATACCTGAGCTTCCATTGCTGTTAGAGTTCCTCTCTAAATAGCCTGGCCAGTATGTAGTCCAGTTCTTATGTCCAGCCTTCCAATCCAGATCCCTGGACACTGGATCTCTCTTCACATACCTTCTGGCACGGGTCTTAGGGTCCCTTCCACGTGCAGCCGTCTCCCTCACAGGTACCGTCTGGAGATTCCTAGCTCTGCAGCACCATTCCTCTGGCTTTCCCCAGTCCAATGGTGTATGCTGGCCTTTTGAATGTCTCCCAGTATACGTACTGCTCTGGACTCCTCTAGAACTCCCAAATGCTTTTCTCTTCTTTCTTCCAAAGGGTTTCTTGCCCTCTCTGTCCGTCCGGTCTGGCTTCTGCTTCTGATGATCCTCCAGATGATGAAGCTGTCCAAGATGAATCTGAGGATCTCCCAGATGAAACTGAGGATGAGGATAATTCTCTGTAGAATAAACTCTACCTTTATTCTGCTTAGATGAGTGCTCCACCCTAGCACAGCGCAGCTGTGTTGAATCAGGCCCTGCCCTTTGAGATGAGTGCTTGGGGATTACCTTATAGCCCTCTTGATTGAACACACGTTTCCCCACTTCAGCTCCTCTAATGGCTGTAGGAAACCTGGTGCATTCTGGGACTGGTAGTCTTTTATAGAAAAATTCTGTTTTCTTATTTCTACCAGAACTGACAGGTTGCTTGTTCAGAGTCACTTCACCTTTACTATAGCTCCTTCCTGAGCTATGATAAGCTTCCTTATCACAAACCCCAGGCATCTAAGGGATGGAGGGTAGGAGTTGAATTAGAAAAGAAAAAAGGGTGCTGTGGAACAGCTTGACTAAACAAGGTATCCAGAGGGGGGCCCTTGTGTAGATCATAATTGTTAGAAAAAATTGAATCCCAATTTTCTAATGTGGATCTTACTCAAAATATTGCAAAAGCATTTGTTGAGGCTAATATGGGTCTGTAATTGAGAGCCAGTATATTATCCTCAAAGAAATTCCCTCACTGTGAAGTAGAGGAAAAATAAATTTTGCAATACAGGAAGAGATAAGAATTCTTAATGGCTAGAACTAACCCCAGAATAAGAAGTGGGGGAGTTTAATGGGGTTGGACTTCAGAGAACTAGGTAAAGCTTCTGTAAAGTCCAAGTTTGAACTCTTTGTCCTTGTAGCAGAATAAGGCCCTAGGAAAGAGTGACGATAAATCTGATTGGTTTGGATGAAAAGGTAGAAATACCCCTTACAGAAAAAAGGGGTAGGTCTTTAAGACCCCTTTTATCCAAAAGAAAGATAGTTATTTGTATTAGGCGTTGGGCCTCCAACTTCTTGAAGATCAGTAAAAATCTTTCATAAGTGATGTCACTTATGATAATGACTTTACATGAGAGCTTCAGATGTGACGTAACCGAAAAGGTTACAGTAAGAAGGTATTTCCCAGTTTACCAGAGAAATTGGTTGTCCATTAAGTTTTATGATAGGCTGGGACAGCATTAATATGGACAGTAAACAAATCTTTCAGAGTCAGATATTGTATAGAGATTGACTCAATAACAAGAAGGATTAAGACCTACTTGAGAATATTGATGGAGAATCTCTGCTTGGTTAAAAATGGAAGAACTATAGGGAAAGTTTCGTCGAAACTGGTATTATGTTCTTCACTTACAAGGAGAGGACTAGATTTCTTTAAAAGATCTAGGTCCTGAATAACCAGATCTGGAGACATATGTGAAGGAGTGCAGAGGAGATCCTTAGTCTTAAGACAGCAAGTCTTGATCCTTCTATAACTTCAGGTAGTAGCTGGAGAAAAAGACGCAATATAAGGAGATACCATGTTTGCCTCTCCATGAGGGCAATATGAGTATCATGCATCTTTTTATTCATTATAAGCTACAATGAAGTATAGGGAATTAGAAGGAAAGTAGTAATTAAGGACCGACTGCAGTGAAAAGAATGCATCCCTGTTCTAGGAGTTCCAGTGAAATGTGGAACAACCTAGGGAATTGTGTAATTTTTTACGCCTTCGCGTGGTCTAAGCCCTGGTTAGTTTTCCTTAAAAGAAAATTTTTAAGGAAGATGGTAAGAGTAGGAACAAACCAGTCATGTAGGAGCATGACTGGGCAGAGTCTACCAGCTGAAGCCCTTTTAACCAACTGGAAGCTACCTGCTAGGAGTAGCTCTTAGGCTCTCTGGCAAGGCCCATAGTTGCAGAGCTTCCTTATATAATTGCAGAGAGCATGTTGTAGGTTGGTTAGATCTGGCTATTTAATTGCCAGTGTGCAACCTAATCTATTCTGTTGAAGCCAAAAAGAAATGAAGATGGCTAAGAATAGTAGGCAGGCCTGATACCTGCAACAATAAAGTGTAACCTCTCTTGGAGTTATCTGTTATTAAGGCAGCAGAAAAAGTTAGGTCCTATGGGTTGAAAAGGATCGACAGACATAATTTGGAGTGGTAATACTAAATTTCTGTCTGATAAGCTGCCTTAAAGAAGTATCTGAGATACATAGAGAAGAAGATGAACCACAAAGGGGAAGAAAACTCTGTATGGAAACTACCCACTGGAGCAGGTATTGAAGAAAAATCCTATGGGCTTAGAGAATAAGCCCTCCAGTTGATTAGTAGTACTCTTAGAGGCTGAAAGTCTGGACTAAGAGGGATAGAAAGTAATACAGAGTTGAGAGGACTTACAATTTGGTAAGTCTTTGAAGAGGTAGGGTCCCCTTGCGGTTAAAAGTATAAGAATCCTCGTACAGAAAAACTGTCAAGGTGAAGGGTATAGCTCACCTTGTTGTTAGTTCTCCCTTTCTTTTAAAAGGAGAAACCTATTATCTCTAGAGTATGATGGTCCTCAATAGCTCTCGGAGCTAAAAGATGGATTTCCCTTGTAGTAAGAGATTCATGCCCAGAGTCGAGGATTGAGTCAATGTATGACTGGTATCTCAGCATGGATGAGATGAACCTTAGATGCTTCTGTTAAAAAGAAGTAGGCTCAGAGGTTCTTAACCTCACACAGAAAACAGAGAATAGAAATATCAGAAACCCTGCGACTGCTGGGCTTGCTGAGGCTGTTGAGGTTTTGATTTTCTTAGCCTGGTTTGATGTTGCCTGTCTTTGGAAACATCTGCATGATGGGTAGGAGATGGATAAAACTTTTTTCCCTTAGGGGGATAAAGCTTTTTAGGAGATTTTTTATTAGCTGGGATAGAGGAAAGTTTTGACAATCCTCTGACAGTAAGAGCATCAGTGTTTAACTGAGTAGCTTGAAATAAAGCATCCTTGTTAAAGAGATTTTCACAAGGAGTATTTCCCAGCCTTTCTTGTACCCATCTGTCCAAGTCTGAAGCTTGGAGCCAGGCCAGACTTCGTGCTCCTATGGCTATAGCAGAAGTTCTGCTAATAGCCTCAAAACAGTCTAGGGAAGCACGATTAAGGAACCTAGAGATATTTTGAGCATGATTGACTAGTAAGAAATAGTCTGCTTTTTTATGCTCTTGAAGAAAAGGGTTCAAAAGCTTTAAGCTCTTTGTGACCTCTTCAAGAGATAATCCCATATAGAAAATATATGAGAATTCTTGCTGAAAGCATGGATGCCTAGAAGCATCGACGTCCAAAGGCATCTAAAGTCCTAGACTCACGACCTGGCAGATAAGAGGAGTGCTTCTTTGCACTCTTAATACGCCTCATTGCTGATTCTACAACAATAGAATGATGAGGAAGTTGAGTCTTTTGAAAACCTGGAGAAGGTGGCACTTTGTACCTAGTTTCAAGTGTCTCAGAATGTGGTGATACCGTTAAAGGAGTTTCCCACATCTTTAAAAGTAGATCTTGTAAGATCTGATGCAAAGGAAGCATGATTAGCTCCTTTGGCAACCAGGGGGATTGCAGCGTCTCTGAATCCCCTGGTAAGGATTCTTCACCAGGTATAGAAATGGCAAGTAACTTCGCCATATCAAGCAGAAAAGCTTGAAAAGAAATCTCCCCTGAGGAGGACCCTCTAAAATGAGGGGTAAAGGCTAGACTTGTTGAAGATTCAGCCTTGGTACCGATGGGCTCATCCCAGTCATCAGTATCGGAAGACTTGAAAGGATGAAGCATCGGATTTTCCCTAAATCGATGTCTTCGGTACCACCCGAAGTCGGTACCGAGACGAGTCGGTACCGAATCATCCATGCTAGGGATCGATTCCAGGCTTGGCATCGAGTCTGTCAAAGCAAGCATGGACGGTACCGACATCGATGCCGATGTCGATACCGACATCGATGCCGATGTCGATACCGGTATCGGTACCGAAGGCGATACCTATACTGGAGGAACGATCTGCAGCCACTCTAACAGTACCGAAGTAACCGAGAGCGCTAGACTACGTTCATCAGTGAGGAGTGTTTCATCCATCACCCTAGCCGATGCCGGGGTGTCTGTACTGCTCGAAGCGGCCACAACCACCGAGCATGGCCCAGGTATGTTCACCGAGGTGAGAACCCCGAGAACAACCTGAAGCCCCGTTAATGCTTTGGAGCCCGAAGACTCCCACCGGGGCTTTATTGCCAAAATGTCCTCGAGGACAAAGCCGGAGCAATCTCGATACTGGAAAGGAGATCTACCACTCAAGGACTGGCTAGTCTTTACAGACTTTTGTTTGGTTACCTGATTCTGTGGAGATATTCTAGCTGGTGACATCGAGTGCGATGTGAACCGGGTATCGAGCTGTGCTCGATTCTGAAGATTTCTTCTGTTTGAACTCCAGCAGGAAAGACACTCCAGTGAGCAATGGTCAGGACCCAAACATTTTAGACACCAAGTATGGGTGTCTAAAAAAATATTTGTACCGCCACACTTAGAGCATTTCTTAAGGGTAGTGGCTGGGTTTTCCATAATGGAAAAATAGAGGCCTAGTGGCCTAGAAACTGTCAGAGACTAACAGGAAAAAATTTCTGTCGAAAAGAAGAAATTATTTAGAAAAAACAAAAGAAAAACACTGGCGGTACCGGTGGCGTCGAGGGAAGGCAGACGCGACCACAAAAAAATAAGATTAAAAAGAAGAATTTTCTGCGGTGACAGGAATACGTCCTGCCGGCTCAGCGGAAAACGGAAAACTGATGAGAGGGAAGTGTTTAGGCGGGAAGGCAGCGCGCATGCGTGTGGGATGCTCCCAAAGGCTTTCTTTTTGGACACTGGGGAGCGTTCCCGCGCAGGCTCCGTCGGTACCGACGTACCCATATGTGAAGACTCATTCCTGCTTGTTCCTGGAGATATTGAAGAGTAGCAAATCACCTGGACCAGAATGTATACATCCTAGGGTGTTGAAAGAACTGAAATATGAGATTCCAGACCTTCTATAGTAATCTGTGAACTTTCATTAAAATCATCCGTAGTACCTGAAGATTGGTGAATGGCCAATGTAATGCCAATTTTTTTTTTTTTTTTTTTTTTTTATATACTTTATTTAGCAACACCATGTAACAAATTCGGCAATATAACAACCAACCATCTGGAGGGGGGGGCAACTCTTGTCCCCCTCCAGGAATGAGACAAATACATGTGTGTCGTACAGTTTTTCAAGTTATAGATAGAGAAACCCCTCCCCTCCCCCCCTTCTCCTCCCCCCAACCCCCCTCAGCGTCCTGGTCGCATCCACAGCACGAGATCCCAGGTCCACTCGCCCCGTCAATACACCACCGCCCCCTCCAGGCGGTTAAGAGCCCAGTTGTAGCACTTCATTCCTGTTCCGTGCCCCCAGATTCTGAAGATAAGGGTCCCACAGCAATTGGAAATGTGGCCAGCGCTTGACATTGCCCCGAGCGTATCTAGCTTCCATCAGCATCATTTGGTGAAAGGCATTCCGCCACTCCCAAAAAGAGGGCGCGCTGCATTCCCTCCATTTGTGCAATAAAGGTCCTTTGCCCACCAGACAGGCTTTACGCACTAACAGTCTTTCCCACCTACCCTTGGGCTGCGTGAGGCGCAGTTGGTCAAGGAGAACCAGGGAGCTATCCCAGCATATCGACTGTCCCAGGATTCGTTCCATAAAAGACCCTATTCTTGCCCAATAGGGCCGAATACAGCGGCATCCCCACCACATGTGTACCAGGTGCGCCAAGGGCTTCGAGCACCGCGGGCAGCTCCCATCTGAAGCGAGATGGGCGCGAAGGGCCCGTCGAGGGGAGATATGCACCCTAGTGAGAGATTTATACTGCACCTCTCTCCAGCGGGCCCCCACCGCCAACTCCCCTGTACGCTGCAAGGCCTTCAAAAGTGTACCCGAATGAATTTCCCGACGCAACTCCAACCCCCACCCCACTTCCACAGAGCGATAGTCCGGAACCGGTCGATAAGGAGCCAACCGCGCCTTCAACAGTCGGATAGACAGTTGGGAGCCCCCAACCAAATCAAAAAATTCGATGATCTGTGCAGAGTGTTCTGCCCGCAGCCCCTCGACCGGCAAAGAGGCGATATAATGCGAAAGCTGCAGATAGGCGAATTGGTTACCGGCACTAAGCTCATACTCCGCACATAGAGACCGAAACGTCTTACAACGTCCGGAGGGGTCGATCACATGTCCAAGGCTGAGAAGACCTTGCGACGCCCATACCCGGAACCGCGCGTTCTCAGTACCGGGAGTAAACAATGCATTGCCCTGAATCGGCAACCAACTGGACACCCTCCAGTTCGTCTTCCAGTAGGTGTTGAGTTGTCGCCAGGTACGACAGACCGGCAGGATAAGCACACTCCCAGCCACGTGGGCCGGAAGAAGACGGTAGTCCAAGTGTATGAGTGAGAGAACCGACACCGGGGCCGTGTAGGCTTCCTCTACCCCCGGGGAGTGTAGACCTCAGTGCCGCCCAACCAGTCCCCCAAATGCCGAGCTTGGCAGGCCAATGCGTAAGCCCCTTAGTCTGGGAGTCCCAGCCCCCCACACCGCCAATGTCCCACCAGGCGGGAGTACCGAATGCGTGCACGGGACCCCCCCCCCCCACAGGAACCCTCCGATAATTCTCTCCATCCGCTTTTGATCTTTCCGCAGGAGCCAAACTGGCAGCGTTTGGAGCCAGTAAAGTATCCGAGGCAGAATGACCATTTTTACCACTGCAATTCTGCCAGACAGAGACAGGGGTAGCGGTCGCCACGCCTGCAGCTGTGCCTGTAGGCTCCGAGTAATTCTAGTCAGGTTACACTCATAGAGTTGGGAAGGCTGTCCGGTTAAAGTAACCCCCAGATATCTAAACTGGTCAGTCGCCCATTTAAGGGGGAAGGGTCCTCGCCAGGTACCCTTCACGGCCCCCGAGATATCCAAGGCCTCAGACTTATCTAGGTTAATTTTCAAACCGGCAATTTGACCGAAGGTCTCAAATTCACTCATTAATCTGGGGAGCGAATCGAAGGGCCGCACTAGATGCACAAGCAGGTCGTCGGCAAAAGCCGACAGTTTAAAACCGGCCGTACGGATCCACACCCCCTGTATCTCCCGGGAAGCCTCCACCCGTCTAATGAACGGGTCCAGGGACAGAACAAAAAGCAACGGGGATAGAGGGCAGCCCTGCCTTGTCCCCCTCTGTAATGAAAATGTATCGGAGAGTACTCCATTACAGCAAATGGCCGCGACCGGATCGTGATAGAGACTTTTAACCATAGCACCGAAAGAGTTCCCAATCCCGTACCGAGGCAACAGGTCCCATAGATAGTTCCATTCCACTCTGTCGAAGGCTTTCTCTGCATCGAAGCTGATTAACAGAGACGAGAGATTACGGTAATGTACCCACTCTAAGGAAGCTATGATTTTCCGGAGGTTACGTGCAGCGTACCTCCCTCTAACAAAGCCCACCTGGGAATCATGGATCAAATGCCCCAACACCGACGCTAAGCGATCCGCGAGAATTTTGGCCAGAATTTTAAGGTCAAAGTTAAGGAGGGAGATAGGCCGATATGAGGCAGCACTTAGTGGGTCCTTTCCTGGCTTCGGCAACAGGACCACATGGGCCAAGTTGCTTCCCCACCGAAACGCGCCTTGTTCGGATCTTCGAGAATAAACCGCCCCCAGTATCGGGAGTGTTAAACCAGCCAGGATCTTGTAGAACTCAGCCCCCAGCCCATCCGCCCCAGGGGATTTATAGCAGCTCGCTTTGGCAATAACATTTTGTATCTCTTGGACAGAGATCGGTTGGTCCATGAGCAGCCGCTGCTGGTCAGACAGCTGTGGCAACTCCAACCCTTCCAAGTAATCAGATATTTGCGCCGGCATGCCTGGGGTTGCGGTGTACAGTTTCTGGAAAAACGTGCGGAAAACCCGCGCTATCTCCGGCTTGTCCCTGCAAAGGACCCCGTTCCCGTCCCTTAACGCATGCACCAACGTCGAACCCCGGGAACCGCGCAGACACCGGGCCAGTAGCTTCCCCGGTTTGTCCCCATAGCAATAAAGCTGAAATCTATAATACTGAATCGATTTTTTGGCCCTCTGGTGTAAAAGATCGTTCAACATTGTCTGTAACTCCCATAGCCGCTTCTTGAGAGCCGCGCTCGGATTACTCGCCCCTGCAAGGTGACTAAGCGTTCCAGGCGGATAATACTTTCTGCCATAAGTCGACGTTTACGCGCCCAAAAGCCGATAATATCTCCGCGCAGGACCACCTTCGCTGTCTCCCAGACCAGCTCAGGCTCCGATTCATGCCCACTATGATCCGCTTCAAATTCCCGCCAGCGCCTTTGCAAAAACTGGCGGAACTGAGAGTCTCGGTAAAGCTCCAAGGGAAACCGCCACAATCGCGCCCCCTGGGGAGTCATACCCCAGCGCTCCTGGAGCCAGATCAGTGCATGGTCGGAGATTTCCGCCGGTCCAATCTGCGCATCCTCTACCCCAGCAAACAAACATTGCGACGTCAGCAAATAATCAATACGTGCACTAGAGCTGTGTACCCGTGACTGGTGGGTGTAGTCCCTCTCAGCCGGGTGTAACAGTCTCCAAGGGTCCACCAGCCCCAGCCTAGTCCGCAATCCGTTCAAAGCTCGGGCCCCCTGCGAACGCTCCCTGGTCCCCTCGCCCCGAGAGGTATCCATCGCCACTTCCATCACCCCATTGAAGTCTCCACCCAAGATCAGTGGGAGCTCCGGGAGCTGCTCTATTTGAGAGGCCAGGCGAGCATATAGGTCTCGGTCTAGCACATTGGGACTATAAATGTTACCGAGAAGGATAGGCTTCCCCTCGAGCACGCCCTGCAGCAGGAGGAAGCGCCCAGTCGGATCCGCTATTTCTTTGGTAACCTCGAAGCGAATCCGCTTATGCAGTAGTATAGCCACCCCCCCTTTTTTATTTTGGGCTGGGACCCCCCACACCTGTCCCACCCATGATCTGCATAACTTTGCGTGTTCCGCCGCTGTCTGGTGGGTTTCTTGGAGGAATGCTATCTCAGCTTTTTGCCGCGCCAATGCTTGCAATACTTTTGCTCTTTTAAACGGGCTGCCCAGGCCACAAACATTCCACGATAAGAGCTTCAGTCTGGTTTATTATCACTCCAGTATTTTAAGAAGGTACCCAGCCATATTCCGGGAAGAGCCCCCCCAGCCTGGAGCTCCCCCCCGCCCGCTCTTATCCAGTCCCCCAGTGCCCAGGACCTCGTGATGGGATGCGACCAAAACCCCCCCCTCCCCTCCCTCCCCCCCTCCTCCTCTCCTCCCGCTTCTCCATCTACTACCTTTAAGAGGTAGTGAGCAGCTGTAGTGCGTACGGTCTCCTCCACCCTCTAAAATGTTCCCAGGCCCCTTCCACCCCCCGTGGCCACGACACTCAGAGCCATACACTGCAGGACCCATCCCCACATCAAAAAAACAATATGTACTCAACATTAAATTGCCCTAACAAAACACTGTTGAACCTGTGACAGCCATAGGTATAGGAGAACTTTCCCTTTCCGAGGTCTGTGGTTGCAGCCATCAGAACTAGGGCCGTGAGTCGTGAGCGCTCTGCTGCAAAGCATGCGTGTTCACTCAGCTAGGCGCGTGCGCATGCCCCCGCACGCTGCCCAGAAGGAGCGGTGAACAGATCCCTCGTCCCTGTAAAAACTGTACAATAAAAAATAAAAAAACCCAACTCTACCAGCCCCCCATACAGTAAGCAGATCTTCAAACAGATATGTTTTCCATTGTATCCCTACACTACACCTCTGCTGCCGTTTTACCATAAGGACCCGAAGGGAGTGTACCTAATTGCATCCCCAGGGCCCATAGGAGTGCAGGGGCACATAGTAGCCTCTAAGGGCAGCAACGAAACAATGTACATACATAGTTACTCCCCAGCATAGCAAACTATTGCCTCAGGTTTAATACAAACAGCAATAGAAGAGGCGCTTTGAGAACCCCAACCAAACTCCATTCCCTTACCCCCAAACCAACAAACAAACCCCCCTATAGGCCCCAACCCCTCCATATAACCCCCCCCCCCTAACACTACTAATCCCCCCGGTAAAAAGGAGGGATAAAAACACAAACCAGGTGTGGGGGGAGGAAAGAACAAAAAAAAACCCAACCCACTTAATCAGGTAATACCCCTTCTGTCCCACAGACATTCTCCCCCCCCCACCCCATCTTCTCTCCCGCTTCCCCTACCCAAAATTCAGCCCTACATGATATGTACCCGACCCCCAGGGGGGGACCGCAGCAGGCCTGTGACCTAGCCCTCTCAGACCCCAACCTCCTAATCCCCCTGCCACCTCCTCCCGGCCTCTCCCCAAGCTATCTTCCCCTTACGTGGAGGTAAACATTCAGTGTTAAGAAAGAGAGAGAGCAGTCCCAGATAGTTGTCACGAGGAATGTCCCTGCAGTGTAGGCCGTCGCTCCTCACCCACGATCTGCGCCACGTAGTTCTTGGCTTCAGCCGCAGTTTCAAAAGTTTTATGGGCTCCCTCATGGAAAACGTGCAATCGGGAGGGATATTGCACCGAGAATTTTATTCTGGCCTCGATGAGTTGTTGGCAGATTGGTGCGTATGCCCTGCGCCGCTGGCTGAGAGCAACCGAGTAGTCCTGTGCTACCCGTATGCGGAGGTTGTCATGCTCCAGCACTCCCTTTCGCCGAGCTGCCTGTAGAATAGACTCCTTCTGGGGGAAGTGGAGAAATTTAACCAGGACTATCCGCGGCCTGTACTCCTGCGGTTGCCTGCGTCCCACGCGGTGTGCCCTCTCAATCAGCAATTTCCCGCCCTCTGCACTCCCCTCCAGGAAATTGGGGAGCAAGTTCTCCAGGTAAGATTTAAGGTCCTTGTCTGCAACGGAGTCCGGGATGCCCATCAGCCGTAAGTTGTTTCGGCGCGACCGGTTCTCCTGGTCGTCGAGTTTTTCTTCCTGCGCCTGGACCTTAGCTTTAAGGGCTTCCAGCTCCTGGGTCAGAGAGGCCAAGTTGTCTTCGGTGAGCCCTATGCAATGTTCCGCCTCTTGCATGCGGTTGCCCAGATCTCCGAAGGAGGCCTGCAAACTGTCCATTTTTTCCCGTAGGATCGTGAACTGTGAGGCCAGAGCTTCTGCTACCACCGCGGATACCTCTTCCAGAAAGGCCGGTGAGGCCGGCGATTTCGGCGGGCCCATGGCATCCGCCATTTTAGGTGCTGGGGTTCCTCGCTCCCGCTCCTTCCTCGTTGCTTTAACTGTCGCCGCCATCGCCCGGGCTGCTCGTTGGCCACTGGGTTCGCTTCGGGTACCTTTCCCCCTTAACACTAATATTGACTTTGCTGTGAGTCAGTCCTCAAGCCGGCCTTAATGACTCGGTTCGGGTGGAAGAGACCGGAGCTCAGACGGAAGACGACCGCCGAGTTCACCGCATCACGTGCTCTCCATAATGCCAATTTTTAAAAAGGGCTCAAGGGGCAGTCCGAGGAACTACAGATCAGTGAGCCTGATTTCAGTACTGAGCTGAATGGTAGAAGCCATTATAAAGAATAAAATGACTGAATATGTAGAAAGTCATGGTTTAATAGGAGAGAGCCAACATGGATTTATCTAAGAAAAATCTAGTCTTTTTTTGAAAATGTGAATAAACAGGTAGACAAAGGTGAATCAGTTAATATAGTGTATCTAGATTTTCAGAAAGCCTTTGACAATATCCCTCATGAGAGACTCTTGGCACAATTAAAATGTCATGGGATTGGAGGCCGTGTACTATTGCGGTTCAGGAATTGATTAAAAGATAGAAAACAGAGAGTAGGGCTAAATGAAAAATTTTCTCATTGAAGAAAGGTGAATAATGGGCCCGCTGCTTTTTAATATATTCATTAATGACCTGGAAATAACAATAAAGAGTAGGGTGATCAAATTGCAGATGAGACAAAATTTTTTCAAAGTTGTTAAAATAGAAGAGGATTGTGAAAAATTGCAAGAGGATCTTGATAGACTGGAGGACTGGACTTCCAAAGGGCAGATGAAATTTAATGTGGACAAGTGCAAATTTATGCATCTTGGAAAGAACAGCCCAAACTATGGTTACACAATGCAGGGTTCCACATTAGGATCCACCACCAAGAAAAAAGATTTAGGCATTGTCATGGGTAATATGTTGAAACCCTGTGCAGCGGTGGCCAAGAAAGCAAATAGAATGCTAGGAATCATTAGATTCTTCAAGGCTAGCCTCTAACTCTCCCTGAGGCTTAAATGCATAAATAATCATTCATCCCATGTATCAACTGCAAATTCTTCTGGGTTGGAGTAACACTGATACACTGGAGTGAAATCAGCCTTCTGGACAGCAAGGTCCTGATTCAGGGGAAAGGTTTGCTGCAAATTTCCAGACTGTCCATAGGTATAACAAGTATGTGTTCCTCCTAACTGATCATGTCCTCTCCCCCTTGTTCTTCCATTATATCTAACTGCAGATGACTGCATAGATACAATTTGCAAATTAAGCAGTTTGGTCTTTTTTGCATCTATCTTAGTCTGCTCTTTCTGCTGCTCCTTAATAAATTTCAATTCATTATATCTGACACCTTCCAGAATATCTGCTGTTCTAGCTGGCCAATCTATTGAGGTTTCCAAATTTCTCTTATTCTTGGATGCAAGCCATTAACAAAATATTAGTGAATCCTGAAGGAGTTTCTTCTTCTCCAGAATAGTCTAAATGCTAACATACACGTAGTGAAAATAACCGGTAACTTTTTCACCCTTGTCCTTCCTTAAGGAAGTCAGTCTTAACCAGTCCTTTACAGGTTTACAGACTACATTAATAGATTCTAACAATTTTCCTCTAGCCAAATTAAAGCTATCCATCTGAATCTTACTTTGGAAATCTGTCATAGGGTCTGTGAGTGGCCACTGCCAGTTATCCTCACGCATCGAATGAGTAGCACGATGATAATCAGCTGGATTAAAGCTGGATTAAATCTTTAAGCAAATTATCCAAATCTGCCCAAGTAGGATTATAACTATTGATTATTTGAGACCATAAAGAAACAAATCTGCTGGGGTTATCACCGTAATTAGGAAAATTTAGCCAGATGAAACACCTCTTTAGGGCTACAGTCATAGAACCTGTCAGGCCATCTGGGTACAAACAAAAAGGATAAGTGGGCACAATCTCAAGTCCCCCAGTTGCTGCCTCGGAATTAACTGTACTAGAACATAACTTATTTTGTTGTTCCATAGCTTCCTGAAAGATTCTAAAGCATTATACAATCTATCATGCTCCTCTTTATAAGTTAAATAATGTCTGTTCAAATCTTCCTCAATTCTTTTGATAAGTTCATCGATAACTCCTAATTCTTTTGCAATAGTAAGGCTATGATTTATAGCCACTCGTAATATCCCTATTACTTGCACAACACTCTATCTCTCTGTCTAGATGTACTCGCAAGTCTTTCAGCTGGGAAATATTATACATTTCCAAATTAAGCAATTCTTCTCCCCCTAACTTCTTTTTCTTTCTAAGTATTTCTTCTCATATTTCTGCTGCATGAGTTACCCGCACTTGCTCATTCTATTATTCAGTGGGTATTTCTTGGAACAATGGAGGAGAAAGGAGAACGAGGAGAATACAGACTGGCTGAAATCACCAGTGCTGCTATGTCTGCTTCATAATTCAGAGGAGTGGCAACTGGACATCCTTGTTCTCCTTCTCCTTCTTACATGAACCATTATGCATTTTTTCTTCTAGTACATACAATTTTTGCTTAAGATCTTGAACTTGTCAGACGGCTGCCTGGGTGAGAATCTTCACAGTCTTGGCAAGTGCATATATCTATATGATTTGCAAGGTATTGTGGGCAATGTAGTTCATTCACACACCAGACACAGCTGCTGACAATAATTTAGTTGTGCTCTTGGGTAAAGCCAATAAGATATTTATTTATGGGGTTATTTCTCCCAACACAGATATGCTTGGTAGCACATAAATCAGGTTACTTGCTTTCAGTGTTAACTTGGAAAAACAAAGTCAAAATCAGGAAAACAACCTTTACTTGTCAGGCAATTAGCTAATGTTTTCTTAGCATATATCTAACAAACGAAAAGCCACAAAGCAAGAAAAAAAACTGTTCTTTTCAGGTTAACTTCTGATTACTTCCCACATAGATTCAGAAGTGATTCTCTCCTAGCTCACAAGCAATTAGGTAAGGCTTAATTGCTAGCAGTTATCCAGCTGAAACCCCTTAGCTGGCTTGCTTTGTACTGTGTGGGTCAAATCCTGCTTCAGGAGCTTTTCTGAGTAGATTAAAGAACAAGTTTATATTTCTTTGTGATGGTTGCTGTACTTTGTAACAGAAAGTTACCAACGGAGTTTAGATAGAGAGCAGTCCATATAAATACATTCTTCATCTGCAATTATTCCACCATCCTCAACAAGCATAGGTTCAATATCATGGATTGGCACAGATGAATCTCTCAATGGAGCACTTTCAGGAGAATACCTGTTTCCCTGCTGTCTTTCAAGGTTATAGCTAGGGCATAGATCAGTGTTCATACCTGAGCTTCCATTGCTGTTAGAGTTCCTCTCTATATAGCCTGGCCAGTATGTAGTCCAATTCTTATGTCCATCCTTCCAATCCAGATCCCTGGACACTGGATCCCTCTTCACATACCTTCTGGCACAGGTCTTAGGGTCCCTTCCACGTGCAGCCGTCTCCCTCACAGGTAGCGTCTGGAGATTCCTAGCTCTGCAGCACCATTCCTCTGGCTTTCCCCAGTCCAATGGTGTATGCTGGCCCTTGGAATACCTCCCAGTATACATACTGCTTTGGACTCTTCTAGACCTCTCAAAGGCTTTTCTCCTCTTTCTTCCAAAGGGTCTCTTTTTCTCTCTGTCCGTCCGGTTTGGCTTCTGCTTCTGATGATCCTTCAGATGAAACTGATGATCCTTCTCTGGATATCCAAGGTGATCATGAAGATGGTCATCTGTAGAATAAACTCTACTCTTATTCTGCTTAGATGAGTGCTCCTCCCTAACACAGCGCAGCTGTGCTGAATCAGGCCCTGCCCTTTGAGATGAGTGCTTAGGGATTACCTCATAGCCCTCCTGATTGAACACACGTTTCCCCACTTCAGCTCCTCTAATGGCTGTTGGAAACCTGGTGCATTCTGGGACTGGTAGTCTTTTATGGCAAAATTCTGTTTTCTTATTTCTACCAGAACTGACAGGTTGCTTGTTCAGAGTCACTTCACCTTTTCTATAGCTCCTTCCTGAGCTATGATAAGCTTCCTTATCACAAACTTCACTCTTATGTTTGTGCTGAGCTTTTTCATGTGCTATCTTTTCCCACTATGTAAGGATGACCCATTCATGACTAGGACGCACTTTACCTAGATAATGAACCGCCGACTCATATTTCAAATAACAAAGCTTGTCCTTGGCAAAAGTCCCCCCTAAGGGAAATTGCAATGCTTCATTACTACTGGTCACTGAATGCCATCGTGCCACAGGGTCAATTGTCACATCTTCATGTTTAACATGCATACAATAAAATGGACTGCCTTTCTTAAACACGAAAGCGCTAGTTTTGTCATGCCATTCATTCAACTGAGACTGCGCCTGTCGGTGACTAAACAAATTACCCAGTGTAGGTAATACTCACAAACTGCCTTCTGTCTCCCTTGCTTTGAATGCAGAGATGAAGAGCCATGCATGACACCAACTGTTTGTCTTGCTCTACCTATGACTGGGCTCACAAAGTACAAGGAATGAGTTTGGTCTACGTGGAGTATAATACTAATATATGAAAAAATTACTCCATACAAACATATTACTGAAATAACTGGTGAAAATCCACTAAAAATATGCTATAAATTAATTTCAACTTATTATTTGTTCTTGAAAAGATCCACAGATATAGTCTCAGATTTCAATAGCGCTTGAAACCATTAGTTTGGTGAGATAACGCTAGTAATAACATCAACGACTATCGTGGACTTTCCGATATCTCTTTTTTTTACTTTTCTTTTGTGAATGTCACCTAGTAGCCATCACCATAATGTTGAGCTATAAGCAGGTATAAAACAGCTTATCTTGTGCTGAAATATTTTCCAGGTAACAGGCTTATCTTCTTCCAAAACCACTTTCATTAAATTTCTCTTTCAAAACCACTTTCATTGAATTTCTCAACGCCTCCCTCGGCACCTAACAGCGTTTCACTCCTTAATGGAGTTTCTTCAGGAGAATCTGGAAAATAAAAATATGCCAAAAATACAGCTCGAAACTAACCGTGAAAACTTGTTAATACATTATTCTTAGCTATGAATTATTTAAAAATTTTTTATATAAAAACACTGGCCAAACAACGAGAAAAGACCATTGTAGAAAGGTTACTCACTCCAAAAAATCTGCTGGCAATGAGGGGGAAAACTTTGGATGAGACATTGCTGTTCCACGAACAATGTTGGATTTTTCAAATCAATACAGTGAAACCTTTTGGCCTCAATTTCTCTATTGAATGGCAAGTCTGTAGATAATTCATTTGGCAGGATCCCCAAGGATGCTTCGGTTCTAGGAGTCAGTGAATTTTTAGTACTTATTTACCATGAGCCAATTAGCTATCTGCTGCCCCGTGAAAAGTGGATAATGAGTTGAGTCCGTATGCGCGGCATTTTTTGGTAATACAGGCAGCCATAGAATAACGTGGGCAGCAGCTTTTTTGGAGTGAGTAACCTTTCTACGATGGTCTTTTCTCGTTGTTTGGCCAGTGTTTTTATATAAAAAAATTTTAAATAATTCATAGCTAAGAATAATGTATTAACAAGTTTTCACGGTTAGTTTCGAGCTGTATTTTTGGCATATTTTTATTTTCCAGATTCTCCTGAAGAAACTCCATTAAGGAGTGAAACGCTGTTAGGTGCCAAGGGAGGCGTTGAGAAATTCAATGAAAGTGGTTTTGAAAGAGAAATTTAATGAAAGTGGTTTTGGAAGAAGATAAGCCTGTTACCTGGAAAATATTTCAGCAAAAGATAAGCTGTTTTATGCCTGTTTATAGCTCAACATTATGGTGATGGCTACTAGGTGACATTCACAAAAGAAAAGTCAAAAAAAGAGATATCGGAAAGTCCACGATAATCGTTGATGTTATTACTAGCGCTATCTCACCAAACTAATGGTTTCAAGCGCTATTGAAATCTGAGACTATATCTGTGGATCTTTTCAAGAACAAATAATAAGTTGAAATTAATTTATAGCATATTTTTAGTGGATTTTCACCAGTTATTTCAGTAATATGTTTGTATGGAGTAATTTTTTCATATATTGGGCTCACAAAGTAGCAAATCCTGACATCGGTTTTTGGACTTCGATCCCATCACTCAAAGCAAAAGAAAGCAATAGCAATAAAAACAATTCTCACACACACACACACACACACACTTGTATCTTAATAATGACTGAAGCTTCAGGAAGGAATTGCAATGCAGACAAAGCTCTGCAAGAGTTGGCAAGTTCCTACCTCCTTCTTCTTCTTCAGCAGTCCTTTATTAGAACAGAAACAGTTAACATTGTTTAATTTTCACCTTGTCTTTCTATGTCAAGCATTGCGTTGCATTTTGCTAATTCATATTGATAATATTGCAGGGAGGAGTGGCTCAGTGGTTGGGACAGGTTACCTAAGGCCGGGGGTTCAATTCCCGCATGGGGACAAGCAACTTCAGGACGGAGGGACTGGGGTCTCTAGTCCCATGGCCACTCCTTGTGGCCTTGGGCAAGCCACTTAACCCTCCATTGCCTCAGGTACACTTAGATTGTGAGCCCTTCGGGGACAAGGGAATAAAAAGTATCTGTTAGTATACATGTAAACCGCACTGATTCTAAAGAGCGCGGTATAATTAATAAATAAATAAATAAATAATTTGTTTCTACATGTTATAGGTCAGGTCTTGTTATAGGTCACCTGGACACAGAGACACTCAGCCATTTCTAGCCATAATTTCTAAGAAATATTTCTAAAAGCAAGCATTTGTCTCCTCAAGAAGTTGTGATGTTCTTTTCTGTAGACTGGTTGTCTTTTTGCAACTCTCTTTTTGCAACTTTTGTGGGAGGAGTGGCCTAGTGGTTGGGGCAAGTTACCTCAGGCCAGAAGGTTGGGGGTTCAAATCCCACTAGAGGACAGCAACCTTGGGCCAGAAAGACGGGGGTTTCTAGTCCCACAGGTGCTCCTTGTGGTCTTGGGCAAGCCACTTAAACCTCCATTGCCCATGTTCCCTATAAAATAGTTATCTCCAAGTTATAATGCCCTGTTCAATGTAATTTCAGTTTGTTCAATGTAAACCACCTTGATATCATGAAAGGCAGTATATAAGAAATGTTAAATAAATAAAATAAATAAATAAATAAACTCTGAAACTCTGAGTGAAACAGTCAAGGATATTTCCATAGCAACAATCTCATCTCCAGCATCTAAGCAGGAATGTAGTCTTCACATATGGGTGATGGAGCCCGAGTGGGAACACTCCCTAGCATCCAATAGGAAGCATTTGGGAGCATCCCTCTGCACATGCGTGTATATCTTCCCACCTTCCCAGTGAATCTCCTTTGTCTCAGTTTTGACACGGAGCCCTACAGATGCTTGTCCCGTCACTGTAGTTAAAACATTTTTCTATCTTGCCCTTTGGGATGCTTCTTTTTTGCTTTCCCATATCTTTGGTACCGTCACTCATCGATGCCGGTGCCCTTTTGAGCACCTCTCTTACTTTTATTTTTCACTTTTTAACCTCGTGGTTCCCATAGGTTTTTTCATCTGTCCAGGCCGCCATTGAGTCTTTTGACCTGGCAGAGGCAGTGTTTCCTGACATGGAGAGGTCAGCCAGTGGTTTTAAAAAGTATACTAAATGTAAACTGCATTATTTTGGCACTGATAAGCACAGTTAACATAAGAACATAAGATATGCCATACTGGGTCAGACCAAGGTCCATCAAGCCCAGTATTCTGTTTACAACAGTGGACAATCTAGGTCATATGTACCTAGCAGTTTCCCCAAGAGACCCAAGTTCCACAGTGCTTGTACTGGGTCAAGCATTGATATCTTCGGTCACTTCTTAATAATGGTTTATGGACCTTTCCTCCAGGAACTTGTCCAAACCTTTTTTAAACCCAGCTACACTAACAGCCTTTACTACATCCTCCGGTAACAAATTCCAGAGTTTGATTACACGTTGAGTGAAAAAATATTTTCTTTTATTAGTCTTAAATAGTTTACCCTGTAGCTTTATTGCATGTCTCCTAGTCTTTCTATATTCTGATAAGGTAAACAATCGATCTACGTTTACCAGTTCCATTCCGTTCATTAATTTATAGACTTCTATCATATCTCCCCTCAGCCGTCTCTTTTCCAGGTTAAAGAGCCCTAACCTTTTTAGCCTTTCTTCATAGGAGTATCCTTCCATCCCCTTTACCATTTTGGTGGCTCTTCTCTGTACCTTTTCTAAAATCGCTATATCCTTTTTAAGATACGGCGACCAGAATTGCACACAGTATTCAAGGTGCGGTCTCACCATGGAACGATATAGAGGCCTTATAATATCTTTTGTTTTATTTTCCATTCCTTTCCTTATCATACCTAGCATTCTATTTGCTCTCTTGGCCGCCGCTGTACACTGGGCCGAGGGTTTTAACATGGTATCCACAATGACGCCTAAATCTTTTTCCTGGGTGGTGGTTCCTAATGTGGAACCTTGCATCGTGTAACCATAGTTTTGGTTGTTCTTCCCTAGGTGCATAACCTTGCACTTGTCCACATTAAATTTCATCTGCCATTTTGATGCCCAGTCTTCCAATTTATCAAGATCCTCTTGCAATTTTTCACAATCCTCTTGGGTTTTAACAACTTTAAATAGTTTTGTGTCATCTGCAAATTTGATAACCTCACTCGTTATTCCACTTTCCAGGTCATTTATGAATATGTCAAAAAGCAGCTGACCCAGCACAGATCCCTGGGGTACACCACTATTCACCTTTCTCCATTGGGAAAATTGGCCATTTAGCCCTACCCTCTGCTTTCTATCTTTTAACCAGTTCCTGATCCACAATAGTACACTGCCTCCTCTCCCATGACTCTTTAGTTTTGCCAAAAGTCTCTGATGAGGGACCTTGTCAAAGGCTTTCTGAAAGTCCAGATACACAATATCAACCGACTCACCTTTGTCCACCTGTTTATTCACTCCTTCAAAAAAACATAACAGATTAGTAAGATAAGATCTTCCTTGTCTAAAGCCATGTTGGCTGTCTCCCATTAGGTTTTGACTATCTACATGCTGAGTAATTTTATTCTTTATGATGGTTTCTACCATTTTTCCCGGTACTGACGTCAGGCTCACCGGTCTGTAGTTTCCCGGATCACCCCTGGAACCCTTTTTAAAAATTGGTGTTACATTGGCGATCCTCCAATCTTCAGGTATTAGAGATGATTTTAATGGTGCTTACAGTGCTTGGGGCGTGACCATAACCCGGACTATGTCCACAAATGACAAGGAAAGGATAAAGAAAATAGGGAAATGCAATGCAAGAATCTTTTTGGATCTGACTCGGCAGCCTCAGTACACTCTTCTTCAAAGTCAAAGCCTTCTCGGGCTCCTGTTCTTCATCTGGTTCCCGTGCTCCCTGGGAATCAAAAGGCTGCAGTAAGAAGCAGCCAGCCACCGAAGCTGCATCAGTGTCTCAGCCTTCGACGTTGAGGACCAATGCCAGTTCCCGGGATTGTTCCCTCGGACATAGACACCGGAGCTCCCCTCGGTAGGATTCTGATCCTGAGAACCATGAGCGGCCAGCTAAATAGCCCTGGTGGGAGGAATACACCTCCAAAGCATAAGAAGGTTACGGAGTGCTACCCAGGCTTCGACCTCAGGAGAGTCTCCGGTTCTGTTGTCTGATACAGTGGTCCAGAGTACTGCACTGTAGTCCACCCAGACTTCTCCATCTCCCTCAAGCAGCGCATGCTGATTTCAAGAGGAGTTTGGCTGCACTCCTGGCGGCATCTGTGATGGTGGCCTTGAGATTCTTGGGTTTCCAGGTCTCAATATCAGGCCTGTAATTGGGCATTTCAAAGCCCTCGGCAACCCAGGTCTTGATGCCAAGCCTGGAACTGCTGTCCTCGGGACCCTCTGGGTCCATGCCGAGCCTGGAACTGGCCGAGTCCCATCGGCTGCAGGAGGAACAGGCATCAAGCGTCTATGGTTCCGATGTCTCCACCAATCGGCATTGAGATCGTCCATGGACTTTCCGATTCTAATTCCCCGATGCTTGAATTTGGAGGCTGAGTCCCCTATTTCACAAAGGTACCGTGATGTGCCATTGGACCCGTCACCACCTCATGAGCACCGTCAGTCCCCGCTGGAGGACATGTCCTTCCAGGACTTTATCCATGACATGGCCAGGGCTCTCTTGGTCTCCATGGGCACTGAAAAGGAACAGAGAGCCAAGGAACTGCAGATACTCCAGTATCCCTTGACTCCTAAGGATGCTGCCACTGTTTCAGTCCATCGTATTTTATAAGACCTCATGTTTTGGATGTGGAAGACCCCTCTCTCAGTTCCCTTGGTCAGTAAGAAACTGGACACCATGTATAGGGTTCCTGATTCCCCAGGCTTCCTGAAACCTCAACTCCCTCACCATTCTATGGTGGTCAAGTCAGCCATGCACCAGCTTGAGTACTAAGAACCACTCTTCGGTTCCTCCTGGGAGGGAATCACATACCCTCGATGCCTTTGGCCGCCAATGCTTCCAGGCATCAATGTTGGTTCCCTGCATTGATTTCTATATACTTTATCTGGGCATGTTCCTCAGAGACATTGTAAAGAGAAACAAGAGGCCTACAGAGCCTTAATTAAGCATGGTCAAGACTGCTCTAAATTAATCACTAAAGTAGCTTTTGACTCTTTTGAGTCTACTAGCAGAGTTGCAGCGGTGGGCATTGGAGCCAGAAGGCTGGCTTGGTTACAGTCTTCAGACCTGGAACAGTAGGTCCAAGACAAGCTAGCAGATATTCCTTGTAGAGGGTTGGAGGGAGAAAGTGGGTGAAATTGAGACAGATGACCTTACCATGAAACGTGTATCCCATAAAACAGCCTCTGTAAAGAAACCCTTCTATCCAAAGAAGAAGTAGTAATCTCCAGGAACAAGCAGGAATGTAATATTCACATATGGGTATTGTTGGTACCGACGGAGCCTGCACGGGAACGCTCCCCAGCGTCCAATAGGAACGCTTTTGGGAGCATCCCACAGCGCATGCGTGCTGCCTTCCCACCTCTGTACCTCTCTCACTTCAGTTCTTAGTTTTCTGCGAAGCCGACAGGACGTGTACCCTGTCACCGCAGAAAATTTCCTTTTATTCTTTGTTTTTTGTGGTCGCATCTGCCTTCTTTCGACGCCTACCGGTACTGCCGGTTCTTCTTCTTCTTTCTTTTAAAAAAACAAAACAAAAAACCTTGTATTTTCTTCAGGGGTCTTTCCCCTGTTTCTGGTGTTGGCGCCATTTTGTGCACTAGGCCCACTTTTCTTCAGGCATGGAGAAACCAGCTAATGGTTTCAAAAAATGCTCAAAGTGTGGCGGTACCATTTCCATCACCGACACCCATGATTGGTGTCTAAAATGATTAGGTCCTGAACATTGTCCAACGGAGTGTCTCTCCTGCACAAGGATGACCAAAAGGGGCCTGCAGAATAGAGCTGCAAAACTCGGTACCCTTTTTGCCGCGGATATGATGTCACTTGCATCAACGTCTTCCAGGGCTTCATCTTCCTTCCATGGATCTCAGGTAACTAAACTTAAGTCTTCTAAGACTGGACGGTCCTCGAAGGGTAAATCTCCTTCAAAGTATCAAGATGCCACTGGCGTTGCCCTTGAGGATAGTTCACCGGCAAAACAGCTCCGGTGGGAGTCTTTGGGCTCCAAAGCATTAACGGGGTTCCAGGATGTTCCAGAGGCTTCCACCTCTGCAGAACTACTGGTGCCATGTTCTGGGGTCGTAGCCGCTTCCACCGGTACCGACACCCAGGCATCGGCAGGAGCGATGTACAAGAGAATCCTCGCTATCGAACGCAGTCTAGCATCCCTCTTAGCAGCTTCGGTACCACTAAGACTGCTACAGATGGTTCAACAGGTATCGGTACCGGTACCAACTACCTGCTTCGACAGAACTGCTTCCCCCCATGCCGAGCCTTGAGTCTATCTCGGGTATTGGGGATCAGGAACCGAGACATTTCGGTACCGACTTCTAGCGGTACCGATACCATGCGTTATGGGAGCACCCGGTACAGAGTGCCTTTGAGTCTTCCGATTCCGATGACTCTAACGATGCTACCGGTACTTGAGCAAACCTACTAGAGGATTCAACTCCTTCTCCCTAATGCAGGATGTCTCCTCCAGAAGATTTGTCCTTCCGGGATTTCATACGTGATTTAGCAAAGGGTCTTGCAATCACTGTGATTCCAGAAAAGGAACCTAGGGCAGAAGAATTAAGAATTCTACAATACCCTATGGCTCCCAAGGAGGCAGCTATGCTTCCCATTCACAAGATCTTAAATGATCTGATGTTGAGAATGTGGGAAACTCCTTTAATGATATCTTCACATTCCCAACGCCTTGATACCGAGTGCCAAGTTGTCCTGGTTTTCAAAAAACTCAGTTACCACACCATTCAGTGGTAGTGGAATCAGCCATGTGAAGAATCAAGAGTGCTAAAACACATTCTTCTAATCCTGAAGGTCGGGAATCCAGGACACTCGATGCCTTTGGGCATCGATGATTTCAATCCTCCATGCTATCAGCCAGGATCAGTTCCTACATTCTTTATATGGGAATGTTCCTGGAAGAAGTCACAAAAGACTTAGAGCTCATTAGCCCTTGTGTCTCTGAGGAAAAAAGAGCAGACTACCTTATTCTGGTCAAGCACGCCCAGAATGTCTCTAAATTCATGAACCGTGCTACCTTTGATTGCTTTGAATGTATTAGCAGAACCTCTGCAATATCCATAGGAGCACGTCGTATTGCTTGGCTTCAAGCATCAGACTTAGAACAGTGGGTGGAAGAAAAGCTGGGAAACATTCGTTGTACAGGAGAAAATCTCTTTGGTAAGGACTGGCAAGACAAGGCTAATCAGCTTGAATCTGAAAATACTACCTTGAACAGACTATCAAAGTCTACAGCCAACGCATTAAAGAAGAAAACATTCAAAAAACCCTTTTTCAGCAAGAAAAAGAAGCCTTACCCATCTTACACCCATCAAAGCCACTGTCCGCTTCATGTTCCCCAGAAGGGACAACAACAGAACAGACAGCAAAGAAAGCCGCAAGCTCAAAGAGCTCAACTGGCCCAACAGACCCAGCCTCCTCAGGGTCTTTGACTTCTACCTAGAGAACTTAGTCATTCTGCCCCTGAAAGCTCCAGAACCCTTAACCATTCCAGGAAGACTATGCTATTTTGCCAAAAGATGGCAACAAATAACATCAGAAAATTGGACTCTGTCCATTGTACGACTGGGGTACAAGCTTCATTTTCTCAACTTGCCCCCACCTACAATAATAAAACAGTTCAATTCTCAGGCCCCTGCCACCAACCTTTTGTGGCAGGAAGTCACATCACTTCTCGCTCAAGGAGCAATTGAAGAAGTACCCATACCCCAACAGGGGACGGGGTTTTACTCCCCCTATTTTCTTATTCCAAAGAAGACAGGGGGACACAGGCCTATACTAGACCTCAGATAATTAAACAAATATTTGTTCCGAAAAAAGTTCAAAATGATCTCCCTCGGGACATTTCTACCATACCTTCAAAGTCAAGACTGGCTATGTTCTCTAGATCTAAGAGATGCGTACATGCATATTCTCATCCACTCAGATCACAGGAAGTTTCTTTAATTCCTGGTTCAAGGAAGACACTTCCAGTACAGAGTTCTTCCTTTCAGACTGGCCTCTGCTCCAAGAGTCTTCACAAAATGCATGGCAGTGGTAGCAGCATTTATGAGGACTGTGGGAATATTCGTCTTCCCTTACTTAGGCGATTGGCTCATTCGAGCATCGACAGCTCCAGAGGCCAGCTTCGCTCTTTCTTGAGCATAAACCTCCCAAAATCTCATCTCACCCCCTCTCAATCTCTCAAATTCATTGGGGCTCGTCTAGACATACGGCAGTCAAAGGCTTTCCTGCCACAGCCACGCTGTCTATGAATAATACAACTGGTATCTCAAGCATCTATGAAGGTGTTCCTTACTGCTCGAGAGATGCTTCAACTTCTGGGACACATGGCATCCACTGTCCATGTGGTTCCCTATGTTTGCCTCCACATGCGAGCTGCCCAGTAGACCCTATCCTCTCAATGGTAACAGGCCTCGGATCAGTTAATGGACAAGATCAGAAACACCACACGTCTGATTTCGTCCCTGCAATGGTGGCAATCTCTAGAAAATCTCCTCGTAGGCTCTTCTTTCCAGCAGCCTCTGTATCAGGCCACCCTAACAACAGATGCGTCCAAGATGGGTTAGGGGGCCCAGTTGCACGATCTCTCCACTCAGGGTGTTTGGACCTCACAGGAGGTTTCCCTTCACATAAAACCTCCTATAGCTGAGAGCCATTTTCAATGCTTTTTCAAGTCTTTCAGACCCATCTCAGCAACAAAACAGTTCTGGTCCAAACCGACAATCAGGTAGCTATGTTCTATGTGAACAAGCAAGGCGGAAAAGGCTCTCTGTCGCTATGCAATGAAGCTTTGCTACTATGTGCCCTCGCCAGAGAGTTGCAAATTCACCTGTTTGCAGTATACCTTCCGGGCATTCAAAACTTATGGGCAGACAGACCCAGTCGAATACTGCTGCCACATGAGTGGTCCCTCCACTCATAACAGCTTGCTCGAGTATTTCAAATCTGGGGAACACCAGATATAGACCTCTTTGCAAGTCCACAGAATGCCAAACCTCCCCGATTCTGTTCCAGAATCCCGGCTCACAACTGTCAGGCAAGAGATGCTTTCCTACTCCATTGGGGTTAGGACTTCCTATATGCCTTCCCACCCATTCCCCTCATTCCCAAAACTTTATTCAAACTTCAGAGAGACAGAGGTCGTATGATACTCATAGCTCCACGTTGGCCATGACAAACGTGGTATCCTCTTCTTCTGCGTCTCTCTCAAATCACTCCTCTGGAGTTGGGGAATGCTCCAGATCTTCTGTCTCAGGAGGACGGATGCTTACTGCATCCCAATCCCCAGTCCCTACATCTCAGGGCCTGGTTACTGAAAGCCTAGAATTCCAGGATATTAAACTTTCTCAACAAGTAAAGGATATCCTTCTGGCTTCCGGAAAACCTTCCACAAGATGTTCCTATGCTTTTAAGTGGAAAAAGTTCTCTGTCTGGTGTTCACAAAAGGGACTTAATCCCCTTTTGGTACCTGTAGAGTCGCTACTAGAGTATCTCCTCCAATTATCAACTTCTGGTCTAAAGACCAATTCAGTGAGAGTCCATCTTAGTGCTATTGCTGCTTTTCATAAATCTTTTGATGGACAACCTATTTCCTCTCATCCACTTGTATCATAGAAACATAGAAACATGATGACAGAAAAAGACCACATGGCCTATCTAGTCTGTCCTTCCATAACAACAACTACAACAGTCCACTTTTTACCTTTAGAGATCCTCTGTGTTGGTCCCATGCTTTTTTGAATTCAGTTACTGTTCTCATCTCTACCACCTCCACTGGGAGACTATTCCATGGATCCACTACTCTTTCTGTAAAGAAATATTTCCGCATATCACTCCTGAATCTATCTCCCTTCACCCTCACCCCATGTCCCCTCATAGCAGAACTTGCTTTCAATTGAAAGAGGCTCTCTCCCTGAACATTTATGCCACGGAGGTATTTAAACATCTCAATCATATCACCTCTATCCCGCCTTTCCTCTAAGGTGTACATATTAAGATCCTTAAGTCTGTCCTCATATGCTTTATAATGAAGCCCATTAATCATTTTAGTAGCAACCCTCTGCACCGACTCCATCCTGTTCACATCCTTTTGAAGGTGCGGTCTCCAGAATTGCACACCTTACTCCAAATGAGGTCGCACCAAAGACTTATACAGAGGCATTATCACCTCCTTTTTTCTGCTAGCCATTCCTCTCCGTATGCACCAAAGCATCCTTCCAGCTTTTGCCGTCGCCTTTTCTACCTGTTTAGCTACTTTAAGATCATCAGACACAACCACGCCTAGGTCCCTCTCTTCTTTAGTGGACAAAAGTACTTCACCTCCTATACTGTATTGCTCCCTTGGATTGCTGCAGCCCAAATGCATGACCTTACATTTTTTAACATTAAATCCCAGCTGCCAAATTCTAGACCATTCTTCAAGCTTAGCTAGATCCCTCCTCATGTTATCTACACCTTCCTGGGTGTCTACTCTATTGCAGATTTTGGTATCATCTGCAAAGAGGCAAACCTTACCCGACAGCCCTTCCACTATATCACTAACAAAGATGTTAAAAAGAATCGGACCAAGGACAGATCCCTGGGGCACACCACTGGTAACATCCTTCTCCTCAGAGTGAGCTCCATTTACTTGTACTCTTTGTCACCTCCCACCCAACCATTTTCTAACCCAAGCAGTAACTTTAGGGTCCATCCCTAGGGTGCTCAGTTTGTTTATAAGTCGCCTGTGAGGAACAGTATCAAAGGCTTTACTGAAATCTAAATACACCACATCTAGAGCTCTCCCTCGGTCCAACTCCCTGGTCATCCAGTCAAAGAAATCAATCAGATTTGTCTGACAAGACCTGCCTCTGGTGAATCCATGCTGCCTCGGATCCTGTAATCCGCTGGACTCCAGAAACCTCACTATTTTCTCTTTCAGCAGCATTTCCAATAATTTACTCACCACCGATTTATGAGAGGCCTACTCTTAACAAAACCTCACATTAAACCACCACCGGTGGCATGGGATCTGAATCTTGTTCTTGGTCGGCTTATGAAACCACCCTTTGAACCTTTAGCCACTTCAGATATAAAGTTTCTTTCATGGAAAGTTTTTTTCCTAATTGCCATCACTTCTGCAAGGCGCATTAGTGAACTACAGGCGTTATTAGCTGACTCTCTTTATACAAGGTTCCACCATGATAAAGTAGTCCTCACTTTATGCCAAAGGTGGTTTCGCCTTTCCATTTAAACCAGTCGGTTTATCTTCCTATATTCTTCCCTAAGCCTCATGCCTCTAGTGCGGAAAGGAATCTTCACACATTGGATTGTAAAAGAGCCTTAGCCTTTTATCTCCAAAGAATTAAGCCACATTGAAAATCTTCTCAGCTTTTTGTGGCTTTTGACTCTAGTCATTTTGGACTTCCAGTTTCCAAAAGAACTCTGTCAAATTGGATTGCAGATTGCATATCCTATACATATCAAAGTAAAGGACTTTCTCTCGAGGGCCATGTCACAGCTCACAGTGTGAGAGCAATGGCAGCCTCAACAGCTAACCTTCGTTCTGTGTCTATGGATGACATCTGCAAAGCAGCCACTTGGGCTTTGGTACACACCTTCGCAGCCCACTACTGCTTAGACAAGGACTCCCGTTGGGATGCCTAGTTTGGCCTGGCTGTTCTCCAGCATCTCGTCCATACTTAATACAACTCCTATCTACCGTCCACGGTTTGGATGCCAGAGGTCCATGGGAGGAAGCATGACCCATTTCACCTGGGTTCGCAGCATGCTGGGGTCACCCCTTGGCATCTTTCAGCTGGGGAGTCCCCCATATGTGAAGACTACATTCCTGCTTGTTCCTGGAGATAGCGTATTTACTCACCTGTAACAGGTGATCTCCAGGAACAGCAGGAATTTAGTCTTCACAACCCACCCACCTCCCCTAGGAGTTGTCTCTAGCTATCTCTTTCTCTACTTCTCTCCTTTGGTCTCAGCTATAAACTCAACTGAAGTGAGAGAGGTACAGATGCGGGAAGACAGCACGCATGCACTGTGGGATGCTCACTAAGGCGTTCCTATTGGACGCTGGGGAGCATTCCCGTGTAGGCTCCGTCGGTACCGACAATACCCATATGTGAAGACTAAATTCCTGCTGTTCCCGGAGATCACCTGTTACAGGTGAGTAACTATGCTTTACCCCTCTTAACCGGCTTACGCACCCTACCATGCTTTCCAAGGTCAGCAAAAGCCTAAGGCTCCTCACCACCCAAGAGACCCTAACCTAAGCTAAAACCAGCTCCGCAGCTCCAACTTGGGTCTAGCTTTTGACTGCTTCCTATAAAACATTGCCACTCTTCTCCTGAAGAAACCCCAGCCTTCTCACGTTGCGGGCAGGCTGGTCCATTTTGCTCATAAGTGGCTCCTCATAACATCAGAACCCTGGGCTCTACAGATTGTCCTCAAGGGTTACCTCCTCCATCTCACCCAGTGTTACCTCCTTCCTTCTTACCAGGAAGTATCCTCTAGACCCTCTCCATTGAGATCTGTTGCGACAGGAAATCACCACTCTAATAAAAGAGGGTGCCATAGATCTTGTTCCCTGCGCACAACAAAGAATAGGGTTTTACTCCCGTACTTCCTTAATCTCCAGGAACAAGCAGGAATGAGTCTTCACATATGGGAGACGTCGCCGATGGAGCCTGCACGGGAATGCTCCCCAGCATCCAATCAGAAAGCCTTTGGGAGCATCCCCCGCGCCTGCGCGGTGGCTTCCCGCCCTTCCTACTGCCTCTCCCCAGTTTTTCGTTTTCCGCGGAGCAGGCAGGACGTCCCTCCTGCCACCGCAGAACTTTTTACCTTTTTTTTTCTTTCTTTTCTTGTTCTGTAGTCGCGGCTTTTCCCGCCGACAGCGGCACCTCTGTGCCCTTTTGTTTTTCTTTTCTCACTTACTTTCGTCGCCTAGCGGGACCTTTTTTCCCTCTGGGCGCCGAGGCCTACCGGGCTTACAGCATGGAGCCCCAGAAGTTCCCTCACTGCGGGGACTTAGTTTTCCACATGGACTCCAATGCCTGGTGCCTCTCTTGTTCGGGGCCTGACCCTTTCCCCCCGGGTCCTCCGGGCTACAGTGTCGGGAGAAGACCTTCCCTTTTTCGGGTATCCCTCGATGACGTTTTCACGCCCAAGGCGCGGTCATCGGGTTTTTCTTCTCTCCAGGATCAAGTAACCACGCAACAGTCTGTTAAGACTAGCCAAGTCTTGAGGGGCGAGTCTCATGCGCGGCATGGCAACGGCTCCGGCCAACCCCTCAAGTCCCCCTTGGCTACTATACCCCGGCGGGAGTCCTCGGGCTCCAAAGCATTTACGGGGTTTCGGGATGTTCCTGGGGTTCGATCCTCACAGAACATTCCCGAGCCGTGCTCGAGGGAGGTACCCGCTTCGAGCGGTGCCGATTCCCTGGCATCGGCGCCGGCGTTGAGTGTTCCACTCCTCGCCAGGGATCGTCAGCTGGTGTCCTCGGCGCCTCCGGGGCCGATCGACTCGACCGAGTCTGACCTCCCTATGTCCAAGCCGTGCTCGAGGGAGGTACCCGCTTCTAGCGGTGCAGACCTCCTGGCATCGGTGTCGGTGTCGAGCGTCCCGCTACTCACCGAGGATCGCCCGGGGCCGATCGAATCAGTCCAGCCTGGCGTTCCGCCATCCCTGCCATGCGCAGGGGTGGTATCCGCCACGGGCGGTGCCGACCCCCCGACGCCGGCGTCGAGCGTTCCGCTCCTCACCGGGGGCGGTCAGCCGCGGCCCTCGGCTCTTCCGGGGCCAACCGACACCTGCCGGTATGGCGTTCCTACGGGGGTGGTATCCGCGCCCGGCGGTGCCGACCCGTTGGCATCGGGGTCGAGTGACCCGCTCCCCACCGGGGATCACCTGCCGCTGCCCTCGGCAGCTCTAGGGCCGACCGACTCGACACAGTCTGGCGGCCCTACGTTCAGGCCATGCGCGGAGGCGGTACCCGCTTCGGGCGCGTCGGCGTCGGTGGTTCCACTCTTCGCCGGGGATGGTCATCTGGCCTCGGGGCCGGTCGCCTCGACCTGCGCTGGGTTGCCGGTATCCCAGCCCTGCGCGAGGGTGGTACCGGGTTTGCGCGGCACCGCTCTGCCGGAGACGGCAGGGGCGTCGAGCGCCAGGGACTGCCGTTGGCCTTCCCCGGGAGCCTCGGGGTATGTCGATCAGCCCCAGACGGGCGACCCCCCCGGCATCATCGTGGCCGTCGAGGGCCCCGCCCTTTCCGAGAAAGGGGGCCCTGGGGTCTTCGATCCAGCCTGGATCCGTGCCATCCCGCAACGGTACCCCGGCATCGGCGCAGGAGTCTGGCACTTCCCTTCCCGCAGGGGCTCGTCGACGGGTGACCTGGGTACCCTCAGGGACCGGTCGTATGTCCCGGAAGGATTTCCCCCCGGGTCAGGCGGGCTCGAGAGGGGCCCGGCATCTGGCAGTGCCCGCCGCCCGACATCGGCGCCGGCATCGGATGGGCCCCTCTCCACCGAGCTTCGTCCTTGGGGGCCCTTGATGCTCGCGACACTGATCGACGCGGTTCCGATCCGCTCCCCGGGATCAGCACCGCCGACGCGGCCGCCCCCGCCGGGGCCCTCTAGAAGGGAGTCGATTTCATCGCTCGTTTCGATGCCCAGCCTGGAATCGGTATCCAGCCTCGAAGACTTGGCCACGACACGTCTCGGGATCGGCCCCTGTCCCCTCCCGCGATGCAGAGCGGAGATCGTTGGCCACTGCCCTCCAGCTGCCATGGAACCGCTTCAGTTGCCGGGGGCGGCGCCGCCCCCGGGTTCGGGGCTGAGGCCGATTCCGGCGGCTCCTTCGGCGTCATCGACCCCTTCGATGCCTAGCTTGGAATCAATTCCAGGAGCCGACGACGCCTTGTTGACCACCCCATTCCGGGGCTGTCGGTCCCCTCCTCTGCCCAGTGGGCAGCAGCCCGAGAGGCTTCTCGGCGCCCTGGCAGCCTCTCCCGCCACCGCCTCCCACGGCATAGCCCCTCCGGGAGAGCCGTCTTTTCAGAATTTCCTCCTTGACATCGCGGACTTGCTGGCCATCCCTATCCCGGACCTAACTCCAGGCCCTGCGGAAATGGGCCGCCGTGATGCTTCCTCTGCATCCCTCCCTGCAGGATCTCCTGCTGGGGGCTTGGTCGCCTTTGAGGTTTCCGGCACCGTCGACTGCGATGCATGCTCTGTATCGGGTGCCTCCCTCCCCGGGGTTTCGGCAGCACCAACTTCCACATCGTTCCATTGTGGTGGAATCGGCGCTGAGGAAGGCCGGCAGCAAGGAAAAGCATTCTTCTCGCCCGCCAGGCCGCACCTCAAAGACGGTAGATACCCTAGGGCGTCAAACCTTCCAAACGTCTATGCTGGCGTCCAGAATTATTTCATATATTTTTTATATGAGTCTGTCGCTCCGGGAGGTCACCGAGAGATTATCTCGGTTGTCTCCCTTCTTGTCTGCAACCAAGGCCTTTAAATATTCCTTGCTTCTTTATCACTGCAGGAATATCTCTGGGTTCCTTTCTCGTGCTTCTATAGACTCCTTCCTGTCGGTCAGCAGATGCTCTGCTGTTGCTATTAGAGCACGCCATACAGCATGGTTGCAGGCGTCCGAGTTGTGTAGACGGGCACAGCATAACCTGTGTAATTCTCCCTGTGACGGAGATCACCTCTTCAATAGCGAAGCGTTACGTCAGGTCGCGCAGTGCTTCGCTAACCTTCCCAGCGTTAGAAGCCATCCTAGGGCCCGGCTTCCCCCTGGCGGTGGTGCGCGCCTCACCAGGCCCTCCTTCCCTAGGAAGAGGAAATGTCACCCCTCCGCCCAGCCGCCAGGTGCGCCCAAGCAAGGGACCCCTCGCCCTGGGTTGAAGTCCCCGGGCTGCACCAGTACTCTCATACCAAGCAGTTTTAGGCTCCGGTGGGCGGCTGCCTGCAATTACCTTCTTACCAGAAGTTTACAATTGAGCTCTACTCTGGGGTTCGTTCTGTAGGGCAAATGGTTTGGGGTTATCCAGGGGTTCAGGTACTCTCCTTCTGTTGGTAGAGGGAGACCACCTCTACTCCATGATAGATCTGGCCCACGGTCGGCTGGCTTACCCTTAGGTACGTCCCCGAATCCTTCTCGGCAGTATCCCCTGCTGATTGCTTCCGTACCGGAATTTTCCTTCCAGACGCTATAGTTCCCCTATGCTTACCGGGGACTATGCCCTCATGTCCCCCGATTAGTGCGGGGGCGAGTTTCTACATGCAGGTCCTGGGGACACCTATAGGGCCTCGAGCCCCCTGGTGTGTTCTTCCGGATTGATGCTATCCTCTGTCCTTCACGCTACCGTTCGCCGATCTGCCCGTGTTCCACCGGAATAGACCCCTCTCCCGGACGGATCTTGACGCCACCTCCCCAGGTGGACGTTCTGTGGATCACTGGCAGGTCCGCCTTACCAGTGTTATGCTCATGGAGGTAGGTTCCTCAGCGTACCTGCATTACTGCGGGGGGGGGGGGCGTTCCCCACAGATATCGCCAGCGCGATAGGCGCGTTTGGGGGATGCCCACAGTGCCTGTGTTCTGCCGCCTATTTTTTCCAATGGCCGATACTCACGCCCCCACCCCCACCCCCACCTCTGGGGTCCGGCCAGTCCGCTGCCTATCCCTTAGATCGGCCCTCGGACTGGTTGTACTCTACTGCTATGAAGTCAACAGCTTCTATTTTCAGTTATGCCCTCCTCCCGGAGGTTCAGATCCTTGTCTCCCTATCTCTTAGCTAGGGCAGGCTGTGTACTCCTTCTGCTCCGGGGTACACCCCTACTCTTCTCCGGAATAGGCTATCCAGATCGGCCAGTCTTCTACTGTTAGTCCTCTGAGTTATGGACTCTGCTCCTAAGGGAGTGCTCAGCTTTGCATAAAGCTTCCTTGAAGACCTGCCGTCCTTCTCCTGACCCAGCTGATTCCTGGATCTCCTGGCCTTCCGGATTCGGAACTTCCTCCTTGCTGCGGTGAAGTTCCTTTGAAGACCTCGCTACTGCGTCTACAGTACCTCCATCGCAGTCCTACTTCCTACAACTCAGTAGGCAAGCTTTACATGGTACTAAGTCATTAATTCATTAAAAACTTAATGATGCTCCATGCACTCTAATGCCTACTCTCCCTGTAGTCTTTGGGTTTTGCTGTTCTTCTCCTCTCAACTCCTACCCTCCATCCCTCGGGGGATGCCGGGGATTCAGGTTGGGCAAATGCCCTCCCGTCCTGGGCCGGGCTTACGGGATCTCCCCCGGGCATCCTCAGCTAGGGAGTCCCCATATGTGAAGACTCATTCCTGCTTGTTCCTGGAGATAGCACAGTTACTTACCTGTAACAGGTGATCTCCGGAATAGCAGGAATTAGTCTTCACAACCCGCCCACCTCCCCTAGGAGTTGTATCTCTTTCTCTCTATTCCTTCCTCTCCTCTCCTTCTGGCTCAGCTATGAAACTCAACTGGGGAGAGGCAGTAGGAAGGGCGGGAAGCCACCGCGCAGGCGCGGGGGATGCTCCCAAAGGCTTTCTGATTGGATGCTGGGGAGCATTCCCGTGCAGGCTCCGTCGGCGACGTCTCCCATATGTGAAGACTAATTCCTGCTGTTCCGGAGATTTATTTATTTATTTATTTAGACAGTTTTGTATACCGCCTTATCCTTCAATCAAAGCGGTCACAACACAATTGGGGGATACATTTAACACATGGGGATATGAGACACATACACTAATACTTACAGGGAACATGGGCTATGGAGGGTTAAGTGGCTTGCCCAAGACCACAAGGAGCATCTGTGGGACTAGAAACCCCAGTCTTTCCGGCCCAAGGTTGCTGTCCTCTAGTAGGATTTGAACCCCCGACCTTCCGGCCTGAAGTACATTGCCCCAACCACTAGGCTACTCCTCCCTCCTCCCCAGGTAAGTAACTGTGCTTTCCCAAAATGTCAGGGGGGGGGTCCATCCATTCTAGATCCCCAGAACCTAAACAGGTTCCTAGTATGAGAGAAGTTCAAGAAGGTTTCTTTAGGAACCCTACTGCCCTACCTTCAGAGGAACAATTGGCTCTGTTCTCTAGATCTGAAGGATGTGTACAGCACATCATCATCCACCTGTCTTGCAGGCAATACCTTCACTTCATGTTTGATGGTGGGCATTACCAATACCGAATCCTGCCCTTTGGGCTGGCATCCATCCTAAGGATGTTCACAAAATGTCTAGTGGTAGTCACAGCCTACCTCTGCTCCCTAGGTATCTTCATCTTCTCCAGGAACAAGCAGGAAGTCAGTCCTCACTTATGGGTGACGTCGGCACCGATGGAGCCTGCGCAGAGTAATTCCCCAGCTTTCAAAGAAAGCCTTTGGGATTGCTACCATGCATGATTCTCTTCCTGCCCAAGGGTGCCATCTTGCTCAGTCTCCCCTTTTCCGTGGAGCCCTTCGGACACACGCCCTCGTCCCTCGGAAAAAAGTTTTGTTTTTTTCACCTTAAGAGGCTCTCTTTTTTCCGGTTTCACCAGTCCTCTACCTGTCCTTTCCCCTGCTCTACTTTTTAGAGCTATCGGGGATACTGCTTTCTTATTTATTTGTTATGGACTTTGCGCCCTTTTTTCTTTCTAACCGCTGGCCGCGTGGGTCTTTGACCTCACAGGGGCCATTTTTGCCCCCATGGCCAACGGATTCAAAAAATGCGATAGATGCTCTAGGAACATGTCGCTTATGGACACTCATGACTTTTGTCTGCAATGTCTTGGAGCCGACCATGACCCAGAGCTCTGTTCGCTCTGCAAGAAAATGTCCTCTAAGGCCCTGCTCAGTCTTAAGCAGAAGTCTGAAGACATTTTCCGAAAGGCCACCTCGGAGTCCCCGGTGGGGCCCTCGGTCATCTCTCCTCCGGTGGGTTCTCCTCCTGGTGTGGGAGAAATTCAAGATGTTATCTCTTGGCGTGTTGCTGCCCTTCCTCCGGCAGGGGGACTGGCTATGCTCCTTGGATCTAAAGGACGCTTATGCCCACATCTTAATTCACCCCCAACACAGGCAATATCTGCGTTTCAGGGTGTTGGGAGAGCACTTCCAGTACAGGGTGCTCCCCTTCGGCCTTGCATCCGTCCAACGGATCTTCACAAAGTGCCTCATCGTGGTCGCCGCTTACCTTCGGCGTCAGGGCATGCCAGTCTTCCCCTACCTCGATGACTGTCTTGTTACAGGCTCCTCAGCCGAGGAGGCTCAGCAAGCAATGTTGCACACTGTCCTCCTCTTGGAGAGCTGGGGGTTGTTGGTCAATTACCCGAAGTCTCACCTCGAGCCGGTGCAGGCTCTCGAGTTCATTGGGGCACACCTCGATACTCAGCAGACAATCACCTTTCTGGTGGATCGCTCCACTTGCCTCTGAGCTATGGTGGCTTGCGTCACCACTCGGTCCATGCTTTGTCTCTTGGGCCACATGGCCTCAACCGTATATGTGGTCCGTCACACCCACCTGTACATGCGGATGGCTCAGTGGTGTCTCAGTGCCCGATGGAGCCAGTCCCTTGGACAGCTCATGAACCCTGTCAGGGTTCTCCCCGGCCTCTGCTTGTCTCTGAGCTGGTGGCAAAACCCCCGCAACCTCCTGCAGGGATTGCCCTTTCAGGCCCCATGGAATGATGAGGTGCTGATGACAGACACTTCCCTGCTAGGGTGGGGAGCCTATTGCGGACCTCTCTGCATGCAGGGGCAGTGGTCGCCTGAGGAGTCTCAGCAGCAGATAAACCTGCTCGAACTCCGGGCCATTCGGTGGGCCCTGAGGGCCTTCGAGGAACACCTCAGTGGAAAGTCGGTTCTAGTACAGACCAACAACTGTGTAGCAATGTTCTACATCAACAAGGAGGGGGCACGGGATCGCGTTCCCTCTGCTGGGAAGCGGTCCTTATCTGTTCTTTCATTGCCCAACGGAGGACGTCCCTCAGGGTGACATACCTCCTGGGTCAGGAGAATGGCCTGGCGGACAGACTCAGCAGAATCCTTCACCCCCACAAATGGTGGCTGGATCCCAGAGTAGCAGACTGGCTGTTTCTTCGCTGGGGGACTCCGGCGATAGACCTCTTCGCCAGCCCCCAGAACATGCAGCTCCCCCACTTTTGCCGAGCAGGGAGGACCCCGATGCATTTCTCCTGGACTGGTCCTCCAGTCTTCTCTATACATTCCCTCTTCTGCCCCTCATTGCGAGGACTCTGCTCAAGGCTCAATGGAATGGGACATCGTTGATTCTCGTGGCCCCGGCAGCCTTGGTTCCTGCTCCTGCTCCGGCTGTCAACGGAGCCTCCAGTTTCCCTGGGCTCTGTTAACGCAGGAGGAGGGTCAGGTACTGCACCCGAACCTCACCTTCCTATCCCTCACGGCTTGGCGGCTGAACAGGTCTCCCTGGCCTCTCTGGCCCTTACGGAGGAGGTCGAGGAAATCCTCCTCGCCTCGAGGAAGGATTCCACTAGGCGAGCTTACATCTTTAAATGGAAACGCTTCTCCGTCTGGTGCTCAGAAAACCAGATTGGTCCCTTCTCATGCCCTGTTCGGTGGGTTCTCCAGTACCTCCTCCACCTCTCAAGGGAAGGGCTGAAGTCGAACTCTGTCAGAGTTCATTTGAGCACCATCTCAGCTAATCATCTCCCTATCGAGGGGAAACCCCTCTCGGGGCAACCGTTAGTCTCTCGCTTCTTGTGGGGTCTTCTGCTATCCAAGCAACCCATCCGTCCTCCTCCGGCGGAGTGGGACTTAAAGGTGGTGCTCACGCAGCTCACCCGTCCACCCTTCGAGCCAATGGCAACGTGTTTGCTCCGGCACCTATGCTGGAAGGTGGCCTTCCTGGTGGCGCTGACCTCGGCCCGCCGGGTCAGTGAGCTCCAGGCTCCCATGGCTGGGCGCTCCTTACACCAGGTTTTATCGGAACAGGGTGGTGTTCCATACCCACCCTAAATTCCTGCCAAAGGACGTCTCGGACTTCCATCTCAACCAAGAGATAGTGCTGCCGACTTTCTTCCCGAGGCCTCACGCCTACCAGACGTTGATGGCTCTCCACAACCTTGACTGCAAACGGGCCCTCGCCTTGTATTTGCAGCATACCCAGATTCATCGCAAGTCTGATAGACTCTTCGTGACCTACGATCCCAATAGACTGGGGCAAGCAGTCACCAAGCGCACCCTCTCAGTTTGGGTGGCGGATTGCATCGCTTTTGCCCATGTGAAGGCGGGCGTCCCTCTGGATCGTCGAGTCACCGCACATGTGGTCTGAGCCATGGCAGCCTCGGTAGCCTCGCTGCGCTCCGTGCCCCTGATGGGCATCTGCCAGGCGGCGACCTGGTCTTCCACGAACACCTTTGCCACCCCCTACTGCCTGGAGAGGGATTCCCACCAGTGCCTTCAGCCAGGCTGTACTCCATAATCTGTTCAGGGTATAAGCAACTCCTGCCCTCCGGCCCTTCTTCACGGCTACCGAGGGCTCCTTCAGGCTTTGGCTTCTGCTTACGGCCTCACGAGGCGTTGTGATAAGGAAGCTTATCATAGCTATAGAAAAGGTGAAGTGACTCTGAACAAGCAACCTGTCAGTTCTGGTAGAAATAAGAAAACAGAATTTTCCCATAAAAGACTACCAGTCCCAGAATGCACCAGGTTTCCAACAGCCATTAGAGGAGCTGAAGTGGGGAAACGTGTGTTCAATCAGGAGGGCTATGAGGTAATCCCTAAGCACTCATCTCAAAGGGCAGGGCCTGATTCAGCACAGCTGCATTGTGCTAGTGTGGAGCACTCATCAAAGCAGAATAAAGGTAGAGTTTATTCTACAGAGAATTATCCTCATACTCAGAATCAGCTTGGATATCCTCAGCTTGGAGGTCTTCATCATCTGGAGGATCATCAGAAGCAGAAGCCAGAACGGACGGACAGAGAGGGCAAGAAACCCTTTGGAAGAAAGAAGAGAAAAGCATTTGGGAGGTCTAAAGGAGTCCAGAGCAGTACGTATACTGGGAGACATTCAAAAGGCCAGCATACACCATTGGACTGGGGAAAGCCAGAGGAATGGTGCTGCAGAGCTAGGAATCTCCAGACGGTACCTGTGAGGGAGACGGCTGCACGTGGAAGGGACTCTAAGACCCGTGCCAGAAGGTATGTGAAGAGAGATACAGTGTCCAGGGATCTGGATTGGAAGGCTGGACATAAGAACTGGACTACATACTGGCCAGGCTATTTAGAGAGGAACTCTAACAGCAATGGAAGCTCAGGTATGAACACTGATCTATGCCCTAGCTATAACCTTGAAAGACAGCAGGGAAACAAGTATTCTCCTGAAAGTGCTCCACTGAGAAATTCCTCTGTGCCAATCCATGATATTGAACCGATGATTGTTGAGGAAGGGGGAGCGGTCTTAGATACAGGCTGTGAATATATGGATTGCTCTCTGTCTAAACTCCTTTGGTAATTTTCTGTTACAAAGTACATCAACCATCACAAAGAAATACAAACTTGTTCTTTAATCTACTCAGAAAAGCTCCTGAAGTAAGATTTTGAGCCATGCAGTAGAAATTAAGCCAGCTAAGGGGTTTCAGCTGGATAACTGCTAGCAATTGAGCCTTACCTAATTGCTTGTGAGCTCTGAGGGAATCACTTCTGAATCTATGTGTGAAGATATAAGAAGTTAACCTGGAAAGAACAGTTTTTCCCTTCTTTGTGGGTTTTGCTTGTTGTTTGAAACACTGCTAAGAAAATATTAGCTAAAGCCTACAGAAAAGACCAGTTTGTTACCAACCAGGTCTTTATTCTTTTGCTTTGATTGCCTGACAAGTTCAACTGTTGTTTTCCTGATATTGTTTTTCTAAGTTTAACACTGAAAGCAAGTATCCTGTTTTATGTGCTACCAAGCATATCTGTGTTGGGAGAAATAACCCCATAAATAAATATCTTATTGGCTTTACACTCAAGCACAGCTAATTATTGTGAGCAGCTGTGTCTGGTGTGAATGGACTGCATTTCCCACAATCCCTTGCAAATCATATTGATATATGCCAGGGGTCTCAAACACGCGGCCCGCGGGCCGCATGCGGCCGCGAGAGACCCTTGTGCGGCCCGCGATGCATAGGGGGGAAAAAAAAAACCGGCTTCTGCTGCTGCTGCCGCCGCTGCCGTGGCCGGCAATAGCAGCAATATCGCAAGTCCCGCGGGCTTAACAGAGTCACGAGGGAGAAGCTCTCCCTTCGCGGCTCTGAAAGCCGAAGCGGAGAACTGGCAGGCAAGCAGGAAGGGATCTGCCGGGTGGGGGGGAGCCCGCGGGACTTGCGATATTGCTGCTATTGCCGGCCACGGCAGCGGCGGCAGCAGCAGCAGAAGCCGGTTTTTTTTTAAAGTTTAATTTTCCCGGGGGGGGGGGAGGGAGCAGGACTTGATGGGGGGGGGAGCAGGACTTGATGTGTGGCTGGGGGGGGAGCAGGACTTGATGTGGGGGGGGAGCAGGACTTGATGGGGGGGAGCAGGACTTGATGTGGGGGGGGAGCAGGACTTGTGGGGGGGGGGAGCAGGACTTGATGTAGGGGGGGAGCAGGACTTGATGGGGGGGAGCAGGACTTGATGTGGGCTGGGGGGGGGGTAGTACTGAAAATGGGGTGATGGGGGTTAGGACTGGTAATGGACAGATGGGGGTTAGGACTGGAGGTGGTCTGACTGGGGGCCTAAGACTGAAAATGGGGTTATGGGGGGGCTAAGAATGAAGATGGGGCGATGGAAGGGTTAGGCCTGGAAGTGGGGGGCTTAGGACCGATAATGGGCTAGGGGGGGCTAGAACTGGTAATGGACTGGGGGGGGGGGTGCTATGACTGGAAATGGGCCGAGTAGAAGGGGGAGCTTGAACTGCAAATAGCTGATGGGGACAGGGTCTTGGAATGGTAATGGGCTGAGTGGAAGGGGGCTTGGAATGGAAATGGGCTGATGGGGAGGGGGGCTTGGAAAGGAAATGGGCTGTGAGGGGAGGGAGCTAGGACTGGAAATGGGCTGATGATGCGGGGACTAGAAGGGAGCGGATGCTGGGTTGGGCAGGAGCTAGAAGGGAGTTGATGTTGGGGGACGATTAGAATGGGATGGGGCTGGGAGAGTGAAATGGAGAGGGGAAATATATTTTGTGTGGGAGGGAAGAAAAATCTACAATTGGCCGGGTATTGGGAGAGTAAGTGGGGATTGAGGATGGAGGGGTAAAATTTGAGTGGATGAAATAGGAATGAGGAAAGAGCAAAAGGAGAATGATTAGTATGTTAAAGCAGATGTAGAGAGAATGGAAAAAAACTAGGAAAGAAGAAAGGAGAAATGGACAGCAGACGATGGAGAGTTAGCAGAAGACACAAAGAAACCAGAAGAAAGTGACTGGAACAATTGCAACTGAAAAAAAAATGCACAAAAGGTAGAAAAATATCTCTTTATTTTGAATTTATTAACTGAAATATGTCAGCTCTTGGAAATGTGCATCTTTAACGTCTGCACTTTATTTAATACAAGAGGAAATCAATGTATAGTTTTATTTCTACAGTGTTGTACATTCTAAGTTTGGCTTTTGGGGTTCCCAGTTTAATTGTCTTCCTGTTTCTAAATTGTGATTCCTTGTTTGGTGATGGTGTATGTTCTGCATGTGTAACTGAGCTGAGGTATTCTGTTTATGTAATTCCTATTTGACATTGCCACTTGTTCTCTTTCCCGAGTAGGTCATGTATTGTTATTCTCTGAAATGTGTTGATTTAATATTTGCAGTGTTGCCTTTTGATAGTTAGGGTATGTTGCTTTGTGAGTCCTGGTAGTGCTGTTAGGACACGTCAGGTTTGCTATGGGTTCTAAATGGGCAGTGTTTCTAGTAGTTCCTAATGTGCCTGGCGGTTGGCACTGGTTTATAGTAATGTAGAAATCTTTTAGTCTTTCTTTATCCATACACTCATTAAGAGGCATGTTTACTAAAAGTTAGTGTATGGTAACATTATGCAAATATTTATGCAAATGATGCCCTTATGCAAATGATGCCCTTATGCAAATGAGGCCTGCGTCTTGTGCGGCCCCTGGGTTACTCTACAAGTCCTCATTTGGCCCTCAAAGCAATTTGAGTTTGAGACCCCTGATATATGCACTTGCCAAGACTGTGAACATTCTCACCCAGGCAGCCATCTGATAGCGTTTTTTGGTTACGGGTTCCGTAGCCTATAGCTAGGGAGTCCCATAAGTGAGGACTGACTTCCTGCTTGTTCCTGGAGAAAGCAAGAAGGGCACCCATGAATTCCAGTTTCTGAGTGAGAGAAAGGTATGACTTTGGAAAGTTTATAACAAAACCGAGATGTTTGAGCACTGTGATGGTGCGTTGAATGGAGAGATGCACAATCTGTGGCGAGTCATCCCTGATGAGCCAGTCTACGTAAGGAAAAGCCGTAGTTACTCACCTGCAACAGGTGTTCTCCAGGGACCGCAGAAATCAGCCCTCACTACCCTCCTGCCTCCCCTGATGAGTTGCTGAATCTTTGTCCTTCCCTGGGCAATCTGCTTGGTAGGACTCGAGCTAAGGGACCTGACTGAGCAAGATGGCACCTTTGGGTGGGAAAAGGACCACACATGCGTGGTAGCAATCCCAAAGGCTTTCTTTGAAAGCTGGGGAATTGTTCCGCATGGGCTCCGTCGGTGCCAACGTCACCCATAAGTGAGGACTGATTCCTGCTCTCCCTGGAGAACACCTTACAGGTGAATAACTACGCTTTTCCTTACTTAGACTGGCTCATCAGGGATGATTCACCACAGATTGTGCATCTGTCCATTCAACGTACCATCACAGTGCTCAAACATCTTGGTTTTGTTATAAACTTTCCAGAGTCATACCTTTATCTCACTCAGAAACTTCAATGCAGTCATCACACCATGGCACGAGGCACGCTTTGTCCCTTTGGTCACATGGCTTCCACGGTCCATATCGTCCCCTTTGCTCATCTCCACATGCACCAAGTGCAGTGGACCCTCTCCTCACAATGGAAATGGGCAATGAGCTGTCTACAAGACAGAGTGGTCATTTACCCCACTTCTGGCAGTCTCCCTTTAGTAGTGGTTCTCTCCTCAAAACCTTCTCGTAAGGTTACCTTTTCAGATGTCTCTACCTCAGTGGACTCTCATTACTGTTGCGGCTGGGGAGCTCATCTGGATGGCCTGGGTACACAGGGCCTCTGGTCTCAACAAGAAGCCTCCCTTCAAATCAACTTCCTGGAGCTGAGGGCGATAACCAGCACCCTTCGGGTGTTTTGCCAGCAGTTATCACATCAATACTGCAGCTCGGATGATCCTCCAAGCCTCTCCCCGTGACCATATCACTCTCATTCTTCAGCATCTTCACTGGTTGCCAATAAACTTTCGGATTCAATTTAAGATCCTCACTCTTGTCCATCGGGCTATTTATCTGCACACACCTCAGTATTTATCCAATCTATTAACCTTTCACACTCCCACCCGCAGTCTTCGTTCAGTTCATATTAATCGCTTGCACCTCCCTTCTCCCTCTCAAGCTCACCTTCACTCTACCCGGCAAGCAGCCTTTTTTTACATTGGTCCTGCTCTCTGGAACTCCCTCCCCACTGATCTCTGTCTAAAACAGTCCATTCCTAATTTCCGCTTCCGTCTCAAAGCACATTTTTTCTCCACTGCTTTTAATCTTTTCCAGTGACTTCTGCTTCTCCTATGATTTGCTCCTATTTGCAATCTATCTTCTCTATCCTGACCTTCTTTTTCTCCTATTCTTTTTTTTTTTTAAGAAAAAAAAAGTATTTTTTAAAGTATTGTTATTTTCCTTTTCTTTTTAATCTTTTTATATATTTTATAGTTTTATTGTAAACTGCCTCGATGTAATGGGCGGCGGTATATCAAGTGATTATAAACAATAAACAATCAAGCAATCCTGCTTCTGACGGACAACCAGGTTGCCATTTTTTATGTCAACAAACAGGGAGGCATGGGCTCCCCCCTCCTCTTCGAGGAAAGGATCCACCTATGGATCTTTGCCCTGGCTCATGGAATGCTTCTCTGAGCCGTTTACCTGCCGGGAGAGCAGAATGTTCTCACGGATAATCTGTTGGGTCCTTTAGCCTCATGAGTGGACTCTTCATCAGAAAGCAGTCGCTCGCATCTTCGAGCTCTGGGGAGTTTCGCAGATCAACCTGTTTGCCATGCCACTCAATGCGCAGGTCCCTCGGTTTTGCTCCAGGGTGTCGTCCCCACAACTTCAAGCCTGGATGCTTTCCTCCTTCATTAGGAAATGGGTCTCTCATACACTAGCCCACCCATTCCACTGACAGCCAAGAAGCTGTTCAAGTTGCAGGCCAACAGAGGCACTATGATCCTGTTAGCCCCGTTCTGCTCTGACAGCCATAGTTTCCCCTACTTCTTCATCCAGCTCCACATCAGTCTGTTATCTGGGATGTGCACCAGACCTGATCTCACAGGATCAGAGGGCATTGTTCCATCCCAATATCTAGGTGTTCCGCCTGACGATTTGACTGGTAAGAAGGTAGTATTTTCACACCTCAATTTACCGGATGCAATAGAGGACATCCTTCTGGCGTACTGGAAAGACTCCACGTGACCAATGTATGCCTTTAAATGGCACTGGTTCACAGTGTGATGTGCTGAACACACCATCAACCCTTTCATTTGTCCAGTGGAGAGTCTTCTACTTTATCTTCTCCATCTCTCTTCTACGGGTCTCAAAATTAGTACTAATCTCGGGTTCTCATTGGGGGATTGATGGAAAACCTGTTTCACACAACCATTGGTAACCCGCTTCATGCGTGGTCTCCTGTTGACTAAGCCACCAATTTGGCCCCCACCTGTCACCTGGGAATTGCTCAAACTTCTATTTGAGCCTCTAGGCACTACCTCCCTCAAGTTTCTTACTTGGAAGGTTTCCTTCCTAGTTGCACTCGCCTCAGCTTGCCGAGTCAGTGAACTACAAGCTTTGGTTGCACATGCCCCCCTATACACGTTTTATCATGACAGGGTGGCCCATCCGCATTTCCTTCCAAAGGTTGTATCTCCCTTCCATCTCAACCAGTAGGTAATTCTTTCAATCTTTTTTTCCAACCCACTTGCATCTTGGGCTGAGGCTGCGCTTCATACTCTAGATTGCAAATGGGCTTTAGCATATTACCTTGACAGAACTAAGGTACACCATAAATCCGCGCAATTATTCATTTGTTTTGACCCTAGTCACCTTGGTCTCCCTGTGACTAAATGCATTCTTTCTCTTTGGATAGTAGACTGCATATCCTTTGCATACGCTCAGGCGGGTCTGACATTAGAGGGTTATGTAACCGTTCACAATATTCGGGCCACATCTGTACCCCACTTATGCATTGGGGTCTATTCTGTAACATGAATAGCAGGGATGGATGTCTCATCCCCGCTATTCGTCCGCCTTTCCCATCCCTGCCAAGCCTCCCCATACAAAGAAGGAGTTTGTACGGGAAGGTTAGACAGGGGCAGGAAAAGGGTAGTGCAGAGGCAGAGTTAAGGTGGACAGTGGGCGGTCTGCAGTCCTAGACATAAAGGGCCAATTCTGATGTTGGCCCTGTATGTCTGGGGCTGGCAGACTAGATGGGGAACTTATTCCATCTCTGGGGTGGAATACGTTCCCCTAGATGTCGGGAGATGGCAGGCCAGGTTGGCGACAAAGGTAGGAGAAAGTGCAGGAGATTCCCTGAAGCCCGACCCTGGCCTTGGGAGGCCAGATCGGTGGTCGGGCTGCGGGAAAAGAACAAAGTTGGTGGCTGCCAGGGATCGTCATGGTGCCACGGATCCATTCAGGAGCCTTGACTGAGTAAGCGGGGCAGAGGCCTGTACATGCAGGCTGTTGGAATTGGGTCCCAGCCTGCGCGTACAGGCCTAGATGGGATTCTTATCCCGCGGGGGCTAGATGTACCCTGCGGCATCAGAATCCCATCTACCGCTGTGTGTCCGGTTTACATATCTTAGAATAGACCTTATTGTCTTCATAATGGAGATCTGCCATGCTGCCACATGGTCCTCCATTCATACCTTTGCAGCCCATTACTGTCTGGACAAGGACTCTTATAAGGACAGTGACTTTGGTTAAGCTGTACTACGGTACCTCTTTAAGACTTAACTGCACCTCCTTCCCTCCATCCAGGCTACAGTCACTACCGTCTCGATGGTGGTGTGCTAGGGATGCCGAGTTTCCTAGATCCCTTGGACTCTCCAGATTGTTCTTCAACAGTTTTTTCCCGTTTATAACAGGACATGCTCTTCACTGTTTCTGGTAGCCTGGAGCTAGGGAGTCCTATATGTGAAAACTGCATTCCTGCCTGTTCCTGGAGAGAGCGTAGTTACTCACCTGTAACAGAAAATCTCTGGGAACAGCAGGAATCAGTCTTCACAACCCGCCCTCCTCCCCAAGGAGTTGTAGATTTTTCCTTTTTTCTTAGCTGTATACCTCATTGAAGAGATTCACTGGGAAGGTGGGAAGGCATGCACAGAGGAATGCTCCCAAACGCTCCCTATTGGATGCTGGGGAGTGTTCCCATGCAGGCTCCATCAGGGGATGTCGCCCATAAATGAAGACTGATTCCTGCTGTTCCTGGAGATCACCTGTTATAGGTGAATAACTATGCTATATAGCTGGACTGGAATTCCTAGGCTACTTAATCTATGTATTATTAACTCTTTCCGAGAGCTCTCATGTAGTTCTATCACTATTCTAATGAACATCTATACAGTGCCTCAAGTTGTACGCAGCACTGTACATATAGGCCCTCTTACAATCTCTTATTCTCTTCCTCTCCATCTTAGACTGTTTATCCTTTCACTCTACCTCCGTGGTTCCCAGACTGTATATTGGGACCTCAAGTGGGGTCCTACCATCAGTGGATGGAGTCACAGAAACAGCTGTGCTCCCCCTTCCTCTCTACCATCAGTGTAATCTATGCCCTGTAATGGCAGTCAGCATGGGGCCAGTCCATAATCATTCAGGCCCTTCTTCCTTCTGCTGTATGAGCTTCCTGTCAGACTCAAAACCCATGCAGATTACTGAGGTCTACATAGCTACACAGGGCCCTCTGGAGACTGTTGCTACCTTCATGGTTTGAATTAAGTGGGGGGGAAAGGAGGTGAATGAGGGAACAGAGGAGACTGGAGGTCTGCTATTTTTGTTTTCATCCTCATATGAGTTTTCGTGAATTTTTAAGTATTAAAATGGGATTGTATTGGATAAAAGTTGGAACACACTGCTGTACCCTGGTTCTGGCTCCCAGTCTGTTTCCTTCTTCCCTTCCTCAGTCAAATGAGTCCATCCCCTCCTCTCTCCAAAAGGCACAGATTATCTTCCCCATTATTTTCCTATTGCATGTTTTTTCTTCCTTCTTTTCTCGTCTTACCCCCATAGCATGTTTTTTCACTTGGTCATGAAACTGTGTTTGCTGGTTCTGATCTACACAACAAGGGTAGTGCCCACAGTGTTCTGAGGGTATTGCAAGAACTGCTCTTGGGATGTACAGCAGCTGAATTCTCCTATGCCTGCCTCAGGAATGTCTCTCTTTCTATAAAATTCTGCTCATTGGAATCAAATATATCTCATAAATACAAAAATAATATTGAATCTTATCTCACTGCACTCTATGCATATATTTTTATCATTTTTTAAACTTATTTAAACAAAAATCATTTACATATTGTGGCCTACCACTCCGTGCGCCTACGCCCCCTAGGGCCGGCAAGGCAGATTGTTTCTGCTTTTGGACGCTTACTGTTGTATTTGTGCAGGCGCCCGCCTAATAGGACACGAAGATCACCTCTTTTAATGTAGTTGTGGTTTGCTTTTATGTAGCAGTCCGAATGGAAGAGGCACAGGGCAATTTGTACCATAAATTGCTTTTTATTTGTTTTTCTTCAAGTAAATCATTTGTGGCAAAAAGCTCAAGAAAAAGGCAAAATCACATTAACCAAAATAGGATTCTTCTCCAAAGAATGTCCAAGGTGAATTCTACAAATAAACTTCTTCACTCTTGGTAGTAGTACTTCTATTATTTACAGATACAGCAAAGATAGCATTTGTACATCATTCACAAACTTAGAAATAGTGGAGCTTTACTTTCTCTGCTGGCATAAGTTCAAGACATCAATCAGAGTGCCACCTCTCAGTTTAAAACCGTTAGCTTATTTAGCTGAGGTTACAGCAGCAATAGAACCAGCTACTTTTACACATGAGGGTTTGGATATCTTCCTGTCTGTTTTTCGAGCATACAGTGATTCTAGCACTTCTGTTGCCTTCTTACTTCTTTCACACAGCATTTAGTAAAAGCATTATATATTAGTCACACACAGACTGCAATCCATTGATTCGGCTGAGGACACTGAATTATTAGAGAAACAGTCCACATCCATTTCTGCTGGGGAATTATATGGCTCTGTGCTTGGGGTAACCTTTGGCTCAACCTGTTGTACGTTCTTCAACAGCTTTAAAAGTTTTCCCCACTTTAGCTTCTGGTTCCCCTTTATAACCGGGTTGGAACCTCTGGCCTTTCTCCCTCTTAATAAATCCTCTTCAGGAAATGCATAAGCTTTTGGGCTGGCAGTGACTCTCCTTCTAACAGACTTTTTACATTGTCTGTATAGAGGCTCAGGGCTAGAGCTGCTATATTCTGACTCAGAAGTAAAGTCCTGAATTCTCTCCCAGCTCCTTCTATGCCCACACCCTTTACACTTGCCTTGTAAGTGTTGACCAGTCCTCCTGGACCCACCAGAAGACACAGCCTTGAAGTGCTGCTTCCTCTCCCGGTCTCTTGGCCTTCTCACTTGGCTCCTAGCCTGCAGCCTGTCCTGCCTTTGAGCAGTCCTTCTCTGCAGTCTCTCTGGTGTATGAGCAGATCCTGTTTGATCAGTGTCTGAGTCCTCTGTTAGCTCAGCTGATCTTCTAGAGAGACTCCGTCCTCGGGAGTCTGCCAGTTTCTCCTTAGTATTGCACTTGCCTCTGCACTGTCCTGTGCATGGTCCTCGTGTGTGCTGAACTCTAGAATCAACTCCCAGCTGATCCTCCAGTTTCTCCTCACTTCCTGTGTGACGCAGTTTATATGTTCTGTGAATTGTTTGCTTCCCTGGCCCTACCCTCTCTCTGCTTGCAGCTGCCCTAGAGGCTGGGTGTGGCTTCAAGGTAACCCTGCTTCTGTGTGCCTTAGTTTCCCTCTCTATGTGGGAATTGTGTTTCAGTGAGCCCATCCCCCGCTTATGGGAACAAATTTCAGTGTTTTTTCTAGTTTTAAAGGGCTCTGCAGCATGCACATCATCACAATATATATGTGGGACCAGAACTTAACACTGAAGGAACCTTCTTGCTAAATAGCATACTTTATTAGGTCCACTTTACTAATATGATGCAAAGTAAATCATTTCAAAGTCTGATTACATGCCTAGTAGTGCTTCATAAATGTTTATTAATAATAATAGTAATAATAATATACCAAATCAAAACTGCAATAGCGTACACTTATCTTAATCCATGTCTTATTCCGATGCAATACCATGTTTTAAATCCTGCTTCGTTCATGCAACAAAAACAGTACCAGCCTGTAAACATCCAGATTATATTGTATCATGCCAGAATAAATGCCATAAAATTCTTCTGAAGATATGGAAGCCACTGTATGAATTTTAAACAGGTTGCTTTCCTCAGGACCTTTTATTGTTGGGCATGTGGACTTCAACTAGCCACATTTTAAAATGTTTAAAGCTCCAGTGGGAACTGATAAGGAGTTCATCAAACTGAAGTCATGTTTTATTACAAATATAGAGATACATAAGGCAAATCACAATTTTTTGTCTTAGTAGAAATTCATAGGAGGGTGTGGCTCTGTAAAATGAAATCCATTCTCAGCTACAGAAATAACCAAGAGCACCTCAAAAATTCAGCATGAGTAAAGGGCACAAGAATTTATATAGTTACACCAGTGTTATGAAGTTCAAATACAAAACAAAAATATTTGTGTCACTTTTTTGCATTTGATTTTTTGTAATATATGTGTAAGGGGAAAATCAGTTTCTTGTTGTACAGAGGGACCATGAGGCCCATCTGTGAATACCTAGATAGAAAGGAATGTGTTGTGCTAAGACAAGATTCAGTGATCTTCACAGAGACAGGTACCAGTTTGTACGGTTGCTAATTAGCAATATCAGGAGCAGGGCTATGCTGCTGGGATGGGTTTATGACGTATATATGTTTTGCTACTGTATAAAAGTTAGACTGCACTTCTAATGTATGGAATAAACTTACATGCTACTTATGTGCGAGTGTGTGTGTGTGTTTGTTCTCCTGGGATCCCAGACAGAGAAGGTAAGGTAATTCCTCGACCCAGAGGATTAACGGACGTCCCAGGGTAAGTGATATAGTGCTGGGAAGGGAAAAGGACCCCACCCTTACAATATGCACATTTTTGTAGCTCATTATTCTACATCTGCTACCCACTTAAATTGCTAGTACTTTGTGGAAGAAACTTATATCCCGCATGTACTTTGTTGTAAAGGGACTTGGTTTACGGTGCCATATAAATTCTGGAAAAAAAAACCTTGTGGGAAAGTAACAGGTTGTATGATGTGTGAATATGATGCACTGCTGCTAGTTTTTCATTAGGGTGCAATGTCAGTGTAATTCAGACATGTTGAAAAATAGAGCAGGTTCAGTTCCATATTGAAACACAGAAAGTGTCAGCAAATGAGAATGCAGGGCTCATTTCGTTTTCCCATTTCTGATGTAATACCACAGAGCCTACCCATTGTCACTTTTAATATTACACCCTCATATCTAAGGATCTTCAGTGCTTATCCCATGTTTTCTTGCATTCGGTTACGGGTTTGGCCTCTACTGGGAGACTTTTCCATGTATCTACAGCACAAGCACAAGAAAACAGAAGTTCTGTTTGTCACAAAGAACCAAGAATTCATCCCTCCAGCCTGCCTAAAAGTCAAGGAAGCGGAGCTACAAACCAAGTCCACAATCCAATACCTTGGGGTCACCTTAGACCAACGCTTAGACATGAAAGCGCACATTAGCAACATGGTAAAAGCAGTCTATCATAATATCTGGACTCTCAGACACTTACGCGCCTTGCTAGAACCCGACGACTTCTGGACAATCTATCAAGCGCTGATCATCCCACATTTCGATTATGCCAATGCGATCCTACAAGGGCTTCCACGAGCCACGCTGTGTCCACTCCAGCTAGTAATGAATGCCGCAGCCAGAGTGCTACATGGCACCTCCAGGCGTGACCATGTGACGCCCATCTTGAAACAGCTCCATTGGCTCCCTATCCACAGCAGACTCGCCTTCAAGACCCTACTGCTGACCTGCAAGACCATCAACAGGCTCTCCTCCGCCTCACTCACAGAGCTCACCCACATGACTCCCCCCAACAGGGCCAGAAGATCTGCAGCAATAAACACACTGTTAATCCCTAAAACAGTAACTCAATGCACCCAGGCAACAGTAAACAGGTGTCACAAGGTAGACCTAGGGCAGCCCGAGAAAATGGAGATCAGCACGAATGATCAGAGGGAAAATGACAGGGTAAACAAAGTAATGTCAGAAGGTTGCTATAGACAACCCAGGCACACGTGCACAAGGCCAATGAAGACACACCCAGGTAGCAAAGAAAGGGAATTTGCTTTGCCTAATAGGGATCAGCTGGGTGGAGGTGGAGCCAGGAGACACGAGGATAAAATATGCTCCCAAACAGTTAGAAGGAGAGAGGAGTTCAGGCAACAAGGGTCACAACCAGAGAGACCATGGCGAACACAGCTGAAGCCGTGGAGAGCATGGAGTTGGTATGAAAGAGAGAAAGAGAGTGAGAATGTGTTATCGGAGCAACAAGGGAGACAGCATAAAGGTCTGAGGGAAGCCAGAGACCTGAATGAAACGTTTGGAAGTCAGCAGCCTGATAGCGTGTATGTGCCTGGAAGACAAGAGAAACGTGGGAAGACTGCCACAGCAGGTACCAGTGCAAGAAATAAAAGTAGAGGCTATTTGTTATCTGAGAGTGTAAAACCCGGGAGTCATAGAAATAGCCACACAAAGACAAGCTATATAGAGGCTGAGAATAACTTTTCCCCTGATTACAGAAACCCTAGGAGAAGAGAGATTTCCTTACCAGAAAAAGCTGAAGATTTCCCTAGTGTTTGTGAGCTCCCAGCTTCTAGTAAAGGTCCGTCTAAAGCTTTGCAATCTAGGTCAGCTGAGCTAGACCTGAGCAGGCACCGAGCCTACCGTAATTACTCTACTAACAAACCAAACAAGGATTTGAGTTATCTACTGGGTTACCAGCAGGGGCAGAGCCCTGACAAGCTCAACTCAAAGCCATACGGTTTTACCCAGAGAGGCATTAGCTCAGAGGGAGAAAGAAACTTCCTGTGTGACAAAGCAAGCCAGTCGTACCCTTATCCAACAGCTGATATTAAGAGCATAAATACAGGTGAACAAGAATTGATGGAATGTGAGAGTTCAGAGGTGTCTGTGGTTCCTGAACCGATGGATTGTTCTTTAACTGTGAGTGACCAGGAGTTTTCTCTGAGATAAATTACTTGATTATAACCAAGGTACCAGTGCTGTAACTTATGTGCTAATTGCTCTCACTCTCTTACAAACAGCAGACGTAAGCTGTGCTATCTGCAAACAAAAGGAAAAGCCTACATAGGATAGTAAGGCTGTTTATTCATTTCTTTTGTTTGATGTTTGAAGCTGAAGTAAGCTATTTTTGTTAACCATTTGTCTTTTGTTATATGCCAAAGTTGGCTCTTATTTTGTGTTCAACAAATATAGTAGTGGTCAAAAAACTCACACAGAGCGCACACTGTCAAACCAAAAAGAGACTCTGTATATGACACATGAAAGTAAAAATGTATCAAACCCAAAACTTAATGCATTCAGTAGAGGGTACAAAAAAACTGTTTCAAGCATATATTGAAAGCAACAATAAGGTCTCAGACTTTAACGGGCAAACTATATACTCCAGGCAGCATTCGCCGTTAGAGCACAGCAGAGCCCTTCTTGCATCAACGACCTTAGATATTATGTTGCTGTAAAAATAGCTATCACTACCTCCTTTAGCATTTTGCTGCCTGGAGTATATAGTTTGCCCGTTAAAGTCTGAGACCTTATTGTTGCTTTCAATATATGCTTGAAACAGTTTTTTTGTACCCTCTACTGAATGCATTAAGTTTTGGGTTTGATACATTTTTACTTTCATGTGTCTTATTTTGTGTTGCCAAAAAGGAAAAGAAACCTCAAGGGACGGGGAATAAAACCCTAAACGTAGAATTAAACTTGTTCTGTGATTTGTCCGAAGGAAGGCACAACTACCACCCTCAGGGAGCCCAGCAATACCGGTTCCTACCGATAGGGCTATGAGGGCATGACATAAATGGCGTAGTTGGCAGGATAATTTTTCCGGTGGCATAACACTGATTTGCCTGAAAAAGGAAAAAGGGACATTGCTGAAAAGCAAGAAAAGTTTGGATCCAAGGCACAGTCTGAAGAAGATTCGGCTGGCAGAGCGGCCAGTGGCTGGAAAAAGACCTTTTCTCACATGCTGAAGTCTGCCAGGAGACTAAGGTATTAGTAGCCTGGGTGGACAGGTAACCTGTGAGGAAAGAGGGTGCTATAACAGGGATAGAAAAAACCTTCTTTTTGTACCGCACTTGGTGGGTCTTTCTCTTCTTATCTGTTTCAGGTGCAGAGAGAGGAAAAGGAAGATGGATCCCCAGGATATGTTAGCCTGGATGAATGAGCAGCAAGAGAAGCAAGCAAGAATGCTACAACACCTACAAGAGCAATACATGTCGGCTATGCAAGAACAGCAACGACCGTTACTGGAGGCAATGACTGCGCTACTGAAAAAGTCTCAAGGAGAAGGAGCAGCCGTACCGCAAGTAGAGATGAACACGGGTCTTGCTTTAAGACATTTAAGGCAGGAGGACAATCCCGATGACTTTATAGAGGCGTTTGAACGCATAGCTGGTAATTTGAAATGGCCTACCGAGCAATGGGTGATGCGATTTGCCATGACTTTGAGTGGCGAGGCTTTATCTGCCTTTAAGGCCATGCCAGCTAGCCTAGCAAATAATTATAGTGAGATTAAGAAGGCAGTGAAAGATCGCCTTGGGCTTACCCCAAGACATTACAAAAGGTTATTTAGAGAGGCACTGATGTTGGAGAATGAGACTCCCAAGGCCTTATGCCAAAGGCTTAAAAGCCTAGCATATAAATGGTTAGACCCTGAAGGCAGAACACTTGAGTCTATTTTAGACGAAATTGTTCTAGAACAGTTTTTGTTAGCAATACCATCTGACATGAAAACATTCCTAACATTGCAAAATTGTTCTAATACAGAGGAAGCAGCTAAAATGGCTGAAGTATTTAAAGAAGTCAAACATGCGAGTACCTCTAACGTAGGCCTCTTAAAAGGCAAAGGTGTGACTGGAATAGATGAATGCAAAAAGTATGCGAGAGTTAAAATGTATGAGTATGACCCTGGTAAGAATGAGATAGGTAGGAACACAAGGAGGTGCTATAAATGTGGCAGACCCGGTCATATTATGAAGGAATGCAGGGTTAAGACTGCCCTCATAACAGGGTCAGAGGAAATAGTACCAGATGGGTTTGTACAAGTAATACAGGTAGAGGGGATACAAGCCTTAGCTCTACTGGATTCGGGGGCCGATCAGAGTATGGTCTCTCAGGACTTATGGGAAACCATAGAAAAGTGTCGGTCATCCCCCTCGAATCCAGTAGAGGGCCAAGTTCACATAAGATGCGTGCATGGGGAGGCTTCTCACTACCCATTACACGAAGTAGCCATACAAGGTTTAGGATCCCTCCGTAAAATATTAATAGCAGTGGTTCCAAAACTTCCGTATGCAGTTGTTTTGGGACGTGACTGGATCCCTTTCTGTCAAGAGATGGAGAAAGGACTCCAAGAGATATTGGTCCCGCCTCCCACACAACCCCCAGTGCTAGCAGAGGAAGTAAAGATAGAAGCCATAGCGGCTGCTATCCCCAGTCCCTTATTCGGGAAACCACCAAAAAGCGGATCTCCGCCTCAGGAACTACCATTAACAGGGAAACAAAAATTTACCCTGCAGTTTTGCAAGGATACGCCCCAAGCGAAAGGTCCGAAAAGGGCTTCTGTAATGGCTGCGGGGTATGACCTCTTTAGTGTGGAGAATGTTATTGTAGAAAAAGGAGGAAAAGCGCTGATAGATACGGGCATCCGAATTAAAGTCCCGGAGGGATGCTATGGGCGAATAGCGCCGAGGTCAGGGCTAGCAGCGAAATATTCCATAGATATTGGCGCAGGGGTTATTGACCCCGATTATCGAGGTCCCGTGAAAGTCTTATTGTTCAATTTTGGGGATAAAAACTTCAAAGTACAAACGGGAGACAGGATTGCACAGTTAATCTGTGAACGGGTAGGGTTCCCGGCGGTGGAGGAAGTATCGTCACTACCATCCACTGAGAGGGGAGAGAGCGGATTTGGTTCCACAGGGACGAGAGAGGTGAAAAGTTTAACAGCCCTTGGGGAGGAAAGGACCGAGGAGGATCTAGGGCCCCAGGTGGGGGATTGGGAAAAACAAACTTCCCCTAAGGTAGGCTCTGAGTTGAACCCTCAGCAACAAGAAGAACTAATGCACTTATTAAGGAAATTTTCGGATGTCCTACTGTACCCGGGGAAACTCATCTCGTGGCACATGAGATAATTACAACACCCGGACGAGTCATACGACAATGCCCATATAGAATGCCCGAGACGAGAAAACAAGAAGTTGTCACCCAAGTTAAAGAAATGCTGGCCATGGGTATCATAGAGGAGTCTCGGAGCCCATGGTCCAGCCCCATAGTATTGGTCCCAAAACCAAATGGAACCCTAAGATTCTGCATAGATTTTCGCCAGATTAATGACATAACGCAGTTCGATGCCTATCCTATGCCGCGCATAGACGACCTGCTAGACCGTTTAGGACAGGCGAAGTATCTAACCACGTTAGATCTCAGTAAAGGTTACTGGCAGGTTCCTCTAACCAAGAATTCAAAACCCAAAACGGCTTTCTCCACGCCAATTGGGCTATACCAATTTAGGCGGATGCCGTTTGGACTACACGGGGCCGCGGCTACATGCCAACGTCTCGTGGACCAGGTTCTGAGACCCCACCATGAATACGCTCTCGCGTACATGGATGACATAGTGATATACAGCACAACCTGGTCACAACACCTCACGAGGGTGGAAGCAGTCCTTAGAGCGTTGAGAAGGGCAGGCCTTACGCTAAACCCGGAGAAGTGTTTGTTTGCTACAAGGGAAGCAAAATATCTGGGTCACATAATAGGAAGAGGCCTGGTAAAACCACTAGCTAGCAAAGTGGAAAGTGTTCGGGAATTCCCCAGGCCCATAACAAAAAAACAAGTGCGAAGTTTCTTAGGTTTACTGGGATACTATCGTCGTTTTGTACCCCGTTTTGCAGAGGAAAGCCTTCTCCTCACGGAAATGCTGAGGAAGAACGCGCCAAACGAGGTCCATTGGACCCCTGAAGCAGAAATAGCTTTTGAAATTCTTAAAGAGAAGTTGTGCAGTGCCCCCGTATTACGGGGTATAGATTTCAACCTACATCATCATTCAACTCCTTCCTCATACAAACGGATGCATCGGACACGGGGTTGGGGGCGGTGATGTCCCAAGTATTCGAGGGGAGTGAACATCCAGTAGCTTACCTAAGTAGAAAACTCTCGCCGGCAGAAAAAAATTATGCCACGATAGAGCGAGAGTGTTTGGCTATAAAATGGGCCGTTGAGGCTCTACGCTTTTACGTTACGGGAAGAAAGTTTTTATTAGTAACCGATCATGCTCCATTAAAATGGCTTCATTTGATGAGAAATAACAATGCCCGATTGACCCGCTGGCATTTAGCACTCCAAGCTTTTAATTTTGTGGTTCAGCATCGAGCGGGGAAAATGCATGGGAATGCGGATGCGCTCTCCCGGATTACATGCTGTCCGCCAGAAATTGCGGCAGCAAGTAATATTTTAAGGGGGGGAATGTGTCACAAGGTAGACCTAGGGCAGCCCGAGAAAATGGAGATCAGCACGAATGATCAGAGGGAAAATGACAGGGTAAACAAAGTAATGTCAGAAGGTTGCTATAGACAACCCAGGCACACGTGCACAAGGCCAATGAAGACACACCCAGGTAGCAAAGAAAGGGAATTTGCTTTGCCTAATAGGGATCAGCTGGGTGGAGGTGGAGCCAGGAGACACGAGGATAAAATATGCTCCCAAACAGTTAGAAGGAGAGAGGAGTTGAGGCAACAAGGGTCACAACCAGAGAGACCGTGGCGAACACAGCTGAAGCCGTGGAGAGCATGGAGTTGGTATGAAAGAGAGAAAGAGAGTGAGAATGTGTTATCGGAGCAACAAGGGAGCCAGCATAAAGGTCTGAGGGAAGCCAGAGACCTGAATGAAACGTTTGGAAGTCAGCAGCCTGATAGCGTGTATGTGCCTGGAAGACAAGAGAAACGTGGGAAGACTGCCACAGCAGGTACCAGTGCAAGAAATAAAAGTAGAGGCTATTTGCTATCTGAGAGTGTAAAACCCGGGAGTCATAGAAATAGCCACACAAAGACAAGCTATATAGAGGCTGAGAATAACTTTTCCCCTGATTACAGAAACCCTAGGAGAAGAGAGATTTCCTTACCAGAAAAAGCTGAAGATTTCCCTAGTGTTTGTGAGCTCTCAGCTTCTAGTAAAGGTCCGTCTAAAGCTTTGCAATCTAGGTCAGCTGAGCTAGACCTGAGCAGGCACAGAGCCTACCGTAATTACTCTACTAACAAACCAAACAAGGATTTGAGTTATCTACTGGGTTACCAGCAGGGGCAGAGCCCTGACAAGCTCAACTCAAAGCCATACGGTTTTACCCAGAGAGGCATTAGCTCAGAGGGAGAAAGAGACTTCCTGTGTGACGAAGCAAGCCAGTCGTACCCTTATCCAACAGCTGATATTAAGAGCATAAATACAGGTGAACAAGAATTGATGGAATGTGAGAGTTCAGAGGTGTCTGTGGTTCCTGAACCGATGGATTGTTCTTTAACTGTGAGTGACCAGGAGTTTTCTCTGAGATAAATTACTTGATTATAACCAAGGTACCAGTGCTGTAACTTATGTGCTAATTGCTCTCACTCTCTTACAAACAGCAGACGTAAGCTGTGCTATCTGCAAACAAAAGGAAAAGCCTACATAGGATAGTAAGGCTGTTTATTCATTTCTTTTGTTTGATGTTTGAAGCTGAAGAAAGCTATTTTTGTTAACCATTTGTCTTTTGTTATATGCCAAAGTTGGCTCTTATTTTGTGTTGCCAAAAAGGAAAAGAAACCTCAAGGGACGGGGAATAAAACCCTAAACATAGAATTAATCTTGTTCTGTGATTTGTCCGAAGGAAGGCACAACTACCACCCTCAGGAAGCCCAGCAATACCGGTTCCTACCGATAGGGCTATGAGGGCATGACACAGGGCATTTAGATTCTGCACACCCAGATGCTGGAATGCCCTACCACCTGACATCCGGGCAATCCCTGACCTAATACAATTCAGGAAGGCTTTAAAACACCACCTCTTCCTCAAACACTACCTAGACATAGGTGTACCAACAACCATCACACATACACCAACACACCATCATTAATCTACGATAGGACCTGATATGAAGCCTATATGTAAATAGTTACCCCAGTTTATCCAAGTTTTAAGCACCTATTTATTGTAAATACGGAACAGTCCCCTGCACCGTATAAGTTTCTGTTTCATGTAAACCGCACTGATGTCGAATAGCGCGGTATAAAAAAGTCTGTAAATAAATAAATAAAAAATCTACCCCTCTCTCTCTGTGATGAAGTGTTTCCTTATGTTGTTCTGAGTCTGTCCCCATCCATGCATGCTTGAGTTTGTGACCCATTTATGTTACTATAACTTTAGTCAGTAGACTATACTAAGGGGTATGTTTACTAAACTGCGGTAACGTTACATAACGTGCTTTAAGTAACGTTAATGTGCGTTATGAGACGTTAACGATCGTTAATGTCTCATAACGCGCGTTCTCCAGGACCAAGCAGGAAGTCAGTCCTCACTTATGAGTGACGTCGGCGCCGACGGAGCCCTCGCGGAGCAATTTTCCCCAGCTTTCGCAGAAAGCCTTTGGGAATTGCAGCGCGCATGCGCGGTCCCCTTCCCGCCCAGGGATGCCATCTTGCTCAGTCTCCTTTTTTCCGCGGAGCCCTACAGACGTAGTTTGTTGTCGCCGCTGAAAAAGTTGATTTCTTTAGTTTATTCTGTTATTTTCTCAGTTCGTGTGTCCTCTTCCCGCCGGGCCTCGCCTAAGGGGCCCGTTCACAGTTTTTATTTTCTTTTTTCTCTCCAACTGGCGTTCCCGCCTGTTTCTCCTTCTTCCCTGGCAGCGCGGTCTTTCGACCTTGCAGGGGCCCTTTTTCCCCCGATGGCTGCCAGCGGGTTTAAAAAGTGTGATCGTTGTGTCAAACTCATGTCTCTTACTGACACGCATGACTGCTGCCTCCGCTGCCTCGGGCCCGAACATGACCCTATGAGTTGCGGTCCGTGCAGCAAGATGTCCTCGAAGGCGCTAAGGAGTCAGCAGTCGCAAAGGGATAGAATCTTCTCTGACTCCGCGTCCGGTCGGGCCCGGACCTCGTCAGAGGCCTCGACGTCTTGTGGCTCCGGGTCCGAGCATCGTCGGAGTTCTTCTGATCGGGGGTCCCCCGGCCGGGAACACCGTCAGGAGAAGAGGCCCGTGGGGGTGGCATCGGAGGACGCTCCTGGTCCCTCGAGGGCCAGGTCGCTCAGCCCCGTCGGACGCCCCGGGTCCTTGGAGAGGGAGAGGCCTGCGAAGCTTCCTCGTCTTGAGATGGAGTCGTCTGGACACGTGAGTGCTATAGTCCTCCTGGACTCTCCCCCGAGAGAACCGACGTCGGGCCCGAGTCGGCGGCTGCTGGGTCTTCTGAGCTTGGTCTCAGACTGACGACCTTGGAACGCAGTATCGCTGCCTTCATGGACCAGCAGCGGGCATTGATCACCGGCCTCGCCAGTGCATCTGCCCCGACCACCGGGACGTCGACGCCCAAGTCGACCCCGGAGGCCGAGTCGATCCTCGAGTCCATACGAGCTCGAGTTGATCCTCGACCTAGGTCTCCCTCGGCTTCCCGTTCGGGACCGAGGTCCTCGACGCCGGCCTCGGCGTCGGGGCGGAGGTCTCCGGCCCCCGCCTGCACGGAGCTCGATTCCTCCTCGGAGGAATCGGGCTGGGACACGGAGGAGGACGAGTCACCCGGTTCTTTTCAGACTCGGTGCGTCCCCTCCGACTCGCCCGAGTCGGAGCCTCGGAGGCGGTCCCCCGCGGAGGATACCCGGTTCTCAGATTTCATGAGGGATATGGCCAAGGCTTTGGCCTTCCCCACGGATCCGGAGGAGGGACCTCGAGCCGAAGAGCTCGAGGCCCTCCAATATGACTCTCCCCCGAAGGAGGCCTTAACTGTACCGGTTCCCCCGATGCTGGAGCGACTTCTCTTCCGCATGTGAGAGAGCCCGGCCTCGACGCCGGTGTTGAGCAAGCGGGTCGATTCCATGTATCGAGTCCGCAAGAGCCCCGGGTTCCAGAAGGCGCAACTACCACACCATTCCATGGTGGTGGAATCGGCCATGCATCGGCTTAAGAGTCAAAAGATGCACTCCTCGGTTCCTCCGGGTAAGGAGGCCTGGAACCTGGATGCCCTCGGTAGAAAGTGCTTCCAGGGCTCTATGCTTGCTTGTCGAGTCCAGACATATCAGCTGTATATGGGCATGTATCTTCGAGACCTGGCGAAAGAAATTGCGGAGTTCTCGGCCGGTCTCTCCGAGGAACCTTTGCAGCGGTTCCAGGCCTTATCCACAGGGATTCGAGAGTGTTCAAAGTTCATTTCTTGAGCGGCCTACGATGGCTTCGAAGCATCGGCTCGGGTGGCCGGAGCCGGCATCGGGGCTCGCCGCCAGGCGTGGCTTCAGTCATCCGACCTCGAGCCATGGGTGCAGGACAAGTTGGTCGATGTTCCTTGCAGAGGTGAAAACCTCTTCGGCAAACCCATGGCCGAAAAGGCGGCGGAGCTCGAGTCGGAGACCCTCACCAGGACTCGCCTTTCCAGAAAGACCTCTGCCCCTTCACAGAAGAAGAAGGGCTCGGGGAAAAAGCCTTTTTACCCGAGGAAGGTGTTTGCTTATAAGCAACACCACCCACAATATCAGGCCTCAGCAACCCCCCGTCAGGGGCAGCAGCCTAAGGGGCAGGGTAACGGATCCCGGAGGCAGAAAGCCCCCAAGCCCGCTACGCAGGCCCCGGCCCAGCAGGGTGGGGGTTTTTGACTATGCCCGCATAGCCTCTCCCCCTCAGGGGCCTTCGCCCAGCACGGGGGGCCGGCTGACCCACTTTGCCCACAGGTGGTCAGCCATAACATCTGATTCCTGGGTGCTGCAGGTGGTTCAAAGGGGCTACCTCTTACATTTTCACCAGGTGCCTCCCCCCTACTTTCCAGGGGAGCCTCCCAGACCCCCTCTGCACAGGGACTTACTCCTTCAGGAGCTGCAAGGTCTGCTTCAAGAACGGGCTGTGGAGCCAGTGCCCCAACACCTGTGGGGTCACGGGTTTTACTCGAGATACTTCCTGATTCCAAAGAGAACAGGAGGCCTCAGACCCATTCTGGACCTACGCAACCTCAACAAGTTCCTGCAGCAGGAAAAGTTCAAGATGCTTACCCTTGGAACCCTACTGCCCTACCTCCAGCAGGGAGATTGGCTATGCTCCTTGGATCTAAAGGATGCTTATACACACATCCTTATTCATCCGGACCACCGGCAATATCTAAGATTTGTGGTGGCAGCCTTCCTGAGGCTTCAAGGCCTCTTCGTCTTTCCATACCTGGACGACTGGCTCATCCGGGCATTGTCTGCTCCAGAGGTTACTCGGGCCACTCAACGCACAGTGGCTCTGCTTCAGCACTTGGGCTTCGTCATAAACTTCGAAAAGTCTGCTTTGCTCCCCTCTCAGGACCTCGAGTTCATAGGGGCACGGCTGGACACTCTGCAGGCTCGTGCCTTCTTGCCTCTGCAACGGGCCAACAGGCTCATAGCTCTAGCTGGCAGGTTCAACAGCATGTCGCCGGTCTCTGCCAGACAGTTCCTGCAGCTGCTCGGGCACATGGCCTCCACGGTCCATGTCACCCCGAATGCCCGTCTACATATGAGACCTGCTCAGTGGAGCCTTCGCACTCAATGGCATCAGGCCACAGGGAGGCTGTCGGACCTGATACAGATTTCCGACCGTCTGGTCTCCTCCCTGTAATGGTGGCTTCACCTGCCCAACCTGGTGCTCGGCATGACCTTTCAGTCTCCCCCACCGTCCCGGGTGCTCGCGACAGATGCCTCTCTCCTGGGATGGGGGGCGCATTGTCAAGGGACATGCACTCAAGACCTTTGGACACCTTGGGAAGCCGCCCAGCAGATAAACTTCCTGGAGCTCCGGGCGATCCGCCTAGCTCTGCGGGCCTTCTCTCACCTCACGTTTTGTCAGTCCGTACTGGTGCAGACGGACAATCAGGTTGCAATGTTCTACGTGAACAAACAGGGGGGCATGGGCTCCCTCCTTCTATGCCAGGAGGCTCGGAGACTGTGCTCTTGGGCAGTCGGTCACGAAATCCTCCTCAAGGCGGTTTACATGCCAGGGCAGGACAATTGCCTGGCGGACAAACTGAGCCGGATTCTGCAGCCGCACGAATGGAGGTTGAACCCCGCAGTGGTTCAGCAGCTCTTCCGCCGGTGGGGCTCTCCCACCGTGGTTCTCTTTGCCAGTCCCCTGAACCGGCAGCTTCCCAGGTTCTGCTCCCGGCACCCGCATCCGCTCAGAGTAGCGCCGGATGCTTTCCTCATCTCATGGTCCACGGGTCTGCTGTATGCCTTCCCTCCCACACCACTTGTGTCCCGGACATTGTTCAAAGTTGTCCAGGACAGGGCCTCCGTGATCCTAGTAGCGCCCCGGTGGCCGAGACAACCATGGTTCCCTCTGCTTCTACAGCTAGCAGTGGACACCCCTCTTCCTCTGGGGTTTCGGCCCGATCTCCTGACCCAGGATCAGGGTACTCTTCTGCATCCCATCCTCCGGGCCCTGCACCTGATGGCCTGGCTGCTGAAAGGGTAGTCCTAGCTCCGCTTCTACTACCCCCGGAGGTGGAAGCCGTCGTCCTAGTGTCTCGGCGTCCTTCCACCCGGAAGTCTTATGCCCTTAAATGGCGTCGCTTCTCGGTCTGGTGTTCTCAGCGATCAGAGGACCCCTTCGCCTGTTTAGTATCGGTGGTACTGCAATATTTGCTTCACCTAGGCCTCAAATCCAACTCTGTCAGAGTCCACCTCAGTGCTCTCTCCGCGCACCATTCACCGGTGGAAGGCCAGCCTCTTTCCTCGCACCCCTTGGTGGCGCGTTTTCTTAGAGGCCTCCTTCTGCTTAAACCTCCATTGCGCCCTCCAGCCCCTGACTGGGACCTCAATGTGGTTCTGCAAAGGCTTACCTGTCCGCCTATTGAACCCATGGCTACCTACCCTCTTCGTTTCCTCTCCTGGAAAACTCTCTTCTTGGTAGCCCTTACTTCTGCGAGGCGCATAAGTGAGCTACAAGCCCTAGTGTCGGAGCCCCCGTACACTAGGTTCTACAGGAATAGGGTAGTCCTAAGGACCCACCCTAAGTTTCTTCCAAAGGTGGTCTCCCACTTTCACATCACCCAGGAGGTGGTTCTTCCGACCTTCTTTCCCAGGCCGCATACCAGCTGAGCTGAGTCTGTTCTGCATACCGTGGACTGTCGAAGAGCCTTGTCCTTCTACCTTGATCGTACACGAGAGCATAGAAAAGCGGTCCAGCTTTTCGTATCTTTTGACCCCAATCGGTTGGGGGTACCTGTCTCTAAACGTACCCTGTCCATCTGGGTGGCCGACTGTATCGCCTGGGCTTACGGGGCAGCTGGACTCTCCTTGGAGAGTCGCATCACGGCTGATCGTGTCCGGGCGAAGGCTGCGTCCGTGGCTCATCTTCGCTCTGTTCCATTGGCAGACATCTGCCGGGCCGCTACTTGGTCTACAAGCCAGACCTTTGCGGCTCATTACTGCCTGGAGAGGGAGTCCCGCAGGGACAGTGCTTTCGGTCAGGCAGTCCTCCACAATCTCTTTGAGGTTTAGGCAACTCCTACCCTCCGGCCCTGGTGTTGGGCTACCGGCCGGATTCGTATTCAGAGAATATTCCTCCCTCTGTACTGTTGAGCTTGGGGGAGCTCTTTAGGCTTGAGGTCTCCGGTAGCCTTAAGCTTGGGAGTCCCATAAGTGAGGACTGACTTCCTGCTTGGTCCTGGAGAAAGAGTAGTTACTCACCTGTAACAGGTGTTCTCCAGGAGCAGCAGGAATCAGTCCTCACTACCCCTCCCTCCTCCCCTTGGAGTTGCAGTCATTCTCATTGCATAGCTTTGCTAACTTTTTTGCTGTCTTAACGCTATGTCATCAGACTGAGCAAGATGGCATCCCTGGGCGGGAAGGGGACCGCGCATGCGCGCTGCAATTCCCAAAGGCTTTCTGCGAAAGCTGGGGAAAATTGCTCCGCGAGGGCTCCGTCGGCGCCGACGTCACCCATAAGTGAGGACTGATTCCTGCTGCTCCTGGAGAACACCTGTTACAGGTGAGTAACTACTCTTTATCGTTACTTAACGATCGTTCACGTTCTGCGGCGCAGTAAACACCGCAGAAGGTGGAGAGAGGGCGGAGAGAAGGGGTCAATGGGCGGAGTGTGGGCGGGGAGAGGCTCCATTCACACTAACGCGCTGATCTCTCACATATGCAGGAGAGAGAAACCATTTTCGTGTCAGCAATGTACAGCCCAGGCAGGGAGCCCAAAAACTGTGATAGTAGTGCTCCATGTACAGCAATACCATAGTGCCAAAGTATGAATGGCCACTATGGCGATGGTGCAAATGGGGCATAGGGGGCCACAGGCAGGACATGTAGCATGGGCAGCTGGGGCACAGGGTGGACCAGGCGGGTGCCTAGGTGGCACATAGGAACATAGACACCGGAGATCAGCAAGACAGCAGTTAAACAAGGCCAAACACAATCCACCAATATCTACCTGGTCCACCCTAGCCAATAGTCACTAGGGCACAGACCTGACATCCCCCCAGCCATCCCGCCCCTATGTGGAGGGGACATAATAGTGGTAGGCAGTGATGGGGGGATGTGAGGATGTCCATGTATGCCCCCCCACCCCGGAACCTGCTCCCTAGGCAGGCACCTACCTACACAGTGGATGGCCTGGGACTGCGCACTACCAGCACCGACAGTAAATGGCCACGTCAGCTTGGCAGGGGGGCGTGTGCCCGTACTGGGGGGGCAGTGCCACCTCCCTGCAGTGGACCTAGGCCATGCTCTGCAGCAGTACGTGGTGTGCAGTGCAACATAAAAGGTATGGCTGAGGAAATGTGCAGGTAGCCCCAGGGACTACCATGCATCTATGGCATCAGTGTGGTGCACTACACCCAGACAGTGTGTCCAGGAGCAGAGGGTCACAGGTTCAAGTCCCAGCTGTGGTTCCAGCAGAGCATGTCCCTATATTTTACCCTACAATGCAGATACAACAGCAACATGTGCAAAGCCCAAAGCAGCAGCGAACAGTGGTGCAAACACCCACTCACACAGGCTCCACAATCCAATGATGCATGGAGCGGCAGGCTGTTAGCTCCAGCAGTGGGATGATGTTATCACCAAAGCACTACTACTACCCCCTGCACAGTTTAGCAATGTTGGCACTTGTCATGGTGTAGATCAGTCAGAGCCTATGGAGATAGGAAAAGCTGAACAAAACAGATCTGACATTGACAGTTCAGTGCAGCACATGGCCCAGAGTTGCTATAGGCAACATACACAAACTGCATCACAAGGTGTGAGAGCACACCCGAATAGCAAGCTAGCTCACAGCTCATTATTTATTTTATTTATTTATTTATTTATTTATAGTCTCTTTTATACCGCGCTATTCAGCATCAGCGCGGTTTACAATAAACAATGAACACACACATTTCCAATAGTACTTTGTGTTTACATATGAACAGGAAATTCAACTTGGCTAACAGGGGAACTATATACAATAACAATATGTACAATTCACAGACTAGTCATTAGATAATGAGGGGGAGCTGGGAGGGGGCGGAGCCCAAGCAAACACCAAGTCACACGCAGATAAAATTCACTTACCGGAGGTTAGTGAGGGGAGACCACCAGGGAATTCAAGAGCCGTTGGTAGCTGGGAGAGAACAGCTGGTAACTGGAGGACTGGAGGAACTTGGAAACCCGGTAGAACCAGGGAAGCTGAAAGAACTCAGAAGAACTGCTTCAGAGAGCAGGGCATGGCTAAACAGAAGCCCAGTGAACTTTACCAAGAAGGGGGCAGAGGAGACATTCCAGGACCCAGGCTTAGGAAAGCCAACCTACCAAGTAACAGGTACAAGGAGGGAGAGAGCTTCTACCCTGAAGGGATTTTCAGGCCCCAGGGAAAACAAAGAGAGAAAAACAGTAAAACGCTTTCGTCTTGGCCAGGCTCTGCTGTACCGAGAAACTCTGAGCAGAGAGACTGTGAAGGTAGGGGTATTGCTTCTAATAGAAGAGACGTAGAAAGTGAAGACTTTCCCTGTACTTAGCAAGAGTTATGTGACTCTCAAAATAGCAACTCCAGAGAGTGTGGTAATTTCCCATTCTACTCTAGCTGTGAGGGGGAGAGGAACTCTCTTAGCCATAGAGAGAGAGACTGTTTAAAAATAACGTGAGTTACAATCCAAAAGGACTTTATACAGAAGAGGAATGTGAAGAAATGCAATGTGATTTATATGAGGAACCTGCTTCTGATAATTGTATGGATTGTACATTGACTTTGTCTGATGAAATCACTTCTTTATGCTGAAGAGGTTTCTGGAAGTTTTTGATAAGGAAAGGAAGTGAAGAGACTTACCTTGAGTGAAAAGGACTGTTTAAATTACCTTTTTCTGTTCCACTGATAAGCTGAAGATAAGCAGTATTTTTGTTCCGGTTGTTCCTTTTATTTTGTACCAGCTGTATGGTCCTTTTGTCCTTATTTCCATGGACTAGAAATCCGCCCGGGAAGGGGAATAAAAAGTCCTGTCTTAAAAACCTTACTGCTCGACTACAACTTAATTCTTTCGTTAGCTTGGGGGACTACAACTCCCAGAGGGCACTGCAACGCCTTTTGCACCACTCCCCTTGCTACTTAAGAAGACGCCCTGTGAAATACCCACGCTTTTAGCCTCTGGGGACCTTCACGGGTGACACACTGCTCAGGACTAGTGTGGCGGGCAGGGCTACCAACCACCCCTATCTTTGTATAATGCTGCAAAAGGAGTGAGCGTGTTTGTATGTCTATCCATTGTTCTGTGGCTGCCCACACTTCACTGGGCCCAAAATGTTCCACTGTTACCAGCGTTAGCCTGATTAGATGCATAATGAGGAGCAAGGTATTCTGGGTATGGCCCGGACAGGGCAGATTGGCCAGGATGCATCCTCACAGGGTGTGTGGCAATGGCTAGGACACTGTAGTGCCTGACCACCACCTGCATGAACAGGGTGGCCACAGCATGGCATGCTGGAGGGCACTCACTCTGAACGAGCAGTGACCATGGCAGGTCTAGGTTCCCACATAGCGCTCTACACTATTTGTCTCTAGTGATATATTTGTGTTCCCCAGTGCTGGGGTCCCAATCACTGAGATGCCTGCTTGCTGCACATAGTTCCTGGTGGACTGTCTGCAGTTAGACTGTGCATGGTCGGAACACCTTTAAGGTACAGTCTGACTGTGCTGTCTGCTGGTGACTGGCAGACAGTGGTGGGAGGCACTTGGTGTTTCCAGACCTAACCCCAGCATTGCTGCTGGTCTGCCACTGTTCCAGTCATAGGTATGGCTCTGGCCCACCAACCCTGGAGGGCTGTCTCATACAAACAGGATGGAGGTTGCTTCCCTGGGGTGGGGGCAATGTTCTTTACCTACAAAAGGGTGATGTGGGCCCTTTGGGGTATGTAGTGTATACCACTGTGACCTATACAGCCACTGCTACACACACCTCATGCAATTCTAGGAATCCCTCTGCCCTGATAACAGCTGCCCATGTCAGCCAGACCCTCACACTAATCTGGCTGGTGTCTGGTCCCACAGGGCCACATGTGACTGCAGGATACAGATGGACACCAAATTACCTTCGGCAGCACTGCACGGAACACCTGTCACACACTGGTAGTGATGGGGATGTACAGCAGGACCTATCTCTAGTAGCACATGTACTGCGGACCTAGTGCTGGGCACCCATCCTATCGCTCAGGGTGAACACAGAACCTGCACAATGGCATGGTCTGTAGCTACTCCGTGCCAGTATCATGCACTGTCAGTTCGTCTTTCCAAGCTGGGGGACCGGAGGGGTGCAGACCCCATTTGGTGATCAGCTGTAGACAGCTATTCAGCATGTGCATTGCATCATGGGTACTGGTGGGGTTACCCTATCCTGGCACTCAGAGCAGACAATTTGTGCGGTGACCTGCAGCCCTTCTGTACCCAGACATTGCTGTGACATACACCATGGGGGTATAGCCTACTGGTTAATACAATGCCATTCTTGGCAGTGTTCATGGGTTCAGTTCCTCATTGTTCCCCCCTCTCATGCCTGTCCTACTCATATAGTGTGCATGCCTGTAGAGGTCATATTTTTGCAGATCTGTGCTTCCAGCCCATAATACCCTCGCCACAATTGCCAACATTCCCTCGGTCCGTCTATCTGCGTTTGTCAGCTGTGTAGAGTCCTGTCTGCTAGTGCAGGGTGCCACCCCATGTCATACCCTTTCCTGCATGGCGCCTCTTCATGCTTGCCTTGTCTGTGCCTGATCTGCATGGCACCACCACTCCTCTGTCCACCCATCATTGTAACTATCCTGCCACCTCTGCCTCCACTGGGGGACATGTATTCCCATTGTCTGCCCCCAACTGTTTTTCTGGCACTTTACATTGCCAACACCCTGTGCTGTGGTACAGCTGCCCCACCATGTTTGTCATCGGTACTGGCAGGCACATAGGAAGCCCGCAGATATGGCAGGTCCAGTGGCTCCCACTTCTCCCTCCTTCACTCACCTGTTCATTGCCTTTCCTGAGTGCTCTATCTAGTGTTAGGGCTACATCTGTCTCTGTTCCGCACAGGTCATGCATGTCATCCTGAGGCATCTTGCAGTCCCTAGGGCACACTAACCTAGGACACCATAACCTTGTTAGGCCACCTTAACCTACGGTTCCATAGCCCAGGGTGCCTTCTGCGGTGCCTTGTCCAAGGGTGCCTAATATGGCACTCAGCCTAGGAGGCCCTATAGGGCGCCTTATGAGGCACCTTACAGGGCACCTTACAGGGCACCTTACATGGCACCTTATAAAGCACCTTACATGGCACCTTACATGGCACCTTACAAGGCACCTTACTAGGCACCTTACTAGGCACCTTATAAGGCACCTTACATGGCACCTTACATGGCACCTTACAGGGCACCTTACATGGCACCTTATAAGGCACCTTACAGGGCACCTTACATGGCACCTTATAAGGCACCTTACAGGGCACCTTACTAGGCACCTTACAGGGCGCCTTATAATGCTCGTTAGTCTAAGGCGTCTTTTAACGTGCGTTAGTTGTCAGCTTGCTGTAACGATGTACTGCCCATGCCTTTATATGGGCATTTCTACTTTACCGCGGAACCTACTGCGAATGACATTACCGCAGTTTAGTAAACATACCCCCAAGTATCCCTCACTCTCTCAGAAACATAGTTATTAACAGTTTTGTTTTAAATCTCCTTCTTTTAAGTTTGTATAATGAGTTCTTGCCTTTGAGGGGTTTTTTCTTTAGATTTGTGTAGGAAAAATGCTACCATCTTGTCTTGTAAATCTTCTGGTTAGAGCAGCAGGCTGAAAACCATAGGAGTCGAGGTTCTTCGGGCAAGTCGCTTAACCATCCCTTGCCTTAGGTAAAAATGTTGAGCCTGATATTCAAAAACAATTATCCAGATAGCAGGTGCTGCTAACCTGATAAGTGGTGCTGGTTGAGGCTCTACATTGATATTCAATGGCACTCGGGATAGTGCCACATTGGCACTGAATATTTTATAGACTGCCTTGGGACTATCTGGATAGTAGTAGAGTTATCTCTGGGTGGAGCAGTATTTTGTCTGGATAGCAGTGATATTCACCGCCGCTATCTGGATAACTATCCAGATAACTTAGAACAGCAAAAAGACTATCCTAAGTTACCTGAATAGCAGTTTTGAATACCTCTGCTATCTGGATAATTGATGACTTTAATTAGAGCGGTGTTTGATACACTGTCATTCATAATAAGAAAGTACATCAAAGCAGTTTACAAAATTTATAGCAGGATCAGCAAACAATACAAATCAAATCAATATATAAATAGGAATCTTCCTTATCGTCTCTCCAGTCCAGTCCCGGAATCTCCGGGGATATAGGTTCCTCCAGCAGCTTGGAGACTGAACAATGACATTCTTTGATGTCACCAATACAAATACCCGAGAGACCGCCTCCTTGCTCCAGTTTGTTCAGTCTCCAAGCAGCTGGAGGTTGAGGAGCCTAGGAATTCTAGGCTCATTGGAGGGACAATTAAATATTTTTTGTTTTGTTTTTGTATTTATTTAAATTTATTTATTTAGATTTATGTAGTTAAATAATTCACTTACTGTGGCTTTAAAGCCAGAGATGTGCCCCCCTTCTCTCCTTTAAATGTCTTCTCTGCCGGTTTTTAAAGCCGCGTTTATTTTCTGACTGGCTCCATTCATTTTAACAAGTCTCCCGAACCTACTTTCCATAGATGAGGAGCACTTATTGACAGAGTCAGGACAGCTGTGAGCTGTTGTCTGAGAAGTGCTGTTTTCTAAGAGGCGCTGTTTTTTTCTGAGAGGCGCATATTTAATTGTGCCGCCAGAGCTTTCAATTTCAATTTCCTGGTTATGCGGCGCTTCCGGTTTCTCCTCCGACGCTGAAAAAGCTTAGCGTCGGGGAGCCGGTTGATTGAAAGTAAATTCAAAGAGTTTTTTCTCCTGGATGCGGCATAAAGGTGGTGGTTTTCTGCTGCGCAGTTACTCTGTGATGGCAGTTGGTTTCTCTGCAGGCTGCATCGTTTTAGCGCATGCACGGGGAAACAGCAAACAGTAAGTGAATGGTGTTTTCATACTTCTGAAGTTTCTTTGCAAGAAAAACTTCGTTTTTGTTTTTAAAAAGAGAATTTTATTTATTTAGTTTTATTTCATTTTAAACTGTTTGCTAATGTTTTTTTTAAAAAAGGATACTAATAATTAAAGATATTGACAAGAGTGTTGTTTGAAACTAGAGCAAAGTAATGCCTTCTAAGCCACAGTGTTTGGTTTGTGGCTCTAGGAGAGGAACATTATCTGACTCGGGAGTCTGTAGATCCTGTGTGCAGGAAACTGCAGATATGGAGCAGGTTTTAGAAACCAGTGCTGAGGGTGCTAGGCTTGCTTCCTTATCTTTAGTGGACGCTAATTCTCCTCCGCAGCTCTTACCAGAGCCTGTTGCAGGGCCTTCTTCTGTTCCAGATGTGCCGCAAGTGCCATCAATTTTTTCATCAGGTTTGGCGGCGTTGTTTTCACAGGATTTTGTATCTCTGCTTCAGCAGACTTTTGGAAATGGTCAAAAAAGCTCACTACCCTCTGTTGTAGGAGATCTTGGGAAAAAGCAGTCGGCTATTCCTCTGGAAGTTGTTGAGGGTCCTGTTCTTGTCAAGAAAGTTAAAACAGGGAAGGATCCGCAGGAGCATTCTATAACCTCTGAAGAGATTCATTCGGATCCTTTGGAACCAAATTTGGATGTTGAAGACGAATTAGAAGAGGGAGAACTCATGGATCAGGAGGATCAGTCCAGAGTAGTTTGTGTTTTCCGTCGAGATGAGTTACCAGCTTTGATTATGGAAACACTTAAAGCACTTAATATTAATAAGTGTCAGGACCAGAGGAGGACTCTGCATTGGAGGATCCTTTGTTGCAGGCATTTAGGAAGACGCAAAGGGCTTTTCCTGTTCACAGAGTTGTAAGGGAAATGATTCAACAAGAATGGGATATGTCTGAAGCTGGACTAAAGGGGTCAAGGGTCATGGCTCTATTATATCCTCTACTGGATCAGGATCGGGAGTTGTTTAAATCTCCAAAAGTGGATGCAGCGGTATTAGCTGTTACCAAAAAGACTACAATTCTGGTGGAAGATGGTGCCGCTCTTAAGGATAGCCATGATAGGAAATTGGATACTTTGTTAAAACAAGTGTTTGATGTTAATGCCCTATCTATTCAGGCTTCAGTTTGTGGAGCATGGGTAGCCAGAGCATGTCTTCGTTGGTCTCAGCAGGCACATGGAGATAATGTAGAAGACTCTGCAACAGAAGCGTCTAGGTTAGAGACTGGAACAGCTTATTTAGCTGACATTCATTATGACCTTATTAGAAGTTTATCTAAAAGTATGGTCTCTGTTGTTGCAGCTAGAAGATATTTATGGTTGCGTAACTGGGCTGCAGATGCTTCTTCTAAAGCAAGACTCATTAAGCTTCCTTTCAGGGGTAAACTACTTTTTGGTGAGGACTTAGATAAATTAGTAAAGGACTTGGGAGATTCTAAAGGTAGCAGGCTGCCAGAGGACAGGCAGAAACTAGGGCGTCCAATTCAGGCGTCTAGGGGCCTGTACAAAGATTTTCGTCGTTTTCGTTCCGCACGTTTCGGTCAGTTTCAGAGAGGGCGTCAGTATTTCAGGAGTCAGGGGTTTCGAGGTTTTCGAGGTGCAAACAGGGGATTTGCAACCTCCTCTTCTTCTTCAAATTCTAGAAAGTCACAATGAAATAAGGAGGACCCAGGCAGATTTTATTCCCGTGGGAGGTCGGCTACAGGAGTTTTATCCAGCCTGGGTTCAGATCACATCCGATCGATGGGTGTTGGAGATCATTCGAGAGGGTTATGCTCTGGAGCTTCAGCGTCCTGTGCTCGATTTGTTCATTCAATCTCCTTGCAAGGCACACATCAAGTGTGCAGCGGTTCGTGAGACCTTGCAAAGACTTTTGGATCTCAAAGCTGTCGTTCCTGTACTGCCAGATCAACGCGGTTCCGGTCGAAACTCCATCTATTTTGTAGTTCCAAAAAAGGAAGGGTCTTTTCGTCCAATTTTGGATCTTCAAAAGGTAAATTGTTGCCTTCGGGTGACTCATTTTTGCATGGAGACGCTGAAGTCGGTAATATTGGCAGTAAGAAAAGAGGAGTTTCTTACCTCTCTGGATTTGTCAGAGGCGTATCTACACATTCCCATTCATCTTGAGCATCAGAAATTTCTGAGATTTGCAGTTCCCATGGGTCATTTCCAGTTTCGAGCGTTGCCGTTCGGCTTAGCAACGGTTCCACGAACGTTTACCAAGGTAATGGTAGTAGTTGCGGCAGCATTGAGAAAGGAAGGTATTCTAGTTCACCCATATCTGGACGACTGGTTGATTCAGGCAAAGACCAAGAAAGAAAAGCGAGTTGGCAACAGCCAGAGTAGTGGAGTTTTTGCAAAGTCTTGGTTGGATTGTCAATATGGCAAAGAGCAAGTTGATTCCGTCACAGAATCTAGTACACCTGGGTGCTCGAGTCAATACAAGAATAGGAAAAGTATTTCTTCCCCAGAAGCGAGCGTTAGCATTGAGAAATCTTGTGCGCAGTTTTTTGACCAAAAAGAATCCCACTGCCTTGCATTATTTACAGTTGGTCGGACCCATGGCAGCAACGTTAGACTTAGTTCCATGGGCAAGAGCTCATATGCGACCGTTACAGAGAACATTGCTAAGAAGGTGGTTGCATCAAAGGGATCCTCTCTCAAAGAGGTTACCCTGCCTTCCGGAGATGCGTCAGGCTCTACACTGGTGGATGAAACCAGAGATTCTAGAGGTGGGAATGCATCTAGAATAACCTGTTTGGATTCCTCTTACGACAGATGCCAGTCTTATGGACTGGGGGGGCTCACTTTGAAGGAAGATTCGTTCAAGGTCAATGGACCGATCAGGAGAAGGTTTGGTTGATCAACAGATTGGAGTTGAGAGCGGTAACCTTAGCTCTACAAGCATTTCAATGTTATCTTCAGGGGAAGGGTGTTTGAATTCTGTCAGACAACGCAACCGCAGTGGCTTACATCAACCATCAAGGGGGCACAAGCAGTGTCGCTCTGGAGGCCGAAGTCAAGCAATTGTTCATGTGGGCCAAGAGGAATTTGAAAGCTTTGTCTGCGAGTCATGTAGCGGGGGTGGACAATGTGGAAGCCGATTTTTTGAGTCGGGTGAAAGTAGATCCAGGAGAGTGGATTCTGCATCCCCAGGTGTTTCAATTGATAATAAATCACTGGGGAGTTCCAGTAATGGATCTCATGGCAACCTTCAAGTCGGCAAAGGTCAATCGGTTTTTCAGTCGAAGGCGAGAGAGAATGTCGGAAGGTCTGGACGCACTCATTCAAAGTTGGCCAGAGGAACAGCTTCTGTACGTCTTCCCTCCATGGGTATTGATAGGGCGTGTTTTGCAAAGAGTAGAATAACACAAGGGTCTATAATACTGATAGCGCCATATTGGCCAGGACGACCATGGTACGTGGATCTCATAAGGTTATTGGTAGACTGTCCATGGCTCTTACCAATGAGAGAAGATCTGTTGCATCAGGGTCCGTTACGCATGCCTCAGGTGGATCGATTCTCACTTACGGCTTGGCTCTTGAAAGGGTGAGGTTAAAGGCCAGGGGTTACTCTTCGGCAGTGATTTCCACTTTGTTGAAAGCAAGGAAGAGATCTACCTCTTTGGCTTATATTCAAACTTGGAGGATATTTGAAGCTTGGTGTGAAGACAAGGGTTTTGAAGCATTAAAAGCTTCTAGTTCTCAAATTCTGTCTTTCTCCAGGACCAAGCAGGAAGTCAGTCCTCACATATGGGTGACGTCGGCGCCGACGGAGCCCTCGAGGAGCAATTTTCCCCAGCTTTCAAAGAAAGCCTTTGGGAATTGCAGCGCACATGCGCGGTCCTCTTCCCGCCCAAGAGTGCCATCTTGCTCAGTCTTCTTTTTTCCGCGGAGCCCTACAGACGTTGCCTGTGAATCCCCGCAGAAAAGTTGATTTTTCTCTATTTTTCTCTATTTTTTCTTCGGTTCGACGCCGGTTCTTTTCCCACCCGGACTCGCGACACCGGTTGCGAGTCCGTCCTTTATTTTTCGGTTTTTTGTCCTTCGTGACAGATTTCGCGCTTTTTTCCTTTTTCCCTGGCGGCCCGGTCGTTCGACCTCGCAGGGGCCCTTTTTCCCCCGATGGCTGCCAGTGGCTTTAAAAAGTGTGACCTCTGTAAGAAACCTATGTCTCTTACAGACACTCATGACTTCTGCCTCCGCTGCCTCGGCCCAGATCATGACCCCATGATCTGCGGGCCATGCGGCAAAATGTCCTCAAAAGCATTGAGGAGTCGGCAGCACCAGCGGGAGCGTATCTTCTCTGACTCCGGCCGGGCTCGGACCTCGTCAGAGGCTTCGACGTCTCGGGACTATGGTCCTGAGCATCGTTGGAGTTCCTCTGAAAGGGGGTCTCCTACCCGGGAACATCATCGGAAGAAGAAACCCGCGAGGGCGGGATCGGTGGACGCTCCTGGTTCCTCGAGGGCCAGGTCGCATAGCCCCGATTCCCGTCCCGGGTCCTTGGAGGCGGAGAGGCCGTCAAAACATCCTCGACTCGAGGTGGACTTGCCCGCTCATGTAAATACTGTTGTCCTCGTGGACTCGCCTCCGAAGGACCCGACGTCGGGCCCGACGCCGTCGGGGCCCAAGTCGGGGGCTGCAGGGTCTCCTGAGCACGGACTCAGGTTGACAGCCTTGGAGTGCAGTCTGTCTGCCATCTTGGACCAGCAGCGGGCATTGATCGTTGGCCTCGCCGGTGCTTCTGCCCTGACCGCCGGGACGTCGACCTCCAAATCGACCCCGGAGACCGAGCCGATCCTCGAGTCCATGAGGGCTCGAGTCAATCCTCAGTCGAGGTCTCCTTCGGCCTCCCGTTCGGGACCGAGGTCGTCGACACCGACTTCCTCGGCGTCGGGGCGGATGGCATCAGTGCCCGCCCGACCGGAGCCGATCGACTCCTCCTCCGAGGAGTCGGCCTGGGAATCTGAGGACGAAGAGTCACCTGGTTCCTTTCGGACTCGGTGTGTCCCTTCGGACTCCCCCGAGTCCGAACCTCGGAGACGGTCCCCCCCGGAGGATACCCGGTTCTCGGACTTCGTGAGGGATATGGCCAAGGCCTTGGCCTTCCCTGCGGATCCCGAGGAGGAGCCTCGAGTCGAAGAACTCAATGCCCTCCAATATGACTCTCCCCCGAAGGAGGCCTTTATTGTACCGGTTCCTCCCATGCTGGAACGACTTCTCTTCCGCATGTGGGAGAGCCCGGCGTCGTCGCCGGTGTTAAGCAAGCGGGTCGATTCCATTTATCGAGTTCGCAAGAGCCCTGGCTTCCAAAAGGCACAACTACCGCACCATTCCATGGAGGTGGAATCGGCCATGCATAGACTAAAGAGTCAAAAAATGCACTCCTCAGTGCCCCCTGGTAGGGAAGCCCGAAGCCTGGATGCCCTCGGTAGGAAGTGCTTCCAGGGCTCTATGCTTGCTTGTCGAGTCCAGACATACCAGCTCTACATGGGCATGTATCTCTGAGACCTGGCTAAGGAAATAGCCGGGTTCTCTGCTGGTCTCTCCGACGAACCTTTGCAGAGGTTCCAATCCTTGTCCACTGGTATTCGGGAGTGCTCCAAGTTTATATCTCGAGCAGCCTATGATGGTTTTGAGGCTTCGGCTCGAGTAGCTGCGGCCGGCATCGGTGGACGCCGCCAGGCTTGGCTTCAGACGTCCGACCTCGAGCCCTGGGTACAGGACAAGCTGGTCGATGTCCCCTGCCGAGGTGATAACCTCTTTGGCAAGCCCATGGATGAGAAGGCTGCACAAATCGAGACGGAGACTCTCACCAGGACTCATCTCTCAAGGAAGACCTCTGCCCCTTCTCAAAAGAAGAAGGCCTCGGGGAAAAAGCCCTTTTACCCGAGGAAAGGTGCTGCCTATAAATACTACCCTCAGTATCAGGCCTCAGCAGCTCCCCCACAGGGCAAGCAGGCCAAGGGACGGGGTAATGGGTCCCGTAGGCAGCAAGCCCCCAAGCCTGCACCACTGGCCCCTGCTCAGCAGGGTGGGGGCTTTTGACTTCCTCAGCATAGCCTCTCCCCCTCAGCTGGTTTCTCTCAGCACAGGAGGCCGGCTGGTCCACTTTGCCCACAGGTGGTCCGACATCACCACAGATACCTGGGTACTTCACATAGTTCAAAAGGGCTATCTTCTTCACTTTCACCAGGTACCTCCCTCCTCCTTTCCAGGGGAGCCTCCCAGACTCCCTTTGCACAGGGACTTACTCCTTCAGGAGTTAGCAAGTCTCGTTCAGGAACAAGCCGTGGAACCGGTGCCCCACCACCTGAAGGGTCAAGGGTTTTATTCCAGGTACTTCCTGATTCCAAAGAGAACAGGAGGCCTCAGACCCATCCTAGACTTGCGAAACCTCAACAAGTTCCTTGCAAAGGAAAAGTTCAAAATGCTTACCCTTGGAATCCTGCTGCCCTACCTCCAGCAGGGAGACTGGCTATGCTCCTTAGATCTAAAGGATGCGTATACTCATATCCTTATTCATCCAGACCACAGACAATATCTCAGGTTTGTTGTGGGAGGAAACCATTACCAGTACAGAGTACTGCCCTTTGGCCTATCCTCCGCCCCCAGGGTGTTCACCAAATGCCTAGCAGTGGTGGCGGCCTATCTGAGACTTCCAGGTCTCTTTGTGTTCCCATACCTGGACGACTGGCTCATCAGGGCCCAGTCTGCCCAAGAAGCCACTCAGGCTACTCATCGCACTGTGACTCTGCTCCAGCACTTGGGTTTTGTCATAAACTTCGCAAAGTCCACTTTGCTCCCCTCTCAAAATCTCGAGTTCATAGGCGCCAGATTGGACACGCTTCATGCGCGGGCCTTCCTCCCTCTGGACCGAGCCAAACGCCTCATGGATCTCGCCAGCCGCTTTCACAGCAATTCCCTGGTCTCCGCCAGGCACTTTCTGAGACTGCTCGGCCATATGCCTTCCACGGTCCATGTAACCCCCAATGCCCGCCTGAACATGCGTCCTGCTCAGTGGTGCCTTCGCACTCAATGGCATCAGGCCACGGGGAGCCTAGCGGACTCCGTACAGATCTCCGACCAGCTGGTCTCCTCTCTGCGATGGTGGCTTCATCTGCCAAACCTAGTGCTTGGGGTGACGTTTCAGCCCCCTACACATTCTCAGGTCCTGACGACCGATGCTTCTCTCCAGGGTTGGGGAGCACATTGCCAAGGGACTTGTACTCAGGGTCTCTGGACTCCTTGGGAGTCCGCTCCGCAGATCAACTTCCTGGAGCTCAGAGCCATCCGCCTAGCGCTCAAAGCCTTCTCTCACCTGATTTCTCACCAGTCAGTCCTTGTCCAGACAGACAATCAGGTTGCCATGTTCTACGTGAACAAACAAGGCGGAACCGGCTCCTTCCTTCTCTGTCAGGAAGCACAGAAGCTCTGCTCTTGGGCCGTCCATCGCAACATCGTCCTCAAAGCTGTCTATCTCCCAGGTCAAGAAAACTACCTGGCAGACAAACTGAGCAGGGTCCTCCAACCGCACGAGTGGAGATTGGATCCGCTTGTGGTTCAGCGGATCTTTCTCCGGTGGGGCCTCCCCACCATGGATCTGTTCGCCAGTCCTCTGAACCGGCAGCTTCCCAGATTCTGCTCTCGACAGCCGCATCCTCTCCGGGTAGCGGCGGATGCTTTTCTGATTCCATGGTCCACAGGCCTCTTGTATGCCTTTCCACCCATGCCTCTGGTGTCTCGGACGCTCTTCAAAGTTCTCAGAGACAAGGCATCGATGATCCTAGTGGCTCCCCGGTGGCCGAGACAACCTTGGTTCCCGCTTCTGATGCAGCTGGCGGTGGACACCCCTCTTCCTCTGGGGTTTCAGCCCGACCTCCTCTCGCAGGATCAGGGGACGCTCCTGCACCTCAACCTTCGGTCCCTTCATCTGATGGCCTGGCTGCTGAAAGGGTAGTCCTTGCTCCTCTCCAGCTTCCTCCAGATGTGGAAGAGGTCGTCTTGGCCTCCAGGAGGCCCTCCACCCGAAAGGCCTACGCTCTCAAGTGGCGTCGGTTCTCCGTCTAGTGTACTCAGCAGTCTCAAGATCCTTTCTCCTGTTCAGCATCAGTGGTCTTGCAGTACTTGCTTTCTCTTTCCAATCTTGGACTTAAGTCCAACTCGGTCAAGGTCCACCTCAGTGCTCTGCCTGCGCATCACATGCCGGTGGATGGTAGACCTCTTTCCAGCCACCCTCTGGTGGCTCGTTTTCTCAGAGGCCTCCTTCTCCTTAAACCACCTTTGCGCCCGCCAGCCCCGAACTGGGATCTCAATGTGGTTTTACAGCGGATTACCTGTCCGCCTTTTGAGCCTATGGCTACCTGTCCTCTTCATTTTCTTTCCTGGAAAACCTTGTTCTTGGTGGCCCTCACTTCTGCTAGACGCGTTAGTGAGCTGCAAGCCCTAGTATCTGATCCTCCTTACACTAGGTTCTACAAGAACCGGGTAGTCCTACGGACTCACCCTAAGTTTCTTCCTAAAGTGGTTTGCCCTTTTCACATCAACCAGGAGGTGGTACTTCCGACCTACTTTCCCAGGCCACACTCCAACCGAGCTGAAATGGTCCTGCATACCCTGGACTGTAGGAGGGCGCTGACCTTCTACCTTGACCGTACGCGGGAGCACCGAAAGGCTGTTCAGCTCTTCGTGTCTTATGACCCCAACAAGTTGGGGCTCCCTGTCTCCAAGCATACTCTGTCCATCTGGATTGCAGACTGCATCGCTTGGGCTTACGAGGCTGCGGGCCTCGTGCTGGAAGGTAGAGTCACCGCTCATCGTGTTCGGGCGAAGGCTACGTCAGTGGCTTTCCTCCGCTCTGTTCCATTGGCAGACATCTGCCGGGCCGCTACTTGGTCTTCAAGCCAGACTTTTGCAGCCCATTACTACCTGGAGAGGGAGTCCCGCAGGGACAGTCCTTTCGGACAGGCAGTCCTCCGTAACCTCTTTGAGGTATAGGCAACTCCTACCCTCCGTCCTGGATGTTGGGCTACCGGTTGGAGACATATTCAGAGAAGATTCCTTCCTTCTGTGCTACTGACCTCGAGGGAGCTCATTTTTGTGCTTAGGGTCTCCGGTAGCCTTAAGCTTGGGAGTCCCATATGTGAGGACTGACTTCCTGCTTGGTCCTGGAGAAAGCGTAGTTACTCACCTGTAACAGGTGTTCTCCAGGAGCAGCAGGAATCAGTCCTCACAACCCTCCCTCCTCCCCTTGGAGTTGCAGTTATATGCTTTCGTTTTTGCTAATTTTTGCTGTCTTTTAGCTATGTCATCTGACTGAGCAAGATGGCACCCTTGGGCGGGAAGAGGACCGCGCATGCGCGCTGCAATTCCCAAAGGCTTTCTTTGAAAGCTGGGGAAAATTGCTCCGCGAGGGCTCCGTCGGCGCCGACGTCACCCATATGTGAGGACTGATTCCTGCTGCTCCTGGAGAACACCTGTTAAAGGTGAGTAACTACGCTTTCTTGCAAGAAGGATTTGAGAAAGGATTAGCACCATCATCATTGAAAGTGCAGTTGGCAAGTCTTTCTTGTTATAGAGGAAAAATAAAGGGTGAAGTGCTAGGAGTACTTCTGGATGTGAAGTGTTTTTTAAGGGCGGTTTCATTGTTGAGGCCGCCGTGTAGACCAAGTGTTCCATTTTGGAATCTCCATTTAGTCTTGGAGGCTTTAGTACATCAACCGTTTGAGCCGTTGTCACGAGCATCATTAAAGGATCTTTCGCTCATGGTACTTTTTCTAGTAGCTATTTCATCGGCACGAAGAATTTCAGTATTGCAGGCATTGTCATGTAGAAAGCCTTTTCTATTATTTTACAAAAAGAAGGTGGTCTTAAGACCAGTGCCTTCATTTCTACCCAAGGTGGTGTTGGCTTTTCATATCAATCAAGACGTTTCATTACCAGTATTTGAAAATGATACCAAGGAGATTCAGTTCAAGAGGTTACATCTGTTAGATGTTCGTAGAGCGTCAAAGACATATTTAAAACGAACACAGGAGTTCTGTAAGACAGATAGGCTGTTTGTTCTTTTTGGAAGTGCAAAGAGAGGTCATGCAGCTTCTAAGGCATCTATTGCTAGGTGGCTCAAGGAAGCTATAGTTTCAGCGTATTTGTTAAAGGGTAGAACAATTCCTGATGGGCTTAAGGCACATTCAACAAGGGCGCAAGCTGTGTCCTGGGCTGAGTACAGTTTGGTGCCGCCTGTGGACATCTGTAAAGCGGCTACTTGGTCATCGTTAAATTCCTTTGTAAAACATTATAGATTAGATATACAGGCAGAAAGAGATACCTGTTTTGGTTCGGCAGTGCTTCAGGCTGGCCTAGCAGGTCCCGCCCATTAAAGATTTTTACTGCTCTGTTATATCCCGAGATTCTTGGACTGGACTGGAGAGACAATAAGGAAGGTGAAATTAGACTTACCTGCTAATTGTTGTTCCTTGAGGAACTCCAGTCCAGTCCCGCATCCCTCCCTGATATGGGTTTAGATGGACTGCAGGCCTGAAGCACAGAAATATGGTATGGTCATGGTAAGCTTTATGGCACATATAGGGAGGGTGATACTTTTGGGGGATCTTTGTAAACTATTAATCTCCAGGAACAAGCAGAAATAAGTCCTCACATATGGGTACGTCGGAACCGACGGAGCCTGCGCGGGAAAGCTCCCCAGCTTCCCAGAAAGGAAGCTTTTGGGGCCTCCCAAAGCGCATGCGTGCTGCCTTCCCGCCTTCCTGACCAACTCTCCTCAGTTCTTCTTTTTCCACGGAGCCAGCAGGTCGTGTTCCTGTCACCGCTGAAGAAATTGTTATTTTAATTTGTTTCTTTGACCGCGTGTCTGCCTTCCCTGATTCCGGACCGCTACCGCCGGTCTTTTTTCATTTATTTCTTAAAAAAAAAAATAATAATAATTACTTTTTCCTCACTTGGTGTGTTTATTCTGTGAGGCCTCCAGGCCTTCTCAGATTCTCCCTCATGGAGAAACCAGCCTCTGGTTTTAAAAAATGCACCAAGTGTACCAGTACTATTTCAGTCACAGATACCCATGAATGGTGTCTTAAATGTTTGGGGCCTGACCATTCCATTCCGGATTGTCCATCCTGCTCTCTGATGTCCAAACGGGGCTTACAGAATAGAGCAGCCAAGTTTCATATGCTGTTTTCTGCGGATACTCCAGCATCAACATCCTCCAGGTCTTCCTCTCCTGATGGATCTCAGGTAACCAAACATTCTTCAGGCAGGTCCTCAAAGGGCAAATCTCCCTCTAAGCAGCGAGAGGCCCTTGGCTTTGACCCTGAGGACCCTGCCCCAGCCAAACAACCCCGGCGGGAAGCTCCGGCTTCCAAAGCTCCTCCTATGGGGTTACAGGTAGACATCGATGGCACGGCCTCGACCAATCACCTGTTAGACTGCTCTGGGGTACCGGCTAACACCGGTACCGACATCCAGGCAGTTGTGGCGTCTATGGGTACTACGGTACAATCCATGCAGCAGGCCATACTGGCTTTCATTAACGCTGCAACGCCCTCGGTACTGCGACAATCGGTTCCGACTCCAGTTCCGGTACCACAACCGATACCGGTACCCAGAGCATCTACTTCCAGTAGTATGCCAGTTCCGGTCTCCGGTTCCGGAGATTTTCTCGATACCGATCCGGTTCCCGGTACGCCCGATGTCGATACCGGTCGGTACGCGTATCGATCTCTGGAAGCTAATAGGCGGTACTTTGAATCTTCTGAAGATTCTGATACCTCAGATGATTCTGCTGATGTCTCTTTTACTCTTCCTGAGGAGCCCTCTTCTCCAAAAAGGAGAATGTCTCCTCCAGAGGATTTGTCCTTTCAAGACTTCATTATTGAAGTAGCTAAAGGACTCTCCATATCTGTAACCTCTGAAAAGGAACCTAGAGCAAAAAAATTGGATATTTTAGGATACTCTAAGGTTCCCAAAGAGGCAGCCACCTTACCCATACATGAAATTCTTCAAGAACACATGATGGATTTGTGGGAGGCTCCTCTCACCCTATCTCCACATTCTCGACGTTTGGACACCATGTATCGGGTTCCTCCTTCTCCTGGTTTTCAAAAAACTCAGCTCCCTCACCACTCTATTGTGGTGAAGTCTGCTATGAAAAAGATAAAGAGTATGAAAAGGCACTCTTCTACCCCTCCAGGAAGAGAATGTAGGACTCTGGATGCTTTTGGTAGAAAAATCTTCCAAGCTAGCATGCTTATTGCCAGAATCAATTCATACAGCCTCTATATGGGCATGTTTTTGAAAGAGATTGCACTGAAGATACGTCATTTTCTCCCCTTTATCCCAGAGGATAAAAAGGAGGAGTTCCTTCTTTTGCTAAAGCAAACTCAAGATGTTTCAAAGTTCTCCAACAGAGCAGCCTTTGACTCTTTTGAGGGAGCTAGCCGAGCCTCCGCAATTGCCATAGCTGCTCGCAGACTTGCTTGGCTCCAGGCCTCTGATTTGGAACCATGGGTACAAGAAGGCTTGGGCAATCTGCCCTGTACAGGTGAAAATCTGTTTGGCAAGAAGTGGCAAATCAAAGCCACTCAAATGGATGCAGAGAATGCTGCTTTAGATAGACTTTCTAAGTCTACCTCTACCCCTGCCAAGAAAAAACCTTTTAAGAAGCCCTTCTATAAAAAGACCAGATTTTCCACAAATATTGGCCAGCAGTCTTCCCAAGTTCGCTTTGCTCCTAAGCGTCAGCAATCTAAACAGGCCAGGACAAAGTCTATAGGGGCTGCTACAGTCCAGCAGTCCCAACCCCCTCAGAGTTTTTGACTTGATTCTAGAGAACTTAACCTTTCTGGCTCTGCAACAACCAGAGCCTCTCACCATTCCAGGAAGGTTAACTCATTTTGCTCCCAGATGGGAACAAATCACATCAGAACACTGGACCCTCTCTATCATCAGAGAGGGCTACAAACTACATTTCTCCAACCTTCCTCCCCATACCATGGTGAGACAATTCAATTCTCCCCCATCTCTCCTGTACCTGTTGGGTCAGGAGGTGACCACTCTTCTCGCCCAAAAGGCAATAGAAGAGGTTCCTCTTCCTCAACAAGGGTCAGGTTTTTACTCCCCTTATTTTTCTCATTCCCAAGAAAACAGGGGGGTACAGACCCATTCTGGATCTCAGAGAATTGAACAAATTTCTATACAAGGAGAAATTCAAGATGCTTTCTCTAGGCACTCTCCTTCCATACCTACAGAGTCAGGACTGGCTTTGTTCTCTAGATCTCAAGGATGCGTACTGTGATAAGGAAGCTTATCATAGCTCAGGAAGGAGCTATAGAAAAGGTGAAGTGACTCTGAACAAGCAACCTGTCAGTTCTGGTAGAAATAAGAAAACAGAATTTTCCCATAAAAGACTACCAGTCCCAGAATGCACCAGGTTTCCAACAGCCATTAGAGGAGCTGAAGTGGGGAGGGCTATGAGGTAATCCCTAAGCACTCATCTCAAAGGGCAGGGCCTGATTCAGCACAGCTGCGCTGTATTAGGGGGGAGCACTCATCTAGGCAGAATAAAGATAGAGTTTATTCTACAGAGAAATATCCTCATTATCCTGAGAAGCAGCTTGAGCTTGATCATCTTCATCATCAGGAGGATCATCAGAAGCAGAAGCCAAACCGGACAGACAGAGAGGGAAAGAAACCCTTTGGAAGAAGGAAGAGAAAAGCCTTTGAGAGGTCTAGAAGAGTCCAGAGCAGTACGTATACTGGGAGGCATTCCAAGGGCCAGCATACACCATTGGACTGGGGAAAGCCAGAGGAATGGTGCTGCAGAGCTAGGAATCTCCAGACAGTACCTGTGAGAGAGACGGCTGCACGTGGAAGGGACCCTAAGACCTGTGCCAGAAGGTATGTGAAGAGAGATCCAGTGGCCAGGGATCTGGATTGGAAGGCTGGACATAAGAACTGGACTACATACTGGCCAGGCTATATAGAGAGGAACTCTAACAGCAATGGAAGCTCAGGTATGAACACTGATCTATGCCCTAGCTATAACCTTGAAAGACAGCAGGGAAACAAGTATTCTCCTGAAAGTGCTCCATTGAGAGATTCATCTGTGCCAATCCATGATATTGAACCCATGCTTGTTGAAGAAGGGGGAATGATTGCAGATGAAGAATGTGTTTATATGGACTGCTCTCTGTCCAAACTCCTTTGGTGATTTTCTGTTATAAAGTACAGCAACCATCACAAAGAAATACAAATTTGTTCTTTAATCTACTCAGAAAAGCTCCTGAAGCAGGATTTGACCCACACAGTAGAAAGCAAGTCAGCTAAGGGGTTTCAGCTGGATAACTGCTAGCAATTGAGCCTTACCTAATTGCTTGTGAGCTAGGAGAGAATCACTTCTGAATCTATGTGGGAAGTTATCAGAAGTTAACCTGAAAAGAACAGTTTTTTTCTTTCTTTGTGGCTTTTCGTTTGTTGTTTGATATATGCTAAGAAAACATTAGCTAATGCCTGACAAGTTTGAATGTTGTTTTTCTGATTTTCCAACACTGGAAGGAAGTAACCTGATTTATGTGCTACCAAGCATATCTGTGTTGGGAGAAATAACCCCATAAATAAATACCTTATTGGCTTTAACACTTGAGCACAACTAAATTATTGTCAGCAGCTGTGCCTGATGTGAATGAACTGCATTGCCCACAATCCCTTGCAAATCATATAGATATATGCACTTGCCAAGACTGTGAAGATTGTCACCCAGGCAGCCGTCTGACAGTACACACATATACTCATCCATCCATCCCACAGAAGATTCCTACGGTTTCTGTTCCAGGGAAAACATTTCCAATGCAGAGTACTTCCCTTCGGTCTAGCCTCTGCTCCAAGGGTATTTACCAAATGCATGGCAATAGTAGCTGCATTTCTACGCACTCTGGGAATCTTTGTCTTCCCATACCTGGACGACTGGCTCATCCGAGCTCCATCTCAGTCCGAGGCTCAGACTTCCCTGGACCACACCAGACGCATACTGCAGTATCTGGGACTCGTCATCAATCTGCCAAAGTCTCAACTCACCCCTACTCAGTCCCTAGAATTCATAGGGGCCTGGCTAGATACCACCACTGCAAGGGCCTATCTTCCTCAGGCCCGTTGCCACCGTCTGGTGCACTTGGCCTCTCAAATTCAGTCCACAAGCCACTTGACTGCCAGAGAGATGCTACAACTGCTAGGCCACATGGCATCCACAGTTCATGTGGTACCCTATGCTCGCCTACATATGAGAGCAGCTCAATGGACTTTGTCCACCCAGTGGACCCAAGCATCAGGAGCTCTCTCAGACCAAATAGCAACCTCAAAACGGCTTTTTTGGTCTCTCCAATGGTGGATATCCACTCAAAATCTGTTGTTGGGGGCCCCCTTCCAACCTTTGTTACCCCAAGCAACTCTCACTACAGATGCCTCCCAAACAGGTTGGGGAGCTCATCTCCAAGACCTCTCCACTCAGGGCACTTGGTCTCCACAGGAGACCACCCTTCATATCAACCTTTTGGAGCTGCGAGCAATTTTCCTTGCTCTCAAGGTCTTTCATACCCTCCTCATCAACATGACAGTCCTTGTTCATACCGACAATCAAGTAGCCATGTTCTACATAAACAAACAAGGAGGGACTGGCTCTCTGTCGCTTTGCAACGAAGCTCTAAAATTGTGGGCCTTCGCCAGAGAGCATCAAATCCATCTCCTGGCAGTATACCTCCCAGGAATCCAAAACTCTTGGGCAGACAGACTCAGTCGAGTTCTGCTTCCACACGAATGGTCCCTGCACATGGATCAGGTACTCAGAATCTTTCAGAAATGGGGAACCCCGGACATAGACCTCTGCAAGTCCGTGCAATGCCAAACTTCCCCGGTTCTGTTCCAGAATTCCGTGTCAGGGAGCTCAGGCCAAGGATGCCTTCCTCCTTCATTGGGGTCAGGCCTTCCTGTATGCCTTTCCACCCATTCCTTTGATTCCCAAGACTCTGTTCAAACTTCAGAGGGATCAAGGATCTATGATCCTCATAGCTCCACGCTGGCCACGCCAAGTGTGGTACCCTCTACTTCTGCATCTCTCCCGGGCACCCTCCCTGGATCTGGGAGCTGCTCCAGACCTTCTGTCTCAAGAGGAGGGGACTTTGTGGCACCCAAACCCCAAGTCCCTTCACCTCAGAGCTTGGTTACTGAAGGCCTAGACCTTCAAGACTTCAATCTTTCTCAACAGGTGAAGGATATCCTCCATGCATCTAGGAAACCTTCCACCAGGCGTTTTTATGCTTTTAAATGGAAAAGATTTTCCATTTGGTGTGCTGAAAAAGGTCTTAACCCTCTAGCACTACCTTTGAATTCTTTACTCGAATATCTCCTGCATCTTTCCAATGCAGGACTTAAAACAAATTCTGTAAGGGTCCATTTGAGTGCTATTGCAGTATCTCTTCAGCCTATCAATGGACAACCTGTTTCCTCTCATCCTCTTATTGCAAGATTCATGAGAGGTCTAACTTTAACTAAGCCTCCCATTCGGCCTCCTCCGGTGACATGGGACTTAAACGTGGTTTTTGGTCAGCTTATGAAGCCACCCTTTGAACCCTTAGCCACTACCTCCTTGAAATTTCTTTCCTGGAAAGTCATTTTCCTTATTGCAATCACTTCTGCTCGCCGCATCAGTGAACTGCAGGCTTTAGTGGCTAATCCACCTTATACAAGGTTCCATCATGATAAGGTAGTCCTTAGGATAAATCCTCACTTTATGCCTAAAGTGGTCTCACCTTTTCATCTTAATCGAGGTATATCTACCTGTCTTTTTTCCAGCTCCTCATGCATCCAGTGCAGAGAGGAACCTACATATGTTAGATTGTAAAAGAGCTCTTGCCTTTTACATCCACAGGACACAGCAACATCGAAAGTCTTCTCAGCTTTTTGTTGCTTTTGATCCTTCTCATTTAGGACTTCCAGTCTCAAAAAGAACACTGTCCACTTGGATTGCTCAGTGTATTTCTTTTGCTTACCAGAGTAAGATCCTTTCTCTGGAAGGCCATGTCACAGCTCACAATGTGAGAGCCATGGCCACATCTATGGCTCATCTTCATTCTGTATCCATCGATCAGATCTGTCGAGCAGCCACCTGGGCCTCGATTCATACCTTCACAGCCCATTACTGCTTGGACAAGGACTCCCGCCGGGATGCCTTGTTTGGTCAGGCTGTCCTCAAACACCTGTTCCGTTCTTAAACAACTCCTGCCCACCTTCCCTGAATGGATGCCTGAGATCCATAGGAAGATGAGGAACCCTAGGGGGGGATCTCCCCGGCATCTTAGCTAGGGAGTCCCCATATGTGAGGACTTATTCCTGCTTGTTCCTGGAGATAGCACAGTTACTTACCTGTAACAGGTGATCTCTGGGAACAGCAGGAATTAGTCCTCACAACCCACCCACCTCCCCTAGGAGTTGTATCTCTCTCTCTCTTTCCTTTCCTCTCTCTATTGTCTCAGCTTTAAACTCGAACTGAGGAGAGTTGGTCAGGAAGGCGGGAAGGCAGCGCGCATGCGCTGTGGGAGGCCCCAAAAGCTTCCTTTCTGGGAAGCTGGGGAGCTTTCCCGCGCAGGCTCCGTTGGTTCCGACGTACCCATATGTGAGGACTAATTCCTGCTGTTCCCAGAGATCACCTGTTACAGGTAAGTAACTGTGCTTTCCTCTATAGAGACGGAGGGCAGACTATAATAGGAAAATTATAGTGTCAATTTAAGGGCACATTATGTGTCTTAATTTATAGTTGAAGTTTGTTATAGTTTGTTAAGGTTTATTAGCTATGATAGCTACTTAATTGTTGCTCTGGTGAGTCTGCTTTGTCAATAGGTAAACTGGAGCAAGGAGGCGGTCCCTCGGGTATTTGTACGTGACATCAAAGAATGTCATTGTTCAGTCTCCAAGCTGCTGGAGGAACCTATATCCCCAGAGATTCTGGGACTGGACTGGAGTTCCTCAAGGAGCAACAATTAGCAGGTAAGTCTAATTTCACCTTATTCCAGAACAACATCAGGGAAGGGGAACGAGTTTGCATATCATCAGTTACCTTCAGACATAGTCTACACATAGTAGGAAATAAAAAGAGGGGAGTAATACAGTTTAAAAGGCAAAGATCTGAAATTGGCCTAATAGCCTGGAAAGGATTGTTTAAATAACTAGATTTTGATCCCAGATTTAAATTTTAAAAATAAGAGCTCAGATCTCCAAATAAATGGATAATGAATCTCATAGTAAAGGGGCAAGAAAACAGAAGCATATGCATCACATGGACTCAAATCTTAACACCCTCAGAGATAGTATGACTAACAAATTGGCTTGAGATGATCTTAAAGAGCCTACTGGGGTGTATGGAGTGTAAGGGATGAGAAGGGAGTCAGGATAACCTGGGATACCAGACAGTAGTGTATAGTGAGTCACTATAAGTATTTTAAATCTTATTGTGCTAATAATTGGCAGCCAATGGCCCTCCACTAAGAGGAGCATAACATGATCTGACCATTTAGCTTTATTTAATATTTTTACTGCTGCATTTTGTAAAACTTGAATATGCTTCAAATGGACAAGTGAGACATGTGCTAACAGGGAACTGCAGTAGTTTAATCTGTTAATTACTTGTGCATGAACTAATGTGTTTAATGCTTTGAGATCTAAGATCAAAGGGATCAAATTTTCCTCAAGGTGAAAATGTTTTCTTCACCAGAACAGAGATCTGAGAGACAAAGAATATTTTACAGTCCAATAATATAGCTAAGGAATGTATAATCTCTTTAATTGGTGTGAAATTACCAGATATGCATGGCCTGAGTAACAGAAGACCCTATTTTTTGTAAACTGAATAGCTTCAGACTTCAGAGGATTCAGCTTCAATTTATGCACAACCAACCATTTTCAGAAATACATGATAACCGACAGTCACCGGATGCCATCTGCAGGTAAATAAACATACATGCCTAAACCTGATATAAATATGGCCAGAGGGGCTAAAAAGATGTTAAATAGGGCCAGGGAACCCCACAAAATAAGGAGTGAGCTGCAGAGAAATACCTGTTCATAAAAACCCTAAAGGAACGATTGGTGAGAAATGATTAGAACCATGGAAGGGCGGACCCAGCTAGTTGGATCTTTTTCAGTCTAGATAAAAGAATCGCATGGTCAGTCAGGTCAAAAGTACACTTGGGCCTAATTTAATTGATAGAATATCCTTGCAGGCATCCAGATGATTGAAGATTTCATTAAGCATAGCCAATAAAGCAGACTCTGTATTATTGCCTACTTTGAAACCTAAGATGAAAGGCATAAATAAAGTAATAGAATTTCAGCAATTGTTGCACTACAACATTTTTGGTTAGCTTGGCTATAAAAGGCAGGTTAGAAATAGAACAGTTTTTAGCTATAAGTAGAGGGTCTTAATGTGATTTTTTTTAAACGTATGGAATGTGTAACCCAAGGCTGCTTTTTCTGCTCTGCAATTTGTTGAAATCTACAGGAGATAGGCCACAAAATACCTTAGGCTGAAGATTTTTTATGCTTAGATATGCACCACAGCTCCTGGAAAGTACGGGGTTCACAGGACTTGTATCAGATGTAGTGAGATTGATTAACTCTAAGTGATATAGTGGGTATTGAGCTCTGCAGTGTAATGCACTGAGTTCAGAAAAAAAGCAGACAAAAAAATACTTGAACCCAACTTTGCCTTTTACTCTCATGAACAAGAAACAGTTCACAGAGTAAAACAATAAAGATATTTACCAAAGCAAACCAAAGACAGAAATATAATCATTACATAACAATATCTTCCAAAATTAATCAGCAATTAAGGAAAACTTTTAGAATATGAAAATTAAAAGTTTGCACTGCTGGCTGACAACAGAAACCAAGGCAGTTTTTTTAAACACAGCTAAAGTAGTCAATTTGGTAATTGAAACCCAACGATTTTTGAAAATATTGAACAAGAGCTAAAATTCTGTTTGAATCTGGATACAAGCGCAGTCCCATCCAAATCCTTGGTGCCTTTTCCTGCTAGGAAAAAATTTATATTTCTTTAGTTTATGGTTAGATCTCACCATTTGGATGGCAGTTCAATTTTTGTCTCTGGCAGTTGCAAGGCTCAACCTTTTCCCATGGGAACTTTGAAGTTTCAGAGTTGTCAGGAAATTCAGAATCAGGACAGAATAAATCCTTGTTGTTTTTAAACCTGGGGTCAAGGCTTGGAACTCTGGAGGAGAGTTGAAGCCCAACTCCCAAGTTTTCTCTTCTGAAATTAGGAGAAGTCTCTTAATGCTTCTTAGTCAGAAGCTGGCTAGCAACCAGCTGCCTCAATTCAAAAAGGATCAGTAGGTTTAAAACAATCACAGGGCGCCTGCAGTCTGATGTAAGAGCCAACCATCCTTTTGCTGGCTAAAACTTCTGGCAGTTTTAAACATTTGTTCATAGCAAACCCCAAAGTGGATTACAGTTAGCAGTCTGCATGTTTAGGTTTGTAATTCCCTAAGCTTGTAACAAGCATCCATGCCAGGATTCATGTCCTTAATGGGAGAAACCTCTGTTGAGGGGGTAAGTCTTTATCAGTCAATTTTTAAATAAAAACAAGGGCTAGAGCCTCTACTTTAATGAGGTCCTCACAATTCGATTATGGATTCTTTCCAGGCTGCAGGGATGACACCGTGGACCAGACTAGTATTGGGCAGATCTAGCAGTGAAGATAAAAGGTAGCCCAGTGAACCTTTTAACAGAAAAGTAGGAATCATATTGGCAGGGGATGTGGATGGACTTATGGAGCCAACAATTTTCTCCAATCGTAGATTGTTAAGGTGGTAAATTTGTCCCCTCTGTTCCCTCATTCACCCCCTTTCCCCCCCCCCCCCCCCCCCACTTAACATAGGGGATAATGGTGATGCAGGTGCATATGATCCAAAGGGAGAAAGAGGTATTGTGCAATTTTTAATCGAATGTTGAATCGCATAGCTGTTGTTGGTTAGAAATATAGCAAAGTATCTGGGCTAAAATCTGGGCTGCATCAATTTGGCAGTGGCTGAGGGGAGAGTTGATCAGTCTACTACCTGAAACAGCTTGTAAGGGTGCTGGGTCTTATATCAGTTGATTTAGTTGGTAAGGGTAGATTCTTATTAGTGGCTCTATGGTGTTTTTTAATATGAAGAAATGCTGTTATTACTATGGGGCTTGTTTACAAAGCCGCGGTAGCGGTTTCCGGTCATTATCGGAGCCGCGGCCCCATTGAAATAACTGGGCCCGCGGCTCCGATAACGATCGGAAACCACTACCGTGGCTTTGTAAATAAGCCCCTATGTGTAGTTGTAATCTTGGAATCTGTTTTATTTGAGTTGTGGGGAGAAGGTGAGATTAGAAGGGGGGCAAAGTAGAGGAGGGGGGATATAGATGTTCTCCGGGACCAAGCAGAAAGTCAGTCCTCACTTTTGGTTGATGTCACTGACAAAGCCCGCGCAGGAACACTTCCCAGCTTCCAAAGGAAGCCTTTGGAAGTGCATCCCACATACATGCTGGTCTTCCAGCCCAAAGGAGCCATCTTTACCCCAGAAAAAGTAAATACATTTTGCTACTGTTTTTCATCTTTCCTCTTTTTCGATCGCATGCCTTTGTTACCGTTTTCCTGCCCATTACAAGGAGTGTCGGTACCTCAGCGCCCCGTTTTCTTTGATTTCTTTTTCAAGGTATTTTCTCTTGCGCCCCCTTTTTGACCCAGACATTGGAGTCATTTGACTTGGCAGAAGCTATCTTCTCCAGGACCAAGCAGGAAGTCAGTCCTCACATATGGGTGACGTCGGCACCGACGGAGCCCTCATGCGGAACATTTCCCCAGCTTTCAAAGAAAGCCTTTGGGAATGCAGCACCCATGCGCGGTCCCCTTCCCGCCCAAGGGTGCCATCTTGCTCAGTCTTTCTTTTTCCGCGGAGCCCAACGGATGTAGTTCGTGTCACCCGGGAAAAGTTGATTTTTTTCTGCGATTTTTCGTGTCTCTATATCCAGTTCGACGCCGGTTCCCCATCCCGCCTCGACTCGGTACACCGGTATCGAGTCTGGAACTTCTATTTCGGTTTTTGTCGTTTGTGACTAGCGTTCACATTTTTTCTGTTATTTTCACTGGCAGCCCTGTCTTTTGACCTTGCAGGGGCCCTTTTTCCCCCGATGGCTGCCAGCGGGTTCAAAAAATGTGATCGGTGTAAGAAACTTATGTCTCTCATCGACACACACGACTGCTGCCTCCGATGCCTCGGGCCCGACCATGACCTACTGGTCTGTGGCCCATGCGGCAAGATGTCGTCGAAGGCGCTTCAGAGCCATCAGCATCAACGTAAAATAATTTTTTCGGAGTCCGCATCTGGCCAGGCCCGAACTTCGTTAAAGGCCTCGACATCTCGGGAGTCTGACCCTGAGCGCTGTCATGGGTCCTCTGAGAGGGGGGTCTCCCACCTGGGAGCACAAAAGGAAGAAGAAGCTCATGAGGGCGGCATCAGTGGAGGCACCTGGATCCGCGAGGTCCAGGTTACGCAGCCCTGACCGCCATCCCGGGCTCTCGGAGTCAGAGCAGCCGACCAAACTACCTTGCCTGGAGCCGGAGTCCTCGAGTCAGGTAACTTCTGTTGTCCTCATTGACTCTCCTCCGAGAGAACCGACATCGGGCCCGACACTGTCAGGGCCCAAGTCGGGGGCTGCAGAGTCTCCTGAGCTCGGTCTCAGGTTGACAGCCCTGGAGAGCAGCCTGGCTTCCTTCATGGAGCAGCAGCGGGTATTGATTGCCGGTCTGACTGGTGCATCTGCCCTGACCACCGGGACCTCGATGTCTAAGTCAACCTCGGAGGCCAAGCCGATCCTCAAGTCCATCAAGTCTCGAGTCAATCCTCGGCCAAGGTCTCCCTCAACCTCCCATACGGGGCCGAGGTCGTCGAAGCCGGTGCCCTCGGCGTTGGGGCGGGTGGCATCGAGGCCCACATGGCCGGAGCCGCTCGACTCCTCCTCAGAGGAGTCGACGTGGGAGATGGAGGACGAGGAGTCTCCTGACACCTTCGGGACCCAGTGCGTCCCATCGGACTCCCCGGAGTCCAAGCCTCGGAGAAGGTCCCCCCCCCTCCCCCCCGGAGGATACCCGGTTCTCAGATTTCGTCAGGGACATGGCCAAGGCTTTGGCATTCCCGGCGGACACCGAGGTGGAGCCTTGAGCCGAAGAGCTCGATGCCCTCCAGTATGATTTTCCTCCGAAGGAAGCCTTTACTGTTCCGGTTCCTCCGATGCTGGAATGGCTGCTTTTCCGTATGTGGGAAGCACCGGCCTTGGCACCAGTTCTGAGCAAGCGGGTCAATTCCATTTATTGAGTCCGTAAGAGCCCTGGGTTCCAAAAGGCGCAGCTACCGCACAACTCCATGGTTGTGGAATCGGCCATGCACAGACTGAAAAGTCAAAAGATGTACTCCTCGGTGCTTCCCGGCCGGAAGGCCCGGAATCTGGATGCCCTCAGTAGAAAGTGCTTCCAGGGCTCTATGCTGTCTTGCTGTGTCCAGACCTACCAGCTGTACATGGGCATGTACTTACGGGACCTGGCAAAGGAGATTACCGGGTTCTCGGCTGGCCTCTCCTAGGAACCCTTGCAGAGATTCAAAGCCTCGTCTTCAGGGATCCTGGAGTGCTCGAAGTTTATATCTCGAGCAACCTATGACGGCTTCGAGGCTTTGGCCTGGGTAGCTTCGGCCGGCATCGGTGCACGCCATCAGGCCTGGCTACAGTCGTCAGACCTGGAGTCATGGGTACAGGACAAGTTGGTCGATGTCCCGTGCTGAGGTGACAACCTGTTCGGCAAGCCCATGACTGAGAAGGCTGCAGAAATCGAGACCGAGACTCTAACCAGGACAAGACTGTCCAGAAAGACTTCTGCCCCTTCTCACAAAAAGAAGAGCTTGGGAAAGAAGCCCTTTTTCCCGAGGAAGGGTGCTGCCTACAAAACTTACCCTCAGTACCAGGCCTCTCCAGCTCCCCAACAGGGCCAGCAGGCCAAGGGGCAGGGGCAGGGGCATTGGCCCCATAGGCAGAAAACCCCCAAGCCACCAACTCCGGCTCCTGCACAGCAGGGGGAGGGTTTTTTTGACTCCCACAGCATAGACTCTCCTCCACCGGTAGCGCCACTCAGCACAGGAGGTCGGCTGACCCTGTACACCTACAGGTGGCCAGCCATCACAGGGGATACCTGGGTACTGAGCATAGTCCAGAAGGGCTATATGCTCCATTTACACCAGCTACCCCCTCCTACTATCCAGGGGAGCCTCCCTCTACACAGGGACCTCCTCCTTCAGGAGTTGGCAAGTCTTTTAAAGGAACAGGCAGTGGAACCAGTGCCACACCACCTGGATGGGCAAGGCTTCTACTCCAAGTACTTCCTAGTACCAAAGAGAACAGGAGGCCTCAAACCTATCCTAGACTTGCAAAATCTGAACAAGTTTCTGGAGAGGGAGAAGTTCAATATGCTTACCCTTGGAATACTGCTTCCCTACCTTCAGCAGGGAGACTGGCTATGCTCCTTAGACCTAAAGGATGCTTATACTCACATCCTCATCCAGCCAGGCCACAGGCAATTTCTCAGATTTGTGGTGGGAGGAAACCACTTTCAGTACAGAGTCCTTCCTTTTGGCTTGAGCTCTGCCCCCAGGGTTTTCACCAAATGCCTGGCGGTGGTGGCGGCTTTTCTCAGAAATCAGGGGATTTTTGTCTTCCCGTACCTGGACGACTGGCTAATCAGGGACCAGTCACTCCAGGAGGCCCGACAGGCCACACTGTCTCTCTTCTTCAGCATCTAGGCTTTGTCATAAACTACGCAAAGTCCACTTTGCTCTCCTGTCAAAAACTAGAGTTTATAGGGGCCAGGTTGGACACTCTTCAGGCAAGAGCTTACTTGCCCGAGGACAGGGCCCACAGACTTATGGACTTGGCCAACCAGTTCCAAGGCAATTCTCGTGTTTCCGCCAGGCACTACCTGCGGCTCCTGGGCCACATGGCATCCATGGTACATGTGACCCCGAATGCCCGTCTGCACATGTGGTCTGTTCAATGGTGCCTCAGAGATCAGTGGACACCAGCCACCGGCGACCTCCGAGACAGAGTAAAGGTGTCCAGATAACTTCTGAACTCCTTACAGTGGTGGCTACATCTGCCAAACCTTCTCAGGGGTGTACCTTTTCAGGCTCCAGCACACACAAGGGTGCTGACGACAGATGTGTCCTTAAAGGGCTGGGGTGCACATTGCCATGGCACCTGCACTCAAGGCCTGTGGTCCCCTCGGGAGGCCACACGGCAGATCAACCTTTTAGAGCTGTAAGCAATCCGCTTAGTTCTGCAAACCTTCTGCCATTCTCTTTCTCAACAGTCTGTCCTAGTTCAGACGGACAATCAGGTAGCAATGTTCTACGTGAACAAACAAGGAGGCACAGGGTCAAGGCCCCTATGTCAGAAGGCACTGGACCTTTACTCTTTTGTGGTCAGACAAGGCATGTTTCTCAAAGTAGTTTATCTACCTGGTCAGGAAAACTTCCTAGCAGACAAGCTAAGCAGGATTCTCCAGCCCCATGAATGGCAATTGAATCCATTGGTGGTCCAGCAGATCTTCCTCCGCTGGGGACTTCCATCCATCAATCTCTTTGCAAGTCCACTAAACCGTCAGCTGCCCAGGTTTTGCTCCAGCCAATAAAAATATATTACTCTAATAGCATATACTAGAATTCCAGAGTCTACTTAATACTATCTCATACTTAAACACAATTAAATGTGTAAATGTGAAGAAATCATCACTGGCATCACTTAAAAGACTGTTGTTTTATAGAGCGGGTCTCAGACTATTAGGGAGCTCTCGCATTGACTTTTGCCATTAACTGCTCCTTTTTTGCATCAACGACCCATTTTTTGAAAAACTTTTATAAAACCCTGGTGTTATCAGTCCAAGTGATTAAACATAGATTTCCCAATCGTCAACAATAAAATGCATAAAGTCAGGCTTATCTTGATGTATTTTATCCCAACGCCAGACTCAGCGCTGCCGCGTTTCACATACTAATTTCGTTTCTTCAGGGGCTTGTAGCCACTTCTTTATGTTACTTATCATTCGCACGTGTTAACCGTGGACCTTTTCTCTGCAGGATATCAAAAACGTCGCGCATGCTCCAGACAGCCGCATCCTCTGAGGATGGCAGTAGATGCTTTTCTGATCTCTTGGTCTACAGGCCTCCTGTATGCGTTTCCTCCCACGCCCCCGGTGGCCCGAACTCTGTTCAAGATCCTCCAGGACAAGGCCTCTGTGATTCTGCTAGCCCCCAGATGGCTGAGGCAGCTGTGGTTTCCACTTCTGCAGTTGGCGGTGGAAGCTCCGTTCCCTCTGGGGCTGCAACACGATCTCCTGTCTCAAGAGCAGGGTTCCCTTCTGCACCCCAATCTCAGGTCCCTCAATCTGATGGCCTGGCTGCTGAAAGGATAGTACTAGCTCCCTTACTTCTACCTAAGGAGGTTGAGGAGGTGGTCTTGGCCTCTAGGAGGCAGTCCACCAGAAAGTCCTATGCCCTCAAGTGGCTTAGGTTTATGGTATGGTGGGCTCAGCGCAATGAAGATCCTTTCTTTTGCCTTGTGCCAGTAGTACTGCAGTATCTACTTCACCTTTCAGATCTAGGCCTTAAGTCTAACTCTGTTCGGGTCCACCTCAGTGCTCACCGGTGGAGGGATAGTCTCTGTCGGTTCACCCCTTGGTGTCCAGATTTCTCAGAGGTCTGCTTCTACTCAAGCATTCGGTTCGTCCACCAGCGACTGAGTGGGATTTGAACGTGGTCTTACAGAAACTTACTCGCCCACTGTTTGAGCCGATGGCTACTTGCCATTTGCGCTTCCTCTCTTGGAAAGTGCTCTTCCTGGTGGCTCTTACCTCGGCCAGATATTTGAGTGAACTACAAGCTCTGGTTTCTGATAGACCGTACATGTGGTTCTATAGGAACAGGGTGGTCCTATGGACCCATCCCAAGTTCTCCCAAAAGTGGTCTCCTATTTCCACCTCAATCAGGAGGTGGTTCTTCTGACCTTTTTTTCCAGGCCACATGCCAACCGGGCTGAAACAGTCTTTCATTCCCTGGACTCTAAAAGGGTGTTGTCCTTTTACATAGAACGTACGCGGGGGCATCGAAGGGCTACTCAGCTCTTCTCGTTTGACCCTAATAGGATGGGGTTACCTATCTCCAAGCGTACGTTGTCCACTTGGGTAGCAGACTGCATCGCCTGGGCGTACAGAGCAGCTGACCTCCCCTTGCAGGGTCAGGTCACGGCCCACCGTGTCAGGGCAAAGGCCACGTCAGTAGTTGATCTCCGCTCTGTTCCATTGGCAGACATCTGCCGGGCCACAACTTGGTCTTCAAGCCAGACGTTTGCAGCCCATTACTGCCTGGAGAGAGAGTCCCGGCGGGACAGTGTTTTCGGCCAGGCGGTACTCTGTAATTTCTTTGAGGTTTAGGCAACTCCTACCCTCCGGCCATTGTGTTGGGCTACAGTACAGGGTGCGTTCTCAGAGAAAATTCTTATCACGGATGCTGAGGCTCTTGAGAGGGAGCCAATTTTTCAGCTCTGGGTTCACGGTAGCCTAGAGCTGGGGAGTCCCATATGTGAGGACTGACTTCCTGCTTGGTCCTGGAGAAAGCGTAGTTACTCACCTGTAACAGGTGTTCTCCAGGAGCAGCAGGAATCGGTCCTTACGACCCTCCCTCCTCCCCTGGAGTTGCAGTCCTTTTCTTCATTTTGATTTTTGCTGTCTTTTAGCTATGTCATCAGACTGAGCAAGATGGCACCCTTGGGTGAGAAGGGGACTGCGCATGCGCGCTGCATTCCCAAAGGCTTTCTTTGTAAGCTCCGCATGAGGGCTCCGTTGGCGCCGACATCACACATATGTGAGGACTGATTCCTGTTGCTCCTGGAGAACACCTGTTACAGCTGAGTAACTACGCTTTCCCCACCATGTCAAAGCTTGCCAGTGGATTTAAAAAATGCACCCAGTCTGGTCAGATGATATGGGTACCGACTCTCACAACTGGTGTTTGCAGTGCCTCAGGCCTTACCACCAGCCCTCATCCTGTGCTCTCTCCTTTCCAATAATGCACAAAGGGCTTCAGAACCAGGAAAAGCAATGAGAATTGCTGTTCGGTTCCTCAGAGTACTCTGCATCAACGCCCTCGAAGACCGCTTCATGTGGAGACTGTGCTCATTTGGAGCAGAGGGGTCACAGAGTACTGGACTGGTGGCTCTCCTTCGGTAAGGACCCCAGAAGAACCAGCCTCTCACCCAGTTGGCATTGAAGGGTGATGCCGAGCCCTGGACAAAGGCCCACTCACATCTGTGTCGGAGCCCTCAATGCAACTCGGAGGGCAAAGGTCAGGTGTGGCCTCCTAAGCTACCCTAGTGGAAGGAGAGGCCTCCTGAGAGTCAGGAAGGCTGGTGATTAATTCCCGAACTGGTCATGATTGTGGGGTCCCCACCGAAGAAACTGGCATCGACATCAGTAGTTGTGGTGCCGGCTCAGACACCATCGGAGACCAAGCTCCTGGCTCAGTGCATGGAGGTGCTTGATTGAAGCCTCTCAGCATTCTTCACCCAGCAGGCATCCAAGGACCCGATGACCTCAGGTTCCTTGGTCCCGGCAGCCTCGCCAGAAGAGATGCAGCCCTCCCTCGCATAGACAGTGCCTCCAAGAGGCGCTTGAGATCTCTCTCAGCCCACCAGTTTTCACCTCTGAGTGCCTCTGGGTTGGATCATCGATACCTTTGGACTCCCTCTACTCCACTGGACTACCAGGGGCACCAAGAGGAGTCATGCCACTACTTTGAGTTCATCTCTGAGTCGGAGTCTGATGATTGGGAAAACAGAGGAGGAATCACCTGAGACCGTGCGTCATTGGGACATTCCTTCGGATCCTTCATCATCTCATGAGCATCAGAAGTCCCCTCTGGAGGACTTGTCCTTCCTGGACTTTGTGAAGAACATAGGGGAAGCTCTCTCCTTTACTATCGAGGCCAAAGAGGAGCCTTGAGCAGAGGAATTGGAAATCATCTAGTACCCTTCAGCTCCAAAAGAAGTCATAATTTTACCGCTGCACTACATTCTAGAGAGGCTCCTCTACTGCATCTGGGAGGTCCCCCTCTCAGTGCCCAACATGAGCTGGCACCTGGACCTTTGAAGTATTAGGTTACCAAGAGCCCCAGTTTTGAGAAACCACATCTCCCACATAGTGCTATGGTGGTCCAGTCGGCTATGCCTTATATCAAGATTCAGAAGAATCATTCCTCGGTGTCTCCAGGCCGGGAGGCCTGTACTATGGATGCCTTCAGCTGCAAATATTATCATGGCTCCATGTTGCACATATTCAGATGTACCAATTTTACATGGGCATGTTCTTGCGGAATAGGGCAGGAGGCCTCGTCAAGTTCTCCTTGGAGCTGAAAGGAGGAACAATGGCAGAAGTATCGCTCCCTGTCTCTGACGTCAAGGAGTGCTCAAAGCATGTCACCAGAACTGCCTATGATGGCTTTGAGTCTGTAGCTCAAATCTCTGCAGTAGGCATTGGGGCACGCTGCCTGGCCTGGCTCCAGGCATCGGATGTGGAACCATGGGTCCAGGATAAGTTCGCAGACATTCCCTGCAAGCGTAAAAACCTTTTTGGAGCACCTTTGAGTGAGATGGCTGGTGAACTGGAGCAAGACCAGCTCCCCGTGAATTGCTTCTCTCAGAAGACTTCTGATCCCTCTAAAAGGAAATCTGCTGGGAAGAAAACCTTTCTTCCAAAAAAAGAAGTAATTCCATGGTACATATATCCCGTACAAGTAATTCCATGGTACATATATCCCGTACCATTTGTATCAGTCCCCTTAGCAGGCTCCACAACAAAAGGGTCAAGGCCATCGCCACCCCAAGCAACAACAATCCCAACCATGGGGAGGAGTGGCTCAGTGGTTGGGACAGGTTTCCTCAGGCCGGAAGGCCAGGGGTTCAATTCCCGCATGGGGACAAGCAACCTCAGGCCAGAGGGACTGGGATCTCTAGTCCTTGTGGCCTTGGGCAAGCCACTTAACCCTCCATTGCCTCAGGTGCAATTAGATTGTGAACCCTTTAGGAACAAGGGAATAAAAAGTACCTGTTGGTATACATGTAAACCGCACTGATTCTATAGAGCGCAGTATAAAAAGAAATAAAAGAAATAAATAAAACCAGCCCCACAACCACAGCCTGGTGGGAGATTTTGACTTTTTCTCTTCAAGGACATTACCTGTCATCCTCTTCTAAATGCCATTCCTCCACAAGTGGGAGGACGGACTGGTCCACTTTGCCCACTGATGGCCCACCATCACATTGGACCCCTGGGCTCTCAGGATAGTTTGAGAGAGCTATCTTCTCCACTTCGATCAGCTTCCTCCCACTTTCTGCCCAGGGGAGTACCCCCTCAACTCTCACCACCACTCTCTCCTCCAGCTCAAAATCCAAAACCTCTTGTCAGATCGGGCGGTAGAGTAGGTCCCACCATCTCAGATGGAGCAGAAGTTCTACTCCTGGTACTTCCTGGTCCCCAAAAAGACAAGGGGTTTTTGTCCCATCCTGGACCTCTGGAACCTCAACCGGTACCTCGTGAGAGAAAAATTCAGGATGGTGTTATTGGGTACCCTCTTACCCTACCTCCAGCAGAAGGATTGGCTATGTTCCTTGGATCTGAAAGATGCGTATGCACACATTCTAATCCACCCCCTTCATCGGCAATACCTCCGTTTCATACTCTGCACTAGCAGTACAGGGTGCTACACTTGGGCCTTGCCTCAAAGCATCTAGCAGTGGCGGATGCTTTTCTTCGAACCAGAGAGACTACTTACTTGTCTTTCCTTTTCTGGATGGTTGGTTGATCAGGGCCTTGACCCTGAAAGACATCTGGAGTTTGACCAACTTGAGCATTGAGGTTCTGGAAAACCTGGAGTTTCTCATCAGTTACCCCAAAATCCCACCTAAAGCCCACTCAAAAGCTAGAGTTCATTAGGGCTCTCCTCGATACCACCCTATCATGTGTGTGCCTGCTGAGGGACTGGGCCCAACGCTTGATGGTTCTGGCGAAGATGGTCCAAGCTGCTTCTCTCATCACCGCTCATCATATGCTACTCCTCCTTGGCTACATGGCTTCCACAGTCCATGTCACCCCGACAGCACACCTTCACATCTGCCAGGCACAGTCGACACTTTCTATTCAGTGGCATCAGGTGATAGGCCGCTCAGAGACAGAGTCAGTCACCTCTCCACTCAAAAAGGCTTTATCCTGGTGGCAGCAATCCACGAACCTCCTGGCAGGCCTACCCTTCCGGGCCCCACAGTACCAGCGCATCCTGATGAAGGATGCCTCCAAGTTGGGCTGGGGAGCTCACCTAGATGGTCTGCACACACAAGATCTTTGGACATCACAGGAGAGCCTCCACCAGATCAACTTCCTCAAACTCTGAGCCATTGCCAATGCACTCAGTTTTTTGGCGCCAACTCACTCACCAGGAAGTTCTCCTTCAGATGGATAACCAAGTGGCTATGTTCTACATCAACAAGCAGGACAGCATGGGATTCTACCTTCTCTGTTGAGAAGTGGTGCACCTCTGGAAATTTGTCATCTCCTAGGACATGTCCCTTAGAGTAGTATACCTCCCGGGAGACCTCAATGTTCTTGCCCACTGCCTCAGCAGAGTCCTCCAACCACAGAAGTGGACTCAACAGTAGGTGGCCAACCCGTTCTTCCAGGCATGGGGCAGACCATGGATAGACCTCTTTGCCTCTCCTCACAATGCCCAGCTGCCGCGGTTTTGCTCTCGGATGCCCTGCCAAAGTCGGGTGTCTCCTGATGCCTTCCTCCTGAACTGGAGCCAAGGGTCTTCTCTAGTGGCCAAGACCCTTTTCAAAGTTCAGGCAGATGGCACATCCATGATTCTCATTGCACCATAGTGGCCCAGACAACCCTGGTTCCCCCTCCTGCTACAACTATTGCAGCGACCACCTCTCCAGTTGAGCTTGGCCCCGGATCTCATTCTTCAGGATGGAGGGACATTGCTGTATCCCAACCTTCAATTCATGGTTCTTAGAGTGTGGATGCTGAACAAGTAGTACTTGCAGCTCATCAGTTGCTGCCAATGATAGAGGACATTCTCCTTGCTTCGCAAGGACTCCTCATGACAAGCCTACGCTTTCAGGTGACACAGATTCCCATTCTGTTGTCAAATCAATTCAGTTTTGTCATACATTTTTTGGACTCTGGCCTAAAATCCAACTTAGTCAGCTAGACTCCTCCCCCTACTGTTAACAGCAGTGGTTCCCAAACTGTTGGTCTGTTCCCACCTTCTTCCAGTGGGAGGAGCTCCATCTTCTATTCTCTGCCTACCACCAGTCTTAGCTGTAGAGAGAGGTGAGGTGCAGGATCTGCAGTCCAGCAGCAATAGTTAGAGGATCAGTGGCGTACCAAGGGCTGGGCAGTGGGTGCATTCTGCCCCAGGTGCCAGCCAGGAGGGAGGTGCACCTACCGCTGGGCCCACGGGAGAGAGCAGCAAACTAATTTACCTTACAGTTGGCTTGTCATGCTATCTCCACTCCGTAGGCCCGCCGCTCTTTACTCCCAGCTAAAGTTTTGTGATTCACTTCAGCTGGGAGAAAAGAATGGCAGGTCCACAGAGCAGAGACAGCATGGCAAGCCATCTTTAAGGTGAGTTAGTTTGCTGCACTTTTTCTGTGGGCTGGGGGATGGGAGGTGCAAGAATCGCAGCAGTGGGGGGTGCCAGCTATGTACGGGAGGAGCCAGGAATGCCACTGTAGTGGATAGCCATGTACATGCCAAGGGCTGCTTGATAATAGGGAGAGAGGCTGCAGCCGCCCTTGCACTTTATTTTGGACCTGGACCCTCTGCAGGTAATCTTGAACAATGATGACAGTCCCCCAGGCCGTGTAAAGTTTTCGAGGATGGGAAAGGCTGAGAGAGCGGAGCTTCAGCTGACAAATGCATGGCATTGTGAGGCGGGATGCTTTGTATGACCAAGCTAGTCACCAAGCTGCTGCTGCTGCTCCTCTTTCTCATTGCTCGTGTGGGTCAGATGTATCAAAGAGTTATGCTCAGTTTGTCCCTGATTCATTCAGCTTTGTCCCCACTAGGCACAAAGTTGGAGCGGAGCCCCAGCCAACTGGGGCTCTGTCTCTCCCTGGGAAACATGCTTAAATATATCTAGTCCTCAAAAGCAGATGATACTGAAAAAGATAGGGAGTAATGAATTAAGGAAGAATGAGGGTATCAGCCTTGGAGGTTAGTCTGAAAGGGAGGGAGAGATTAGAGGAGGCAAACTGGATGAATGATTGAATCTGGGGAGGGAGAGGGAAAGTAGATGAGGAAGAGAACCAATGATGTGAACTTGGGATGAATGAGTCTGGCAGAAGTAACGCTGGGGGTAGTGAGAGAAAAAGAATGAACTCGGGGGTTGGGGGGATAGAGTGAGTGAGTCTGGAAGTACTGAATGGATGTGAGAAAGAGAGAAGGGAGGTGATCCTGATGGCTGAGTGTGGTTGAAAGAGAGAGAATGAGTCTGGAGAAGTGAACCAGGGAGGTAGAGAGGAGAGATACAAAGCTGCCTCTGGTGCTGAATTTTGATAGCCCCAGAGTATTGCCTCATCTGCCATGCCTCAATCTGAGCCTTTTGCTGTAGTTCAGTGTTCATGTCGCTGATCAGCTCTGGCTCCCCCACCCAAATGGCTCTGCTGCGATGTCCTGCTTAAAGCGCAGCCCAGTTCTGTATGTAGCAGCAAAGCGCAGACAAACCAATGATACCAGGAGTCTGTTCAGAAGGTCCAAATCATTTATTTGTGCACAAGTCTCAAGCAAGGCAATTTCAAAATGGCTGAGCAAAGTTTTCGAGCATTACAACAACTTTTATAGACTTCTGTTCCATTCTAGGTATAGAAAAACACTTCATTGGTCCCGGTACTCTCCCGTACCTCCCGTAGCCCTTCTATTGGTCCCGGTACTGATAAGTTTCTCCAATTATGTTCCTTCTGTGGGCTTCTGTGGGCATGACACCTGCCTGCCCCCCTTCTAGTCCCAATTACAATGGTCAGTTCATCAACTTGTTACTTTCACACTTTCAAGGCTATGGGACCATTTGTGCGTGCAGAAGAGCAAGGTTCTGTAACTCGTCTGTCAGCACTCCTCAATATTTCTCTGCAAATGTACTTTTTCTTATCAGTAACTTTTAAACACATCTTTTCTGTATTTTTCCATTTCTTAATTCTACAATTCTGCTTATCTAAGCTAATTCAATATTTCTACTGAGTTCTTTCTTACAATAGCAGCATATTGGGGGATGTGCAATCCTATATGCCTCTCCACAGGCCTCATTTACAGGTCAAGCTAGCCATGCTGGCCTGCCTATGTCAGACACCGTGGGTCACAGGCCTGCACCTGCCACAGTTCCTGAGTGGCAGCACAAGTTTGTTAATTAAATTCTGCTCAGGGCTGCTCAAGCCCTGTAGCATCCCGCCTTTACCTTTCCCCCTGGAGGGATTCTATAGTAACAGGAAGAGACACTGCATGGCCTGGGAAGCCACAAGCTGAATTTAATTGAGAAAGTCTGCTGCTGCTTGGGGATTGGGTTGCGCGGTAAGCAGGACAATGAGTAGAGCTGGGAGGGGGGAGGAGAAGAGAGCCTCCCCACTGTTGCCTATGGCCACCAACAAATTAAATCCGGCCCTGAGTGAGCGTGGTAGAGGAGAGATGGAGTGGATGAATCTGAGGGGTCATGAGGAAAGAGAAGAGAAAGCAGGTACAAAGGCTGGATGGAAAGGAAGATAGCATGACAGAAGGGAGGGAAGAAGAGTGAGAGCAGACAGAAGGGAAGAATAAAAAGAAGGGGAAAGAATGAGGTGATTTGCATACTTGACCTGGCCCCTCACTATTCCTAAAGAGACACATTCATCCATCGCCAATTACCCAGATCAACTCACTAGGTCATTCACCCGCCCCAACTCACTCATACACACATTCAGATACATATCCCAACTATATACTTGCAGATTCCTCTGCCTACTTATTGTAACGTTCCACACATGCTGTCAATCACCCACTCCATCCACTCACACAGATCCCAACTACACACCTGTAAACATTTCTCCCATTCACTAAAAACTTAACTGCATCCATTTTTCCCCACACAATTGCACGCCCCTCACCTAAATCCACTTGGTGAGACACACTTGCACACAGAAGCCTCAATTACAAACTTATAGGCACCCTCTCACCTCCCCCTCCCCCTCCCCCTCCCCCAATTCCTTATTTTCCACCTAAAAACACTCAGTGGCTGTACTGCAGGAATAGTTTGAGAAGTTAAATACTGTATATATGTGTTTGCAAGTCTGTGTGCCTCACACATGATGAGTGCATCAGATAATTACTTTTAGAAAATAAAGATTTACATATTTATATGTTACTGAATATTTAAAAGACACAATGATTTTTCTGCTTATTGTTTGAGTAATTTGCTTTGGGGGTCACGTGAATTTTTGACACCTAAAATGGGGTTCAGTTGGAAAAAGGTTTGGGAAGCACTGATGTAACGTTTGGTTGAGGCCAGGTATCTGGAGCATTAAGTATCTGTATAGGGATCTGTAGTAATCCACCTTGTTCAATTTTGCCAGTAGGCAGTATTGATGTTATAGGACTCACTGCAATATTTACAGTGCTGCCTTTTTTCTTAAGTGGCTCCTTGTTGGTATTGCTATTGAATGTTAGATTTGCTACATCCTGAGTGACTTTTGCAAAGTTTTTTTATTACTCCATAATATATCTGATACAGAAGAAGGTTTATGAGGCTTTTACTGAGATAAAACCAGAATTGGACTTTTTTTTTGTATCTTGAGTTCTACAGAAAAATGCCCTAGCTCTGCTCTGGAGGGAAGGATTGAAAAATTAGAAGATAAAATTAAACCAAAGATAGCTAGATATTATTTTGGGGCACTCCGTCCATTTGTAAAGCAATTGTGATGAAGTAGCCCCATTCTCTACCTTAAAAGCACAAGATTCACGGCATTTTAGACCTGAAGCTGACAGGGAAACAGACCATGTGAGCAGTTGTTGTCAGGGACAACAGAAACAAATGCAGCCACGAGGTCTGAAAAAACACTCAGCTGAGAGAAACTCCCTAGTTCCTGATAGCGTGCACCTGAGAAGGGGAAGAGCTTACAGCCCTTATAAGGACAGTGCAGGGAACACAGGGTTAGAACAGGAACGAGGACAGCATGAACGAGGAGAACTGTTAGAACTGGCAGAACAGCGTGAGCAGCGTAAGCAGAGAGAACAGGCTGTCTTACCTGAAGCAGCTGGCCAAGAGGAAGCAGGAGGAGTTTCTTACTTTGACCTAGGAAGTGAGTCAGAGACAGGAAGGATTCACCCAAGTAACTACCCAGAGTCCTACAGGAGGAAGCAGCTAGCAGGAGCAGAGAACAGGTGTGACTGGTCTGCTGATTGCAAACACTTTGGAACACGGAGGCTACGTTCCAGCCGGAGTGAGTGGAAACCAAAGACAAAACTGTATGTATCAGGAAGCTGTGACCTGAGGAATGATTATAGTGGGAAGTTAAAAGTGGTGAATGATAGAAATTCCTACAGTGTGAATGCAGAGCAGCCTCATGCAGGAAGTCTAAGGTGGGGGCAGGGCTGTAACTCCCCACCGAGAGATTTAAGCAGAGAGCTGAGCAAGGAGCCAGTGAAACCTCCAGAGAGGGTAAAAGGATATTATCTATCCCAAGCTGAGGATAGAAATAAAGAGAGACACTGTGACGGCACGGCACAGGGGAATTTCCAAGCCTACTTTAATAAGGAGAGTTTTGAATGCGTGCAAGAACCCATGATAATTGACACACTCAGTGAGTGTTCGTCCATCTGTGACCCAATGGACTGTACACTGATTTCGTCGCATAAAATAAGGTCTTTATGCTAGTCAGAGCTGAGCATAGTGTTAAGGGAAAACACTACAACTGATAAAGGCTGGTTTCCACACAGTGAGACTGTGTGCTGCATTTGAATGCATAACGTTATTACTTACTTTGAAGCAAGAAGAAATTGTTCTAATATTCTTTATGTTTGTGCCAGAGGACATGGCTTATTTCTTTTGAGTACTTGTGTTTTGTTTGTTATTTGAATAATCCGACCCCGAGAGGGGAATAAATCCTAATTTGCCTTTACCACTCGAGGCGTTCAACTACTTTCATTGCCATCAGGCGCAGCCCTGCTAGCCAGGAGGCAGTCTGCCCACCTGGTGGTGACAAAATACAACATGCATATCTTCCCAATTTCTACAGTGAATGTGCCATAAGAAAAACCTCACTCATTAGCTTTCAAACTCACTCACTGGGATGGGCTATCCTTGGTATCTTTGTATGTATACTCTAGAGAAGAGAAGGGACAGCAAAGATATGATAACCCTTTAAGTATTTAAACGGCTATACTAATGAATGAATAACAAACCTTTTTCAAAGAAGGGGAAACTGTTACTACCCTAATATTCAGTCCTATTGGATTTCAATTTGGAACCGAATCCACGAAGTCTTGGGATTCAGGGCCACTCTCCTCCTGGTCTGTGGTCGTTTTTCGGTCAACAATTGGCATCTCGTTGTTACAAAGGGATTGTCACTTTTTATTTGACTTCATGATGGGAGTGGTTCTGCCTCTCGTTATTGCAAACTGGAAACATAATGCAGAGCTTAGCTGGCACGAATGTTGGACCCGTTTGTGCTTATGCTGCAAATATGAACAAATGCCACGTTATGGCACAACTGTCATGCCTTCCACCCTCCTCAAGTGAAAACCCCTAAATACTTATATCTCTAAAGCACGATATAATGTAAATTAAGGGGTAATGTAGACATGCCATCATGTTATCACATGGTGAGAAGCTGGTGTGGCGTTCATAGCCCCTGCAGGTCCCCCTTTTTTGTGCTCATTTCATAAGGTTTTTTTGGGGGGGGTTTTGGTGATCGCATGGTGAAGGGAGGAGTAAGGTTGGGGTAGGCTGTTAAAGCCTTGTTTTTTTGCTTTTATGTTTAAAGAGGATTATCATTTTAATTGTAATTTTTGCTTTTGTTGTAATTTGTTTGAAAATGTAAATAAAGAAATTAAAAAAAAAACAAAGAAGGGGAAACTGTAAAACTAGAGGGCATAAAATGAAGCTACAAGGAGTTAAGCATAAAATGCAATGTCATCAAATACCTACATGAAAGGGAGGTGGATGCCAGGAATGCCCTCCTGATAGAGTTGGCGTAAAAACAGTGACAGAATTCAAAAAGGTATGAGCAGACACAGAGGATATATAGAAAGAGGATGAAATCATAAGACACTTAAATATCTTTTATACAACCCAAAACAAAGGCATGGGGGGTTGACCTGCATGGAGCGGTGGATATAACCTAAAACAAAGACATAGAGGGGGTGATCTGCACAGAACGGCAGACACCACCACCATAGCCAACTTATGGGGCAGACTAGATGAGCCATGCTGGTCTTTATCTGCTGTCATATACTATGTTACTATGTAACCAGATTATCAATAACCACCTTAAGAAATGCCATACTGGATCAGACCAAGGTCTATCAAGCCCAGTATCCTGTTTTCAATAGTGACCAATCCAGGTCACAAGTACCTATCAGGTTCCCAAAAAGGTACACAGATTCCACAATGCTTATCCTAGGATAAGCAGTGGATTTTCCTAGTCCTCTTTAATAATGTTTTATGGACTTTTCTTCCAGGAACTTATCCAAACCTTTTTTAAACCCAGCTACACTAACAGCTTTTACTACATCCTCTGGTAATGAATTTCAGAGTTTGATTACTTGTTGAGTGAAAAAAAATCTTCTCTTATTAATCTAACATGGGCTACATTGTAGCTTCATTGAGTGTCCCCTAGTCTTTCTACTTTCTGAAAGAGTAAACAATCGATCTGCGTTTACCTGTTCCACTCCATTCATTGATAAGACTCATTCTTGATAAGACTGAACCACCATAAAATCATAAAATTAGAGACCGTTTGCTCCATTCATGCAGTTGTCCCACAAAGAATTCATAGTTACTACTTTTGGCTTTGTTTTCCAAAGGAGTACAGTGGGGAAAGGAATCTTACCATTAGTTATGGTAGCAGTACCCACAGTTTCACTCTCCAGAGTCCTCATTGAAGCCTTTTGCCCCATGCTGTTGGATTATTGTTTTGGCTTTTCAAGCATGCGCAGACTTTCCATGGCTGGTTACTTCAATATGGCTGCAAGCATGGAAGAAACTGGTAACTGCAATCCCCCTCCAGAGGAAGAAGGTGTGACTTCCAGCTGTGGCTTGATTTGCTTCCAAGTCGCTGCTACCACAGGATTTGTGGGTCTCTCTCGCTTGTCAGGGAAGAGGGATATCTCCAGCTCAGGAGTCAACTCCAGCATACCCATTCACAATGCCATCTCTAATAAGGTTACCCTGATCTCCTTACTAGCACCGGCTCTCACCATAAAATGGTCTACCATCCTAGCAGGGAGTAAGGCAGCTGGCTCACATAGTAAATTTGAGCCTTGCCTTTCTGTTTAATCATGTCAGCAATGGAAGGTAAGCTGGGTGGTAAGAATGCTCAGCAGCCTGCTCCCATATAAAACAGCATTTTAATGTTGGATCGTAATTGGGAACAGTTTTTGTAAATGGTCATAGTACACTACCTCCATACACAGGTAAATGCTCTGGGAGGGAAGAAGGATGTAGATTGGAAATCTTCTAAATCTGTGCATGCCTGGGTTAGGTTGTCAGGATATCTTTCTAGTTAATGGAAAGGGGCAAAGCTGTAGGGCAAAGGGACTGCTCAAGGAAATAGATCTACACCTGTGAGTATTGACCTTCTAAAATAAACTCTAAATCTTGGGGGAAAAGGGGAATTCTTGGGTTAAAACTGATAGATCTGTATATTTTAGAATTCAATGTTTTTGCTGAGTCATTTAGGTCTTAGTACCACCAGAGAGCTTTGTATTTGTGTCTAAGCAGAGTATAGCTTAGCAGAGAAAGTAAATTAAAAGTAAATTTATTTATTTATTTATTTAATAGTATTTCTATCCTGCCTTTTCATTTAATCAAGGCGGTTTAAATTAACATTAACTTATACAAAGAACTTGTAACAGTAACATCGCATTTCAAAAAACTTAAACAGACTTGTAACTTCATACTCCTTTTACAAGGAACATTCAATTGTAAATTGTTACATTGCATTTCAAAAACGTAAACAGTCTTTTAACTTCCTACATTAAGATTGAGATTGGTGGTATTGAGATTGGTGGTCTTCATTATAATGTTCAATGAATAAGGTAGTCTTGGGTAACTTGCGGAAGTCTTTTAAATCAGCTGTGGATCGTAGCTTTTCTGGAAGTGCATTCCAATAGCAGGGGCAGCAAGGGAGAAAGCCCGCATGGATGTGGATTTATTGGTTCTTGTGAATAAACTAGGAGTTGGTATTGTGTTTTTAGTGCTGTTTCTGTCCGGTCTTTTTTTTGTTTTGGTTCCGATGAGCTCTTGAAGTATATCTGCTGACATGTTGTTTTTGATCTTGAAGATTGTGAGCGCTGATTTAAATTTTGCTCGTGAGGGGAGAGAGATCTGCCTGGAGTGGGAGCAGCCGCGGTGGTTTCTCTGCCGCGGAGCGAGCAGCAGGTTGGAACCCGGTGCCTGCTGAGTCAGCTGCAGGCACAGAGAAGCCGCCCCTGGAGTGGAGGACCCCCCCACGAGCCCTACAAAACCTAGCCAGCGTTGTGTTTGTGTTGGAGAGAGATCTGCCTGGAGTGGGAGCAGCCGCGGTGGTTTCTCTGCCGCGGAGCGAGCAGCAGGTTGGAGCCCGGTGCCTGCTGAGTCAGCTGCAGGCACAGAGAGGCCGCCCCTGGAGTGGAGGACCCCCCCACGAGCCCTACAAAACACAGCCGGCTTACACGCGGCTGCGTGTTCGCGGCCTGCGGGGTCGCGTTCTAAGGGGCGTGTTACAAGGGGCATGCCTTGCTCCTTGTATGCTCCTTTGGTGCTTCTTTGGTGATATAGGAGTTCCAGCAGTTCGGTTTGTCAATGGGAAAGCGGAAGGCAAAACCATCAGCCAAGGCACCGTCAGGAGAGGGAGGTAAGGTGTCTGGTCCCATGGACAAACATGTTACTGCCCTTCCGCTTGCTAGCCAGTCTCTGGATGGGGCCTCTTTGAGCCCAGATATCCGGACACCACCTCCCTTCCCTCTGCCTACTTTGTCATCTACTCCTGTGAGGTTATCGTCATCTGCCATACTTCCGGTGTTAGTCCCAGTAGACCCTGCTGCATCTGATAATGATTCTTTATCACTTAAAAGTGAGGTGACTCTCTCAGATATTTGGTTAATGCTTCAGAAAATTGATACACGTTTATCTACTACTGTTACCTCTCTCTGTAATTTTTCACATGATGTTGTTAATAGGGTTAAAGCTATTGATGATCAAATGACCAATTTTGCTGGTTCCTTGACTCTGGTGGATTCTCAACTCCAATCATACCAAGATTCTTATCTTGGTTATCTTAAAGATATTTCTTCTGTTTCTTATAGATTGGAGCTGCTTGAAAATCACCAGCGTGCCAGGAACCTTCGATTTCTAAATTTTCCATCTACACATTTACTGTCTCCTGAGATTTTGTTGAAAAAATATCTATCTGAAATCTTGCATTTGGATGATTCTGTGGATATTGTGCATATGTACTCTTTTTTTCCTAAGGTTGGGGCCTCCGGGCAGGCCAAGGGTGATTCTCCCTCGGCTGACTCGGTGGGCCCTAATCTTACAGAGTTTCTACAAGATTCACTCGATATCATCCCCAAACGGTGTACTTTGGTGGTGACCTTCGGGTCTGAATCACTTAAATTGAAGGTCATTCGTGCTTATTTCAAGTGCAAAGATTTGCTGTTTTGTGGTTATAAACTGCAGGTTTTTCCAGATGTGGGTAAGGCCACTCAAGCTCGTCGGAAGCAGTTTCTTGAATTTAGAGCTAGAGTGATTGCGCTGGGGGCTTCCTTCTTTTTGAAGTTCCCCTGTCGCTGTCTAGTCACTTATGAAGGTCATGATTATGTTTATACTGATGTGGCTTCTTTATCTCAGTTTCTTGTGGATAAGGAGGGTGCTGGTGGGCAGGAGGGTGTATAGGTGGGATGGCTTGAATGTTTGGCTCCCTGATTGGAGTTTATAAACTCCTTTTTTCTTCAAATTATATTGATCCCTTAGGGGAGTGAAGTAGCTTTTTTCTCCCTTGATGTGTTTTGTATATGGGTGTGGTATTATGTTCTTGAATGTATTATTCTGTGTGGTATTTGTTTTTTTGTAATGTTTCTTGCATTTGAGAAAATTTAAATAAACAATTTAAAAAAATAATAAATTTTGCTCGTGAGGAGATTGGTAGCCAATGCAGATCTTGTAGTATGGGAGTTACATGTTCTCCAGGACCAAGCAGGAAGTCAGTCCTCACATATGGGTGACGTCGGTGCTGACGGAGCCCTCGTGCGGAGCATTTCCCCAGCTTTCAAAGAAAGCCTTTGGGAATTGCAGCGTGCATGCGCGGTCCCCTTCCCGCCCAAGGGTGCCATCTTGCTCAGTCTTCTTTTTTCCGTGGAGCCCGACGGACGTAGTTCATTTTTCCCCGAGGAAAAAGTTGATTTCCCTGTTTTTTTCTTTTTCTACCTTCGGTTCGACGCCGGATCCTTTTCCCGCCTTGGCCCGATACACCGGTATCGAGTCCACTCTCTCTTTTTCGGTTTTTGTCCTTTGTGACTAGCGTTCGCGCCATTTTTCTTTTTTCACTGGCAGCCCTGTCTTTTGACCTCGCAGGGGCCCTTTTTACCCCGATGGCTACCAGCGGGTTTAAAAAGTGTGATCGGTGTAAGAAACTTATGTCTCTTACCGATACACATGACTGCTGCCTCCGCTGCCTCGGACCTGATCATGACCCGATGATCTGTGGTCCGTGTGGCAAAATGTCCTCGAAGGCGTTAAGGAGTCGGCAGCACCAGAAGGATAGGATCTTCTCTGACTCTGCGTCCGGACAGGCCCGGACCTCGTCAGAGGCCTCGACGTCTCGGGACTCCGGCCCCGAGCAGCGTCGGGGTTCCTCTGAGCGGGGATCTCCTTCGCGGGAACATCGCAGGAAGAAGAAACCCACGAGGGCGACGTCGGTGGACGCTCCTGGTTCCTTGAGGGCCAGGTCGCATAGCCCCGATAGCCGTCCCAGGTCTTCGGAGTCGGAGAGGCCTGCCAAGCCATCCTCGTATCGAGATGGAGTCTCCTGGACTCAGGTTGACAGCCTTGGAGAGCAGCCTCGCTGCCTTCATGGTACAGCAGCGGGCATTGATCGCCGGTCTCACTGGTGCATCTGCCCCGACCACCGGGACCTCAACGTCCAAGTCGACCCCGGAAGCCAAGCCAATCCTCGAGCCCATGCGGGCTTGAGTTGATCCTCGGCCACGGTCTCCCTCGGCCTCCCGTTCGGGACCGAGGTTGTCGACGCTGGTACCCTCGGCGTCGGGGCGGATGGCATCGGTGCCCGCCCGACCGGAGCCGCTCTATTCCTCCTCCGAGGAGTTGGGCTGGGAGACGGAGGACGAAGAGTCACCCGACACTTATCGGACTCGGTGTGTCCCATCGGACTCGCCGGAGTCCGAACCTCGGAGACGATCCCCACCGGAGGATACCCGGTTCTCGGACTTCGTGCGGGATATGGCCAAGGCCTTGGCCTTCCCCGCGGATCCCGAGGAGGAGCCTCGAGCTGAGGAGCTCGAGGCCCTCCAGTATGACTCTCCCCCAAAGGAGGCCTTTACTGTACCGGTTCCTCCGATGCTGGAGTGGCTGCTCTTCCGCATGTGGGAGACCCCAGCCTTGACGCCAGTGTTAAACAAGCGGGTCGATTCCATCTATCGAGTCCGCAAGAGCCCCGGGTTCCAAAAGGCGCAATTACCACACCACTCCATGGTTGTGGAATCGGCAATGCATCGACTGAAAAGTCAGAAGATGCACTCCTTGGTGCCTCCCGGCTGGGAGGCCCGGAACCTGGATGCCCTCGGTAAGAAGTGCTTCCAGGGCTCTATGCTTGCCTGCCGTGTCCAGACTTACCAGCTCTACATGGGCATGTATCTCCGAGACCTGGCAAAGGAGATTGCCGGGTTCTCTGCTGGTCTCTCCGAGGAACCTTTGCAGCGGTTCCAAGCCTTGTCCACTGGTATTCGAGAGTGCTCGAAGTTTATCTCTCGAGCAGCCTACGATGGCTTCGAGGCTTCGGCCCGAGTAGCCGGGGCCGGCATCGGTGCCCGCCGACAGGCTTGGCTACAGTCATCCGACCTCGAGCCATGGGTGCAGGACAAGTTGGTCGATGTCCTCTGCTGAGGTGACAACCTCTTTGGCAAAGCCCATGGCTGAAAAGGCTGCCGAACTCGAGACCGAGACTCTGACCAGGACTAGGCTGTCCAGAAAAACCTCTGCCCCTTCTCAGAAGAAGAAGGGCTCGGGAAAAAAGACCTTTTAACCGAGGAAGTCGCCTGCCTATAAGCAATACCCTCATTATCAGGCCTCTGCAGCTCCCCAACAGGGTCAGCAGGCCAAGGGGCAGGGTCCAGGGCCCCGGCCTGTAGGCAGAAGGCCCCCAAGCCACCAACACCGGCCCCTGCTCAGCAGGATGTGGGTTTTTGACTCAGCAAGCATAGCCTCTTCTCCTCAGCTGGCTCACATCAGCACAGGAGGCCGGCTGGCCCACTTTGCCCACAGGTGGTCAGCCGTCACATCAGATACCTGGGTGCTCCATATAGTCCAAAAGGGCTATCTTCTCCATTTTCACCAGGTACCTCCCTCCTATTTTCCAGGGGAGCCTCTAAGAATACCTCTGCACAGGGACCTACTCCTTCAAGAGTTAGCAAGTCTGCTAAAGGACCAGGCTGTGGAACCGGTGCCCCACCACCTGAGAGGCTTTTATTCCAGGTGCTTTCTGGTACCAGAAAGAACAGGAGGCCTCCGACCCATCCTAGACTTGCGCAACCTCAACAAGTTCCTGGAGAAGAAAAAGTTCAAGATGCTTACCCTTGGAATCCTGCTACCCTACCTCCAGCAGGGAGATTGGCTATGCTCCTTAGATCTAAAGGATGCTTATACTCACATCCTTATTCATCCAGACGACAGACAATATCTCAGATTGTTGTGGGGGGAAACCTCTACCAGTACAGAGTACTTCCCTTTGGCCTATCCTCCGCTCCCAGGGTGTTCACCAAGTGCCTGGTGGTGGTGGCGGCCTACCTGAGGCTTCAAGGTCTTTTTGTGTTTCCATACCTGGACGACTGGCTCATAAGGGGCCAGTCTTCCCAGGAGGCCAGTCAAGCCACCCTTCGCACTGTGGCTCTGCTTCAGCACTTGGGGTTTGTCATAAACTTCGCAAAGTCCACTTTGCTTCCATCCCAGAACTTGGAATTCATAGGAGCAAGGCTAGACACTCTTCAGGCGAGGGCTTCTCTGCCAGTGGACAGGGACCTCCGGTTGATGGATGTAGCCAGGCAGTTTCACAGCAATTCCCTGGTCTCCGCCAGGCAATTCCTGAGACTTCTCGGCCATATGGCTTCCACGTTTCATGTAACCCCCAATGCCCGCCTGCAAATGCGGCCTGCTCAGTGGAGCCTTTGAACTCAATGGCATCAGGCCACAGGGAGCCTTGCAGACTCGGTGAGAATATCCACCCTGCTCGACTCCTCTCTACAATGGTGGCTTCATCTTCCGAATCTGGTACTCGGAGTGGATTTTCAATCCCCTCCACATTCTCAAGTGCTGACGACAGATGCTTCTCTTCAAGGTTGGGGAGCACATTGCCAAGGGGAATGTACTCAGGGTCTCTGGACCCCTTGGGAGGCTGCACAGCAGATAAATTTCCTGGAGCTGCGGGCGATACGCTTAGCTCTGAGGGCCTTCTCCCATCTCACGTCTCACCAGTCTGTACTGGTCCAGACGGACAATCAAGATGCCATGTTCTACGTGAACAAACAAGGAGGCACAGGCTCCTTCCTTCTCTGTCAGGAGGCACAACGGCTGTGCTCTTGGGCCGTCAATCATGGAATCCTCCTCAAGGCTGTCTACCTCCCCGGTCAAGAAGATTACCTGGCGGACAGACTGAGCAGGATCCTGCAACCACACGAGTGGAGATTGAATCCATTCGTGGTTCAGCAGATCTTTCTCAGGTGGGGCCTCCCCTCCATGGATCTCTTCGCCAGCCCTCTGAACCGGCAACTCCCGAGATTCTGTTCCAGACAACCGCATCCTCTCAGAGTAGCAGCGGATGTCTTTCTGATTCCGTGGTCTCAAGGCCTACTATATGCGTTTCCTCCCACGCCACTAGTGTCTCGAACACTGTTCAAGGTCCTCAAGGACAGGGCCTCAATGATTCTGATAGCCCCCAGGTGGCTGAGGCAGCCGTGGTTCCCACTCCTGCTGCAACTGGCGGTGGACACTCCTCTGCCTCTGGGAATTCAACACGATCTCCTGTCTCAGGACCAGGGGTCTCTCTTGCACCCCAACCTCCAGTCCCTTCATCTGATGGCCTGGCTGCTGAAAGGGTAGTCCTGGCTCCCCTACTCCTGCCTAGAGAGGTGGAAGACGTTGTCTTAGCCTCTAGGCGGCAATCCACCAGGAAATCCTACGCTCTTAAGTGGCGTGGATTCTCCGCATGGTGTGCTCAGCACAGCGAGAATCCCTTCTCGTGTTTGGTAGCGGTAGTATTGCAATATTTGCTTTACCTCTCCAATCTAGGCCTTAAGTCCAACTCTGTCAGGGTTCACTTCAGTGCTCTCTCAGCGCACCACTCGCCGGTGGATGGGAGGCCTCTTTCCAACCACCCTTTGATGGCTTGTTTTCTCAGAGGCCTCCTCCTGCTTAAGCCTCCTTTGCGTCAATCAGCCCCTGTGTGGGATCTGAATGTGGTCTTACAGCGGATTACTTGTCCGCCATTTGAACCTATGGCTACCTGCCCTCTCCGTTTTCTCTCCTGGAAAACCTTGTTTCTGGTAGCTCTTACCTCTGCTAGGTGAGTGAGTGAACTTCAGGCACTAGTATCTGATCCCCCTTACACTAGGTTCTACAGGAATAGGGTAGTCTTACGGACTCACCCAAAGTTTCTTCCTAAGGTTGTCTCTCCTTTTCACCTCAATCAGGAGGTGGTTCTTCCGACCTTCTTTCCCAGGCCGCATGCCAACTGGGCTGAGATGGTCCTGCATACCCTGGACTGTAGGAGGGCGTTATCCTTCTACCTCGACCGTACGCGGGAGCACCGGAGGGCTGTTCAGCTCTTCATTTCTTTTGACCCCAATAAGTTGGTGCTACCTGTCTCCAAGCGTACTTTGTCCATATGGGTCGCTGACTGTATCACCTGGGCTTATGGGGCAGCTGGCCTCTCATTGGAGGGTCGAGTCACGGCTCATCGTGTCAGGGCGAAGGCTGCGTCAGTGGCTTATCTCCGCTCTGTTCCGTTGGCAGACATCTGCCAGGCCGCTACTTGGTCTGCAAGCCAGACTTTTGCGGCCCATTACTGCCTTGAGAGGGAGTCCCGCAGGGACAGTGCTTTCGGACAGGCAGTACTCCATAATTTCTTTGGGGTTTAGGCAACTCCTACCCTCCGGCCCTGGTGTTGCGCTACCGGTCGGGGGCGTTCTCAGAGAAGATTCCTTCCTTACGTACTGACGAGCTAGAGGGAGCTCATTTTTTCTGCTTGAGGTCTCCGGTAGCCTTAAACTGGGGAGTCCCATATGTGAGGACTGACTTCCTGCTTGGTCCTGGAGAAAGAGTAGTTACTCATCTGTAACAGGTGTTCTCCAGGAGCAGCAGGAATCAGTCCTCACAACCCTCCCTCCTCCCCTTGGAGTTGCAGTCATATGCTTTATTTTTGCTAACTTTTTTGCTGTCTTTTAGCTATGTCATCAGACTGAGCAAGATGGCACCCTTGGGCGGGAAGGGGACCGCGCATGCGCGCTGCAATTCCCAAAGGCTTTCTTTGAAAGCTGGGGAAATGCTCCACACGAAGGCTCCGTCGGCGCCGACGTCACCCATATGGCAAAGAAGGCAAAGATTCAAAAGGAGGAGGAAATATCCAATGCAATAAAATGGGGGGATAAGACATTTTTCAGATATATTAGTGAGAAGAGGAAGGGCAAAAGTGGTATTGTCAGACTCAAGGGTGCAGGGGGGGAATATGTAGAAGCTGATAAGGATAAAGCGGAATTGCTTAACAAATATTTTTGTTCTGTGTTCACAGATGAAGAACCAGGAGCAGGACCTCAGAAAACACCCACAAATAAGAACAGAAGCGAGGGACATCTTGAACAATTTTCAGAAGACTGTGTTCGTGAGAAACTAGCTCAACTTAAAGTAGACAAAGCGATGGGACCGGATGGGATACACCCTAGAATACTGAGGGAACTTGGGGACGTTCTAGCAACTCCACTGACTGACCTTTTCAATGCCTCGTTGGAGTCGGGAGTGGTGCCAAAGGACTGGAGAGAGGCTCATGTGGTGCCTTTACACAAAAGCGGAAGTAAGGATGTGGTTGAAAACTACAGGCCGGTTAGTTTAACTTCAGTGGTGAGTAAATTATTGGAAACGCTGCTGAAAGAGAAAATAGTGAGGTTTCTGGAGTCCGGCGGATTACAGGATCCGAGGCAGCATGGATTCACCAGAGGCAGGTCTTGTCAGACAAATCTGATCGATTTCTTTGACTGGGTGACCAGGGAGTTGGACCGAGGGAGAGCTCTAGATGTGGTGTATTTAGATTTCAGTAAAGCCTTTGACACTGTTCCTCACAGGCGACTTATAAACAAACTGAGCACCCTAGGGATGGACCCTAAAGTTACTGCTTGGGTTAGAAATTGGTTGGGTGGGAGGCGACAAAGAGTACAAGTAAATGGAGCTCACTCTGAGGAGAAGGATGTTACCAGTGGTGTGCCCCAGGGATCTGTCCTTGGTCCGATTCTTTTTAACATCTTTGTTAGTGATATAGCGGAAGGGCTGTCGGGTAAGGTTTGCCTCTTTGCGGATGATACCAAAATCTGTAATAGAGTAGACACCCAGGAAGGTGTAGATAACATGAGGAGGGATCTAGCTAAGCTTGAAGAATGGTCTAGAATTTGGCAGCTGGGATTTAATGTTAAAAAATGTAAGGTCATGCATTTGGGCTGCAGCAATCCAAGGGAGCAATACAGTATAGGAGGTGAAGTACTTTTGTCCACTAAAGAAGAGCGGGACCTAGGCGTGGTTGTGTCTGATGATCTTAAAGTAGCTAAACAGGTAGAAAAGGCGACGGCAAAAGCTAGAAGGATGCTTGGGTGCATACGGAGAGGAATGGCTAGCAGAAAAAAGGAGGTGATAATACCTCTGTGTAAGTCTTTGGTGCGACCTCATTTGGAGTATGGTGTGCAATTCTGGAGACCGCACCTTCAAAAGGATGTGAACAGGATGGAGTCGGTGCAGAGGGTTGCTACTAAAATGATTAATGGGCTTCATTATAAAGCATATGAGGACAGACTTAAGGATCTTAATATGTACACCTTAGAGGAAAGGCGGGATAGAGGTGATATGATTGAGATGTTTAAATACCTCCATGGCATAAATGTTCAGGGAGAGAGCCTCTTTCAATTGAAAGCAAGTTCTGCTGCGAGGGGACATGGGATGAGGGTGAAGGGAGATAGATTCAGGAGTGATATGTGGAAATATTTCTTTACAGAAAGAGTAGTGGATCCGTGGAATAGTCTCCCAGTGGAGGTGGTAGAGATGAGGACAGTAACTGAATTCAAAAAAGCATGGGACCAACACAGAGGATCTCTAAAGGTAGAAAGTGGACTGTTGTAGTTGTTGTTATGGAAGGACAGACTAGATGGGCCTTGTGGTCTTTTTCTGTCATCATGTTTCTATGTTTCTATGTTTCTATTCCTGCTGCTCCTAGAGAACACCTGTTACAGGTGAGTAACTACTCTGTCTTGTAGTGAAGCACCAGCAATAATACAGGCAGCAGTGTTTTGGACTATTTGAAGGGGTCGAGTGGATTGTTTGGGTAGGCCTTGGAAGAGGAGATTACAATAGTCCTGCACAGGTGTGATGATTGCCTGGCATACTGTATGGAAGTGTTCTTTGCTGAGAAGAGGTTTTAGTCTTCGGAGCATTGCTAGTTTGAAGAAGGCTGTTTTGGATGTTTTGTTAATGTGTGCCTGAAGAGTGAGTTGTTTGTCTAGTATCACACCAAGATACCAAACTTCATCTTTTATAGTGATTGGTGTATTTGAAATGTGATGGTAGTAGGAGGAGTGAATGTGGATTCCCTTGTGATGATGATTACTTCAGATTTTTTTATGTTGATTTTTAAATTTTTGTTTGTAAGCCATGTCATCATTTCATGAATGCAGGTTGATATATCAGTATAGTCTGGGGCATCCAGGTGGATTGGAGTATATGCCTTGATATCGTCGGCATATATGGCATATTGAATCTTGTATTTATTAAATATTTTGCAAATAGGTTGGATATAGATGTTGAAGAGGAGTGCAGATAATGAGGAGCCTTGGGGAACTCCTTGTGTTGTGTGGAAGGGTGCTGAGGTGAGGTTATTGGATGTTACTTTTTGTTGTCTGTCTTCAAGGTATGATTGAAACCACTTTATGGTGGTGTCTTGGAGGCCAATTTCCATTAGGCACTTCAGAAGGATGTGATGAGAAACTGAATCGAACATGGATGATATGTCGATAAAGATAAGTAGGAAACCTTTCTTTATCTTGTCTATTCCTTTTTAGTATGTTAACAAATAGATGAATGAGAAGTGTCTCAATGCCGTGGTTGGGACGGAATCCGTGCTGGTGAGGGTCCAGTGGGGCGTATTGATCAGTGTGTTCTTGAAGCTGTCTCTGAATGATTTTTTCGGTTATTTTTGCTAGGAATGGAAGGCTTGATATTGGGCGGTAGTTTGCTGGGTCAGTGTTGCTAGTTGATGTGGTTTTACGAATAGGGCGTTTAGTAGATTTTTTGAGTGCTTTGGGCATGTAGCCCTTGTTGAGAGAGGTGCTTACTATCTTTTGAATGTATGTTCTTATTTCTTCTTTAGTGGCTTTAATCCACGTCACCGGGCAGGGGTCCAATGGAGAAGTGGTGGTGTTTAGAGCAGTGATGGTTTGAGTTATTTGTTTCGATGATGGAATGGTGAAGTTCTTCCATTGATTGGTGGTAGTACAGTCAGCATCAGTAGTTGGTGTGCCCATAAGAGGGATGCTTGTAAGTGGTGTGCTGTGATTGAGACTATTCTTAGCTATTAGAAAATCAGCTAAGGTTTGAGGATGGATCTTGCTTTCATCCTTCGTGGTTGGGTCATTTGTAAGGTTGCGTACAATGTTGAAGAGCTCTTTGGGTTTATTACAGGTTTTTAGAACAAGGTTTGTGTGGTATTCTTATTTATGTTTGTTAATGAGATTATTATATTCTTTTTGCATCTCATGATATTGTCTCAATGTAGTTTCTGATTTGTTACGTCTCCAGTGGCATTCCAGTTGTTGTAATTTCCTTTTGGATTCTTTTATGGTGTTAGAATACTAAGGTGTCGATCTAGATCTGTTTTTATTAAAGTGTGAGCTCTTTTGAGCTCTCACTACAATAAAAACAGGATAGTGTTATTCCAGATATTGATAGCTTCGTCTAGGTCAGTGAAGTCTTGGGGAAGGAACTGAAAGGTGTCTTTGAGGAATTGTTCTTTGTTAAAAGCTTTGAAGCGTCTGGTTGGCTGTTCAGTTCTCCGAGATGAATGGTGGGTATTTTCGTGGAGCTCGAATCGTATAGCATGGTGATCTGACCATGGTATTGATGTGGTTTTAGATGGTTTTATGAGACTGTGATCCAGGGTGTTCTTTGGTACAAAAAATGCAATCTGGTGTAGAGTCAGAGCGATGTGAGGGACCAGAGAGGATCTGCTTTAGGTGAATGGATTCCATTGCTTTATGAAAGGCTGTTTCGAGTGTTGTAGATGAAGATGTGAAATTCAGGTCTCCTAGAACAATGAGTCTTGTGTGGGTGGTTCGCTGCATATATCATGTCTAGGATGTTGGACGTGTCATCATTTATTTATTTTATTTTTTTATTTATTTATTTCTCTTAATATACCGCACTCTTCAATATCAGTGCGGTTCACATGGAACAGTTATGTTTTACGGTGGGTTAACCGTAAAACTACAGATAACAGGAAATTCAACTTGGATAGTCAATAATTAAAATTAACTATTTACACATATTTAAAGCATAGTATTATTTACATAATATACAATATATGAGAGAACATAGCATTATATTGGACGCATGGCTCAGTTTTGGGGAGGTCTGGATGGTGCATCTTCATTTGAGGTCTTGGGGGGTTGGTAGATAAGGCAGATGGATAGGTACTTATTTTCTGTGTTGATGAAGTCACAATATTCAGAGGATTTTGAGGTAGACGTTTTGAGTCTTAGGTCTAATCTGGTTAGAATTAAAACACCACCTCCTTGTTTGTGGGTTCTGGGACAGTTGTATGCTGTGAATGTTGGCGGTGTTATTTGATTCAGTATCACCTGGTCTGAGTTCTTGAGCCACGATTCTGTAATGCATAGGATATCAATGTTGTTTTCATGGATGTGATCAATAATAGTGCTTGTTTTGTTACATATTGATCTCGTGTTGATCAGTCCTATGGTTATGAGGGTGGTATATGATGGGTGTGTTTGATGTGTAGGAATATTTGAGGGTGGTTCTGTTTGTATGTATTTGGAAGGTTTCTTACTTGGATTTTTGTAGGTGGCAGATATGTAGATAGGTTGGTAGACAGTAGGGAGATATGATACATATATAGGGGAGAGTTGAATGGCTGTAAAGTAGGTAGTGTTGTAATAAGCATTTGTAGCGTGAGCACATATAATAAGAATTAGTAAAATAGCATATATCTGTTGGAGGAATGTCTTTGTGCATTTGTTGTTTGCCTTGAAGTTTGTAGGTCTTGTATGCAGGAGGAGGAGTACAATGGAGTTCATGCTCAATATTGGTATCTGCCATGTTGATTGAGCTACTCACCGCTTATGAGACCTTGTATGCTATTTGAGGCAGTAGTGTTGGTGGATTCATCTTGTAGCATGTGTAGCTTCATGCTCTAGGGCTCCCACCTAAGGGCCACGCCAAAGGGCCCTCTGGCGAGGCCCTCAGGCACAGGCCCACCAGGCACGGGCATGCCTCAGTGCTCTCCGAGTTTTCCCGGGCCGTCTGCTGACCTGATTGGTCCTTGGGGAGGCCGATTGGAGAGGAGCTGTTCTTCCCACTCAACTCCCCGATGGCGATCAGGTTGATGTTGGTCTGGTGGAGGGTGCAGCGCTAATGGTGGCTGCCTTGGTGCTCTCCGAGTTTTCCCAGGCCTTCTCTGACATTTGTTTCTAGGTAGCTTTTCATTTCAATCAAATCAGAGTATAGTTTAAACAGAGAAAGTTAAATGAAGTAAATAGTTACTGAAATAAAGTTGTTTGTAGTGAGTTTTTTATTGAAATCAAATAAGAGCATAGGTTAGCATACAGATAGAATAGTCCTGAGTAGGAAGAAATAAACTTGTTTCTAGTGACCTTTACAAAGAGGCCTTCCAATTAGGAGGCAAAAGATCTGTGAAGTTGTCTTGAATAGATGTTAAAGGCAAGTGACAGATCAAAGGGGCAATTTAAAAGGCCCCTTCTATCAATCCAAGGGCTGCATAAGTCACCCAGGAAATTGGTAAGACTTTACCTTAGAAGCAAGCCAACTTTTAATAAGTCTTAATTCCCTCCCTCCCCACTCCCACACAACCCTGGGATAATCATAGCTTTATAGGCTCTTAAACCTCTTAAAGGAGGTACCCATATTCACTCTCAGGTGCAGCTGTTTATCCTCATCAAGCATACAGTAAGGACCTGAGATTAATTAATCTTGAAGTGAACAAGTCCATTAAACATATTAGATGTAGTTTTATTAGTATATCCCCAGCAAATCTTCATAAGTAAACATCTTAAATATATAAACACAATCTTAAAACTAGGATGCAGACAGCAGTCCAGTAACGAGATGAGGGCTTTCCAGTCTTTTGCATTGAGCATCACATGTTTGATTTTCTCCCAGTTAGTGAGTGGTCTTATGTGTGCACTAGGTGCAAGGAGTTCTTTGCTCTTGGGTAACAAGTCCGATCTCTGGTGGCTAGAGTGGCAGACTTGGAGGACATAAGGAAGACAGAGAAGTACATAGACGAGACGTACAGGGACAAAGTACTGCAGTCCCACCTCCAGTCTGGTAGCATCCCTGTTGCCATGGAGGAGAGAGGTCATGCGATAGAAGAGCATCACCCTAGTGTGGCAGGAAGTGATCCTTTAGCTAGAACCTGTCCAGGTAATGTAAAGCCCTCTCGCACCGAGGAGGTTTCTCCAAGGCCACGTGCCCACGAGGGAAGGGTTAGGACAGCCGTTATAGTTGGTGACTCAATCATTAGGCATGTAGATAGCTGGGTGGCTGGTGGATGTGAGGATCGCCTGGTAACATGCCTGCCTGATTCAAAGGTAGCAGACCTCACGTGCACCTAGCCAAGGTCTTACATAGTGCTGAGGAGGAGTCTGCTATCTTAATACATGTTGGTACCAATGACATAGGAAAGTGTGGTAGGGAGGTTCTGGAGGACAAATTTAGGCTTTTAGGTAGGAAGTTGAAATCCAGAACTTCAGGGTAGCATTCTCTGAAATACTTCCCGTTCCATGCACAAGACCCAAAAGGCAGGTAGAGCTCCAGAATCGCAATGCGTGGTTGAGGCAATGGTGCAAGGATGAAGGTTTTGGATTTGTGAGGAACTGGGCAACATTCTTGAGAAAGGAGGGGCTTTTCTAAAGGGATGGACTCCACTTTAACCAGGATGGAACCAGACTGCTGGCATTAACCTTTAAAAAAGGAGATAGAGCAGTTTTTAAATTAGATAATAGGGGAAAGCCGACAGTCGCCCACGAGCACATGGTTTGGAAGGATGAAGGATACTAGCAAAAGTATGAAGTTAGGGCATATTGACAGAGAGCTTCCAATAAAGACAAAAGTAACCCGAAAAGCCCTTAAGTACAGAGCAGACAGAACTTAAAGATTCCAAATTACCCCTGCCTACTGGTAACCAAATTAATATGAATAAAATACAGCCTCTAAAATGCTTGTATGCAAATGCTAGGACTGAAAAATAAGATTGGAGAGTTAGAATATATAGTACTAAATGTGAAGTTAGATATCATTGATATCTCAGAGACATGATGGAAGGAGGACAACCAATGGGACACTATGGTACCCTGGCACAAATTATATTGCAATGATAGAGTAGATTAAATTGGTGGAGGGGTTGCACTCTATGTTAGAGAGGGCATTGAGTCACATAGGATTAACGTTTTGCAGGAAACAAAATACATTGTAGAATCTCTATGGATTGAAATTCCATGTAAAAAGGGGAAAGTGATGGCAGTGGGAGTGTACTATCAACCATCTGGCCAGAATGAACAAATGGATGATGAAATGTTCAAAGAAATCAGGAAAGCTAACAAATGTTACAGCACAGTAATGGGTAATTTCAATTACCCCAGTATCGACTGGGTCAGTGTCACGGCAGGAGATAAAGTTTCTAGATGAAATAAATGACTGCTTCTTGGAGCAGCTGGTTCATGAACCAACAAAAAGGGAAGCCATTTTGAACATAATCCTTAGTGGAACACAGGATCTGGTGCAAGAAATAAGGGTATTGGGGCCACTTGGCAATAGTGATCATAGCATGCTCGTGTTTGATTTAAGAAATGGAGGAAGGATGGCAAGGAAATCCACAGTACTACCTTTTAACTTTCAAAAAGGAGACTATGATAAAATGAGGGAAACAGTTAAGAAAAAACTGAAAGGAGCAACTGCAAAAGTTAAAGATTTACATCAAGCATGGGTGTTGTTTAAAAGTACTTGGAAACCCATACCAGCTATATTCCATGCTTTAAGAATAGTGGAAGGAAGTTCAAAACACTGCCAGCATGGTTTAAAAGTGAGGTCCGAGAAGCTGTTGTAACCAAAAAAGCATCTTTCAGGAAATGGAAAAAGGAGCCAAATGACGAAAACTGGAACCAACATAAGCACTGGAAAGTGAGATGCAAGGCATTGATAAGGCAGGGAAAGAGAGAATTTGAAAAAAGGCTTGCTGTGGAAGCAAAAACAAATAATAAAAACTTTTTCAAGAACATTCGTAGCAAAAAAACTGTGAGAGAGCCAGTTGGACCATTGGATGATAAAGGGGTAAAAGGGGCTCTAAGAGGGGATACGGCCATAGCGAAGAGACTGATTGAATTCTTTGCCTTGGTCTTTACAGAAGAAGATGTAGGGAAGTTAATCCATGCCTGAAAGGGTATTTAAAGGTGATGCAGCAGAAGAATTAAAGAAATAGTGATAAACCAGGAAGATGTATTACAAACTAATTGATAAACTGAAGAGTAGCAAATCACCTGGACTGGATGGTATACATCCAAGCATGTTGAAAGACCTGAAATATGAGCTTGCAGGCCTATTATTACTAATCTGTAAACTATCATTAAAATCATCAGTAATACCTGAAGATTAGAGGATAGCCAATATAACGCCAATTTTTAAAAAGGGTTCCTGGGGTGATCCAGGAAACTATAGACCAGTGAGCCTGACATCAGTACCATGAAAAATGGTAGAAACCATTATTAAAAACAAAATTTCTGAACATGTAAATAGTTAAGGTTTAATGGGACAGCCAACATAGCTTTATCCAGGGAAGGTCTTGATGCCCTAGATGTGGTGTATTTAGATTTCAGTAAAGCCTTTGACACTGTTCCTCACAGGCAACTTATAAACAAACTGAGCACCCTAGGGATGAACCCTAAAGTTACTGCTTGGGTTAGAAATTGGTTGGGTGGGCGGCAACAAAGAGTACAGGTAAATGGAGCTCATTCTGAGGAGAAGGATGTTACCAGTGGTGTGCCCTAGGCATCTGTCCTTGGTCCGATTCTTTTTAACATCTTTGTTAGTGATATAGCGGAAGGGCTGTCGGGGAAGGTTTGCCTCTTTGCAGATGATACCAAAATCTGCAATAGAGTAGACACCCAGGAAGGTATAGATAACATGAGGAGGGATCTAGCTAAGCTTGAAGAATGGTCTAGAATTTGGCAGCTGGGATTTAATGTTAAAAAATGTAAGGTCGTGCATTTGGGTTGCAGCAATCCAAGGGAGCAATATAGTATAGAGGGTGAAGTACTTTTCTCCACTAAAGAAGAGCGGAACCTAGGCTTGGTTGTGTCTGATGATCTTAAAGTATCTAAACAGGTAGAAAAGGCAATGGCAAAAGCCAGAAGGATGCTTGGGTGCATACGGAGAGGAATGGCTAGCAGAAAAAAGGAGGTGATAGTGCCTCTGTATAAGTCTTTAGTGTGACCTCATTTGGAGTATAGTGTGCAATTCTGGAGACCGCACCTTCAAAAGGATATAAACAGGATGGAGTCAGTTCAGAGGGTGGCTACTAAAATGGTTAGTGGTCTTCATTATAAAAGCATATGAGGACAGACTTAAGGATCTTAATATGTACACTTTAGAGGAAAGGCGGGATAGAGGTGATACGATTGAGATGTTTAAATATCTCCGTGGCATAAATGTACAGGGGGAGAGCCTCTTTCAATTGAAAGCAAGTTCTGCTACGAGGGGACATGGGATGAGGGTGAAAGGGGATAGATTCAGGAGTGATATGCGGAAATATTTCTTTATGGAAAGAGTGGTGAATCCGTGGAATAGTCTCCCAGTGGAGGTGGTAGAGATGAGGACAGTATCTGAATTCAAAAAGCATGGAACAAGCACAGAGGATCTCTAAAGGAAAAAAGGGGACTGTTGTAGTTGTTGATATGGAAAGACAGACTAGATAGGCCATGTGTTCTTTTTCTGTCATCATATTTCTATGTTTCTACTAATGTATTATACTTTTTTAAGGTAAAAAGCAGGTAGACAAAAGTGGGTCAGTCAATGTAGTGTATCTGGATTTTCAGAAAGCCTTTGACAAGATCCCTCATGAGACTCTTGGCAAAATTAAAAAGTCATGGGATAGGCGGCAGTGTACACTGCTATTGTGGATCAGGAACTGGTTAAAAGATAGAAAGGAGAGGATAGGATTAAATGGTCAATTTTCCAATGGAGAAAGGTGAACAGTGGAGTATCCCAGGGATCTATGCTAGGTCTGCTGCTTTTTAACATATTCGTAAATGATCTGGAAATGGGAATAACGAGTAAGATAATCAAATTTGCGGATGACACAAAATTATTCAAAGTTGTTAAAACCCAAGATGATTGTGAAAAATTGGAAGAGGACCTTAATAAATTGGAATTTAATGTGGACAACTGCAAAGAAACAAATCTAGGAAAGAACAACCTAAACTGTGGTTACATGATGCAAGGTTCCACATTAGGAACCACCACCCAGGAAAAAGATTTAAGCATCATCGTGGATAACACATTGAAACCTCTACCCAGTGTACTGTGGCTGCCAAGAAAGCAAATAGAATGCTAGCAATCATAATGAAAGGAATGGAGAATAAAACAAAGGACATTATAATGCCTCTGTATCATTCCATGGTATGACCGCACCTCGAATATTGTGTGCAATTCTGGTCGCCATATCTTAAAAAGGATATAGCGGAATTAGAAAAGGTACAGAGAAGAGCCACCAAAATGGCAAAGGGGATGAAAGGATATCCCTATGAGGAGAGGCTAAAAAGGTTAGAGCTCTTCAACCTGGAAAAGAGACAGCTAAGGGGAGAGATGATAGAGATCTATAAATTCATGAATAGAGTGGAACAGGTAAACGTAGATCGATTGTTTTCATCATCATAATGTAGAAAGACTAGGGGACATGCAATGAAGCTACAGTGTAACCCATATAGGACTAATAAGAGAAAATATTTTTTCACTCAACGCATAATCAAACTCTGGAATTCATTACCGGAGGATGTAGTAAAAGCTGTTAGTGTAGCTGGGTTTAAAAAAGGTCGGACAATTTCCTGGAGGAAAGGTCTATAAAACATTATTAAAGGAACCTGGGAAATCCACTGCTTGACCCAGTATAAGCATTGTGGAACCTGTCTCTTCTGTGGAAACTGCTAGGTATTTGTGACTTAGATTGGCCACTGTAGGAAACAGGATACTGGGCTTGATGGACCTTGGTTTGTCCCAGTATGGCATATCTTATATTCTTATGTTCTTAAGTAAAATATGGAAACAGCCATGCTGTCTAGGGACTGTAAATGCACCTCCTAGCATTGTTGGATGTGATCAGGCTTTTGAACGTTTTTTGATAAACAGCTTTCTCCTTAATAGGAGTATTCTAACTTCATGAGAACCTATTTTAAATGGACTAATGTATCTTGAGCTTTCATTCACAAGTACCCTGGGGTAGCTTTCTGTGAACACTAATGGAGTCCTAACATGAGTCATGTGACTGTGCTTTGACCAAATGGATGGTTTGTTCAAGAACTTTATAGAAGATTCAACAGTCTTTTACTGCTCAGATATAATAGTTCTAATGCTGCTGTGACCCCACGACTCTCCTTAGTTATATTTTGTCCATCATCTTCTCTCTTTGTTCACATTTTCTGCTGAAATCCCCTCCATGTTGTCCTAATTAGATATTTTAACATCTTTGAAGTTCTGCTTTTTGTTGTTGTGCTGAACTAGCCTATGTTTTATCTTCATCACAAATTGTGCCAGCAGGCCACCAACTCAATATTTTACATCTCTAATTTATGTAACCTTACCCTCAAGTATCCTAATAACAGGCCTAAGGAGATTACAGTTCCATCCAAGTGCAAACAGAAGATATTTGTACTTGACCATTACAAAGCTTTTTATAAATGCTATGGGCCTTGTCCCAAACTTTGGCTGTGACATTTGTTCATAGATGTTGTTTGGGCTTGGAAAGATAGGCTCCATGTTTTCCTTGCTGGTGAGTTAAAATTTAACCCCTCAAAGTTACTGTCAAAGGCTCCAATGTAAGAAGCTGTACTAAATGCTAGTGTTCAGATGATGCCAAGAGGCCCCTACATCTGAAGAAAGGCACAAAAGCAAAGAAAAGTATCATTACCTCTAACTGAGCTGAGAGCAGGGATTTTATTTATTTTATTTAACACTTTTTATATACCGTCTTTCTACAATTCAAGACAGTTTACATGTAACATGAGGTAATAGTGTTAACACAGCTGTTTTACAGAGAACAATAACTTCTAGAGCATAACAGTAAATTAAAGTTAACGTTTTACATATTTACAATGTGAAGGTGGGTGGGTGACAGGGAAGAGGTAGGAAGAAGGGGGGTAGAGCATATGGAGGGGGAGGACAAGGGGGTGGGCAATGTATTGTTGGATTATGTTAGATTGGAGGCAGTAATTTAGTGGGGCAAGGCAAAATATTCTTAAAAAAGGGATGTTTTGAGCCTTTTCTGGAATTCGGAGTGGTCGGAGCATCTTCGTAGGTCAGGTGGGAGGGCGTTCCATACTGGGGGCATAAAGGGAAAAGGCATGTGGATTGTTTACTCTTCTTCTTCTGGGATGGTATGTTTAGGATGTTTGCAGTGTTTGGTCTACGTGGTCTAGTGCTGTTTGGTTTAGAGAGGAGGGAGAATAAGCAAGGGGCAGATTCGTTGTGTATTACTTTGTGTATTAGTGTTATGATTTTAAATTTTATTCTGGACCGCATGGGTAGCCAGTGGAGGTCCTGGAGGACAGGGGTGATGTGCGCTCATCTGGATGTGTTGGTTGTTAGGCGTGCTATAGTATTCTGGGCCATCTGGAGGGAGAGGATACTGCGTTTTAGTAGACCGTGATATATGCAATAGTCGAGGGTCGGGGTGGTTAGGGCTTGGCAAACAGTTTGGAAAGAGTCTAGGTTTAGTAAGGGGCGGAGGTTCCTCAGGGTTTGAATTTTAGTGTAGATCTATTTGTTGTTCTTTTAATCTGTTCCTGGAAGGTGAGGGTCTGGTCAATTATTAAGCCAAGGTATTTGACTTCATTCTTTACAGAGACAGTGTAATTGCTAAGGACAAGTTTTGTTGGGGGAGCAAAGGATGGATTGGAGAAGATATAGAGGGCTTCAGTTTTTGTTTGGTTAATCATCAGGTTGTGTTGGTGGAGCCAATGTCTTATCTTGGTGAAGCAATTGCTAATGTTAGTGAGGCTGAGCACTGTTATGTTGAAGGGGGTGAATAAGAATATATTGTCAGCTTATAATTGGTACTGTATGTTGTGTTCTTGAAAGATTTTGCAAATGGATTAAAGGAAGATATTGAAGAGGAGTGCAGATAGGCTGAAGCCTTGTGGAACTCCTTGTATGAGGGTGAATGGCAGGGAGATTTTATCACCAATTCGCACCAGTTGTGTTCTATTTTCAAGGTAGGAACGGAACCAGTTTAGTGTGGTATCTCTGAGGCCTATGTCATGTAGTCTGTCCAGAAGCTGTTCATGTGGGAGGGAGTCAAACACAGAAGATATGTCGAGGAATATTAGTACTTGACAATCAAAAAATGGTCTGATACTTTCAGAGTAATACACCGTTAAGCCAAATAATAAACAACTACTCTAATTATAACACGAGAATGTCTACAAGACAAGTTCTAACTTCCTTTCTCAGATATTAAAGTGGTTTGCACCGGGTCTCAGACTTGAATGAGCTATGGTATTGTATTTCTTAACCAAATGCTCAAATTTGCATCAATGACCCGTCATTTTCATTATATTGTTGTGCTAATTTTCAGGCATTTAAAATACACGTAGTTCTAAAGGCAAATAAGTCAGGCTTAGCTTTTGTTGTAGGCTCCCAACGCCAGTCTGAGCGCCACTGTGTTTCACGAGATATCGTTTCGTCAGGGGTTACTGCACTGACTTGTTTTATCATCACGTTTTAACACATGCTGTGCTCCTCAATGAATCTTCTTATCTTGTGAAAAAACGCCGCGCATGAGGAATATTAGTAGACAGCTGTGGGTGGGCATTTTGGTGTATGAGATGACGTGATCAGGGTTTCCACACCATGGTTCCTTTTGAAACCATGTTGGAAAGGGTCAAGGGGGGCATGGTCGTCAATGTAGTTCTGCAACTGAGATTGAACAATCTTTTTGGTTATTTTTGCTAAGAGGGGAATACTTGATATCAGTCTGTAGGAGGTGAGTAGGGTATTTATTTTATTTATTTAACATTTCTTATATACTGCCTTCCATGATATCAAGGCGGTTTACATTGAACAAACTGAAATTACATTGAACAGAGCATTATAACTTGGAGATAACAATTTTACAGTGAACATAGGTAGTGTCAAGATTGTTTCCTTTTTAGGATGGGGTGAATACAGCTCTTTTTAAGTGGTGATGGCATAATACCAGTGTGGAGGGAAGTTTTTACAATGGAATCGATGAAGGGGCTAAGGGTTTCCTTTGTGCTTTTTACCCAAGTGACCGGACCTGGGTCGAGGTCTGAGATAGATGTACTGAGGTTTTTGATGACTGTGATTATGTTGTCAAGAGATGGAGGGTCAAACTGATTCCAGGTTATTGTGGTAAATTTGTTAGGGTGTAAGACTCTGTGTGGAGGCTACTTTGAGATGCGGATGGTCGGAGTTTTGAGCAGAGGTGGTCTGCTATGGCCTGTGGAGAGATTTTAGCATCCAGCTCCATTTTTTACTATTCATTTAATAGGGATTTAGTGATGGAGAATAGTTCCCTGGGTTTATTTATATAGTGCAAGATTAGATTTTCATTGTATTCTCTTTTCCATCTTCAGGTTTCAGAGCAGTAGGAGTGGAGTTTTTCTGTGTAGCTGGTATGAGTGTAGAGATCACATGAGCGATGCCAGAGGCGTTTCCTACATGAAACAAAAAAAGAACTTAGATGCTTGGAAGTCGAGAACCATGGAGTCGATGAGGATTTCAAGTTGAGGTGTGACCTGATTAAGGAACAAGTTGATATCGAATTGTTTGAATTTACGAGACATCATTGGTGTAGTGGGAGAGGGACTTCTTTGGTGATGGGAGGAAAATGAGAATAGTATCAGAGAGTGGTCTGATCATGATACGGGGCAGATGGAGTGTAGAATTTGAGTATCCTCAAGGATATTGTGTGGAATAAAGATCAGGTCAAGATATTGCCCTTATTGTGCATTGGGGATTTGAGGATCTGAGAGAAGTGCAGGGCTTACATGGCTTCTAAGAAGGATGAAGCCTGTTTCTGAGAGGTTGAGGAGAGGTTAAGATCACCTAGGATGATGAGGGGGTGTGTGGTAATTTTGGGAGAGCAAGCTGATTCAAGTATTGTGGAAAGATCAATAGTATCGGTTTGGGGGGCTCTATATAAGAGGCACAGTGAGCGTGCATTGTTGGAGACTTTAATAGCATCCATACCTGGGGTAGAGGCTGATTCAGTAGTGGTGAGGTTCAGTTCTTTCTTTGATATTACTGAGACTCCACCTCCTCTGTTGGTTGTCCTATTGCAGTTGTGGATTGAGTGGGGAGGTGGACAAAGTTGGTTTATAAGTACAGAGTGTCTGTTTCCTGGAACCATGTCTCTGTGAGGCAGAGTATGTCAAGGTTGTGTTCAGTGATTAAGTCTGCTATGAGGGGGATCTTATTTCTGGCTGAGCGTGCATTGATCAGTGCACATTGGAGTGGGGAGTGGTTGTGTATGGGTAATGAGGAAGGGGTTGTGAGGGGGTTGGAAATGATTGTAGTAAGTCTACATTTCTGAGGAGTTTGGTACAAGTGAGGATAGGGTAGTAATTTGGAGTTATGTAGTGGTCTGTATTTGTGGATTATTGGGATTGGGTTTATTATATTTTGTTTCACTTCTAGTGCATTAGAGAGTAGGGCTGAAACAATGGATAGTATTACGATGTAGATACACATAGTTGTGTGCCAGGACTTTGTAGTCTCCATTATTTGTGGGGTTCGAGGAAGGAAGAGTCACTGGGGTTACTTGAGGCAGTGAGTAGGATTGGAATAGGCTAGGCATGTCCAACTTTGAACAGGTTGTGATCTACATTTTCCGGCCAAAAGTGCCGGTGATCTACCACCATGAAAATTAAGTTTCTAATTGGTTTCAAATTAAATTTTAACCCAATAAAGTTGGAGGATCCCCCCCCCCCATTTTTAATGAGCCTTCTGTCATTTACTTGGATGTGATCAGCTGTTAAGCAAATTAAGCAAAAACAAAACAGCGAGACGAAGATCCAGTAAGAAATGCAAGGGGAAATGGAAAGTACATTTTTTCTTAAAGTTTTATTGAGTAATAACTTTCTTTAACTGTCCTAATAAATTTCTTTAACTTTTATTGAGTAATTTGTGTTAAATTTAGGTTGAGTATTGATCTAAGCTGATCTTGCACAATCTTTAATATTTCGCTCTTGCTCATTAGTGAGACGTCTGAGGCTGCATTTCATCCACCAGCTTTTTGAAGTTGGGTGAATATTGTGTGAGAGCCGGTCTCAGGGAATCCTGGAGATATTCATCTGTCATGTTGGAACGTTGTGTACTCTCTGTCATTTTCAGATGGGAAAACACAGATTGACACAAATATGTTGAACCAAAACAGGAGTGTACAGCTTCACTGCATCTTCTCAATTTGGGAAATTTGTCTCTAGGCACTAGCTTCAAAATGATTCTTGCTCAGCACGGGTCTTGAGAAAAATGTCATTTTTAAGGGTTAATATTTCGTTTTCAAGAGATGGCTTGTTCAATGAGTAATTTTTACTGCTAGCAGCTGCAGTTTCTTTAATGTCCACATCTACTTTGAATGGGTATGACAAGTACTCCACAACTGTTCCAATTTTTTGGAAGTCACAGAATCTATTTTCAAATTCCTGGATAACAGAACAGATTTCTGTCACATACTTCTCGTTCTGAAAAACAAAATTTGGATATTGTCCCAGATGGTCCTGCGTATTAGGAAAATGATCAAAAGTATTGTTTGCAAGGTCAGTCATCATTAGCTCAAATTTACTCTTGTAGGATGAAACTGTACTCATCTCGCCAATGCATTTGTTTTTACCTTGTAGTTCAAGGTTCATATCGCTTAGTTCGCCTGTAAAGTCAGCGAGAAATGCCAGATCACATAACCGCTCCTCATCTTCCAACTCTGCTTGGTCATCTCCCCTCTCCTTCAAAAAACGTCTTATTTCATTCAGCAAATCACAAAATCTTTGTAGAAATTTGTGCCTACTTAGCCACCTTACATCTGTGTGCAAAATGATTTCCGCTGCCCCTTCATCAAGAGTAAGACTGAAAAGCTGTCTTTGAAGTGAAGAGATCTTCCACAAACAGAATTTACAATTTTGAAAGTGATGTCCATAACAGTCTTTGTATTGAGTCTCTTGTTTGCCAAAACTTGCTGGTGAATGATGCAGTGGTAAAAAAGGAAATCTGGGAAGTTGTCTTGCTGTCTACAGAGGGCTATGAAACCGTTAACCTCACCTGTCATTGCTCTTGCTCCATCAGTAGTGATGGAAACAAGTCTATGCAATGGAAGATTACACTTTGTCACAAAAGAATGGAAAGAACTGAATATTTCCTGATCGGTAGTTCTCCCTTTTAAAGAAATCATTCCAGGTAGTTCTTCTTTAACACTGAAGTATTCAAAAACCATCACAATAAAGACTAGTAACTGGGCTATGTCTCTTATGTCTAGATTCATCCAGTTGGAGTGAGAAAGCAACACAATTTGAAACATCCTCCAACAATTGTTCAGTTGTGTCTCCACATATCTTTTCTATTCGCCGCACAATGGTGTTTCTTAACAATTGTACATCTTGAATGGCAGCTATGATCTCTTTCTTATTTCTAAATCCTTCAAAAAGATTGTCAGCTCCTTCAAGAAAACAATCTTTTACAAATTCCTCTTCAGTGAAAGGTTTGCATTTCTTTGCGATCAGGTTGCTGACCTTGAAGGATGCTATGGTTGCATTGACCGAATGTGACCTTGGCTTCGCCATCAACTGTTGCTGAGTAGCCAATTTCGATTTAAGTTCTTTGAGCTTCAGTTTACGAATTTCACTTTTGGGTGGAAAATCAGCATCAAACTTATTGCTATGCAGAGCCTTATAATGACATTCCAGATTACCCTTTTTGGGCAAGGATACTGGGGCATTACAAATTAGACAACACTTGTCTTTCACCATGATGAAGAAGTAGTCCATTTCCCATTCATCATGAAAATGGTAGGTTTTGCTCTTCTGTGGAACACTCATCTTCATTATACTGGGGTGGCTGGATGTATGAAGGCCAAATCTGCTAAGTTAAAGTATAAACACTGGCTGAATCTGGTCCAAAACTGTCACTGTCCCAAAGTATTAAAGATCAATAGGAACTGAAGACCTCTGGATGATGTGCAATACAAGGACTGGAGATGCCAAAACCACACGTGCAGTTCTAAAAGTAAAAATAAGAATTCATCATACTGGCACAAATAACACTGGTCAACACTGAAATCGTTACTGACTTTAAAAGGCCCTAATCTGTAGTATCTTGGTGAGCTGAGCACGAATATAACATTAAAAAAATTTTATTTGCTCTCGTTTTGAAGTTATTGCAAGTAATTCATTTTTGACGTTTCACCGCGTAAATTTATCCAGTAGGACATCAACAACATCCCAAATAAGCCTTGAATGATGTAATATTGCATCACATTGCATAATACCAGCATGCACACATCATCCAGAGTTGATTGCATCATTTTCTGATGCAATGCAATACTACTGTCAGACTGTCCTGAAGCCATCTGACGTCAGCAGTGTACTATACGCAGTCGGAAAGGAAAGTAATCTGGTATTCTGTTCAGATATTGAAAGCCTCATGAATGCCTTAAAAATCACTCATGACCCACAAGACTGGAGACTATTTATAGACTCTTCGAAACTGAGTCTGAAGGCTGTGCTTTTGAACAATGGAAACCGTCTTCCATCTATTCCAGTAGCGCATGCCGTCCACATGAAAGAGACATACGATAACTTAAAGCATCTACTGACTTCCATTAACTATAACAAGTACAGCTGGCACCTCTGTGGTGACTTGAAGGTAGTTGCCCTTTTAATGGGACTGCAGCAGGGATATATAAAATACATGTGTTTCTTATGTGAGTGGGATAGCCGAGCAAGGGATTGGCACTACTTGCGGAAGGAATGGAATCGCAGACAAAATGTAACAGTTGGAGAGAAGAATATCCAGCACCCAGCTCTGGTTGAGGCTCACAAAATCCTGCTACCACCCCATCACATCATACTAGGTTTGATGAAAAACTTTGTGAAAGCCATGGACCGCACTTCGCCAGCTTTCTGATACCTGCATGAAAACTTCTCTCAACTCAGCGAAGCAAAGATTAAAGAGGGAGTTTTTCTGGGTCCTCAGATTCGAGAGCTCTTCAAAGATGACCGGTTCAACAACTTGCTGCAGGGTGATGCGAAACAAGCATGGAATCCTTTTCGCCTAGTGTCAACAAACTTTCTCGGGAATATTAGGGCAGAAAACTACAAGGAACTAGTAGAAGACATGCTGATGCAGTATCAGAAACTTGGCTGCAATATGTCTCTAAGGATCCATTTCCTTGATTCCTATCTCGATTTCTTTCCTGACAACTGTGGTATGGTTAGTGATGAACAGGGTGAACGTTTTCACCAGGATATCGCAATGATGGAGCAAAGATACCAGGGAAAATGGTCCACTACAATGCTGGCTGACTACTGTTGGACACTCCCCAGAGATGCTCCCGAACAGCTGTACAAGAGACAAGCGAAAAAATCTAAGTAGTAGTCTATGACTTGGTTTTTACAGGTATTAACCAAAGGCCTATTATATTTACTATTGGCATGCATTTTGTGATGTAAACATTAATTCTTGTAGATTACAAAAAAACTAGAGCCAACTTTGCAATTTCACTGTCATATTCGTGTTCAGCATATAAAAATTGAAAAGAAATGACTATTTTTATTTCAGTAACATGACTTTTGTAAAAATTTGTTGACCATTGTAATCAAATACCACCAAACAATCATCAAAAATCTCAAACACCTGTCCAGCAAACCAGATAAAATCAAATACCGCCAAACAAGTTCAAATACCACCACACGCGATTTAATAAATTCTGCACACAGTGTAGAATCAACGCAAAGGCAAGGTGAAATAAAATTGCAGAGGCAAGCAAAAGTCACAGTGGTTTGAACCAATTTGAAGGCAAGGCATAGGCAAGTTAGAACAAAATTGGAAAAGCCTGCCAAAATCACCAAATTCTTGACACTTTGTTGTGTCTGCCCGAAAACGTTTAATGAAAGCAAACCATAAAGCGACCAACAACCAGCACATGACACAATTAATACGGTAAGTGTATTCAGGTAAAGCCCGGGCGAATGGATATCGCCCAGTATATAACACACTTCTAAGGGGTGTTGGGGCGGGGGCAGGAATGGGTGATTCTGAGAGGCAGGAGATCAGGTATGACGCCGGGCCTGTGGCGTCTCGTTGCGGGGCGTGGGCAGCGGCCCCCTGGGGTACCCACAAACTATTGGCACGAAAACAAAAAGTGTCCCCAATACACCTGCAGGCAAGATTCCCGCAGGCAGGGAAAAAAGACAGGCAAAGGATCAGCAGCGGCGGCAAGCCCTCGGCAGATGACCTGCCTGCACGAGCTCTCTCCTAGCGACGGGGCGAGCTGCTGGAGAGATGGAGCCAAGTGGGGCTGGCGATCTACCTCTGACTCCTCCGCGATCTACAAACAGATCACAATCTACCTGTTGGACATGCCTGGAATAGGCAATGTTTGGCGGTTCTAAGTCTCGGTGGTAGTCAAGATGTTATGTAAGGTACACAGTAAGCTTCAGGGAGGTCAATGCAGTAGTGTAACAATTAGATATGATACAATGTAATAAGTATGGAATAGCAAAGAAATGTACAATGTTGCACAATGATCTTAACACAAGTCAGAGGCAGCAGTTTAAGTGTGCTGTGAGAACATGTGATAATTGTAACATGATTTTATGAGGAGCGAGCTCTGCAGTGTTCATAATGATAATGGCATTATTGAGACAAGTTACAATTGATAGTATACAGAGGCACTTTCGATTAATACAGGTAGATTAGGTAGGAGTTGAGTCAGCATACCTTTAGGGCAGATTTGCTTTGTCACACTCCACGCCTAAGAGCCACGCCAAAGGGGTCCTCTGGTAAGGCCCATAGGTGTGGGCCTGCCAGTTGCGCCTCTGGTGAGGCTTCTTTTTCAAATGTTAATGCAGGCTGGTGATTGATGGTTGCGGGGAGTGAGGGAGGAGCTCCTGCTCTCCCCCTCTGGTTCTGCTGCTGCTGCTCTCCCACTTGTTACCGTACCACGCCTCCTATGAGGCTTCTTTTTCAAATGTTGCTGCAGGCTGGTGATTGGTGGTCGCGGGAAGTGAGGGAGGAGCTCCTGCCCTCACCCTCCGATTCTGCTTTTAATTTTCAAGTAATCAGCTCGCGGGAATTATGCTAAGCCTGAAAGGTTTGAAATGACGGCACATCTCTAAAGCAGCTCAAAATGGTAGGAGGGTGCAGGAGGTTCAGACAGTGCCATTCCAGTCTCTAGAGGTCTTCACAACATTCTCTAGAGCTGTGTTGTGATGTAGTGTAGTGCCCTCTATCCCTTGAGGGCAACCGGATACCTATTTTATACAGCCAAGGAAAAAGAGGGACAGGTATCCCCAAGTTCAGTTATAATTGGAACTCTCATGCACATCACCAGCATCTAATATACATTCCGCTCCAACATTCGACGAGAGCCAAACAGGACGAAAGCCTCTACTCACAAAGCTTGAAATGTGCCCTCATCAACGCGCGCTCAATTCGTACGAAATGGCCGGTGATTGCGGACACTATTTCCCTCCATAACCTTGATATTCTCATGGTTACTGAAACGTGGCTTTCCGCAGAAGACTATGTTCTACTTAACCAACTCCTTCCACCAAATTTCTCAGTGTTTACCAGTCACAGACAAAACAAGCGAGGAGGGGGCGTGCTCATTCTCTCCAGATCAGACCTTCAGTTCCAGCTGATAGATGCTCCTAGCTCCGACCACCTCAAGTTAGTCTCTATCTCCAACAAGTTATGCACGATAAACCTTCTATACAGAGCACCTTCAGCCTCCCCAGACGTCCTTCCATCCATTATAGATCTGGCATCCAACATTCAGAATCCTAATATCCCAACTTGGATTGTGGGTGATTTTAACCTGCCAGCTCTCCAAGATAGTCACTCTTCCGCCTTCCTCGAAGCGCTTGAATCCCTGGGACACCAACAATTAATCCATGAACCTACCCATGTGAAGGGAAACACCCTTGACCTTATCTTTGCCCCTCAGTCCTTAAACATCCAATCTTACAATGCTGCGATATCTATAACTGATGTACCGTGGTCAGATCATAAACTCATCTTTTTCCAAATTCCTACTCACAACAAACATTCAATGACCAACAGTGCTCCAAATAACAGCCCCAAATCTCTGGCTAGGAGCTTTTTTCCTTTCAACAGAGATCGCATCCTTGCTGGAACATGCTCACTTCGTAACGAGACCTCCCTAAAAATAGAAGATCTAATCACCTGCTGGAACAGCAGTCTTAATGCGATTGCACTACGACCATCACTCAACAGGCCGCCTAGAAAAAGAGCTTCTGCACCATGGTACACAGATGATCTGAGAATATCACTATCCCAACTACGGAACCTCGAGAAGTGCTGGCGTCGGTCTCGCTCCACGGTAGACCAGGCAGCCTACCTCAATCAGCTATCCATCCACCACAAGGCCATCTCAGAGAAAATGAAGCGGTACCACACGGACACCTTGAGGCGTGCATTAAACAAACCTCATGATTTGTTTAACCTAGTCAAGACCTTATCTAAAGAGCCAGCCCCTGAGGGGGCGGAGCCTGATGTCCAGCGGGTAAGACGCTTCGCGCTGAAGCTCCCGAGAGGCCTACTTAGAATCCTGACTTAATACCTAAACAAACTTACTATTTCGCTCCGGGCTGACCGGGGTACCTCGGGGGGGATGGCGGCCCATAAACCAGCGCGCTTGGACTTCGGGTCTCCTTCTTCTTCTCACGGAAAGCGCTCCAAAACAGAGGTGTCCTCCCCACAGAAGATGGTTCCATTTCGGGAAAACCCCGAAATGCACCTGGAGATTTTAGAGGAAATACGCGGCGTGAAGGAATTGGTGCAGTCCAATGGAGAAGCGCTTAGAGCCATGCGAGAAGACTTTGGAGTGCTCCAGGACCGACTTGAAAGTCTCTCATTACGGCAGGACAATATGGCGGGGGTCCTCGACTCGCACGCGGTGCGCTTGGGCACACTGGACAAGGCTGAGCGCCAGATACAGAATCTTCAAAAGGAGTTAGAAGATAGCAATAATCGAGCCCGTCGCAACAATGTGAGGCTCATTGGAATACCGGAGGGAGTGGAAGCGGGAGATATGAGAGAATTCCTGCTCAAAACTCTTCCCTCCTTGCTGAAGATCTCCTTTCATAAAGAACTGGAAATCGATCGTGCACACCGTGTTCCTACCCACATGGCGCTCAACCGAACGACCCCCCGGCCTATTATCTTTCGCTTGCTACGATATCAACAAGTGGAACAAATTTTAAATGCTGCCCGGGCGAACCATCATTTGGAATTTGAAGGTCACAAAGTCTCCTTCTTCCCTGATTTGGCAAAGCCTACCGTTGACCGACGGAAGAAACTCCTTGCTTTTCGCCCTCGACTTCAACAGCTACAGGCTCGCTTTGGCCTGTTGTATCCCGCGAAGCTCCGAGTGACTCTCCACAACCAAACCAGGACATTCGAAGATCCTGATCTACTATCAACATTTTTAGACTCCAAGGAAGCAGAGCAGATGCGCTAATCCACAGACTTGGACTTTTATTTGCCGGCTCTGTCCGCCATTTTGAAGGGCCCGATGCGGCGGTCATAGTCAAGCACAGAGACTACCTGGACTTTCTTTCTTTCTTTCTATGACTTTTCGTTTTTTGGTCTCCTATCCCTCCATGATGTGTGCCTCGGTCGGATTCGGAGCACGCACAGTCCTACAGGTTATGTGTTTTTTCAATTTCGGCCTTCTCTGGGGCTTCTCCCCGCAGACACATGGTCGCCAGTAATTTTTGGGGTTCTGCTTCTTCTCTACCGCGCTGCGGTTTTTCTTTTTTAATGTGGGGCGCTTCATTGTATTATCTAAGCTTATTTTCTTTTATGCCATATGTACAGCCAGATACAGTCAATATGAGGGACATTGTGAAATTATGTGCGCTATCATGCTCAGAATTTTTAACTTGTCTGAATGGCCTTATGTAAAATCTTATCACTCAACGTAAAGGGCATTAATAGTCCAATCAAAAGAAAGAAAATCCTTAGCTATCTTAGCCATGAGCATGCTGATTTAGCGTTTCTTCAGGAAACGCACTTAAACTCTGCTGAAACACTGAAACTCAATGTTAAGCCTTACATGGTGGCTGCCTATTCTCCCGCCGTTTCCAAACGGTGCGGGGTAGCCATTCTGGTTAAGAAATCTTTGCAAGCTACTGTAATTGATACTAGCGCTGACAAGGAGGGTAGATGGGCCCGAGTACATCTTAAGGTTGGAGATAGTGAATTTACATGTATTTGCATTTATGCCCCGAATGTGGACAACCCTGCTTACTATGCAAGTATTGCGCAGTTGGCACAGGCCTCTGCCAATACTCCATTAATACTTGGTGGTGATTTTAATCAAGTGTTAGACCCTCTGATAGATAGACAGCCGCCTAGAACGAGTAGTCCACCCAAGAGTCTTGCTACCCTTACAGCTCTGATGCAAGATCTTGCGCTGGTAGATATATGGAGGCTGCTTCACCCCTCCGACTTAGAGTTCACTTTCTTTTCTGCCCCCCATCACTCCCAATCTAGAATAGATTTCTTTCTCATTTCCAAAGTACTGATTTCTCAAGTAGACACGACTAGGACTCATCCTCTCCATATTTCAGATCATGCTGCCATATCTTTATCATTACATGTCACTGCGCGGGACGATTCTCCCCGAGCTTGGTTTTTTGATAGATCCCTACTGGGTCAAAAAGATTTTCAGGTTGATATAAAGGCCGCTATCCAAGATTATTTTCATTTTAACTCACCCCATGACACAGCGTGCTGGGCTTGGTGGGAGGGTTTTAAAGCATCTATCCGCGCAACTATAACTAGCTATCAAATTCGGCAGGGGAAACAAAGAAAGCAGCATTTACTGATTCTAGAGCAGCAGATACAAGCTGGGGAGCGTCTCCTCACGTCCCGTACTGACCCATGTATTTTACTCCGTTTACAACGCTTGCGTTTTCAATACAATCAGCTTTTGTACACTGCTGCTGTTAAAAATATTGAATCACAACAAGGGCTATATTATCGGGAAAATAATCGTGCTGGCAAATTATTAGCAAATGCCCTAAAAGGTCAAAAAGAAGCCAAGCGTGTTACCGCCCTCCGTAATCCGTCGGGGGGGGGCTTGGTCACTAAAGATACCGAAATCTTAGAACTCTTTCGTGATTTTTATACTCGGCTTTATCAATCTGAATGTGATTTTGAGCCAGATGTATTTGAACGCTTACTTTCAGGGGTACAAAGACCGACCCTATCTGACGAAGATAGAGTGGCCTTGGACACACCATTTACTGTCTCAGAAATTCATTCTGCTATCAAGAAATGTGCCTCAGGTCGAGCCGCAGGCCCAGACGGTCTCCCTGCTGAATTCTACAAAACCTTTCACGCTGACTTAGCTCCAGTTTTGAAACTTTATTTTTTCTGCTCTGGCCGAGGAGGGTTCTCCTTCTGGGTCCTTTTCAATGGCAAATGTAGTAGTTTTTGAGAAAGAGGGGAGAGACCCGCACCTAACAGCTAATTATCGTCCAATTTCCCTCCTAAACGCGGACTATAAAATATTTGCCACCATTCTCTCTACCCGGCTCTCTGATAGGATGCCTACCTTAATACACCCAGATCAATGCGGTTTCATTCCTGGTAGATCAACTGCTGACAATGCTCGGACTCTATGCCATGTACTGACTACCGCAGTTAATCTTGATCGCCCATTTGTTGGCCTCTCACTTGATGCTGAGAAGGCCTTTGATCGCTTAGAGTGGCCCTTCCTGTTTGCAGTCCTCCGCTGGTACGGATTCGGGGAAGGTTTTCTCCGTTGTCTTCGCACCATGTACGCACAGCCTACAGCCAGTATATGTGCCAATGCTTTAAAGTCTCAGCCTTTTCCCCTTCAACGCGGCACTCGCCAGGGATGCCCACTGTCTCCACTTCTCTTCGATCTTGCACTCGAACCCTTGGCTTTACTAATCCGGCAATCGGAGGAGATTCATGGAGTCCCCTTCACCCATAGGGAAATCAAAATTTCAGCGTATGCTGATGACCTTATGCTTTTTGTCTCTATAGACTCAGTACCGGCTGTCCTAGAGCAAATTGGTAAATACTCACAACTGTCCGGTTATAAGATAAATTGGACCAAGTCGGTAGCCTTTCCATTAAATCCTTTGCTTCATCAGGCAGATATGCAACCCTTCCCCTTTTTATGGCAACCTCGCATGGTCAAATACCTTGGGGTTCACTATTGTTCTCCTTTGGAAGACACTATCTCCTTCAATGCCAAAGACTTAATCTCTAAAGTCCGGGCGCTTACTCACCGCTGGACTCCTTTAACACTTACCTGGTGGGGTCGATTAGAAACCATAAAAATGATGATTGTTCCGAAAGTGAATTATATCTTAGAAATGTTGCCCTGTCTCTTACCTCGACGTATATATAAAGATATAGAGGGCCTTCTGACTAGATACTTGTGGCAAAACAAGACGCCTAGGATAGCGAAACATAAGCTGCAAGCAGATAAGGAAAATGGGGGTGTCAGATTCCCTGATTTCCTGAAGTATCATCAATCTTTTCTTCTCAAACAAGGCGCTCGTTGGCTGGAAGATCCAGTACCGAGTAGACCTGTGTGGCTAGACATAGAAGAGGACCTTTGCAAACCGATTCCTCTTACTTTTCTCCCTGGTATGACTCTCCCATCAGACTCCCACTTTCCACCAATGCTTTTAGACACCTTAGGTGCCTTTAATAATCTTATGCAATCTTTAGACTCCCGACTCTGTCCGTTAGACAAGCTCCCACTTTGGTACAATACTCGATTTCGAATACAAAATAAGCCGATGGCGTGGAGCCCCTGGTACACTAGGGGCATTTGGATTCCTAGTCAGTTGTTCCATGCAGGTCGCTGGAAAACTTTTAGTGAATTGCAAATTGAATTTGGTCTCCCAGCAAAACACTACTTTCAGTTGGTGCAACTTCAGCATTGCCTTCGGAGTGCTAAGGTGCTCCCGCCATCGGCCTCCCCTACACAAGGTTGGTTGGAGACTATCCGATCTATCGGTAGTTCACCGGGTGTAGCATCCAATTTTTACAAAACCTTATGTAATGCTATAACTAGAGATACCCCTATAGCGCAGAAAGCATGGGAGAGAGAATTGCATGTGACTTTGACCCCGGAGCAATGGAGCCTTGTCTGGAGTAGAGTGACACGGGTCTCCCGATCCGCCTCACTCACTCAGACACTCTTCTTTCTAGCCCACCGGTGTTTTTACACTCCTGACAGATTAGCCAAATGGAACACTACTCAGGGCAATAGTTGTTGGACATGTCATGCGGCCATTGGTTCACTACCTCATGTTATGTATGAATGTCCCGCACTACAGTATTACTGGCGTCGGGTCTGGGGTCGTATCCAGTCTATTTTGCACTTTCAAGAGCCCCTTTCTTGGAGGATAGTGGGACTTCGCTCAGCTGCGGGGATCCCCTCTCTTCCAAAAACGGCTTACTTCCTTTTGGACTTTATGCTTGGCATTGCTATTTCCCTAATTACGAAATACTGGAAAAATAGCTCCCATCTGAGCCCCAATGAATGGTGGAATCATGTCTGTCTCTACAGTAAATATGAACAAATACCTCGTATGTTTGCTTCCCCCATTCAGACTCCTCATCATCGGTCTAAATGGAAGATGCTCAATGACTATGTACATTCTGCTCAATGCTCTCATCTGACTGTCTAAATTTGTATATATCTTTGTCCCATGATTATTCTGTATCGCAGATACTCTTTTGATTGTTTTGATGTATAATCACTGTTGTTTGGAAGCGCTCACATGCTGACATAATCAGCTAGAGAAGAAGCGTGGGGGTGGGGGGTAATTGGGTTTACTTTTCTTTATTGTATACTTGTTTTGTCTCCTTTGGTGTGTTGTTTCTTTTGTTTGTTGCAAAATGAAAATAAAAGTTTAAAAAAAAAATAAAGAGCCAGCCCCTGAAAAGCAATGCGAGATCCATCCTCAAGACTTCGCAGTCTACCTACAATCCAAGCTTACACAAACAAATAAATCTCCATTAGAATTTGCCCCCACAGTTCAAGATTGCCAAACAGCTCTAACCTTTTTTTCTACCCCTACCAAGAAGCGAATTGAAGATCTGATCATGTCTCTCAATTCCACAACTGCTCAGACGGACCCTTGCCCAGCCTTTTGGATAAAGGAACTGCGTTGTGGATTCAGCCCAATAATAACTAAAATAATAAACCTGTCTTTCAAATCCGGTACATTCCCCTCTGCCCTCAAGCATACTTCCATCAGACCACTCCTAAAAAACTGTAAGTTAGATCCTCAAAAGGTAGACTCCTACAGACCCATCTCAAGTATTCCTTTTCTCGCGAAGTTAATAGAAAAGGAGGTGAAATGTCAATTGCAGGACCACATCGATGCCGCTGCTCCCCTGGATCCTTGCCAACATGGCTTCAGAGAGTCACATGGTGTAGAAACACGCCTTACTTCTCTCCTCAATACCATAATTTCTGGTATCAACAACATCCGGCAGGGTTTTGCACTTGTGTTCCTGGACATAGCCGCTGCTTTTGACTCTGTGAGCCATGACCTCCTCCTATTACGGCTAAAGGAGAAATGAGTTGGCGGAACTGCCCTTGAGTGGTGCAGATCGTATCTATCCGAAAGATGGCAACATGTTCGTGCTGGGGGAGCGATGTCTGATCCATTTCACCAATGGCAAGGGGTCCCACAAGGTTCCTCCCTCTCTGCTTTGTTGTTCAATATTTATATGCAACCTATTTGCAAGATCATCCGGTCTTTCAATGTAAGTTGCATGGTATATGCGGATGATGTCCTGCTTTATATGCCTTTCAACATAGACAATTTGGACCTGTCCCCTCTGAGCAACTGTTTTGACGCCATATCGGAATGGCTCTTATCACAAAACCTCGGGATTCAACATAAGAAGACAGAGGTGCTCTTCATGTCAAAGAACCTGAACTTTAGCCCTCCACAATTCCTGAAGGTGAAAGATGCTGAGCTACAATCAAAACATAAAATACGTTATCTGGGTGTTACACTCGATCAGAACCTGGACATGAAGGCGCATATAGCTAACACTGTAAGATCCATATACTACAAAATCTGGTCACTAAGACATCTTCGTCCACTGCTTGAACCTGAGGATTTCCGTACCATCTACCAGGCTCTGATCATGCCTCACTTTGACTATGCTAATGTCATTTTGCTAGGCCTCCCTCAATCCACCTTGAATCCCTTACAGCTTGCAATGAATAGCGCTGCGAGGGTTCTCTATGGGGCATCGAGGAGTGAGCATGTGTCGCCCCTTCTGAAGCAGTTACACTGGCTTCCTATACAGGCCAGGATCATTTTCAAGACATTACTACTTACCTTCAAAGCGGTAAACAGTCTCTCCTCCACCTCTTTAACTGAGCTCATCAAACCCATATCCCCTAATAGATCAAGAAGATCAATTGCATTAAATATGCTATTGGTTCCCCGTGAACTTACAAAAAGCACCTCATCAACAGCAAACAGGACTTTCAGTCTCCGTGCCCCAAAGCTTTGGAATACGTTGCCACCAGATATTAGAGCAATCACCAACCTACTTCAATTCAGAAAGGCCCTCAAACATTACTTATTCCTTATATACTTCCCGGTGAGTGCAGAATCACGTCCCATCTCTGTTAGTTATAGAAACTCCGAATCACCTAGTGACCCTGAATTCCCCACATAGTAAGTTTAAGGTTCCGCTGACCATTACGTCTCAGCTGTGCCCTAATTTAAAGATGTAAATAGTTTACATTGCAATCAAAGTTTACTTTCCTGTGATTCATAATTACCTTGTTATCCAAGTTATTGACCCTGTTTAATGTAACTCAGACACTGTTTTTGTGCTGAAGTTTTGTGTTTGATGTAAACCGCGCTGATGTCGAATAGTGCGGTATATAAGAAATGTAAAATAAATAAATAAATAAATAGTGTTAGCCATGAAGTGATGCCTCACCTTGAAGTATTTTATCAGTGGAGCAGGTAGCAGTGCACTGTAGCATTTTATTTGCTTCACTACATCACTGACACTCTGCCTTTATTACTCTTGAGATACAGTAATAAGCTGATGCTGCGAGCACCAAACTCAAATGATAGGTTTTATTACAACTTATGTAATAAAGTTCATGCAATGCTGGATATAAATGGCATAGACTCCACCCTCTCCTCCTTGCCCCTGAGCACACCAGAAGATTGAAATTGTTGCACAAGTAGCCATGAAAGAGCATATTCTGTGCTGCGTTAAAAAGGTCACCAGTCATTGCTGTTACATTAACCATATTTCGATTCTACATATCACTGGGAAGACAGAACACTGTTTTTGTGTGTATGGCAGAAAGATAGGACTTAGCTTTGAAACCACAACAGTACAGCAGGTTATCTTAGAATATACCTGCCACTGTGTATAATAAATACTGTTTGTGTTACATAAACTAGCTGTAATATTTGGAGATTTTGCAATAGTCATCTTTATTAATGTACTGCTAATTAGTAAATACTGGAATGACATGAAAATTGCTTGAAGGGTGTGGATAAATACTGACAGAAGTAAAAATTATTATCATTAAATAATATCTAATAAGGGGAGATTAACCATTCTAAGGGATGGGTGAATTAAAAAGAAAATTTTGCAGACATGAATTTTGCCCAAGTCTGGGGATTCAATCATTTTATTTATTTAAACATCTGGGTGAAATTAATCGTACTAAGCAGATGACAATAAAAAAATAAACCTATTTAAATTACATAAAAATAAGATATAGTCAAAAAATTACAGAATTACAAAAACTATATCATCAGAATTGAGGTGAGCAACCATTAACTAGAATGTAAAGAAATAGAGAAAATACTGTTAAGCACGGTGATAGTAACATAGTAAATGATCGTAGATAAAGACCAGTATGGTCCATCTAGTCTTCCCAGTAAGATGGCAAGAGTAGGTGTACCTGCCGCTCCGTGTAGGCCACCCCTCCCCATGTCTTTGTTTTAGGGGTGAATCCACCGCTCCGTGTAGGACACCCCTGTATGTTGAGAAATTAGTTAGTTTATTTTGATTTTATCCTTTTGCTGTAAAGGGATCCACTGTGTCTGTCCCATGCTATTTTGAATTCTGTCACTGTATTTGCCCCCACCACTTCCATCGGGAGGGCACTCCAAGCATCCACCACCCTTTCAGTGAAAAAGTATTTCCTGACATTGCCTTTCAATTTACCCCCTTGCAGCTTCATGTTATGCCCTCTAGTTTTACAGTTTCCCCATCTTTGGAAGAGGTTTGTTTGTTCATTATTTCTCTTTAAGTATTTAAAGGTCTGAATCATATCTCCCCTGTCCCTCCTCTCCTCCAGAGTGTACATATTTAGGTCTTCAAGTCTCTTCTCATAAGGCTTCTGATGCAGGCTCCAAATCATTTTGGTTGCCTTCCTCTGAACAGTTTCCAGTCTTTTTATATCCTTTGTAAGATATGGTCTCCAAAACTGAACACAGTATTCCAAGTGAGGCCTCACCAGTGACTTATACAGTGGCATTAGTACCTCTTCCTTTCTGCAGGTAATTCCTCTTTGTATGCAACCCAACATCCTCCTAGCCTTTGCCACCGCCTTGTCACACTGTTTTGCCACCTTGAGATCCACAGAAATAATCACACCAAGGTCCTTTTCCTGGTCCGTGCACACCAATCTCTCTCCCCCTATCGCGTACATTTCACCTGGATTTCTGCTTCCCAAGTGCATGACACTGCACCACTTCGCATTAAATCTTAACTGCCAAGCATTAGACCATTCTTCCAGCTTTTGTAGATCTTTCCTCATGTTATCCACTCCCTCAGGGGAGTCCACTCTGTTGCAAATTTTCATGTCATCAGCAAAAAGACAGACTTTTCTATTCAGTCCTTCAGCAATATCACTCACAAATACATAGAACAGTGCTGGGCCCAGGACCGAACCCTGGGGCACCCTGCTAATCACCCTCCTTTCATCCGAGTGAACTCCATTTACCATCACCTTCTGTCGTCTCGTCTGTCAGTCAACCAATTTCTGATCCGGTTCACCACCTTGGGACCCATCCCCAAACTACTGAGTTTATTGATAAGCCTCCTATGAGGAACAGTATCAAAGGCTTTGCTGAAATCCAGGTAGATGGCATCCATCGTATGCCCCTGATCTAGTTCTTTGGTCACCTAGTCAAAGAACTCAATCAGATTTGTTTGGCAAGATCGTCCTTTGGTAAAACCATGTTGCCTCAGATCATGCAACCTGTTGGTTTTGAGAAAGTCCACTATTCGCTCTTTCAGAAGCACCTCCATTACTTTTCCCGCCACCGAGGTAAGGCTCACGGGCCTGTAGTTTGTCACTTCTTCCCTGTCACCACTTTTGTGAAGAGGTACCACATCTGCCCTTCTCCAGTCCTGAGGAACTACTCCTGTTTCCAAGGATCTGTTGAAAACATCCTTAAACGGCCCTGCAAGAACCTCTCTGAGCTCTTTCAGTATCCTGGGATGTATCCCATCCGGTCCCATGGCCTTGTTCACTTTCAGTTTTGCAAGTTGTTCTAACACATCATCTTCAGTGAATGGTGTGGTATCTACTTCATTCCCATTTTTATATTTGGGAGTCACAGATGGTCCTTCTCCAGGATTTTCTTTAGTAAAAACAGAGCAGAAGTATTTGTTTAGCAATTTTGCTTTTTCAATGTCACTTTCCACAAATCCGTTCCCAGCACTTCTGAGTCCTGCATTACCATCTCTGATTTTCCTCCTCTCCCGAATATACCTGTAGAAGGTTTTGTCGCCACACTTCACATCTTTAGCAATCTTTTCTTCTGCCATTGATTTTGCTTTCTTTTTTTCTTTTTTTTAATATTTTTTATTTATACAATTTTTACAAATACAACAAGAAAGCCAACAAAGCACTCTCTTGAGAGAAACAGGTTGACACACAGAAAATGCAAATAAAGAAAATTATTATACATTAGTAGCAAAAGAAAAGGAAAACATAAGTGTCCAACCACTCTAGCCCACAAAGAGAGGGGGATCGTTTCACAAAAAAATAATATATATACCAAATATGAAAAGAAACAGGCAGCACAACAGTTCAAACTAATACATAGATGAGCACCCTTAAGGAGAAAGATTAGAGGATTCTATACACCTAGCACTGATAAAGGCTAGCAGCTGGGATGGCTCAAAAAATACATAGGGAACATCTTGGTATTTAGCCAAACAGCCGTTTCTGTGTTACTCTTGATAGGTCAGGATAAATACGGACAGCAAAGCCGCGAAAGGGAATTTTCCTTTTACGAAAAAACAACTTCAATAACCACTCTCTATCCGATAACAGAGCAAAAGTAACAAGAAGAGTGGAAGACCCCATAGAGTCCCTAGAATTCTCTAACAAATTAGTAATGTTTAACACATCCCCTTGTGTCAGACCCCCCTCCAAAGCGCTACTAGGAGTAGCACGCGTTGCTTTAGGTAAATAATACACTTTAACTAAGGGAGGCATTAACTCCGGGGAAACACCCAAAACTTCCAGGAGATATTCTTTAAACATCTCTTTAGCCCCAATAGAAGAGGATCTAGGAAAATTTACAATTCTCAAATTATTAACACGAGACAAATTTTCCAACTGCTCTAATTTCAAGGAATTCTTTTTAACAATATCAGATTGATCTTCCAGACTAGTTAGTCTACTTCGTATCTCTTCTTCTTCCACGGAGATATCCGACACCTTTTTTTCCAAAACGGTCACAGCTCCCATAGTAGAGTTTACCTTAGTGGTTAAAGAAGACACATGAGGAAATAAGGCTTCTCCCAACGAGGCAATAGCGGTCCAAATAGACTCCAATGTAAAATTCACTGGTCGCTGTAGAGAAAACACGGCATCCATATTCAGCGCTGAATCCTCGATTTCCACATGTGTCTGCAGATCAACCCGCGGGGCAGAAGAAACAACCTGCCTTGCGCACACTTCTCCCTCAGGCGCCAAAGTTGATGCAATATCTGGGAGCTTACTCATAGCTCCACTTTTCAACTCAACCGACACATCTTTTCCTGGCCCACCCGAGGCACCAATATCCTCCGACATAGCAGGGGAAGGGACCTCCAGGAAGCCCTCAGGCAATGCGTGGGTACGAGAGACCTTTGACGCCGGGCTCAGCAACGGGGAGAAAGATGATGCCAAGGCAGTTGCCGAGCTATCAAGCTCCGACAACACCGCCAACCGGCTATCCCCACCGACGACGTCTGAACCCCGAGTGACTCGCAAAAGGTAACTATCCAAAGGACCAATAGCAGGAGAAACAGGCGTCAAGGCAGCAGAGGGCTGGGGGGGCACCGGCCCAGATTTGCCTTTTCGCTTCCTTCCCATCAGGAAATCGTGCTCACACGGTATGAAGGGCTGCCGCCATCTTGGAACGCCCCAGTAAACCTCGATTTTGCTTTCTTTATTTTTCTTTTTGTCTCTTTTAGTTTGCTCCTGTATTCCTTACTGTGTTCCTCTATTTGCAAGCTTTTGAATTTTGTGAAAGCTGTGTTTTTTGCTTTTATTTGAGCAGCCACTTCTTTGGAGAATGAAATAGGTTTCCTTCTCCTCTTGTTTTTATTTACTTTCCTTACATATTTATCTGTTGCCCCTTTTATTGCCACCTTTAGTTTAGCCTATTGCAGTTCCACTTCTCTTATCCCCTCCCTCTCTGCTAACTCCTTTTTCAGGTACCTGGTCATTCTACTGAAGTCAGTGTTTTTGAAGTTTAGGACTTTGAGCTTGCTATGATTGGACTGCACCTTGGCTTTTATCTCAAACCACACTGTGTGATGATCGCTGCTGCTCACAGGGGCATCACCCAAACATTCGACATGCTCTCACTGTTGGTGAGCACTAAATCCAACATTGAGCCTTCCCTGGTTGGTTCCATCACCGTTTGTTTAAGTGACACATCTTGGAAAGCATCCAGAATTGTTTTGCTTCTTGCCAGATTTGCAGAAGGAGTACTCCAATCCACATCGGGTAGATTAAAGTCACCCAATATGATCACTTCCCCCTTTGTGGCTATCTTGGCAATATCTATAATCAATTCATTATCGTTTTCTTCAATTTGAGTCGGAGGTCTGTAGACTACAGCGGTATTCTGGCTTGCAGTCCTGGAACTGTGACATAAATGCCTTCATCAATTTCTGGAATTTAATATAATTCAGTTCCTGTCTTGCCATCAATGGGAGCCTATTCCACAGTTCCAGGACTGCAAGCCAGAATGCATGAGCCCGCAGCGGTGTTGTTTGTACAGCCTGTGCTGTAGTTATCTCTAGCAAATTCTGCTGGCTAGAATATAACAGTGTAATTAGATTATTGTTATATTTCCTATGTTGGTATAAAAACTTCCATATCATCCTGTCAGACCAGTCCAGACAAGTGGATTATTCACCCCTACGAGAGGTAAAAAATCCAGAGGTTTCTTATGACTCTTATCCTACTATTATAACTGATGCAGCTAGCAGCACGGTCCGGTATTTCTCCAGGACCAAGCAGGAAGTCAGTCCTCACATATGGGTGACGTCGGCGCCGACGGAGCCCCCGTGCGGAGCATTTCCCCAGCTTTCAAAGAAAGCCTTTGGGAATTGCAGCGCGCATGCGCGGTCCCCTTCCCGCCCAAGGGTGCCATCTTGCTCAGTCTTCTTTGTTCCGCGGAGCCCGACGGACGTTGTTCGTTTTTCCCCGAGGAAAAAGTTGATTTCAATATTTTTTCTCTTTCTTCTTCGGTTCGACGCCGGATCCTTTTCCCGCCTTGGCCCAATACGCCGGTATCGAGTCCAATCTCTCTTTTTTGTTTTTTGTCCTTTGTGACTAGCGTTCGCGCCATTTTTCTTTTTTTCATTGGCAGCCCGGTCTTTTGACCTCGCAGGGGCCCTTTTTCCCCCGATGGCTACCAGCAGGTTTAAAAAGTGTGATCGGTGTAAGAAACTTATGTCTCTTACCGACACACATGACTGCTGCCTCCCCTGCCTCGGACCCGAACATGACCCGATGATCTGTGGTCCATGTGGCAAAATGTCCTCGAAGGCGTTGAGGAGTCGGCAGCACCCGAAGGATAAGATCTTCTCTGACTCCGCGTCCGGACGGGCCCGGACCTCGTCAGAGGCCTCGACGTCTCGGGACTCCGGCCCCGAGCAGCGTCGGGGTTCCTCTGAGCGGGGGTCTCCTTCGTGGGAACATCGCAGGAAGAAGAAACCCACGAGGGCGGCATCGGTGGACGCTCCTGGTTCCTCGAGGGCCAGGTCGCATAGCCCCAATAGCCGTCCCGGGTCTTCGGAGTTGGAGAGGCCTGCCAAGCATCCTCGTATCGAGACGGAGTATCCTGGACACGTGAGTGCTGTAGTCCTCGTGGACTCTCCTCCAGGGGAGCCGACGTCGGGGGCTGCTGGGTCTCCTGAGCTCGGACTCAGGTTGACGGCCTTGGAGAGCAGCCTCGCTGCCTTCATGGAACAGCAGCGGGCATTGATCGCCGGTCTCACCGGTGCATCTGCCCCGACCACCGGGACCTTGACGTCCAAGTCGACCCCGGAGGCCGAGCCGATCCTCGAGTCTATGCGGGCTCGAGCTGATCCTCGAGTCCATGCGGGCTCGAGTCGATCCTCGGCCACGGTCTCCCTCGGCCTCCCGTTTGGGACCGAGGTCGTCGACGCCGGTACCCTCGGCATCGGGGCGGATGGCATCGGTGCCCGCCCGACCGGAGCCGCTCGATTCCTCCTCCGAGGAGTCGGGCTGGGAGACGGAGGACGAAGAGTCACCCGACACTTATCGGACTCGGTGTATCCCATCGGATTCGCCGGAGTCCGAACCTCGGAGATGATCCCCACCGGAGGATACCCAGTTCTCGGACTTCGTGCGGGATATGGCCAACGCCTTGGCCTTCCCCGCGGATCCCGAGGAGGAGCCTCGAGCCGAGGAGCTCGAGGCCCTCCAGTATGACAATCCCCCAAAGGAGGCCTTTACTGTACCGGTTCCTCCGATGCTGGAGCAGCTGCTCTTCCGCATGTGGGAGACCCCGGCTTCGACGCCAGTGTTAAACAAGTGGGTCGATTCCATCTATCGAGTCCGCAAGAGTCCCGGGTTCCAAAAGGCAGAATTACCGCACCACTCCTCAACTGAAAAGTCAGAAGATGCAATCCTTGGTGCCTCCCGGCCGGGAGGCCCGGAACCTGGGTGCCCTCGGTAAGAAGTGCTTCCAGGGCTCTATGCTTGCTTGCCGCGTCCAGACTTACCAGCTCTACATGGGCATGTATCTCCGAGACCTGGCAAAGGAGATTGCCGGGTTCTCTGCTGGTCTCTCCGAGGAACCTTTGCAGCGGTTCCAAGCCTTGTCCACTGGTATTCGAGAGTGCTCGAAGTTTATCTCTCGAGCAGCCAATGATGGCTTCGAGGCTTCGGCCCGAGTAGCCGGGGCCGGCATCGGTGCCCGCCAACAGGCTTGGCTACAGTCATCCGACCTCGAGCCATGGGTGCAGGACAAGTTGGTCGATGTCCCCTGCCGAGGTGAAAACCTCTTTGGCAATCCCATGGCTGAAAAGGCTGCAGAATCCGAGACCGAGACTCTAACCAGGACTAGGCTGTCCAGAAAAACCTCTGCCCCTTCTCAGAAGAAGAAGGGCTCGGGAAAAAAGACCTTTTACCCGAGGAAGTCATCTGCCTATAAACCATACCCTCATTATCAGGCCTCTGCAGCTCCCCAACAGGGTCAGCAGGCCAAGGGGCAGGGTCATGGGCCCCGTAGTCAGAAGGCCCCCAAGCCACCAACACCGGCCCCTGCTCAGCAGGGTGGGGGGTTTTGACTCATCAAGCATAGCCTCTTCTCCTCAGCTAGCTCACATCAGCACAGGAGGCAGGCTGGCCCACTTTGCCCACAGGTGGTCAGCCGTCACATCAGATACCTGGGTTCTCCATATAGTCCAAAAGGGCTATCTTCTCCATTTTCACCAGGTACCTCCCTCCTATTTTCCAGGGGAGCCTCCAAGACTCCCTCTGCACAGGGACCTACTCCTTCAGGAGTTAGCAAGTCTGCTAAAGGAACAGGCTGTGGAACCTGTGCCCCACCACCTGAGAGGTCACGGCTTTTATTCCAGGTACTTTCTGGTACCAAAAAGAACAGGAGGCCTCCGACCCATCCTAGACTTGCGCAGCCTCAACAAGTTCCTGGAGAGGGAAAAGTTCAAGATGCTTACCCTTGGAATCCTGCTGCCCTACCTCCAGCAAGGAGATTGGCTATGCTCCTTAGATCTAAAGGATGCTTATACTCACACCCTTATTCATCCAGACCACAGAAAGTATCTCAGATTTGTTGCGGGGGGAAACCACTACCAGTACAGAGTACTTCCCTTTGGCCTCACCTCCGCTCCCAGGGTGTTCACCAAGTGCCTGGCGGTGGTGGCGGCCTACCTGAGGCTTCAAGGTCTTTTTGTGTTTCCATACCTGGACGACTGGCTCATAAGGGGCCAGTCTTCCCAGGAGGCCAGTCAAGCCACCCTTCACACTGTGGCTCTGCTTCAGCACTTTGGGGTGTGTCATAAACTTCGCAAAGTCCACTTTGCTCCCGTCCCAGAACTTGGAATTCATAGGAGCAAGGCTAGACACTCTTCAGGCAAGGGCTTTTCTGCCAGTGGACAGGGCCCTCCGGTTGATGGATGTAGCCAGGCAGTTTCACAGCAATTCCCTGGTCTCCGCCAGGCAATTCCTGAGACTTCTCAGCCATATGGCTTCCACGGTTCATGTCACCCCCAATGCCCGCCTGCACATGCTGCCTGCTCAGTGAAGCCTTCAAATTCAGTGGCATCAGGCCACAGGGAGCCTTGCAGACTCGGTGAGTGTATCCACCCTGCTCGTCTCCTCTCTACAATGGTGGCTTCATCTTCCGAATCTGGTACTCGGAGTGGATTTTCAATCCCCTCCGCATTCTCGAGTGCTGACGACAGATGCTTCTCTTCTAGGTTGGGGAGCACATTGCCAAGGGGCATGTACTCAGGGTCTCTGGACTCCTTGGGAGGCTGCTCAGCAGATAAACTTCCTGGAGCTACGGGCAATACGCCTAGCTCTGAGAGCCTTCTCCCACCTCACGTCTCACCAGTCTGTACTGGTCCAGACGGACAATCAAGTTGCCATGTTCTACGTGAACAAACAGGGAGGCACAGGCTCCTTCCTTCTCTGTCAGGAGGCACAACGGCTGTGCTCTTGGGCCGTCAATCACGGAATCCTCCTCAAGGCTGTCTACCTCCCCGGTCAAGAAAATTACCTGGCGGACAGACTGAGCAGGATCCTGCAACCACACGAATGGAGATTGAATCCCTTGGTGGTTCAGCAGATCGTTCTCAGGTGGGGCCTCCCCACCATGGATCTCTTCGCCAGCCCTCTGAACCGGCAACTCCCAAGATTCTGTTCCAGACAACCGCATCCTCTCAGAGTAGCAGCGGATGCCTTTCTGATTCCGTGGTCCCAAGGCCTACTATATGCGTTTCCTCCCACGCCACTAGTGTCTCGAACACTGTTCAAGGTCCTCAAGGACAGGGCCTCAATGATTCTGATAGCCCCCAGGTGGCCGAGGCAGCCGTGGTTCCCACTCCTTTTGCAACTGGCGATGGACACTCCCCTGCCTCTGGGAATTCAACACGATCTCCTGTCTCAGGATCAGGGGTCTCTCTTGCACCCCAACCTCCAGTCCCTTCATCTGATGGCCTGGCTGCTGAAAGGGTAGTCCTGGCTCCCCTACTCCTGCCTAGAGAGGTGGAAGACGTAGTCTTAGCCTGTAGGCGGCAATCCGCCAGGAAATCCTATGCTCTTAAGTGGTGTAGGTTCTCCGCTTGGTGTGCTCAGCACAGCGAGAATCCCTTCTCGTGCTTGGTAGCGGTAGTATTGCAATATTTGCTTTACCTCTCCAGTCTAGGCCTTAAGTCCAACTCTGTCAGGGTTCACCTCAGTGCTCTCTCAGCGCACCACTCGCCGGTGGACGGCAGGCCTCTTTCCAACCACCCTTTGGTGGCTCGTTTTCTCAGAGGCCTCCTCCTGCTTAAGCCTCCTTTGCGTCCACCAGCCCCTGAGTGGAATCTGAATGTGGTCTTACAGCGGATTATTTGTCCGCCATTTGAACCTATGGCTACCTGCCCTCTCCGTTTTCTCTCCTGGAAAACCTTGTTTCTGGTAGCTCTTACCTCTGCTAGGTGAGTGAGTGAACTTCAGGCACTAGTGTCTGATCCCCCTTACACTAGGTTCTACAGGAATAGGGTAGTCTTACGGACTCACCCGAAGTTTCTCCCTAAGGTTGTCTCCCCTTTTCACCTCAATCAGGAGGTGGTTCTTCCGACCTTCTTTCCCAGGCCGCATGCCAGCCGGGCTGAGATAGTCCTGAATACCCTGGACTGTAGGAGGGCGTTATCCTTCTACCTTGACCGTACGCGGGAGCATCGGAGGGCTGTTCAGCTCTTCGTTTCTTTTGACCCCAATAGGTTGGGGCTACCTGTCTCCAAGCGTACTTTGTCCATATGGGTCGCTGACTGTATCGCCTGGGCTTATGGGGCAGCCGGCCTCTCGTTGGAGGGTCGAGTCACGGCTCATTGTGTCAGGGTGAAGGCTGCATCAGTGGCTCATCTCCGCTCTGTTCCGTTGGCAGACATCTGCTGGGCTGCTACTTGGTCTTCAAGCCAGACTTTTGCGGCCCATTACTGCCTTGAGAGGGAGTCCCGCAGGGACAGTGCTTTCGGACAGGCAGTACTCCATAATCTCTTTAGGGTTTAGGCAACTCCTACCCTCCGGCCCTGGTGTTGGGCTACCAGTCGGGGGCGTTCTCAGAGAAGATTCCTTCCTTACATACTGACGAGCTAGAGGGAGCTCATTTTTTCCGCTTGAGGTCTCCGGTAGCCTTAAGCTGGGGAGTCCCATATGTGAGGACTGACTTCCTGCTTGGTCCTGGAGAAAGAGTAGTTACTCACCTGTAACAGGTATTCTCCAGGAGCAGCAGGAATCAGTCCTCACAACCCTCCCTCCTCCCCTTGGAGTTGCAGTCATATGATTTATTTTTGCTAATTTTTTTGCTGTCTTTTAGCTATGTCATCAGACTGAGCAAGATGGCACCCTTGGGCGGGAAGGGGACCGCGCATGCGCGCTGCAATTCCCAAAGGCTTTCTTTGAAAGCTGGGGAAATGCTCTGCACGAGGGCTCCGTCTGCGCCGACGTCACCCATATGTGAGGACTGATTCCTGCTGCTCCTGGAGAACACCTGTTAGAGGTGAGTAACTACTCTTTCTCTGTCTCCAGAAGATGGTGGATGCAGTCTGATGCAGCTCTGTTGAAAATCTATGGAAATACTGTTTTAGCTCATGAGCAGCTGCTCTCTGGGCGACTTTCTCACTGGAGCTTGATGAGGGAGGGCTCCCAAAGGGTCACCTGTTTAGAAACAAAACAAAAAAAAATAGTGCTCTCCTGGGAATTTCACACACAATGGAGGGGGGTATTTGTTCAGTTTCCCGTTCTTATCTGGTTAAGGGCTGGTTGAACATCCAGGAATATTGGATCAGGACGCCTCACCTAGCACAGCCTCAGTGTCCCCTTTTCCTCCTCCCCCCTCAGCTCTCTCCTAAAGATTTGGGCAAAGACTCTTCAGAGGTATTTGCCTGCAGGACTTGGTAGCAAGGGACTAATTCTGAGTCCAGCACTGTTGCTGCCTTGGGCTTCTCGGGGGGTGAGTACCAGATTTAAGTTACTTCTCAATGGAATTTGTCTTGGGGGGACTTAGTCCACTGGGCAGTTTGACCATTGGGAATGGGACTGTTTTGGAGGAACTGTTGGTTAGGCATGGTTTTTCTCCAATCTGTCCCTGCCTTGTTTTCATGCTGCTAACACAAGGAATGCAAAGCCCTGCAGGAACCCTCTGTAGAAACGTCCCTGGCAGAGATTTGATTCTGAGGATTCAGAACATCTCTTCTGTGATCAGGATCCTGACTTGAGCTTCTGTAGTTCTGATGGAAATTCTATCAGTTTTCTTCACCCACGCCAATCTGGCTTCCGTCCCGGTCACAGTGTTGAAACAGTCCTCCTTGCTTTTCTTAATGATCTGCACATTGCACATGACCATGGGGATAGTTCGGTGGCGGTTTCTCTTGATCTCTCTGCTGCTTTTGACCTTGTGTATCACTCTCTCCTTCTCTCATGTCTTCGGGATGGGGGTCTTGGTGGCACAGTATATTGGTGGTTTCACTCCTATCTCTTTTCCCGATCATATTCGGTCCTTTCTCACTCCCCCTCAGGCACCAGCTCTGATCCCACGCCCCTACTCTGTGGTGTCCCCCAGGGTTCCGTGTTGGCCCCCCTTCTATTTAATATTTTCCTAGTACCACTTGCCCTCTTAATCCAACAATTCGGAATATCAGCCTTCTTATACGCCGATGATCTTCTCTTACTTCATCATACCTCCCCTTCTCTGCCTGATCTCTCCCCTCTTAACTCCTGTCTCATCTCTGTTTCAGACTGGCTTACTACTAACTGCCTGCACTTGAATCTGTTAAAGACATTTGCCATTTGATTTCCTTTTACTAGCCCTTCCCCCTCCACTGCCCCATCTTTCGCTGGTTCAGCCATTCCCCTGGTTTCTTCTTTTCGTTACCTTGTTGTCCTTTTTGATTCAGCTCTTTCTTTTCATGACCACATTTCTAATCTTACCAAAACCTCTTTTTTCACCTCCGTCAGATTCGAGCTGTCTACCCTTTTCTCACCTCTGAAGCCCTCAATGTTCTCGTTCTGTCTCTTGTCACTTCACGTCTAGATTTCTGTAACACGGTTCTTGCTGGTAGTCCCCAATTCCAACTAAACAGACTTCAACGCATCCAGAACACTGCAGCACGCCTCCTTACTCATTCGGCCCATTTTGATCACGTCACCCCTCTTCTCCTTCACCTTCACTGGCTTCCCATTGATCACCGTATTCGTTTTAAGATTCTCACTGTTGTCCACCAAGTTATTTACACACATACCCCTCAATATCTGGCTGACCTCCTGCAATCCCACACCCCCAGTCGCTCCCTTCGATCCATTCATGTTAACCGCCTTCACCTTCCATCCCCCTCCCAGGCTCACTTACACTCTACCCGCTTCTCTGCCTTTTTCTTCTTAGAACCTGCTCTATGGAACTCACTACCCTCCACCCTTAGGCTCAAGCAGAATTATTCTATTTTCAAATCACACCTCAAAACACATTTATTCTCATCAGCTTTTGACCTTCCAGCCCCCACTACCTGATTTACCCCTATGTCTCAACCTCTCTCCCCTGTCTGGTATGCATGTTTCCTCTCTCTGTCCTGTCACTATTGTAACTTCCTTTTCTCTTTTAGGCCACAGGCCGTTTCTGTAACTTTATTTTTTTGTAAACCGCTTTGTTTCTACAATTGAAAAGCGGTATATCAAACCTAATAAAGATAAACATAAGGTGAGCCTTCAATGCCAGATGACCAAGATGATCCCTTCATCATCTGCTTGTTTTGGAGGGAAGAGCTGGTGGCGCTGATCAAACAAGTGTTCTCCACTCTGCGGTTGTCAGATCTTTTGGCGGCACAACAGATGCCAGAAGTGTACCCACTCTTACAGGGGGTTTGCAAAGCTTCTAGGATGATTCCCTTCCCACAGATTTTCAAGAGCATGGTGCACTGTATCTCTCTATCCTATAATTTTATGGAGTTCTTTTCCTCTTTTTTAAATATATTTTCATTGTAAACCCCCTGCTAATCTTTTGAAGGGTGCTATATCAAATTTTAATAAACAAAAACACATGGAATGGAACATGCTCAACTCCCTGTTGAAAGGGGTGATGGGTCATGAACAAACTTTTTGCTCTTCAGGAGAATTTCAATGCTTGGCTATGGTTGCCTCAGATGGACATACATGTGACAGTTGTCATTAAGTGCACCACTGTCTCAGTGGAGGGTAGTGCTGCTCTCAAAGACCAATTGGATCACAAAGTGGAATCTTAAGAATTAGTTTTCAGCCTCCTCCCTTATTCTCCAGACAATGATTTGCAGAGGAAGGGCTGGCCCTAGGGTTTGTTCAAAATGTTGGAGCTCTAGGCCTGATTTTGCTGCTCTCCAGAGGTTGCTGCCCTAGGCGACCGCCTAGTTTGCCAAGTGTTTGAGCTGGCCCTGTGCAGAGGGGTGATAGCGCATGCCCTCCTCCAGTGAATTCAGTCACTCCCTCAGGATGACATTTTGGTTCTTCTGGAGTAGACAACAACCTTTCTGTTGGATGCTATGTATGATCTTGTCCACCTGACTGCCAAAAATATTGCGTTTTCTATGATGGCACATCACTGGCTCTGGCTTTGCCATTGAGAAGCAGACATGGCCTCCATTTCCCATTTATCTAAGTGTGCCTTTAAGGGGACTTGGAGAAACTTGTCAAGGAATTGGGAGAATCCAAACCTCATCATCTTCTGGAAGATAGGCCAAAAGGGCCTGGGAAGTGGTCAGGCCCACATTCTTCCTCTGCACCCTCATGTTTTTCTGGTTCCCATTACCAGGAAGCCTATTGCCCTGAAAGTCCTCCTTTGCTTCTTCTGTCTTTCGTTCCCAGACTCGGTTCTTTTGCAGGGCTCGTGGGTCCCAGGAGTCTACCTCTTCCAGATCTAACTTTTCCCATTCATTGCAATGATGTGTTGGGGACCCATTCCAAGACCTCTCCTGTGAGTGGCAGACTCCACCTATTCTACTTGGAATGGGCCCATGTAATCTCAGACTGCTGGGTGCTGAACATTATTCAATGCAGCTATGTGCTGGAATGCAGGGATCCTATTCTGGATGCTTTCATGACCTCCCCATATAGTTCTGCAGCCAAGAAGACTGCAGTCCAGCCTACCTTGAAAAAACTGCACAGTCTCCAGGCTGACATTCTGGTGCTGCCAGCCAAAAGGGGTAAGGACTGATATTCCATCTATTTCTTGGTGCCAAAGAAGGACAGATCCTTCTGGCCAATCCTCTAGCTCAAGAGTGTGAATGCTCACCTGAGACATTTCACTTCACATGAAGACACTGAGGTCGATCATCTGTGTGGTTTGGTGCAGGGAATTTCTCATATCCCTAGATTTTTCCAAAACCTATTGATACATTCCCATTCATGAGAATCAGCAGTTCTTCCTGCGCTTCATCGTTCTCACTCACTTCACTTGCCATTCTTCTCTTCAGTCTTTCCACTGTCCTGAACATGTTCTCCAAGATAATGGTGATGGTAGCCACTGCTGTGCAGCACAAGGGGATTTGTGTTCATCCTTACCTGGAAGACTGGTTTATCCGAGTCAGGTCGCTATTGGAAGCGTATTGGGTGTCAGTCTGAGTGGTATGGTTTTGGGAGATTCTGGGCTGGGGGATCAACCACAGCAAGAGCCATTTACAGCCTACACAATGGCTAGAGTACCTTGAAGCATGGTTCGACACCAGTGTTGGCAGGGTCTTCCTGCCCAAAAAGAGAACAAACAAGCTGCTGTCCCAGTTGGCAGCCTTTTGGAAGCAGTGGTCTCCCAAGGTTTGGGATTATTTTCAGTCCTTCAGCTCAATAGCGGTAGTGATCTAAATAGTCCTTTGGACGCAAGATCACATGAGACCTGATGCAAAGGTCCTCATTGTCTCACTGGTCTCCTTGCTCTCAGGACTTTGAGATCAGGCTTTTCCTTCCCTCGTCTGTGGCAGCCAGCCAGCATTGGTGGGGACAGCCCAACCATCTGTCTGGACTTCTCCTATCAACAGAGGCCAGTCTGTTTGGCTGGAGTGCCTGTTGTGAGGGAGAGACCGCTCAGGGCTGCTGGAACAGTTAAAAAGCAGCATGGCTTATCAACTGACTCAAGGCAAGGGACATTCACTTAGCCTTTTGCATCTCCGGTCCTTGATCTGGGGCAGAGTGGTCTGGATATTCTCATAGAATGCTATGGTGATGGCATATGCTAACAGACAAGGGGGAGGAGCAATGGACTTATATGTCCCCATTCATTCTCAGAAATGGCAGACACATCTGCAGGCAAGTGCATATTTATACCTGCTCCAGGCACAAATAAGCATCAGGAAAGTGCTTGTTTTCACCTTAAAACATCCAAAGAGTGTAGAGAAGATGGAGAATTAAGTAATTAGCCTTAGATCAAAGAGGTCCACACTGGGATTTGAACCCTGGCCACTCTGCTTTTAAGCTACTACTCTAACAATTATGCTATTAGATGTCTAGGTTCTGCAATATTATCCTGGGGATGTCTATATAGACGTTTTTGTTTTTTTTTTATTATTTTTATTGATAAATTTCAAGTTTTACATCCAATGCAATACAAAACAAAGAAAATAAATGATATAATTAAATACAACGAGACTCTTCAGTCCAAAAATGATATACAATAACATACCACTTAGCTAACCACATCAAGAAGAACCAATTGAGTGAGAGATACCGGAGTATAAAATATATAAGGCTACTACACCCAGCCTATCATTTCCTAAGAAAACAAAAAAAAGAAAATCATAATATAATACTCAAGCCTGTAAAGAAGCCAAAAGTGATTCCAATAGAGAAGAATCAAAATAAACATAGCTAGAACCTTGTATGGTCACTAGGCATTTACACGGAAATCGTAAAAGAAAGGTGCCCCCTATAGCCAAAACTCGAGGTTTTAACTGAAGAAAAGATCTTCTACGACACTGCGTCTGTTTGGAGACATCCGGGAAGACAGATATCTTCTGACCATAAAAAAGAAAATCTTTTTTAGGAAAAAAAGCCTTCAATATAGAAGATTTATCCGAAAAATTAACCAAAGAAACTAACAAAGTGGCGCGAGTAGAGATGGGGGTCTGAGAATGTTCCAAAAAATTGGTGAGATTCATAGAAACTCCCTCCTCATGCTGCGGCACCACTGATTCCCCGGAAGTCGCCAAAACAGAGATATAAAACATCCGATCGAACATTACAGTGTCGGCATTAGGAAGCATCAAAACGTCTTTACAATATTGTCTAAACAAGTAAGCAGATGTCAACAAATGAGTCTTAGGAAAATTTAAAATCCGCAAATTTTTAGCTCGAGAAGCATTATCTAGAACTTCTAATTGCTGGTGAAACAAAATTGTTTCCTTAGAAACTGCCACATTTGCTGACTGCAGAGAGGCCACCTGCGAATCAAGCTGATCAGCGCGCTGAAACAGCTGATTAACAGAGGTCTCTACTGTGTGAAATTTACTGGAAACCTGCCGAGAAAAAGCTACAGTTTGATTAACAAATTGAGATAGCATTACATTAGTAGCAGTAACCTGTTTCCAAATGTCTGCTAAGGTAACAATTTCAGGATTTTCAATTTGAGGAAAATTAGGAGCCTCAATGCCGGCAACCATAGTAATAGGAACTAACGAAAGTACCTTTGGTGATACAGAGAGAGAAACAGGAAACTCTTCTTCCTCCCCCGAAGAAGAGGACGATCCAGTAGAAGACAACGAATTCACAGACGCTTGAGAAGAACCTGGGTTGGGTGGAGGAGTCCTTTCGATGGAACTCAAGGTAATGCCGGAGCCAGGCGACGAAGAATGTTGGGCACCAGAAGTAGATTGAGGAAGAATTACAACGTGCTGATCCATAGGTCCAACAATAGCAGAAGGGGTAGATGAAACTGCAACAGCTTGTTTAGCAGGCTGACCTCCTTGAAGCTTCTTGCTCTTTTCGCGTGACCACGCGGCATACCTGTGGCAAAAAAACAAAATTCGAAGGCCCGAAGGCCCCGAATTGGCACCGAAGGGGCACCAAAGGGGCGTCCCCCCTTTGGTCACGCCCCCTTCGGGCACGCGACCGCGGGCCGCAACCGCGGCCGCGAAAGCAGCCGGTGTTGAAATATGCTGCCGAGAATCGCCGGGGCAGATGGGAGACGTCTGTTGCAGCCAATCAGGTGGAATTACACAGGCACACAGCTCCGGGCTCACTCTCAGCTGATTCTCACTCTCCCAAGGCAGCCGGTGTTGAAATATGCTGCCGAGAATCGCCGGGGCAGATGGGAGACGTCTGTTGCAGCCAATCAGGTGGAATTACACAGGCACACAGCTCCGGGCTCACTCTCAGCTGATTCTCACTCTCCCAAGGCAGCCGGTGTTGAAATATGCTGCCGAGAATCGCCGGGGCAGATGGGAGACGTCTGTTGCAGCCAATCAGGTGGAATTACACAGGCACACAGCTCCGGGCTCACTCTCAGCTGATTCTCCTCTATATAGACGTTTGATAAATGTGCATATTGGGTACATCCACATTTCCAAAATTGTGCATGAACTTGCACCTACCTGTTTTTTTTTCCAGACATTCTGACTTTAACATCCTAGATTGCACTTGGATGTCACATTTTGAAATATGCCTCTTAATATAAATTGTTTAGATGAGTGAAACATACTCTTGTTTTAATGTATTTTGAATTTAATTTTTTAGACTTCAGAACGTAAAAAAAGTACAAGAGTATGAAGACTATCTCCAGGAACAAGCAGGAATGAGTCTTCACATATGGGTACGTCGGTACCGACGGAGTCTGCGTGGGAACGCTCCCCAGCATCCAATCAGAACGCTTTTGGGAGCATCCCACCATGCCTGCGTGCTGCCTTCCCGCCTTTCCAAACTGCCTCTCCTCAGTTTTCGTTTTTCCGCGGAGCCGGCAGGACGTACTCCTGTCACCGCAGAAAATTCTTCCTTTATTTTTGTTTTTTCTTGTGGTCGCGTCTGCCTTCCCTCGACACACCGGTACCGCCGGTGTTTTCTTTTTCTTTCTCCTAAAATTTTTTTTCTTTGGTAGGGAATTATTTTTCCCTGTTTAGTGCCTGACGGTTTTCGGCCTACTAGGCCTCTCCACTTTCCTTCATGGAAATGCCAGCCACTATCCCTAAAACATGTTTCAACTGTGGCGGTACCAAGTTAGTTTTAGACACCCATAACTGGTGCCTTCCATGTTTGGGTCCTGACCACTATCCGCTGGAGTGTCCCTCCTGCAGTAGTTTTTCCAGAAGAAGTCTTCAGCATCGAGCTCAACTCGATACGCGGTTCCCGTCAGACCCGAGGGTACCAGCTACAACTTCTTTTTCACAGGATCAGGTAACCCAACAAAAGTCTGTAAAGACTAGCCAGTCCTCGGGTGGTAGATCTCATGTTCAACATCGAGATGGCTCTGGCCTTGCCCCCAAGGACATTTTGACTTTAAAACCCCGGCAGGAGTCTTCGGCCTCCAAAGCATTAACGGGGTTTCAGGTTGTTCCCGGGGTTTTTACCTCTGCGAACATACCTGAGCCATGCTCGGTGGTGGTATCCGCTTGGAGCGGTGCCGGTACCCCAGCATCGGCAATGGTGTTGGATGAAACACTCCACACCGATGATCGCAGTCTAGCACTCTTGGTATCTTCGGTGCTGCTACAGACCGATCTTCCAGCATCGGTATCGATCCCGGTACCGATTCTGGCATCCATGTTTCGATAGATTCGCTGCTTTCGATGCTGAGTCTAGAATCGATCTCTAGCCTGGACGACTGGGTACCGACTCGTCTCAGTATCGACCTTGGACGGTGCCAAAGACATTGTTCCAGAGATCAAAGTCTACCGCTCTCGGTACCTTTGGTACCGTTAGAGTTACCTCAGACTGATCTTCCGGTGTCGGTACCGGCTGCGATACCACTGCCGGTACCGTTTTCTACGTTCGCATCGGTACCGGTGCCTTCCATGCTTACTTCCACAAGCTCGCTTTGTTCGGTACCGAGTTTGGAGTCCATCCCTGGCATAGATAGTTTTCCACCGATTCGTCGCGGTACCGGCCTCGAGCGGTACCGCCGACTATCCTTTCAGGACAACTCGATGCTCCACCTTTTTGGGTCTGGTACTCCAATGGATCAATCCATTAGTGCCAAGACTAGATCTTCAACAGATCTAACCTTTACTCCTCATGATAGAGGATCCCCTTCTGGGGAAATTTCTTTTCAAGCATTCCTGCTTGATATGGCAAGGTTACTTGCCATTTTTATACCTGATCAAGATCCTGCACCAGGGGATTCAGAGTTTCTGCATATCCCTGAGAATCCAAAGGAGGTCATCATGCTCCCTTTGCATCAAACCTTACAGGATCCTTTACTTAGAATGTGGAAAACTCCTTTAAAGGTATCCCCACCTTCAAGGGCCACTGACTCTCTGTACAAGGTGCCCCCTTCTCTAGGTTTTCAAAAGACAACTTCCACATCATTCTATTGTTGTGGAATCAGCAATGAGGCGTGTTAAAAGTGCTAAAAGGCACTCTTCTTATCCGCCAGGTTGTGAGTCTAGAACTTTAGATGCCTTTGGACGTAAAAGCTTCCAGGCATCCATGTTTTCAACAAGAATTCTCTCATATATTTTCTATATGGGACTATCTCTTGAAGAGATCACAAACAGTTTGCTGTTTTTGACTCCTTTTCTTCAAGATCACAAAAGAGCAGACTACTCTTTACTGGTTAGTCATGTTCAAAATATCTCTAGGTTTCTTACTCGTGCTACCCTGGACTGTTTTGAGTCTGTTAGCAGAACTTCTGCTATAGCCATAGGGGCACGACGCATGGCCTGGCTCCAAGCTTCTGACTTGGATAAATGGGTACAAGAAAGGCTGGGAAATACTCCTTGTACTGGGGAGAATCTCTTTAACAAAGAGACTTTACGCCAAGCTGCTCAGTTAACTACTGACACTATTGCTTTCAAAGGATTGTCAACACCTTCCTCTATCCCAGGTGGTAGGAAATCTTCTACCAAACTTTATTCCCCCAAGGGGAAAAAGTTTTATCCTTTCTCTACCCATCATACAGCTGTTTCCAAACAAGGGAAACATCAAACCAGGCTAAAGAAACCACAACCTCGACCGCTTCAGCAAACCCAGCAGCCGCAAGGTTGCTGATAGACTCTTCACTGAATCCTTCTTCCTGTTTTGAGGTTTAGAACCTGTAGTTTGCTTCTTCTCATTACAAGCATCTACTTCGGTTCCATCCTAAATTTTACATTAAAGAGACATCCTGACTTTTAGCTCATAGAGCTTCTTAGCATGATTATGCTTTACAGGTAGTAAAGTTACTCCTCTTCCTTCTAAGTAGATAGAGGAGTAACAACTATCAATAAGGTCGTCTATGCCTTTACCTTTGACAGTTACTCCTGTATCAGCATGTCTCATACTATTCTTTTCAGAGATTTACTCCATCGTAAGTCTTTTTCAACTCTGTCCCTCTTACTAAGACATTTTGATACCACTTAACTGAAGGCTTATCCCTAAGCCCCTGAGTTTCTTTTCAGAGTTGTCTCCCCCTTGCATTCTTGTTTTGTGGCAGCTTCTGTCTTACTACATCAAAGGCTAACACACCTTGTTAATGAAGACGTGCAGTTTATTTACAAACAAAGCAAGGATACTTATTCAGAAAGGCAAGTAATTCTCTTAGTTACACATGAGTAGTTAGAAAGGATAACTAGAAAGCAATTAGAATAATAACTAAAAACACTTAATTACAGAAGAATAATACTTCATTGAAAGAGTTATGAGATAGTGCAGCTATTTACAAAGAATACTTCACCAAACTGTATCATGGCAGCCCTTTACACATCAGCTGGGAGCGCTCAGCGAAAGCTGGAGACAGTCTAGGATTCTTCATGCATGGCCAAGCAGATCTACGCTCTCTCTGTTCTGGATCTTCTCTGTACTTATGAGGACACTTATATAGGCACAAATGTGTTGCAGCTTGCTCTCACACATGAGCTTTTCCCTACAGATATTCTCCACCCCATCCACCTTTGCTTGACCAGACAATGCTCACCCCCCATGGTTTTAGAAGCTCAAAACTTACACAATCAAGACGCTGGTCAGGCATCTGAGAATGCTCAAGGGAGACACCCACCATGGTTTTAGAAGTTCAGAACTCCACAGTTACAATTAGGTAAATAGTTCTTATCAATTGATCTACATCTGCTAAGAGAATTGTTCAAAGGCCAGGAGAAGAATTTGGTCTCCCTCACCCTAGGACATTTGCATTTGTTAGAAGAAGAACCAGATAAGAAGAATTCTGTCTCCCTCTCTGGTCTTCCAGTATCTTTCTGTAGTTATGCATTTATTTATTTATTTTATTTATTTACATTCTCTTATATACCGCGCTATTCTGCATCAGTGCGGTTTACATTGAACAAACTGAAATTACATTGAACAGGGCATTATAACTTGGAGATAACTATTTTACAGGGAACATGGGCTATGGAGGGTTAAGTGGCTTGCCCAAGACCACAAGAAGCACCTGTGGGACTAGAAACCCCAGTCCTTCCGGCCCAAGGTTGCTATCCTCTAGTGGGATTTGAACCCCCGACCTTCCGGCCTGAAGTACCTTGCCTCAACCACTAGGCCACTCCTCCACTCCAAATACAGCTTTGGTCTCTGGGCTAGCAAGCTGGCTCAGCATGATTCCTCACAGGCAGAATGGCTCAAAGCAGAATGGCTCAAGAGTTCAATTTCCTTGCAAAGTTCAATATTCCTTGCTGATCCAAATAAATCTTTAATTAGTAATACAGCTTCTCAGACAATGACAGAGTCTTACCACTCCTACTTATGTCTGTGGGTCTTTTTCCATTCTTGGGACCTAAGATTTGTTCTGCTGCCCTAACAATAGAATGCAGGGGCTCTTAGTGGTTAGACCACTGACTTGCTGACCAAGCAACCAGGGCTTGATCTCCAATATCAATCTTTCTGGCCTTAGTACTAAGTCCCAGACAGACTAAGAACCTTTTCTAGCTTTCTTGTTGCAGATACATCAGCATACCTTCTATCCTTAGCCTTCCCCAATCCTTGGACTTTGGCGGAGTAGTTCAGGTTACATACTGGCTCTTAAACAGCCAGTTTTTTTCTTCTAACCAACCTGCAACATGCTCTCTGCATCTCTACAGAGCAGCTCTGCACTATGGGCCCCTTGCTAGAGAGCAAATAATTCCAGATGGTTAGGAAGGGCTTTACTGGGTTCTTCCCTACCCTTACCATTTCCATTAAAGTCTCCTTCTTCAATAAAGGACACAGGCCTTTAATTAAGTGAAGACCTAAAGAATTATCCAATCCCCTGGGTTGGTTCACATCCCCAGTGGACCCCTTCACCAGGGATGGTTTTCTTTTAGTAATAGCCAGTCCTTGTCTTGTATTTCCTTCCACCCTCAATTCTTCATGGGGTAATTCATATTGAGCGTAAGAATGCATCATACTCATTTTGCCCTCATAGAAGGGTAAATATGGTATCTCATTTCATTGCATCTTCTTCTCCAGCTGCCATGCTGGAGTTATGGAAGGATCCAGACTTACTGTCTGTGGATTAAAAACATCCTCCATTCCTGGTTATTCAAGGACTAGAGTTCTTAGAAGACTCTAGACTTCTCCTTGTCAGTGAGAGCACTCCCTTAGCTCTCCCACTCATAACAAGGGAGAATGGATTCTCTAAACATCTCCTCAAGCAGGTATTTCCCTTCTTATTCTTAGATGAATCTTTCTCTCTCCACATATCCCTATGTGGGGACATGGGTATATATATATATGTATACATGTATATAGACATATGCATGTCTGTACCCATATATATCTATATATTCATATAAATAGATATATCTGTATTTACCTATCTATCTATATATATATATATATTGTTGCCACCCTAGGCGGTTGCCTAAGGTAGGGCGAGCACTCTTTCTGTAGTTGTGGGTTTCAAACAAATTGAAGTCCGAGAGGCTTAAGGCTAACACAGGAAATTTATTGATTTTTACTACTTCTCCATACAGAGCTTTTAGAAAACTCAGCGCAAGGGCAAGAAGAAAGAAAAAGTAGGATTTCTTCTCCTAACACAATTAGCTTCTGTCACTTCCAGAATTCACAAATCAGGCTTCAATACTTCTCCTAGCCTTTAAACATAAATGCCAGTTTGCCCTTCTTGAAACTTCCCAACATTCAAACAAACTTTCTGGCTTCATTCAAGGAAACATTTCTAAAAGCACACAGGGCTTTAAAACACTGTCCAGCCTGTTTCCTTTTCTTTACTGGCTAATGCAGTTGTTTGAGCTTCACACTCTATAGTGCTCAAACACTTAACTTGTCTTGTGACACAGAGCACATTCCATTGCAGAACATTCAGAGTCAATATCAGAAGGATAGCTTCCTGTCTCCATTTCCTCAATATCTGACTCTTGTGCATCGTGGTTTAAACTTCTCCGGGTAAACCCATGCTCTGCCCTTTCTAACAGCTCAAGAATTTTCTTCCAGCAAGATTTTCCTTTGCCTCTAGAATTCTCAGCATATACTGGCAATTCTCTCTCTCTCATTAACTGGCTTATTGTCTGCAGCTGGCTTAACTTGCTGTTGGACACAGGGTTACTCACGGTTCTCCTTGTACCAGATAAGCTTTCACCAAGCCTTTGGCTTGCAGTAAAAGTGTCCTCATTTAAGGCTCCCTCAGAAGGAAATCTCCTGCCTCCAGGCTCCAAAGCAACTTTCCTGCATTCTGGATTCCTCCCTGGCTTATGGCTTTTTCCCCTGAGTGTTCCAGCAGATTCTACAGTGTCCTCTAAGGCTGGGCTTCTCTTAGAAGTCTGTCTCAGCAGTTCCTTCTCCTCCCCTGGGCTGTCCTGGAAAATACCTTTCACTCCAGCTGCCCGGGAGCTTCTTCTTCCTTCCAGCACGTTAGGACTTCTGCTGTGTTCTGAGTCTCGGGTAGCTCCTCCCCTGGGAACTCCCTTCCTCCTGTGATGCTGCCCCTCAACCTCGGCCTCTGCATCAGCGTTAGCATCAACATATCTCCTGTTACTGCCCTCTTCCTTTTGTAATCCCCTAGGGACTCTCCCTGCACGTGTTTGAGCTGTAACCACGTGCAGCTTCCTCAGCTGGCCTTCGTTAGCCCTACAGCTTGTTCCTGAGCTAGTGCGTGGCTTGTAGCTAGGCAGTCCTGAGCTAGGGCGTGGCTTGTAGCTAGGCACTAGATGAGTTTTTTTCTGTTCAAGAACATTTTGTGTTTCACATCCCCGCCTCCTGCTTCTTTCACTCAAGGTAAAAGTGTGCTTTTTTCCTACTTCTAAGGGCTCTGGAACATTTTGGCCATCACAATATATATTGCAATATATGATAGTAGGTGGATATGTATCTATATACTTTTTCTATCTGTCTGCCTAGGTTCATATATATATATATATATATTTCCTATACGGCCCCGACAGATAGTCACTATCCCTTTCAATGCTGCTCCAGCATGCTTTGGGTTCTACATAAACAACCACTTCCCTGTGGTAGTTAAAGGGTTTTCCACCATGACCTTCACTTTAGGTACATCTGAAGCCCCCCATGTACCATCTTTTTTCCTAAGTGACTTCAATTAGGAAGGACATTCTGAATCTTCAGAAAATAGGAGGCTACAATGCCTCATACGTCTGTCCTTCTTTGTTATCGGATATAGGGATCTTCAAAGCCCCTCTTCTCCTATAAGAACTATGTCTCTTTAAGGTCAAAAGAGCTTCAGGCTCATCTAATAGGGACTTCCGCGTTTTCCCGCAAAAGTCCTGCCTCATTGAACTACCCCAGTTCCCCCTGGGACTTTTCTCGCCCTAAGGGTTCAGACCTCAACCTGTCTTTTGCACAGTTTATTTACCTCTGCTCTACATTGAGGTACTCCTTGAGAATATTCTGCTGGTTCATATTAGCAGATCCATATGAACCTCCATAAACCTTTTTCAATACCACCAGGTGAGGTCCATATGGGTATATTGCAGTTCAATATTTACTACTGGATATTATCCACACAGGGTCTCCTATCTAGGCGTCCTGTTTGGTCCAGCTGTCCATAGCACATCTTTTTATTCCAACTCCTACCTTCCATCCCCAGGATGCCTGAGGTTCTGTCGAATAGCATGGCCTTTTTTCAGATTCGCAGCATGCTGGGACTCCTCCAGGCATCTTAGCTTGGGAGTCCCCATATGTGAAGACTCATTCCTGCTTGTTCCTGGAGATAGCGCAGTTACTTACCTGTAACAGGTGATCTCTGGGAACAGCAGGAATAAGTCTTCACAACCCACCCACCTCCCCTAGGAGTTGTATTTCTCTATCTCTATTTTTCCCCTCTCTCTCTCTCTCTCTTTGTCTCAGCTTTAAAACTTAACTGAGGAGAGGCAGTTGGGAAAGGCAGGAAGGCAGCATGCAGGCGTGGTGGGATCAGGGCCGGATTTGCCTATACGCCACGTACGCCGTGGCGTAGGGCCCACAGCTGGCAAGGGCCCACCGGGAATGTTTTTTGCACAGGGCCCCGCGTTTCAGGGGGCCCCGCGCAAAAAACATTCTGATACAACATTAGAATTAAAAAAAAAACAAAAAACCTGTCGCTGCCTCTGCCGGGGCCGCCGCGGCAGAATCGAGTGTGCCGCGGGGCCCCCCCTGCCCAGCAGGGCCTGCCCTCCCCGGTATCACCTCTCTCAGCTGCCTCCCTCCAGTCACACGCGCCGGCTTTCAGAGCGCGAGGGAAGAGTTTCTCCCTCGCTGCTCTGTTAAGCCCGCGGGGGCTGATGGGAATCCCATCAGCCCCCGCGGGCTTAAACAGAGCAGCGAGGGAAAAACTCTTCCCTCGCGCTCTGAAAGCCGGCGCGTGTGACTGGAGGGAGGCAGCTGAGAGAGGTGATACCGGGGAGGGCAGGCCCTGCTGGGCAGGGGGGGCCCCGCGGCACACTCGATTCTGCCGCGGCGGCCCCGGCCCCGGCAGAGGCAGCGACAGCTTCTTTTGTAAAAAAAATTCGCTGGGCTGGGGTGGGCTGGGGGGGGTAGGACTGGTGATGGGCTGGGGGGGTTAGGAGTGGTAATGGCTGTGGGCTGTTGGGGGGGTTAGGACTGGTGATGGGCTGGGGGGGTAGGAGTGGTCATGGCTGTGGGCTGTTGGGGGGGTTAGGAGTGGTGATGGGCTGGGGGGGTTAGGAGTGGTGATGGGCTGGGGGGGGTTAGGAGTGGTAATGGCTGTGGGCTGTTGGGGGGGTAGGACTGGTAATGGGCTATGGGGGGCTAGGACAGGAAATGGGCTGATGGGAAGGGGTTAGGACTTGAGGTGGGCTGATGGGGTTAGGACTGGTAATGGACTGTGGGCTGATGGGGGGGTTAGGACTGGCAATGGGCTGTGGGGGGGTTAAGACTGGTAATGGGCTGTTGGCTGATGGGGGCTGTCTGGTAATGGGCTATGGGGGGTTAGGACTGATAATGGACTATGGGGGGGGCTAGGACAGGAAATGGGCTGATGGGGAGGGGTTAGGACTTGAGGTGGGCTGATGGGGTTAGGACTGGTAATGGACTGTGGGCTGATGGGGGGGGTTAGGACTGGCAATGGGCTATGGGGGGCTGACTGGAAATGGGTTGATGGGGGTTAGGACTGGAAGTGGGCTGATGGGGGGTTAGGACTGGAAGTGGGCTGATGGGGGGTTAGGACTGGTAATGGGTTATAGGGGGGGCTTAAACTGAAAATGGGGTGATGGGGGGTTAGGACTGTAAGTGGGTTGATGGGGGGGCTAGGACTGGTATTGGGTTGGGGGGTTGCTAGGACTGAAAATGGGCTGATGGGTGGCTAGGACTGGAAATGGGCTGATGCAGGGACTAGAAGGGAAGGGATGCTGGGTGAGGCTGGAACTAGAAGGGAGCTGATGTTGGGGGAGGATTAGAATGGGATGGGTCTGGAAGAGTAAAATGGAGAAGGGAAAAATATTTTGTGTGGGAGGGATAAAAAATCTACAATTGGCCGGGTATTGGGAGAGTAAGTGGGGATTGAGGATGGAGGGGTAAAATTTGAGTGGATGAAATAGGAATGAGGAAAGAGCAAAAGGAGAAAGATTAGTATGTTAAAGCAGATGTAGAGAGAGAATGGAAAAAACTAGAAGAGAGAAGAAAGGACAAATGGACAGCAGACGATGGAGGGTTAGCAGAAGACACGAAGAAACCAGAAGAAAGTGGCTGGAGCAATTGCAGCTGAAAAAAATGCACAAAAGGTAGAAAAATATCTCTTTATTTTGAATTTATTAATTGGAATATGTCAGCTCTGGTAAATGTGCATCATTAACGTCTGCGCTTTGTTTAGTACAAGAGCAAATTAATGTATAGTTTTATTTCTACAGTGTTGTACATTCCAAGTTTGGCTTTTGGGATTCCCAGTTTAATTATTGTCTTCCTGTTTCTAAAATGTGATTACTTGTTTGGTGATGGTCTATGTTCTGCATGTGTAACTGAGCTGAGGTGTTCTGTTTATATAATTCCTATTTGACATTGCCACTTGTTCTCTTTCCCCAGTAGGTCATGTATTGTTGTTCTCTGAAATGTATTGGTTTAATATTTGCAATGTTGCCTTTTGATTGGTAGAGTATGGTGCTTTGTGAGTCCTGGTAGTGCTGTTAGGATACGGCGGGTTTGCTATGGGTTCTAAATGGGCAGTGTTTGTAGTAGTTCCTAATGTGTCTGGCAGTTGGCACTGGATTATAGTAATGTAGAAATCTTTTAGTCTTTCTTTATCCATACACTCATTAAGAGGCACGTTTACTAAAAGTTAGTATATGGTAACATTATGCAAATATTTATGCAAATGAGGCCCCTTATGCAAATGAGGCCCACACCCCCCTTGGGCCGCCCCTGCTGGGGGCCCACAATTTTTGTTGGCGTAGGGCCTCACTCAAGGTAAATCCGGCCCTGGGTGGGATGCTTCCAAAAGCGTTCTGATTGGATGCTGGGGAGCGTTCCCGCGCAGACTCCGTCGGTACCGACGTCCCCATATGTGAAGACTTATTCCTGCTGTTCCCAGAGATCACCTGTTACAGTTAAGTAACTGTGCTTTATCAAGGCACTGTAAATGTTTAGGTACCCCTCGTGGCCCCAGATCCTTGTGCTATCATTTTGGGAACGTTATTTTAACCATAATTTTATCCAAGTGTTAGATCTTTTGTTTTTAATTGCAGTCAATTTTAGGAATGCTTTTGGGAGCGTCACTCCATGCATACATGTCTGCCTTCCCAGTAATTCTTCTCAGTCGTCATCAGTTCCGCCACAAAGAGACTTCCTTAAAAGTTTTTTTGGTACCATCCCGGTACTTGCAGTTTGCCTTCCCATCACCTAGAATGGTCCCACATTGTTCTGGTGCCAATTTTTTTTTCTTTTCCAAATATTTTCTTCTTTTTTTTTGTCGTGTTTTTTCACATCAGGCAACCATTGCCCAATTTGATTTGACCTCCATTCTTTTTTAAAAAATGGGGAAACCCCACAGTGAGTTCATAAAGTTTACTAAGTGCCATAGTACCATTTCAGTCACCGACCAGCATGACTGGTGTTTAAAATGTCTGGGCCCTGACCATGACGTTTCTTCCTGTGCATTCTGTAAGCACAAGATGGCAAGAGGGCTAAAGAACTGGGAACAGCAGCGAATTAAGCTGTTTCAGTCAGACTCAGCCCTTTCAGGAGGTGGACATTAGGGAGACCGGCTAGGACTGAATTACAAAAATCAAGACGGGACATAACAAGTGAGAGGAGGAGAGTGGTAAGGACTGAGGGAGAGAGGAAAGGTCTGATGGCCCGGATTTGACGGAGATGAAAAAAAGAGAGTCGAGAAATATGATCACGGAACGTAAGGGCAGGGTCAAAAAGAACGCCAAGGTAGCGGAGAGAAGAGACTATGGGAACCGGGGAGCCGGAGAAAGAGGGGGAAAGTGTGGGCGGAGAGGCATCCCGGGTGAACCACATAGCAAGGGTTTTGGTGAGGTTGAGGTGTAAACAGTGGGTAGTGAGCCAGTTGGCGACAGCAGTAAGACAGGTGTTGAGAGGAGAGAGGTCAGGCGAGAGGGGGGAGGTGTGATAGAGAAGGAGTAAATCATCGTCATAATAGAAGGCAGATATCCCGTGTTGTTGGACTAGGAGGGCAAGAGGTGTGAGAAAGATGTTGAAGAGGAGAGGTGCTAAGACTGAGCCTTGGGGGACCCCACAGAGAAGAGGAATAGGCTCGGAAGTAGTAGGGGAGAAGGAGGCGGAGGAAGAGCGGACAGAGAAGGACCGGGAATGAAGAAAGGAGTGAAACCAGTGAAGGACGGTGCTTTTAGCTATGTCATCAGACTGAGCAAGATCGCACCCTTGGGCGGGAAGGGGACCGCGCATGCGTGCTGCAATTCCCAAAGGCTTTCTTTGAAAGCTGGGGAAATGCTCCGCACGAGGGCTCCGTCGGCGCCGATGTCACCCATATGTGAGGACTGATTCCTGCTGCTCCTGGAGAACACCTGTTACAAGTGAGTAACTACTCTTTATCCACGATGATGCCTAAATCTTTTTCATAGGTGGTGGTTCCTAATGTGGAGCCTTGCATCATGTAACTAGTTTGGGTTGTTCTCTCCTAGGTGCATAACTTTGCACTTGTCCAAATTAAATTTCATCTGCCATTTGGACATCCAGTCTTCCAATTTATCAAGGTCCTCTTGCAATTGTTCACAATCTTCTTGGGTTTTAACAACTTTGAATAATTTTGTGTCATCTGCAGATTTGATCACCTCACTCATTATTCCATTTCCAGGTCATTTATGAATATGTTAAAAAGTAGCAGGCCCAGAACAGATCCCTGGGGTACTGCACTATCCATCTTTCTCCACTGAGAAAGCTGGCCATTTATCCCTACTCTCTGCTTTTTATCTTTTAACCAGATCCTGATAGTACACTGCCACCTATCCCATGTTGTTTTAATTTTGGCAAGAGTCTCTCATGAGAGATCTTGTCAAAAGCTTTCTGAAAATCCAGATACTCTATATCAACTGGCTCACTTTTATCTACCTGTATATTTGCACCTTCAAAAAAGATATAACAGATAAGTAAGACAAGATCTTCCTTGGCTTAATCCATGTTGTCTTTCCCATCTGCCCCTGCGGGCTTAAGAGAGACGCGAGGGAGACTCTCTCTCCCTTCGCGTCTCTGCAAGCCGGCAGAGAGGGGCTGAGCAGCGCCGGGAGAGTCCCGCCGGGCAGAGGGAGCCCCGCGGGACACTCCATGCCGCCGCGGCGGCAGCGGGCAGCTTTTTTTTTTTTTTTATTGCCATGAGCCGAGGGAGGGGGGTTAAGACTGGCAATGGGCTAGGGAGGGAGAGAGGGGGGTTAAGACTGGCAATGGGCTAGGGAGGGAGGGAGGTTAAGACTGGCAATGGGCTAGGGAGGGAGGGGGTTGAGACTGGCAATGGGCTAGGGAGGGAGGGAGGGAGGGGGTTGAGACTGGCAATGGGCTAGGGAGGGAGGGGGGTTGAGACTGGCAATGGGCTAGGGAGGGAGAGAGGGGGTTAAGACTGGCAATGGGCTAGGGAGGGAGGGAGGTTAAGACTGGCAATGGGCTAGGGAGGGAGGGAGGGGGTTGAGACTGGCAATGGGCTAGGGAGGGAGGGAGGGAGGGAGGGAGGGGTTGAGACTGGCAATGGGCTAGGGAGGGAGGGGGGTTGAGACTGGCAATGGGCTAGGGAGGGAGGGAGGGCGTTCAGACTGGCAATGGGCTAGGGAGGGAGGGAGGGAGGTTAAGACTGGCAATGGGCTAGGGAGGGGGGAGGGGGGTTGAGACTGGCAATGGGCTAGGGAGGGAGGGAGGGAGGGGGGTTGAGACTGGCAATGGGCTAGGGAGGGGGGGGGTTAAGACTGGCAGTGGGCTGGGGAGGGGGGTTAAGACGCAGTGGGCTATGGGGGGGAGTTAAGACTAGCAATGGGCTGTGGGCTGATGAGGGCTGGCAATGGGCTATGAGCTGATGAGGGCTGTCTGGAAATGGGGTGATGGGGGGGTTAGGACTGGTAATGGGCTATGGGGGGGGGGTTAAGACTGGTAGTGGGCTGATGGGGGGGTTAGGACTGGTAATGGGCTATGGGGGGGTTAAGACTGGTAGTGGGCTGAGGGGTGTGTAGGACTGATAATGGGTTAGGGGGGGGGATAGGACAGGAAATGGGCTGATGGTGAGGGGTTAGGACTTGAGGTGGGCTGATGTGGTTAGGACTGATAATGGGCTGTGTGGGCTGATGGGGGGGTTTAGGACTGGCAATGGGCTATGGGGGGCTGACTGGAAATGGGCTGATGGGGGGTTAGGACTGGTAAAGGGTTATAGGGGGGGGCTTAAACTGAAAATGGGGTGATGGGGGTTAGGACTGGAAGTTGATTGACGGGGGGCTAGGACTGGTAATGGGTTGGGGTGTTGCTAGGACTGGAAATGGGCTGAGTGGAAGGGGAGGCTTGAACTGCAAATAGCTGATGGGGAGGGGGCTTGGAATGGAAATGGGCTGTGAGGGAAGGGAGCTAGGACTGAAAATGGGCTGATGGAAAAGCTAGGATAGGACTGGAAATGGGCTGTTGGGGGAGCTAAGATTGGAAATGGGCTGTGGTGGGGGCTTGAATTGAAATGGACTCATGGAGGGGCTAGAACTGGAAGTAGGCTCATGGGGGGGGCTTGGACTGGAATTGGGCTGAGTGGAGGGGAGCTATGATTTGACATGGGCTGATGGTGGGGCTAGGAAATGAGTAGAAATGGGCTGATGGGGGGGCTAGGATTGAAAATGAGCTGATGAAGGGACTTGGACTGGAAATGGGCTGATGCAGGGACTAGAAGGGAATGGATGCTGGGTGAGACTGGAACTAGAAGGGAGCTGATGTTGGGGGAGGATTAGAATGGGATGGGGCTGGGAGAGTAAAATGGAGAGGGGAAAAATATTTTGTGTAGGAGGGATGAAAAATCTACAATTGGCCAGGTATTGGGAGAGTAATTGGGGATTGAGGATGGAGGGGTAAAATTTGTGTGGATGAAATAGGAATGAGGAAAGAGCAAAAGGAGAAAGATTAGTATGTTAAAGCAGATGTAGAGAGAGAGAGAGAATGGAAAAAAAACTAGAAGAGAGAAGAAAGGACAAATGGACAGCAGACGATGGAGAGTTAGCAGAAAATATGAAGAAACCAGAAGAAGGTGGCTGGACCAATTGCAACTGAAAAAAAAATGCACAAAAGGTAGAAAGATATCTCTTTATTTTGAATTTATTAACTGGAATATGTCAGCTCTGGGAAATGTGCATCATTAACATCTGCGCTTTGTTTGGTACAAGAGGAAATTCCTATTTGACGTTGCCACTTGTTCTCTTTCCCCATTATTCTCTGAAATGTATTGGTTTAATATTTGCAGTGTTGCCTTTTGATAGGTAGGGTATGGTGCTTTGTGAGTCCTGGTAATGCTGTCAGGATACGGCGGGTTTGCTATGGGTTCTAAATGGGCAGCGTTTGTAGTAGTTCCTAATGTGCCTGGCGGTTGGCACTGGATTATAGTAATGTAGAAATCTTTTAGTCTTTCTTTATCCATACACTCATTAAGAGACATGTTTACTAAAAGTTAGTGTATGGTAACATTATGCAAATATTTATGCAAATAAGACCACTTATGCAAATGACGTGCTGGCACTTTGAGGAAATTCTTTGGTTTTGTGCGGCAGTTTGGGCACTCGGGCTCAAAAAGGTTAGCCATCACTGCTCTAGAGGATATGATGTTAGATTGCTAAATGGGAAAGGGGAATTTTAGGAAGGTGATGAATATTAAATATAAAATTAAAAATGCTTCTGGATGTTTTGGGATCATTTTGTCCTGGATTGGTTATACTGCTGTATTTATGGTTACATGTTTGCTTGGACACTTGTTTGTTGAATTAGATTAATAAAGACCTTTAAATGTAAAGCATTGTACAATATGGGGATAATTTTAAAAAGCATTTCAGTGGCTAAAGCCATATTTTATGTGTAAAAATTGTCTTTTAAAACATTACTTGAAGTATATGCACCTAGACTTATATGTATCTCCAGGAATAAGCAGGAGTGTAGTCCTCTGCGTATGGGTGACATCGGGTACCGACGGAGCCCACGCGGGAAGCTCCCCAGCTAACAATAGGAAAGCCTTTGGGAGCAGTCCACTATGCCTGCGCTGCTGCCTTCCCGCTCTTCTAACTGACTTTCTTGGCGGAGCCAACAGGATCACTCCTGTACCCGCTGAAGAACTGCTGCCTTTACCCATATCATCGGTACTTCTTTTTCATCACTAATCTTTCTATTTCTAATTCTAATATTTCTATCTCAAAAAAAGAAGCTTTCCCTTGGACCTTCTGAGCTTTCCTTTTCCTCTGAATCCTCATCAGGCCTATCCTCTGAGGCGCCATGGAAAAACCAGCCAGTGGGTTTTAAAAAAATGTACAAAGTGTTCCAGCACAATATCGATAACCGACAAACATGACTGGTGCCTAAAATGCCTCGGCCCCACTCATGTTCCAACAGACTGTGCACTCTGCAAGCAGATGACAAATGAGGCCTTGGGAATTGAGCCAAAAAGTTTGAAGAGCTCTTCCCATCAGACACCCTGTCCTTGGCCTCCACCTCCTTGATGGCTTCCTCTGGCTCCAAGCATTCGAAAGATTCCGGTCTTGGTGAGAAAGGATCCTCTCCTTCCTGCACTCACAAGGAGAAGTCACTGCCCCGTAAACCCTTGGAGATTCATAAGGACCAAGGCAAAAAAGTCAAAGGACCACTCTGGTAGGCCAAAGACATTGAGAGAGCGGTCGAGAGACAGGTCCCGGGAGCGTTCCTGCACTCACTGGTAATTGTCTCGGACATCATATGATTCCAGTAATAAGTCATAGTCTCCAGGAACAGCAAGAATTTAGTCCTTACAACCTGCCCACCTCCCCGAGGAGTTGTAAGGTTTTCTCCTTTCTACTCTCCTTTCTCTCCAGCAATACATTCAACTGAGGAGAGTCAGTTAGAAGAGCGGGAAGGCAGCAGTGCAGGTGCAGTGGACTGCTTCCATAGGCTTTCCTATTTGTAGCTGTGTAGTTTCCCACACGGGCTCCGTCGGTACCCGATGTCACTCATATGTGAGGACTAAATTCCTGCTGTTCCCAGAGGTTACCTGCAACAGGTGAGTAACTATGCTATACTGCCTGTATGCACGTAGGTTTATCTGACCTGCCAGGAGCAAGGTTGGGGTGGAATTTGGACTTAATTTATAAAATATATACATATGCACATAAAATATACCAGTAAATTTGTGCAGACCAAAAAATATGAATAAATGTGGGTGTGTATTTTCTGTGGTGCTTACCCACCACACAAATTAGGTGGCCTGTTATGAAATCACCCTCTGTGTGAACTTTTTTTGTATGTAAAAGTATAAAATATAGAACATGGTAGAAGTATGCACAATGCAGGTAACAGACCCCAAACGTGAAGGGGCCTTACTGGACTTGGTGCTTACCAATGGTGAAAGTGTTTCTGATGATATAGTGGGAAATCATTTTGCATCCAGTGATCACCAGATGGTGTGGTTCAGTATCCATTCAAAAGCGACGGTCTTAGAATTTAGGAAAACCAACTTTGCCTAGATGGGCCAATACCTCAGGGAGTTGTTAGCGGGATGGGAACAACTGGGGATGTAGAAAAACAGTGGGCAAAACTGAAAGGAGATATATTAAGGGCAACCAACCTTTTTGTTAAAATGGTAAATAAAGGTAAAGGGAAAATGGTTTTCGAAAGAAGTAGCTGAAAAGGTGAAGAAAAAGAGGGATGCCTTCATGAAATACAAGAGATCACAGAAAGAGGAAGACAGGCATCTATATTTGGAAAAACTTAGAGAAGCTAGCAAAGTAGTCAGGAAAGTGAAGATTCAAAAAGAGGAGGAAATAGCCAATGCAATAAAATGGGGGGAATAAGACATTTTCAGATGTTAGTGAGAAAAGGAAGGGCAAAAGTGGTATTGTCAGACTCAAGGGTGAAGGGAAGGAATATGTAGAAGGTGATGAGGATAAAGTGGAATTGCTTAACAAATATTTCTGTTCTGTGTTCACGGATGAAGAACCAGGAACAGTACCTCAGAAAACACCCACAAACAGGAACAGAAGCGAGGTGCATCTTAAAGAATTTTCAGAAGACTGTGTTCGTGAGAAACTAGCTACACTTAAAGTAGACAAAGTGATGGGACCGGATGGGATACACCCTAGAATACTGAGGGAACTTGGGGACGTTCTAGCAGCTCCACTGACTGACCTTTTCAATGCCTCGTTGGAGGTCAGGAGTGGTGCCAACGGACTGGAGAGAGGCTCATGTGGTCCCTTTACACAAAAGCGGAAATAAGGATGTGGTTGAAAACTACATGCCGGTTAGTTTAATTTTGGTGGTGAGTAAATCATTGAAAACGCTGCTGAAAGAGAATATAGTGAGATTTCTGGAGCCCATGGGATTATAGGATCCGAGGAAGCATGGATTCACCAGAGGCAAGTCTTGTCAGACAAATCTGATTGGTTTCTTTGACTGGGTGACCAGGGAGTTGGACTGAGGGAGAGCCCTAGATGTGGTGTATTTAGATTTCAGTAAAGCATTTGACACCGTTCCTCACAGGCGACTTATAAACAAACTGAGCACACTAGGGATGAAGCCTAACGTTACTGCTTGGGTTAGAAATTGGCTGAGTAGGAGGCGACAAAGGGTACAGGTAAATGGTGCTCACTCTGAGGAGAAAGAAGTTACCAGTGGTGTGCCCCAGGGATCTGTTCTTGATCTGATTCTTTTTAACATCTTTGTTAGTGATATAGCGGAAGGGCTGTCGGGTAAGGTTTGCCTCTTTGCAGATGATACCAAAATCTGCAATAGAGTAGACACCCAGGAAGGTGTAAATAACGTGAGGAGGGATCTAGCTAAGCTTGAAGAATGGTCTAGAATTTGGCAGCTGGGATTTAATGTTAAAAATACAAGGTCATGTATTTGGGCTGCAGCAATCCAAGGGAGCAATATAGTATAGGTGGTGAAGTACTTTTCTCCACTAAAGAAGAGCGGGACCTAGGCGTGGTTGTGTCTGATGATCTTAGAGTAGCTAAACATTTCGAAAAGGCAACAGCAAAAGCTAGATGGATGCTTGGGTGCATTGGGAGAGAAATGGCTAGCAGAAAAAAGGATGTGATAGTGCCTCTGTATAAGTCTTTGGTGTGACCTCATTTGAAGTATTGTGTACAATTCTAGAGACCGCACCTTCATAAGGATTTAAACAGTATGGAGAAAGTACAGAGAGTGGCTACTAAAATGGTTAGTGGTCTTTATTATAAAGTATATGAGGACAGACTTAAGGATCTTAATATGTACATCTTAAAAGAAAGGCGGGATAGAGGTTATATGATTGAGATGTTTAAAAACCTCTGTGGCATAAATGCACAGGGGGGAGATTCTCTTTCAATTGAAAGCAAGTTCTGCTATGATGGGACATGGGATGAGGGTGAAAAGGGATAGAATCAGGAGTGATATGCGGAAATATTTCTTTACGGAAAGAGTGGTGGATCCGTGGAATAGTCTTCCAGTGAAGGTGGTAGAGATGAGGACAGTATCTGAATTCAAAAAGCATGGGACAAACACAGAGGATCTCTAAGGGTAAAAAGAGGACTGTTGTAGTTGTTGCTATGGAAGGACAGACTAGATAGGCCATGTGGTCTTTTTCTGTCATCATTTTTCTGTGTTTCTATGCTTCTATGTTTATTTGTAGACTAGGTGTGCTCGGGGTAAGAGTTTGGGTAGGGCATGGCCAGAATCACAATTTACAGACTAATTTATTTGCATCCATTCTCGAGCAGATATAATGTCTGCATCAAGTGCTAGTTTGTTTTTCATTCAATGTGTAATCAACTCTGAAATTTCATATCAGAAGAAACAGTAAAAGCTGTTCCTTATCATCCCTCCAGTCCTGTCCTAGTACCTGAAGAATACCCGTGATCTGGCCACAATACCACGGCTCTTTCGGTCTCTGGTCCCTCAAGCAGTGAGAAATAAGCAGAGAGTAACACAGAACACAATCACACACAAAGTGCTACTTACTTTGAGCTCAGATGGAAAGCAACAGAAGGTCCATGGATACAGCACAGTTCCACCTCTGTTGGATTCAAAGTCTTCCTCCCTTGAAGCCCTTTTTATTAAAGAAAAAGGGGAAGTAACACAGTCATTAATCATAAATATGAAATAACACAAGGTGTCGCTAGAATTCTTTTACAGAGTAAGAGCTGATTACATTGTATTAGATGAAATTTACTTGATTATGACAGAATTATTTATAATTGCAGAGTTGCAGAAATTATTCTGTGCCAGCAGTGACCTATAGTTGACTGTACAAATGAACTATGATTGCACAGTTCATAAGCTATGTTTACTCATTATGCTTGTGTAAATAATGTTCTCAAACTATTTTAAAGACAGTTACACAGAACTCATGATCATGATATCCTATTCTATTTAAGAAGAAGTTGGTGAAAGGATCAACTTGTGAGTGACAGTCATTGTTAGCAAAGTTCTTTTAGAGATCTGTATCAAGAAATTCATCTATCTTCAATTACATATTGGGGATTCTGGTATCCTTTTTACCTGTCCATTTCTACGGGTCTCCCCCCCCCCCTCCCCCTATGATTCTATAAAGAAGCATTACAAAAGAGCGGTAGCTGAAACATGTCCAATTCCAGAATACATCTTCTACAGTGGGCTTCATTTTTGCTGATGTTCCTTCAGAGTCCTAGGCACATCTGGTCCATAGGTGAGCTCCATCTTGTTCGTTGGAAGAAGTCGTTATACAAAATCATGTGACATTGTATGTCTTTGTTTAGCCTCAATAAGAATGTGTACAGACAGCAATACTTTACCAATTATTCTTGTAAGCACTACCTCTTCTAGCAGTGGCCAACTGCTTCTCATAGATCTATCAATAATTCAGAGATTAGCCCCTCATATCATGACACCAGCCATCACTCCAGATTCTTCAGCAGCATTCTTTCGTACCATGGGCTGTGCCATACACATCTTATATAGAGCTTTTTCAGTGACTGTCCACCCAGGCTTTACTGCTGTGCATACATGAGTAGTTCCACTGGAATCGCTGATCTTTATCAGGAGTCTCCATATTCAGTAGCATTATCATTCACAGTAGTTTTTTCCTTTGGCCCACAGGATTCAGTGCTTACAATATATAATTTGTAGAAACCCAACTCTCCACTACAGCATCTCTCTTGATTCCATACAATTGCAAACAAGCATAATTATTCATCCCTAATGACAGTCTTGAATTGTTGAACAAAATTATATTATCTATTGTTAATTATAATACATCTATTGCTAGCACTACTGTAAATTATAACATAGCTAGCCTGTAACATACTTCTATTTTTGCATCTACATTCCTAAATTTATTCTGTTTATTTGCCAAATCAAATGTTAGCATGTGGCCTGATAGACACATTTCTTTTTCCTGTCAGGAACACAATTGTACATATTCATATCACTAATTATATTTGTGATGTACTCTCCAGTTATAACAATATACAAGGTATAGTCAATCTGGTTATTCAAGGGGTAACAAACATTAAAACATAACTAGCAGTTTATGAGAAATAAATTAAACTCATTTCAATTGTTTGTCAACAATTATTAGGAAGGCTGTCTTATCTTAGGTGATGGTTCAACTTATATTACATTAAACATTATCAGTAATACACCTTTTTTCTTTTTATGTTATTTTTTTAATACCACTTTCCCCACTAGTCACAGCAGTTCACATTGCAACTAAAACTTGGTACAGCACATTAAACAGGAACATTGATAACTTGGAATTTTTTTTTTCTTTGTAAGGCAATGAGGGGTTAAGTGACTTGTCCAAGGTCACAAGGAGTGCTAGTACTCTAATCATTAGACTACGTCTCTATTCCATTCTAATTCGCATAGATATCTAAGCTCACAAAGGAAGGGTGCATACATTCATAAACTTTAAAACTTTTTTAAATACCAAATTTGAACCAATTAGAAAGTCAATTCTTAATGGCTTAACAGTTCTATCTTTGCTACACTGTTTTCAGAACAAAATAGCATAGTAGTAAAGGATCAGCACATAGAGCTCCCCATGCAAATCATGTTTGTGGTTCAGAAAAGTCTGCAGCAGTATAATGCCCATGTAAGTCCAATGAGAAAGCAGGGGATGATGTCCAGAAGCGTGAGACAAAGTCAGAATTGACAATCAAGTGAGCAGATAACTCAAGAGCTCTTGAAAGAGTGAACACTTCAGCTAGTTGAGCACTAGCAAATAGCAAAGCAGCCAACTCTGTCACAGAATCAACTCTTATAATTGCATCAGTGTTCCTTATTCATTGCGGAAAGCAGAACCATCACTTCATAGTGAGGTCAAACAGTAACAATCTAGAGCTGGAAGAAAGCTGGGGTTTTTTTCCCAAGTGTAGAAGACACGAAAACTGAATGAGAAGCAAAGACATGCGAGGGATGTTGCAGTACTAGAAAATCTGTAATTTGGATTGCAAAGACTACTGCTGCCAGAGACTGAAAGCATGGAGGCATTCCTGCTACAATAGGGTCACAAGTCTAAAAAATAACCCAGTGGCTTAAGTCTAGTGGGAAATTTCTGAGCAAGAACACAAATAGCAGCAATAGAAGAGGGTAGCATATTGAATCTACCTCAGTGATACTAATTTAAAACTATTCCACTAGCAACAAGGCATTCATGTCACACTTGCAGTTTAACAACATCAGTTCTGCAGAGGTCTTTCCATAATAACCATAAGAACATAAGATATGCCATACTGGGTCAGACTGAGGTCCATCAAGCCCAGTATCCTGTTTCCAACAGTGGCCAATCTAGGTCATACGTACCTAGCAATATCCCCAAAAGACACAGGTTCCACAATGCTTGTACTGGGTCAAGCATTGATTATCCAGGGTCCCTTTTTAATAGTGGTTTATGGACCTTTCCTCCAGGAACTTGTCCAAACCTTTTTTAAACCCAGCTACACTAACAGCCCTTACTACATCCTCCGGTAACAAATTCCAGAGTTTGATTACACGTTGAGTGAAAAAATATTTTCTCTTATTTGTCTTAAATAGTTTACCATGTAGCTTCATTGCATGTCCCCTAGTCTTTCTATATTCTGATAGCGTAAACAATTGATCCACGTTTACCTGCTCCACTCCATTCATTAATTTATAGACCTCTATCATATCTCCCCTCAGCCATCTCTTTTCCAGGTTGAAGAGCCCCAACCTTTGTAGCCTCTCTTCATAGGAGTAGCCTTCCATCCCCTTCACCATTTTGGTGGCTCTTCTCTGTACTTTTTCTAATAATGCTATGTCTTTTTTAAGATACTGTGACCAGAACTGCACACAATATACAAGGTGCGGTCGTACCATGGAACGATACAGAGGCATTATAATATCCTTTGTTTTATTTTCCATCCCTTTCTTTATGATACCTAGCATTCTATTTGCTTTCTTGGCTGCCGCTGCACACTGGGCAGAGGGTTTTAACATGTTATCCACGATGACTCCTAAATCTTTTTCCTGGGTGGTGGTTCCCAATGTGGAACCTTGCATTGTGTAACTATAGTGTGGGTTGTTATTTCCTAGGTGCATAACTTTGCACTTGTCCACATTAAATTTCATCTGCCATTTGGATGCCCAGTCTTCCAATTTATCCAGATCCTCCTGCAGTTTTCTACAATCCTCTTGGGTTTTAACAACTTTAAACAGTTTTGTATCATCTGCAAATTTGATAACCTCACTTGTTATTCCCTTTTCCAGGTCATTTATGAATATGTCAAAAAGTAGCGGACCCAGTACAGATCCCTGGGGTACTCCACTATTCACCTTTTTCCATTGGGAATATTAGCCATTTAGCCCTACCCTCTGCTTTCTATCTTTTAACCAGTTCCCGATCCACAATAGTACACTGCCTCCTATCCCATGACTTTTTAGTTTCGCCAAAAGTCTCTGATGAGGGACCTTATCAAAAGCTTTCTGAAAGTCCAGATACACTATATCAACCGACTCACCTTTGTCTAACTGTTTATGCACACCTTCAAAAAAACATATCAGATTAGTAAGACAAGATCTTCCTTGTCTAAAGCCATGTTGACTGTCTCCCATTAGGCCATGACTATATCTACATGCTGTGTAATTTTGTTCTTTATGATGGTTTCTACCATTTTCCCCGGTACTGACGTCAGACTCACCGGTCTGTAATTTCCCGGGTCACCCCTGGAACCCATTTTAAAGATTGGTGTTACGTTGGCGACCCTCCAATCTTCAGGTATTACAGATGATTTTAATGAAAGTTCACAGATTACCAATAGCAGGTCCGCAATCTCATATTTCAGTTCTTTCAACACTCTTGGATGTATACCATCCGGTCCAGGTGATTTGCTACTATTCAGTTTATCAAATAGTTGTAATATATCTTCCCGGTGTAGCGATATTTCTCTCAATTCCTCTGCAGTATCACCTTTAAATACCACTTCAGTCTTGGGTAACATCCCTACATCTTCCTCAGTAAAGACCGAAGCAAAGAATTCAAACCAAACATACATGACATGAGAATTTAAGATCACTCCTCCAATCAACTCTTGCAGATTAGTTTAAAAGAGACTGGGAGAAATATGAACATTTTTTCTGCAGACATTGTTACTCATACACTATCATAGTTGTAATTTTCAACTAGTCTACTATCACAAAGGAAAAATAAAACATTATACATATATTTACCATATTGTTTTAATTACTTAATTCACTTGTTTGAATGTAGTCTGTAAACGGGGGCGCTGGGTGAGAATGTCCACAGTCTTGGCAAAGGCAAATATTAATATGACTTGCAAAGGATTGTGGGAAATGTAGTCCATTCATACCAGAATCAGCCGTTCACAATAAATTAGTTGTGCTTGCTCGAGTGTAAAGCAAAGAAAATATATTTTATTTATGGGGTTATTTCTCCCAACACAGATTTTGCTTGGTAGCACAAAAAGGATACTTGCTTTCAGTATTATACTTAGAAAAACAAATCAGGAAAAACAACAACTGAACTTCTTAAGCAATCAAATCAAATCATAAAGACCTTGATGGGAACAGAAAGGTCTTTTCTTTGGGCTCCTGCTAATATCTTTTTAGCAGTGCTTCAAAAACAAACAAAACCCACAAAGTAATGAAAAACTGTTCTTTTTCAAGGCTAACTTCTGGTATTTTCACACACACCCAGAAGTGTCTCTTCAGAGCTCACAGGCAATTAGGCAAGGCTCAATTGCTAACAATTAACCAGCTGCAAACCTCTTGGCTGGTTTACTTTCTAAACGTGGCTCAAATCCTGCTCAAAAGCTTTTCTGAGTAGATCAAAGAACAAGTTTATATTTCTTTGTGATGTTTGTTGTATTTTGTAAAAGTATATTACCACAGAAGTTTAGACAGAGAGCAATCCATGTATTCACACTATTCATTTACAATATTTCCTTCTTCAACTATCATAGAATCAATATCATGGATTGGCACAGAGGAATTTCTTAATGGAGCACTCTCAGGACAATACTTGTCTCCCTGCTGTCTTCCAAGTGAAAAGCTAGGGCATAGATCAGTGTTCATACCTGAGCTTCCATTGCTGTTAAGGTTCCTCTCCAGATCTCCTGGCCAGTATGTAGTCCAGTTTTTATGTCCAGCCTTCCAATCAAGATCCCTGGACACTGGGTCTCTCTTCACATACCTTCTTGCACTGGTCTTAGGGCCCCTTCCAAATGCAGCCGTCTCCCTCACAGGTGCTGTCCGGGGATTCCTGGCTCTGTAACCCCACTCCTCTGGCTTTCCCCAGTCCAATGGAGTATGCTTGCCTCTGGAATGCCTCCCAGCACACGTACTGCTATGGACTCCTTTAGACCTCCAAGATGCTTTTCTCTTCTTTCTTCCAAAGTGTTTCTTGCTCTCTCTGTCCGTGAGCTCTGGCTTCTGCTGCCTCTGCTCCTGCTGATGATGATCATGAAGATTCTGCTGATGATTCTGCTGTATAGAATAGGCTTTACTTTTAACCTGTTTATAGGGATGCTCCACCCTAGCACAGCGCAGCTGTGCTGAATCAAGCCCTGCCCATGGAGATGAGTGCTTGGGGATTACCTCATAGCTCTCCTGATTGAACACACGTTTCCCCACTTCAGCTCTTCTAGTGGCTGTTGGAAACCTGGTGCATTCTGGGACTGGTAGTCTTTTATGGAAACATTCTGTTTTATTATTTCTACCAGCAAAGACAGGTTGCTTGTTCAGAGCCAATTCACCTCTATTATAGCTCCTTCCTGAACTATGATAAGTTTCCTTATCACAAGTTGTATCATTCGCTTTTTTCCTTTAATTAAACAAACTTGCTTGACTTAACTTGACAAGCAATTTAATTTTTGGGGTGTTTTTGCTTTTTTATTTTTTTGCAGTTAAGTTACTAACGTCTATCCTTCCTTTAAACACTTAATTTTTTCTTAACCTTTGTCATATCACACAAATCCACACAATTTATCAAATATCTAAATACATCAAAGCATGGAAGATCTTCCCATTCATTCACATCAATTATAACTAAAAATACAATTTGGAGAATATCATTTTTTCCCAGAGTATCCGGAGATATAAGAAGCACCGAGGAGTACTGTTTCTAATAATACTTTTCAGCATTTGTATTATCACACATAGAATGGAATCAGTAGATAAATTCTCATAACCAAAATAAGTTCAGATCCATGACCTAGAAAACAAAACTTATTTACTATACATACACAAATAAAAGAATGGTTAATCACATTTGGAGTTTTGTTTTTTTTATTAACTTCCCCAATAAGGCTTATGGTTAGTCTAACAAACAAAAAAATCTTACCACAGTTGCTCAAGACTTTCTTCCTGCTAAAAATATAGTCATACCAAGCTGGTATCTGTGCCAGAAACTTCCAAATTGTTACTGCAGTGTACTGTACAGCATATTCCTCGTCCCTAACCACTAAATTAGAGAATCCACTTCATACTACAGTTATGACATGAAAATTATTCCTACAGTACCTTGCTTGATTAATTCTATTTTGTCATAGAGCAATGATTTAAGTTTTTCCCTGTAAGTTTCAGTTTCTTTTATACTTCCACTATCCTTCCAACCACTCAAACTAATTACTAATCGAAACTCAAAATCTTCAATCTACGCCTTCAGCCTTAGCTGATATTGTGCACAGGTTTCCATTTGCTTCACCTCAGTCTCCAGCCTTTCACCTAAAAATGTATCTGATAAATTTGGACGTGACGGTGACCATTCCCCCTTAGAGGCACGCCTCTCCAGTGAAGTAACTCTAAGCTTTATTTGGAATCATCCGTCTTTAATCTTTCTGCCTGGGAGTGCTTCCCTTCCTGGGGAACAGCTCCTTTGCCTAAATTTGTACAGTGTAAGTACAAAGCTCTTGATGTGATGCTGAGCTAGCAGCACTACTAGCAGCAGGGCTCACTAAGGATACCACTAAAGCATTGACATCCTCCTCATAGGCTGGAGGAGCAAAAGGGACATTACAAGGTTCACAATTCTTTGGAGGAGGATTACTAGCATTAATTTCAGTTTCTGTCTGTTTAGTTAAAACACATATCTGTTCCTCCATCCTAAACACTTGATTTTTAAAATTTTCAAAAACAGAGTCAGTGGCTTGCTGCGCTTTTTCAGCAGCCTTAGACTGCCACCAACCATACACGACCCATCCGTGAATGGTATGAGGTTGCCCCAAATCATTAAGGGCCATCTCATACTGTAACCAGCGCAGTTTGTCCTCCTGAAAAGTTCCACCCAAGGGGAACTGCAAACTGGGGTTAGAGGCAGTCATCGAATGCCAACGGCCAATGTAATCAAGGGCGCTATCACGATATCTGCGCCTCATTTCATAATTCGGGCTTCCCTTTTTCTGCCCTATATTATGAGCCTTTTTGCCCCATTACAAACAAGATTACCCATTGTAATCTACTCACACATATCCTGGAGACTTGTCTGCTGTTTCCAACTGCTGAAGGACACAGTGATCCGAGAAGTGGCACCAACTGAAGAATACCCGTGATCTGGCCACAATACCATGGCTCTTTTGGTCTCTGGTCCCTCAAGCAGTGAGAAATAACACAGAACGCAATCACACACAAAGTAAGAGTTGATTACAATGTATTAGATGAAATTTACTTGATTATGACAGAATTATTTATAATTGCAGAGTCGCAGAAATTATGCTGTGCCAGCAGTGACCTATAGTTGACTGTACAAATGAATTATGGTTGCACAGTTCATAACCTATGTTTACTCTTTATGCTTGCGTTAACAATGTTCTCAAACTATTTTAAAGACAGTTACAGAGAACTCATGATCATGATATATTATTCTATTTAAGAGGAAGTAGGTGAAAAGATAAACTTGTTAGTGATGGTCATTGATAGCAAAGTTCTTCTATCAGCACATTTTAAAGATCTGTATCAAGAAATCCATCTATCCTCAATTGCATATTGGGGATCCTGGTATCCCTTTTACCTGTCCATTTCTACAGTACCTCTGGGTTGTCTCACCCCTCAGCAGCTTGGAGACTGAGCATGTCAAACTCTGATCACATCACTCTGGATAAGCATCTGACACTCCCCTCCTGCTTCCCGTATCTCAGTCTCCAAGCAGCTGGAGGGTGTAATTCAGTGGGACTCACTGAAGAGACAATTAGGAATGGACAGGTAGTTAACAGGTAGTTTAGAATAAAGGGTTTAGCTAACAGAAGTGTTTAGCTCAATTAGGATAGTTGGGGGGGGAGAAGTGAGCCGACAGCACCGGCGAGACCGGGACAGCCTGATCTGCAAGGGGGAGGGGGGGGGTGTCTTCCCGGGTTGCAAAGGCATCTGCAGTGGCTCCAGAGTAATTGTAGGTAAGGAGCCGTCAGCAGCAGGAAAGCTGGTACCTGGGAGCAGTCAGCAGATGCGAAGGGAAGGCAACCTGTCACTCACCAAACTGGTGCTGCAGCCGCAAGGAGGAGGCTGAGCGCCGGAGAAATTTGACGACCCAGAGAGGTTTTAGCAGGTGGAGGAGTGCTGACCTCTGTCGGGATCGAGCAAACCGGGATTGACAGAGGTCTGCCCTGATCCGCATGGTGCTGGGGCCATTTTCTTCAGCAGCACGGGAACTGGGGCCATCTTAAAAAGGCGTGATTTTTGTTTTAAAGATGGAGCAATCTATCCCAGTAATTTACACACAAGGAGTCATTCAGAGGCATTTTTTTAAAATTTTCTCTAGGTAGGAGGCTTTTCTAGAGTTGGGGAGCCTCCCAAATAAAAAAAAAAAAAAGGAGGAGGTTGTGAACAGAGCACCATGCCTGCAAAGCCCGTCTGTGTTACATGTGGGTCCCACGAGCACGTCACGGTAGAAGGCTGCTGCAGCGGCTGTGGGGCCAAGCCCACTGCTCTGAAGGCATAAGGTAAGGCGGCAGAGAGTACACCGGAGGAGAGGTCGACTGGGGATATTCCTGCTCAGTCCACGGGGGCAGGGGGATCCTCCGGTCCACAGCCTCCATCAGCTGGTAGTGGTGCAGTTAGAGATAGGCAGGTCGTAAATGCCGGTAAGGCTAAGGCAAAGATGGCGCATAAGGCCATGGTAGTTAAGGAGAGGCCCGGGCTCTCAGCACCACAGGGTTTTATGCCTAAGTTTGTCCTCCTCATGCATTGGGCCTTTTGTATGAGGAAGCAGGGGGATTTTGGTTTGGAACAGCTTTAGGACAAGGCCAGAAAGAGATCCATTTCGGAGCTATCTGGGCAGGAACAGCAGGAGGAAGAACTGAGGCCAAGTTAGCAAGGGTGTGAAGAGGACCCTTGGGAGGGGCCAGGGTCAAGGCATTTGGAGGAGTGCAGAGCACTGGCCATCGGATTCGGACTTGGATGATGGCAAGATCCTTCAGGCAGAAGAGGCCAAATTGTGCGGGTCTTTTGGAAAGAGGCATTAGCAACACTCATCACTCATGCGACCAAGGCCCTTAATTTGAGGACGGACAGACCGGAATCGTTGGAGGATTCACTCCTACAGGCAGTCAGGACTACGCAGATGGCTTTTCTGCTGCATAGAGTGGTCCAACAGATGATACAGGACGAATGGGATCTCCCTGAGGCCATTTTGAAGGGCACAAGGACTATGGTCCCACCTTTATCTGTTGCAGGAAAAGGATAAGGGCATTTTGCGCACACCAAAGGTGGATGCTGCAGTTTCAACAGTCACAAAAAAAGACTACAATCCCAGTGGAAGGCAGTTCAGCACTCAAGGACGTTCAAAATAGAAAGCTAGAGATGCTCCTCAAGCAGGCCTTTAAGATTAATGCCCTGTCCCTACAGGCAGCCATCTGTGGGGTCTTTGTAGCACGAGCATGCCTGCAATAGACACAAGGTTCCATGCAAGGTGAGGGGGGCCTGGCATCCCACACGCTGGAGGCAGCGAAGCTGGAGTCAGGAATGGCATACATAGCAGACGCCTTCTATGATCTGATCCGCTGTTTGTCAAAAGGTTTGGCCTCAGTGGTAGCTGTGCGGCGCTACTTGTGGCTGAGCAATTGGGTAGCGGATTTTTCAAGTCTCATCTCAATAAGCTTCCCTATAGGGGTATGTTCTTGCTTGGAGAGAATCTGGATAAGCTGGTAAAAGACTTGGAGGAGATGAAAGGGGCCAGATTACCTGAGGATAAACAAAGTCGTTTTGCTCCGGGCAACTGGGGCGGGGACAAATTAGAGATTTCAGATGCTTTCACATGACCCAGTTATCTCCATATCAGAGAGAACGCTTTCCAGCCAGAGGACAGAATTTTCATGGCTTCAGAGGAGCAGGTAGGGGTTTTTTCCTATCACAGCCTTGGGGCCCAAGAAAGCCCAATGAGATGAGACGGGTCCAGGCGGAGGTGAGTCCCATTGGGGGTCATTTGCAGGACTTTTACGAAGCCTGGACCAGACTCACTTCTGACCAGTGGGTTCTGTGCATCATCAGGGAGGGGTTACTCCCTAGAGTTCGTAAGACCTCTGCGAGAAGCCTTTATCTTCCCATGCAAAGCCCCAAAAAAATGCCAGGCAGTAAGACAAACACTGTTGCGGCTCTTAGAGCTGCATGCAGTGGGAAAGGTCCCGCCTGACCAATGCAGGTGCGGTTGATACTCCATTTACTTCGTCGTCCCAAAGAAAGAGGGGATCTTCTACCCAATTTTAGACCTTAAAGGCGTAAATCGCTGTCTATGCGTTCCATGCTTTCACAAGAAGACATTGCGTTCTGTGATAGTAACGGTGCGGGCGGGGGAGTACTTGACGTCTCTCAACCTCACAGAGGCTTATTTGCATATTCCAATTTAAGAAGGACACCAGCAGTTCCTGCGGTTTGGGGTACCAGTGGGGCACTTCCAGTTTCAGGCGCTACTGTTTGTTCTAGCAACAGCAACACGGACCTTTACCAAGGTCATGGTGGTGGTAGCTGTGGCGCTATAACAAGACAAAATCTTGGTACACACATACTTAGATGATTGGCTAATCCTGGCAAAGTCCAGGGAGAAAAGCTTATGGGCCACGGAGAGAGTAATAGCCTGCTTGCAGGAGCTAGGCTGGGTGGTCAATATGGCAAATAGCCAGCTTCAGCCATCACAAGACTTGGAGCATCTGTGGGCCTGCTTCCAGACCAACCTGGGTTGGGTGTCCTTACCACCAGGCAAGGTGCAAAAGTTGCAAGGGCAAGTCAGGCGCTTCCTCAGCATGCAAACTTCGACAGCATGGCATTACCTCCAACTCTTGGGATCTATGGCAGCCACGATAGAAATGGTACCATGGGCTTGAGCACACATGCGTCCGTTGCAAAGAGCATTATTGCGGAGGAAGTCGGCTCAGTCCCAGTCACTCACGCTACCATTGAGTTGTCCGGCAGAGGTACAAAGGTCTCTCAGTTGGTGGCTGCGACCCAAAAAACTGGTAGTGGGTATGCCACTGGAGACACCATGATGGATTACTGTTACCACGGATGCCAGTCTGTCTGGGTGGGGAGTGCACTGTGAATCCAACATAGCACAGGAGCTGTGGTCCCCAGTGGAGGGGGAATGGCCCATCAACCTCCTAGAATTGAGAGCGGTGTCCTGTGCTCTCAAAGTTTCAGAGCTTCCTGGAAGGCAACGCGGTGAGAGTGTTCTCAGACAATGCCACAGCAGTGGCTTACATCAACCGGCAAGGCGGCACCAGCATGCACAGCTGGAGGAAGCACCACAGTGGAAGTGATGACATCTCAGACTAAATACAGTTCACCCCTTGGGGCTAAATAAAGAAGTTGAATGGCACACTTTACTGTGAGGTCATCTATGACGTAGAGGGATTCCCCTGATAATGTGGGGTTTTCCCATTGTCTGATTGGTGATTCCTGTATGAAGGATAGACTGTTTAGCCAATTGTAAATACTGTACCCTTTGAAAACCGCGATGGTTACATCTCGGCGTTTTATGGCGGTTCAAATTACTGGATGGAAATAGCACTTGACACAGGGATGAGAATCCCGAAACGTGCACGTCGTGCTCTGCATTTGATGCCGCAATAGGAATTGTCTAATTCAGTTTTCGGGGACATTGAAAGTTAAGTGGTTTGAATTTTCCTTGAATAAGTATACACGAAAAAATTTTGATTAAAAGGGAGTGCATCGTCTGGTGTGGTTGGATTTCAGTGCCTAGCCTCCCTCGATGCATTCCGACAAAAAGTATTTGAAATAGTTTTTTAGGGACAGTTTGGTGATTTTTTTAGGTTTGAGTGATATTTATTACCAGACAAGGGATTTTTTTGTGATTGATCTCCAATTTTGGAGCATTTTCTGAGCAGCAGTGAGTGTCCTATCCTACTTACCTTTTAAAAGTGAAGAGGCTCAAGTGCCAGCACCTTTGGGACTGTGGAATGGAACCACTGCTCACCTGTTTCTGGTCTTTTGAGGGGATGGATATGATGGGACATCATCACTCAGGAAAATGCTTCTGCAACACAAGAGGAGGCATCCCTTGTATCATGGGGCATCTTCAGAGGTGCGACTCACCCCCCTCTATGCATAGTGGCACCAACAAGTAAATTTAGCAGTTTGAAACAATAAGGATTTATTCTAACAAAGAATTGCTATTACAGCGATTAAGAATTATAGGTCACCGACTTGACACTTGACGGCACTTAGCAACAATAGTGGTGGAGAATGCTTCTGTTTATTATATAGTATTATGTATGTATTTATGTCCCAGTTTTTAGTAGTGCTAACATACTTACATGAGAGAAAAACAGATGCTAACAGAGGCGTATCTTGTTGCATGTATGTATTGCAAATGGTGTAGTGTGACAGCCAGGTTTCTGTAGCATAGTGATTATCATGTTTGCATCAAACTCAAAAGGTACCTGTTTCAAAAACAAGGAGAAACATCACCATTTCCTGAGGAAATATTGCTTTATGGAAAGAGCGGTGGATGCATGGAATCAGCCTCCCAATAGAGGTGGTAGAGATGGACATTGTATCTGAATTCAAGAAAGTATAAGACAAGTACAGAGGATCCCTGACAGAGAGGAAGAGATTGTAGAACTTAATAGTTCTTATGAATAGACAGACTGGATAGACCATATAATCTTTATCTGCCACCATTTTCTGTTTGTGTTAAGTATGCTAAATAAACCTGTTCTGGTTCATTGAATGAGCCGTTATCAATTTAGATCAAGGGTTCTTGCTGTGACAAGCTCTTTTTAGTAGCCACAGTTAACTTTTTCTCCAGAATGCTCCCTTTGAATGCATCTGATTCTCTCTCTTGCTTGCCCACCACTCTTTTGCCTTCCACTCTTTTGCCCATTTTCTCCTTCGCAACTCCTTTACCCTCGCTTTTTCATTCTTCTCTATACTTCTTTCCTGTGAGACTTCTCTCATAACTCCCTCCCTCTTTTATCCTTTCATTCCCTGTCCCCTTATTTCCCTGCCCCACCAAGTCCTCCTTTCTAAGTCTTCATTCTTTCTTCACTCTTCTATCCTTTCACCCTCTCTCATCTGCCCCTCATTCCATTGCCTCATCTGTCTTTCTGATCCTTCCCTTCTCTCTTGCTTGTCCTCTCTTTCCTTAACACTGACATTAAGGGAGTATGTTTGCTAAGCCAGCCTATATATTTATTTAGCTGTGCTTATATACCGCTTTCCACGTGGTCAAAGCGGTTTACAATTCAACAAAGTTATTTACAACAAATAATGTGTGGCATAATTTTTCTTGGGAGGGGGGGGGGAGGATTAAGACACTAGAATCACATTGCGTTTACTTACCTAACATATTTACAATCCTGTTTGTCCAGTTTTTCTCAGTTTTTATACCCAGTCTTTGTTTTCAAAGGGTGATGTTCTGCTTGGGTCCCAGATGTTCTTTGAATAAGTGGGTTTTTAGCTGCCTTCTGAATGTTAAGAGCTCTGTGGTGCATTGGATTTTAGTTGGCAGAGAGTTCCATAAGGAAGGCACATATAGGTTGAATGCTCGGTTGCAGATTTCCTGGTTGAATTTGGTTCTTTCATGTGGTACAATCAGGATGTTTGCAAGCTGCCGGGTAGTTCTTCCTCAGTGAGATTTTGTCAGAAGTGTATGTAGCTGTGATGGTTGCTGTTGAAGAAATGCTTTGTGGACCAGTACCAGTGTTTTGTATTTAATCCGAGCCTCTATTGAAAGGATGTGGAGGTCTCTTAGGAGTGGGGTGATGTGGTCAAATTTTCTCACTCTTTGGATGATTCTGGCTGTTGTGTTGAGGGCAGTTTGGAGTGGGTTGAGAGCGGTAGTTGGGAGGCCATGGTATATGGAATTACAGTAGTCCAGATGTGGGAGAGTCTCAGCCTGCATGGCAGATCTGAAGTCCTTAGTGTCTAGGAGTGGTCTTAGCCGTTGTATCAATCTGGCTTTGAAAAATACTGTCTTTGCAGTTTTTGCAATCTGCTGTTTGAATGATAGTGCTTGGTCCAGAATGATTCTCAGATATTTTATTTGTGGTTGAACTCTAATTTGTATGGTTACTAGTGTGAGGTGCGTAGGTGGGGTGAATTCATGATCTTTCATCACAAATAATGCTTCTGTCGTTTTGAGGTTTATTGTGAGGTTGTTATCTTGATACGTCATTGAAGCAAGTTATTAACTGTGGGTTGGTTGGATTTGAGGTGGTTATGGGTCCATAGATCATGATGTCATCTGCATATATGTGGACGTTGACATTGTGTGATTGTATCATGGAGCAGAGTGGCTGTAGGTAAATGTTGAATAGCATGGCTGATAGAGTGGACCCTTTTGGAACCCCTTGGGTTTATTGATATGGTGCGGAGGAGGTGGTGCGGGTTCGGATTTGTTGATATCTGTCTGATAGATATGACTGGAACCATTGCAGTACTATGCCTTGGATACCAATTTCCTTCAATCTATGGAGGAAGATGTTGTGTGAAACGGTGTCGAAAGCCGCAGATATATCCAGGAAGATCAATGCATAACCAGTGTGCTTGGTTTGGATTCCCTTGGTTAGAGTTTTTAATAATGAGACCATGAGGATTTCGACACTATGAGAGGGTCAGAATCCATGTTGCTGTGGGTTAAGCATGTTGTTTTTGTCCAGGTGGTCTTGTAGTTTCTGTTGCACTATCTTCTCAATGATTTTTGCTGTGAACGGGAGGCTTGCTACTGGTCTAAATGAAGTAGGATCTAATGGATCAAGGTCTAACAGTTAATCCATGCTATTTTTAGCTAGGTCCTATTGAATAACGTGGGACATAGTTGCAAATAGCTCAGGTTAATGATTAACCCAATTTAGTAAACATACAGTTAGGTGTTGACTGGATTCTTTGTGGGTTGTAATACTTTGTTGAAACAGAATCAGAATAGTCTGAATATTAGACAAACCCAAAGATATTGTACAAGATCTTTTGAAAATACAGGTTTCTTCAGAAGTGAAGATAAGGCTGAAGAAAGGAACAAAATGTTTTTGTTTCTAATTCAGCTAAGCAATATGTTTCTGCTTACTTTGTCCCATAACACAAGTTGTAACAGAAGTGGTGCTGACAACGCAGTTTTTCTATCAATAAATGAGGTGCTCTGATCTAGCCAAGTGGAAGGGGATTTGCAGGAACTGCTCGAGTTTACATGACTGTGGACTCCCTTCCCTTAAGACCTTAAGAGAAAGGTGTTTTTAACATAATTCTATGTGCGTGAATTGTTTTATTACTTATTATTACTCTCTCTATCCTATTGCTTTGAGTGAAGGGATGAAGCCCAAGAGCCCAGGTTCTGTTGCTGGTGAGGGGTGAAGCAGGGTACATTCCGTACTGATTGATTTGTTCTTCGGGCAGTCCAATGATATACATAGTATTCTTCGCCAGCAACATAATTCAAAAGCACCGATTGTCTTCCTGTCTATCTTTTTCACTGTCCAACTTTTGCATCCATATGATGTTATTGAAAATACCATGGCTTGGACAAGTTGAATCTTTGTATGGAGAGAGACATCTCTGCTCTTGAGAAGCTTGTCTAGGTCCTTCATAGCCATTCTGCCAAGAGCAATGCATCATCAAATATCTTGACTGCTTGTCCTTTCTTTATTGATTGATCCAAGTAGGTTAAAGTTGTCAACTATTTCAATTTCCTCTCCATCAATGATGAGCTTATTGATTTTGCCAGTTGTCAGGATTTTTGTCTTCTTAATGTTGTGCAGGCTCATTTTAAGACTATGTTCCTTAATTTAATTTAACAGTTTCTTATATACCGCATCTTCCCAAGATCAAATGTGGTTTACATGGAACAAAACATCATATAACAGACAGGTGTCTGTTTTTACAGTGAACAACTTAGAGCCATAACAACTATATTACATTACATGGAACAAGCAAGAACTATTTACAGGGAACAAAATAAGTAATAGATACAGTGTTGAGAAGCAAATGTTTCAGATCGTCTTCACTTTCAGCCAGTAATATGGTATCATCAGCATAGCAAAGGTTGTTGATGAATCTTCCACCAATCTTCACACCTCGGTTGTCTTCATACAGCCTTGCTTCTCTGATGATTTGTTCTGCATATAAACAGGTAGGGGGAAAGTATGCAGCCTTGTTTGAACACCTTTACTGATTTTAAACTATTCTGTTTCTGCTAGTTCTCTTCAAACTGTTGCTTCTTGATCAATGTAAAGGATATGCAAGAAAACTCTTAGGTGTTCTGGTATACCCATGCTTCTTAATGTGGCCGAGAGTTTTCCATGGTTTACATAGTCAAAAGCCTTGCTGTAGTCAATAAAACACACAGATATCCTTTTGGTATTCTTTTGTCTTTCCATGGATTCATCTCACATCCGCGATGATGTTCCTCATTCTTTCCTAAACCCTGCTTGCACTTCAGGCAGTTCTTGTTCCAGGTATGGTTGTAGTCTCTGTTGACATGTGGGATCAAAGCAATTGTGCGATAATTTCCAAAGTCAGTCAGATCACCTTTCTTCGGTATTGGTATAAACACAGATCTTTTTCAGTCAGTTGGCCATGAATTTGTCTTCCAAATTTCCTGGCACAGCCTTATAAGTATGGTAACAGCTGCAGCTGATTGCTGTAATACTTTAATTGGAATGCCATCAATGCCAGGTGCTTTGTTCTTTGATAAGGCTTTCAATGCTGCTTCAACTTCTTCTTTCATAATCAATGGTTTCTGATCATAAGGTACAAGTTGAAATGGCTGTTGGTCCACTTGTTCTTTATGGTATAATGTCCAAAAGAAGTTTGGGATATAAATTATTGGGAACAGCTGAAAGATATAGAAAAGCAATGAGTAAAACAGAAAGGGGACATTTTAAGGGCAACAAAACTTTTTATTAGGAAAGTAAGTAAATGTAAAAGAAAAAGAAGGCCACTATGGTTCTCGAAAGAAGTAGCTGAAGAGGTGAAGAAAAAGAGAGTGGCCTTCATAAAAGAGATCACAGAGGAAGTATCAATATTCAGAAATGTTTAGAGAAGCTAGGGAAAGCCGTAAGAAAAGTAAAAATTACAAATGGAAGAAAAAATAGCCATTGCAGTAAAATGGGAGGACAAAATATTTTTCAGCTGTGTTAGTGAGAGGAGGTAGTGGAGGATTAGCTTAGTAGTCAGAGCAACAGCTTCATATCCAAGAGACTAGGGTTCAATTCCCACTGGCACTCCTTGTGACCTGGACAAGTCAAAAACCCTCCATTACCTCAGAAGAAATGACCTAACAATTTACTTCCAGTCATACCTTGCCAAGAAAACCCAGGGGCTACTGGGTCACCAGGAGTCAGCATTGACTTGATGGCACTTATAAAAAAAAAAAAAGTGAGAGGAGGAAGTGCAAAAGTGGTATTGTCAGATTGAAAGGTGAAGGGAAGGAAAATGTAGTAGCTGATGAGTATAAGCGGAATTGCTTAACAAATATTTATGCTCTGTGTTCACAGATGAAGGAGCAGGAGCAGGACCTCAGAAAACACCCACAAATATGAACAAAAGTGAACTGGATCATGTACGATTTTCAGAAGACTGTGTTAGTGAGGAGCTAACTAAACTAAAAGTAGACAAAGCAATGGGGTCGGATGGGATACATCTGAGAGTGCTGAAGGAACTAAGGGACGTTTTAGTGATTCCACTGTCTGACCTTTTCAATGCTTATTTAGTCTGGAGTGATCCCAGAAGACTGGAGAAAGGTGCATGTCGTCCCTTTACATAAAAGTGGAACTAAAGATGAGGTTGGGAACTACAGGCCAGTAGTTTGATCTCTGTGGTGGGTAAATTAATGGAAAGGCGGCTAAAACAGAGGATAGTGAGGTTTATGGAATCCAATGGATTGCAAGATTCAAAGCAGCATGGTTTTATGAGAGACAGGTCTTGTCAGACAAATCTCATTAATTTCTTTGGCTGGGTAACCATAGTGTTGGACCGAAGAAGAGCTATAGATGTGGTGTACTTAGATTTCATTAAAGCCTTTGACACTGCTCCACACAGGCAACTTGTAAATAGAGTCACCTGTGTGGAATGGACCTTCAAGTGACTAACTGGGTTTGAAACTGGTTGAATGGGAGACGACAATGGGTACACATAAATGGTGGTTACTCTGAGCAGAAGGATGTTACCAGTGGTTTGACACAGGGATCTCTTTTTGTCCAATTCTTTTCAACATTTTTGTAAGTGATATTGCAGAAGGCTATTGAGCAAGGCTTGCCTCTTTGCAGATGATACCAAAATCTGCAATAGAGTAGACATGAGGAGGGATTTAAAAAAGCATGAAGAATGATCGAGAATTTGGAAGCTGAGTTTTAATGCTAAAAAATGCAGGGTCATTCATTTGGGCTGCAAACATCCAAGGGAGTGGAACAGTATAGGGGACGAAGTGCTTCTGTTCACAAAAGAAGAGTGGGACCTAGGGGTAGTTGTTTCTGATGATCTTAAGGTGGCTACTACTAAATACTACTTTGTATAATGTTGCAAGACGTACGCAGTGCTATACAAAGACAGGTAAGAGACCGTCTTTGATCATAAGAGCTTACAATCTAAACAAGACAAACAACACAACTGGGGACTACGATATATCTAGGGAAATAGTAAGGAAACATATAGGAGGTGGGGGACTAGGGGAATCAGTATCCAAAAGCAGTCTTAAAGAAGTGTTTTTAGCCTGAGTTTGAACAAGGCCACAGATGGAGCCTGGCATACCAACTCAGGTAGTTTGTTCCAGGCAAAAAGGAACAGCAAGGTAGAAAGATTGAAGTCTGGAGTTGGTAATGGAAGAAGGGCAAAGACAGAAGGGATCTGCCAGAAGAGTGGAGTTCCCAAGGAGAGTAGAACAGGTAAAAAAGGCAACAATGAAATCCAGAAGGACTGGATGCATAAGTAGAGGAATGACTATTTATTTAACAGGTTTTATATACAGCTTTATCCTTTAATCAGAGCGGTTTACAAAGATATATAGACTTACATCTAAACATTGGTATAACTAACGCTTAATTTCAATAAACATTGGATTGCATTAGGGTTCTATGGGAGCACTTTGGAAGGGGAGGGAGCACTAGAGAAGGGAGCTTATAGGTAGGATGTAGAAGGGGAAGATATTTACAGAGGGAAGAATTCTAGTTGATGGTGCTGAGAGGGTTCAGTTGATCAGTGAGCTATATACAATACAACGAGGGGGTATGTTGGAGTAAGGGCTTTTTACTGAAGGTAGGAGGAAGGTAGGGTAGATTATCTGATGGCCCCGTAGTAGTCGGTGAATAGGAAGGTCTTTAGCCTTGTCTTAAATTCTTTGGTGTCTGTAGTAGTTCTGATGTCTTGGGGGAGGGAGTTCCAGAGGAGAGGGTGCTGCAAGGGACAGTGCCCTCCTGGATGTTGAGTTCATAGTTTTGCAGTATGAGGCCGGTGTCTGGATGATGTCCATCATTGGTCTTCGTCTGGGTCTAGTGTCAGTTTTAATTTTGATCAAGTCATTGAGGGTGTTAGGTACCAGGTTTTGCTGAATTTTGAAGAGGATGAGGGCTGTTTTGAATTTGATTCTTAGTTTGATTGGGAGCCAGTGTAATTGGCTCAGAATAGGGGTATTGTGGTGGTGTTTTGCAGATCCTGTGAGGATGCATGCTGCCATGTTTTCTACCATCTGTAAGGGACGAATTGTTGACGTGGGCAGTCCAAGGAGAATGGAGTTGCAGTAATCCAGTATGGGTGTTGTTATTTCTTGATAGACTGTCCTGAAGTGGTCTTGGTTTAATATGGGCTTTAGCCTTCGTACAATTGCCAACTTGTGGTATGCACTCTTAGTAGTTCTGGCAATGTGGGAGTGGAAGTTCAGTTTCTTATCTAGAATTATTCTCAGGTACTTTATCTTCTCTTTGACTGGAATGGATACGTTGACAAGGTCAATGTGCTGAGGAGGAGAGAAGAAGTTGTTGCGTGAGACGAATAGAGCCTCTGTTTTTTTGAAGTTGATCTGGAGATTGTTGTTGGATAGCCATTGGGATAAATCGTGGAGGCAGTTGGTTATAGTCAGGCTTGTCTAAGTTGACTTGGGTGTAGATCATGATGTCATCAACATATAGTGTGTATTGTTGCACGATGACATTGCAGATAGGTTGGACATAGAGGTTAAAGAGCAGGGCGGATAACAAGGATCCTTGAGGTACTCCTTGTGTTAATGGAAACGGAGATGAAGAGTAAGCACCAATCTTGACTTGTTGCTGTCTTCCGTTGAGGTATGAGTCAAACCATTTGAGTGTAGTGTTACAAAATCCAATGGCCTTTAGTCTTTTGAGGAGGATAGGGTGGGATACAGTGTCGAACGCTGCAGATATATCAATAAAGATGAGGAGGAAGCCCGTCTTATTGTTGTTTAGATCTTTGATGAGTTTGTCTAGATGCAATGCAAGCAGGAATTAACATTGTGGAGAGGTCGGAAACTGTATTGGTGGGAGTCAAGGGGCGCATGGGTACATGGTCTTGAAGTTGTCAATATACCATCTTCTCCAGGATCTTAGCTAGGAAGGGGAGACTAGATATCAGGCGATATGTTGTTGGGTCAGTGGAGGAGGGAGTCATGAGCTTGGAGACAGGGCGTATGGTGGCGAGCTTAAGAGGTGGGGTGCATGTAACCCTGGGTTAGTGAAGCATGAACTATTTTCTGGATGTGGCTAGCCAGCTCTTCATTTGCTGACTTAACCCATGGGACTGGGCAGGGGTCCATAGGTGCTGTGCTAGTGTTGAGGCTAGATATGGTTTGGGTGATTTCTTCTTTTGTGGGTATGTAAAATTTGTTCCATAGAGTGCTGGGAATTGTAATTTCAGGTATGTGGTTCAAATCCGGTGCTTGTTCAGTACTGAGGGGTGTGTGTTTGGTGACCAGTTGTTGTGCGAAGGACTCTGGGGGGATTTTAATCACTCCAGTTTTGCTTGGGTCCTTTGTAAGTGTACTGAAGAGCTCTTGTGGCTTGTTTTTTGCTTTGAGGACGAGGTTGGTGTGGTGCTCCTGTTTGTTGGTTAATTAGCTTGTTGTATTCTTCCTGTTTTTCTTGATAGAACGACCGGGTAGTCTGTGTCTTGTTTTTAATCCATGCTCGCTCAAGCTTTCAGAGGGCTCTTTTGGCTTCTCGTATTGAACCGAAGTACCAGGGTGCAGAGTGTCTTCTTGGTTTGGTACCCTGTCTATGGTTGCTTGCTGGAACATCTGATGCTGTTGATAGTGGTGTTCCAGTGGTTTACGGCAGCGTCCAAGTCAGATCCATTGTGTTCTAGGACTGGGAGGATTTAATGTAGGAATTGCTCCTTGTTGAACGATTTGAATCTCCTTGTGGACTGTTATTGAGTTTGCAGGGTGGGAGTGTTGGGATGGGTCACCTTGAATTGTATGGTATGGTGATCTGACCAGGGTATCGGGGTGATTAGGGGGGTAGTTATGGCGTTACTGAGTAGAGTACTGTTAAGGACAAAGATTAAGTCAGGGGTGGAGTCCCGCTAGTGGGTAGGTGCAGTAATTAGTTGAGTGAAGTCGAGATCCTTCATAGTGTTGAGGAATGAGTCTGCTTCTCTGTCTGGCATGGATTTAAGGTTGAAGTCTCCTAGAACAAGAAGTGGTTTGTGGGGGGAGTTTGTGGCGCATATTGTTTCAAGAGTAGAGGTGAGGTCGTCAGGAGAACCGTTGGGGGCCCTGTAAGTGAGACAAATGGCCAGGTGCTTGTTCTGTATTATGATTGTATTGCAATGTTGCGTGTGTAGTGTTGCTGTTGTATTGACTCTGAGGTGGGTTCTGGCAAGAATTAATACTCCTCTGCCTCTTTTCCGTGTTCTAGGGCTGTGTAGGCGGGTGGAGTTAGCTAATTTAGTATTACTTGATCGGTGTTTGTCAGCCAGGTCTCGGTTATGCAGAGTATGCCTGTCTGGTGGAGTTGGAGGTGGTCTAGAATAGTGTTGGCTTTATTCCTTACAGATCTGGCGTTGATGAGTTCTATGCTTGTGGTGGTGTAGGGGGTCTGTTGAGCACATGCGAGAAGGTTGGAGTTGAGTTGCAAGCATATGGGAGGTCGTTTAGGGGGCTTCTTAAGTGTTGTGTGTCTTGGTGGTAATGGGTGAAGTAGAGGTAGGGGTGAGGGAGGGAGGCTGGGGGTAAGTGTGGGGGGGAACAGTTTGGATGGATGGAGGTGCTTAGTAGTAGTAGTGTTAGGTAGATGTATATGTGCGTGTGCATGTTGAAGCAGGGTTGAGAGTTCAGATTCGAGATTTGGGAGACAGAATTACTTTCTTCTGTCGGCATTGATCCGTTCCACTTGCTTGACTGTCTTGGTCTGTGAGGTTCATCGGGGCTTCTCTATGCTTTCGGCATTACTACTTCAGAAGGCCTGATTAGAGTGCACACCTGGGTGCCCCCGCCTAAGGGCCACGCCAAAGGGCCCTCTGGCGAGGCCCTCAGTTGCAGGCCCACCCGCTGGGGCTGCCTGTTTTATGCAGGCAGCCGGGAGATGTTTCGTGCCCTGATTAAGCAGGAGCTTCCGAGAGGGGGAGATGCTGGCCTCCCACTCCGGCGCTCTACCCCGATCGGGGGAGCTGATCGCAGCAGGCGGAGGTGGACTAGCAAGAAGGAGGAGGTGATAGTGCACACAATACTTCAAAAAACTTATATTGTGTGCAATTCTGGAGACCACTCCTTCAAAACAATATAAATAGGATGGAGATGGTGCAGAAGGTGGCTACCAAAATGGTAAGTGGTCTTTGTGGTAAGGCATATGGGGCAGACTTAAATATCTCAATATGTATATTTTGGAAGAAAGGCAGGAGAGGAGAGATATGATAGAGACTTGTAAATACCTTTGTGGCATAAATGTACAGAAGGAGATCATCTTTCAATGAGAGGCATAGGATGAGGATGAAAGGAGATAGACTCAGGATAGTTTGTCAGTGGAAGTAGCAGAGACAAGAACTGTATCTGAATTCAAGAAAGCATGGGACAAACACAGAAGATCTTTAAAGGAAAAAAAGGGACTTAGTGGCTTAGTAGTTGGTAAAGCTTAGTAGTTAGTATGGACGAGCAGACTCAGATGCCACTGGATGCATTCACAATCTCTTGTGGAAGGCAAATCCTTTATACTTTTCCGCTAACTCCACTCATTTCCTAGGCAATTAAGAAAATATGCTGAGATTCAGCAAATCTAATATTAGTTGTAACATATTGGTCAATCCAGATTTAGGTTCTATGTCTCCAACAGCTAGCTCAGGAACCATCAATAATGCTCCCATATACACATACTCTTCTGCTGCAGCAAAGAGAAAAGTTAGTCCATCCCAACCTGCACTCACTAGCCTAGTCAGCATGGATATGAAAGCTGCATAATCAAACATCTTCCAGTAAAAGACAAGGTGAGAACAATATTATTAGTTTTAAGGAAAAACTCTACTAAGAGATCTTACAACCTTAAGTGAAAGATTTGAGTCATGGTGCAGTTAGCAGATTTATCCATTTAAATGTTCCCTAACATCCCTGCTCCACCTGTAAGAATCAGGTCTCAGCACATCTTCAGTAAAGGTTCACCTTAGGGCAGTTATGTCTTACCATGATAAAAATTACAAGGAGCCAGTTTCTATAATCCACTGATGATTAAATTCATGAAGGATCTGCTAAATGCAAACCGATTTAAAAAAACAAAACAAAAAAACAATACCGGCTTGTGACTTAAATTTGGTATGCTCTCAGCTTAAGGTACTTCCATTTGAACTATTGCTGTACATTTCACCCAAGTTCCTTTCATGAAAAACTTTCTTATAGCTTTCTTATGACATCATTATTTTGTGTGGTGTTTTTTGCATGCCGTTTCCAGAATTGAGGTCAGCGCTTCAGTATTAGGTGAAGGGGCTCTATACATTAGACATATTGAGAGGCTGCAGTTTGTTATTGAGAGACTGTCCATTTCATTTGTAGATATTATGGTTGTGGTATGGAATGTTAGGTTGGATTTTGCAAGGATTAGCACACCTCCGCCTCTTTTGTTCACTCATGAGTTGTCTGCCTTGAGTTGCTTGATAGCGCAGTGTCTGTTGTTGAAAGCCAGGTTTCCATTATGCATTGTAGGTCTGGTCTGTCATGACTGAGGATGTCTATGAAGATTGGAATTTTGTTGCTTGTGTTGATAGGTATGCATTTTAGGTGTTGCTTGCTGTTGAGGGAGGTTTTTGGGTTGATAGGACTATGGTGCAATGGTTGTATCTGTATAAGTCTGTCTGAACCAAGGGCTTTGGGGTGTGTAGTTGGTTTTTTGACATTGAGTTCTGGCTAGAATTGGTATGCGTTGAGCATTGGTCACTAGGGCTGCTGAGGATTTGCCAGCAGTTTGATACCTAGTAGGAGGATTACGTGGGATTGGTGATTGTGCATGATTGTGTTGCAGTTCTTCTAGTTTTATTGAGTGGTGTTGCTGGGCTCCAGTATGATGAATTAGGAGGTTTGATTGGGTCTGGTGTGCTTACTGGCAGTTTTTCTTGTTGCTCCTATTTCTCTGCCGGCCTTTGGGAGCTTTACAAATAAACTGCAGGTGGTATCAGGGGCAATAAGGGGTATTTTGATTGCAATGTGTAGTGTTGGTTCCTTCTCTGAAAATGTCCCACGATGCGTCAGGGAGGTGCATTAGTGGCTGATGACTTTTAAAATTGTATTGTTTCTGTCTTTGTCTCCTCTGTTTCCTCTGTTGGAGTTGTGTATGCTCATTTGGGGGAGGGGGAGTTGTCGGCTGCTCTTACATATATCAGTATTGAGTTGGATTGCTTTCTTCTTCGCATGATCCCATGACAATGAAAATGCGGAAGGGTGAGGAGTTGTGGCAGAAGCACTCTATATGGCCACTCTTAAGGGCCATGCCTAAGGGCCCTTGACATGGTCCTTAGGGCTCTCTGGGAAGCAGAGCATTTATAAGTAGGGCGAAGGATTATGATGCCTTCTCCGGAGGCAGAGCTTACCAGAGTCTGGCTGTTGGTAGTGGTTTTGATGCTCTGGTGCTGGTTTTGAGCTCTTCAGTGCGGTGAGCTATGGGTTGCAGGAGCTGGATCTGCTGAAGGTCTCCTCTTCTTGCACACACAGTGTGCCGATCCAGCAGATGGATGTCGGGTAGTTATGATGCCTCCTCCGGAGGTGGAGTTTACCGGTGTCTGGCTGCTGGTAGTATTTTTGCTGCTCTGATGCTGGTTGGGTGGGTAGGAGGAAAGAGGCAATAAAAGGGGTAACAGGTTATATGTGAGGAAAGTAAATAAAAACAAGATGAAAAGGTAACTATATGGTTCACCAAAGAAGTGACTGCATAAATAAAGCCAAAACACACAGCTTTCAAAATATTGAGAAGATCACAAAAGGAGGAACACAAAAAAGAATACAGGATAAAGCTAAAAGAGCCAAAGAGAAAAATAAGGATAGCAAAAGCAAAGGCGGAAGAAAAGATGGCTAAAGATGTGAAGCATGGAGACAAAAAGTTTTCCGGATATATTTGGGAGAAGAGAAAGATCAGAGGTGAAATTTCCAGACTCAGAAGTGCCAAGGACTGATTTGTGGAAAGTGACATTGAAAAAGCAAAAATGCTAAACAAATACTTCTGTTCCATTTTTGTGAAAGAAAATCCTGGAGAAGGGCCACATAAGCTTGACAAATATACAAATGGGAAGGGAGTAGATACCACACCATTCACAAAAGACGATGTTTTTGAACAGCTTGGAAAACTGAAAGTGGACAAGGCCAGGGGACCGGATGGGATAGATCCCTAGACACTGAAGGAGCTCAGAGAGGTTCTGGTAGGGCCTTTAACGGATGTTTTTAATAGATCCTTGGAGACGGGAGAGGTTCTGCAGGACTGAAGAAGGGCTGATGTGGTACCTTTTCACAAAAGAAGTAATAGGGAAGAGGTGACAAACTAGAGCCCAGTAAGCCTTACCTCTTTGGTGGGAAAAGTAATGGAGGAGCTCTTGAAAGAAAGAATAGTGGACTCTCTGGAAAACAATGGATTGCATGATCCAAGGCAACATGGTTTTACCAGGTAAAGATCATGCCAAGCAAATTTGATTGACTGGGTGACCAGAGAACTAAATCAAGGCCATGTGATGAATATGATATACCTAGATTTCAGCAAAGCCTTTGATACTGTTCCTCATAGGAGGCTTATCAATAAACTGAGTAGTCTGGGGTTAGGTCCCAAGGTAGTGAACTAGATCAGAAATTGGTTGACTGACAAATGACAGAAGGTGGTGGTAAACGGAACTCACTCAGAAGAAAGGAATGTGCATAGTGTCATGCCTCAGGGATCAGTCCTAGGACCAATATTGTTTAATGTATTTGTAAGTGATATTGCAGAAGGGCTGAATGGAAAAGTCTGCCTTTTTGCAGATGACATGAAAATTTATAATGGAGTGGACAACATGAGGACAGATCTAAAAACACTGGAAGAATTGTTTAATGCTTGGTAGTTGTGATTTAATGTGAAGAAGTGCAGAATTTCATGCGCTTGGGATGCAGAAATCCAAAGGAATCGTATGTGATAGGAGGAGCGAGGTTGGTATGCACAGACCAGGAGAGGGACCTTGGAGTACTAGTGTCTGAGGATCTCAAGGTGGCAAAACAATGCAACAAGGTGGTGGCCAAAGCCAGAAGGATGCTGGGCTGCATACAGAGAGGAATAACCAGCAGAAAGGAGGAGGTATTAATGCCCCTGTACAAGTCGTTGGTGAGGCCTCAGTTGGAGTATTGTGTTCAGTTTTGGAGACCATATCTCACAAAGGATATAGAAAAACTTGAAACGGTTCAGAGGAAGGTTACCAAAATGATTTGGAGCCTGTGCCAGGAGATTTATAAGAAGAGACTTGAAGACCTAAATATGTGTACTCTAGAGGAGAGGAAGGACAGGGGAGATATGCTACAGACCTTTAAATACTTAAAGGGTATCAATGAACAAACAAACCTTTTTCAAAGAAGGGGGAGCTGTAAAACTAGAGGGCATATGATGAAGATGCAAGGCGGTACACTTAAAAGCAACATCATGAAATACTTTTTCACTGAAAGGGTGGTAGATGCTTGGAATACCCTCCCAATGGAGGTGGCGGGGGCAAATACAATGACGGAATTCAAAATGGCATGGGACAGACACAATGGATCCCTTTATAGCAAGAGGATAAAATCAAAGCAAACTTTAAGTATCTTTTATACTTAATATATAGAGGGGAGCTGACCTGCACTGAGCAGCAGGTACAATCCTAAACACAGGCATAGAAAAGGTCACCTGCACGGAGCCGCAGTTACAACTACTCTAGCCACCTTACTGGGCAGACTAGATGAACCATACTGGTCTTTATCTGCCGTCATATACCATGTTACTATGTACAATAAGTTGCTAAGGAGCATATGGTTTGGAATAATGCATCTTTGAAGGATACTACCAAAACAGGGAGGTTTGGACCCAGGTGCCTTTAAGTAAACAGTATACAGATTTGAAAAATTCCAAATTACTCATGTCAACTGATAAGCAGGTTATTGGTATGAAGATAAAGATGTTTATGTTTATTAAAATTTGATTGACCGCCCTTCATAAAACAGCAAACTAAGGTCAAAATTAAAAATAAAGGCAGAAAAAACACCAGTAAAACAGAAAAGAGTTAGCAATCATACTTAGAGGATGAGGCAGGTATGGTCAGGGAAGAATGCAGGGGGTGGAGGAAAGGGAGGAAGGAGAGATCAGTAATTATGAGGGCAGGAGATCATGCGCTATGGTAAAAAGATAAGTTTTCAGGAGGGCTTTGAACTTAGGGTATGACGATTTCAGTTGCAGAGCAGAGGAGAGAGCATTCCAAAGAGCAAGGGCAAGAAGGTAAAATGCTGAAGAGCATGTAGAGTCAAGACGCCTAAATAGCAGGCAGTGTCTACAAGGGGAATAGTCGAACTAGAGAAGCAGGGGCCAGGGTTGGAGGAGAGCTACCGAAAGAGAACCAGATCACAGCAGGTTTAGTGGGGTTAAGATCTAAGAAATTATTTGACAGCTATGCAGAGAAGGAGGAAAGACAAGCATTGAGGGGCGAGAGATCAGGAGATACGGTGCTAGTGTGGTGAATTAGGAGAATATCATCGGCATAGTAATGTATGGAGATGCCATGTTATTGGATGAGAAGAGCTAAGGGGGCAAGGAAAATATTAAACAAAAGAGGGGCCAGGACAGAGCCTTGAGGGACACTACAGAGCAAAGGAATGGAAGAGGAGGAAGAAGTACCAGTGGAAACAGAGAATGAGCTGAGGAAAAGAAAGGAATGAAACGAGCTAAGAACTGTACCCTGCAGCCCAAAATCATAAAGATGGCAGAGAAGGGTAGTGTGATCAACTAAGTCAAAAGCCAAAGAAAGATCAAAAGAGACTGCCACTGAAATATCACCATGATCATGAGAGACATGCAATTCGCTAAGAAGGGAAAGGAGAATAGTGTCAGTGTTATGCCTGGGGCAAAAACCAGATTGTCAGGGGTGAAGAGCTTGAGTCAAGTCCAGAAATAAGGAAAAGTGGGAAAAGACACATTTTTAAAGTAATTTCAAAAGAAAAGGAAGAATGGAAACTGGGCAATAATGAGCAGGGTTAGAGGGATCAAGATAAATTTTTCAGGATGGGACGAATGGTAACATCTTTTCAAAGTGCAGGAAAGACACCAGAAGAAAGACTGTTTTCGAACATGGACCAGATCAAGGGTAAAAGTGCAAAGGAGGGAGAAGTGAGACAAGACAGCGGGATAGGATCATCAGGGCAGGTAGTTTACGAGAGGATGTAACAGATACTTTGAAATATGGTTTAATGGAGTATATAGAATGTTACCATTCCTCTCCAAAGGGATTACACAGGTACACTACCAAAAAACTGCCTCCAGTTTTGCAACTGATTCCTATAGATTTTGGGGTGCTGAATCCAGGAAAAATAGCCAAAATGTTCCATCACGTCACGTTTTCTTGCAAAATTAGATTTCTTACCCATATAAGGAATGTTCACATAATTTCTTTTTAGCCGACTGCAGTTTATTTTCTTGGCCCAAAATAGAGGTTGTAATGGTTAACTAACTAGAAACACTCCCTCATGATATTTTAGAGTGTTTTGTATTCATTTTATACATTAACAGGACAATTGGGAGGCGGGGGGCTAAATCCAGTACTCGCGCTGGCGCATGTTCTTTCCTGTTCGCCTCGTTCGCTCGCTCAAACACGGTGGTTGCGACATGAACGTTCCTGTCAAATTTCAGTTTCTTGCAAGTTCATTATTACCTTTTGTTTGCTCAGTCGTAATCCAGCTTTATTCCGAAGTGGTTCACTACAGTTGTAGTTTGCAGTGCTGTGTATTTGTGATGGCTCACAGAGCCAGAGGTTGCGTCAACTCTCCGGACAGTTTTTGTTTTATTTGTGGGGAATATACCGTGAAAAAGCGGCAGAGGAACATTTCTGCATTTATTAAAAAATTATATTTCGCCTATTTCGGTTTGAAGTTAGGCGATCAAGACAAACCGTGGGCTCCTCACAAAGTGTGCAAGACATGTGAGGAAGATCTACGCTTATGGATGAAAGGTAAAAAACAAGCATTTCGTTTCGGAATACCTATGATGTGGCGTGAACAAAGAGACCACAGCAGTGACTGCTATTTTTGCTCTTGCATTGTGAAGGGATACAACTTAAAAAATAGGAACGTAATAAGTTACCCCAACTTTCCCTCAGCAATTAGGCCTATGCCTCATAGCAACGAAGTACCTGTGCCTGAACCACCAAAATCTTTGGATCATATTTGTGTGGACGGTTCTGATCATGATGAGACTCATCAGATGGCTTTTCCCGATGAGTCCAGTACTTCCGAGTTTGAAACTGAACCAGATCCGAAACCTGAACTTTTCTCTCAAGCTGAATTGAATGATTTAGTCCAGGATTTAGGACTCCCAAAAGATGCTGCCCAACTGCTAGGTTCTCGGCTCTTAAACAGAAAAATCTATTGTCACCAGGAACAACTTTTTATTGGTACCGCAAACCGCGAGACACAATTTTTGAAGTATTTCAGCAAAGAGGAAGATTTGGTATTTTGCAACGATATATACGGAGTGATGGAAAAGTTTAAACTCAAGTATGATCCTGCTGAATGGCGGCTGTTCATTGATTCGTCAAAAGACAGCATAAAAGGTGTTCTTCTTCATAATGGCAACACATTCGCTTCAGTTCCTATTGCTCACTCTGTTATTCTCCAAGAAAAATACGAGAATTTGGCCCTGATTCTTCAGAAGATTCGTTATGATGAGCATAAGTGGATGATTTGTGGAGACTTTAAAATTCTATCCATGCTATTAGGGCAGCAATCCGGTTTCACCAAATATCCCTGCTTCCTTTGCTTGTGGGATAGCCGGGCCCGCGACCTACACTGGGGGAAAAAAGACTGGCCAATTCGGGAGTATTTGAGACCCGGTGAGAAAAATGTTCTTCATGAGAGCTTGGTACCTCGTGATAAAATTCTATTACCACCTCTCCACATTAAGTTGGGTCTCATTAAGCAATTCATCAAGTCCCTTCCAAAAGATGGTGAGTGCTTTCGGTACCTTTGCTCAAAGTTCCCCCGACTTTCTGAAGCAAAGCTAAAGGAAGGAGTGTTTGTTGGCCCTGATATAAGGAAACTCATTTCAGATGGAGCATTCGCTGAAACGATGTCTGAGAAGGAAAAAGAAGCCTGGGATTCCTTCAAGGATGTTGTTCTCAAATTCTTGGGGAACAGGCGGGATGAGAACTATAAGGATATTGTTGCCAGGATGCTCAATGCCTTCAAAGAACAAGGCTGTAACATGAGCCTGAAAGTCCATTTCTTGCACTCCCATGTGAACTACTTTCCCGAAAACTTGGGGGCGTACAGTGAAGAACAAGGTGAAAGGTTTCACCAGGACATCAAGGACGCAGAGAGAAGGTACCAAGGAAGATGGAACACCACTATGATGGCTGATTTCTGCTGGTTGCTGCTGCTGGAAACCCCAGATGAAAAATACGCCAAGCAGCGCACCAAGAGAAGCATTCGGGGGAAGAAGAAACGGGCCCACCAGGAGATTGATTGACCCAAGAATGACTTTAAAATCTAAACTGTGTTGACAAATAGTGTTTTTACTAAACTTTGAAATAAAAATTTGCTAGTTATTACCACAGTGTCGGATCTCATTTATTAGAATTTTATTTTCACACCATCGGGTGTTTGTCTTCATGTATTGCAATGGTGCAGTTTGCGTTTCTATTCTTACATACATACCTGTACAACATTTTTTGCACATTTCTTTGCTTTGCTTTGTGTCTAACCTCGCTCTTATATGCTCAATGTTTGTGCACATGTATGTGGCTGTTTTAAGTGCAGACAATTTTGCTACCATCACAGTGTGTTTTGTTGACATTACTCTATTCTTATGTGCTGCCTTGTTACAATTTTCTTTATTCTTATTTGAATAACTACTAAACAATTAGTATAAAGAATTCATCCAAGAAACCTTTATCTCGATCGCACTCAATCTGAAACGTTCACCTCAAACTGCTAACCCAATGTAGCAAAAAATCTGTACGTGATGGAGCAAATTGGTTACCAGATTTGGATTTAGCGCACCAAAAAATGTAAAAATCAATCGAAACATTAGAGGCAGTTTAAAAAAATTTTTTTTAGTGTACCTGTGTTATCAACAGTCCCCTTTAAGAGAGTCTGCATCCCAGAGTTCAGGGTTGGGAGAGTGTGGCTCAGCGTGAAAGGTTAAGAACCCAGCAGGCTGCAGGAGGGAGAGAGGCCTGTGGAGCCACAGAGGTTCTTCCAAGGTAAGCCATATAAAGGAGTTCTGAGGTGGGAACTTTAACTGGGGCTGGAGGAAGGGACAGGAGAACCAGCTTGTAGAGGCTTAACAAGTTGGGGCAGAAGTAAAGTCGCTTTTGTTTTCCCTGAACTTCTGTTTGGCCTGTGTTGTAAAGAAAACCTCTTTCCACTGCATTCCACACTACCACATACCGGTTGTACGAATTCCAGAAATCTAAAAAAATAAAATGAGAACATTAGAATATATAGCACTGAATGATGAGGTAAATATAATTGGAATCTCAGAGACCTTGTGGAAGTAGAATAATCAATGGGACACTGACACCAGGGTACAAATTATATCACAATGAAAGGATAAATCAAATTGGTAAAAGGATGGCACCATATAGCTATAGTTTATTGCTTTTGATATACTGCCCTTTGTGAGGCATGCACAGAGCTGTTTTCCACTCTGTAATTGAGGGCAAACACTTCTCCGCCCAGCATCCTGTGGCCTGGGACCACTGAGAGCTGGAGTGCCCACTGGGCTTCCTGCATTTGCAAACAGGCATCTGGGGTGGCATGCACCGTGAATGCCATGTGACCCAACAGGCATAGCATGTGCCAGGCAGATTCTGAGCGGCAGCGCTGGGTGCCCTCTCTGAGCACCTGGACGCGCAGGTGTCTGGACCATGTCTAGCTGTGCCCCTATGAACTCCAGGTTTTGAATTGGCTGGAGATGGTGTTGGGGTTTTTCTGGGCTTCCCCTGTGATTATTTGGGGAATTTTCTATTTTGTTTGGCTGCTTGTGTTCAACCCCAACATATACAGGACCTTAAACAAAATTGCTCGTGAGCATGGACATTTTTTTTATTTATTTTGCCAGGTCTGTAACATCGCAAGCTTTGCTTTTGACTTATGAGGTACAAATTTCGATATCAATACATAGCATCAATACATCTATAACAAGCAAAACACCTGACTTAAGTGTAAAGGGTCCTGGGACAGAGACAGCCTCACTCCAGTGAGATCAGCTAATGTCTGTCTGCTTATTAGAATTTCTCCTCTATATTCATATTCATTTTTAGGTTTAAATTTGCTGATAAATAGATTTCCTTTCTTTTCTTATCCTCTATTTCAGGCAACTCTGCTTCTTAATCTTTACCCTTTATTTTTTCCCTTGTAGCATCCTGTCTTTCCATTCTCACGGCAGTCCTTATTGCTGTGTGCTGGCTCTGTTTCCTGCAGATGAAGTTCTTCATTCTGTTCCCCTTTGTTCATTCAAGGGGCCCAGGTGACAGCTTTTCACTAGCTGTGTAGTTTTCAGAGCCTCTCATTGTGTCAGCTCTCTGGGACAGGATATTAGCTCATTTCATTGCTCAATCTTGCTGATTCTGCAGTTTTAGTGTGAAAACGTCAGAGCAGGCTGTTTCTTTCTTAGGCCTGAGCTATAGACGTTAGCACAAGATGGATTCAACCTGCAACAAAGGTACCTGAAGGGGAATTCATTTTTCCCCTTCAATGGGATTTTGGGTAGTTGACTACAAAGCCTAAGGGCTCTAGGAGAAGGATAGTGTGGCCTGTTGCCTGTTGTGCTTCGGCAGCAGTACTGCCCTTTACCAGCCAGTCATCCAGATAGGAGAAGACGAAGACCCCCTGGAGCTTGAGGTGAGCTGTGACCACCGCCAGTCCTTAGAGGCTCTCCCAGGAAGAAAGGTGGGGGCGTCTGTAGGAGGTGGAGGAGTTAATCCTCCCTGACCACCTGGAGGGCCCACATGTTGGTGGTGATGGCGGCCACCTGTAGGCATACTGCACCAGATGACCCCCTGTGTGCTGCAGGGCTGCGCCTCCAGAAGGAAGAGAGGCTATGCCCAAGGAATCAAAAATTCCCACCAGGTTACGCCAAGGATGCGGGCTGGGGCTTGGGGTTCTTAGGCTTACACAGGCCAGGCCCCTATCCCTTGGCCTGCTGGCCCTGTTGGGGAACTGGGAAGGCTGAGTACTGGGGGTTAGTTTCCATAAGCCTTCCTCTTCTTCAGGAATGAGGACTTTCTATCCAAAGCCTTCCTACAGGAAGGGTCAGATGTCTTAGAGAGCCTGGTCCTTGTCAAGTACTCAGATTCAAACTCATCATCCTTGTCCATCTTAGGTTTGCCAAAGATGTTCTCTCCCTGGGAGGGGACATCAACCAGCTTGTCCCATACCCATTGCTCCAGATCGGATGACTGTAGCCAGGCATATGGCATCTTGCACTAATGCCTGCTGCAGCTACTCTAGCTGCTAACTCAAAGCCGTCATAGGCTGCCCAAGTAATAAACTTGGAGCATTCTTTGATTGCGAAGGGCAGGATCTGGAACCACTGGGATTCCTCTGAGAGCCCAGTCGAGAACCTGGTGAGTTCCTTCGCCAGGTCCTGCAAGTACATGCCCATGTACAGCTGGTATGCCGGGATCCAGTTGACAAGCATCGAGCCCTGGAAGTACTTCCTGTACATAGCATCCATGGCCCAGGTTTCCTACCCGGGGGTACCGAGAAGTGCGTCTTCTGGCTCTTGAGCCAAAGTATGGCTAACTCCACTACCATGCAGTTATGGGGCAGTTGGATCTTTTGGAAGCCAGGGCTCTGGCGGACTCGGTACATTGAGTCAGCCATCTTCTTACAATGGGCATCGAGCATGGTGCCTTCCACATGCGGAGAAGCAGCCATTCCAGGATGGGGGGAATGAGCACCATAAATGCTTCTTTTGGAGGAGCCTCGTACTGGAAGATCTCGAGGTCCTCCATGCAAGGGTCCTTCTCCAACTCCATAGTGAAGACAAGGACCTTCGCCATATCCCTCACAAAGTCGAGGAAGACCATGCCCTTGGGAGGGGATTGATGCCGCATCTCCAGGGGAGACTGGTCTGAAAGTGTGTTTGGAGACTCATCGTCCTCAGTCTCCCAATCCAACTCTGAGGCAGTGGAGGAGTCAAGGGCTCCCTGGGACTTGGCATCACACTTTGGCCCCAGTGACTCCAGTGCCCCAGCCGCCCTCCACTCAGAGCTGAGGACACTGAGCGGGGAAGACTTTGCCCCAAGGAATGGGATCGTGACTGTGACCAATGCCAAGAGATCTCTCAAGGCTGGTAGTGCTCGAGGATTGGCTCGACCTCCGGGGAGTCTCTCGACATGGAGGGCCCTGTGGTTGGGAGTGATAACCCAGAGGAACTGGGCATCAGAGCCTGCTGCTGGGCCAAAAAGGCATACAAACTGCGCTCCAGGGCCCCCATCCTGGCCTTTGGCGCTGGCACCGAGGACTTCAGGCCCTGTGCTGCCTCTGTTGAGGGGGGGTCCCTCATGAGGATGACCTTGGGGGGTCCAAGGCTGATCCCTCAATGTTGACGGCTCTCATCGGGGCAACTTAGAAGGCCTGTCCTGGCTGTCACCCTTGGCCTCGCATCGAGGGCTATGGATCCTGGGCCTATGGGATTTCCCCACTTTCCCTGCCTTGTCTCCCGACACGATTTTTGAGGGCTTCTGGTGGCCCTCATCAGTGGAGCTCCGGCTGGAGATGCTGTGTCCTCGAGGCTCCGAGGCCGCTCGGACCCCATGAGGATCCAAGGTCCTGGGGGAGGACTTGGAGTGAGGTCTTACAGACTACTCAGGGGCTGAGTCAACTTTATGCTCTTCAGGGCTTTGGGAGTCATCTGCTTACAGAGACTACAGACCAAGGGATCATGATCTGGCCCAAGGCATCGAAGGCAGCAGTCGTGCGGGTCCATGTGTGACATGTGTGCACAGCGGTCACATGGCTTGAAGCCACTGACCGAGGCCATGGCGGGGAAGACGGACCTCCCTGAGATCAAACTCAATTGGCCCAGCCAGGAATTTGGCATGAACCTGCACCGAAGAAAAATACAAAAAATGAAAAGAAAAGAACCCAAGAAAATGCGACACCAAGGCAAGTGGACTTAGGGACGAGAAGGGACCTGTACACAACCAAAGAAAAGCTAAATTTTAAGACAAAAAATATCAACTTTTTCTGAGGGGAATAGACACACATCCGATGAGCTCCGTGGAAAAAAAGGAGATGGAGGTAAGATGGCACCCTTAGGCAGGAAAGAGACTAAGCATGCCTGATGTATCTCCCATACGCTTTCTTTGAAGGCTGAGGAGAAATTATCTCACGGGCTCCTCACAGTTGAGGAGAGATTACTGCCGATGTCACCAATAAGTGAGGATTGACTTCTTGCTTGTTCCCGGAGAATCCACTATTTATTCCTAAGATAAGCAGCATGGAATCTGTCTACTTTTGGGATCCTGCCAGGTACTTGTGATCTGGATTGGCCACTGTTGGAAACAGGATATTGATGGACCATTGGTCTCACCCAGTATGGCAAATCCTATGTTCTTAGGACATCAAATTGAGACATTTGAGATCTTTGGTACATAGACACTTTACACTGAGATCCACACCCCGAGAGGAGCAGAGGCCGAGCCAGACAAGAACCCAGACATCCCACTGGAATACATTTCTGGATCAGATTCAAAATGATCTTGGGATATAGACTATGAACCAGAGGTATTCTTGGAAGATGGTTCAATTACAAATCTTACAAATGGCGTTCCTTTCATATTTCCACAAATGATATTGTAAACCGCTCTAATGCTTCGGCCTGAGTGGTATATCAAATTCAAATAAACATAATAAACATAAACATAATTGATCTCCTATCAGATCTCTCTCTGCCTTATGAATGTCAAAAATAATCCCCTGAGGAACTCCTCTTTATAGATTTTGTTGGGGAAATGGCTAAGTCTGTTCCATTTAAATTAGTGCTGGGGGAGGAGCCAAAGACAGAAGCATTGGAAATCCTCACAATTCCTCAACTGACTCAACTCGAGATGTGACAGTGTCCAATCACAGAATCCTTATAGACATACAGATGAGAATGTGGGAGACCCCCTCTCACTACTGCCTATTAACAAGAAGGCCAGCTTGATGTATCAAGTTCAGAAGGCTCCAGATTTGAAAAGCTGCAACTACCTTACTATTCCATGGTGATGGAATCTGTTATCAAAAGAGTCAAAAGTTCCAAGACCCATTCTTTGTTGCCCTCTGAGATAAAGGCTCAGACATTGGAGTCTTTTAGGAGAAAGTTCTTGCAAAAACCTCCCACACATCATCTTACTAGCTCTTTATAGGCAAGGTCTTTTGGAACATCTTAAAATAAATGTAGACATTATCTTATACTCTCCCTCAAGAGAAGACTGATCAACTCACAACTCTAATGAGCAAAGGGGAAGGAGTGCAAACAATACATCATTTGAGTGACCTGTGGTATTTTTGATATGGCATTCTAGAGCCTCATCAATAAGTATTGATGCTCAGAGACTCTCATGGCACTGGGTCCAGATAACATCAGATCAATGGGTACTCAAAATAATTCACAAGGGCTATGTTTTGGAAATTGCAAAACCTCTCAAGGATGCATTTATTCTGTCTCCATGCAAAACTCCAGAAAAGAAAGCAGTGGTCCAAGAAACTTTGCAAAATCTGCTTCATTTTCAAGCTGCAGTTCCAGTACCATCACAGCAGATAGTCTCAGGTCATTATTCCATATACTTTGTGGTACCCAAGAAAGAAGGAACATTCCTTCCAGTTTTGGATCTAAAATACATAAATCGGGCTTTAAAGATACCTCATTTTCGTATGGAGAAATTATGGTCAGTAATGGCAACAGTACAAAAGGGAGAGTTTCTAACATCCTTAGATCTGACAGAAGCTTATCTCCACATCCCAATTTGCAAAGAATATCAGTGTTATCATTGATTTGCAGTGCCAATGGACCATTATCAATTTCAAGCACTGCCATTTGGGTTGGCAACAGCGCCAAGAACCTTCACAAAGGTAGTTGTAAGCAGCAGCTTTGCGTCAGGAAGGAGTGCTAGTTCATCCTTATCTGGACGATTGGTTAATACAAGCAAAAACATTGGAGGAGAGCAAGGTGGCAACCAAGAAAGTGATCAATTTCTTTACAATGTCTTGGTTGGGTCATCAACAAGATGGTCAAGACTCAGTCACACATTCATGTATTTCTGAAAAACAGAGCTCCAACAGCATGGTCGTAACTTCAGATACTGGGGTTTATGGTGGCAACATTGGATTTGGTACCATAGGCATGAGCACATTTGCCACTTTAAAGGGCATTATTGACACGGTGGAGTCCGCAAACTATGCCATTAAGTCAAAGGCTTGTTTGTCCGGCAGAGGCAAGAATAAGTCTAAAGTGGTGGCTTCGCAAAGAGAAGCTGATGGCAGGCATGCCATTAGAAACCCCAAAATGGATAATGGTTATAACAGATGCCAGTCTGAAAGGTTGGGGAGCTCATTGCCAAGGGCAGATAGCTCAAGGAAAATGGAGCAAGGAACATAAAGATGTGGTCAGTCAACCAGATAGAGATGAGAGCAGTCTTTCTAGCACTGAAGGTTTTTCAAATAAGTCTTGAAGGAAAGGCTGTAAGAGTGATCTCCAGGAACAAGCAGGAATGTAGTCTTCACATATGGGTATCGTCGGCACCGACAGAGCCCGCACGGGAACGCTCCCCAGCGTCCAATTAGAAAGCCTTTGGGAGCATCACACAGCACCTGCATGCTGCCTTCCCGCCTTTCCCAACTGCCTCTCTCCAGTTCTTCGTTTTCCGCGGAACCAGCAGGTCGTTGTTCCTGTCACCGCAGAAAATTCTTTCCTTATTCTTTATTTTTTGTGGTCGTGTCTGCCTTCCTCGACGCTATACAGGTATCGCCAGTTCTCTTTTTTTTCTTTCTTTCATTTAAAAATAAAATAATTCTGTATTTTTTTCCAAACTTTTCTTCCCAGGTGCACACGCCATTTTGGGCCTTAGGCCCAAAATTTCCTCCATTATGGAAAAACCCGCTTCGGGTTTCAAAAAGTGCACCAAGTGTGGCAGTACCATCTCTGTCACCGACACCCATGAGTGGTGTCTTAAATGTTTAGGTCCTGACCTCTCCATTGCCGAGTGTATGGCTTGTGCCATGATGTCCAAGAGGGGTCGACAAAACCGAGCTGCTAAGCTCAGCGCCCTTTTTTCCTCTGATGCAGCTTCTGTGGCATCGACGTCTTCCAGGGCTTCGTCTTCCTCCCATGGATCTCAGGTAACTAAACATAAGTCTAGCCGGTCCTCAAAGGGTAGATTTCCTTCCAAGCATTGAGATGCCTCTGGCGTTGCCCTTGAGGGTTCTGTACTGGCAAAATTGCCCCGGCGGGAGGCTTCGGCTTCGGCTTCCAAAGCATTATCGTGGCTCCAGGATGTTCTCGAGGCCTTGACCTCGGCAGAACTACTGGTGCCATGCTCTGGGGTACCGGCTGCTTCCGGTACCAATACCCAGGCATCGGCAGCGTCGATAGACCAGAGGTTCCTGGCTATTGAACGCAGTCTGGCGGCACTCCTTGCGGCATCGACACCCTCAGAACCGCGTCAGACAGTTCAATCGGTACCGGTACTGATGCTGGTATCGGTACCAGTACCGATAGCATCAGCATCGACATCGGTGTCGGCTTTGCTGGCACCCAGTTATGCGATGCCTTCCGGTGCCGATACTCCAGTACCGATTCCCCCCGGTACCGACTTCACTCGGTATGGGTATCGGGCTCTTCAAGAGCATCCGGACAGACAGTACTTCGAATCCTCGGAGGACTCCGAGGATTCTGACAGCTCTGCCGGTACCGGTATACTTCTCCCGGAGGAGCCTTCCTCTCCTAAATGTAGGATGTCTTCTCCAGAAGATATCTCCTTTCAGGATTTCATCAGGGAGGTGGCTCGAGGTCTGTCCATTACTGTGGCTCCTGAAACAGAACCCAGGGCTAAGGAGTTGGAGATTTTACAATATCCCAAAGCTCCTAAGGAGGCAGCTACTCTGCCTATCCATGAGATTTTACATGATCTCATGTTGAGAATGTGGGAGACACCTCTTACCACCTCTACTCACTCTCGCAAACTGGATACCATGTGTCGAGTCCCTCCTTGTCCTGGTTTCCAGAAAACTCAGCTTCCCCACCACTCTATTGTAGTGGAATCAGCTATGAGAAGGATCAGGAGTGCAAAGAGGGATGCCTCTAATCCTCCAGGACGTGAGTGTAGAACTTTTGGATGCCTTTGGACGTCGTACGTTCCAGGCTTCCATGCTTTCTGCCAGGATCAGTTCCTATATTCTATATATGGGAATGTTCCTTAAAGAAGTCACAGGAGACTTGGAGGTTTTAAGCCCTCTCCTTCCTGAGGACAAGAGGCAGGATTTTCTCACACTAGTTAAACATGCCCAGGATGTTTCTAAGTTTGTCAATCGTGCAGCATTTGACTGTTTTGAGTGCATAAGCAGAACCTCTGCCATTGCCATAGGTGCACGTAGAATTGCCTGGCTCCAGGCATCCGATTTGGAGCTCTGGGTGCAGGACAAACTGGGAAATATCCCTTGTACAGGTGAGAACCTATTCGGCAAAAATTGGCAAGAAAAAAACAATGAGTTGGATGCTGACAACTCCACTTTGGATAGGTTATCCAAAGCCACAGCTAATCCTGCAAGAAAGAAATCTTTCAAGAAACCTTTCTTCTCAAAAAAGAAGAGGTTTTATCCCTCTTATTCCCAACAGGGACGTTCCGCAGGTCAGCCTGTCCGGAAGGGTCAGCAACCACCTAAACAAAGGAAAGCAAAGACTGCTGTGGTGGCGAAACTGTATTAGAGCCCATGGAAATAGATAAAAGACAAGCATTTATCTTCAAGCAAAGGGATAGCCCAGAGAGCACTGACTTTCAAAGTACAGCCAAAGGGAAAAAAAACACACACGGGGCTGCTGAGCTCAGACCACGCCCAAGCTCCAAGGCAACCAAGAGAGGTAATGAGAAGCACCTGGGGGAGGAGTTTGAGGCTGTAGGGCAGCCCTACTCATTTAAGCCTCAGGGAACAGGAAGAAGGGAGACCACCAGGGAAACAGAGGACGAGGAGATCACGAGGGAACCAGAAGGAAAGGAATCTTTCAGGGAAGCTGAAAGAGAGAGGTGCTCCAAAGACAGCCTCAGAAGGGATTCCCATTGCAGCCAAAACACAGGAAACTACAGCCCTGAAGGAAGCCCGTGTTGTAGAGGAATTACAGCTGGCCCTGGATACAGGAGCGTTTGGCCTGAGGAAGCTGCAGAGCCTTTGGGGAGAGTTTCACTTCTGGAAAGGCCTGTGAAAAGAACTGTTGCTAGAAAGAAGGTGAGCCCATTAGAAGCCTTGAACAGTTTATTGAAAGATAAGGATCTCCATAGCCCATCAAAAACCCCTGAACCTAGAGAGAGGTCTCGCTGGGAAAAGGTTTTAAAATTGCTAGAAGAAATTAAGCCTACGTTCCCACAAGCTGATTCCAGTCAGGAGACAACAGATCCTGAGTATGAGGGCATGCAGATAGATAATTATGATTCTGATAATGCCTCTACAGAATCTCAAATGGATTGCTCTTTTTGTATAAAGACAAAGTGAAGGGTTTAAACGTGGAAAGACCCAGAAGCTGTTATACCAGTATGTCTTGTGCCTAGAGTGCTGATAATGTTTGAAATGAAGTTGCTGGTGTTTTAAAGCAGCTAGAAAAATATTCAAAGGCTTGATTTGAATGTTTAAGAAAGAACTATCTGAGTGGGCAGCAGCCAGAAGTAAAAGAAGCTTTAATTTGAATATTGCACAGTTTGGAAAAGCAGTTGTTTAAGCCAGAAGTAAAGGAACTATCAAGCTGCATTATGTAACAGCTGAAGAAGCAATTGCAACTTTTGTCACTGTGAAGTTCTGGATTTGGAAATTCTTTTTCTTTTGTGGGAGAAGTATCCTAATTTTGTTATTATGTGTTTTGGTGCAAAGGAAGAGAAAAATAAAATTTTCCTGTGTTTTGCCTTCAACCCTCGGCCTATTCATCATTTCACACAACTACAAGCCCCAGAAGCCTCGACTCTGGGAACCCATACTAAAAAGGGACATTAGGAGGTACGCCCCTGCCTATAGGCAACCGCCTAGGCAAGCGGGGACGCCACACTGCCAAGCCTCAACCGTCTCAGCCTCCACAAGGCCTTTGACTTTCATCTAGAGAACTTAGCCTTCCTGGCCCTCAGTGGTCCAGAGCCTTCCACCATTCCAGGAAGGTTGTGTCACTTTGTCCCCAGATGGGGGCAGATAACAGCAGAACATTGAACACTCTCCATTATAGAAGAGGGGTACAAGCTTCACTTTCTGTGCGTGCCCCCTCCCACAATGGTAAGACAGTTCAATTCTCAGACCTCTCTCATCAACCTGTTATATCAAGAGGTCACTATGCTTCTTGCCCAAGGGGCAATAGAAGAAGTACCCATTCATCAACAGGGTACAGGGTTTTACTCCCCCTATTTCCTTATCCCAAAGAAAACAGGGGGACACAGACCTATTTTAGACCTCGGAGAATTGAACAAATTCCTGTTCAAAGAGAAATTCAAGATGATTTCTCTGGGAACTCTGCTGCCATACCTTCAGAGTCAGGATTGGCTTTGTTCTCTAGATCTCAAGGATGCGTACATTCATGTTCTCATCCATCCAACTCACAGAAAGTTCCTTCGGTTCCTTTTTCAAGGAAAGCACTACCAATACAGGGTGCTTCCTGTTGGCCTGGCCTCAGCACCAAGAGTGTTCACAAAATGCATGGCTGTGGTAGCAGCATTTCTCCGTAGGGATATTCGTCTTCCCCTACTTAGACGACTGGCTCATTCGAGCCCCATCAGAGTCAGAGGCCAGGACTTCCCTATCTTGCACAATGCGTATCCTTCAGTATTTGGTTCTGATCATAAACATCCCAAAATCCAGTCTAACTCCCACTCAGTCTCTAGAGTTCATAGAAGCTTTGCTGGATACCAGAAAAGCGAGGGCCTATCTTCCCCAGGCCCGTTGCCTTTGCATAGTGCAGTTAGCTTCTCAAGAAGTGCTAAAACCTCATCTCACTGCCCGAGAAATGTTACAACTACTAGGCCACATGGCATCTACAGTGCATGTGGTCCCTTATGCTCGCCTCCATATGAGAGCAGCCCAGTGGACCTTATCCACTCAATGGACCCAGGCATCAGGGTGCCTGTCAGACAAAATAACAAACACAAATCGTCTTATTGTGTCTCTCCAATGGTGGCAGTCCACTCAAAACCTGTTGCTGGGGTCCTCATTTCAACAGCCTTTACCCCAGGCAACTCTCACAACAGATGCTTCACCAATGGGTTGGGGAGCTCATCTGCAAGACCTCTCCACCCAGGGCACTTGGACTCCACAGGAGACTCATCTACATATCAATCTCTTAAAGCTCAGAGCAATCTTCCTTGCTCTTCGAGTGTTCCACACCCTGCTCAGCTACAAGACAGTCCTCATTCATATGGACAATCAAGTAGCCATGTTCTACGTGAACAAGCAGGGAGGAACAGGTTCTCTGTCGCTTTGCAACGAAGCTTTGCGACTATGGGCCCTCGCCAGAGAGCATCATATTCATCTCCTGGCAGTTTATCTTCCAGGCATACAAAACTCTTGGGGAGACAGACTCAATCGAGTTCTGCTTCCACACGAATGGTCTCTACATGCAAACCAGGTGGCCAAGATTTTCCAGATATGGGGAACCCCGGACATAGACCTCTTTGCAAGTCCGTTGAATGCCAAACTTCCCCGGTTCTGTTCCAGCATTCCAGCTCAGGGTTCTCAGGCCAGGGATGCCTTCCTCCTTCACTGGGGTCAAGACTTCCTTTATGCCTTTCCACCCATTCCTCTAATTCCCAAAACCCTGTTCAAGCTTCAGAGAGACAGAGGGCGTATGATTCTCATAGCTCCACATTGGCCAGTGTGGTACCCTCTGCTTCTACATCTCTCTCAAGCTCCCTCCCTGGAGTTAGGATCTGCTCCAGATCTCCTGTCACAGGAGGACGGAATGTTATGGCATCCCAATCCCCAGTCTCTGCATCTCTGAGCTTGGTTGCTGAAGGCCTAGATCTTCATGATGTTAACCTCCCTCAGCAAGTAAAGGATGTCCTTTATGCTTCCAGGAAGCCTTCCACAAGACGCTCTTATGCTTTTAAGTGGAAGAGGTTTACCATATGGTGTTCGCAGAAGGGTCTTAACCCCCTTGCGATACCTCTGGAATCATTACTTGAGTATCTCCTTCCTTTATCCAATGCAGGACTTAAGACTAACTCAGTAAGAGTCCATTAGAGTGCTATTGCAGCTTCCTTTAAGCCTCTAAGTGGACAGCCTATTTCTTCTCATCCTCTTATAGCAAGATTTATGAGAGGCCTTCTTCTAACTAAGCCTCCCATTAGGCCACCACCGGTGGCATGGGACTTAAACCTGGTTCTTGGGCAGCTCCTGAAGCCACCTTTCGAATCTTTAGCTACTACCTCCTTGAAGTTCCTTTCTTGGAAGTTTATCTTTCTCATTGCAATCACATCAGCACGTCGCATCAGTGAGTTGCAAGCGCTAGTAATTAATCCACCTTATACAAGTTTCGATCATGACAAGGTAGTCCTTAGGGCTCATCCACACTTTATGCCAAAGGTGGTCTCGCCTTTTCATCTGAACCAAGCGGTCTACCTACCTGTGTTTTTTCCAAGGCCTCATGCATCAAATGCAGAGAGGAATCTTCATACCTTGGACTGTAAAAGAGCTTTAGCCTTTTACTTACAGAGAACACAGCAACATAGAAAGTCCTCTCAACTCTTTGTTGCTTTTGATCCTTCTCATTTGGGACTTCCAGTCTCCAAGAGAACACTGTCCAACTGGATTGCACAGTGTATTTCCTTTGCCTATCAGAGTAAGAACCTTCCTCTGGAGGGCCATGTCACAGCTCACAGTGTGAAAGCCATGGCAGCTTTAATGGCTCATCTGCACTCTGTGTCTATCGACGACATCTGTTGAGCAGCCACTTGGGCCTCGGTTCATACCTTCACAGCCCATTACTGCTTGGACAAGGACTCCCGCCGGGATGCCTTGTTTGGTCAGGCTGTTCAACACCTGTTCCATACCTAATCAACTCCTACCTGCCATCCCTGGTTGGATGCCAGAGATCCATGGGGGGAAGTGGAGCCCTTTCACAGGGACACACAACGTCTGGGGTCTCTCCCTGGCATCTAAAGCTAGGGAGTCCCCATATGTGAAGACTACATTCCTGCTTGTTCCTGGAGATAGCATAGATCTCCAGGAACAAGCAGGAATGAGTCTTCACATATGGGTTTCGTCGGTACCGACGGAGCCTGCGCGGGAATGCTCCCCAGTGTCCAATCAGAAAGCTTTTGGGGGCATCCCACAGCACCTGCGTGCTGCCTTCCCGCCTTTCCCAACTGTCTCTCCTCAGTTCTTCTTTTTCCGCGGAGCCAGCAGGTCGTGTTCCTGTCACCGCAGAAGAATTTCCTTATTTTTTCTTTATTTCTTTTGTGTCGCGTCTGCCGCCTTCGACGCTCTACCATTCTTTTTCTTCAGGTGCACTTGCGTTTTGGGCCTTCGGCCCAAAACCTTTTTTCCTTAACATGGAAAAGCCTGCTTCAGGATTTAAGAAGTGCACAAAATGTGTCGGTACCATTTCCGTCACCGACACCCATGACTGGTGTCTAAAATGTTTAGGTCCTGACCATTCCATAACAGATTGTATGTCCTGTTCTATGATGTCTAAAAGAGGTCGGCAGAACCGAGCTGCCAAGCTCAGTATCCTGTTTACCTCTGATGCGGCTTCGGTGGCATCGACGTCTTCCAGGGCTGCTTCTTCCTCACATGGATCTCAGGTAACTAAACATAAATCCAGCCGGTCCCCGAAGGGTAGATCTCCTTCTAAGCATCGAGATGCCTCTGGCGTTGCCCTCGAGGATTCTGCACCGGCAAAATTACCCCAGCGGGAGGCTTCGGCCTCTAAAGCATCATCATCGGGGTTCCAGGATGATCTCGATGGCATGGCCTCGACAGATCTCCTGGTACCATGCTCTGGGGTACCGGTGGCTTCCACCGGTACCGACTTCCAAGCATTGGCGGCGTCGACGGATCAGAGGATTCTGTCCATAGAACGCAGTCTGGCAGCTTTCCTTATGGCAGACGCCCGTGGTACCGCAACAGACTACTCCGCTGGTACCGGCTCTAGCATCGCCATCGGTACCGATCCCGGTACCGGTGGCATCAACATTGGCATCGGTGTCCACTATGCCGGTACTCTGTCCTCTGAAGCCCTCCGGTACCGATACCCCGGTACCGGTTATTCCCGATACCGATCCCGGTCGGTACGGGTATTGGGCTTTGCAAGAGCATCCGGACAGACGATACTTCGATTCCTCTGAGGACTCTGAGGATTCTGAAGAGTCAGTCGATGCAGTGATGCTTCCTCCACAGGAGGAGTCCTCTCCTAAACGAAGGATGTCTCCTCCAGAGGACTTGTCTTTTCAAGACTTTATCAGGGAGGTGGCTCGGAGCCTCTCTATCACAGTGGCCCCTGAGACAGAGCCCAGAGCCAAGGAGTTAGATATTTTACAATATCCTAAAACTCCTAAGGAAGCAGCTACCTTACCTATTCATGAGATTCTGTATGATCTCATGTTGAGGATGTGAGAAGCACCTCTAAGCACCTCTCCTCATTCTCACAGGTTGGATACCATGTATCGTGTCCCTCCTTGTCCTGGTTTCCATAAAACTCAACTTCCTCACCACTGTATTGTGGTTGAGTCTGCAATGAGAAAGATTAGAAGTGCCAAAAGACATGCCTCTAATCCTCCAGGACATGAATGTAGAACCCTGGATGCTTTTGGAAGAAGAGTCTTCCAAGCTTCCATGCTTGCTGCCAGAATTAATTCTTATAGTCTCTACATGGGAATGTTCTTAAAAGAAGTCACTGACCATTTGCAGACTTTAAGTCCTTTTATGTCTGATGATAAAAGGCAGGACTTTCTCACTGGGCTCAAACATGCCCAAGATATCTCCAAATTCTCCAACCGTGCAGCTTTCGACTCCTTTGAATGCGTAAGCAGAGCCTCAGCTATTGCCATAGGTGCACGTAGGATTGCTTGGCTTCAAGCATCTGATTTGGAGATCTGAGTTCAAGATGAATTGGGAAATATCCCTTGTACAGGTGAGAACCTGTTTGGTAAGGATTGGCAAGCAAAAGCCAATCAGATGGATGCTGAAAATTCTGTTTTGGATAGACTATCCAAATCCACAGCTGCTCCTGCTAAGAAAAGGTTATTCAAGAAAACACCTTTTTCTAAAAAGGGAAGATTCTATCGTGCTTATGGTCAGTGGGCATCTTCTGCAGCTCAGTTCCCTACCAAACGTCAGCAATCATCCAAACAGAGCAAAGCAAAGGCTGCTAGGCCTACTCCAGCCCAGCAACCTCAGCCCCCTCAGGGCCTTTGACTTTCCGCTGGAGAACCTAGCCTTCCTGGCTCTAGAAGGACCAGAGCCCTCCCCCATTCCAGGAAGGTTATGTTACTTTGCTCCCAGATGGGGGCAAATTGCAGCAGAGCATTGGACACTCTCCATCATAAGAGAGGGGTACAAACTTCATTTCTCAAGCTTGCCCCCTCTCACAAGAGTGCACCAGTTCAATTCTCCAACCTCCCTCCTCAACCTGTTGGGGCAGGAGGTTGCCACTCTTCTCGCCCACGGGGCAATAGAGGAAGTGCCTTTTCAACAGGGCACAGGTTTCTACTCCCCCTATTTTCTTATTCCAAACAAAACAGGGGGCTTCAGACCCATCTTAGATCTCAGAGAGTTGAACAGATTCCTAGTTAAGGAAAAATTCAAGATGGTTTCTCTGGGAACTCTGCTACCATACCTTCAGAGTCAGGATTGGCTTTGTTCTCTAGATCTCAAGGATGCGTACACTCATGTTTCATCCATCCAACTCACAGAAGGTTCTTTCGGTTCCTTTTTCAAGAGAAGCACTATCAATACAGAGTGCTCCCTTTTGGTCTGGCCTCTGCACCAAGGGTGTTCACGAAATGCATGGCAGTGGTAACTGCTTTTCTGCGCACCCTGGGAATATTCGTCTTCCCTTACCTGGACGACTGACTCATTCGAGCTCCCACTCAATCAGAGGCCAAGAGTTCTCTAACCTGCACAGTGCGTATCCTTCAGTATTTAGGGCTGGTAATAAACATCCCAAAATCCAATTTGATCCCTACTCAGTCCCTGGAGTTTATAGGGGCATTGCTGGATACCACAAGGGCAAGGGCCTATCCTCCCCAGGCCCGTTGCCTTCGCTTGGTGCAGTTAGCTTCTCAAGCAGAGTTGAAGCCCCTCCTAACTGCTCGAGAGATGTTACAGTTGCTAGGCCACATGGCATCCACCGTGCATATGGTACCATATGCTCGCCTTCACATGAGGGCAGCTCAGTGGACTTTATCCACCCAATGGACCCAGGCATTAGACTGCCTGTCAGACAAAATAGCAAACACAAGTCGCCTCATTTTGTCCCTCCAGTGGTGGACGTCCCCTCAAAACCTGTTGCTGGGGTCCCCCTTTCAGCAGTCTCTACCCCAAGCAACCCTTACAACAGATGCTTCTCCAATGGGGTGGGGAGCTCATCTGCAAGACCTCTCTACCCAGGGCATTTGGTCCCCACAGGAGACTTGTCTACATATCAATCTCTTGGAACTCAGAACAATCTTCCTTGCTCATCCACAAGACAGTCCTTATCCACACGGACAATCAGGTAGCCATGTTCTATGTGAACAAGCAGGGAGGAACTGGCTCTCTGTTGCTTTGCAACAAAGCTTTGCGACTGTGGGCCCTAGCCAGAGAGCATCACATTCATCTTCTGGCAGTTTATCTTCCAGGCGTTCAAAACTCTTGGGCAGACAGGCTCAGTCGAGTTCTGCTTCCACATGAGTGGTCCCTACATATGGACCAGGTGTCCAAGATTTTTCAAATTTGGGGAACCCCGGACATAGACGTCTTTGCAAGTCCGTGGAATGCCAAACTTCCCCGGTTCTGTTCCAGAACTCTGGCTCAGGGAGCTCAGGCAAGGGATGCTTTCCTCCTTCACTGGGGTCAAGACTTCCTCTATGCCTTTCCACCCATTCCCCTAATTCCCAAAACCCTGTTCAAGCTTCAGAGAGACAGAGGCCACATGATTCTCATCGCTCCACATTGGCCACGGCAAGTGTGGTACCCTCTGCTTCTACATCTCTCTCAAGCTCCCTCCCTGGAGTTAGGGTCTGCTCCAGACCTCCTCTCTCAAGAGGACGGAAAGTTGTGGCATCCTAATCCCCAGTCTCTGCATCTCAGGGCTTGGTTGCTGAAGGCCTAGATCTCCAGGATCTTCATCTTTCTCAACAAGTGAAAGATGTTCTTTATGCTTCCAGAAAACCTTCCACTAGATGTTCTTATGCTTTCAAGTGGAAGAGGTTTACTATCTGGTGTTCTGGGAAGGGTCTTAACCCCCTTGCCATACCTCTGGAATCTTTGCTGGAGTATCTCCTCCATCTGTCTAATGCAGGCCTTAAGGCAAATTCAGTAAGGGTCCATTTGAGTGCTATTGCAGCTTCCCTTTAGCCTCTAAATGGACAACCTATTTCCTCTCATCCTCTTGTAGCCCAATTCATGAGAGGCCTCCTTTTAACAAAGCCTCCCATTAGACCACCCCCGGTGGCATGGGAGTTAAACTTGGTTCTTGGTCAGCTTATGAAGCCGCCTTTTGAACCTTTGGCTACCACCTCCTTGAAATACCTTTCTTGGAAGGTTATCTTTCTTATTGCAATCACATCAGCACGTTGTATTAGTGAATTGCAAGCACTCGTAGCTAATCCACCTTATACAAGGTTCCATCATGACAAGGTGGTCCTTAGGACTAATCCATACTTTATGTCTAAGGTGGTCTCACCTTTTCACCTCAACCAAGAGGTCTACCTACCTGTCTTTTTTCCAGGACCTCATGCATCAAGTGCAGAGAGGAATCTTCATACCCTGGACTGTAAAAGAGCTCTGACTTTTTACTTACAGAGGACACAGCAACATAGAAAGTCCTCTCAACACTTTGTTGCTTTTGATCCTTCTCATTTGGGACTACCAGTCTCCAAGAGAACACTATCTAACTGGATTGCCCAGTGTATTTCTTTCATCTATCACAGCAAGAACCTTTCTCTGGAGGTCCATGTCACAGCTCACAATGTGAGAGCCATGGCAGCCTCAATGGCTCATCTCAACTCTGTGTCTATTGACGACATCTGTCGAGCAGCCACTTGGGCCTCAGTTCATACCTTCACAGCCCATTACTGCTTGGACAAGGATTCCCGCCGGGATGCCTTGTTTGGTCAGGCTGTTCTTAAACACCTGTTCCATACTTAATCAACTCCTACCCACCATCCCTCATGGGATGCCAGAGATCCATGTGGGGAAGTGCAGCCCTGTCCCAGGAACACACACAACTTCTGGGATCTCTCCCTGGCATCTAAAGCTAGGGAGTCCCCATATGTGAAGACTCATTCCTGCTTGTTCCTGGAGATAGCACAGTTACTTACCTGTAACAGGTGATCTCTGGGAACAGCAGGAATAAGTCTTCACAACCCACCCACCTCCCCTAGGAGTTGTCTCTCTCTCTATTTCTCTTTCCTTTCCCTCTCTCTCTCTCTCTTTGTCTCAGCTCTAAAACTCAACTGAGGAGAGACAGTTGGGAAAGGCGGGAAGGCAGCACGCAGGCGCTGTGGGATGCTCCCAAAAGCTTTCTGACTGGACGCTGGGGAGCGTTCCCGCGCAGGCTCTGTCGGTACTGACGAAACCCATATGTGAAGACTTATTCCTGCTGTTCCCAGAGATCGCCTGTTACAGGTAAGTAACTGTGCTTTACTCACCTGTAACAGGTGATCTCCGGGAACAGCAGGAATTTAGTCTTCACAACCCATCCACCTCCCCTAGGAGTTGTATCTCTCTATCTATCTGTTTCTCTTTCCCTCTCTCTCTCTCTTTGTCTCAGCTTTAAACTCAACTGGAGAGAGGCAGTTGGGAAAGGCGGGAAGGCAGCATGCAGGCACTGTGGGATGCTCCCAAAGGCTTTCTAATTGGATGCTGGGGAGCGTTCCCGCGTGGGCTCTATCGGTGCCGACGATACCCATATGTGAAGACCAAATTCCTGCCGTTCCCGGAGATCACCTGTTACAGGTGAGTAACTATGCTTTCTCGGACAATGCAACAACAGTAGCATACATCAATTGGCAAGGAGGCACAGGCAGTCTAGTACTGTTCAGAGAGTTAGTGTCATTGCTAAACTGGGCAGAATGTCATCTGATGACCATTTCAGCGGCTCATGTAGCAGGAGTCGAAAATGTGGAAGCAGGCTTTCTTGAGTCAAAATCATCTGGATCCACGAGAGTGGTCTCTAGAGGAGAGAGATCATTCACAGATGGGGAATTCCAGCAATGGACTTGATGGTAACGCCGAGGAATACAAAATGCCCAAGGTTTTTCAGTCAAAGAAAAGAAAGAATATCCAAAGGAATAGATGCTCCGACACAACCTTAGCCAGAGAATGCACTGCTATATGCATTCCCTCCATGGCCTCTAATAGGTCGGATGTTGCAGTGGATAGAGAGACACAAAGGTGCAGTGATTCTGTTAGCTCCAGATTGGCCTCGGAGACCTTGGTATGCAAATCTTACTCGATTGATTCAAACAAAAACATGGAGACTTCCATTAACAGGGAATCTTTTATCACAAGGCCCAGTGGGTATGCATCAAGTGGATTGGTTCTTGCTTATGGCTTGGCTCTTGAAAGGGCTCGTTAGTAAAGTGGGGTTATTCGGCAGCAGTAATTGCAACACTCTTAAAATCTTGTAAACGATCTACATCCTTAGCATATATAAGAGTTTGGTGTATTTTTGAACACTGGAGTAACGAGAACAGAATAAAGCCATTCTGTGCTACTATTCCAGTTATTTTGTCTTTTTTACAAGTAGGAGTTCATAAAGTTCTTGCACTGAATTCCACAAAGGTGCAAGTGGCAGCATTATCATGCTACAGAGGTCAAGTTCAAGGACATCTTTTAGCATCACATCCAGATGTTAAATGTTTCACATTAGACCACAAGTATGTTCAGTAGTTCCATCTTGGGATCTAAATCTGGTGCTCACAGTGCTGATAGAATCGCCATTTGAACCTTGGAAGGAGGCAACTTTAAAAGATTTGATGTTAAAGATTGTATTTTCAATCGCAATGTGTTCAGCACATCGTATATCGGAGTTGCAAGCATTATCTTGTCAAGAACAGTTTCTATTGATATCAAAGGAAAAAGTTGTTTTGCGTACAGTACCATCTTTTCTGCCTAAGGTTGTGTCACCATTTCATATTAATCAACAAATTGTTTGGCCCAGTTTTCAAGTAGCAAATAATCCTAAATTGCGAAGTTTGGATATGCGTTTAGTAATTCGTCATTACCTGAGGCGTACAAAGTCATTTCAAAGATCAGAACGTTTATTTGTACTGTATGGAAAAGGAGAAGCAGCTTCAAAGGCAACAATTGCATGCTGGTTGAAAGAGACAATAGCGTTAATGATGGTTGGTGACTCTTTTCTGAGACCAGATTTGATGTCCAGAGAGATGTGCTGTCTGCCAGGTGCCAAAATCCGAGATGTTATGGAGAGTTTGCCAAGACTCATCAAGCCTACTGACTATTACCCAATGTTGTTCATCCATGTCGGCACAAATGATATTGCCAGGTATCCCTCTGAGTGTATCAAAAGTGACTTCATGGCTCTGGGACAGAGGGTGAAGCAGACAGGTGCAGTTCTCTTCAATCCTCCTTGTTGAGGGTAAAGGCCAAGGCAGAGAAGTTTGCATCCTGGAGATAAATGCATGGACGCATGGATGGTGTCATCAAAAGCATTTTGGTTTCCTAGACCATGGGATGATGTTCCCAGGGCTGCAGAGCAGAGATGGAGCCCATCTGTTCAAGAAGGGTCGTGATGTCTTCAGTAGCAAATTGGCTAACCTACTGAAGAGGACTTTAAACTAGATTCGTTTGGAATGGGTGACAAAAGTTCCCAGGTAAGTGAAAGCCCCCCCCCCCAGGTAAGTAAAAGATTAAATATCTCTATTGCAATGGGTAAAAGGGGTAACATATGGAAAGTGGTGCGTATAAATGCCCGAAACATGAGAAATTAAATCCCAGATGTTGAGGTTTTAATGGAAGAGGCCGACTTGGATTTAGTGGCAGTTATGGAGGCATGGTTGATGGACAACCGTGACTGGGATATAATTATACCAAGCTATACTTTACTCAGGAAGAATAGGGTAGGAAGAAGGGGAGGAGGAGTGACACTAAGTAGAAATTAATATTAAAGGTATAGAATTACAGGGCTTAAAAGGGAGAGAGGAGGCACGTGGATTAAACTAGAAACAGGGAAAGAGAAATCCATTTGCATTGGCGTGATATACAGACCTCCCTCCCCCCCCCCCCCCCCCATAGGGAGATTTAATAGAAAACATCTGCAGCATTAACAGGAAACAAGATGTGCTACTGATAGATGATTTTAATATGCTGGATATTGATTGGTACATCCCTTCTGTGTTGTCATCTAGAAGTAAGGAGATCCTGGATTCTCTAGAGTGAGAACTATAACAAAACACACATGTGAAGGGGTCATACTGGATTTGGTGCTTACCAATGGGGAAAGTGTTTCTGATGCTATAGTGATCACCAGACGGTGTTGTTCAGTATTAGTACTAGGGCTGATAAAATCCATTCAAAAATGAGGGTCTTAGACTTTAGGAAAACTAACTTTGCCAAGATGGGCCAATACCTCAAGGAGTTGTTAGCAGGATGGGAACAGCTGGGGGATGTAGAAAAACAATGGGCAAAACTGAAAGGGGATATTTTAAGGGCATCCAATCTTTTTGTTAGAAAAGTAAATAAAGGGAAAAGGAAAAGGAGGCTACTATGGTTCTCAAAAGAAGTAGCTGAAAAGGTGAAGAAAAAGGGGGAAGCCTTTATGAACTACAAGAGATCACAGAGAGAAGACGACAGGCATCTATATTTCAAAAAACTTAGAGAACCTAGCAAAGTAGTCAGGAAAGCAAAAATACAAAAAGAAGAAGAAATGACCAATGCAATAAAATGGGGGATAAGACATTTTTCAGATATGTCAGTGAGAGTAGGAAGGGCAAAAGTGGTATTGTCAGACTCAAGGGTGAAAGGGAGGAATATGTACAAGCTGATGAGGATAAAGAGAAATTGATTAACAAGTATTTCTGTTCTGTGTTCACAGATGAAGGACCAGGAAACAGGATCTCAGGAAACACCCACAAATAGGAACAGAAGCAACAGGATCTCAAACAATTTTCAGAAGACTGTGTTCGTGAGGAACTAGCTAAACTAAAATTAGATACAGCGATTGGACCGGATGTGATACATTTGAAAATACTGAAGGAACATGGGGACATTCTAGCAGTTCCACTGACTGACCTTTTCAATGCTTTTTTGGAGTCGGGAGTGGTGCCAGAGGACTGGAGAGAGGCACATGTGGTCCTTTTACACAAGTGGAAGTAAGGATGTGGTTAAACTACAGGCCAGTTAGTCTAATCTCTGTGGTTAGTAAATTATTGGAAATGCTGCTGAAAGAGAAAATAGTGAGGTTTCTGGAGTCCAATGGATTACAGGATCGGCGGTAGCATGGATTCACCAGAGGCAGGTCTTGTCAGACAAATCTGATTGATTTCTTTGACTGGCTGACCAGGGAGCTGGACTGAGGGAGAGCCCTAGATGTGGTGTACTTAGATTTCAGTAAAGTCTTTGACACCTTTCCTTACTTCTGCTTTTGTACATGGCCTTCCTCAAATTCATGTGGGACATGGCCAAGGTGCTTGCCTTCACCACCAAGTCGGAGGAGGACCCTCACATGGAGCCCAACTGCCTCACAACTCCATGGTGGTGAAAGTCGGCCATGCAGAGGCTCACACACTCCTCGATGCCCCCAGGCAGTGAGGTCCATGCCATGGACACCATGGGCAGAAAGTGCTTCCAGGGCTCGATGCTTATTGGCCAAATCCAGGCTTACCAGTTGTACATGGGCATGTACCTTCGAGATCTGGCGAAGGAGCTTGCTGGATTCTCAGCTGGTCTCTCGGAGGAACCCCTCCAGCGGTTACAGACCCTGGCCTTGACAGGGATTGCTCCAAGTTTATTACTTGAGCGGCCTATGATGGCTTCGAGTCGGCAGCTAGAGTAGATGTAGCGGGCATTTGTGCCCAGTGCCAGGCTTGGCTACAGTCCTCCAACTTGGAGCAATGGGTCCAGGACAAACTGGTTGATGTCCCTTGCCGTGGAGAGAAACTCAACAAACCCATGACAGACAAGGCTGCCAAGCTGGAGTCCGAGTTCGTAACTAGGACCGAGCTCTTTAAGAAGACTACTGACTCTTCCCTGAGGAAAGTCTCGTGTAGAAAGCCCTCATACCCAAAGAAGAGGAAGGCTTATGGAAACCACAGTCAATACCATGCCTTCCCAGCTCCCTAACAAGGCCAGCATGTCAAGAGACAAGGGCATGGCGCACATAAGCCTAAGACCCCAAACTTCAGCCCGCACCCCTGGTGCAACCTGGAGGGGGCTTTTGACTCATTGAGCATAGCTTCTTTCCCCCAGGAAGCACAGCCCTGCAGCACACAAGGAGACATCTGGTGCTCTTTGCCCACAGGTGGCCCTCCATTACCACTAGCACGTGGGCCCTTCGAGTGGTGAGAAAGGGTTACTTCCTTTACCTCCACCAAACACTCCTATCATTCTTCCTGGGAGAGTCCCTCCAGGACCCTCCTCCACTGGCTTGCTGGCCTCCTAGAGGACCAGACTGTGAAACCCATCCCAGCCCAGCTTAGGGGCACAGGGTTCTACTCCTGCTACTTCCTGGTACCAAAAATGACCAGAGGTTCCGCTCCATCCTCCACTTGCAGGACCTCAACAAATTCTTGGTGAGGGAATAGTTCAAAATGCTTTTTCTTGGAACATGCCTCCAGCAGGGAGACTGGCTATGCTGCTTGGACCTAAAGGATGCATACACACACATACTCATCAACCCCCTACACTGGCAGTACCTGCGCTTTGTGGTTGGGGGAGAACATTATCAGTACAGAGTGCTACTCTTCGTCCTGGCCTCCGCCCCTCCTCAGGCTCCAGGGGGTATTCATCTTCCTCTATCTGGACGACTGGCTTATAAAGGGCAGCACGGCTGTCGAGGCCCATCAGATGACAGCATGCAATATCCTCCTGCTGGAGCACATCTGCTTCATCATAAACTACCCAAAGTCCCTGGATTGGCTTGTGCTAGAGTTGGAAAAGCCCAGAAATCAGCAGTGGTGAAGCTATCGGCTACTAAACAAAATTAAACTGAGACGTTCCGTTAAAATCTGAGATTTCCTTGAATATGAACTGACAAAATATTTTAAATTTCAGACTGGCATCAAGAATGCAAACCTGGAAATCTCAAAGGTAATTATATTCTGCTACCCACCAACCAACACCCTACAGTTGACTACACACCAGGAACCCACAGTACAGGACCCATAGACCAAATCTACCATTCTCCAGGACCAAGCAGGAAGTCAGTCCTCACATATGGGTGACGTCGGCGCCGACGGAGCCCTCATGCAGAGCATTTCCCCAGCCCAACGGACGTAGTTCGTGTCACCCGGGAAAAGTTGTTTTTTTCTGCGATTTTCGCAATTCTTTTTCCGGTTCGACGCCGGTTCCCCTTCCCGCTTGGGCTCAGTACACTGGTATCGAGTCCGGAACTTCTTTTTTTTGTTTTTGTCCTTTGTGACTAGTGTTCGCGCTTTTTCTGTTATTTTCACTGGCAGCCCAGTCTTTTGACCTTGCAGGGGCCATATTTCCCCCGATGGCTGCCAGCAGGTTCAAAAAATGTGATCGGTGTAAGAAACGTATGTCTCTCACCGACACACACGACTGCTGCCTCCGATGCCTCGTGCCTGACCATGACTCGCTGGTCTGTGGCCCGTGCGGCAATATGTCGTTGAAGGCGCTTCGGAGCCATCAGCATCAACATGAGAGAATTTTTTTGGAGTCTGCATCTGGTCTTCGTCAGAGGCCTCGACATCTCGGGAGTCTGACCCCAAGCGGTGTCGTGGGTCCTCTGAGAGGGGGTCTCCCACCTGGGAGCACAAAAGGAAGAAGAAGCTTGTGAGGGCGGCATCAGTGGAGGCACCTGGATCCTCGAGGGCCAGGTCGCACAGCCCTGACCGCCGTCCCGGGCTCTCGGAGTCGGAGCAGCCGACCAAGCAACCTCACCTGGAGCTGGAGTCCCCCAGTCAGGTAACTTCTGTTGTCCTTGTGGACTCTCCCCCAGGAGAACCAATGTCAGGCCCGACGCCATCAGGGCCCGAGTCGGGGGCTGAGGAGTCTCCTGAGCTCAGACTCAGGCTGATGGCCCTGGAGAGCCGCTTGGCTGCCTTCATGGAGCAGCAGCAGGTACTGATCACCGGTCTGACCGGTGCATCTGCCCCGACCACCAGGACCTCGATGTCTAAGTCGACCCTGGAGACCAAGCTGATCCTCGAGTCAATCAAGTCTCGAGTCGATCCTCGGCCATGGTCTCCCTCGACCTCCCGTTCAGGGCCGAGGTTGTCAACGCCGGTGCCCTCGGCGTCGGGGCGGGTGGCATCGAGGCCCACATGGCCGGTGCCGCTAGACTCCTCCTTGGAGGAGTCGGCATGGGAGACAGAGGACGAGGAGTCTCCGGACACCTTCTAGACCCGGTGTGTCCCATCGGACTCCCCGGAGTCCAAGCCTCGGAGAAGGTCCCCCCCTGGAGGATACCCGGTTCTCGGATTTTGTCAGGGTCATGGCCAAGGCCTTGGTATTTCTGGCAAACACCGAGGAGGAGCCTCGAGCCGAAGAGCTCAATGCCCTCCAGTATGATTTTCCTCCGAAGGAAGCCTTTACTGTTCTGGTTCCTCCAATGCTGGAACGACTGCTCTTCTGTATGTGGAAAGCACCGGCCTCGGTGCCGGTTCTGAGCAAGTGGGTCGATTCCATTTATCGAGTCCATAAGAGCTATGGGTTCCAAAAGGCGCAGCTACCGCACAACTCCATAGTTGTGGAATCGGCCATGCATAGAATGAAAAGTCAAAAGATGCACTCCTCAGTGCCTCCTGCCGGGATTCCCGGAACCTGGATGCCCTTGGTAGAGAGTGCTTCCAGGGCTCTATGCTCTCTTGCCGTGTCCAGACTTACCAGCTGTACATGGGCATGTACTTACGGGACCTAGCAAAGGAGATTGCCGGGTTCTCGGCTGGCCTCTCTGAGGAACCCTTGCAGAGGTTCAAAGCCTTGTCCAGGGATCCGGGAGTGCTTGAAGTTTATATCTCGAGCAGCCTATGACGGCTTTGAGGCTTCAGGCCGGGTAGCCGTGGCCAGCATCGGTGCACACCGTCAGGCCTGGCTACAGTCGTCGGACCTGGAGTCATGGGTACAGGACAAGTTGGTCGATGTCCCCTGCCATGGTGACAACCTATTTGGCAAACCCATGACTGAGAAGGCTGCAGAAATCAAGACCGAGACTCTCACCAGGACAAGACTGTCCAGAAAGACTTCTACCCCTTCTCATAAAAAGAAGGGCTCGGGAAAGAAGCCCTTTTTCCCGAGGAAGGGTGCAGCCTACAAAACCTACCCTCAGTATCAGGCCTCTCCAGCTCCCCAACAGGGCCAGCAGGCCAAGGGGCAGGGGCATGGGTCCCGTAGACAGAAAACCCCCAAGCCGCCAGCTCCGGCTCCTGCACATCAGGGAGCATGGTTTTGACTTCCACAGCATAGCCTCTCCTCCACCGGTGGCTCCACAGCACAGGGGGTTGGCTGACCATATACGCCTACAGGTGGCCAGCCATCACAGGGGACACCTGGGTATTGAGCATAGTCCAGAAGGGCTATATGCTCCATTTCCACCAACTACCCCTTTCCTACTACCCAGGGGAGCCTCCAAGACTCCCTCTACACCGGAACCTCCTCCTTCAGGAGTTGGCAAGTCTTTTAAAGGAACAGGCAGTGGAACCAGTGCCACACCACCTGAAAGGGCAAGGCTTCTACTCCGGGTACTTCCTAGTACCAAAGAGAACAGGAGGCCTCAGGCCTATCCTAGACTTGCGAAATCTGAACAAGTTTCTGGAGAGGGAAACGTTCAAGATGCTTATCCTTGGGATACTGCTGCCCTACCTCCAGCAGGGAGACTGGCTGTGCTCCTTAGACCTAAAGGATGCTTATACTCACATCCTCATCCATCCAGACCACAGACAGTATCTCAGATTTGTGGTGGGAGGAAACCACTTTCAGTACAGGGTACTTCCCTTTGGCCTGACCACTGCCCCCAGGGTTTTCACCAAATGCCTGGTGGTGGTGGCAGCTTTTCTCAGAAATCAGGGGATTTTTGTCTTCCCATACCTGGATGTCTGGCTAATCAGGGGCCAGTCATTCCAGGAGGCCCGAAAGGCCACTCTTCGCACTGTCTGTCTTCTTCAGCATTTGGGCTTTGTCATAAACTACGCAAAGTCCACTTTGCTCCCCTCTCAGAACCTAGAGTTTATAAGGACGAGACTAGACACCCTTCAGGCAAGAACTTACTTGCCCGAGGACAGGGCCCACAGATTGATGGAGTTGGCAAACCAGTTCCAAAGCAATTCGCAAGTTTCCACCAGGCACTACCTGCGGCTTCTGGGCCACATGGCATCCACTGTACATGTGACCCCGAATGCCCATCTGCACATGCGGGCTGCTCAATGGTGCCTCAGAGATCAGTGGTCACAAGCCACTGGCGACCTTCAAGACAGAGTAAAGGTGTCCAGACAGCTTCTGAACTCCTTTCAGTGGTGGCTACATCTACCTAACCTTCTCAAGGGTGTACCTTTTCAGGATCCAGCACACACCAGGGTGCTGACAACAGATGCATCCTTAAAGGGCTGGAGTGCACATTGCCAGGGCATGTGCACTCAAGGCCTGTGGTCCCCTCGTGAGGCCATACAGCAGATCAACCTTTTAGAGCTGCGAGCAATTCGCTTAGCTCTGCAAACCTTCTGCCATGCTCTCTCTCAACAGTCTGTCCTAGTTCAGACAGACAATCAGGTAGCAATGTTCTACATCAGGGGTCACCAACCTGCGGCCCGCGAGGCTCTACCCCGGTGCGGCCCGCCAAGGATGCTGCTACAAGTACCGGCAAACTCACCGACTCCTTCTTCTGCAGCCGCGGCTCCCTGCCTCTTAGGGAACCGCGGCTGTGCTTTGTAAAATCATCGCGGAGCCCTTCCTGTCTTGACGGGCTCCGTGCAGCATTGTCCCGCCTCTAAAGGAAGGGCTCCGCGATGATTTTACAAGCACAGCCGCGGTTCCCTAAGAGGCAGGGAGCCGCGGCTGCAGAAGAAGGGAGGGAGCTGACATGGAATAATTTTCAAAGCAGAAGTACAGGTATGAGCAGTGTTTTTTTTCGCGGGGGCGGGGAGAAGGGGGGTGCGGCCCGCGAGTCTACCGGTAGTCGGCTGTGCGGCCCGCGGCCCTCTGGAGGTTGGTGACCCCTGTTCTACATGAACAAACAAGGAGGCACAGGGTCCAGGCTCCTATGTCAGGAGGCACGGGACCTTTGCTCTTTTGCAGTCAAATAAGGCATGTTTGTCAAAGCAGTTTATCTGCCTGGTCAGGAAAATTTCCTAGCAGACAAGCTAAGCAGGATTCTCCAGACCCACGAATGGCAGTTGAATCCATTGGTGGTCCAGCAGATCTTCCTCCGATGGGGACTTCCATCCTTCGATCTCTTTGCAAATCCAATAAACCGTCAGTTGCCCAGGTTTTGCTCCAGACAACCGCATCCCCTGAGAATGGCAGCAGATGCTTTTCTAATCTCTTGGTCTACGGACCTCCTGTATGCGTTTCCTCCCACGCCCCTGGTGGCCCGAACTCTGTTCAAGATCCTCCGGGACAAGGCCTCGGTGATTCTGGTAGCCCCTAGATGGCCGAGGCAACCATGGTTTCCACTTCTTCTGCAGTTGGTAGTGGAAGCTCCGTTCCCTCTGGGGCTGCAACACGATCTCCTCTCTCAGGAGCAGGGTTCCCTTCTGCACCCCAATCTCAGGTCCCTCAATCTGATGGCCTGGCTGCTGAAAGGATAGTTCTAGCTCCCTTACTTCTACCTAAGGAGGTGGAGGAGGTGGTCTTGGCCTCTAGGAGGCAGTCCACCAGAAAGTCCTATGCCCTCAAGTGGCATAGGTTTACTGTATGGTGTGCTCAGCACAATGAAGATCCTTTCTCTTGCCTGGTGCCAGTAGTACTGCAGTATCTACTTCACCTTTCAGACCTAGGCCTTAAGTCTAACTCTGTTTGGGTCCACCTCAGTGTTTTGTCAGTGCACCACTCACCGGTGGAGGGACAGTCTGTCGGTTCACCCCTTGGTGTCCAGATTTCTCAGAAGTCTGCTTCTACTCAAGCCTCCGTTTCGTCCACCAGCGACTGAGTGGGATTTGAACGTGGTCTTGCAACAACTTACTCGTCCACCATTTGAGCCGATGGCTACTTGCCATTTGCACTTCCTCTCTTGGAAAGCGCTCTTCCTGGTGGCTCTTACACCGGCCAGACGAGTGAGTGAGTTACAAGCTCTGGTTTCTGATAGACCGTACACACGGTTCTATAGGAACAAGGTGGTCCTATGGACCCATCCCAAGTTCCTCCCAAAAGTGGTCTCCTCTTTCCACCTCAATCAGGAGGTAGTCCTTACGACCTTCTTTCCCAGGCTGCATTCCAGCAGGACTGAGACAGTCCTGCATATCCTGGACTAAGAGCGCGTTGTCCTTTTACATAGAACGTACAGGGGAGAATCGGAGGGCTACTCAGCTCTTCATCTCCTTTGACCCTAATAGGATGGGATTACCTATCTCCAAGCATACGTTATCCACTTGGGTAGCAGATTGCATCACCTGGGCATACAGGGCAGCCGACCTTCCCTTCCACGGTCGGGTCACGGCCCACCGTGTCAGGGCAAAGGCCGCGTCAGTAGCTCATCTCTGCTCTGTTCCTTTGGCAGACATTTGTCGGGCCGCAACTTGGTCTTCAAGCCAGACTTTTGCAGCCCATTACTGCCTGGAGAGAGAGTCCCGGCGGGAAAGTGTTTTCGGCCAGGTGGTACTCCGTAATCTCTTTGAGGTTTAGGCAACTCCTACCCTCTGGCCCTTCTGTTAGGCTACCGTACGGGGTACGTTCTCAGAGAAAATTCTTATCACAGATGCTGAGGCTTTTGAGAGGGAGCCATTTTTTCGGCTCTGGGTTCACAGTAGCCTAGAGCTGGGGAGTCCCATATGTGAGGACTGACTTCCTGTTTGGTCCTGGAGAAAGCGTAGTTACTCACCTGTAACAGGTGTTCTCCAGGAGCAGCAGGAATCAGTCCTCACAACCCTCCCTCCTCCCCTGGAGTTGCAGTCATATATTTCATTTTGATTTTTGCTGTCTTTTAGCTATGTCATCAGACTGAGCAAGATGGCACCCTTGGGCGGGAAGGGGTCCGCGCATGTGCGCTATATTCCCAAAGGCTTTCTTTGAAAGCTGGGGAAATGCTCCGCATGAGGGCTCTGTCAGCACCGACGTCACACATATGTGAGGACTGATTCCTGCTGCTCCTGGAGAACACCTGTTACAGGTGAGTAACTACGCTAGCAGTACTAATTTCCACAACTCACACAACAATAAATTTATTTAGAAAAGGGTGGCACCTAAAACATCCATATACTTACTGGGAAACTCAAACCAACCAGATTCCTACATAGAAACTCCATACTAACAAAATACCTGGTCTCAGTCACACACTTAGAATGTAGATAGACCCTCATCAGGCACAGAATAAGTGACCAAAAAATAAAAATACATTAACAAAAATTAAACTGAAACTCCAAGAAGACATGTAGCGCAACACCAGAGAAATAGAAAGATGTATATAAAGAAAGCACATGTAAATTACAAAAACTGATATATACCAATCATTAAGTTTGAAAATAAAATATCTTTTTCTTTGTTCTGTCCACTTTATTTTTCTAATTGTGTTTGTTCCAGTCTTTGGTTTATGCTTTCCTGCATCTACTCTTCTTTCCAGGGTCTCATCTACTTCTTCCCTCCTCTAAAAAATATATATATATACATGGAAGAAAGCTGAAAAGAAAAGATCATTGTTAATCTCTCTATGGGCTCAAAGTCTTCTCATTCTTAACATCTTGTCTGCAATCTATTACTTTTTAACCTTAACCACAACCCTCCCATTCCCCATCTCTCTCTCTTTTCCCAATCTTTTATTTCCTAGTCTATCACAAATTCTCCCCTTTCTCTGTTCCCTGCTGTTGATTGTGGAACGAAGTGGGAGTTTCCAGCATCCAACATCTACCTTAATCCACACTTCTCCCACTTCAAACCGTGCTACACACAGCAGCTCGAACCATCCAAGGAGCTGCTAAATATGAGCACATTACCCCCATCCTAAAACAATTACACTGGCTACCCCATACCAATATAATCAAATATAAATGCATCCTCCTCACTCATAAAGCTCTTCATTCCCAACAAGAACCAGTCTCCAATCCCTGCTGCAGAAACCCTCTATGAACAGATGACGAAGGCATACCACAATCAACAAACTTAACATACCGCAATCCAAAACTAAATGCAACCTATAAACATGCCGCAAAGCTTTTGAACTCTACACTCCTTCCATATGGAACTCCCTACCTGACACCCTAAGAAACATTATCAGTCTTCCCACCTTCCGCAAACACTTGAAAACCCACTTATTCACTGAACATTCTGGTCCCACTATCTAACACCCCCCCCCCCCCCAACATGGCACTATAACAACAAACCCACAATTGTAAATAGTTGTTGAACATGATATTTAGTTTCAAGTTTGTATACAACGTTCCAGTATACACTCTATGTAAGCATTAATATTACTTTGTTATCAAAACTGTTGACTGTTTCATTATAACTGTTACTCTGTTTCTTATATGACATATGTTCATTGCAAAAATGTTCCGTTCCCTGTAAACCGCTTTGATCCAATGAAAAGTAGTAATAGAAGAGATCAAACCTAAGCTTTCTTTAGAAGCTCAGATGACAAGACTTCGACTTTCATACTTTGGACACATCATGCGAAGAGAGAGATCATTAGAGAAAGACATCATGCTTGGCAAGATAGAAGGTCAACGCAAAAGAAGAAGGCCAGCAATGAGATGGATCGATACAATAACAGCAGCTACGGGTACCAGTCTGTCAACAATGAGCCACCTGACTGAAGACCGAACACAATTTAGGATAGCTATCCAGAGGGTCGCCATGAGTCGACTCCGACTCGACGGCACTTAACAACAACAAACCTAGCTAAATAAATAAAATCTCTCCCCTCCCTATCCCCACTGTCCAACATCGCCCCATCCAATATTTGCCCCTTCTCTCACCCCATCTAGCATCTCCACCTCTCTTTCATGTCATATCCCCCCACTGTGTCCAAAATATCTCCCCATGTTCAGCATTCCTGCCCTTTTCCCTATTTTTTCCCATGTCTAGCATCTCCATCTCCCTATATCCTATTAAATCCATTTTCTACCCACTGTAGCTATCCCCCCATGTCCAGCATCTCTGTTCTATCTTTGTATGCCCAAGGTCCAACTTCTCCCCTCCTTCTCACCCTTCCACATGTCCAGCATCTGCCCTCCATCTCCCTATTCCCATATCCCTCATATCTTGCATCATTGTCTTCTCCATCTTCCAAATCCCCCTCATGTCCATCTCTCTATAAGTCTCCTTATGTTCAACATCTCTTCTCCATCTCTCTAGTACAACAAGGAGCCTACCCAGAAAAGTGAACATGGTAAATATTGCCATAGCTTTAGAACACAGGGCCAGCCCATCCATTGTGTGAGAATGTTATTCGCACAGGGCCCCACACAAACTTCATTCCCACATGGTGAATCCTGGCTTTGCAATGCCAGCTTCAGAGGGAGCCGGGGAGGCCCGCCCAAGACTCGAGCTCACCTCTGTACAGCCACCAGCGTGAAGAGCGTCATGTTCCCTTATGCTGGCAGCTGTGTTCTTGTGAAACGTGCACCTGCCGGGAAACAGGAAATGCTCTTTAACCTTTCCCTGCACTCGTGCACTTCACGAGAACACAGCTGCCAGCGTAAGAGAACATGCCACTCTTCACACTGGCAGCTGTGTAGAGGTGAGCCAGGGGGCCTCAAGTGGGCCCCCCCAGTGCCATCTGATCAGATGGGCGTGGGGCTCTTTGGGGGGGGGGCTAGGATAGGACTGGAAATGGGCTGATGGGGGACTGGGACATGAAATAGGCTGATGGGGGTTCTAGGACTGGAAATTGACTGATTTGGGGGGGGTTGGATGAAATGGGCTGATGGGGGCAAGGATAGGACTGGAAATGGCTGATGGGGTCTAGGATTGGAAATGGGCTGATGGGGGTTCTAGGACTAGAAATGAACTGATTAGGGGGGGGGGCTTGGACTGGAAATGGACTGATGGGTGCCTTGCTCTTACTAACTCCCCCTTCTCCCTCCCCCCATGCCCTGTGTCCATCACCTCCCATTCTCTTCCCTTCATCAAGTCCAGCATTTCCCATTCTCTTCCTCAATTTTGCAGTCTGCATCTCTCCTCCTTTTTCTCGGTTCCTCCATAGTCCAGTATCTTCCCTTCTCTACGCACCCTCCTTCCCCCCATGCTCCCATAGTCCAGTATCTCCCCTTCCCCACCCTATTCCACCCCCCTCAGGTATTCATCACCTTTCCTCCTGTTCTACACATTTCTGGTAATCCAGCATCTCCTCTTCTGTTCCCTATAGCCTGTGTCCAGCAACTTCCCTTTCCTTCACCATTCCTCCCTATCCAATATCTCTCCCACATCATCCCCTGCTTCCCTTCCCCCTCTGCATTCATTGGCACCATCATACCTCTGCCTGGGCCACCCAGAAGTACTTTGACGTGACGTGCATGGCACAAGGCAGCTCAAGCTCTAATGGATCCTTTCAATGCTTGGCTACCACAGAAAGCCGCTGCAGGCACATCTGGGCTTCTGACCCACTTAGCCTCTCCCCATCCACTGCACCGCTGGCTGCTCCTTTTCTGCTCCAGAGGCTACCAGGTCTGGGCCATGGATGCTAAGGTCTCTGCAACACTGCCCTTCTCCCTTTGCCATGCTGCCCTTCTTCTGACAGCAGCCGATAGGAGGAGCCGCTGCTTTGGAGCTTGGAGAGAGGCCCTGTGTTGTGTGCCGATGAGATTTATGCCACAGCACTGATGCTGCGACTGAGGAAATGCAGCGCAGCAGTGGCAGCACAGGGCCGGCCCTACTCCGTATCCATTTCTGCATCCAGTTCAAACCTCGACTGACCTATAAGTGCTGTCACGCCCTCACCACCCGCCTCTAGCCTAGAGGGGCGTGGTATCGGAGGAACTTCTCTCAATTGGCTTGGGCAAACTAACTTTCCCCAGGCGTATCTTGGGATATGTAGTTTGCCTTCAAAAATGGCTTCAAGAAGAAGTTGTAGTCATGGTCCAGAGGTAAGGCAAAGTGACAGAATTTTATTTCTTACGCAAAGGTTCAAGTACCCTGTACACAGGACTCCTTCTTATGCAGGATTATTGGTAATACAGCACTAGAACAGCATAACTGCTTCACAATCTTCAAACACACACAGCTGCTTCAAACGTTTCTCAGCCCTGAAAAACAGCACTTCTTTAGCAAGGGTAAAAATGCCTCTTTTTAGCCTTGCCTTGTAAAACAATTAATGGCAACAATAAAACTTAGTCCCACTGGAACAAAAGCTTCGTCTTAACTCCCTTCCTGGATTAAGTTTAAACCAAAATATGGGAGACACGGGCAGCAAATATTCACCAAGCTTTTTAGCTTCCCTGCAAGCTTTCCTGGCTGCGTCACAACCCTCCGGGTGCTAGCAAAAGTATCCCCGGCCTCCTGTCGGTTCTCTGAGTCTTGTTATTTCCAGCTTTAAAGACCTTCCCAGAAAGTGTTAGCTCTCAGCATAACGGTTCAACGCACTTGGCTTGGCATAAAGTACAGTCCATAGGAATATCCATAGCCCTCAAGTCCTCAGCAGTATCGACTTGCATATCTTCAATTGTTGGAGCAGTGTCCCGTTCTGAGTTCTCAAAGCAGTGCTCAGTAAACAGCTCCCCCTTGGGTCCTAGAGTCACTCCTGTTCCCAGCTCTACCCGAGACAGCCGGTCAGTACCTTCAGCCTTTGGCCTGTCTCCTCGGCTGTGTTCTCTGTGGTTCAGCTCCTCCCAGGGCTCTCCTCTGTGGCTCCGCTGCATCTCCAGCTTCTCTTGACTCTCCTGAGCCTCTTGTTTCTCCAGCCTCCCCTCTCTTTTCCTTAGCAGGGGTTTATATTTCCACCTCCAGGGTTCCAGCCCCTCCTCCTCCCTTCCGGCCCTTCCCAGGTGATAATAATCTCTTCTCATGCCTGCAGGGACCTCAAAGGAGCCTGGGTGTGGCACCCTGGGCTTTCCCTCTCTCTTCTTTCTCTCCCTTCGTGGGGCCTGAGATCCAGGCCAGGCAGGGATTTTGTGGGTATCGGTGTACGCAGGATTCAGGTTACCCTTGAAATACACAACTGGGCTCTCCCCTAAGTCCAATTCCATGTCCTTTTCTATTCTCATGGGTTCAAGATGGGCGTCTCTGTTACAGTGCACTCATTCTGCTGCTCTTCACTACCTTTCCTTTTATCTCTCCATACACCCCTTCCTTGGCAACTCCACTCTTCTGGCAGATCCCTTCTATTTCTGCCCTTCTTTCATGTCTAACTCCAGACTTCGATCTTTCCACCTTGCTTTTCCTTACGCTTAGAACAAATCTAGGCCCTATTCAAATCCAGGCTAAAAACTCCCCTCTTCAAGGCTGCTTTTGAATCCTGATCCACTTAATCTGCTATTCACCTCCTATGTGTTTCCTTTCCATTCCCCTAGATATATTAGATATATCCTAGTCCCCCAGTTGTTGCGTTATCAGTCTTGATTAGACTGTAAGCTCCGATGAACAGGGACTTCTCTTGTCTCTGTACAGTGTTGTGTACACCTTGTAGCGCTATACAAATTAGTAATAGGAGTAGTTCTTCTCCAAAGAAGTGGCTGCAAATATAAAGACAAAAAAAAAGCAACATTCACAGAATTCAGACTATCACTAAAAAGATGAATACAGAAAAGAATACCAGATAAAGCTGAAAGAAGCAAATAGAGAAATCCGGATGACAGAAGCACACATACAAAAAATATGGCTACAGATGTGGAGCAAGGTGACAAGATTTTTTTCTGGTATATTGGAAAGAGGAGGAAGGCCAGAGATGGAATTGCAAAATTCAAAGGTGCAAGGACAAATTTGTGGAAAATAAGAAAAAAGGCAGAATTGCTAAATAAATACATCTGTTCTGTGTTCACCAAAGAAAATCGTGGAGAAGGACCACACATGACTGACAAAGGTAGTAATGGAAATAGAGTAGATTTATTTTTTATTTAACAGGTTTTTTAACCACTTTATCCTTAAGTCAAAGCGATTTACAATAACTTGTAAATTTTATAGTGAACGAAAATATGAGGGGGGTGCCAAGCAGGCTTACTTTAACATGCAGATGAGAATAGTTTCTTTGAAACTCTATTTCAAGCCTCAAAACTTCATGGAAGTTTTTTTAGAAATTCCCCCCTCTTCCATGAAGTTTTGAGGCTTGAAATAGAGTTTCAAAGAAACTATTCTCATCTGCATTGGCTAGCGTTACTGCGGCAAAGATTTAGGTCCCCTTCGTTTCTCCCTTCTTTTTCTTTGCAAACATCGCAAACATCGCTGAAAATAATACATTTGGCATATTTACAATATTAACATGTAATCACAGCATGGTTTTATAAAGCAGTCACATAGAATGTTATAATTTTTACTCTCCTCTTGACAGCGGATGGTCAAGATAGGCTCCGCCCATTTTGGCGGGAACAGTAGCGTTTTTAAAGTGCAACACACAAGGAAGCCGGTTGCTCATTTTAGAGGGACACATTGTGTGACAGCTCTTGCTGCCTGTCGTAAGTACATCGGGTTTATTTTTCCTTCACCTTCTTAGGTAGTCATACAGGCGCAGTAATGAGTGTATCTTTATTCTTGCACATCTTTATTATCATGTTCTAAGATCAGACTTAGGAGTTTCAATATAACAGAGCATTTTCCTTGTATCGGCCCTCATGCCGAGGCACACTGCGATATAGGATTAACCATTTCTTTTTCTTTTGTGAGCCATCAGGCACATATTTATATGTATCTTTCATATATTTCCCTTTTGGGTAAAGCCACATAGCGTTTTTACCGTTTTTCGGGCAGTGCACAGTAGAGATAAGCTCCAGCTGATTTGGCCGGAAAGGAGCGTTCTTTTGTGAGTTTTTCTTTTGTGAGCTATCTGGCACATATTTATAAGTATCCTTTATATAATCCCCTTGGGTAAGCCACATAGCATTTTTACTGTTTTTCGGGCAGCGTACAGTAGAGATAAGCTCCAGCCGATTTGGCGGGAAAAGTAGTGTTCTTATAGCACAGTTTTTAGAATGAAGTCTACTTGTTTTGAGTGGATTAATTCTCCTGGTTCTTAAATTTCCCTTGTTCTCAATTTTATTTACATTTGAGTATAGTAGTTACCTATGTCTGGTTTGTTAATAGAATATACAGAGTGACCACTTCCACAATGTTGTTTTTCAGTATTCCTCTTTGAGTGTATTTAATCCGTCCAGCACACAACTTGGGCTATACAGTCTTAACAGGTATTTTGTTTTAAGAATTATCTCTAGATCCTTAGATGTCCTCCTTTTACTTTTTATGTATAATAATTTACAACTTATATTTTTTCTATGATACAGTGGTCAAATCAGCAGAAGACCACATTGATTCCAGCACCTTTGTGCATTTCTTAGTGAGTAATCTCCTTTGCCCTGCGTCTTTTCTTTTCTTTTCTTTTCTTATCATTGTTACTTTTTAATGTTATCAATTTAAATGTTATTCTGCAATAATCCTTTTTTAGTTTTAATTTTAAAATATTTTGTGTAACCCTTGGTATCTGATTTGATATTGATTTATTACATTATATATATATATATATATATATATATATATATATATATATATATATATATATGTTTTACCCTAAAAGTCTGACTATTAATAATTTATAATGAATGTATTTATTTATTTATTTGTTATCCCTCTATATGTTCATAGGTTTAATGTGGTGGGAAATGTTTATAATTGGTATTTTTAATTGTTATTTATTTTTAAATATATTTTCATGTGTTTCTACCATGCCTGGGTCGCTTTTATACAATATTATGCATTATGATTATTAATATAATATATGTGTTTTATTTATGTTTTTATTCATGTTTAAGTCCCCCTGAGGAAGGCGTAAGCCGAAACGCGTTGGGGAATTTAATAAAATCTGTTGGACCAAGCATCTGTGTCATCATACTCTCTCGCTTCCTGTGATCTCTGGCTTGTACTGCGAGAGCTGCTGTGCTCTCCTTTTGCTCTATAAGGTGGAAGGAATATACAGAGTTTTTATATGATAAAGATCAAGTGGACCAACAGCCGTTTCAACCTGTACCTTATGATCTGGAACCATTGGTGATGAAAGAAGAAGTTAAAGCAGCATTGAAAGCCTTATCAAAAAACAAAGCAGCAGGCATTGATAGCATTCCCATAGAAGTATTACAGCAATCTGATGCAGCTGTTACCGTACTTACAAGGCTATGCCAAGAAATATGGAAGACAACATCATGGCCAACTGACTGGAAAAGATCTGTGTTTATACCAATACTAAAGAAAGGTGATCCAACTGACTGTGGAAATTATCGCACAATCGCTCTGATCCCACATGCCAGCAAGATTCTACTGAAGTTTATTCAAAAGAGACTACAACCATACCTGGAACAAGAACTACCTGAAGTGCAAGCAGGGTTCAGGAAAGGGCGAGAAACGAGAGACATCATTGCGGATGTGAGATGGATCCCTTGAAAAGACTAAAGAATACCAAAAGGATATCTATTTGTGCTTTATCGACTATAGCAAGGCTTTTGACTGTGTAAACCATGAGAAACTCTGGGCCACATTAAGAAACATGGGTATACCAGAACACCTGATTGTACTCTTGCACAATCTGTACATTGATCAAGAAGCAGCAGTTCGAACGGAACAAGGAGAAACAGAATGGTTTAAAATAAGCAAAGGTGTAAGACAAGGCTGCATACTTTCCCCCTACCTGTTTAATTTATATGCAGAACAAATCATCACAGAAGCAGGATTGTATGAAGACAACAGAGGTGTGAAGATTGGTGGAAGACTCATCAACAACCTTCGCTATGCTGATGATACCACATTACTGGCTGAAAGTGAAGATGATCTGAAACATTTGCTTCTCACAATCAAAGAACATAGTCTCAAAATGGGCCTGCACCTTAATGTAAAGAAGACAAAGATCATGACAACTGGCATAATCAACAGGTTCATCGTTGAAGGAGAAGAAATTTAAATCGTGAACAACTTTAACCTACTTGGATCAACTATCAATAAAGAAGCAACAAGCAGTCAAGAAATCAGACGCATTGCTCTTGGCAGAATGACTATGAAAGACCTATATAAGATTCTCAAGAGCAGAGATGTCTCTCTCCATACAAAGATTCAACTTGTTCAAGCCATGGTATTTTCAATAACATCATATGGATGTGAAAGCTGGACAGTGAAAAAGATAGACAGGAAGAAAAATTGATGCCTTTGAATTATGGTGCTGGCGGCGAATACTGTGTATACCATGGACTGCCCGAAGAACAAACCAGTCGGTACTAGAGGAGATCAAACCTAAGCTTTCTTTAGAAGCTCAGATGACAAGACTTCGACTTTCATACTTTGGACACATCATGCAAAGAGAGAGATCATTAGAGAAAGACATCATGCTTGGCAAGATAGAAGGTCAGCGCAAAAGAGGAAGGCCAGCAATGAGATGGATCGATACAATAACAGCAGCTACGGGTACCAGTCTGTCAACAATGAGCCGCCTGACTCAAGACCGAACACAATTTAGGATAGCTATCCTGAGGGTCGCCATGAGTCGACTCCGACTCGACGGCACTTAACAACAACAACAAGTTGCCTTACCCTGTGCTTTGAGCTAGAACTTTGCTTGAAGCACACTGGCAAAGTAGAGTGTGTTTTACTGGCTCCTTGCTTTGAATTTTGAACATGGACTTCCCTTTCACCTAATTTTCATAGAATCATAAAAACATGAAACATAGAAACATGACGACAGAAAAAGACCACATGCCTATCTAGTCTGTCCTTCCATATCAACCAGAACAATCCCCTTTTTTCCTTTAGAGGTCCTCTGTGTTTGTCCCAAAATGAACTATTGCTAGTCAGTGGTGCTAAGATACTAGGCAAGTTGTTCCCCCTTGCCTGGGTTGAGAAGTCTGACTTATGTGGCTTCCATAGAAAGGGCGGTGCCCTAAAAGCCAAGCGCATGGTGCACCACAAAAGTCATGCACTAGTATACCATAAACAAAAATATGCAAATGATATGTGTAAGACGTCTGCACTAAATGTACCGCGGGCGCCAGGCGCACACGCAGAAAGCCTGTGTGCTAGTGGCAGCATATCTGTAACAACACATTTGCATGGAAAGTTCAGCCAATTGAAGTACTCGAATAGAAACTTTTTCCTTGTTTGTTGAGTGATATTTTTTCTACCTTTGTTGTCTGACCATTTTATTCTCTGATCATGCTGGTACCGATCTGAGGCTTCTGCTTTCCTATCTTTTCTTACCTCTCTTTCTATGGTCTATGGTCTATCTGCCATTTCTTATCTCTTCTTTTGTTTTCTTCACTTCTTTCCATCAGCCTATTTCCAGTCCCAGTAACCCTTCCTAGTATCAACCCCTTTCCAGTCCTCCCTCCCAGTTAACTTGCATTCCCATGACTGCTACTGGTCTCCATTCCCTTCCAGTCCCCCTCTTTCCCCATTGTCAAGCCCTTCTAGTCCAGATACCATGGCAGCCCCTCTCAGCATCCACTCCCTTCCAGTTCTATTCTCCCATCCCCTCACATCAGCCCATTTGTAGCCCTAGCCCCCAGTTTTCTTCCAGGGCTAGCAGCTCTATCCTCCCCTCCCCACCATCAGCCCATTTCCAGTCCTAGCCCCCCTGATCATGCAATCATGGGAATGGTCAGACAACAAAGGTAGAAAAATAATTTTATTTCATTTTAGTGATTGGACTTTGTGTTATCTTTATTTTACATTGTATGGGGGAACTGCATATCTTATTTATGGAGGGTTAAGTGGCTTGCCCAAGACCACAAGGAGCACAAGTTTAAATTTTGTCTACATATTTTTATTTTTACTTTAGATTGTGGTTACTTATTCTGTACTTAGTGTTCTGAGTGTGTGACTGAGCCCACATGTAGTTTGTACATAAAGATCTATACTCTACTGTAGTAATTTGACATGTTCAGCTTTTCAAATAGGTGTATGGATGTTCCAGGGCCCACTGTAGTATTTACAGTGATGCTTTTTTTGGTGGGCTCCTTATGTGAGTTTTGGAAGTTGGTGCTGATATGGTATGGTAGATTTGCTCTATAGATACTCAGTGACTTTGTTGTAGGGTTTTGTATTAGTTCACAATATGCCTGGTACTGGAGAATGTTTGTTTGTTGTTGTTAGTGAGATGATTAGAATCAGATTTTTTTTCCCCAGATATTGAGTTCTGTGGGTGAATGTCCTGTTTCTGCTCTGCACTCACTGTTGAAGAGGTTTCAGTGGATGCAAAATATATGTTGAAAAAGAAAAAGCAATAACCATAACGCAGTTTATAACAACAAAATAAAAATGAGTTATAATTTAGTTTTATAAACTGTGCTGTGGTTCTCACTTTCTTTTTGTTCCTTGGTGTGCAAACATCTTGCATTTCCTCCATATATTCTAATCAGCTTTTTTGTTTGGTTCAGTCCCTGATTGGAGTTTTGAAAAAACCCAAAGCCCCAACCCCTCTACAGGGGGGGGGGGGGGCGGGGCATCTCATTCTTCGCCTCAGGCAGCAGATTGCCTTGAGCCGCCCCTGCCTGCATGGAACAGCAGGCACAACCCTAAATAAATGGATAGAGAGAGAGAGAGAGCTAACTGCATGGAGCAGCAGGCAAACTAGGACTCTAACCACCTTATTGGGCAGACTAGATGGGCCATGTTGGTCTTTATCTGCTGTCACTTACTATGCTGCTATGATTATCTTATATTCTTAAGCAGCACCATACCTAGCCCTGTGTGAGTGTTACAGCCATACAGACCGCAAAAGGATTAGGGGTGCATGTCAGGCTGCTGGCTCCAGCCTGCCTCCCCTCCCCCCTCACCCCCACGTTGCCCTGCCACCACCTTTTTGTTTTCTCGGACGAAGCAATGGCAGAAGCAGTGAGGCAGACCCGCATTTGTAGGCAGGTCAGATCCCTGGGATTCCTTGCTAACTACCATCTCTGAAGTTTCCCTCCGCTATCCTCGTCTTTTAATACTAGGTGACTTCAATATTCATGTTGACGCCCCCGTCTCAGCAAGAGATCTTTCCTTCCTTACTTTTTTGTCTGATCACTCTCTTCGACAATTTGTTTCCTTTCCCACTCACGCTGCCGGTCACACTCTTGATCTTCTTATTGCTCCAGGCTCCTTCCCTTTTTTACCTCTGTCCCTTTCTTTCTCTTCTCTTCCTTGGACAGATCACGTATGTCTTTTCTTTGATGTTCCTGTCCCATCTGTTGCTTCCCCCCCGAATTCCAATACCAACTCCTCTTCCACGTTTTCCCGCCGAATTACTGCTGATACTCTCTCTCAACTCCCCTCCCCAGCTGCCTTACTCCCAATCGACTTTGACACTCTCCCTCTTGACGCCCAGGTTCACAATTTGCATTCATCACTCTCTTCTGCCTTGGATTTTGCCGCTCCCCTCCGTCCTCACCGTTCTTATCGTCGCCTCCCACACTACCCTTGGTTCCACCATGGTCTAGTTTTACACCGTAAGCATCTCCGCCGTGCAGAACGCCTCTGGCTGAAGCATCCTTCTCCTGTTACCTCCGCTGCCTTCCATGCCTGTCACCGCCACTATCGCACTCTTCTCCACACCACAAAACGTGATTACTATGCCGACCTCATTTCTTCCTCATCAAATTCATCTCGTCAATTATACTCAGTCCTTCGTTCCCTCATAGCCTCGCACTCTGCGTCTTCCCCTTCTCCTAATGTAACCTCTGCCTCCCCGGACCCCTCCTCCCTTGCCTCCTTCTTTGTTTCCAAAGTTAGTACTCTCCGCCAAGCTTTTCCCCAATGTCCCCGCCTCTCTCTCCCCCCACTGAGCCTCCCCTTCCTCTTCCCCTCTCCTCGCCATCCTTAACTCCTGCATTATCACATTCCTGGTCCTCCTTTGATCCCATTACGCCTGAGGTTTTGAGTAAAACTTTCTCCACCATTCGCAAAACAACCTGCCCAGCTGACCCGCTCCCTTCCCAATGGCTTTTAGAACCTTCCCTAGCCCTATCCCCTTATATCCTTTCTCTACTCAACACAAGTCTATCCTCTGGTTCTTTTCCTTCCACTTGGAAGCACGCAATAGTCCGCCCTATCTTGAAATCTCCTTCCTCTGATCCTATCATACTTTCTAACTGGCGCCCCGTTTCTAACCTACCTTTCCTGTCAAAACTCCTCGAGAAACTGGTCTTCTCTCAACTTTCCTCCCACCTTGAACTTTCTCTTACTCTCCACCCCCGTCAATCAGGTTTCCGCCCTGGCCATAGCACTGAATCTGTCCTTCTTTCCCTTCTCAATGATCTTCACATCGCTCACGACCGTGGTCTTATCACTTTGGCTGTTTCTCTTGACCTATCTGCGGCCTTCGATTTAGTGGATCATCACACTCTTCTCTTTCGTCTTCGGGAAGCCGGTCTCTCGGGTATGGTTCTCCGGTGGTTTCACTCATTTCTGTCTTGTCGTTCCTTTTCTGTCGTCTCTGCATCTTCCTCCTCTGCCCCTACCCCCCTATCCTGTGGTGTCCCCCAAGGGTCTGTTCTTGCCCCACTTCTTTTTAATATTTTCCTAGCCCCCCTTGCCCTCCTAGTCCAACAGTTTAGTGTTTCTGCATATTATTATGCAGATGACATCATTCTTCTCTACCATACTGACTCCTTTTCCCCTGATATTTCCCCTCTCAACCTCTGTCTCACTGCTGTGGTGTCCTGGTTCTCCTCCAATTTTCTACAGGTTAACCCGGCGAAATCCTTTGCAATCTGGTTCACTTTTGGTAGCCCTCCCCCTACTTGTGCCCCCTCTTTGTCCTCTCAGCCTATCCCCCTGGTTTCATCACTTCGTTACTTAGGTGTTGCTCTTGATTCTGCTCTTACTTTCAAAGACCACATCTCCTCGATTGTTCAGCGCTCTTTCTTCTCTCTCCAACAACTTAGAGCAGTTCGTCCTTTTCTCTCTACTCCTGCCCTAACCACCCTCCTGCTTACCCTTGTATTATCTCGTCTCGATTATTGTAATGTCTCTTTTGCTGGTCTACCTAAGTCTCAACTGTCTCGTCTCCAACGCGTCCAAAATGCTGCCATCCGTCTGTTGACCCACGCCTCCCGGTTCGATCATGTTACACCTCTTCTCTATCAGCATCACTGGTTACCTATCTCTTTCCGCATTCAGTATAAACTTCTAATCTTTGCACACAGAGTAATTCACACCGGCACTCCCCTCTACCTGGCGAATCAATTACAATTCCGTACCTCCCACCGTCTCCTCCGCTCTGTACATATAAATCGCATGGTCCTTCCCTCCCCCGCACATGCTCGTTTAGAACAAACCCGCTCCTCTGCTTTCTATTTCTTAGTTCCAAGTCTCTGGAATTCGCTCCCCCTCTCCCTCCGCACAGAAGACACCTATCAAACATTCAAATCTCAACTCAAAACTCACCTCTTCTGCCTCGCGTTCGATCCTCCTCCCTAGCCTATCCTCTCCCCTTCCCACTATTATACCCTTCATGTAAAGTTTGTCTCCCCCTCCCTTTCCTCCCTTGTTAGTACACGTGTATTTTTATTTCTGTTTAATTTTACATTCTGTTCTTATCTCCTCTTTCCTTTCCTCCTCTACTTTTCTTATAATTGATGGCGTTCTTTTCTTTTTCCGCAGCCAAGTGCTTGTTTTAATTAACATGCCTGATTTTATTTATTGTAAACCGCTCAGACACCTACGGTATTGAGCGGTATAACAAGTTTTAATAAATCTAAATCTAAATCCTTCCCTTCTCTGATATAGGTTGTGTCAAGAGGAGGAAGGGATCAGGTCAGCCATTCAAACGTGGGTCCATGCAACTCAGCTTTTGCATGGCTGGCCTGGTCCCTCCCTCCCTCTGATGTGACCTAGATCACAGAAGGGAAAAAGAGGGACCCAACTTGCCTACAAATGTGGGACTGCCTCACTGCTGCTGCTGCTGCCTCCAAGAAAACAAAAAAGTGGCAGCAGCGGTGACAGGGCAATGTGGGGGGGAGGGGCAGAAGAGGAACTAGCACAGGGCGCAGTTATGGTAAGGGCCCTATCTAAGAATGAATAAATAAATTGATTGAATATTGTTCCCTTTGATTTTAGATCTGAGCCATAGCTGCCACATAAGAATAAGTGGATGATTTATCTGCTAATTTTTATGCTTGTTCAGCAGGCCCTATCTGTTTAGGAGGTGTGTGGTGATAAGGAATGCTGGCAGCTTTTCATTGCCTGCTAAAATTCACCCATAGTCGTCATGTATTAATGAAAGAGCCCTGCATATGAGTACCGACCCCTTTTTTTCTAGGAAAAATGCACTGGGGCCACCAAATATGCAATTCTAAGCTTTAATGGTTAGCTTATTCATTGTACGTTAAGATTACTTTTTATGAAGTCTTCTAAATGTATACATTTTTCCATTAGTGGCTAAATATCACAACTCATGGGATAAAATTTGGCCCGCCACTCCACACTTTAAACTGATACATTTTGTCTGGATGTTGAGTTGTCTGGCCAAAATGTAATTGTTACTAGGGCCAAATTAAAAAAAAAAAAGAAACCATACACACAAACTTATGTAGCTAACTTCCAATATTGAACACAGGAGAGAAACTCCAGGGAGCTGCCAGTGAAGGCTCATAGTACTGTTTTCATGCCCTGTTTCTGGTTGAGCTGGAAGTATAGAAGAGAGTAGAAGACAAATATTGGGCCAGAAGAAAATAGATCTGATTAGATTCATTAAAGTTTCTGGGTGAATTTTCAGTGGTATCACTGAGATTATTTTTTAAATACCAGCCTTGGTCTTTAAAACATACATATATTCAGCACTGAAGTATGGCTAGGTGGCATCATGGAATATACTTATAAAACTATGTTCAGCCACTATATAATTTAGAATTTTAATTTTGTAGGTCTAAGTTTAAACTGCTTAGCTATATATGTAGTAGCTGAATATTTATTTTTATTTATTTTATCAAGATTTGATTATACCGCTATTCAATTTTTTATGTCATGGTGGTTTACAATAATTGTAACTGTGATAGCACAAACAAGTCACAAGCAGATTAGAAATGTTTGACATCAAACACCACACATTAGACACCCACAGGAGGAGGGAGTACATAGCACAACAAAATTCTTCAGACAGACAATTATCTGAGAAACAATAGGAGGTTCAGAGGATATTAGTCTGAGGATGCACTTTACATGTCTGACTAAGGAAATAATTATTCAAAGCCCTGATTAAAGAGTTATCCATAGCACCCTTTCTAAAAGTTTTTGTAGGAAGACTTTGAGGGGCTGGTTTGTTGGGATAGAGTTCCAAAATGTTGGTACTAAATAACTGAAAGCAGTATTTTGAGAGGATAGTCCTAATTTAGATTTTGAAGGAACTGTAAGATAATTAGCTTGTGATGATTTGAGCAGACCAGATGGGGGGAATTAGAAAAGAAGATAAACTGAAGTCCTGTGTAATAAATGTGATGGGCTAAGATTAAGATCTTAAACTTGATCCTACTCCTTATGAGAGTTATATGGTCATGTCTTTTTAGATTTATAAATGGGTACAGCAAGTAACTAGAGCATGAAGTAAGGTCTTCAAAGCTCTAAAATCTAGTTAGTCAATCTGCCCCAGCACTATCTGGTTAATGCCATTTGCGGTTGGAGGGATTTTTCAGATAATGCGGCTGAAAATCCACAGAGGGGATTTATAGGTTGAACAGCAAGCATTGAATGTATAAATATTTTTGAATATTGACTCATTCATTTTGTACATTTTAAATCTTTGTTATAGTATATGTTTTTATAGATGCTTTCTCTTTATGTATTATGTTTTTAGGATATTAGCTCCTAACAGTACTTGTGAGGATGCCTGGACCCTTTGTAACTTTTTGACAACTACTGAGGTGAGAGCTACGGTTTCAGACCAGACCTTTTTACTTGTTCCAAAGCAATAGTAATAATGAAGCTGATTAATTGGCTTCATTTATCTTTAGAGTCTCCCTCATTATGATCTAAGGAAAACTAAGCTTCTGGGGACTGGTTATAAACAGGCATGATTTATTCATCTAGTTAGAACATGACTGATTTTTTTTGTCTCCTATTAACAGTCGAGCTGAGATGAACATCTTGTGATTTAGCTCAGGCAATCTCAAGCAACAAGCAAGAGATTCGCATAGTTCAAATCTCTTTCAGTGGGATCACATTGCCCAATGACTCAACTATTATTGGAGGCACAATATTTCATGAAAAAAATCTAAAGTTACATCTGTCAGCACAGTATAAAATGACCATTCCTCTTCGTCTCTCCGGGCCAGTCCAGGAACAGAAGTCCAGGAACAGAAGGGTTGTCAATCCCATTCAGCAGCTGAGGACTGGAAACTGAAAAGTTTCTCCTGTCAGACCATCTATCTCCCGGTGACGTCAGCTACTCAGTCTTTCAGTCCTCAGCAGCTGAATAGGACGTGTTCCCTGTTAGGCTCCCGGAGGGACTTGAAGAAATTCATCATTTGCAGTTTATTTTTTTTAACAGGGCTGGGGGGTTTAGGTGTTCTGGCAGAGCATCCTATCCTTTTCAGTTTGCCCTCGTTCAATTTACACAAAACAATCAGGCGGTTGACAAAGCTGGTTGCTATCGGGGGCAGAGCCTGCTCACCGCTACGCTGCCATCGCCGCACAGCTTAACTGGGAGACGCTGGGAGCCCCAGAATTTCCTCCCTCTGCTGTTTTGCTGTTCCTCCGTATCCCGCTAGCAGCGGGAAGTAGGAGTGCAGTCTGTGCTGTAGTTCTGGTGCTGGTCGGCGTCCCTTCAGGTCCGGTGAGTGTTGCGGGGCTCGCGGGGGCCGGGCGGGCTTCTGTCGGGCTCTGTTCTCTTCTGCCCTCGCAGGCGTCTCAGCGTGAGCGCCCTTTTTTTTTTTGTTTCTCGGCGTCGGCGTGTGGGCTGCGGTCTAGCGAAGCCGACGACGGGGCCAGACCAGGGGAGCTCTCAATCTTGTTGTTGTCGGTGGTAGTAGGTGAGTGAGAGTTCTTGGGGGGCCTGATGGACGCGGTTACACCGTCCACCGTCGTGGGGGAAGCCTCCAAAAGCAAGCCGATTCTGGCGGGAACGGCGGCCATTTTGTCTTCAGGCACGTCTGCTTCCGTGCCTTCGGAGAAGCCTGAGAAAAAGAAGGCGAAGTCCAAAAAGCCCTCCTCTGCTGAGGAGGGGATCAAAGGGCTTTCTGAGAGGGTTCCTCACAAGGTGGAGTCCTTGTTTTCCCCGGATTTTATTTTGGCTCTTCATAGAGCATACCTGCTAAAGACAGAGCAGGCTAGCAGCGCTGCCTTCTCTCACCCCCCCTTCCCCCCTCCCCTCTTGGCTGATCCGCAGATGGCAGCTCCAGGTTTGGATCCAGGTGAGGGTACCTCTAAAATGGATAGGCTCCCAGGCAATGGGGCTGATTTCTTGGGGCCCTCGCTCTCTGCTGCTCCTTTGGGGGAAGAAGGAGAAATCATATCTGAGGCGGATGTGGACTCCTGGTCGGGGGAGTTAGAAGAGGGGGAGATTGCTCCGGGGGATGATCCTAATATTTTTTGAGTATTTCACAAGGAGGAGCTGGGTGCTCTTATTGCACAGTCGTTGGCAGCGCTTAATATTGTCCCCCCAACGGTCCCGCAGGAGCCCTTGGAGGATCCTCCGTTACAGGGGTTTAAAGTTGACCAGCGGTGTTTTCCGATCCATAGAGTGATCAAGCAAATGATTGAGTCTGAGTGGGAATGCCCGGAGGCGTCCTTGCGGGGTAGTCGAGCTATGGGTCGGCTATACCAGTACCGCAGGAGGAAAAGGACTTGTTGCGCATGCCCAAAGTGGACGCCTTGGTGTCCGCGGGTGACGAAGAAGACCACAATTCCGGTGGAGGGGGCCGCGGCCCTCAAGGATCTTCAGGATAGGAAATTGGAGACCATTCTGAAGCAAGTTTTTGATTCCTGTGCGCTGGCACTGCAAGCGTCCGTTTGCGGGGCGTATGTGTCACGGGCTTCCATCCGTTGGCTCCAGGGAGAGTCAGCGGCTGACAAGGAGGGTCCCTTCGGGACAGAAGGGGCAAAGCTGGAGTCCGCTGCCGCTTACTTAGCGGACGCCTTCTACGACTTGGTTCGGATTTCCGCGAAGTCCATGGCATCTGTGGTAGCTGCCCATAGGTTTCTCTGGCTGAGAAATTGGGCAGCGGATTTATCTTCTAAGACTAGGCTCAGTAAACTGCCCTATAAAGGTAAGCTACTTTTTGGGGAGGCTCTGGAGAAAATTGTCAAAGATCTAGGAGATTCCAAGGGCGGTCGCCTGCCAGAGGATCGTCCTAAGCCGTCGAGGCCCGGCTCTCAGCTCAGGGGTCCAGTCAGAGATACTCGCAGATTTCGGGGTCCTCGCTTTGCACCATATCAGAGAGGTCGGTTTGGAGCGCGAGGTCAGTCCTTTCGTGGAGCTCGAGGGTTTGGCAGAGGATTTTTGTCCTCTCAGCAAATTGCCTCCAAAAAGCCGCAATGAAGGGCGGCAGGTCCAGGTGGAGGTGCCGGTGGGCGGTCGATTGCAGGATTTCCTCTCCGTCTGGACCTCCATTACCACGGACCGTTGGGTTCTAGAGATTATCCGCGACGGTTACGCGTTGGACTTTGCTCAGCCTCTACCACCCGCCTTCGTGAGGTCCCCGTGCGGGTCTCCGGCGAAAAGATCGGCGGTGCGGGAGACACTTCTACGGTTGCTACGGCTCAAGGCGGTTGTACCGGTACCGCCAGACCAGTGCGGCTTAGGTCGATACTCGATTTATTTCGTGGTTCCCAAGAAGGAAGGGTCCTTTCGTCCCATCCTCGATCTCAAACATGTCAATCGCTGTTTGCGGGTGTCTCACTTTCGCATGGAGTCTCTCTGCTCTGTGATTCGGGCAGTGCAACCGGGCGAGGTGCTCTCGGCCATAGACCTCACGGAGGCTTACCTTCACATTCCCATCCGAGCAGAGCATCACAAGTATCTGCGTTTTGCCGTGCCCATGGGACATTTTCAATTTCGGGCTTTGCCCTTCGGTTTGGCCACGGCTCTGCGGACCTTCACGAAGGTCATGGTGGTAGTGGCAGCTGCCTTGAGGGAAGAGGGGATTCACGTTCATCCCTATCTCGACGATTGGTTTATCCGGGCTCGCTCTCAGGCAGAGTCGGTTTCTTCGACAGCTCGGGTTGTGCAGGTCCTGGAGAGTCTCGGTTGGGTGATCAATCTGGCAAAGAGTCGGTTATCGCCGACATGTCGCCTCACTTATTTGGGGGCGTTGTTCGACACTCAGCTGGGCTCCGTGTTCCTTCCCGAAGATCGTGTCCGCAAGCTTCTCCGGCTCCTGAGGGCCTTTCTCCGTTCGCAGGCTCCCACCGCCTGGAAATATTTACAGCTCCTAGGGTCCATGGCGGCGGCCTTGGATCTGGTTCCGTGGTCCAGGGCTCATATGCATCCTCTTCAAAGCTTCTTCCTGAGCCAGTGGTCTCCTCAGCTCCATCCCCTGCACTGCAGGTTGCCGTATCCGCAGTCAGTGGCGTCCACTCTTCAGTGGTGGTTAGATCCCGCGCACCTTCAGGCGGGGGTTCCCCTAAAAGAGCCCGATTGGCTGTTGGTCACTATGGACGCAAGTCTTGTCGGGTGGGGAGCTCATTGTCAGGCTCAGGTGATGCAGGGCTCCTGGTCAGTGGCGGAGAGCAAGTCGCCCATCAATTTGTTAGAGCTCCGAGCAGTGCGGTTGGCCCTGTTGGAGTTCCGGAACCTCGTTGTGGGTCGAGCGGTTCGCGTCTTCTCAGACAATCTGGTGACGGTGTCGTATATCAACCGGCAAGGGGGCACGGGCAGTGCCGCCTTGTTGGAGGAGAGCCAGTTGCTGCTGCTCTGGGCGGAGGAAAATCTTCTGGCGCTATCGGCGGCGCACGTAGCGGGAAAGGACAATGTGCAGGCCGATTATCTCAGTCGCCATACCTTAGATCCCGGAGAGTGGGAACTGAATGCAGCGGTCTTCCACGACATCACCGTTCGGTGGGGTCAACCGGTCATGGACCTGATGGCGACCTTCAACAATGCCAAAGCGGGTCGGTTTTTCAGCCGACGCCGGGAACATATGTCGGAGGGCCTGGACGGGTTGGTTTAGCCCTGGCCAGGGAATGTGTTGCTTTATGTGTTTCTGCCGTGGCCGATGATCGGCAGAGTGGTTCAGCGGATTGCGGGTCACGAGGGTACCGTGATTCTCATTGCTCCAGATTGGCCAAGGAGACCATGGTATGCGGATCTGGTGCGGTTGCTGGTGGAGCGCCCTTGGCGCTTACCCAACAGGGCCAATCTCTTGTACCAGGGTCCGGTCTTGATGCCACAGGTGGATCGGTTCTTGCTTACGGCTTGGCTATTGAGAGGGAGCGCCTTCGGCGGAGGGGCTACTCCGCGGCAGTGATCGCGACTTTGTTGAAGTCCCGGCGTAGATCCACTTCTCTGGCTTATATTCGCGTGTGGCGGATCTTTGAGGCTTGGTGTGCAGAGCGGGGGTTGCGCCCGTTCTCCGCTCCCCTTTCGGATATTCTCACCTTCCTTCAACAGGGGCTTGAAAAAGGTTTGGCGCTTAATACCTTCAGAGTTCAGCTGGCGGCACTGGCGTGCTACAGGGGCAAAGTGCAAGGCGTGGCTTTGTCGGCGCATCCGGATATGCATCGATTCCTCCGGGCGGCGCAAATTATCAAGCCGCCCATTCGTTCCGTGATGCCAGCTTGGGATTTGAATTTGGTTTTGGAGGCCTTAACGCATCCGCCTTTCGAAGCGGGTAATTCCGTTAGTTTGCAGCATCTTTCTTGGAAAACGGTTTTTCTGGTGGCTTTGTGCTCGGCACGTCGGATTTCGGATTTACAGGCACTTTCTTGTAGGAGCCCGTTTCTTCACTTCTCGGAGGAGAAGGTGGTTCTGCAACCAGTTCCGTCCTTTCTCCCTAAGGTGGTATCGGAGTTTCATGTAAACCAGCCAGTCTCCCTTCCGACTTTTTCCAGCAAGGGCAGAGAGGAGTTTCCACGCTCCTTGCGTCTCTTGGATCTGGGCAGGTGCTTCGCAAGTACCTTAAACGGACGAAACCGTTTCGGAAATCGGATCGCCTTTTTGTACTATTTGCGGGTAGGCGTAAGGGTCAGGCTGCTTCTAAGGCTTCTATTGCTCGTTGGGTGAAGCGGGCGATAGCGGAGGCATACGAGGTTAGCGGGCGCCCGCCTCCGGGGAATCTTAAGGCTCATTCTACCCGGGGGGTAGCGACATCATGGGCGGAGTTGGCCTTGGTACCTCCCGTGGATATCTGTCGGGCGGCGACGTGGTCTTCAATTCACACGTTCGCTAGGCATTATCGCTTGGATGTGCATGCCAGGGAGGATGCGAGAGTTGGGGCTGCAGCTCTTGTGGCCGAGCTCGCTGGTCCCTCCCATATTTAGGAACTGCTTTGGTACTTCCCTTCTGTTCCTGGACTGGCCCGGAGAGACGAAGAGGAAGAAGAAATTAGACCTTACCTGCTAATTGTCTTTCCTTGAGTTCTCTCCGGGCCAGTCCAGGACCCACCCTTTGTAGTGGCAAGCTGGCCCAAGGTCCGTACTGCTGGCTGCCTTTGCCTCCCTGGGTGGTGGTCAGGAGGGGGTAATGATCATTTTCCGTAGGTGCGCAATGGCAATATTAGCAAATAAAAAAAAAAGACATAATTTCATAACTGAGACGAAACGGAACCGGGAGGATGCGAAGCTAGATTACCTTTACCTTGGAGGTGTTTGTTTGATTGTACATAGTTCTTTGTTGGTTGTTTGTTCGTTTCTGGACGTGTGTGGAGTTTGTAGCTGCTTGGACATTAAGTAGACTGAGCAGCTGACGTTACCGGGAGATAGATGGTCTGACAGGAGAAACTTTTCAGTTTCCAGTCCTCAGCTGCTGAATGGGATTGACAACCCTTCTGTTCCTGGACTGGCCCGGAGAGAACTCAAGGAAAGACAATTAGCAGGTAAGGTCTAATTTCTTCATATCAGCCATCAGAATTCTTTGGCAGATTGAGCAATACAAAGCAATATATGTGCTTCAAATGCAGGATGCTGATGTCTCAGCACTCCAAAATGTGTGATAATTATTTTTGTGCTTTAATGTTATGTACGATAAAATTGAATGTAAAGAATTTTTTTGTTTATATTTTTAAGATAAATGTTGCAAGCATCAGGCTGACAGCCCAAGAACTATATGAGTGTTTGTCTCAGAGAGAGTATAGGTAAGTTTTCAGTCTATATTAGGTCATTTTCTTTAAAACTTTGATCTCTCCTAACCTCATAAACATTCCCCCTACCTCTCATTTTCAACAAATGAAAAGCCTATTTTTCCCAGGACTGATGCAAAGGTATTGGGCGTCCTAGGCAAATCCTCCCCCAATTTACTTTCAGGCTTCTGTGCCCTCTGCGCTTAGATTTTGATAATTTAAATTTTAAAAAATGATTGCCGCCAACACCACATAATTGGATGTCATATTTTAAATATCAAACTGGCTGCCTGCCATCCTGATCCATGCACAAAATGAGAGCAATATTAAAAAAGCCATTTACTCTGGCCAGCAGGCTATTTGAAAAATGCCTGTCCTCCCTGTAGAAGCAAGTGTGCCCTGATGATTCTTAAAGTTAGTGGGGCGTTCAGGACTTACTGTTTTGTCTTGACTACAGCTGTTCTTTGCAATCCCCCAGAAGATACCTTAGACGACCACCTAGTTTGCATAATAGTTAAGCAGGTCCTGTTTTTAACTTGATTTTAAATGATAGTTTATTGGCATGTTAAGTTAGACGAACCAGCAGTGTTTGGTAAATGTAATTGTATTGAATCTGTAGGACTGGATTTGTCTCTTGGTTCTTTATTAAAAAAGGTTTGACAATGAACCAGAGAAAGCAGTTACTCTGGGACTGCACCAATTCTATAGCAATCCTGAATCATTTACTCCAGTACCACTGTGAGAAAAGTTAAATGTTCTGTCTGCTCACAAGTATGACTTTTTCATTTCCTCAAGAGCCTCTTATGAGGAACCTTGTTAAATGTTCTCTGAAAATCCAGATACATTATATCCATGTAACCAATGTTGCCCAATTCCTAAAAAATATAAAGTCCTCTTCTCTGCACCATTGCCTCATCCACACATTGAGACATTGGAGCTCTATCTGCCTTTTGTGTCCTGCGTGGAACAAGGATCATTTCTGAAAATGCAACCCTAGAGATTGTGGAATTCAGCTTTCTACCTAAAATTTGTCTTCCAGAATCTTCTTCCCATACTCTCCTATGTTGTGTAGTGCCCACTGGTATAATAATAGCTGGTTCCTCCCCACCACTATCTAGAAAACTATCTAGGTGACACATGAGGTCCACCACCTTCGCATCATGCAGGCTAGTGACCAAGCAGTCCTCACATCCACTCTCCATCCAGGTATCTACATGCCTAATGATCAAATCACCAACTAAAACAGCTGTCTTAACCCTCCCCTCCTGGGCAGAGCCCCTGGAAACGCATCCTTAATACGCATTCCTAACAGGGGCTATACAGTTCTAACAACGGTAAGAATTTGAGGGTTTATTTTTTTAATTGCTAGCTCTCTGACTGGGAGCTCTTAAAAGGGTTTTGATATATTTTTATAACAGTTACATTCTTTTTGGTGCTTTAGTAGAAATATTTTCTTTAGTATGGTAGGTTTAAAACTCTGCGTTGGTAACTTTCTCAGCTCTTGGGAACTGTGAACACCTAATTAGGTGTGTGTTCCCTCCCTACCCCCCCAACTCCCACCCACCCCTAGTGAGCAGCCTTGCTTTATAGGGCACCTCCCCATTTAACAAACCACAGGGACTTGGAACAGCACATTTTGAATGTAATTAAAGAGATTTAACTGCTTTTTCTCTGAAAGGACAGCTGGGAAACCGGCTGGTACTTTGGTAGATCTCTCTCTTTTGCTTTAACAGATACCTATGCTCCACGAACAGAACAATGGCTGGGAAAAATCGTATCGCTAAAGCTGTTGCCCCCATTACATCTTCTGCCTCTATCCAGACAGAGGTCCCAATGCCAGTTGAAGGACTGGTTCCATGTGCAGGGTGCCTGCATGCTGAAGCTCTGAGGAAACAAGTGGAGAAACTCAAAGAGTAGGTGGTGAGACTGAGGAGCATTCAAGACAGTGAGAAGTACATTGATGAGATGCTTCTTGCAGCAACCAAGCTCTCCAGCAGAGGAGAAAATGGGTGCCAACAGAATGACGAAGGTTGGACACAAGTCACCAGGGCCTGCAGAATCACGAATCCAACTTCTCCAGCCCTTGAATTGAAAAACCATTATCCAGCCCTGGACGTGGAGGAGGTGAAAGCATCCCTGGAAAGGGAAGAACCGGAGCTCAAGTACCCCAAAGTTGCAGAATCAATGACCACAAGGAAGCGAAGGGTAGTGGTGGTTGGTGACTCTTTCCTGAGGGGAACTGAGGCGTCCATCTGCCAACCAGACTTGATGTCCAGAGAAGTGTGCTGTCTGCCTGGTGCCAAAATCCAAGATGTTATGGAGAGTTTGCCGAGACTCATCAAGCCCACTGACTATTACCCAATGTTGCTGATCCATGTCGGAACAAATGATACTGCCAGGTGTCCCTCTGAGCGTATCAAAGGTGACTTCATGGCTCTGGGACAGAGGGTGAAGCAGTTAGGTGCACAGGTGGTGGTCTCTTCAATCCTCCCTGTTGAGGGTAAAGGCCAAGGCAGAGAGGCTCGCATCCTGGAGATGAATGCAAGGCTGCGTGGATGGTGTCATCGAGAGCGTTTTGGTTTCCTAGACCATGGGATGCTGTTCCAAGGGTTTCAGAGCAGAGATGGCATCCATCTCTCCAAGAAAGGTTGACGCGTCTTCAGTAGTAGATTGGCTAATCTACTGAAGAGGTCTTTAAACTAGTTGGGGATGGGTGAAGAAAGCCCCCAGGTAAGTGTTACATTCGATAACTTTATGGAAATGGGTAACAGGGGTAACATATGGAAAGCAGTGTGTATAAATGCCCGTAGCATGGGAAATAAGATCCCTGATGTTGAAGCTTTGGTGGGAGTGGCCAACTTGGATTTAGTGGCAGTTACAGAAACATGGCTCACAGAAAACCATGACTGGGATGTAACTATACCTGGTTATACTTTATTCAGAAAAGACAGGATAGGAAGAAGGGGAGGAGGAGTGGCACTATATGTAAAAAATATTATTAAAGCTTTGGAATTACAGCGCTTAAAAGGGAGAGAGGAGGCATTGTGGGTTAAACTAGAATGAGGGAAAGAGAAATCTATTTGCATTGTCGTGATATACAGACCTCCCTCACAAGAGGAAGAGGTGGACAGAGAGTTAATTGAAGATATATGCAGCATTGCTAGGAAAGGGGACGTGCTACTGATAGAGGATTTCAATATGCCAGATGTTGATTGGCACATTCCTGCTGCAGTATCATCTAGAAGTAAAGAGATCCTGGATTCTCTACAGGGAGAACTATTCAGGCAATTGGTAACAGACCCCACACGTAAAGGGGCCATACTGGACTTGGTGCTTACCAATGATGAAAGTGTTTCTGATGTTATAGTGGGAGATCATTTTGCATCCAGTGATCACCAGATGGCGTCGTTCAGTATTAGGACTAGGGCTGTTAGAATCCATTCAAAGGTGAGGGTCTTAGACTTTAGGAAGACTAACTTTGCCAGGATGGTCCAGTACCTCAGGGAGTCATTAGCGGGATGTGAACAGCTGGGAGATGTAGAAAAACAGTGGGCAAAACTGAAAGGGGATATATTAAGGGCAACCAACCTTTTTGTTAAAATGGTAAATAAAGGTTAAAGGAAAAGGAGACCGCTATGGCTTTCGAAAGAAGTAACTGAAAAGGTGAAGAAAAAGAGGGAGGCCTTCATGAAATACAAGAGATCACAGAGAGAGGAAGACAGGCATCTATATTTGGAAAAACTTAGAGAAGCTAGCAAAGTAGTCAGGAAAGCAAAGATTCAAAAAGAGGAGGAAATAGCCAATGCAATAAAATGGGGGGATAAGCCATTTTTCAGATATGTTAGTGAGAAGAGGAAGGGCAAAAGTGGTATTGACAGACTCAAGGGTAAAGGGGAGGAAATGTAGAAGCTGATGAGGATAAAGCGGAATTGCTTAACAAATATTTCTGTTCTGTGTTCACAGATGAAGAACCAGGAGCAGGACCTCAGAAAACACCCACAAACAGGAACAGAAGTGAGGGGCATCTTAAACAATTTTTAGAAGACTGTGTTCGTGAGAAACTAGCTCAACTTAAAGTAGACAAAGCGATGGGACCAGATGGGATACACCCTAGAATACTGAGGGAACTTGGGAACGTTCTAGCAGCTTCACTGACTGACCTTTTCAATGCCTCGTTGGATTTGGGAGTGGTGCCAAAGGACTGGAAAGAGGCTCATGTGGTGCCTTTAAACAAAAGCGGAAGTAAGGATGTGGTTGAAAACTACAGGCCGGTTAGTTTAACTTTGGTGGTGAGTAAATTATTGGAAACACTGCTGAAAGAGAAAATAGTGAGGTTTCTGGAGTCCAGCGGATTACAGGATCAGAGGCCGCATGGATTCACCAGAGGGAGGTCTTGTCAGACAAATCTGATTGATTTCTTTGACTGGGTGACCAAGGAGTTGGAGCAAGGGAGAGCCCTAGATGTGGTGTATTTAGATTTTAGTGAAGCCTTTGCACTGTTCCTCACAGGCGACTTATAAACAAACTGAGCACCTTAGGGATAGACCCTAAAGTTACTGCTTGGGTTAGAAATTGGTTGGGTGGGAGGCGACAAAGAGTACCGGTAAATGGAACTCACTCTGGGGAGAAGGATGTTACCAGTGGTGTGCCTCAGGGATCTGTCCTTGGTCCGATTTCTTTTGAACATCTTTGTTAGTGATATAGTAGAAGGGCTGTCGGGTAAGGTTTGCCTCTTTGCGGATGATACCAAAATCTGCAAGAGTAGACACCCAGGAATGTGTAGATAACATGAGGAGGGATCTAGCTAAGCTTGAAGAATGGTCTAGAATTTGGCAGCTGGGATTTAATGTTAAAAAATGTAAGATCATGCATTTGGGCTGCAGCAATCCAAGGGAGCAATATAGTATGTATGTATTTAGACATACTTGTATACCACCTTATCCTACAATCAAAGTGGTTGCATCTCATCACAATTGGGTTACATTTAACATGAGGGTATTTAACAGCATTAAGACAACACAGTTTGAGGGTTACATTTATCATGAAGGTGTCATGAGTCTAGCTGGGTTGGTTAAGTATTGAGTTTGCAGTGGAGTTTACGTTGCAATCCCGCTCGGGTGGGAGGCTGTTGTGTATCTGGTGGGGACTGTTGTCTATCTGCTCGTACGTTTCTGTGAAGAGCAGGGTTTTAAGGGCGTTGCGGACGTCTGTGATGTCCTCTAATTCCCTTAGGCTCCTTGGGAGGGAGTTCCATAGTGTGAATGCCATTAGTTGATGGAGCTCTTCTTGACGTATTTTGTTTAGTCTTGTGATATCCTGAAGGTGTGCTGATCATATTGTTGTAATTGTTCCTTCTTGGTCTTGGTCTATTACTGATGTTCCTTGTTACAATTTCTGGTAGTACTTCTGCTGAAAGATGGTGGATGATCTTGACGATGATCAAGATTATTTTAAATTTTGCTCTGGCTACCATTGGGAGCCAGTGTAGTTGCTGTAAGATGTGTTCTGATCTTGGGGTGTCAGTGATGATGCGTGCTGTAGTGTTTTGCACCATTTGGAGTGGGTGTAAGGTCTGTATAGGGGGTGAAGTACTTTTGTCCACTAAAGAAGAGCGGGACCTAGGCGTGGTTGTGTCTGATGATCTTAAAGTAGCTAAACAGGTAGAAAAGGTGACGGCAAAAGCTAGAAGGATGCTTGGGTGCATACGGAGAGGAATGGCTAGCAGAAAAAAGGAGGTGATAGTGCCTCTGTATAAGTCTTTGGTGCGACTTCATTTGGAGTATAGTGTGCAATTCTGGAGACCGCACCTTCAAAAGGATGGAGTCGGTACAGAGGGTGGCTACTAAAATGATTAGTGGTCTTCATTATAAGGCATATGAGGACAGACTTAAGGATCTTAATATGTACACCTTAGAGGAAAGGCGGGATAGAGGTGATATGATTGAGATGTTTAAATACCTCCATGGCATAAATGTACAGGGGCAGAGCCTCTTTCAATTGAAAGCAAGTTCTGCTACGAGGGGACTTGGGATGAGGGTGAAGGGGGATAGATTCAGGAGTGATATGCAGAAATATTTCTTTATGGAAAGAGTGGTGGATCCGTGGAATAGTCTCCCAGTGGAGGTGGTAGAGATGAGGACAGTATCTGAATTCAAAAAAGCATAGGACAAACACAGAGGATCTCTAAAGGAAAAAGGGGACTGTTGTAGTTGTTGATATGGAAGGACAGACTAAATAGGCCATGTGGTCTTTTTCTGTCATCATATTTCTATGTTTCTATGAGAGGATATTGCATCCCCTAGCTGCCAAACCAAAGGTGGGATTTCTCTACTATATCCCGGTAGGTGTCCTCTGTATACACCTCTGTCTGCCTATGCTCCTCCCAAATCTGCTACTCTAGCCTCCAGACATTGGACTCTTTCTCTGAGAGCCATGAGCTCCTAGCACTGAGTGCTCACATAGATATCAGTGAGTTTACTAATTTAGAAGTGTTCAAGGAGTAGGGATACCTGAACTAAAATAAAAGTCATTGGGATTGTTTGGTATATTTTATATTGTTTTTTGTTTGGTTCCCAATGAGCTGCTAATAATCCTGTTAAAGGTTAGTCACTTGTTGAAGAAAATACACTGTGGTGTCAAATTTCACTGTCCTTTAATTGAAATGACTATATATAAATTTAAAGCTGTGCCTGGGGTGGGTTAGAGTTGGGGGGGGGGAATACTAATTCCCTGCCTGTTTTCTTCTAAGACTGTAAAGGGTCTATCTAAATCTAGGAAATTTAATTTTAAACCTCTAAAACAAGTTGTCTGTGTGCCTTTGTCAATGGTAGCCTTTGAGAAACATCTCATGAAGAGACTGGAGAAGCAAATGGAAGGCTTCTTTGCTTGGCGTGATGCTGTATCTTTGACTACCTCAAGATCAATGTAACAAGTCATCCAGCTGATCCTCAAGACTCATGCTCATGAAGAAGAGGTATCAACATTGAAGCACTGAAGGATGTTGAAGCTGGTGACAGTCCAGTCGGTGTCCATCTCTAGTGTATCAGGGGAAGACATTTCCCTGAGACATTGGAAATCCTCTGTGCATCAAAGCTTTACAACATGAGAGGAGCAGAAGTTAAGCTAGGCAGAGACCCAGACAGCTCCACTAGAGTGTTTTTCTGGATCAGATTCAGAGTGCTCATGAGATATTGACTATGAACCAGAAGTATTCTCTGAAGAGGGTTCCACTGGTGCATTGTCAGATCTCTCTCCTCATGAGCAAAGAAAATAATCTCCCAAAGAACTCACTTTGATTAATTTACCAGGGAAATGGCTAGGTCCATTCCATTTAAGTTAGAAACAGAAGAGGAGCCCAGGGCAGAAGTATTGGAAATCCTCCAGTTCCTTGACCCACCCTTAGAATCTGTGACAGTGCCCATTCACAGAATCCTAAAGGATGTATCAATGAGTATGTCAGAGATTCCCCTTCCTGTACAGCCTATAATAGTGGCTTCCAAACTTGGGGTCAGACCCCAAATGGGGTAATTTCATCAATGGATGGAGTCACAGAAAAATAGCCATTTACCCTTCTCTCTGGACTTTCACTGTGACCTATGCCAAATATGGCAGTCACCAGTCAGCAAGTGTCCTGTAAGCCGGTGAACATTCATAGGCCCTTGTCTCCTCCTGTTAGACTGGAAACTTATGCTGAGTACTGGGATATGTAAGCACACACTGCACACTGATACAAGGGACCCTGTGCTGACTGTTGCTGCCTTCCTGCTTTATTTGAGAGGAGGGAGGGGAAGGAGGCTAAAGATCTGCTATTTTGATTTCATCATCATCTAGGATCATGTGAATTTTCACTTGTTAAAATGGGGTCATATGAGAGAAAAGTTTGAAAAGCACTGGCTTATAAACAAGAAGCTGACTTAATGTATTAAGTCTAGAAGGCTCCTATATTTGTAAAGCTGCAGCTACCTCACCATTTCTTTGTAGTTAAATCCACTCTTAAGAGCCAGTGTCCCCAGGCAAGAGGCTTGGGCACTGGAATCTTTTGGGAGGAAGTTCTTTCAGAACGATATACTCACCTCCTGTATGGCGTTCTACCAGTTCTTCGTGGCCTTACACCTGCCAAACCTTCTGAAGCAAATGCTGAAGAGAAGGCCAAACAACCCTATTCACTAGTAGGCAAAGGGAAGGAGGGCAGAAAATACATGCTCTGAGTGACATATATTTTTGAAATGGCATTGAGAACCTCCTCAATGAGTACTGGTGCTCAGAGACTCTCATGGTTTTAGACCTCAGACCTAAGGACTGATGTCCAAGAGAAGCATTCTGACATACTGCTGGGGACATCTACTTTGCAAATGGGCATAGCAGGGGCATTTCCGGGACTTCCAGAGACCTTAGACATGCATGCCTGATTTCAGAAATAGCCAGCATGTTTCTGCCCCTGTCCAAGTCTATACTTGTTCTAGGGCACGAATAGGCATCTAAAAAGTGCTTGTTTTCCCAGAAAAGCATTCAGAGGATATAGAGGAGATGGTACTCTAATATCCTCAGTACAGTTCACATCAGTAAAGAGAATTGATAGGAAACGGGGATATCTGTTGTGTGGTTGTCGAGCTGCAAAACATCTCCACTAATAGAATGGCAGGCTGAGACATGTTTCCGGTCTATGATATCATTGTCGGGACATCATGCATGCCCCTGATAATGTCTATAATGGGGACGTCTACGTTTCTGAAATGGTCTCTGAACTTAAATGTACCAGCTGTTTTTGGGGATGTTTTGGCCTGGAAGTCCCAGTTAGGACCTAGACATCCTTTCTAAAATATTCCTTCATGTTTCTACAGTATGTAGCTAAAGACTGTACAGAGATGGATTTGCCTTCTTGATGGTGGTAATATACACCAATCACACTAAAATGGATCCTAACAGAACTGGTTTTCAAACCTGACTCAGATTACTATAGAAGGTTCTTAAGCAGTTTTTGTGTGGAACATAAAATGGAGGCTTTTCTGTCACACCACATGGAAAACCTTTTCCATTTAAACTGCATGACCCTTCTAGTGGAATCTCTTCTGGAAGCCGAAATGACCTTCAAGACTTCTCCAACAAATTCAAGGAAGCCAAGATTATACCCTCAAGAACCATGCTGTGAGGGCTAAGACTTGATGTTGGGGTGTAACAAGATTCCTTGATCCTCTGTGCCCATTTTTGGCACCCTGGTCACCTTTGAATATCAGGAGAGCTTTCACTATGAGGTGTGTTTGAGAATACCGTAAAGCAGGCCTTCTTCACAATCTAGCATGAAGACATTTGATACTAGATTGCTGTGCATCCCCATCCTGGAGCAGAACTGGGTTATTTTCATGTTCTGGGGATTGGTGAACAGATCTATCAAGGAGTGCCTCATTCTTGAAAGATTTTCTGCAACACTTCCATTTCTAGGAACATTCATGTGATGATTGCAGTACACAGTTCAGCCTATCTGCTAGAATGTTGCTTTCTCCTGCCAGGTATGTAGCCCTAAGTGTTTTTCCCATGAGAGGTTGCATAGTTCCACATCCCAGCACAGGAGGTATGGACCCAGTTCCTCCCTGCTTTTTGATAAAATATATGGCTACGTGATTTATTTGAATTTGTATAATTTGACTGGCTAGCCGATCTTTGAAAGCCTTTAGAGCATTCAATATTGCTATCATTTCCAGGAAATTCATGACATGAAGTTTTGCTTGGAAAGACCACAATCTCTGAGTATGAAGTCCAACCACATGGACTCCCTGACACAGTTTGAATACATCTGTTGTGAGCTTTAGTTTTGTTAAGATGGCTTTTGAAAGAGTAAGCCTATTGCCGGACTCAAATGGACTGTTCACCAGGTCAGAGAGTCCTGGAGCAATATAGTGAGAAATATGATGTTTTGGAGCCTCTGAGTGGTCTGAGCCCACTGTATGCTCAAGGATGTGGCCCAGCATTCTAAACATATTCCATGCTGATGTCATCTGACTTTTTTAATGTCTTTGAAAAACGGAGACCAGACTGGTGATCCTTTCTTACAGAAGAAAGGCTTTCACCTGAGGTGTATCTAGCAGAGCTCCTTTGAATTCCAATTGAGTTGATAGACTTAAACTGGATTTGGGATAATTTGTGATGAACACTAGCAACTTCTGTGACCAGATAGTTGTGCGCATAGATTCTTGAGCTCCTTCCTAGGAAAACTAACTTTACCAAGATGGGCCAATACCTCAAGGAGTTGTTAATGGGATGGGAACAGCTGGGGGATGTAGAAAAACAGTAGACAAAACTGAAAGGGGATATTTTAATTTATTTTATTTACATTCTCTTATATACCGCGCTATTCCGCATCAGTGTGGTTTACATTGAACAAACTGAAATTACATTGAACAGGGCATTATAACTTGGAGATAACTATTTAAAGGGAACATGGGCTATGGAGGGTTAAGTGGCTTGCCCAAGACCACAAGGAGCACCTGTGGGACTAGAAACCCCAGTCCTTCCAGCCCAAGGTTGCTGTCCTCTAGTGGGATTTGAACCCCAGACCTTCCGGCCTGAAGTACCTTGCCCCAACCACTAGGCCACTCCTCCACTCCATTTTAAGGGCAACCAAACTTTTTGTTAAAAAGGTAAATAAAGGGAAAAGAAAAAGGAGACAGCTATGGTTCTCAAAAGAAATAACTGAAAAGGTGAAGAAAAAGGGGACGGCCTAAATGAAATACAAGAGATCACAGAGAGAGAAAGACAGGCATAAACTTCGCAAAGTCCACTTTGCACCCCTCACAGAACACAGAGTTCATAGGAGCAAGACGGGATACCCTTCAGGCGAAGGCTTATCTGCCTGTCGACAGGGCCCACAGACTGATGGACTTGGCCAGACAGTTCCACAGCAATTCTCTGGTTTCCACCAGTCTTGAAGGACTAGAAAAGGGGACTGTTACTTCTGGAGGGAGATCTGCAATTGTGAGTATATAATTCTGGGAATTTTCTGAAAGGAATTATTTCTATTAAAGCTAATTAATCTGTGAACCCACTATTTTTTGTTAAATCAGTCAGGGCCTAGTAGCAGCAGTTTAAGTTTAAATTTAAAACATAGAAGAGAACTTTCTGGTTACATTTCGTACCCAGCAGAGAGCTTGTAGTTTTAATTTAATAGTCACTCAGGGCCTAGCATCAGCAAAGTACTTTTAGTTTAAATTTAAAACACAGAAGAGAGCTTTCTGGTTAAATTTAGAACCCAGCAGAGAGCTTGTAGTTTAAATTTCATAATAAGTTAGAGCCTAGCAGCAGCAAAGAGCTATAATTTAAATCAAATAAGAATATAGTTTAGCACTAAAGGCAAAACAGGATCAGTGCTCTTTGAGCAGCAAATAAAGTCTTCTAGAGACCTTTACAAAGAGGCCTTCTACCTTAGGGGGCAAGAGACCTGTAAAACCTTTTCAATAGGTGTTAACACCAGGTGGCAGGTCAAAAAGCCATTTTGAAAGACTCCTTCTATCCAAGTAAGGACTGTTTCTCCAGGACCAAGCAGGAAGTCAGTCCTCACATATGGGTGTCATCGGCGCCGATGAAGCCCCAGCGGAGCATTTCCCCAGCTTTCTATGAAAGCCTTTGGGAAAGCAGGCACGCATGCACGGTTCCCTTACCGCCTAAAGGTGCCATCTTACCTCAGTCTCTTTTTTTCCGTGAAGCCCACCGGACGTGTGTCCAGTTTTCCCGGTTAAAATTAGATTTTTCAGCTATTTTTTGCTCTTTTTCTACCGGTTCGACGCCGGTTCCCCTCCTGCCGGGTTCGGTACACCGGTATCGAGCCCGATTCCTCTTTTTCGGTTTTTGCCCTTCGTGGCTGGCGTTCTTGCCCTTTTTTCTTTTTCCCTGGAAGGCCGGTCCTTTGACCTCGCGGGGACTCTTTTTTCCCCGATGGCTTCCAGTGGTTTTAAGAAGTGTGATCGGTGTAAGAAACTAATGTCTCTCACCGACACACACGACTGCTGCCTTCGGTGCCTGGGCCCCGACCACGATCCTAAGTCATGCGGGGCCTGTGGAAAAATGTCTTACAAGGCACTATGAAGTCGCCAGCAGCAAAAGGAAAGGCTTTTCTCGGACTCAGCCTCCGGCCGGGACCGGACCTCGTCTGAGGCCTCGACATCTCGGGATTCCGATCCCGAGCGCCGTCGAAGCTCCTCGGACAGGGGGTCCCCCGACCGGGAATGCAAGAGGAAGAAACGGCTCGCAAGGGCGTCGTCGGAAGAAGTCCCTGGCTCCTCGAGGGCCAGGTCTAAGACCCCCGACTGTCGCCCCGGGCCTGTGAAACCGGAGAAGCCTGCCAAAGTTCCTGGACACGTAAGCCCCGTAGTCCTCGTAGACTCTCCTCCCAGGGAGCCGATGTCGGGCCCGGGCCCAAGTCGGTGGCTGCTGCGGCCCCTGAGCTGAGTCTCCGGATGACAGTCTTGGAGAGCAGAATGTCTGCCTTCATGGAGCAGCAGTGGGCACTGACGCATCTGCCCCTGTCTGGCGCATCTGCCCCGACCACCGGGACATGGACGTCGAAGTCGACCCCGGAGACCGAGCCGATACTCCAGTCCATCATGGCTCGGAGTCGACCTTGGTCGCGGTCCCCCTCGACCTCCCGTTCGGGACCAAGGGCGTCGACACCGGTGCTTCCGGCATCGGGGCAGGTGCTCCAGGGCCCCGCGGGGTCGGACCCCGACTCTTCCTCGGACGAGTCGGCTTTGGAGACGGAGGACGAGGAGTCTCCTGACACCTTTAAGACTCGGTGCGTCCCTTCGGACTCACCGCAGTCTGAGCCCCGGAGTAGGTCCCCCCCCAGAGGACACCTGGTTCTCGGAGTTCGTCCGGGATATGGCCACTGCCTTGGCTATTCCGGCGGATCCCGAGGAAGAGCTGAAGAGCTCGAGGCACTGCAGTATGGACTCTCCTCCGAAGGAAGCCTTTACTGTCCTGGTTCCTCCAATGCTGGCTCCTCTTCCGTATGTGGGAGGCACCGGCCTCGGCGCCGGTTCTTAGCAAGCGAGTCGATTCGATCTATCGGCTCCGCAAGAGCCCTGGTTTTCAGAAGGCACAGCTACCACATCATTCCATGGTTGTGGAATCGGCCATGCATCGTCTGAAGAGTCTGAAGATGCACTCCGCGGTGCCTCCTGGCAGGGAGGCCTGAAACCTAGATGGCGTCGGTAGAAAGTGTTTTCAGGGCTCGATGCTTGCTTGCCGTGTCCAGTCTTACCAGCTGTACATAGGCATGTACTTGCGGGATCTGGCCAAGGAGTTGGCCGGGTTCTCTGCTGGTCTCTCCGGGGAACCCTTGCAGAGATTTAAGTCCTTGTCCTCGGGGAATCGGGACTGCTCGAAGTTCATGTCCCGCGCCACCTACGATGGCTTCGAGGCGTCGACCCGAGTTGCGGCAGCCGGTATCGCGGCTCGACGCCAGGCATGGCTGCAGTCATCGGACCTCGAGCCATGGGTTCAGGACAAGTTGGTCGATGTCCCTTGCCGAGGTGAAAACCTTTTTGGCAAGCCCATGACCGAGAAGGCCGCTCAGCTCGAGACCGAGCACCTCACCCGGACAAGGCTGTCGAGGAAGACCTCTGCCCCTTCTCATAAAAAGAAGGGCTCGGGTAAAAAGCCCTTTTACCCGAGGAAAGGCACTGCATACAAACAGTACCCGCAATATCAGGCTGCCCAAGCTGCCCCTCAGGGACAGCAAGCCAAGGGCCAGGGTAATGGGCCCTGTAGGCAGAGGACCCCCAAGCCTCAGGCCCCTGCTACCACTCAGCAGGGTTGGGGGTTTTTGACTCCTTGAGCATAGCCTCTCCTCCACTGCTCTCCCAACCCTGCACAGGAGGTCGCCTAACCCTCTTTGCCCACCAGTGGCCCCTTATCACCGGGGACAGTTGGGTGCTGGAGATAATACACAAGGGATATGCCCTCCATTTCCACCAACTGCCACCCCCATACTTTCCAGGGGAGCCTCCAAGGCCTCCTCTGCACACAGACCTTCTCCGTTAGGAGCTTCAGGGTCTGTTGGTGGACAGGGCGGTGGAGCCTGTGCCTCCCCACTTGCAAGGTCACGGATTCTACTCCAGGTATTTCCTGGTGCCCAAAAGGACCGGTGGCCTTCGTCCCATTCTGGATCCCAGGAACCTCAACAAGTTCCTAGTGAAAGAAAAGTTCAAGATGCTTACTCTTGGAACCCTTCTGCCCTACCTCCAGCAGGGAGATTGGCTATGCTCCTTAGATCTAAAGGATGCGTTCACTCACATCCTCATTCATCCAGACCACAGGAAGTACCTGAGGTTCATCGTGGGAGGAAACCATTATCAGTACAGAGTGCTGCCTTTTGGCCTCACCTCCGCCCCCAGAGTCTTCAAAAAGTGCCTAGCAGTGGTGGCGGCCTACCTGAGAAATCAGGGCATCTTTGTCTTCCCCTATCTGGACGACTGGCTCATCAGGGGTCAGACAGGTCAGGAGGCCAATCAAGCCACCCTCAGAACCATTGCTCTTCTACAACGCCTGGGGTTTGTCATAACCTTCGCAAAGTCCACTTTGCTCCCTTCCCAGAACTTGGAGTTTGTCAGACGGCTGCCTAGGGTGAGAACTTACACAATCTTGACGATGCATATATTCATATGATTCTTGCAAGGTATTGTGGGTAATGTAGTTCATTCACTCCCAAACACAGCTGAAGACAATAATTGAGTTGTGAAACCAGTGGTAAAGCCAATAAAATACTTCTTTTATTGATGGGGTTTAATTCACCCAGCACAAGTATGCTTGGTAGCAATATAAATGAGGTTACTTGCTTGCAGTGTTTAAATGGATAACATAAAGTCACAAAGCAAATCAGAAAACAACCTTCAGCTTGTCAGGCAATTAGCTAATGTTTTCTTAGCAAATAATTACCAAATAAAAAGGCACAAAGAAATGAATAAACTTTGCTGGTTAGGTTAACTTCTGCTTATTTTCCACACACAGATCCATCCGTGATTCTCCCTTGCTCACACACACAATCAGGTGCAGCTTTAATTACTATCAATTGTCCAGCTGAAACCCTTTAGCTGGCTGGCTGCTACTGTGTGAACCCAAATCCTGCTTTAAGAGCTGTTTGCAGTGGAAATAAGAACAAAGTTAGGTTTCTTTGTGATGGCTGATGTGTTTGCTCACAGAAAGCTAGCAATAGCACTTGGATAAAGAACAGTCCATGTAATCAATAGTTTCATCTGCTGTATCTCCCCCTTCATCAATCAGCATAGGGTCACTATCATACATTGGCACAGACAAGTCTTTCATTAAGGCACTATCATGAGAATGCTTATTCCCTTGCTGCCATTCTCTATTATAGATAGGGTCTGGATCAGTGTTCATACCTGAGCCTCTCCTGCTATCATAATTCCTCTCTGAATAGCCTGGCCAGTATGTAATCCAGTTCTGATGACCAGCCTTCCAATCTTGATCCCTGGACACTGGATCTTTCCTCACATACCTTCTGGCATAGGTCTGAAAGTCCTTTCCACGTGCAGTCTTCTCTCTTCCAGGTAGCCAATGGTGATTCCTATCTCTGCCATTCCATTCCTCTGGCTGACTCCAGTCCAATGGACTCTGCTGGCATTTGGAATACCTCCCAGTATGGGTACTGCCTTGGACTCTCCCAGACCTTCCAATGGCCTGTCTTCTCTTCCTTCCAGAGAATTTCCTTCTTTCTCTATCCGCTTGGCTTGGCTTCTGCTTCTCGAGATGATGTTGGTGCTTGAGCTTGAAGCTGTTGCTGTATCTTTTCCTGAAGCTGTTATCTGTAGAATAAGCTCTATTCTTATTCTGTCCTAATGTGTGCTCCTCCCTAACACAGCGCAGCTGTGTTGAATCAGGCCCTGCCCTTTGAGATGAGTGCTTAGGGATTACCTCATAGCTCTCTTGATTGCACACACGTTTTCTCACTTCAGCCTCCCTCATGGCTGCTGGAAACCTGGTGCATTCTGGGACTGGTAGTCTTTTATGTGAAAACTCTGTTTTCTTGCTTCTACCAGAACTGACAGGTTGCTTGTTCAGAGTCACATCATCTTTTCTATAGCTCCTACCTGAGCTATGATAAGCTTCCTTATCACAAGTTCATAGGGGCAAGGTTGGACTCTCTCCTGGCAAAGGCATTCTTGCCAGAAAACAGAGCCCAAAGGTTGATGGCCTTGGCAAGTCAGTTTCTCAGCAGCTCCCTGGTCTCCGCCAGACTCTGCCTGAGGCTGCTTGGCCACATGGCTTCGACAGTACATGTCACCCCCAATGCCAGGCTCCATATGAGGCCTGCACAGTGGTGCCTTCGGACTCAGTGATCACAGGCCACAGGCAGCCTCAGAGACAGAATAAGAGTGTCCAGACCATTTCTACACTCCCTCAACTGGTGGCTGCACCCACCCAACCTACTGATAGGGGTGCCTTTTCAGATGCCAGGGTACACAGTAGTGGTGACAACAGATGCCTCCCTGCAAGGCTGGGGAGCTCATTGTCTGGGCAAGTGCATCCAGGGCCTCTGGTCTCCCTGGGAAGCTGCACAGCAGATCAATCTCTTCGAACTCAGAGCTATTCGATTAGCACTCAAAGCTTTCACTCCTACCCTGGCTCAACAGTCTGTCCTGATTCAGACAGACAACCAAGTTGCCATGTTTTATGTGAACAAACAGGGCGGAACTGGGTCCAGGATCCTTTGTTGGGAGGCTCAGGACCTTTGTTCTTTTGCCCTCAAGCACAACATGCTCCTCAGGGCTGTGTACCTTCCAGGCCAGGACAACTACCTGGCAGACAGATTAAGCAGGATACTGCAGCCCCACGAGTGGCAGCTCCATCCTTCAGTAGTTCAGAAGATCTTCCTGAAATGGGGTCTCCCTTTGATAGATCTCTTTGCCAGCCCCATGAACAAGCAGCTGCCAAAGTTCTGCTCCAGGCAACCACATCCTCTGCGGATAGCAGCGGATGCTTTTCTGATATCTTGGTCTCAGGGCCTCCTCTATGCGTTTCCTCCCACGCCCTTGATGGCCCGGACCCTGTTCAAGATTCTCCAGGACAAGGCCTCGGTCCTGTTGGTAGCTCCCAGGTGGCTGAGACAGCCTTGGTTTCCTCTTCTGCTTCAACTGGCGGTGGATCCTCCACTGCCCCTGGGGTTGCAACCCGACCTTCTCACACAGGACCAGGGTTCCCTTCTGCACCCCAATCTCAGGTCTCTCAATTTGATGGCCTGGAACCTGCAAGGGTAGTTTTGGCTCCCTGGGGCCAACCTCAGGAAGTTGAGGAGGTTGTCCTAGCCTCTAGAAAACAGTACACGAGGAAAACCTATGCTCTCAAGTGGAAGAGGTTTTCTGTGTGGTGTCACCTACGTACAGAGGATCCCTTTTCCTGTACTGTTCCAGTGGTGCTTCAGTATTTCCTGCACTTATCCAATCAGGGACTTAAGTCCAATTCTGTTTGGGTCCACCTCTCAGCTCTAGTAGCTCACCACTCACTGGTAGAGGGGCAGTCTCTATCTGGTTACCCCTTGGTGTCCCGCTTTCTCAGGGGCTTGCTTTTGCTCAAGCCTCCCATCCGTCATCCTGCCCCTGAGTGGGAGGTGAATGTGGTCTTGCAGCAGCTGACTCGCCCACCTTTTGAGCCGATGGCTACTTGTCCACTACGCTTCCTCTCCTGGAAGACACTCTTCCTAATAGCCCTTACCTTGGCTAGGCGAGTAAGTGAGCTTCAAGCCCTGGTCTGTGACAGGCCTTCCACCAGGATTTACAGGAACAGGGTAGTCCTCAGGACTCATCCAAAGTTCCTCCCTAAGGTTGTCTCCTCTTTCCACCTCAATCATGAGGTGGTTCTTCCAACATTCTTCCCTAGGCCTCATGCTAGCCAAGCTGAAGCAGTCCTGCATACCCTGGACTGTAGGAGGGCCTTATCCTTCTACCTTGACCATACGCAAGGACATAGAAGGGCTACACAGCTCTTCGTTTCCTTTGACCCCAATAAGTTGGGGTTGGCTGTGTCCAAGTCTACCTTGTCCAACTGGGTGGCTGACTGTATCATCTGGGCTTACAAGGCAGCTGACCTTCCTTTGCAGGGTAGGGTCACGGCCCATCGTGTCAAGGCAATGGCTGCCTCAGTGGCTCATTTCCGCTCTGTGCCCTTGGTAGACATCTGCAGGGCTGCAACTTGGTCTTCAAGCCAGACATTTGCGGCCCATTACTGCCTGGAGAGGGAGTCCCGTAGGGACAGTGCTTTTGACCAAGCAGTACTCCGGAATCTCTTTGAGGTTTAGGCAACTCCTGCCCTCTATTGGGCTACCGGTGGAGGTTGTGTCCTTGAAAAGCCTTTCTTTGCTGCTGTGACTACAAGGAGTACTCTTGTTCAGCCTGGGTTCCTCGGTAGCCCAGAGCTAGGGAGTCACCCATATGTGAGGACTGATTTCCTACTTGGTCCTGGAGAAAGAGTAGTTACTCATCTGTAACAGGTGTTCTCCAGGAGCAGCAGGAATCAGTCCTCACAACCCTCCCTCCTCCCCTTGGAGTTGCAATTGTACATAGTTTATTTTTTCATTTTTTTGTGCTGTTCTTAGCTATGTCATTTGACTGAGGTAAGATGGCACCTTTAGGCGGGAAGGGAACCGCGCATGCGTGCCTGCATTCCCAAAGGCTTTATAGAAAGCTGGGGAAATGCTCCGCTGGGGCTTCATCGGCGCCGATGACACCCATACGTGAGGACTGTTTCCTGCTGCTCCTGGAGAACACCTGTTACAGGTGAGTAACTACTCTTAATCATTCAGGAAGTTGGTCACAGCTTACCTCAGCAGCACAGGCATAAATAGCTCAACCGGAGCTCTGTGATCCTCAGTCTTGAAGGACTAGAAAAGGGGACTGTTACTTCTGGAGAGAGATCTGCAATTCTGAGTATATACTTCTGGGAATTTTCTGAAAGGAATTCTTTCTATTAATGCTAATTAATCTGTGAACCCACTATTTTTTGTTAAATCAGTCAGGGAATAGTAGCAGCAGTTTAAGTTTAAATTTAAAACACAGAAGAGAACTTTCTGGTTACATTTCATACCCAGCAGAGAGCTTATAGTTTTAATTTAATAGTCACTCAGGGCCTAGCATCAGCAAAGTACTTTTAGTTTAAATTTAAAACACAGAAGAGAGCTTTCTGGTTAAATTTAGAACACAGGAGAGAGCTTGTAGTTTAAAGCGGAATATAAATACAGCTAAATAAATTTCATAATAAGTTAGAGCCTAGCAGCAGCAAAGAGCTATAATTTAAATCAAATAAGAATATAGCTTACCTCAGCAGCACAGGACAGGGTACTGTGTAGCAGCCCTCTTTTAATAAGTGTTATTTCCCTCCCTCCCTCCCCACAGCCACCCACCCCTGGGATAATCGTAGCTTTATAGGTACTTACACATCTTAAAAGACAGGAGGTGCTCTCAGGTGAAGCTCGTTACCCAAATCAGTCATACACTAAGGACCTGAGATTAATTAAGCTTCAGGTGAACAAGGTATATTAAACATATTATGTACAGTTTTCTTGGTATAAATATCCATAGCAACCCTTAGTAAGTAAAGAACTTAAAGATCTAAACAAAACCTTAAAACTAAGATGCAGACAGCAGTCCAGCAGCGAGATGGGGGCTTTCCAGTCTTTTGCATTGAGTGTCACATGTATGATTTTCTCCCAGTTGGTGAGAGGTCTTACGTGTGCACTAGGTGCAAGGAGCTCTTTGCTCTCAGGGAACGAGTCCGTTCTCTAGAGGCTCTAGACTTGGAAAACATAAGAAAAACAGAGAGATACATAGATGAGACCTACAGGTATATAGTCCTGAAGTCCCAACTCCAGTCTGGCAGCATCCCTGTTGCCATGGAGGAGAGAGGTCACGTGACAAGAGAGCATCACCCTGGTGTGGCAGGAAGTGATCCTGTAACTAGGACCTGTGCTCCAGGTGATGTAAAACCCTCTCGCACCGAGGAAGTTTCTCCAGGGCTCTGTGCCCATGAGGGAAGGGTTAGGACAGCCGTTATAGTTGGTGATTCGATCATTAGGCATGTAGATAGCTGGGTGGCTGGTGGACGTGAGGATCGCCTGGTAACATGCCTGCCTGGTGCGAAGGTAGCGGACCTCAAGCGCCACCTAGATAAGGTCTTAGATAGTGCTGGGGAGGAGTCTGCTGTCTTGGTACATGTCGGTACCAATGACATAGGAAAATGTGGTAGGGAGGTTCTGGAGGCTAAATTTAGGCTTTTAGGTAGGAAGTTGAAATCCAGAGCTTCCAGGGTAGCGTTCTCTGAAATGCTTCCTGTTCCACGTGCAGGACCCAAAAGGCAGGCAGAGCTCCGGAGTCTCAATGTGTGGATGAGACAATGGTGCAGAGATGAGGGTTTTGGATTTGTTAGGAACTGGGGAACATTCTGGGGAAAGGAGGGGCTCTTCCGAAGGGATAGGCTTCACCTTAACCAGAATGGAACCAGGCTGCTGGCATTAACCTTTAAAAAGGAGATAGAGCAGCTTTTAAACTAGATAATAGGGGAAAGCCGACAGTCACCCAAGACTGGATGGTTCAGAAGAATGTATCCTTGAAGGATACTACCAAAAGCAGAGAGGTTCCAAAAAAGAGTAAAGTAGCCCAAATGCCCTTGAGTATGGAGCAGACAAAGCTTAAAGATCCCAAATTACCCATGTCTACCAATAGCCAAATTAATATGAATAAACTACAGTCTCTAAAATGCTTGTATGCAAATGCTAGAAGTCTAAAAAATAAGATGGGAGAGTAAGAATATATAGCACTAAATGAGAGGTTAGATATGATTGGAATATCAGAGACATGGTGGAAGGAGGACAACCAGTGGGACACTGTGATACCTGGGTACAAACTATATCATAATGATAGAGCTGATCAAATTGGTGGAGGGGTTGCGCTCTGTTAGAGAGGGCATTGAGTCAGAAAGGATTAAAGTTTTGCAGGAAACAAAATTTGCTGTACAATCTCTATGGATTGAAATTCCAGGTGAAAAGGGGAAGGCGATGGCAGTAAGGGTGTACTATCGACCGCCTGGCCAGAATGAACAAATGGATGATGAAATGCTCAAAGAAATCAAGGAAGCTAACAAATGTTACAGCACAGTAATAATAATGAGTGATTTCAATTACCCCGGTATCGATTGGGTCAGTGTCACGGCGGGACATGCTAGGGAGATAAAGTTCCTAGATGACATAAATGACTGCTTCTTGGAGCAGCTGATTCATGTACCGACCAGAGGGGAAGCCATATTAGACCTAGTCCTTAGTGGAACACCAGATCTAGTGCAAGAGATAAGGGTGTTGGGGCCACTTGGCAATAGTGATCATAGCATGATCGCCTTTGATTTAATTAGTGGAGGTAGGATAGTAAGGAAATCCACAGTACTACCTTTTAACTTTCGAAAGGGAGACTATGATAAAATGAGGAAAATAGTTAAGAAAAAACTAAAAGGAGCAGTTGCAAAGGTTAAAGACCTACATCAAGCTTGGGTGTTGTTGAAAAATACTATCTTGGAAGCCCAGACCAGCTGTATTCCACGCTTTAAGAAAAGTGGAAGGAAGTCCAAAAAACTGCCAGCATGGTTTAAAGGTGAGGTCAGAGAGGCTGTTGTTGCCAAAAAAGCATCTTTCAGGAAATGGAAAAAAAGAGCCAAACGACGAAACCTGGAAACAGCCCAAGCACTGACAAGTCAAATGCAAGGCATTGATAAAGCAGGCAAAGGGAGAATTTGAGAAGAAGCTTGCTGCGGAAGCAAAAACGCGAAATAAAGATTTTTTCAAGTACAAAAAACCCGTGAAAGAGTCAGTTGGTCCATTAGATGATAGAGGAGTTAAAGGGGCACTAAGAGGCGACAAGGCAATAGCGGAGAGACTGAATGAATTCTTTGCTTCGGTCTTTACTGAGGAAAATGTAGGGATGTTACCTATGACTGAAGTGGTATTTAAAGGTGCGGAAGAATTGAAGGAAATATTGATACATCGGGAAGATGTATTACAACTATTAGATAAACTGAAGAGTAGCAAATCACCTGGGCCGGATGGTATACATCCAAGGGTGTTGAAAGGACTGAAATATGAGATTGCAGACCTGCTATTAGTAATCTGTGAACTATCATTAAAATCATCTCTAATACCTGAAGATTGGAGGATCGCCAATGTAACACCAATTTTTAAAAGGGTTCCAGGGGTGATCCGGGAAATTACAGACCGGTGAGCCTCACGTCAGTACCGGGAAAAATGGTAGAAACCATCATAATTCTGGTTGCCGTATCTTAAAAAGGATATAGCCATTTTAGAAAAGGTTCAGAGAAGAGCCACCAAAATGGTAAAGGGGATGGAAGGATACTCCTATGAAGAAAGGCTAAAAAGGTTAGGGCTCTTTAACCTGGAAAAGAGACGGCTGAGGGGAGATATGATAGAAGTCTATAAATTAATGAATGGAGTGGAACGGGTAAATGTAGATCGATTGTTTACCTTATCAGAATATAGAAAGACTAGGGGACATGCAACGAAGCTACAGGGTAAACTATTTAAGACTAATAAAAGAAAATATTTTTTCACTCAACGTGTAATCAAACTCTGGAATTTGTTACCGGAGGATGTAGTAAAGGCTGTTAGTGTAGCTGGGTTTAAAAAAGGTTTGGACAAGTTCCTGGAGGAATGGTCCATAAACTATTATTAAGAAGGGACCCAGGATATCAATGCTTGAACCAATACAAGCATTGTGGAACCTGTGTCCCTTGGGGAACCTGCTAGGTACATATGACCTAGATTGGCCACTGTTGGAAACAGAATACTGGGCTTGATGGACCTTGGTCTGACCCAGTATGGCATATCTTATGTTCTTATGTTCTTATGTACTAATCTGTCATGTTTTTTTGAAAGTGTGAATAAACAGGTGGACAAAGGTGAGTCGGTTGATATAGTATATCTGGACTTTCAGAAAGCCTTTGACAAGGTCCCTCATCAAAGACCTTTGACAAAACTAAAGAGTCATGGGATAGGAGGCAGTGTACTACTGTGCATCAGGAACTGGTTAAAAGATAGAAAGCAGAGGGTAGGGCTAAATGGCCAATTTTCCCAATGGAGAAAGGTGAATAGTGGCCAGGGATCTGTGCTGGGTCTGCTGCTTTTTGACATATTCATAAATGACCTGGAAAGTGGAATAACGACTGAGGTTATCAAATTTGCAGATGACACAAAACTATTTAAAGTTGTTAAAACCCAAGAGGATTGTGGAAAATTGCAAGAGGATCTTGATAAATTGGAAAACTGGGCATCAAAATGGCAGATGAAATTTAATGTGGACAAGTGCAAAGTTATGCTCCTAGGGAAGAACAACCCAAACTATGGTTACACGATGCAAGGTTCCACATTAGGAACCACCACCCAGGAAAAAGATTTAGGTGTCATTGTGGATAACATGTTAAAACCCTCGGCCCAGTGTGCAGCGGCGGCCAAGAGAGCAAATAGAATGCTAGGTATCATAAGGAAAGGAATGGAAAATAAAACAAAAGATATTATAATGCCTCTATGTCGTTCCATGGTGAGACAGCACCTTGAATATTGTGTGCAATTCTGGTCGCTGTATCTTAAAAAAGATATAGCGTTATTAGAAAAGGTTCAGAGAAGAGCCACGAAAATGGTAAAGGGGATGGAAGGATACTCCTATGAAGAAAGGCTAAAAAGGTTAGGGCTCTTTAACCTGGAAAAGAGATGGCTGAGGGGAGATATGATAGAAGTCTATAAATTAATGAATGGAGTGGAACGGGTAAACGTAGATCGATTGTTTACATTATCAGAATTTAGAAAGACTAGGGGACATGCAATGAAGCTACAGGGTAAACTATTTAAGACTAATAAAAGAAAATATTTTTTCACTCAACGTGTAATCAAACTCTGGAATTTGTTACCGGAGGATGTAGTAAAGGCTGTTAGTGTAGCTGGGTTTAAAAAAGGTTTGGACAAATTCCTGGAGGAAAGGTCCATAAATCATTATTAAGAAGGGACCCAGGATATCAATGCTTGACCCAGTACAAGCATTGCGGAACCTGTGTCTTTTGGGGAAACTGCTAGGTATGTATGACCTAGATTGGCCACTGTTGGAAACAGGATACTGGGCTTGATGGACCTTGGTCTGACCCAGTATGGCATATCTTATGTTCTTATGGCAATTCCTGAGATTATTGGGCCACATTGCATCCACGGTCCATGTTACTCCAAATGCCCGTCTGCACATGAGACCTGCTCAGTGGGGCCTCAGAACTCAGTGGCTACAAGCCACAGGACACTTGAGAGACAAAGTAAGGGTGTCCAAACTGCTGGCGGCCTCCCTGCAATGGTGGCTGCTTCTCCCGATTCTAGTGCGCAGAGTGCCTTTTCAGCCACCACCACAAGCACTGGTACTGACAAACAGATGCTTCTCTTCAGGATTGGGGTGCACATTGCCAGGGGGCATGCACCCAAGGCGTCTGGTCCCCTTGGAAGGCTACACAGCAGATCAACCTCTTGGAGCTGAGAGCTATCCACTTGGCTCTCCAAACTTTCTCTCATGCCCTCTCTCACCAGTCTGTTCTGGTTCAGACAGACAATCAAGTCGCCATGTTCTATGTGAACAAGCAAGGAGGCACAGGATCCCGACTAATGTGTCAGGAGGCTCAAGCCCTGTGCTCATGGGCAGTCCAACAGGGCATACTTTTCAAGGCAGTTTATCTTCCCGGCCAAGAGAATTACCTAGTAGACAGGTTGAGCAGGATTCTGCAGCCACACGAATGGCAGTTGAATCCTCTGGTGATCCAGCGGGTCTTCCTAAGATGGGGTCTTCCGACCATTGATCTCTTTGCCAGTCCACTCAACCGTCAACTACCCAGGTTCTGCTCCAGACAACCGCATCCTCTGAGAATAGCAGCAGATGCGTTTCTAATCTCTTGGTCTACGGGCCTACTGTATGCGTTTCCTCCCACGGCTCTCGTGGCCCGGACCCTTTTCAAGGTGCTTCGGGACAAGTCCTCGGTGATCCTGGTAGCCCCAGATGGCCGAGGCAACCGTGGTTTCCACTCCTTCTGCAGTTGGGTGTGGACACCACTCCCTCTGGGGGTGCAACCCGATCTCCTATCTCAAGATCAGGGATCACTCTTGCACCCCAACCTCCAGTCCCTCAATTTGATGGCCTGGATGCTGAAAGGCTAGTTCTAGCTCCCTTACTGCTACCTAGGGAGGTAGAGGAGGTGGTCTTGGCCTCTAGGAGGCGCTCTACTAGAAAATCTTATGCCCTCAAGTGGCGTAGGTTCTCCACCTGATGTGCTCAGCACAAGGAGGATCCTTTTTCGTGTCTGGTGCCAGTGGTGCTGCAATATTTGCTTCACCTGTCCGACCTGGGCCTTAAATCCAACTCTGTTCGGGTCCACCTCAGTACTCTGTCAGTGCACCACTCACTGGTGGAGGGTCACTCTCTGTCAGGCCACCCTTTAGTGGCCTGCTTCCTCAGAGGCCTCCTTTTGCTCAAGCCTCCGATTCGTCCACCTGCATCTGAGTGGGATTTGAATGTGGTCTTGCAACAACTTACTTGTCCTCCATTTGAGCCTATGGCTACTTTTCCTTTATGCTTTCTTTCCTGGAAGGCATTGTTTTTGGTAGCTCTTACCTCAGCTAGGCGAGTCAGTCACCTACAAGCTCTGGTCTCAGAGCCACCATACACAAGGTTCTATAGGAACAGGGTGGTCTTACGGACTCACCCAGTCTCCTCCTTCCATCTCAATCAGGAGGTGGTTCTTCCTACTTTCTTTCCCAGGCCGCATGCCAGTCGGGCTGAAATGGTCTTGCTTACACTGGACTGTAGGAGGGCATTGTCCTTCTACCTTGACCGTAATGCAGGGACACCGAAGGGCTGTTCAGCTCTTCATATCTTTTGGCCCTAATAACTGGAGTTACCTGTCTCCAAGCATACCTTGTCCATCTGGGTGGCAGACTGTATCGCCTGGGCATACAGGGCAGCCGGCCTCTCCTTGCAGGGTCGAGTCACAGCCCACCGTGTCAGGGCGAAGGCTGCGTCAGTAGCTCATCTCCGCTCTGTTCCGTTGGCAGATATCTGCTGGGCCGCTACTTGGTCTTCAAGCCAGACTTTTGCGGCCCACTACTGCCTCGAAAGGGAGTCCCGCAGGGACAGTGCTTTCGGACAAGGGGTACTTCGTAATCTCTTTGAGGTATAGGCAACTCCTACCCTCCGGCCCTGGTGTTGGGCTACCATACGGGGGCGTTCTCAGAGAAGATTCTTTCACGCATGCTGGGGCTCTAGAGGGAGCTCATTGTTCAGCTTTGGGTCCCCAGTAGCCTGAAGCTGGGGAGTCCCATATGTGAGGACTGACTTCCTGCTTGGTCCTGGAGAAAGAGTAGTTACTCACCTGTAAAAGGTGTTCTCCAGGAGCAGCAGGAATCGGTCCTCACAACCCTCCCTCCTCCCCTGGGAGTTGCAGTCATATAATTCATTTTGGTTTTTTGCTGTCTTTTAGCTATGTCATCAGACTGATCAAGATGGCACCCTTGGGCGGGAAGGGGACCGCGCATGCACGCTGCATTCCCAAAGGCTTTCTTTGAAAGCTGGGGAAATGTTCCGCATGGGGGCTCCGTCGGCGCCGACGTCACGCATATGTGAGGACTGATTCCTGCTGCTCCTGGAGAACACCTGTTACAGGTAAGTAACTACTCTTTCCCTGTCCCCATCATCCGATAGTCAAATAACACGCATCTTGTTCATCGTTTGCTGTCATACCCACACATTAGGGGTCACCACATACAGCGAGCATGCACTAAAACGAATGTTAATCATTTAGCAGGCTTTAGTAAATGGGCCCCCAAGTGTACTTTTTGGGGTGACCTAATTTTATGAGGCCTTACTTGGAAAAGCTTATAAAATTATCTCCATAAAGTGTATCTTTTGAAAAAGTAAGAAATGCATGAAAATCTAATATATATATATATATATATATATATTCCCAGAATACTGTCTTTTATGCAGACAAGTTTGTGTATGTTAAGAAAAATCCATGTATACTTTCAAGTAGCTGAAAATCCATCTATTAGTACACAGCTGATTTACAGGATTTAACTCTCTATTAAACTGATGATTTATCCCATAAGGTTTACAGACTGCTCAGATTGATTTGCTGTTCTGATATTGTTTATTTTTCTTTCCCTTTAAGAGAAAAATTAACAGTCGGATGTTGCCAGCTTGCTCAGTTACAATACACTATGGAGCACTGCAATGCATCTCTGGAAGCCAAAATGAGCAACTGGATGTGACAGAAACCTCAGCTGTAAGACTTCTATTCTCAGCTCATTGGAAGAAACAAAATATTCTGCCTTTGTTCAGAATGCTGTTTGAGTTGATTATACATATGAACTGACCGATTTTCATATTCTTCTACAGCACTGAGTCACTTTAAATTCTAACAAAGACTCAGATAGTTTAACAGAAATGCAACTTTGTTTTTGTGTGTATAAAAGGCTGTGGTAGAAATTGGCAAATTTGGGAGCCCAAGCCAACCTATGACTCACAGGGTTAGTAACACTGCTACTACTACTATAAAATAAAGGTATTTGAGGCAGTCTGATATGCTTTTTTGTGAGAGTGGAGGAGGAAGGGGGTCTCTATGCTCCTGTTCCTTTTTTGAGCTTCCAATTCATTTGATACTGGAGCTGGGATCCAGTGGCATGAGTCTGTTTGCAAGTAGCAGGGATTTTGTCTCTTTGTATCCTCTTCCAACTCACCTAATTTAATTATTGCAGTGACAGTCCTTGGCCAAGGAAGATCCATCAGGGCTCTTTCTAAAAAACCTGCCATTAAGGGCCCTAAATCCAATTTTTAGGTGCTGACACTGCCTCCCCAGGAACTCCGAACACAGCCTATATAGTATCTTTAGCCATGGCCTGACCTTAAAATCAAATTGTTTTGGGCTTGATAAAAACTATTCTCCAGGAACAAGCAGGAATCAGTCATCACATATGGGTGACTTCAGCGCCGATGGAGCCCTCGTGCAGAGCAATTCCCCAGCTTTCAAAGAAAGCCTTTGGGATTGCCATGTGCATGCGCAGTCCCCTTCCCGCCCAAGGGTGCCATCTTGCCCAGTCTCCCTTTTTCCGCGGAGCCCTTTGGACATGGTCCTGCTTTCCTTGGAAAAAGTGCATCAAAACTGCAAAGTTTTTGTTCGTTTCAGTCCGGTTCGATGCCGGTTCCCCTTCCGCCTCAGCTTGGTACACCAGTATCCAGCCCGGTTAAAGTTTTTCGGTTTTGGCCTTTGAGACTAGCGTTCGCATTCTTTTTATTTTTCACTGGCAGCCCGGTTGTTTGGCCCTTTTTCCCCCGATGGCTGCCAGCGGGTTCAAAAAGTGTGATCGGTGTAAAAAACTAATGTCCCTCGCCGACACACGCGACTGCTGCCTCCGATGCCTCAGACCCGACCATGACCTGGTGGTCTGTGGGCCGTGTGGCAAAATGTCTTCCAAGGCACTTAGGAGTCGGCAGCACCAACGTGAAAGACTTTTCTCAGAGTCCGCATCCGTCCGAGCCCGGACCTCGTCAGAAGCCTTGACGTCTCAGGAGTCTGACCCAGAGAATCGTTGTGGGTCTTCTGAGCGGAGGTCTCCCTCCTGGGAACACCGGAGGAAGAAGAAGCTCATGAGGGCGGTGTCGTTGGAGGCCTCTGATCGGCCTGGGCCCTCAGGTTCCAGATCATGGAGCCCTGACCACCGCCCCAGGTCCTTGGAGTCGGAGAGGCCGGCCAAGCTACCTCGCACGGAGCCGGAAACACCGAGTAAGGTAATGTCTGTTGACCTCGTGGACTCTCCTCTGGGATAACCGGCATCGGGACCCAAGCTGGAAGCTGCGGAGCCTTCTGAGCTTGGTCTCAGGTTGGCGGCCCTGGACAGCAGCATGACTGTCTTCATGGAGCAGCAGTGGGCGCTAATAGCCGGTCTCACCGGTCCATCCGCCCCGACCACCGGGACCTCGACATCTAAGTCGACCACGGAGGCCGAGTCGATCCTCGGCCAAGGTCTCCCTCAACCTCCCGTTTGGGACCGAGGTCATCGACGCCGGTGCCCTCGGTGTCGGGGCGGTCAGGTCCGAAGCCCTTATGGCCGGAGCCACTCAATTCCTCCTAGGAGGATTCGGCATGGGAGACAGAGGATGAAGAGTTTCCAGACACCCACCGAACCCGGTGCATCCCATCGGACTCACTGGGCTCGGAACCTTGGAGAAGGTCCCCTCTGGAGGATACCAGGTTCTCGGACTTTGTCAGGGACATGGCCAAGGCTTTGGCATTCCCAGCTGAGTCCGAGGAGGAGCCTCGAGCCGAGGAACTCGAGGCCCTCCAGTATGATTTTCCCCTGAGGGAAGCCCTTACTATTCCGATTCCTCCGATGTTGGAACGGCTGTTGCTCCGCATGTGGTAGTCCCCAGCCTCGATGCCAGTTCTCAGCAAACAGGTCGATTCCATATATCGAGTCCGTAAGAACCCTGGGTTCCAGAAAGCGCAGCTGCCACACAACTCCATGGTTGTGGAATCGGCCATGCAACGGCTCAAGAGCCAAAAAACAAACTACTTGGTGCCTCCCGGCCAGGAGGCCCAGAACCTGGATAGAAAGTGCTTCCAGGGCTCGATGCTCTCATGCCGTCTCCATACCTACCAGCTGTACATGGGCATGTACTTGTGGGACCTGGCAAAGGAAATTGCTGGCCTCTCCAAGGAACCTTTGCAGCACTTCAAGGCCTTGTCAACAGGGATTCGGGAGTGCTCGAAGTTTGTCTTGAACAGCCTACGACGGCTTCGAGGCTTTAGCCCGAGTAGCTGCGGCCGGCATTGGTGCATGCCATCAGGCCTGGCTAATGTCATCGGATCTGGAGTCATGGGTTCAGGACAAGTTGGTCGATGTCCCGTGCCAAGGTGACAACCTATTCGGCAAACCCATGACTGAAAAGGCTGCGGAGATCGAGTCCGATCACTTGACCCGGAAAAGGCTCTCGAAGAAGACCTCTGCCCCTTCTCACAAGAAGGGCTCGGGCAAAAGGGCCTTTTTCCCAAGGAAGGGTACTGCTTACCACAATTACCCCACCTATCAGACCACCCCGGCTCCCCAGCAGGGGCAGCAGGCCAGGGGACAGGGGCATGGCCCGCGTAAGCAGAAGGCCTCCAAGCCTCCAGCTCCGGCTCCTATCCAGCCGGGAGGGGTTTTTTGACTCTCACTGCATAGCTCCTCTCCCGCCAGTGGTTTGGTCATGCACAGGAGGAAGGCTGACCCTGTACGCCCACAGATGGCCAGCTATCACAATGGATACCTGGGTCCTGCAAATAGTTCAGAAAGGCTATTTGCTCTATTTCAGCCAGGTACCCCCCTCCTCCTTTCCAGGAGAGCCGCTCAGGCCCCCTCTCCACGGGAACCTCCTCTTGCAGGAGTTGGCAGGTCTTATAAAGGATCAGGCGGTGGAACTGGTGCCCCACCACCTGCAAGGGCAAGGCTTCTACTCCAGGTATTTCCTCATACCAAAGAGAACTGGAGGCCTGTGGCCCATCCTCGGCTTGTGGAATCTGAACAAGTTCCTGGTGAGGGAAAAGTTCAAGATGCTTTCCCTTGGAATACTGCTGTCTTACCTCCACCAGGGAGAATGGCTATGCTCCTTAGATCTGAAGGATGCTTATACACACATTCTCATACATCCAGACCTCAGACAATATCTCAGATTTGTAGTGGGAGGAAACCATTTTCAGTACAGAGTACTTCCATTCGGTCTAGCCTCTGCCCCCAGAGTGTTTACGAAATGTCTGGCGGTAGTGGCGGCCTTCCTCAGGAACCAGGGAATTTTTGGACGACTGGCTCATCAGGGCCCAGTCACCTCAAGAAGCTCAACAGGCCACAGCTCACACTATCAACATACTGCAGCATCTAGGCTTTGTCATAAATAAAGCAAAGTCCACTTTGCTCCCCACTCAAAACTTAGAGTTCATAGGGGCAAGGCTAGACACCCTTCAAGTGAAGGCTTACCTGCCAGAGGGCAGAGCACAGAGGCTTCTGGAGTTAGTACATCAAATCAGCCACAAATCTCAAATATCAGCAAGGCACTTTCTATGCCTCCTAGGACACATGGCCTCCACGGTTCATGTGACCCCAAAAGCCCGTCTCCACATGAGGAAAGCCCAGTGGTGCCTCAGATCAGTGGACACAAGCCACAGGAAGACTCAGAGACAGGATCAGGGTGTCCAAAAGACTACTGAGGTCGTTGACCTGGTGGCTTCAGCCATCCAATCTTCTCGAGGGAGTGTCTTTCCAGCCTCTCTCGTACACAAGAGTACTGACGACAGATGCATCTCTGCTGGGCTGGGGAGCCCATTGCCAGAACCTATGCACTCAAGTGTTGTGGTCTCCTCAAGAGAAGACGCAACAAATCAACCTCTTAGAGCTCCGGGCGATACGCCTAGCTCTTCAACCTTCTCTCATGTTCTCTCACACCAGTCTGTCTTAGTACAAACAGACAACCAGGTGGCTATGTTCTACGTGAACAAGCAGGGAGGGACGGGGTCCCGCATCCTGTGTCAAGAGACACTGGACCTCTGTTCCTTTGCAATCCGACAGGGTATGTCTCTCAAAGCAGTTTACCTGCCAGGTCAGGAGAACTGTCTAGCAGACAAGCTAAGCAGAATTCTCCAACCTCACGAGTGGCAACTGTATCAGGAAGTAACCCAGCAGATCTTCCATTGCTGGGGGCATCCGATCATAGATCTCTTTGCCAGTCCGCAGAATCATCAGTTGCCCAACTTTTGCTCCAGACAGCCACACCCCCAAAGGATGGCTGCAGATGCTTTTCTAATCTCCTGGTCAGTGGGCCTCCTGTATGCATTTCCTCCCATGCCTCTGGTAGCTCGAACTCTATTCAAGATCCTTCGAGACAAGGCCTCAGTTATCTTGATAGCCCCCAGATGACCAAGACAACCTTGGTTTCTGCTTCTCCTCCAGCTGGCAGTGGAAACCCCACTTCCTCTGGGGATGCAGCCCGACCTCCTGTCCCAGGAGCAGGGCTCTATCTTACACCCCAACCTCAGGTCCCGCAACCTGATGGCATGGCTGCTGAAAGGGTAGTGCTGGCTCCTCTACTCCTACCTAAGGAGGTGGAGGAAGTGTTGCTGGCCTCCAGGAGGCAATCCACTAGGAATTCTTATGCCTTCAAGTGGCGCAGGTTTGAAGTGTGGTGTAAACAGCGCAGTGAAAATCCTCTCTTGCCTAGTACCAGTGGTGTTACAGTACTTGCTTCACCTCTCCGAAATAGGCCTCAAGTCTAATTCTGTCAGGGTTCACCTGAGTGCTTTATCAGCAAACCATTCTCAGGTGGAAGGTCAACCTCTTTCTGCTCACCCCTTGGTGTCCAGATTCCTCAGAGGTCTACTCCTACTGAAACCCCCTGTTCGCCCTCTGGCGACTGAGTGGGACTTGAATGTGGTCTTGCAGCAGCTTACTCGCCCACCTTTTGAGCCGATGTCCACTTGCCATCTGCACTTCCTTTCCTGGAAGGTCCTCTTCCTGGAGCACTCACATCAGCCAGACGTGTGAGTGAGCTACAAGCTCTGGTATCTGATAGACCATACACACAGTTTTACAGAAATAGGGTGGTCCTTTGCACTCACCCCAAGTTCCTTCTGAAAATGGTCTCTTCTTTCCACCTCAATCAAGAGGTGGTTCTTCCAACTTTCTTTCCCAGGCCGCATGCCAGCCGGGCAGAGGCGGTCCTGCATACCCTGGATTGTAAGAGGGCACTTGCTTTCTACTTGGAACGTACGCGGGGACATCGGAGAGTTTCTCAGCTCTTCCTGTCTTATGACCCCAGTAGGCTGGGTCTACCTGTCACCAAGCATACGTTATCCACCTGGGTGGCAGACTGCATCGCCTGGGCATACAGGGCAGCTGACCTCCAGCTGCAGGGTCGAGTCACAGCCCACCGTGTCAGCTAATGCCGCATCAGTGGCTAACCACCACTCTGTACCGTTGGCAGACATCTGCTGGGCCGCAACTTGGTCTTCAAGCCAGACTTTTGCAGCCCATTACTGCCTGGAGAGAGAGTCCTGACGGGACAGCATTTTCGGCCAGGCAGTACTCCATAACCTATTCAAGGTTTAGGCAACTCCTACCCTCTGGTCCTTTGGTGTCAGGCTACCGTGGGGGTTGCGTTCTGGAAGAAAGTCCTTTCACAGCTGCTGCGGCTCTTCTAGAGGGAGCCATTTTTCAGCTATGGGTTCTCGGTAGCCTACAGCTAGGGAGTCCCATATGTGAGGACTGACTTCCTGCTTGTTCCTGGAGAAAGCGTAGTTACTGACCTGTAACAGGTGTTCTCCAGAGACAGCAGGAATCAGTCCTCACGACCCTCCCTTCTCCCCTGGAGTTGCAATCACTTATTTTATTTTTCTCATTTTACCGTCTTTTTAGCTATGTCATCTGACTGAGCAAGATGGCACCCTTGGGCAGGAAGGGGACTGCGCATGTGCATGGCAATCACAAAGGCTTTCTTTGAAAGCTGGGGAATTGCTCTGCACGAGGTCTCCGTCGGCACTGATATCACCCATATGAGAGGACTGATTCCTGCTGTCCCTGGAGAACACCTGTTACAGGTGAGTAGCTACGCTATATTGGGCAGAAGGCTTTCTATTTCATTAGTACCTAAACACTTGAGAATGTTAAATGAAAAATTTGTCATAATTATTTTTAAGAGCTCCCCTCTTTTCCTTTTGGCAGTGCTAAAATAGAGGCACCTAGTGCCTTTTTTATTGTATACTTTTGTATCATTGGTTTTGTAAAATACCTTTGGAAAGCAGATTTAATATATTCTTATCACATTTAAAAAAAATAAAGTTCACATTCATAGTTTTTGTAATTTTGCTGTCTTAAAAATTAGGTTTGTCATAAATTAACCCAGTATCTACAATGCCTCTGAAAAGTGGTCTGCTTTTATATGACCCAACCTACCAGAGGAATATCTAAACAAAATAAAGGGCTAAAAAGTCTTACAGCATTTAACTGTGGAAAAAACAGAGTGTCACAACATGTGGACCTGACAAAACTGTCTTCTGCATAATGTCTCTCATTTTACCCAGATGCATGCCCCCAGTGATATTGTTCTTTTTCTAAGTCTTTTTATTCTTGATACATATAATTCCTAGACACCAAAAGAATAGCCTATAGAAACAAGACCTAATATTTAGGAATCACATAGCAATCAGTAGATGATGTAGTCTTCAACCCAGGTTAAGGGGAGTACACAAGTCATAAAAGAAAAAGAAAAGCACAGGGGGGGATTAACCATCACAGCCAATCAATACCAAACCACACTAATTACGCTCCCCATTATTCTGGGAACTAATTTAATTCCTCCACTTTGTTCATCATTAAGAAATTTCTCAAACTGAACCAGATCAAAAATACTATCTATTGTTTTGATAAGAAACTGAGTACTTTCACGTGAAGCATAGAAAAAAAAATTCCCTACTGAAATATCCATGATTTGAGAGCGATTGTATAGCACCCAATTAACGCGGGAGATAGGAAGTATTTGTATTTCCTAGCCACAAAAGAGCACATCTTTTTTTTATTGTTGTTGTTTCTTAAAGATAGAGCTTCAGAATAAGCATTTTAGCGTTCTCAAAAATAAATGAAGTCATAAGGTTGGATTAAGTAGCTTGTGAATCTTCTAAAAAGACTATCAAATCAATACTGCAGTCATGAATCTCCAGGAACAACTCCTTTGCTCTGGGCTCTGTTTCAGGGGCCACAGTAATGGACAGACCCCTCCCTGATGAAATCCTGAAAGGAAATGTCCTCTGGAGGAGACATCCTGCGTTTAGGGGAGGAAGGCTCCTCCGGGAGAAGTATTCCCGCATCGACAGAACTGTCAGAATCCTCAGATTCCTCTGAGGACTCGAAGTACCTTCTGTCGGGATGCTCTTGAAGAGCCCGATACCCGTACCGACCGAAGTCGGTACCGAGGGGAATTGGTACCGGTGTAACGGTACCGGAAGGCATTGCATGACTGGGTGCCGGCAATGCGGATGCCGATGCCAATGATGTCGGTACCGATACCGGTGCCAGCTGAACTGTCTGACGCAGTTCCGAGGGTGTCGATGCTGCAAGGAGAGCCACCAGACTGCGTTCAATAGCCAGGACCCTCTGGTTTATCGACGCTGCCGATGCCTGGATGTCAGTACCGGAGAAGATCGCCGGTACCCCAGAGCATGGCACCAGTAGTTCTGCCGAGGTTGAGGCCCCGAGAACGTCCTGGAGCCCCGATAATGCTTTGGAAGTCGAAGCTTCCCGCCAGGGTAATTTTGCCGGTGCAGAATCCTCAAGGGCAACGCCAGAGGCATCTCGATGCTTAGAAGGAGATCTACCCTTTGAGGACCGGCTAGACTTATGTTTAGTTACCTGAGATCCACGGGAGGAAGACGAAGCCCTGGAAGACGTCGATGCCACCGAAGTTGCATCAGAGGGAAATAGAGTACTGAGCTTGGCAGCTCGGTTCTGTCAACCTCTTTTGGATATCATGGCACAGGCCATACATTCCGAAATGGAATGGTCAGGACCTAAACATTTCAGACACCACTCATGGATGTCTGTGACGGAGATGGTACCGCCACACTTGGTGCACTTTTTAAAACCCGAAGAGGGTTTTTCCATTGTGGAAAAAATCTTGGGCCTAAGGCCCAAAATGGCGCATGCACCTGGGAAAAAATGGGAAAAGTACTAAGAAAAATATTTTTTTTTATAAAAAAAGAAAGAAAGAAAAACCGGCAGTACCGGTAAAGCGTCAAAGGCGGCAGACGCGACCACAAAAAAAGAAAGAAAATTTTCTGCAGTGACAGGAACACGACCTGCTGGACCGCGGAAAACGAAGAACTGGAGAGAGGCAGTTGGGAAAGGCGGGAAGGCAGCACGCAGGCGCTGTGTGATGCTCCCAAAAGCTTTCTAATTGGACGCTGGGGAGCGTTCCCGCGCAGGTTCCATTAGTACCAACGATACCCATATGTGATGACTACATTCCTGCTTGTTCCTGGAGATCACCTGTTACAGGTGAGTAACTATGCTTTATCCACGATAGCATCCATCTCCTTGTTAATTTCATCAGATACTCTAAATTTATTTGATACGAAGGTCAGCTTAACAGATGAGCCAATGAATCATTAACTCAGCACGCACAACATTTAAGGGCACCGGAAGTCTGTCTCACCAGCTTATCCCTTCACAGCCATGGGAGTGTTTTCCTTCACTCCTGCAGCTGTGCTGTATAAAACGTGTTTTAAAACAGTAATAACAATCACTTTCTGTTTCTTGCAAGAGGTGGAGGTGCCTGTGTTTACCTTTAAAAATGCCATGGTGCTGGCGCCTGCAACACAGCATAGCAACAGGAACAAAAGACAGACTTCTCTCCCCCCACTACCATTCAGGTAAGAGATGCTGAGCTCCCAAGCAAACCTGTAATACGCTACCTGGGTGTGATGCTTGATCAACATCTCAATTTCAAAGAACATATAAAGTACACCACCAGGACTATATACAACAAAATCAGGACTCTAAGGCACATAAGACCCATGCTAACTCCTGGAGACTTCAGAACAATATTCCAGGCGCTGATAATACCACACTTTGATTATCCGACCATCGTCCTGCATGGCCTCCCCAGAAGCACACTCAGCCCATTACAACTTGCAGTGAACACGGCTGCCCGCGTACTATATGGGCTATCCAGAAGTTCCCACATTACACCCATTCTCCGGGACCTTCACTGGCTACCGTTATACTGCAGACCCACTTACAAGGCACTACTCCTCACTTTCAAAGCTATCAAAATGATATCACCCCCACCCTCAACAATAGGTCGAGAAGGTCAATAGCTGCCAACACACTGATTATCCCTTTTGATTCCACTAAATGCACACAAACAGCCAGGAACAGAGCATTCACTTTCTTTGCCCCTAAGTGCTGGAATAACCTCCCACCAAACATCAGATCAATCAGTGATATTACACAATTTAGGAAAGCCCTTAAGCACCATCTATTCCTCTTACACCTCCCACAACCTAATATGACCCATCCACATATCACACCTCAACCCAACTGATCAGACCCAACACTCCGAATAAGACAAACCGAGTTCCAGAACCACTGCAACAGGCATACTGACATGTGCTGATTCTGCTTATACTAATTAATGAATAATCATGAACGTCTATAACACTGAATGTAATAACTGTATAGACTTAGGGGCTTGTTTACAAAGCCGCGGTAGTGGTTCGCGATCGCGATCGCAGCCGCGGCCCCATTGAAATCAATGGGGCCGCGGCTCCGATTACGATCGCAAACCGCTACCGCGGCTTTGTAAACAAGCCCCTTAGCCCCAAACAATAAGTAGGGTCCAACGTCTAATTTGTAAATAGTTACTCCGCTACAGTTGTGTTAGCCAGAGATGTAAATAGTTTGCCCAGTTACAAATCCATGTTTTTGATCCTGTTTAATGTAGCACTAGGCAGTTCGCATTGTCTCTTGCAAGTTTCTTAACTGTAAACCGCACTGATACCGAAGAGCGCGGTATAAAAAAGCTTTAAATAAATAAAAGAAGTTTTTCATGGCTGTGTAAATCAATGCTTGTGTAACTACACTAAAGTCAGTGTTGGTCTGCTTCACAGAGGGTTTAAACTGCAAATATGATGAATGTATATCCCCCTATATATATAAGATTTGGTCCGATTTTTTACTACACTGCAATTATCCAACCATTTGTTAAAAATAAAAATCTGTCTTTTTTATATATCTTTTTTTATAAACTTTTTTTTAGCTCTTTTGATTAGAACCAATGGTCTCAGACTGTAGTTAGCACTGCTCTGGGTATTCAACCCTTGAACCTTGTACTCTTTTAGCATCAACTACCATAAATATGGTTCTTAATACAAATTACTGTAGTTAAATGACGATCGAAACTTATCTTAATATTTGATCCTCTTTTTATAGGATTGTGCTTTTATCAGACAGAACTTGCAATATCCCCAACGCCACCTTTCGGGTACCGTCTCCACGTTTCAGTTCTTCTTCAGGGGGTTTGCAATCTGGAATCCGCACTGTCTACAAAAGGTGCAACAACATCCAATGTGACCGGACTCCACCAAAATAATTCACGTTTAAACTGCGTGATAAGTAATGTGCTTACCTTAACTGAACCTTTACTGCTTATTTTAAAGTCAGTTGCGACCGATAGCGTGTTATTCGAAGCTTGCTAGCTTTCTCAAAAAACGCTGCGCATGCGAGGTTAGGTCGTGAATGGAGATTTAAATGGTTACGTGTTTGCTTAATTCTGACGTCAGATTTCCCGACGAAAGCTATTTGGTGTTACTATGAGACTAGAGTCAGAATAAGAATTGGGATTACAGATACTTCAAATGCAGGCACCCCACTCGATCATGGTGTTAAGACCCCCTGGAATAACTGATTGCAGCTTGTAAATCCATTTCTGTTCCTGCGTCAGTAGTACCTGTGCTCTGGATCTACCAGACCTACCGGCCATTACCCGATCGATTCCAAACAGGGCCGGCCCGTCCATTGAGCAAGAATGTTTTTTGCACAGGGCCCCGCGTTTCAGGGGGCCCCGCGCAAAGAACATTCTGCTTTTTTCAAAATTAAATTTAAAAAAAAAAACGCTGGCTGCTACCACTGCCGCTGCCGCAGCAGCAGCAGCAGAATGGACTGTCCCGCGGGGCCCCCTCTTCCCGGCTGAATCCCTCCCTCCCTCCCTCCGTGACGGCTGAGCATCTCCGTGCCGGCTTTGAGAGTCCCGACGTCTGCTGAAGAAGCGATCCACCTTTGCTGACGCAAACGTCGCCATGAGGTCCATGGCCGGCAATCCCCACCTGCGGACGAGCATTTGGAAGACGTCGGGATGGAGAACCCATTCTCCCGGGTCCACCCGGAAGCGACTGAGGAAATCCGCTTGCACGTTGTCGACTCCGGCCACATGCGCCGCTGACAGGGCCAGTAAGTTCTCTTCCGCCCAATTGCACAGGGCTGCGGCTTCGTCCTCCAGCCGAACGCTGGAAGTGCCCCCCTGTCTGTTGACGTACGCTACCGCTGTAGCGTTGTCGGAGAACACGCGAACTGCCGTATTGCGAACTAACGGCTGAAACGCTAGGAGTGCTAGGAAGATCGCTCGCAATTCCAACTGGTTGATGGACCAGGTCCTTTCCTGGGTAGACCAGGCTCCCTGTGCGAACCTGCCTTGACAATGAGCACCCCAGCCGCCGAGGCTGGCATCCGTCATCAGTGTGACCCAGGACGGAGCTTCCAACGGTTGTCCCGCCGCTAAGGACGCGGGACGCAACCACCATCGGAGCGACTGGCGCGTCACCTCCGGGCAGGGCAACCTCCGGGTCAGAGGATCCTCTTGATGCGACCAGTGGCGCAGCAGAGCTCGTTGTAAGGGTCGCATGTGTGCTCTTGCCCAGGGTACCGTCTCTATGGACGCGGCCATCGTCCCCAGTAACTGAAGGTAACTCCAGGCCGACGGCGCGCGGAGGCGAAGGAAACGGATCACCAGACTTCGGAGGTTCCGAGCCCGGGCGCCCGTGAGGAAGACCTTCCCGATCTTGGTGTCGAAGCGGGCACCGAGATATTCGAGATTCTGCGAGGGAGACAGATGACTCTTTGCCAAGTTGACAACCCAGCCGAGCTCCTCCAGGAACGCCACTACACGAGCCGTGGCGGACTCGCTCTCGGCCCGCGACTTTGCTCGAATCAACCAGTCGTCGAGGTACGGGTGAACAAGAATACCTTCGCGCCTCAGCGCAGCCGCCACCACCACCATGACTTTTGTGAAAGTGCGGGGTGCCGTCGCCAAACCGAACGGCAGTGCGCGGAACTGATAGTGACCGAACGGGACAGCGAATCTGAGGAATTGATGGTGCTCCGGCCGGATGGGGATGTGGAGATACGCCTCCGACAAATCCAGGGAAGTAAGAAACTCTCCCCGTTGGACTGCTACGATCACCGACCGCAGAGTCTCCATATGGAAATGTGACACGCGGAGACACCGATTCACCCCCTTGAGGTCTAAGATGGGACGTTCCCCTCCGCCCTTCTTTGGAACCACGAAGTAAATGGAGTATCGACCGCCTCCGCGTTGGTCGGGTGGAACCGGTACTATGGCTCCGAGCTGCAATAATCGTTGAACGGTAACTCTCATGGACCTGATCTTGGAGGGCGACTTGGCGGGGGACCGAACAAAGGCGGGGCGAAGAGGCTTCTTTAACTCCAGTGCGTAACCCTCTCGAATCACCTCCAGAACCCATTGGTCTGACGTTACCCGGACCCAGGCAGGATAAAAGTCTTGCAACCGGCCCCCCACCGGGACCAAATGTGCCTGGGCCCCCCTTATCTCATTGCTGCTTTTTGGCCGGGAAGGCCGAGGATGAGGAAGGACCAAAACCTCTTCCCGCCCCTCGAAACCCCGGAAACCTTGACCTGTGCTAGCGTACCGGCCCCTTTGATTGGGAAGGAAGCGCTGCGACCGAAACCGACGAAAATCTCGCAGCTGACCTCTTCCCCCCTGATAAGGCCGGGCTGGCTTGGCCTTATCTTCGGGTAGCTTACCTCCTTTGGACTCTCCCAGATCTTTAACCAACTTCTCCAAGTCCTCCCCAAACAAAAGACGCCCTTTAAAGGGTAGTTTGCTTAAACGAGTCTTGGAGGAAGTGTCCGCAGCCCAATTACGAAGCCATAAATAACGCCGAGCCGCTATAGCCGATGCCATGCTGTTGGCTAGGCTACGCATCAGATCATACTGCACGTCGGCCAAATAGGCTGCGCCGGACTCTAACTTGGTTAGCTCCCCAGGCTCTTCCGCTTCTTGGCCACCCTGCGCCCGCTGGGACCAGCGGAGACAGGCCCTAGCCACCCAGGCACCACACATGACTGCCTGGAGCGACAAGGCATTGACATCAAAAATCTGTCGCAAGAAAACATCCAACTTTCTATCCTGCAGGTCCTTGAGAGCTGCACTACCCTCCACGGGGATGGTAGTTTTCTTAGTGACCGCCGAGACGGCGGCATCAACCCTGGGGGACTTAAAGACCTCTTTATCTTGGTCTAACAAGGGATACAGACGGTTCATGACTCTCGAACCTTTCATCGGAGCTTCTGGCACGTTCCATTCCTCCTGAATCATCTCTCAGAAGACACGGTGTACCGGAAACGCCCGCTGAGTCTTGCGGAACACCTGCAGCAGAGGATCTTCAAGGGTGTCCTCGTCGGACGCACCGGGAACCGGCATATTTAGAACTTTGAGGGATTCCGCTATTAAAGCAGGAAGCTCCTCCTTTCGGAATACGCGAACCACTCTGGCCTGATCCTCCTTTTCCGATAGTTCGCCTTTCTCCAGCTCCTCATCCGCTTCCAAGTCACGGACTTCTTCCTCCGACAACTGCCCCTCAGAGAGTATAGAACCATCCGCCGAGAAGGCCTCAGACCGCGGCCTCTTGGGGCGGACGGCGGGCTCCTCGACTAGAGAAGCCACCGCGGCTCTCTTGACACCTGTCAAGGGCTGCTGCCGCTGAACCTGCTGAGAGCCAGCAAGCAAGGCGTTTTGCAGAAAATTAACAAACTCATTTGAAAATATGGTTGTCCAGTCCTTGGGCAGAGGGGTTGCAGGCCCAACCATATCCGGGGCAGAAGAGGGCCCTGCCACCGGCTCTTCCCGGACTGCCTCCCCCCCTGGGGCGGAAGAACTGCCGGACTCGGTCAGCTGGGCCTCCTCCTTATCTGACTTGGAGGGGTCCATAGCCGAGGAATCTCTTACACAGGCTTTACAGACGCCTGATGAGCTTTTCCTCAAGCCACAAACCAGGCAAAGTGGCTTAGAGGACATGGCAGCCCGGAGGTGCAGAGAAAAAAGGCCTAAGTTCCCCTGAGGAAAGAGATCTCAAAATCACCGCGGGCTATGCCTGAGCTCCCGATGCCGGTTTTTTTTTTTTTACTACTGCCTCACCCGAGCAGCAGAATAAAATCCTCAACAAAAAACCCCTCCGGAAGAACAACAAGCAAGGAGAACGAGCCCGGAGGAGAGTCGGGTAGAAAGAATGAGAGCAGCAAGAAAAAAACGCGGGCACCACGCGGCTAGGCCCGACACGCTGATTTGCGCGCCAAAACAATCAGTGACCCAGAGGTCCGGGACTAGCCTGGCTACACTCCAGGAACTACAATTAGCAGGTAAGTCTAATTTCACCTTATTATTACAACCCCGCAGGAGTAACACAACATCACTGATCGATGAAGAGAACATAAATTTGATTACCAGGTATTCTCCACTGAGTGGATCAATCAAACATATTATAAAAAGACACCAAAATGTTTTGAGCACTCTTCCTGGTTTACAAAATAAACACATACGTTGTGTATGGACGCGTCAGCAGAACCTCAAAGAGAAACTGAGTCCAGCGAAATTGAGGAAGTCACAGAAGGCGAATTATGAAACAACTTGGGGTCATAGGAAATGTGGACAATGTACCATTTGTTGTATAATGGAAGACAAAGGATTTTAAATACCATGGAAAAACGTATGTTTTGAAACATTTGACTTCTTGTGACTCAGACTACATAATGCACGGCATCAGGTGTCCGTGTGGTTTATTGTACGTAGGGCAAACTACACGACAACTTAAAGTCAGGATAAGTGAACCCGGAGCAGAATAAGGTGTAAAGTCAAAGAAGCCCCAATAGTAGCCCATTGCTTACAGCACCATCACGAGTTTGAAGAATTGCGTTGCTTTGGAATCGATCGGGTAATGGTCGGTAGGTCTGGTAGATCCAGAGCACAGGTACTACTGACGCAGGAACAGAAATGGATTTACAAGCTGCAATCAGTTATTCCAGGGGGTCTTAACAACATGATCGAGTGGGGTGCCTGCCTTTGAAGTATCTGTAATCCCAATTCTTATTCTAACTCTAGTCTCATAGTAACACCAAATAGCTTTCGTCGGGAAATCTGACGTCAGAATTAAGCAAACACGTAACCATTTAAATCTCCATTCACGACCTAACCTCGCATGCGCAGCGTTTTTTGAGAAAGCTAGCAAGCTTCGAATAACACGCTATCGGTCGCATCTGACTTTAAAATAAGCAGTAAAGGTTCAGTTAAGAAACATAGAAACATGATGACAGAAAAAGACCACATGGCCTATCTAGTCTGTCCTTCCATAACATTAAGGTAAGCACATTACTAATCACGTGAATTATTTTGGTGGAGTCCGGTCACATTGGATGTTGTTGCACCTTTTGTAGACAGTGCTGATTCCAGATTGCAAACCCCCTGAAGAAGAACTGAAACGTGGAGACGGTACCCGAAAGGTGGCGTTGGGGATATTGCAAGTTCTGTCTGAGAAAGCACAATCCTATAAAAAGAGCATCAAATATTAAGATAAGTTTTGATCGTCATTTAACTACAGTAATTTGTATTAAGAACCATATTTATGGTCGTTGATGCTAAAAGAGTACAAGGTTCAAGGGTTAAATACCCAGAGCAGTGCTAACTACAGTCTGAGACCATTGGTTCTAATTAAAAGAGCTAAAAAAAAGTTTATAAAAAAAGATATATAAAAAAGACAGATTTTTATTTTTAACAAATGGTTGGATAATTGCAGTGTAGTAAAAAATCGGACCAAATCTTATATATAGGGGGATATACATTCATCATATTTGCTATGTAAATCAATGCGGCACAAGAGATGGGGAGGCTGGCTGGGACTAATGCTTGAGGGGAAAGGGGAGTACTAAGACTAGAAGGAGGCTGACAAAGAGTGGGGTACTAGGACAGTAAGGGGGCCAACACTGGGGCCTGGATGGGAAATTGGCTGAAAGGGGGCTGAAAGTAAGACTGGAACTGGAAGGTAGTTGTTGCTGGGGTCTCATGCTGGTAGATCTGGGTCAGGATGGAAAAAAAGGCAGAAGCTGGGGGAGTGAAAATAGAGAAAGGAACATATTCTATGTTGGTGGGGGGGGAGAGGGTGAAAGAAACAAGGTCATATGGTGAAATATTGAGAGGAAGGGGTATAAGAATGGATGCTGGGGTTAAGGAGGAGAAAAGAAAGATTTAATTCAGGCCTTGACAAAATTTTCTTGGAATCTCTTCCATCCACTCCCTCTTGCACTTATTCCTACCCTTCCATTCATCCCACTATTCTTTAATTAAGATACTGCCCCTTTAAATTTCTTAAGCAGTTTGTGCAGCAAACTCGCCATGTCTCTAATGGTTAGAGGCAGATAGAAGTGCTGCAAAAGGCCACAATTGCAGCCTTTTGCAGGACTTCTGCCCACAGGAGATGGGTTCCAGTTTGAGCCCCAGTTCTGATTTTTTTTTTTTTTTACTCACCATGGCAACCTTCCACCTGAGAGTTTGTCAAGCCCTGGGTTAATGTATATTGGAGAAGAAAGTCAATGGGTGAGTGCTGGGAAAGGGGAGGGAGGGACTGATATTCAAATATAATTATGCATCTGCCTATCTGTGCATTTTCAAAAAATATTCAGCTATGGGGGCATTTAAATATTTCATGCTATGGCTCCAATTCATCTTTCTAAGGTCTCCCTTTATATTCCTAATCGTAGTCTGTGGTTTCAGCAAGAGAAGTTATGTGTGCCATCATAGCAAGTTGTCATTCGGGTTTTTCATCGTACTCAGGCTTTTACTATTCAAGCTCCTGTTTTATGGAATGCTTTGCTGCAAGAGTTGCGGTAGGACTATTTCTGAAATTTCCGAAGGGCTTTAAAGACTTGGTTGTTTTGACAAGCATTTGGGGAGGTCTGAGGGGGTTTTAGGGAGGGAATTTGCTGAGTTGATTGGATTTGTTAATTTCTAAACTACTTGAACATGCAGTTTACTGCCATTGTCTTGACTTTCTCTCCTCTAAAGCCCTTCTGAATCCATTGCAATCTGGCTGTTGTCCTCTACATTCTACTGAAACAGCTCTTGCCAAAGTCTCTAGTGACTTGCTTCTGGCCAAATCAAAGGGCCTTTATTCAATTATCTTCCTCCTTGACCTTTCTGTTGCTTTTGACACTGTTGACCACCACCTTCTCCTCGATACCTTGTCATCGCTTGGTGTTAAGAAGAGAACCAGGATAGAACAGAACCCTTATCTCTCCCATCACACTTTTATTGTATGTTCTGGTGGATCTTCCTCTACTGCTTTCCCGCTCAGTTAGTGTACCCCAAGGGTCTGTCTTGGAATCACTCCTTCTCTCTATATATACCCAGTCCTAAGTGCACTCATCTCTTCCCATGGTTTTCAGTACCTTCTTTACACTGATGGCTCTCCGATCTACCTCTCTAAACCTGAAATCTCCCTGGGAATCCAAGTCCGGATCTCTACTTGCCTGCCTGTCTGACATTGCTGCCTGGATGTCTCACCAGATTACACAGTGTCATTCTTGAAATTACACAAAATTCTCTTGCACAGTGAACACAGTGCAAGAGGATTTTGAGTAATTTTGAGCAAGAGTATGAATGTTTGTAGCAAAAAACCTGTGAGAGAGTCAGTTGGCCCATTAGATGATAAAGGGGTTAAAGGAGCACTAAGAGGCGACAAGGCGATAGCGGAGAGACTGAATGAATTCTTTGCTTCGGTCTTTACTGAGGAAGATGTACGGATGTTACCCATGACTGAAGTGATATTTAAAGGTGCAGAAGAATTGAAGGAAATATCGATACATCGGGAAGATGTCTTACAACTATTAGATAAACTGAAGAGTAGCAAATCACCTGGGCCGGATGGTATACATCCAAGGGTGTTGAAAGAACTGAAATATGAGATTGCAGACCTGCTATCAGTAATCTGTAAACTATCATTAAAATCATCTCTAATACCTGAAGACTGGAGGATCGCCAATGTAACACCAATTTTTAAAAAGGGTTCCAGGGGTGATCCGGGAAACTACAGACCGGTGAGCCTGACGTCAGTACCAGGAAAAATGGTAGAAACCATCATAAAGAATAAAATTACTCAGCATGTAGATAGTCACAACCTAATGGGAGACAGCCAACATGGCTTTAGACAAGGAAGATCTTGTCTTACTAATCTGTTATGTTTTTTTGAAGGAGTGAATAAACAGGTGGACAAAGGTGAGTCGGTTGATATTGTGTATCTGGACTTTCAGAAAGCCTTTGACAAGGTCCCTCATCAGAGACCTTTGGCAAAACTAAAGAGTCATGGGATAGGAGGCAGTGTACTATTGTGGATCAGGAACTGGTTAAAAGATAGAAAGCAGAGGGTAGGGCTAAATGGCCAATTTTCCCAATGGAGAAAGGTGAATAGTGGTGTACCCCAGGGATCTGTGCTGGGTCCGCTGCTTTTTTGACATATTCATAAATGACCTGGAAAGTGGAATAATGAGTGAGGTGATCAAATTTGCAGATGAGACAAAACTATTTAAAGTTGTTAAAACCCAAGAGGATTGTGAAAAATTGCAAGAGGATCTTGATAAATTGGAAGACTGGGCATCAAAATGGCAGATGAAATTTAATGTGGACAAGTGCAAGGTTATGCACCTAGGGAAGAACAACCCAAACTATGGTTACACAATGCAAGGTTCCACATTAGGAACCACCACCCAGGAAAAAGATTTAGGTGTCATTGTGGATACCATGTTAAAAACCTCGGTCCAGTGTGCAGCGGCAGCCAAGAGAGCAAATAGAATGCTAGGTATGATAAGGAAAGGAATGGAAAATAAAACAAAAGATATTATAATGCCTCTATATCGTTCCATGGTGAGACCGCACCTTGAATACTGTGTGCAATTCTGGTTGCCGTATCTTAAAAAGGATATAGCGATTTTAGAAAAGGTACAGAGAAGAGCCACCAAAATGGTAAAGGGGATGGAAGGATACTCCTATGAAGAAAGGCTAAAAAGGTTAGGGCTCTTTAACCTGGAAAAGAGACGGCTGAGGGGAGATATGATAGAAGTCTATAAATTAATGAATGGAGTGGAACGGGTAAACATAGATCGTTTGTTTACGTTATCAGAATATAGAAAGACTAGGGGACATGCAATGAAGCTACAGGGTAAACTATTTAAGACTAATAAAAGAAAATATTTTTTCACTCAACGTGTAATCAAACTCTGGAATTTGTTACAGGAGGATGTAGTAAAGGCTGTTAGTGTAGCTGGGTTTAAAAAAGGTTTGGACAAGTTCCTGGAGGAAAGGTCCATAAACAATTATTAAGAAGTGACCGAAGATATCAATGCTTGACCCAGTACAAGCATTGTGGAACTTGTGTCTCTTGGGGAAACTGCTAGGTACATATGACCTAGATTGTCCACTGTTGGAAACAGAATACTGGGCTTGATGGACCTTGGTCTGACCCAGTATGGCATATCTTATGTTCTTATGTTCTTGTATGTAGTAGTGGGTATTCCTTTTTGATTATTGTTTACATCTCATTGAATTTGTTTATGAATGAGTATTTATCATTCTAATAAAGGGTTCTTAAAGATATTACTTTTAAAGGTGTATTGAGTTACTTTGTGTATGGTGTTGATTGGTTTGAGTTGGTAAGCAGCCAGGTGATTTGATATAGTTATTTATTGTGGATATCCTGAAAATCTGACAGGTTGGTGATCTCCCAGGACAGGTTTAAGAACAACTGTTCTACAACATCAGCAACATTTGCTCCTTCCATTCTGAATACACTACTCAAACCCTTGTCCATTCTTTAGTCACCTCCCGTCTAGACTATTGCAACCTCCTTCCTGGTCTGCCTCTGAATCATCCCTCTCCCCTTCAATCTGTTCAAAACTCAGGTACGCGGCTAATCTTCTGCCAGTCTTACTATGCTCATGTATCCCCTTTTCTCAAGTCACTTCATTTGCTCCCTATGTTTCTGTATCCAATTCAAACTTCTCCTACTGACTTACTATATAAGTGCATTCAGTCTGCTCATCACTACCTTTCTTCTTATCTCTCCCTACACCTCCTCGGGAACTCTGCTCCTCTGTGCCATTCTCTTCCACTGCTAACTCCAGACTTCAATCTTTCCATCGTGCTGCTCCTTATGCCTGGAACAAACTACCTGAGTTGGTATATCAGGCTTTATCTCTGCCCCTTTTCAAATCCAAGAAAAAATCTCACCTCTTCGAGGCTGCTTTTGGATTCTGATCAACATAATTTTCTGTTCTTCAACTATGCATTTCCTTACCATTCCCCTAGATATATCCTATTCCCCAGCTGTTGTGTTGTCTGTCTTGACCAGATTGTAAGCGCTGATGAGCAGGGACCATTTTTTACAGCATAGTAGTAGTAGGTTTTAGTGTATGTATTTGTTTTAATTTGAGCATCACACCAAACGTTGGTTCAGTTGTGTGATTAATAAATATTAAATAAATGAATAAAATATTTGTGGGCCATAGTAGGAGAAGAGCCAGGAAGGCCAGTAATATTCAGATAAATTACACAGGTACACTAAAAAAATTTTTTTTTAAACTGCCTCTAATGTTTCGATTGATTTTTACGTTTTTTGGTGCGCTGAATCCAAATCTGGTAACCAATTTGCTCCATCACGTACAGATTTTTTGCTACATTGGATTAGCAGTTTGAGGTGAACGTTTCAGATTGAGTGCGATCGAGATAAAAGTTTCTTGGATGAATTCTTTATACTAATTGTTTAGTAGTTATTCAAATAAGAATAAAGAAAATTGTAACAAGGCAGCACATAAGAATAGAGTAATGTCAACAAAACACACTGTGATGGTAGCAAAATTGTCTGCACTTAAAACAGCCACATACATGTGCACAAACATTGAGCATATAAGAGCGAGGTTAGACACAAAGCAAAGCAAAGAAATGTGCAAAAAATGTTGTACAGGTATGTATGTAAGAATAGAAAACGCAAACCGCACCATTGCAATACATGAAGACAAACACCCGATGGTGTGAAAATAAAATTCTAATAAATGAGATCCGACACTGTGGTAATAACTAGCAAATTTTTATTTCAAAGTTTAGTAAAAACACGATATTTGTCAACACAGTTTAGATTTTAAAGTCATTCTTGGGTCAATCAATCTCCTGGTGAGCTCGTTTCTTCTTCCCCCGAATGCTTCTCTTGGTGCGCTGCTTGGCGTATTTTTCATCTGGGGTTTCCCACAGCAGCAACCAGCAGAAATCAGCCATCATAGTGGTGTTCCATCTTCCTTGGTACCTTCTCTCTGCGTCCTTGATGTCCTGGTGAAACCTTTCACCTTGTTCTTCACTGTACGCCCCCAAGTTTTCGGGAAAGTAGTTCACATGGGAGTGCAAGAAATGGACTTTCAGGCTCATGTTACAGCCTTGTTCTTTGAAGGCATTGAGCATCCTGGCAACAATATCCTTATAGTTCTCATCCCGCCTGTTCCCCAAGAATTTGAGAACAACATCCTTGAAGGAATCCCAGGCTTCTTTTTCCTTCTCAGACATCGTTTCAGCGAATGCTCCATCTGAAATGAGTTTCCTTATATCAGGGCCAACAAACACTCCTTCCTTTAGCTTTGCTTCAGAAAGTCGGGGGAACTTTGAGCAAAGGTACCGAAAGCACTCACCATCTTTTGGAAGGGACTTGATGAATTGCTTAATGAGACCCAACTTAATGTGGAGAGGTGGTAATAGAACTTTATCACGAGGTACCAAGCTCTCATGAAGAACATTTTTCTCACCGGGTCTCAAATACTCCCGAATTGGCCAGTCTTTTTTCCCCCAGTGTAGGTCGCGGGCCCGGCTATCCCACAAGCAAAGGAAGCAGGGATATTTGGTGAAACCGGATTGCTGCCCTAATAGCATGGATAGAATTTTAAAGTCTCCACAAATCATCCACTTATGCTCATCATAACGAATCTTCTGAAGAATCAGGGCCAAATTCTCGTATTTTTCTTGGAGAATAACAGAGTGAGCAATAGGAACTGAAGCGAATGTGTTGCCATTATGAAGAAGAACACCTTTTATGCTGTCTTTTGACGAATCAATGAACAGCCGCCATTCAGCAGGATCATACTTGAGTTTAAACTTTTCCATCACTCCGTATATATCGTTGCAAAATACCAAATCTTCCTCTTTGCTGAAATACTTCAAAAATTGTGTCTCGCGGTTGCGGTACCAATAAAAAGTTGTTCCTGGTGACAATAGATTTTTCTGTTTAAGCCGAGAACCTAGCAGTTGGGCAGCATCTTTTGGGAGTCCTAAATCCCGGACTAAATCATTCAATTCAGCTTGAGAGAAAAGTTCAGGTTTCGGATCTGGTTCAGTTTCAAACTCGGAAGTACTGGACTCATCGGGAAAAGCCATCTGATGAGTCTCATCATGATCAGAACCGTCCAAACAAATATGATCCAAAGATTTTGGTGGTTCAGGCACAGGTACTTCGTTGCTATGAGGCATAGGCCTAATTGCTGAGGGAAGGTTGGGGTAACTTATTACGTTCTTATTTTTTAAGTTGTATGCCTTCACAATGCAAGAGCAAAAATAGCAGTCACTACTGTGGTCTCTTTGTTCACGCCACATCATAGGTATTCCGAAACGAAATGCTTGTTTTTTACCTTTCCATCCATAAGTGTAGATCTTCCTCACATGTCTTGCACACTTTGTGAGGAGCCCACGGTTTGTCTTGATCGCCTAACTTCAAACCGAAATAGGCGAAATATACTTTTTTAATAAATGCAGAAATGTTCCTCTGCTGCTTTTTTACGGTATATTCCCCACAAATAAAACAAAAACTGTCCGGAGAGTTGACGCAACCTCTGGCTCTGTGAGCCATCACAAATACACAGCACTACAAACTACAACTGTAGTGAACCACTTTGGAATAAAGCTGGATTACGACTGAGCAAACAAAAGGTAATAATGAACTTGCAAGAAACTGAAATTTGACAGGAACGTTCATGTCGCAACCACCGTGTTTGAGCGAGCGAACGAGGCGAGGCGAACAGGAAAGAACATGCGCCAGCGCGAGTACTGGATTTAGCCCACCGCCTCCCAATTGTCCTGTTAATGTATAAAATGAATACAAAACACTCTAAAATATCATGAGGGAGTGTTTCTAGTTAGTTAACCATTACAACCTCTATTTTGGGCCAAGAAAATAAACTGCAGTCGGCTAAAAAGAAATTATGTGAACATTCCTTATATGGGTAAGAAATCTAATTTTGCAAGAAAACGTGACGTGATGGAACATTTTGGCTATTTTTCCTGGATTCAGCACCCCAAAATCTATAGGAATCAGTTGCAAAACTGGAGGCAGTTTTTTGGTAGTGTACCTGTGTTATACATTTTAGGCCTACACACAAGGAAGTATGGTGTGAAGTATGTGGATGGCACAGAGAATGTGCCAGCACTAGTTGAAAATTTACCCCTATTTGTGTAACTCATACTGCAAGGTTCGCCCCAGGCAGGGAGGGGAGGAGTTGCAAAAGTTGGCTCAGAGCTTGTATGGGTACATAAACACTTAGAAAAGGGGATGGTGCCTGCATTAGGAATATTTAACACTCCCATGAAATATTTCCAAAGTAGAATCTCGGAAGACAAAAGGCCCAGTACAGAGAAAATGTAAAAATATTTAAGTTCCAACTTCTAACTGAATTTTCCAAGGACTCCGTTTGTTGTTGAATGATCAAACTATGCTTGACGGTAGATGTCGTGGGACGAGCATCTAGCGGGCTCCCAGTCCAGTCCAGATAATATCTGGTAAGGAGAGAACAAAAGGAAAGAGAGAGAGAAAATTTCCAGGCAGATACCTTTTTATATACTGCTATAGCAGGGATGGCTCATAGTAAGCTATCAAGGAGTCCAGCACTCACACAGGATACAAGCTGGGTTTTTATACAGTCTTAGCATAGCAGTTTGTCAAGTGGGTTAGAGCAGAATAGCAATTTGGAAGAATTCTCTGGGCCCCTTGCTTATCTAGGTGGCATATCTGGAATGTACCTAACAGCTAGGATTCCCTGATTGGTCAGTTGAGGGGTGGCTACCTTATCTCTCCCTGCAGTCTAAGGTATTTGTGGCTAACACCCTACTCCTTTGTGTGTGTGCCTGAGAAGATAACTCTAGCAAAGGCATCTCTCTACCTCCTCCTTCCCATTCTTTAGTCAGTTCGGTTGTAAAGGTAGTCTATCTGGTTTTAGCCTGTGGGTATTCTTGTGCAGCTGCTCCTGTCTTTGTTGCCAGATATTTCAGCCAGCAAGCCATTTTCTTCTAGCATGCTATCCCCTTTCCCATCTCATTCCCCCCTTTGATTGCCTTCTTGTCCCAGGAGGCAATCATACCTTTTGCTCCTGATTCCCTCTGCTCAGGTTCTTCTTGGCCTTTGTGTAGGCAGGGGTGGGTCCTTGAGCCAGAGTGGGGAGCATGTCTGATTACGTCTCTGATGCTCGAAGCATACTTGAGACTTGATCAGGGGAATTGCAGAGACAAGGAGATTAGCATTCATTATTGTAACTGGAGTAAAGCAAGCTTTGAAAGTCTGCATCAAACCTGGGAGACACTGAATGCAACAACAGACAGAGACTAGGAGAGCAACACTTATGATTGAATAGAACATAAGTTGTTGTAGCCAATCCTAGTTTCCAAATCACTCAGCAATGTTTCCTAAACCAGTCTTATCCCTAATAATATCTTGGAGGGGTCTCTGTAAATCTTGCATGACATCGGGGCTGAGAATCTCCGCCGGCCGGTCTGCCCTCCCGAGCAGCAACTCCGGCCCATTCGGGGCTGTGGGAGGGGAGGAGCAGCAGGCCCGGCTTTAAATAGAGCCGCCGCCGGCTGGAAATTTAAATTTGCGGCAGCTTCCCCTGATCGGGGCTGAGAATCTCCGCCGGCCGGTCTGCCCTCCCGAGCAGCAACTCCGGCCCATTCGGGGCTGTGGGAGGGGAGGAGCAGCAGGCCCGGCTTTAAATAGAGCCGCCGCCGGCGGGAAATTTAAATTTGCGGCAGCTTCCCCTGATCGGGGCTGAGAATCTCCGCCGGCCGGTCTGCCCTCCCGAGCAGCAACTCCGGCCCATTCGGGGCTGTGGGAGGGGAGGAGCAGCAGGCCCGGCTTTAAATAGAGCCGCCGCCGGCGGGAAATTTAAATTTGCGGCAGCTTCCCCTGATCGGGGCTGAGAATCTCCGCCGGCCGGTCTGCCCTCCCGAGCAGCAACTCCGGCCCATTCGGGGCTGTGGGAGGGGAGGAGCAGCAGGCCCGGCTTTAAATAGAGCCGCCGCCGGTGGGAAATTTAAATTTGCGGCAGCTTCCCCTGATCGGGGCTGAGAATCTCCGCCGGCCGGTCTGCCCTCCCGAGCAGCAACTCCGGCCCATTCGGGGCTGTGGGAGGGGAGGAGCAGCAGGCCCGGCTTTAAATAGAGTCGCCGCCGGCGGGAAATTTAAATTTGCGGCAGCTTCCCCTGATCGGGGCTGAGAATCTCCGCCGGCCGGTCTGCCCTCCCGAGCAGCAACTCCGGCCCATTCGGGGCTGTGGGAGGGGAGGAGCAGCAGGCCCGGCTTTAAATAGAGCCGCCGCCAGGCGGGCCCGCGCCTGGTCGGGCCCGCGCCTGAGGGCCTCGCCAGAGGGCCCTTTGGCGTGGCCCTTAGGCGGGGCACTGGTTGGGCCTGAGCACAGAGCTTGAAGCAACTTCGCGGGAAGACACAAAGACTCCCATAAAGAACTGCCGCTAACCGAGACAGCCCTTCTCCTTGATTACAACCTTCATTACAATCCCCCCAGTTGAAGCTGAGCACAATCCGCGATGAAAAATGAGACCTAATGAAAAGTAACCGCCACTTCCATGAACTGCTCTCTACTAAATAACCTGTAATGTATATTATCAACTGTTAAGAAACTTGAAATGTAAGTCATTAAATGTTTTAATATTTAAACCATCATATCCTCTACATAGTAAATTTACCTGGAGGTTTTGCTGTTTCTTACGGCTAAGGCCATACCTATGTTTCACATCTTTGTGCACAATGTTTCCAATATTACAATGTTGCTATCTCACCACTGTGTCTGCTAATACCTTACCGCTTATTGTTACTAGCATCCTCTCAAGTAACAGTTTGTCTCAAGTAGGACTAGTACATTTCATACATTGTTACACTGTATCATCCTGTAGACACTCTTCTCAGTACTTGCTCATCTGATAAGCAATTTTCTCTCCCTCTTTAAATTCCAGTAAAGATCATTGCCTAATCAAATCGCAACTATCTCTTGGTAAGCTTTGTACCAATTTTCTTGTATCTAACTAATTCCTAGTGAACTTTTTTCCCCTAGTCAAAGACTAAACACTTCACCACATAAATTACAAACCCTATCCTTTATTTCCTCCTCTTAAACGACATTCAGCTCAGCCTCACAATGGCCCTCCACTGCAAAATTACTCTAGGCCTATACCTCCTCCTCATAGGTCTGATACCAGAGATACTGGCTCTAATTTCCTCAGGCAATTCCATACCTATCTTACATAACAACTGGCAAAAATGGTCACGCACCAATTACCACAATGTAAACTGGGACCAACGTTCTCATCACCATTATTTATTATACATACCTCTTCAACACACTACAAAGTCAAACTCAGAAAACTACAATCAACCATGCCCCCTCAAATGTGCCCTCATTAATGCTCGCTCCCTTCGTAAGAAATGGCCAGCTGTCACAGATATAATAACATCTAATAACCTTGACATACTTATGGTTACCGAAACATGGCTTTCTCCAGAAGACAATATAATTCTCAACCAGCTCCTCCCCATTAACTATGAGGTTTTCACCAGCTGCAGACAAGGCAAAAGAGGTGGAGGAGTTCTTATCATTGCTAAGAACGGACTCCAACTTAAAATGGTCGACTCTTTTAGCAACAATCATCTAGAAACAGTCTCTATCTCTAACAACCTTTACTCTATAAACTTAGTCTACAGAGCGCCATCACCTTCCCCAGATGATCTCTCAACCATTATAAATCTTGCCTCCAATTCACAGAATCCAAACAGACCCAATTGGATCTTAGGAGACATTAACCTACCATCTCTACAAGACAACCAATCTGACGCCTTCATAGATGCCCTAGAAACACTAGGCTATAAGCAAGTCATACAACAATCCACACATATAAAAGGCAACATCCTTGATCTCATATTTGCCCCTCTATCCGCTCTCAACCAACTTCAGAATATTATTCTAGCAATTACAGAGGTTCCATGGTCAGATCATAACCTCATTATGTTCCAGATTCCCATTCAAAAGAAGCAATATTCCGATGACAAGAACATAAACAAATATGCAAATACCACATCCAGAAGCTTCCTACCTTTTAACAGGGAACAAATCCTTGAGGAAACCGATGCTCTCTTTAATGATTCTAACGTAAACCTGGAAGAGATTATCACTTCTTGGAACAACAGACTTAACCGCATCTCATCTCGTCCCACCAGAAATAAGTCATTAAGAAGAAAAGCTACAGCACCTTGGTTTACATCTGATCTGAAAGAATCCCTAAAACATTTGCGAAAACTTGAGAAGAAATGGAGGAGATCACGCAACGATACTAATCAGTCTGCATACATGCAACATCTTGAAACCCACCGCAAAGCTATTTCTGAAAAAATGAGACTATATCATACAGACATCCTTAAACGTGCTATAAACAAACCTCACGACCTACATGCATTATCTGACTTTTATCTATCCTTCCAATGTAAATAGATTATGTATATAGTTAACCCTGTTTTCCAAGTTTATACTCCTGTTCGATGTAAACCTGACAGCTTGTTGTTATGGTCGTTAAGTTATAATGTAAACCGCACTGATGCTAAATAGCGCGGTATATAAGAAATTGTAATAAATAAATAAATAAATACCCTTGTCAAGAAATTATCCAAAGAACCCTCACAGGAGCACCAGTGTGAAATCAACCCACAAGCTTATGCCCTTTACATACAATCTAAGTTATGCTGCACAAACAAAATTACAATACCCACTATCCTGAATGATCATGCACTCCCAGCCCCTTTAGCTTCTTTCTCCACCCCTTCTTTGAAGCTAATTGAAGATATTATCTCATCTCTCAACTTATCCACAGCACACACCGATCCGTGTCCAGCTTTTTGGATAAAGGACCTCCGCAAAGAACTTGCTCCAACAATATCCAAAATCATAAGCCTATCATTTGACACTGGCTCATTCCCTTCTGCCCTCAAACAGACTTCCATCCGACCTCTACTAAAAAACCTCAAATTAGATCCGCAAAAAACAGACTCTTACCGACCCATCTCCAGCATACCCACCCTTGCGAAAATAATCGAAAAGATAGTCTACAGACAATTGCAAGACCATATCGACACTGAAGCGCCTCTTGATACCTGTCAACATGGATTCCGGGAATCTTACGGGGTCGAAACGCTCCTCACCTCACTTCTCAACAGCTTAAACTCTGGCATCGACAACATCAAACAAGGCTTTGTTCTCATCTTTTTAGATATTGCGGCTGCTTTTGACTCGGTCTGTCACGACATTCTTATTGTCCGCCTAAGAGAGAAGGGCCTCTGTGGAAATGCTCTTGAATGGTGCAACTCTTACCTCTCAGAAAGATGGCAGCAAGTTCGCTCAAATGGTGAAACATCAGAGCCATTTCACCAAGGTCAAGGAGTCCCACAAGGTTCCTCTTTGTCATCATTATTATTCAACATCTACATGCAACCCCTATGCAACATTATCAGGTCCTTCAAAGTCAATTATATGATCTATGCTGATGATGTCCTATTATATATGCCATTTTGCATTGATAAGATGAATCTCACCACCATAACCAACTGTTTTAACGCCATCTCAGACTGGCTACTGACTCAAAATCTCAGAATCCAGAACAAGAAAACAGAGGTACTTTTCATTTCAAGAAACCCCAAGTTCACACCACCTTCATTCCTTGAAGCCCAAGATGCTAAGTTGCAAGTAAAACCCCACATCCGTTATCTTGGTGTTACCCTGGATCAGAATCTAGACCTGAAGACCCACATAGCCAACACTGTAAAGGCAATTTATTTCAAGATTCGCTCCCTTAGAAACCTTCGCCAACTAATTGATCCAGATGATTTCCGTACTGTCTACCAGGCTTTAATTATCCCACATTTTGACTTCGCAAATTGTATACTACAGGGGCTCCCCCAATCAACCCTCAACCCGCTTCAACTCGCATTAAACAGTGCTGCAAGAGTGCTCTTCGGGACACCAAAAAGAGAACATGTAACACCTCTCCTGAAACAATTACACTGGCTCCCTATCCAAGCGAGAATCACCTTCAAGACCCTGCTACTAGTCTTCAAAGCTCACAAAGGACCTGCTCCCTCCTCTCTATCAGAGTTGATCCAACCTATCCCCTCCAACAGGCTTAGAAGAATCTCGGAACTAAACATGCTTAAAGTTCCAAAAGAATCCTTAAAATACATCTCTGCAACTGTGAACCGATCATTCAGCTTATGTGCTCCAAAACTGTGGAATACCCTCCCACCACACATTAGGGCCATCTCTGATATCCCCCAGTTCAAAAAGGCCTTGAAGCATCACCTTTTCATCATATACTTTCCAGAGAACACAATAACACAAGTTCATCTAAACAGCTCCAATCCCATCCCTATCTAACATGATACTTTTTCAAGTAATATTACTATCATATGTATATAGTTCAAGTTCTATTATCCTTTGTTACTATTACCCCTGTTTTCCAAGTTTTTCTTCCTGTTCCATGTAAAAACAGATATATGTATCTTATCTTATCTGATGTTTTGTAGTTCTATGTAAACCGCGCTGATGATGAATAGTGCGGTATATAAAAATGTTAAATAAATAAATAAATATGGTAGGCTCTTCCGATTAGACTGCGCTTGCCCCCCTGGGCAGCAAGGAGATAATCAAGAGCCCATCAGTTCTATGGTGCAAGGTTTCTCTACTGACCCAATTCTTCCTTAACATTTTCAAAAGCACCTGATTCTGATTTGCAGTTTCATTCAGGAAAGCAGATAAAATAAGAGCAAGAGTACATATGTCTTTATGATTCATCATAGCACCTACACTAAAGAAAACACTGGGTATAATTCCTTCCCCACTGAGTCCCCCATCATACTGGGTCACTATATTATCTAAGGCTTTATTATGGCCTTCTTTAGGAGATGGAGATCTCCAGTTCCTTAACTGTCCCTCAGGGAGTTTTAGGGGTGATTTGTACTCCAGGGACCACGAGGCCAATAAAACAAGTACCTTTTCCTCCCTTTGGAAATACAGAGAAGGCCCTGAATCCACATACCCAGTAAGTTCCTGGAAGAGTTCCCAGGAAGCTAGTCTACCTATAAGTAGAGGGGAAAGAGAACAAGAGGAAATTATTGCAAAACAAAGTAGTTAAATCTGGAGAGGTGAGTATATGTGAGGTGGGGTCATAAGGACTAAAAGAGTGTTGGAGGGTCCCAGAGTTGTTTAGTACTTTCATATATGATTCTATACAGACAGACAGACAGACACTTCTCCCTAAGTTCTGGCCTTTTCCATCTCTCTGGAAGCATACAGTCTTGTGGCCTAACTTTATCAGTGAAATGAAGGTAGAAGAAGTAAGAGTAGTTACTCACCTGTAACAAGTGTTCTCCAGGAGCAGCAGGAATCAGTCCTCACATATGGGTGACATTGACGCCGATTAAGCCCTTGCGGAGCATTTCCCCAGCTTTCCAAGAAAGCCTTTGGGAATGCAGGCACGCATGCGCGGTTCTCTTCCCATCTAAAGGTACCATCTTGCCCAGTCAAATAACACAGCTAAAAACAGCACACAAAAATGTAAAAATAAACTATGTACAACTGCAACTCCCAGGGGAGGAGGGAGGGTTGTGAGGACTGATTCCTGCTGCTTCTGGAGAACACCTGTTACAGGTGAGTAACTACTCTTTCTCCAGTACCAAGCAGGAAATCAGTCCTCAAATATGGGTGACTCCCTAGCTCTGGGCTACCAATGAACCCAGGCTGAACAAGAGAACTCCCTCTAGTCCCAGCATCAAAGAAAGGCTTTTCACTGACAGAACCTCCACCGGTAGCCCGCTGGAGGGCAGGAGTTGCCTAAACCTCAAAGAGATTCCAGAGTACTGCCTGGCCAAAAGCACTGTGCCTACGGGACTCCCTCTCCAGACAGTAATGAGCCACAAAAGTCTGGCTTGAGGACCAAGTTGCAGCCCTGCAGCTGTCCACCAACAGTACAGAGCGGAGATGAGCCACTGAGGCAGCCATTGCCCTGACACGATGGGCTGTAACCCGACCCTGCAAAGGAAGGTCAGCCACCCTGTAAGCCCAGGTGATACAGTCAGCCACCCAGGTAGACAAGGTAAGCTTGGACACAGCCAACCCCAAATTATTAGGGTCAAAAGATATGAAGAGCTGAGTAGCCCTTCTATGCCCCTGCATACAGTCAAGATAGAAGGATAAGGCCCTCCTACAGTCCAGGGTATGCAGAACTGCTGCAGCCTGGCTTGCATGAGGGCTAGGGAAGAATGTTAGAAGAACCACCTCTTGGTTAAGGTGGAAGGAGGAGACAACTTTAGGGAGGAACTTTGGATGAGTCCTAAGGACTACCCTGTTCCTATAGAAGCGGGTGTAAGGCCTGTCACAGACCAGGGCCTGAAGCTCACTCACTCGCCTGGCCGAGGTTAGGGCTACCAAGAAGAGTGTCTTCCAGGACAGGAAGCGTAGAGGGCAAGTAGCCATCGGCTCAAAAGGTGGGCGAGTCAGTTGCTGCAAGACCACATTCAGCTCCCACTCAGGGACTGGAGGACGGATTGGAGGCTTGAGCAAAAGCAAGCCTCTGAGAAACCGGGACACCAAGGGGTGAACCGACAGAGAATGCCCCTCCACCAGTGAGTGGTGAGCTGCTAGAGCTGAGAGGTGGACCCAAACAGAATTGGACTTAACTCCCTGATTTGATAAGTGCAGCAAGTACTGAAGCACTACTGGCACAGTACAGGAGAAAGGATCCTCTGTACATAGGTGACACCACACAGAAAACCTTTTCCATTTGAGAGCATAGGTTTTCCTAGTGGATTATTTCCTAGAGGCTAGGACAACCTCTTCAACTTCTTGAGGTAGGCCCAGGGAGCCAAAACTACCCTTGCAGCCTCCAGGCCATCAAATTGAGAGCTTTGAGATTGGGGTGCAAAAGGGAACCCTGATCCTGAGAGAGAAGGTCAGGTTGCAACCCCAGAGGCAGTGGGGAATCCACTGCTAGCTGAAGTAGGAGTGGAAACCAAGGCTGTCTCGGCCACTTGGGAGCCACCAGCAGGACCGAGGCCTTGTCCTGAAGAATCTTGAACAGGGTTCGGGCCACCAAGGGCGTGGGAGGAAACGCATACAGGAGGCCCTGAGACCATGGGATCAGAAAAGCATCTGCTGCTATCCGCAGAGGATGCGGTTGTCTGGAGCAGAACTTTGGCAGCTGTTTGTTCAGTGGACTGGCAAACAAATCTATGGATGGAAGTCCCCATTTCAGGAAAATCCTCTGAACCACCAAAGGATGGAGCTGCCACTCGTGGGGCTGCAGAATCCTGCTCAACCTGTCGGCCAGGTAGATTTCCTGGCCAGAGAGGTACACAGCCTTGAGGAGCATGTTGTGCTTGAGGGCAAACAAGCAAAGGTCTTGTGCTTCCTGACAAAGGAGCCTGGATCCAGCCCCGCCCTGCTTGTTCACATAAAACATGGCTACCTGGTTGTCTGTTTGAACTAAAACAGACTGATGAGCCAGAGAAGGTTTTGAGGGCTAACCGAATAGCCATGAGTTCCAGTAGATTGATCTGCTGTGCGGCTTCCCAGGAAGACCACAGGCCCTGGGTGAACTTGCCTAGACAATGAGCCCCCTAGCCCTGCAGGGAGGCGTCCGTGGTCAACACCACTGTGAACCCAGGAATCTGAAAAGGTACCCCTTGCAGCAGATTGGGTGGGTGCAGCCACCAGCTGAGGGAGTTCAGAAATTGTCTAGACACCCTTATCCTGTCTCTGAGGCTGTCTGTGACCACTGAGTCCGAAGGCACCACTGTGTAGGCCTCATATGGAGCCTGGCATTGGGGGTCACATGTACTGTCGAAGCCATGTGGCCAAGAAGCCTCAGGCAGAGTCTGGCAGAGAGCAGTGACCTGCTGAGAAACTGGTTTGCTAAGTTTATCAGTCTTTGGGCTCTGTCCTCTGGCAAGAATGCCTTTGCCAGGAGAGAGTCCAACCTTGCCCCTCTGAACTCCAAGTTCTGGGAGGGGAGCAAAGTGGACTTTGCAAAGTTTATTACAAACCCCAAGCTTTGAAGAAGCAATAGTTCTGAGGGTGGCCTGTCGGGCCTCCTGGCACGTCTGATCCCTTACGAGCCAGTGGTCTAGATAGGGGAAGACAAAGATTCCATGATTTCTCAGGTAGGCCGCCACCACTGCCAGGCATTTGGTAAAGACCCTGGGAGCAGAGGTGAGGCCAAAAGGCAGAACCCTGTACTGATAATGGTTTCCTCCCACAATGAACCTGAGGTACCTTCTGTGGTTTGGATGAATGAGGATGTGAGTGTACGCCTCCTTTAGATCTAATGAGCATAGCCAATCTCCCTGCTGGAGGTAGGGCAGAAGTGTTCCAAGAGTAAGCATCTTGAACTTATCCTTCTTTAGGAATTCGTTGAGATTTCTGAGGTCTAGAATAGGCCGAAAGCCACCGGTTCTTTTGGGTACCAGGAAATACCTGGAGTAGAACCCCTGACCTTGTAAGTGGGGAGGCACAGGCTCCACCGCCCTGTCCACCAACAGACCTTGGAGCTCCTGAAGGAGAAGATCTGTGTGCAGGGGAGGCCTTGGAGGCTCCCTGGAACGTATGGAGGCAGCAGGCATTTGTTGGAAGTGTAGCAGATATCACTGGAGACAGTTGGGTGTTAAGCATAGTCCACAAGGACTGAGTGGCCACTTGTGGGCAAACAGGGTGAGGCGACCTCTTGTGCAGGGCTGGGAGAGCAGGGACGGAGAGGCTATGCCTAAGGAGTCAAAAACCCCCACCCTGCTGCGTAGGAGTAGGGGCCGGAGGCTTGGGAGTCCTCTGCCTACGGGGTCCATTACCCTGCCCCTTGGCTTGCTGACCCTGAGGGGCAGCTTGGGCAGTCTGGTACTGTGGGTACTGCTTGTAGGCAGTACCCTTCCTCGGGTAAAAGGGCTTTTTACCCGAGCCCTTCTTTTTGTGAGAAGGGGCAGAAGTCTTTCTAGACAGCCTTGTCCTCGTGAGGTGCTCGGTTTCGAGCTGTGCGGCCTTCTCGGTCATGGGCTTGCCAAAAAGGTTCTTACCTCGGGAAGGGACATCGACCAACTTGTCCTGAACCCATGGCTCGAGGTCCGATGACTGCAGCCATGCCTAGCGTCGAGCCACGATGCCGGCTGCCGCAACACAGGCCGAAGCCATCATAGGCAGCGCGGGACATAAACTTGGAGCATTCCCGGATCCCCGAGGACAAGGACTTGAACCTCTGCAAGGGTTCCCCAGAGAGACCAGCAGAGAACCCGGCCAACTCCTTGGCCAGGTCTCGCAAGTACATGCCTATGTACAGCTGGTAAGACTGGACATGGCAAGCAAGCATCGAGCCCTGGAAGCACTTTCTACCAAAACCATCGAGGTTCCGGGCCTCCCTGCCAGGGGGCACCGCAGAATGCATCTTCTGACTTTTCAGGCATTTTCACCATTCCATGGTCGATTCCATCACCATGGAATGGTGTGGTAGCTGCGCCTTCTGAAAGCCAGGGCTCTTCCGGAGCCGATAGGTAGAATCAGCCCTCTTGCTAAGAACCGGCGCCGAGGCTGGTGCCTTCCACTTCCGGAAGAGGAGCCGTTCCAGCATCGGAGGAACCAGAACAGTAAAGGCTTCCTTCGGAGGAGAGTCGTATTGTAGGGCCTCGAGCTCCTCGGCTCGACGCCCCTCCTTGGGGTCCGCAGGGATAGCCAACGCGATGGCCATATCCCGGCGAACGCCAGCCACAAAGGGCAAAAACCGAAAAAAGAAGATCGGGCTTGATACCACTGTACCGAACCCGGCAGGAGGGGAACCAGCATCGAACTGGAGAAAAATTAGCAAAGGAATCGCGAAAAAATCTATTTTCCAGGAGGACTAGGACACACGTCCGGTGGGCTTTACGGAAAAAGAGAGACTAGGCAAGATGGCACCTTTAGGCGGGAAGGGAACCGTGCATGCATGCCTGCATTCCCAAAGGCTTTCTTGGAAAGCTGGGGAAATGCTCCACAAGGGCTTCATCGGCATCGATGTCACCCAAATGTGAGGACTGACTTCCTGCTTGGTCCTGGAGAATTAAAAGTTTTGGATAGGGTGAAGCTAGTGATGTTATAATCAGCATAAGCAACCTCTATGCTTATTAAGGGAACACCACTTTGATAGTGTGAAGGAACATGGGAACAAATATAACAATCTTGGCTTGTCCTTAAGGCAACATCTTTAAGTAATTTTATATGTAAATTTTGTTCCCAATGACCAAAGTGATCAAGGACTTCAGGGTGGCAACACTGCTTTGGTTTTTAGGCACCTTGCAGCCTATATGACCTACCACGTTCTTGTTCAGCAATGGTTGTTTATCCTTCAGAGCCTGACTCACATTCTTACCACAAACAGAATCAGCCTTTATACAAACAGAAGCATTATGAGAAGTAAATCTGAGAGTACCTAAAGCTCTGGCTTTGGACATAAAGAAGGAGAAGGCCAGTCTTCAACTTTCATTGGATTGGAGGGACAGCCTGAGTAATCCTTATATGTATGACACAGGCAGCGATCCCTTCCCTTAGCCCGGCTCCTCTGTAATGCCATAGAGCCAGGGCTTTTCAAGGGCAGGAAGACAATGCAGAAAATATAAGTAAACATCATTCTAAAGGGCTTGTGACTATGGAGGTTACCCATATCCTAACCAACCATACAAGAAATAACACAACTAATAATGCAAACAGCAGAAAGAAAAGGAGGTATACAATATTTTCAGTCCTTAAAGTTCTTCTGTAAAGCACTGGAGTGTCTTCTGGCAAAGGTTTCCTTCCAAAAAGATAGCAGGCAGGCATAGAGAGTCATGTTGGGAAATTTGATTTAAAGTCTGCCTTGGGTCTGCTTATATATGTATATATTGGCTTTATATGACTGAACCCTTGCCTGGTGAAACTACACAGGAGGATGGATGGCACAGAAGACAAGAAGACAGACAAGAAGATAATAGCTATATGAGAGTATATGCTTGCCATAAGATAATGGATGCGGCCTGCTATAGAGGATTCTGGGAAACCATATTCTGGATAGAAGTATGCAGAATATTGGGCCTAACAAGAAATTACAGGTCAAGCAAAGAATTCAAACTAATGAGCACAAAATACTCTCTGACTGGTTTCAATTAGTGCCAAGAAGAAGGAAAAATACAGGAAGGGTCAAAGGTCACAGGCCATGCATAGATAAACAGACCTAAAAGCAAATCCAGATGTATAGAGGTCACAGGCCATGCATAAATGAGCAGATCTAAGTGCAGGTCCAGATGTACAAATGTAAGGAGATTCTCCCCTGGGAAAAGTGTTGTAGGATCCTGAGGCCCTACTGACACTTAAGAATGTATGATGGATTCACTGAAAATTAATTTGAAACAGACATTTGAGACAGGGAGAAATGTATATAAGGTGGTTATTTTGGAGGAAGGGGGGGCAGTATTTTCTCCCCCTTCACAGAGAGAGAGAAAGTACTGTCTGCCATTTCTATAGACAGACCTTGCTGTTCTGCATGATGCTGGAAATAAAAGTCTTTGTAGATAAAGCAACTGCTGTCTAAATAATTCTTTGATTGGCGATATTTGGGCAACCGTTGTGGGAACCAGAAGCCACAGTCACAATATCAGTAAAAATAAGATTATTTCAGTCTTTTGAGCTTTATCTTCAGGCTTTGATCTGGTATGACCTCCATGAAATTCTTTTCTTCAGGAGCCTTCTTCTCTCCCTCACCAGCTGCTAGGGCTTTGGCTGCCCCATCGTCAGCTGCTTCTCATCTTGGTCCAGGCACTTGCGGGGATGGTGCATACTTGCAGCATGTGTAGTGAGTCCAGGATCCTTTACCGGCAACTTTAACTGCAGTCAGGGTGGTCAGCAACCCTTGGAAGGGCCCTTCCCATGGTGACTGTAGTGTTTGTTGGCGATAGGTCTTGATGAGGATCCACTCTCCAGGTTGGAATGAATGTGCAGACACATCTAATGGAAGAGGCTGGAACTGTTGTGCATACCTGTGGAGAGAGGACAGCTGCTGCTGCAAAATATAAGTAGTGAGGTGAGAGTCTTGTAAAACATATGTAGGAAGCTCCGGGGGTTGGGGTCCGCACCCTAGAGGTGGTCTTCCATATAACAGCTTGTATGGGGAGACTAAGATTTCCCCTTGGGGCTGTGCAGATATTAAACAGAGCTAAGGGTAAAGCATCCAGCCAAGTCAGTTTGGTTTCTTTGCACAGGTTTAACAGTTGTAGTTTTAAAGTCTGATTCATTCTCTCAACTTGTCCTGAACTCTGAGGATGCCGAGGAGTGTTGAGTTTCCAGGTGAAACCCAGAAATGCAGACAGAGTTTGAAGCAATGACCCTAGGTGGACCATATCTTGGCACAATTTCCTTTACCAATATTTTTGCAACCTGCTGAGCCTTTTTATTGGTAGTAGGGAATGCTTCAACCCATTCAGTTAGCTGATCAACAATAACTAATACAGATTTAAACCTTTTGGCAGGATTCAAGCCAGTGAAATCAAAATAAAAACCCATGGTTTTGCACCTCCCCCTTGGATTACTTGCTGCACACAGCAAGTGATCCTTAACAATTTGCTTAGCCAGGGAGTAGACTCCAGGGGCAAACCTGAATCTCCCATTTTCATAGCTGACCAATGAGTTCTTTGATGTAACAATCTTAAAAGCTGCATTAACTGAGGAGTGTGGATAGCTACTCTGCCCTCTGGTGCAGTCCATGACCCCTCTCAGTGATGAGACCCCAAGACGTCCATTGTTCTACTGTCTCGGGGTAAATTAGTATACAGAGGACTAGGGGACTCAGCAGCACTTGGGCAGACAGAGGCTTGCATGTATAATGAGATAGATGGAGGTAGCAAGGCAGTCTTCTGAGCAGCATAATCAGCCATTCTATTACTTATAGAGATAGGATCAGAGTCTCAGGAGTGTCTTTACAGTGCATGACAGAGATAGCTTCAGGGAGCTGAATAGCTTCTAATGAGGCACTAACTGAGCATTGGCAATCTTAGTTCCTACTGAGGTGAGAAACCCTAATCTCCACAACTGACCTGTGGATTGAATAATACCAAAGGTATACAGGCTTTCTGGAGTAGCAGCCTAATAGTTAAGAACGCTGGCCTGGGAACCCAGAGACCAGGGTTTGATTCCCACCAACATTCCCCATGACCCTTGGGCAAGTCACTTAACCCCTCCATTGCCTCAGAAAAATCCAAGTCACCAATGTCCCTGTTTAATGTATATCACCAAGCTTAAGTTTCAATGTAAACTGCTTTGATTGAAATGATAAAGTACTATATAAAGCCTGTTCAATAATTTTACAGCCACATAAGCAGCTAATTCACAGGCACGTGTGAGAGTCACTAGCTCTGCTGCTTGTGCACTATAATTAGATGGGAGTACAGCAGACTAACACAGGATCAGAAGAGTCTGGGTCAATGATGGCATAATCTTTTAAAACTCCCAACACAAAAGAGAGTAAAGTCAGGATTTTCCCAAGGGAACCTCAGAAAGATCAGGACAGGGTTTCTCATTGAGCAGCAATCATGATGAGGTTCCCCATCATCAGGATTAAGCAACAGAGTAGCTGGGTTTAAAATATTAGTTCTGACAAAGGTGAGATTACTAGGAGTCTGAAGCTCAGTCTCATACTTAGTCTAGCATTTGAAAAGTGTCACGTGTTCTTCTGATTTAGCAGCATGTGGACAGAATGTGGAACTAGCACAGTCAGTTCATGTCCCTGTACAAACTCATTTGCTTTTTCCACAATAGCAGCAGTGGCAGCTACTGCTCTCAGCCAACTTACAGATCCTTGGGCCACTGGGTCTAACTGGCAGGAAAAGTAAGCTAGGGGTCATTTACGTGGTCCCAACTCTTGAGTGAAGACCCCTGAAGCCACCACCCCAGCCGCGCCCCGCCGCCCCCCCCCCCCCCGCCCCCTCCCCCCAGTTCATGGACAAAGAAGGCAAAAGGCTTACAGTAATCTAGGAGACCTAGACCTAGGGCTAGGGCTGTGGACAAGGCATGTTTCAGCTGATCAAAGCAATTGCTTGCCTCGCCTGTCTAGTACAATTCATCAGGTTCCTCTTTACAGCTCATGGCAGTGAGAGGTTTAGACAATTCCCCAAACACTGGGATCCAGGCTCAGCAAAACCCTGCCATTCCCAAGAATACTCTCATCTGTCTTTTAGTATGTGGCTTAGGACAGTTTGATGCCCTGAAGTCTGCTTTCCGATAATTTCCTCTGACCTTCTAATAGCACATGGCCCAAATAGCATACTTCCTTTTGGACAAACAATCTTTGTCAGGGAGACTTGGTGGCCTTTGTAAGCTAAACTAATTAAAAGGTCTTTAGTATCCTGCACATTTGCTTCCCTTATGAGGACATTCACGTTTAAAGTGGCCCTTTTGATCACACTGAAAACGGGTACTGATTCCAGGATTATTTGGTCGAGGACCCACTAGGAAATATGTTTTGATTTTGAGTAATGACAACAGCCAATTGCTTAGTCAGTTTTCTCATTAACAATAGAGACAGTAAGGAAAAGTGTAAACACAGAAATTGCCACAGATAAGTATTACATTTAAATTCTTACCATTAAAATCATCTCTTGATGCTAGTCTGTGCCTTATATCAGGAGTGCATTGTCCTTTAAACAAGCCTCGCATTAAAGCGACATGGACAGCATCATCAGGGTCTCCTATACCTCCCCAGACCCTTACAGCTTCCTTAAAGTGCTGAAAGAAATCTGAAAGGTGTTCATCTGGTTCGTGCTTCACGTCATGCACTTTCTGCCAATTAACAGTCTTATGGGCAGCCTTATGGAGACCTTCCAAAATGCAGAAACGGAAGTTTGAGGCGAGGTAATTTCCCTCTGTAATGTCAGGGTCCCAATTGGGATTACAGTCAAAATCATCATCAGCAAGGCATCTAATACCCTGGAGTCTATCATTATCTCAATTAATAGTGGTTCAGGCTTCTTTGACAGCCCTAATAACCTCTGGCCCCTCCCCAGCCTTAAGGAGAGTCTGAAGGAGTACCTGGCAGTCTTTCCAGTCTGCCTCATGCGTAAGGAAAATAGTTTCAAAAACTTTAATAACTCCTTCTATATCATCCCTCCACTGAGGGGTGGTATTTTTCCAGTTAAGGAGGTCTGCAGTGCATAAAGGGACATATACCTTGCCATCTGTAACTTGCCCATCAGTCCCCATAGTAGGGACAACTCTCAGGGGCAATAGAATAGTAATATCTTGGGCATTATTAGAATGTATTATAGCTTAAGTAATATTTGGCATATCTCAGACACTGGTGGCAATGCTTGCAAATTTACAGATTGGTACAGGGAGATGAGTGTGTGTTCTTTGAGAAATGCTCTCTCCCTCTTCCAGGGAAGCTGTTGCCTGCGATGAACTTTATGCCTTGTGGGGCTGGGTGCCTAATTAACTGATCCCTGGGATACTAAAAACTTACTGAAGGAGGGGGGGCACTCTAACCTCAAGATGGTAAGGTCATCTGGAGGCTCCAGAACATCAGGTAACCTCGGGGCAGTAAGGGTTAAATTATAAAGCAAGGGGTCAAGGGGATCATCTAAATCCTGATAAGGAGGAGGGGGCCCTTCATCCTTCTCTTTACTACAGGACAAACACTTTTCTGACAATTTTTCTCAAGACAGAATTTCATAGAATTTTCAAACAAATAATAATCAAGTTGATGCATCTTTTGGTCCATTAGAATGCGTCTAAGATTTGAAAGAACTGGGAGGTCAAAGGACCCATCCTGTTTAGTTAGGACCGATTTGGACAGATTGGCCATATCTGGCAAACGGTCCCCAGTTCTTAGAACACATGCTAAAGGTGTTTTGGTCCCAGGACCCTTAAACCTTTAAATTTCCCAATTTTTACTTCCCACCAAGCCTCTAAGGGAGGTGTTTAAACCTAACACCAAGCCTGTAAATGAGGGAGGTGACCAATTCCCCACTGGCAATTAATTTTCCCTACCTGGAAACTTGTCAAGTGTCTTGCTGTCTCTTCACCAGTCTATCAATCTTCTCTGGACCTCCCACTTATCACCTTTCTCTCCCTTCAGAATCAGGAAGGTTTTCCCCAGTAACACTGACCTTAGTGGGTGCGTGCTTAATGTTCCATCGATCCAGAAGGGGGAGAGATTTCCGGTGGCTTAGATGGTCCCAATCTGGGGTGCCATTTTGTTGTGGGACGAGCATCTAGCAGGGTCCCAGTCCAGCCCAGATAATACCTGGCAAGGAGAGAACAAAATTTCCAGGAAGATACCTTTTTATATACTGCTATAGCAGGGATGGCTCATAGTAAGCTATCAAGGAGTCCAGCACTCACACAGGATACAAGCTGGGTTTTTATACAGTCTTAGCATAGCAGTTTGTCACGTGGGTTAGAGCAGAATAGCAATTTGGAAGAATTCTCTGGGCCCCTTGCTTATCTAGGTGGCAGATCTGGAATGTACCTAATGGCTAGGATTCCCTGATTGGTCAGTTGAGGGGTGGCTACCTTCTGTCTCCCTGCAGTCTAAGGTATTTGTGGCTAACACCCTACTCCTTTGTGTGTATGCCTGAGAAGATAACTCCAGCAAAGGCATCTCTCTACCGCCCCCCCTTCCATTCTTTCGGCAGTTTCGTTGTAAAAGGTAGTTTATCTGGTTTTAGCCTGTGGGTGTTCTTGTGCAGCTGCTCCTGTCTTTGTTGCCAGATATTTCATCCAGCAAGCCATTTTCTTCTAGCATGCTATCCCCTTTCCCATCTCAGTAGATAAATTCACAGGCTAATAAACCAGCTTGAGATTCCAGCAAGGAAAAATTTTTTTTAATCTAACATAGGTATCTTACCATCAGATCTTTCAATTTATTGACCACCTCTTGGGAAAAAGCACAAAAGCTGAGAAAGCGTAGTTACTTACCTGGAACAGGTGTTCTCCGGGACCAGCAGAAATCAGTCCTCACATATGGGTGACTTCAGCACCGATGGAGCCCAAGCAGAAGCTTCTCCCCAGCTTTCAAAGAAAGCCTTTGGGAGATGCACCAGAAATGCATGGTCCCCTTCCCACCCGAGGATGCCATCTTGCCTTAGTCAAGTGGCATAGCTAAAAACAACAAAGAAACAACTCCACAGGGAGGAGGAAAGGTTGTGAAGACTGATTCCTACTGTCCCCGAAGAACACCTGTTGCAGGTGAGTAACTACGCTTTCTCCAGGAACAAGCAGGAATTCGGTCTTCACAAATGGGACTACCCAGCTATAGGCTACCGAAGACCTGTACAAAATGCCACAGCGGCCAGAGAAGGTGAGCCATGAGCTGCAGCAGTTAAGCCCCAACTGAGAGACTTTCGCAAGACTCAGGTGTCCAGCAGAGAACCAACACTCCAGTAGCCTGAACACAGACGGGTTGGAGGGTAGGAGTTGCCTAAACCCTAAAACAGATGACGGAGTACAGCCTAGCCAAAGGCGCTGTCCCATCAGGACTCCAGGCAGTAATGAGCTGTGAAGGAAGATATGGACCGAAGTCCAGGTGGCAGCCTTGCAGATATCCATCATGGGGACAGAATGCAGGTTTGCCAGAGGCCACCATGACCTAGCACTCCAGCTAGAGCAAAGCCTGCTTGTAGGCTAAGGCAATGCAGTCTGCCACCCAAGTGGACACAGTACGCTTGATCACCACCTCCCTCAGCTGATTGGGGTCATAGGAGATGGAAAGCTACAAGGCTTGCGGTGGCCCTGGTTATGTTGGAGGTCGAAGGACAAGACCCTCTTACAGTCCAGGGTATGAAGGACGGTCTCCACTCTGCTGGCATGAGGCCTCAGAAAGAAGGTGGGGAGCACCACCTCTTGATTGAGGTGAAATGGGAACACTACCTTGGGAAGGAACTTAGAGTGCTTCGTGTAAGACGGATCTGCTACCAAATGCTGAAGCTCACTGACCCTGTGAGCAGATGTGAGCACCACTAGGAAGACTACCTTCCTTGAGAGGTAATGCAAGTGGCAGGTAGCCAGGGCCTCAAACGGTGGGCCAGTGAGCAGTGAGAGCACCACATTGAGGTCCCACTCCCCTGCTGGTGGGTGGATGGGGGGGTTTGGACAACAGGATGGCCCCACAGGAAGTGGGTTACGAGGGGCTGGACAAAGAGAGGCTTGCCCTCGATGAGGTAGTGGTGTGCTACGAGAGTGCTCAGGTGGACCCTGACCAAGTTGGACTTCAATTCTGTCTGAGACAGGTGAAGCAAATAGAGCTGCACAGAGCACAAGAATGGGTTGACCTGTTGCTCTGCACACTACACACAGAATCTGCACCATTTGAAGGCATAATCCTGTCTCGTAGAGGTCTTGTTGGAGGCCAGAAGCACCTCCTCAACCTCCCCTGAAAGGTTGAAAGGGGCCAAGGCTACCCTTTAAGCAGCTAAGCCTTTAGTGCAAGAGACCCCAGATTGGGGCATAGGATGGAGCCGCCCTCTTGTGACAGTCCCAGGCCCTCCCCAGGGGGACTGGGGGCACTATGAACATGTGAAGGAGCACTGAGAACCACTGTTGCCTGGGCCATTGAGGGGCCACCAGTATCAGCGACACCCCATCCCACTGAGCCTTGAAGAGAGTCTTGGCTATCACCAGCATGGGCAGAAATGCATAGAGAAGGCCCTCCATACACAGGATGAGGAAAGCATCTGTCACCACCCAGGATGGGTGTGGCTGTTGGGAGCAAAAGTGGAGCAACAGAGTTGGCTGGGCTGGCGAAGAGGTCCAGCCATGGAGTTCCTCAGAGCTGGAAGAGTTGAGAGGCCACTCTGGGGTCCAGCTGCCACTTGTGCAGCTGGAGGACCCTGTTCAGCCTGTCCGCCAGGTCATTGTCCTCACCTGGCAGATATACTGCTCACAGGAGCATCCCATTGCTGTTCACATACAAGCAGAGGGCTACTGCCTCCCAGCAGAGGGTGTACAACCCTGTGCTCCCTTACTTGTTGATGTAGAACATTGTGACCTGGTTGTCCATCTGGATCAGCACCAATTGGTACTGCAGGTGGTGGCAAAAGGCTTAGAGAACCAGGGATATGGCCCAAAGCTCTAGGAGGTTCATCTGCTGTTGGCTTTCCACCTGCGACCAACTGCCCTAAGTGCAGAAGCCCTCGCAATCAGCCCCCCAGCCCAGAAGGGAGGTGTCTATGGTGACAATGTTCTGCGGGACGGGGGTCTGAAAAGGCATCCCGGCCTGAAGATGCTGAGGCACTTGCAACCAGCCAAGGGATTCCACCAGCCAGCAGGTCACCATCATCCTGTCTCGTAGCCAGGCCATGGCCTGGGTTCACTGGGAGAGCATAGTTACTCATCTTTAACAGGTGATCTCCGGGAACAGCAGGAATTTAGTCTTCACATATGGGTGACATCTGGTACCGATGGAGTCTGCGCGGGAAGCTCCCCAGCTACCAGTAGGAAAGCTTTTGGGAACAATCCACCGTACCTGCACTGGTGCCTTCCCACTCTTCCAACATACGCTCCTCAGTTGAGTATATAGCTGAAGAAAAAGGAGTATAGAGGAGGGAAGAGAGAGAATCTTACAACTCCAGGGGGAGGTGGGTGGGTTGTGAAGATTAAATTCTTGCTGTTCCTGGAGATCACCTGATCTCCAGGAACAAACAAGAATGTAGTCTTCACATATGGGTATCATCGGTACCGACGGATCCTGCGCGGGAACACTCCCCAGCATCCAATTAGAAAGCTTTTGGGAGCATCCCACAGCGCCTGCATGCTGCCTTCCCGCCTTTCCCAACTGCCTCTCTCCAGTTCTTCGTTTTCAACAGAGCCAGCAAGTCGTTTTTCCTGTCACCGCAGAAATTATCCCATCTTTTTCATTCTTTTTTTGGTAGCATCTGCCTTCCTCGACGCTATACTGGTACCGACGGTTCTTTCTTTCTTTTAAAAAAAATAAATAAAAATGTTTGTAATCTTTTCTCTGGACTTTCCAGTCTTTTTTCTGTTGAGTGCCACGCACCATTTTGGGCACTAGGCCCAACTTTTCCTTCAGAATGGAAAAACCCGCTTCAGGTTTTAAAAAGTGTTCCAAGTGTGGCGGTACCATCTCTGTCACAGACACTCCTAAGTGGTGCCTTAAATGTTTAGGTCCTGACTACTCCATCTCGGAGTGTGTTGTCTATGGGATGATGTCGAAGAGGGGTCGGCAAAACCGAGCTGCTAAGCTTAGCACCCTTTTTCGCTACGATGCAGCATCTGTGGCATCGACGTCTTCCAGGGCTTCGTCTTTCTCCCATGGATCTCAGGTAACCAAACATAAATCTGGCCGGTCCTCAAAGGGTAGATCTCCTTCCAAGCATCGAGATGCCTCTGGCGTTGCCCTTGAGGGACTTGTACCGGCAAAATTGTCCCGGCGGGAGGCTTCGGCTTCCAAAGCACTATCGGGGCTCCAGGATGTTCTCGAGGCCTCAACCTCGGCAGAACTAGTGGTGCCATGCTCTGGGGTACCAGCCGCTTCATCCGGTACCGATACCCAGGCATTGGCAACGTCAATAGACCAGAGGTTCTTGGCTATTGAACATAGTCTGGAGGCTCTCCTTGCAGCTTCGGTGCCTTCGGGACCACTTCAGATGGTTCAACCGGTATCGACATCGGCGACTGTTACCAACACCGAGTCATGCTGTTTCCTCCGGTATCAACAGGCCGGTACTGGACCCCTCCGGTACCGACTTCGATCGGTACAGGTATCGTGCTTTGCAAGAGCACCCGGACAGAAGATACTTTGAATCCTCCGAGGAGTCTGAGGATTCTGACAGCTCTGTCGGTACCGGAGTACTTCTCTCTGAGGAGTCTTCCTCTTCTAAACGTAGGATGTCTCCTCCAGAGGATATATCCTTTCAGGATTTCATCCAGGAGGTGGCTAGAGGTCTTTCCATCACAGTGGCTCCTGAAGCAGAGTCCAGAGCAAGGGAATTAGAGATTTTTACAATATCCTAAAGCTCCCAAGGAGGCGGTTACTTTGCCTATTCATGAGATCTTGCATGATCTCATGCTAAGAATGTGGGAAACACCTCTTACCACCTTCTCCTCATTCTCGTAGGCTTGATACCATGTATCGAGTACCTCCTTGTTCTGGATTTCAAAAAACCCAGTTACCACACCACTCCATGGTAGTGGAATCAGCTATGAGAAGGATCAAGAGTGCAAAAAGATAAGCATCTAATCCGCCAGGACATGAATGTAGGACTCTTGATGCCTTTGGGCATCGAACCTTCCAGGCCTCTATGCTTTCTGCCAGGATTAGTTCCTACATTTTATTTATGGGAATGTTCCTTGAGGAGGTTACAGGAGATCTAGAGCTTATGAGCCCTCTCCTTCCTGATAAGAGGCAAGATTATCTTATACTTGTCAAACATGTCCAAGATGTTTCCAAGTTTGTTAATCGTGCAGCTTTTGACTGCTTTGAGTGCATAAGCAGAACCTCTGCCATTGCCATAGGTGTTCATAGGATTGCCTGGCTCCAGGCATCTGACTTAGAACTCTGGGTACAGGACAAACTGGGAATATCCCTTGCACAGGCAAAAATCTCTTTGGCAAAAATTGGCAAGAGAAAGCTAATGAGCTGGATGCTGATAACACCACTTTGGATAGACTATCCAAGGCTACAGCTGATCCTGCAAGGAGAAAATCCTACAAGAAACCATTCTTCTCTAAAAAGAAGAGGTTTTACACCTCCTATACCCAGCAGGGGCATTCTGCAGGTCAGTCTGCCCGAAAGGGACAGCAGCCACCAAAACAAAGAAAAACAAAGTCTGCTAAGCCTCAACCGGCCCAACAGACTCAGCCTCCACAGGGGCTTTGACTCACATCTAGAGAACTAGGCCTTCCTTGCCCTCAACCATTCCAGGAAGGTTGTGTCATATTGCCCCCAGATGGCAGCAGATAACAGCAGAGGAATGGACTCTCTCCATTGTAAAGGAGGGGTACAAGCTTCATTTCCTCAACATGCCCCTTCCTACAGTTGTAAGACTGTTCAATTTTCAGACTTCGCTCGAAAATCAGTTAGGTCAATTTATTTCTTGCACACAGGGCAATAGAAGACTTACCCATTCCCCAACAGGGTACAGGGTTTTACTCCCCCTATTTCCTTATTCCAAAGAAAACAGGGGGACAGACCCATTTTAGACCTCAGAGAATTGAACAAATTCCTGTTCAAGGAGAAGTTCAAGATAATTTCTCTAGGAACTCTTCTGCCATACCTTCAGAGTCAGGATTGGCTTTGTTCTCTAGATCTCAAGGATGCGTACACCCATGTTCTCATCCATCCAACTCACCGAAAATTCCTTCGGTTTCTATTTCAAGGGAAGCACTACCAGTACAGGGTTCTTCCTTTTGGCCTGGCCTCAGCACCAAGGGTGTTTACGAAATGCATGACTGTAGTAGCAGCATTTCTTCGCACTCTAGGAATATTCGTCTTCCCTTACTTAGACGACTGGCTCATTCGAGCCCCATCAGAATCAGAGGCCAGAATTTCCCTATCTTGCACAATGCATATACTTCAGTATTTGGGCCTGGTCATAAACATCCCAAAATTCAACCTAACTCCCACTCAGTCTCTAGAGTTTATAGGAGTTTTGCTGGATACCAGGAAAGCAAGGGCTTATCTTCCACAGCCCCGCTGTCTTTGCATTGTGCAGTTAGCTTCCCAAGCAGTGTTAAAAACTCATCTCACTGCTCGGGAAATGTTACAATTGCTAGGCCACATGGCATCTACCGTGCATGTGGTCCCCTATGCTCGCCTCCATATGAGCTAGTACATGACCATCATCTAAACAAACCCACAAATTAAAATATTATTTTTGTCGGAGCCCACCGAGGGAGGGCTAGAACTGTTTACCTAACCCCCACCTGACGGTAGACTACTTTTATTTTATTTCACCCTAGTGTATTTAAAACGAGTACTTATCTTCAAAACCAACACTGCACTTACTATCTTCCAAGTTGCAAATCACGAATGTGCACGACGTGCACGTTTCGGGTGTGTGCCCTGTTTCAAGTGCTTCTCATCCGTTCAAATATGCAACAAAACCGCCGTCTTCGTGGCAGATAACCCATTGCCACGAAGACGGCGGTTTTGTTGCATATTTGAACGGATGAGAAGCACTTGAAACAGGGCACACACCCGAAACGTGTACGTCGTGCACATTCGTGATTTGCAACGTGGAAGATAATAAGTGCAGTGTTGGTTTTGAAGATAAGTACTCGTTTTAAATACACTAGGGTGAAATAAAATAAAAGTAGTCTACCGTCAGGTGGGGGATAGGTAAACAGTTCTAGCCCTCCCTCGGTGGGCTCCGACAAAAATAATATTTTAATTTGTGGGTTTGTTTAGATGATGGTCATGTACTAGATCGTTAGAGTTCCATCATTGGAGGGGTATTTACTATTTACGCCTCCATATGAGAGCAGCCCAATGGACTCTATCCACTCAGTGGACTCAAGCATCAGGCTGCCTATCAGACAAAATAGCAAACTCAAGTCGCCTTATTTTATCCCTACAATGGTGGCAATCAACCCAAAACCTGTTGGTGGGGTCCCCTTTCCAACAGCCCCCACCCCAGGTCACTCTAACAACAGATGCCTCACAGGTGGGTTGGGAAGCTCACCTGCAAGGTCTCTCTACCCAAGGCACCTGGACTCCACAGGAGACCCATCTACACATCAATCTCTTGGAACTCGGAGCAAATCTTCCTTGTTCTTCGAAGGTTCCACACCCAGCTGAGCTACAAGACAGTCCTAATTCAGACGGACAATCAAGTAGCTATGTTCTATCTGAACAATCAGGAAGGAACAGGCTCTCTGTCGCTTTGCAACAAAGCTTTGCAACTATGGGCCCTCACCAAAGAGCATCAGATTTATCTCCTTAACATAAGAACATAACATAAGATATGCCATACTGGGTCAGACCAAGGTCCATCAAGCCCAGTATTCTGTTTCCAACAGTGGCCAATCTAGGTCATATGTACCTAGCCGTTTCCCCAAGAGACACAAGTTCCACAATGCTTGTACTGGGTCAAGCATTGATATCTTCGGTCACTTCTTAATAATGGTTTATGGACCTTTCCTCCAGGAACTTGTCCAAACCTTTTTTAAACCCAGCTACACTAACAGCCTTTACTACATCCTCCGGTAACAAATTCCAGAGTTTGATTACACGTTGAGTGAAAAAATATTTTCTTTTATTAGTCTTAAATAGTTTACCCTGTAGCTTCATTGCATGTCCCCTAGTCTTTCTATATTCTGATAAAGTAAACAATCGATCTATGTTTACCTGTTCCACTCCGTTCATTAATTTATAGACTTCTATCATATCTCCCCTCAGCCGTCTTTTCCAGGTTAAAGAGCCCTAATCTTTTTAGCCTTTCTTCATAGGAGTATCCTTCCATCCCCTTTACCATTTTGGTGGCTCTTCTCTGAACCTTTTCTAAAATCGCTATATCCTTTTTAAGATACGGCGACCAGAATTACACACAATATTCAAGGTGCGGTCTCACCATGGAACGATATAGAGGCATTATAATATCTTTTGTTTTATTTTCCATTCCTTTCCTTATCATACCTAGCATTCTATTTGCTCTCTTGTCCGCCGCTGCACACTGGGCCGAGGGTTTTAACATGGTATCCACAATGACGCCTAAATGTTTTTCCTGGGGGGTGGTTCCTAATGTGGAACCTTGCATCGTGTAACCATAGTTTGGGTTGTTCTTCCCTAGGTGCATAACCTTGCATTGTCCACATTAAATTTCATCTGCCATTTTGATGCCCAGTCTTCCAATTTATCAAGATCCTCTTGCAATTTTTCACAATCCTCTTGGGTTTTAACAACTTTAAATAGTTTTGTGTCATCTGCAAATTTGATAACCTCACTCGTTATTCCACTTTCCAGGTCATTTATGAATATGTCAAAAAGCAGCGGACCCAGCACAGATCCCTGGGGTACACCACTATTCACCTTTCTCCATTGGGAAAATTGGCCATTTAGCCCTACCCTCTGCTTTCTATCTTTTAACCAGTTCCTGATCCACAATAGTACACTGCCTCCTATCCCATGACTCTTTAGTTTTGCCAAATGTCTCTGATGAGGGACCTTGTCAAAGGCTTTCTGAAAGTCCAGATACACAATATCGACTGACTCACCTGTTTATTCACTCCTTCAAAAAAACATAACAGATTAGTAAGACAAGATCTTCCTTGACTAATACCATGTTGGCTGTCTCCCATTAGGTTGTGACTATCTACATGCTGAGTAATTTTATTCTTTATGATGGTTTCTACCATTTTTCCCAGGCTCACCGGTCTGTAGTTTCCCGGATCACCCCTGGAACCCTTTTTAAAAATTGGTGTTACATTGGCGATCCTCCAATCTTCAGGTATTAGAGATGATTTTAATGATAGTTCACAGATTACTAATAGCAGGTCTGCAATCTCATATTTCAGTTCTTTCAACACCCTTGGATGTATACCATCAGGCCCAGGTGATTTGCTACTCTTCAGTTTATCTAATAGTTGTAAGACATCTTCCTGATGTATCGATATTTCCTTCAATTCTTCCGCACTTTTAAATACCACTTCAGTCATGGGTAACATCCCTACATCTTTCTGTAGGTGATTTGAGGAGTTGAGCTAGCACTACGTTGAGATCTCATGCTACTGGTGGCGGGTGAATAGATGGCTTGGTGAGTAGATACCTCATGAATCGTGCCATGAGAGGAACTGTGGAGATGGGTTTGCCATCAGCCAGGTTATGAAAAGCTGAAATAGCACTAAGGTGTACTAGGACAGAGTTTGATTTAAGTCTGAGTGAGGATAAATGATAGAAGTAGTGTAACAGCGTCGATACTGATGCTTTGAATGGATTGTGAGCATTTTCAGAGCACCATGTAGCATATCTTTGCCACTTGTAGGAATAAGCCCTTCTAGTGGAGGGTTTTCTGGAGGGAAGGAGGATGTCCTTGACCTCTTTAGATAGAGGAAGATCCTGAAGAACTATGCTTTCAGGATCCAGGCTGTTAGGTGAAGGGATCGGAGATTGGGGTGGAGGAGTGCTCCATTGTCCTGTGAGAGGAGACCTGGCTTGGATCCCAGTGGGATCGGTGAGACTTGTGTCAGGTGTAATAGGAGGGAAAACCATGGTTGCTGAGGCCAGTGTGGGGCGATGAGTATCATGGAGCCCTTGTCTGCCCTCAGTTTGAAGAGGGTTTTCGAGATTAGGAAGATGGGGGGAAATGCATAAAGGAATCCCTTACCCCAATGGATCATAAATGTGTCCGATGCCAGACAGTTTGGATGTTATTTTGGGGCAGAACCTGGGAAGTTTGGAGTTCTGTGGGATGGCAAAGCGATCTATCCATGGAGTTCCCCAGAGATGGAACAATTCTGTTGCCCTCATCTGATCCAGAGACCATTCGTGGGGTTACAGGATGTGACTCAGACAATTTGTCAGGAGATTGCTCTCTCCTGGAATGTAAACTGCACGTAAGTACATGTGGTGTTGGTTGGCGAAGTCCCAAAGTTCACAGGCCTCCTGATACAGAGGGAGAGAGCCCGTTCCCCCCTGTTTGTTGATATAGAACATTGCGACCTGATTGTCTGCCCGTATGAGGACTGGACTGTTGGTGAGTTGATGTTGAAAAACATGGAGAGCTTTTGTGATTGCTCAAAGCTCCAACAGATTTATCTGTTGGGACTCCTGTGCTGTCCAGAGATCCTGTGTGCAGAGAGATCCCAGGTGTGCTCCCCAACCCTGTTTGGAAGCATTGATTGTCAACGTATGCTGAGGCTGGGGCATCTGAAAAGGAGATCCTGCTAGTAGATATGCTGGGATGCACCACTACCAGAGGGAGTCGGCCATGGGAGATGTTATTTGGAGCACATCCCGTAGACTCCCTGTGGCCCGAGTCCACTGGGTTGAGAGAGTCCATTGTGTCTGACGCATTTGGAGTCTGGCATATGGGACTACATGCACTGTGGAGGCCATGTGGCCTAGCAGGGTTAGAAAGCAGTGTGCTGAAGCCTCTTGACTTTGTCGAATGCTTGTGGCCAATGTTATTAAGCGGTCCACGTGGTCCACCGGGAGAAAAGCTTTGCACTGCTTGGTGTCTAGGACAGTATCTATGAATTCCAACCTTTATGTTGGAACAAGGTGTGACTTTGGAAAGTTTATGACGAACCCAAGGGATTGGAGAAGGGTTAGGGTATTTTGCTGAGACGAGCAGAGTTCTCTAGGAGTCTGCCTTTATGAGCCAGTCGTCTAAGTAGGGGAAAACAGACTTTGTGTTTTCGAAGATGAGCCACCACTACGGCCATGCATTCTGTGAAAACTCTTGGTACAGATGCCAGGCTGAAGGAGAGAACCCTGTATTGATAATGGGTTCCTTGACATGTGAACCTGAGATACTGCCTGTGGCTTGGGTGTATCAGGATATGTGTATAGGCCTCTTTGAGGTCTATGGAACAAAGCCAGTCATTTTCCTGGAGGTAGGGAAGAAGGATCCCCAGGGAGATCTTGAACTTTTCTTTTACCAGGAATTTGTTTAGATTTCTGAGGTCCAAGATGGGCCTGTGGCCTCCTGACTTCTTTGGAATGAGAAAGTTGTGGCAGTAGAAGCCTTTGAACCGTTCCTGAGGAGGAACTAGTTCCACAACAACTTGTGTAAGGAGGATGTTTATTTCCTGCTGGAGGAGGGCATCCAGGGGGGTTTGGAAGGATAGTCCCCTCTGAAATAGTGGGGGAGGGAGGAAGCTCTCAAAAGTTGTTGATACCCCTTCTGTATGATGTTGAGAGTCCAGTTTTCTATGGTAATGGTATGCCATCTCTGGCTGAACAGCGAGAGTCTTCCTGGAATCAGTATCTGATCCTGCAGAGTCTGTTGGGGACTGGCTATGTTCCCTATCTGGGAGTCAAAAACTCAACGGAGCATAAGCTGGTTGAGTTTGGGGTTGTGTTTTAGCTAGTCTGGGCTTCTTGGGCGGCTTGGGTCCCTGCTGCTTTTGTTGTGGATGGTAGATTGGGTGGGGGTAAGAAGGGTAAAACCTTCTCTTCTTGGGGTAGAAGGCTTTCTTAGGTGGTGCCTTTTTTTGGAGGGGTCAGATGCCTTCCTAGAGAGCCGTTTGAGGGTGGTATCATCGGTCTCCAGTTCCCTGGCTTTTTCTCGCTAGTTCTTGCCGAATAGATTTTCACCCGTGCAGAGAATGTTGCCAAACTTATCTTGGACCCAGTGTTCCAAATCTGACACCTCAAGCCAAGCCAGCTGCCTAGCCCCTATAGCAATAGAAGATGCTCTGCTGGATGACTTGAATGCATCAAAGGCAGCTCTGTTGACAAATTTTGATACATTCTGACTATGAGAGAGGACAGCCTCGAAGGCTGGTCGTTTTTCCTCTAGAAGGAAAGGGAGAAATCCTTCCCAATCCTTGTTCAGTTTTTCAGGAATATCCCCATGTAGAGGATGTAGGAATTTATTCTACTAGCCTGCATCGATGCATGAAAAGAGCATCGGGAAAAGGAATAGAGGTTCCTCGATTCACAGCCCGGAGGGATCGAAGCATGGTTCTTCCTGCTCTTTATCCAGCGCATCGCCGATTCCACCACCATGGAATGTTGAGGAAGCTGCGGTTTTTGAAAGCCAGGGCAGTTGGGCATTCAATACATACTATCCAAACAACGACTTATAGGGGAAATGGTAAGAGGAGTCTCCCACATTCGTAGCATTAAATTGTGTAGAATTCGATGCACCGACAGGATGGTGGTTTCTTACAGTGCTCCGGGGTACTGGAAGATCTCCAGTTTCTCCGCCCTTGGTTCCGGTTCGATGCTGCCTGGATTGAGAGGCCTACCACCATATATCCCTGATGAATTCCTGAAAGAACATGTCCTCAGGAGGGGATTTTCTTTGAGTATTGGCCGATGGTGGCAAGGGTTCTGACACAAATTCCTGAAGGTCATCAGAGTCCAGTGACTTGAATCGGATACATCGGAATCTTTATCTTATCTTTATTTGCAAAATTTGATAAACTGCCCAGGCCAAAGCATCAGGGCGGTGTACAATAAAAAGGTAAGGCTACTGGAAAGATAGTCAGAAAGGAACGTCAAAAACCAATAGGACAGGGAGAGACAGTTAAAGATAGAAAGCAGGAAAGGCCCAAGAGGGGCAGAGGATGGGAGGGGGAAGGAAGAAAAGGAAAAGTGGGAGACGGGCATACGAGGAGGTATTATGAGGGGTGGGGAGCGCAGTTGGGGGATGAGGCACCATCAGCATGGGAAGGGAGATCGAAGGCCTGACAGAAGAGATGAGTCTTAAGGAGAGATTTAAAGCGGGGATAGGATGGTTCCATACAAAGAGATAGACTCCGGTGAGCATCGGGTATTGGTACCGGAACCAAAATCTCGGTGTCTCAAGGCCCCTGCTTCGATGTTAATGGTACTATCGGGGGATGGCTGCTGGGGGATCGAGGTCGGTGCCACTAGCCAATTCTCCGGGGCTGTTGGTGTTGGTGGTGCTGATGCTGCCAGGACAGCTGCTAAGGTCCTTTCCAAGGACACCATCTTCTGGTCCAAGGATGGAGCCTGTGCCTCGTTCATAGATAGAACGGGGCTTGGTGCCACCGTACCCATGCACGGCTTCGGGAGTTCCGTGAGGTCGAGGCCCCAGGTACCTCCCTAATCCCCACCGAGGCTTTGGTGGTTAAGTCCTCCTGCCAGGGATGCTTGGATCTATGGCTTGAGTCTGACGAAGTCCTGGACAATTCTCATTGCGAATGGAAACGTTCTCTCGATTCCCGAAGCTTATCGGAGGAATCCTTAGACTTATGGCTCGGTTCCTTTGACTTATTTTTTTGACGGCGAGATGGAGAAGGCGGCTTCTTTGATTTCTTCTCCCCATGTCTGGACTCCTTAGAATGTTTAGAAGTGTGAGAGCCCGATAACACCCTTGAAGAAGTCGAGGCCAATAATACTATGTCTAAAAGAAAAAGCTCTCTGAACTTTTTGGCCCAGTTCCCCTTTTGGTCATTTGTTTGCATAGGGAACACTCTTGAGGGATGTGGTCAGGACCGAGGCATTTAAGGCACCAATCATGCTTATAAGCAATCAATATGGTGCCTGAACATTTATGCATTTTTTTAAAGCCACTGGGGGGCTTTTCCATGATTGGAAAGGGGGAGGGGGATGGGCAAGGCTCACAGGACATGAAGTCCTAAAAAAAAAATCCTACTTTTTTTTTTTTTTTTTAGTAGAATAAAGAATAAAGGGAAAGGTAGTATCGATCGATACTGAAATTAAGAGGAAAAAGGAAGGTATGTGATGATTCTTCATCAGTAACTGTGCTGATGGACTACATCTCTCTGTCGCAGGGAAAAAAATCCTAAGTGAAAAATTCAGGCAGTATGTGAATATGCATTTAAACTAGAAAAAGGGGGTGACGGATGGGGAAGGACAAGTTCAGGACGTCACTCCTGGCAAAAGTAGAACAACATTGGAAACAGCCACACTTTTAAACCACACATCAAAGACAAGTGGGAAGAAGTAGGCAGAACAAAATCAATGCAAAATACATGCAAGCCAGTTAAATGCTGGAAAGCAATGAGCACAAATGCTCGAAGCTTAGCCAACAAAGTTCCTGACCTGGAAGCCCTAATGGTGGAATGGACTTGACATTGTGGCCATTACAGAAACATGGTTTAATGAATCGCATGAATGGGATATAGCCATAGCTGGCTATAATCTATTCAGAAGAGATGGAAAAGGAGGAGTAGCCTTATATGTCAAAAGCAATATTAAAGCTACTGAAATGCAGGGGGCATGGGGAAAAGAAGAAGCGCTCTGGATTGTGTTGGAAAGAGGAGATGGCACCGTCATCCATACTGGTGTAGTCTACAGACCTCCAACTCAAATCAAAGAAATAGATAATGAATTGATTATAGATATTGCAAAGATAGCCACAAAGGGGGAAGTGATCGTGTTGGGTGACTTTAATCTACCCATTGTAGATTGGACTACTCCTTCTGCAAATCTGGAAAGAAGTAAAAAAATTGTGGATGCTTTCCAAGATGTGTTGCTTAGACAAATGGTGATGGAACCAACCAGGGAAAGCTCAATGCTGGATTTAGTGCTCACCAACGATGATAGCGTGTCGAATGTCCGGGTGGGGTGCCCCTGTGAGCAGCAGCGATCATCACACAGTGTGGTTTGAGATAAAAGCCAAGGTGCAGTCCAATCATAGCAAGCTCAAAGTCCTAGACTTCAAAAACATTCTTCATAAAAATGGCCAAGTACATGAAGGAGGAGTAGGCAGGGTGGGAGGGGATAAGGGAAGTGGAATTGCAATGGGCTAAACTAAAGGTGGCAATAAAAGGGGCAACAGATAAATATGTAAGGAAAGTAAATAAAAACAAGAGGAGAAGGAAACCAATTTGGTTCTCCAAAGAAGTGGCTGCTCAAATAAAGGCAAAAAACACAGCTTTCACAAAATTCAAAAGCTTGCAAACAGAGGAACACAGAAAGGAATACAGGATCAAACTAAAAGAGACAAAAAGAGAAATAAGGAAAGCAAAATCAAAGGCAGAGGAAAAGATGGCTAAATATGTGAAGTATGGGGACAAAACTTTCTTCAGGTATATTCGGGAGAGGAGGAAAATCAGAGGTGGAATTGCAGGACTCAGAAGTGCTGAGAACGCACTCATGGAAAATGACATTGAAAAAGCGAAATTGCTAAACAAATACTTCTGCTCTGCTTTTACTAAAGAAAATCCTGGAGAAGGACCACCTGTGACTCCCAAATATAAAAATGTGAATGAAGTAGATACCACACCATTCACAGAATATGATTTGTTAGAACAACTTGCAAAACTGAGAGTGGACAAGGCCATGGGATCAGATGGGATACATCTCAGGATACTGAAAGAGCTCAGAGAGGTTCTTGCAGGGCTGTTAAAGGATGTTTTCAACAAATCTTGGAAACAGGAGAAGTTCCTCAGGACTGGAGAAGGGCTGATGTGGTACCTCTTCACAAAAGTAGTGACAGGGAATAAGTGGCAAACTACAGGCCGGTGAGCCTTATCTCGGTGGCGGGAAAAGTAATGGAGGTGCTCCTGAAAGAGCGAATAGTGGACTTTCTCAAAACAAACAGGTTGCATTATCCGAGGCAACATGGTTTTACCAAAGGACGATCTTGCCAAACAAATCTGATTGAGTTCTTTGACTGGATGACCAGAGAACTAGATCAGGGGATGCGATGGATGTCATCTACCTGGATTTCAGCAAATAGGAGGCTTATCAATAAACTCAATAGTTTGGGGATGGGTCCCAAGGTGGTGAACTGGATCAAAAATTGGTTGACTGACAGACAACAGAAGGTGATGGTAAATGGAGCTCACTCAGATGAAAGGAGGGTGATTAGCGGGGTGCCCCAGGGTTCGGTCCTGGGCCCAGCACTATTCAATGTATTTGTGAGTGATATTGCTGAAGGACTGAATGAAAAAGTCTGTCTTTTTGCAGATGACACGAAAATTTGCAAGAGTGGACTCCCCTGAGGGAGTGGATAACATGATGAAAGATCTACAAAAGCTGGAAGAATGGTCTAATGCTTGGCAGTTAAGATTTAATGCGAAGAAGTGCAGTGTCATGCACTTGGGAAGCAGAAATCCAAGGGAAATCTATGCGATAGGGGGCGAGAAGTTGGTGTGCACGGACCAGGAGAAGTACCTTGGTGTGATTATTTGAGGATCTCAAGGTGGCAAAACAGTGCGACAAGGCAGTGGCAAAAGCCAGGAGGATGTTGGGTTGCATACAAAGAGGAATTACCAGCAGAAAGGAAGAAGTACTAATGCCACTGTATAAGTCACTGGTGAGGCCTCACTTGGAATACTGTGTTCAGTTTTGGAGACCATATCTCACAAAGGATGTAAAAAGACTGGAACGGTTCAGAGGAAGGTGGCCAAAATGATTTGGAGCCTGTATCAGAAGGCTTATGAGAAGAGACTTGAAGACCTAAATATGTAACCTAGAGAACTTTTCTCTATTACCAAATCCTTAATAAATGAACCCTGGGGGGGCGGAGCCTGATGTCCAGCGGGATGGTCGCATAACGCTGAGGCTCCCGAGAGGCCTACTCAGAATCCTGAATTAACACCTCACATACTTGGAACTTCTACTCTGATCTTGCCGGGGCACATTGGTGAGATGGCGGGGACCAAACCAACGCGCCTGGAATTTGGATCTCCAGCGGCTTCTCACGGCAAACGTTCCAAAACTGAACCTCCGTCCCCGCAGAAGGGGCCGGCCTTGTGCGAGGGCCCCGAAATGCAGCAGGAAATCCTCGTAGAGATTAGAGGGGTCAAAAACCTCGTGCAGGCAAACGGTGAAGCACTCCGAGCGCTGCGGGAAGATTTTGGTGTGCTGCAAAGCAAGCTAGAAGGGCTTTCTTCGCGTCAGGACAAAATGGAGAGCATATTGGACTCCCATGCGGCCCGGTTGTCCAAACTCGACAAAGTTGAACGCCAGGTGCGGGCCTTGCAGAAAGAGGTGGAAGATGGCAATAATAGAGCGCGCCGCAACAACATACGACTCGTGGGCATACCGGAGGGAGCGGAATTGGGAGACATGAAAGAGTTTTTATGCAAAATCCTCCCTTCCCTGCTCCAAATCACCTTTACCAAAGATTTGGAGATTGATCGCGCTCATCGTGTACCCACAAGCATAACGCTCAACAGGAAGACCCCGCGGCCTATCATTTTTCGACTTTTGAGATATCAACACGTGGAGCAAATTCTAAGTGCCTCTCGGGCAAAGGGCCATATGGAGTTTGAGAGTCACAAGATCTCCTTCTATCCCGACTTGGCTAAACCCACGGTCGACCGCCGAAAGCGCTTTCTGGAATTCCGGCCGAGGCTTCAACAACTACAAGCACGCTATGGCCTGATGTACCCGGCCAAGCTCCGAGTCACGCTTCACAATCAGACAAGAACATTTGAGGACCCTGATCTACTAGCGGAGTTTTTGGATTCCAAAGAAGCCGACTTGATGCGCTGACTTCCAGAATATTCCTGCAAGTCTCCTCATATCCGCTGTACCTGCCATATTGGATCTGCCGCAGCCCAGCAAAGAGCCTGGCGTGGGCAGTCTGTTGCCCTACTCTTATTTATTTATTTATTTATTTAGTATACATTTGTATACCGCTACTTCCAGCGATCAGCAGCGGTTTTGATTACAGATTGGAAATTGTCAAATCATGACAGGAAATTTTTTGAGGTATAAACACATTGATTAGACAGGAAAGCACAGCACACAGAGAACTATTTTACAGGGAACATGGGCTATGGAGGGCTAAGTGGCTTGCCCAAGACCACAAGGAGCACCTGTGGGACTAGAAACCCCAGTCCTTCCGGCCCAAGGTTGCTGTCCTCCAGTGGGATTTGAACCCCCGACCTTCCGGCCCGAAGTACCTTGCCCCAACCACTAGGCCACTCCTCCACTCTTGATGGTATTTGTGACCCGACTCCATCTACCCACAGTAGCCTCGATGAGTATCAGAGACAGTGTTAATTATGGACTCTGGTGTTTCTTTTCTTTTTTTTATATGTCTTTCTATTTCCTCTCTAGGGCCTCCTCCCGCAGACATATGGTCGCCATATTCTTTGGGGGTTTTGCTTCTTCTCTAAGATACGTTGGTACATACTTTTCAATATGGGGTGTATTAGCCAGAATACTCGGTGATTATGACATTGTTGTACAGATTCTGCTTATGTTGTATGTTATCAAGCGCCCTTACCTAAAATGTCTATTACCGATTGATGGCACCATGTAAGATTTTCTCATTGAACGTAAAAGGAATCAATAATCCGATAAAACGGAAGAAAATCCTAAGCTACCTCAGTCAGGAAGCAGCGGATCTGATTTTTCTCCAAGAAACGCATTTAAATTTGAAGGAAACTCTTAAACTCAATATTAAACCTTACATGGTGGCCGCCTATTCCCCAGCCGTTTCTAAGAAATGTGGGGTTGCCATACTGGTTAGGAAATCTTTGCATGCTACTATTATTGCGACTAGCTCAGATACAGAAGGTAGATGGTCTAGAGTTCACCTCAAGATAGGTAGCCTTGAAGTTACATGTATATGCCTTTACGCTCCTAATGTGGATGACCCTGCCTTTTTTGCTACCATTGCTCAGGTTGCGCAGGCTTCTGCTAATACTTCATTGATCATTGGGGGGGATTTCAATCTAGTCCTTGATCCCCTGATTGACAAACAGCCGCCTAGGACGAGTGGTCCCCCCAAGAGTCACGCCACGCTTACCTCCCTGATCAAGGATCTTGCTTTAGTTGATCTATGGAGGTTACTACACCCCAATGAGCTTGACTTCACCTTCTTCTCCTCCCCTCATAAATCTCAGTCTCGCATAGACTTCTTTCTAATCTCAAAACTGTTAGTTCCTCAGGTGGACACTGCAAAGATTCACTCCCAACATATTTCAGATCATGCTGCCATTTCCTTTCAATTACACACTACTGCACCCCAGGGGAACTCGGGAGCCTGGTTCTTTGATAGAGCCCTGTTAACTCAGCCAGAGTTCCAGTCAGAAATTCGAGCAGCCATACAGGATTACTTCCATTTTAATCTACCCCAAGATACTGCGAATTGGGCTTGGTGGGAGGGCTTCAAAGCGGCCATTCGGGCAACGATCACTAGCTATCAAATCCGCCTGCGGAAACAACGCAAACAGCAGTTGCTCATACTAGACCAACAAATAAAAGCAGGCGAACGAGTTCTAACTTCACGTACTGACCCATGTGTATTAATTCGATTACAGCGTCTCCGTTTTCAATATAATTCAATCCTCTCAACTGCAGCTTCTAAGAGTATTGAGCTTCAGCGAGGGACATATTATCGTGAAAATAACCGAGCCGGACGACTCTTAGCCAACGCCTTGAAAGGTCAAAAAGAAGCCAAACGCGTAGCGGCCCTTCGAGCTCCACAGGGAGGGGGTATAGTGACCACAGACTCCGACATTGTAGAGCTCTTTCGGGATTTCTATACCCGCCTATATCAATCTGAATGTGAGTTCTCGTCAGAGACATTCGAGCGATTGCTTTCTGGCATTCAGCGGCCGACCCTCTCTGAAGATGATAGGGATGCGATGGATGAACCCTTCTCTACTTCAGAGATCCAATCTGCCCTAAAACGAACAGCATCGGGCCGTGCCGCAGGGCCCGATGGTCTCCCGACCGAATTCTACAGAACGTTCAGTGCAGATTTAGTTCCCTATTTAAAACTCTATTTTACTGCCCTTGCGGTAGATACATCCTCTTTGGGATCCTTTTCTGCAGCTAATGTGGTAGTATTTGAGAAAGAAGGCAGAGACCCGCTACTGACCGCCAACTACCGTCCAATCTCCCTACTTAATGCCGATTATAAGATCTTCGCAACGATCTTGGCCACCCGGCTATCTGACATGATGGCTACCCTAATTCACCCCGACCAATGCGGTTTTATACCCGGCAGATCAACTGCTGACAATGCTCGGACCTTGTGCCATGTGCTATCCAGTGCTGCCAATCTCGATCATCCATGGGTGGGTCTTTCCCTGGATGCCAAAAAAGCCTTTGATCGTCTAGAATGGCCCTTCTTATTTGCAGTTCTCCGATGGTATGGCTTTGGAGAGGGCTTCCTCCGATATCTCCAAGTCATGTATACTCAACCCGTCGCCAGTATTTGTGTAAACGCCATCAAATCTCAGCCATTTAACCTCCAAAGAGGCACGCGTCAAGGTTGCCCCCTATCACCAATGCTCTTTGATCTCGCTCTTGAACCCCTAGCCCTCCTTATTAGACAGTCCGCACGTATTCGAGGTGTCCCCTTTAGTCATAGGGAGATTAAACTCTCTGCATATGCAGATGACCTTATGCTCTTCGTATCCCTCGATTCGGTTCCAGCTGTCTTGGATCTGATTGACGGATACTCACAATTATCGGGCTACAAAATTAACTGGACCAAATCTGTAGCATTCCCACTGAACCGCTGGGTACATGAGGCTGACATGCAGGCCTTTCCCTTCCTTTGGCAATCCCGCATGGTGAAGTATCTCGGGGTCCATTACTGTTCTCCTTTAGAAGACACTATCAGTTTTAATGCCAAAGAGGTAGTCTCCAAAGTCCGTGAACTCACAAATCGTTGGTCTCCCTTATCTCTCACATGGTGGGGCCGCTTAGAAACTGTGAAAATGATGATAGTCCCCAAAGTGAACTACATTTTAGAAATGCTGCCATGCTTACTTCCGTTACATACTTATAAAGATATTGAGGGCCTTCTCGTCCGTTATCTCTGGCAGGGCAAGCCACCAAGGATAGCTAAACATAAACTGCAGTCTGCAAAGGAACGAGGGGGTACCAGATTTCCTGATTTTCTTAGATATCATCAAGCCTTCCTACTTAAGCAAGGTGCCCGATGGCTAGATGCCTCAACAGACAGCAGACCAGTTTGGCTTGACATAGAAGAGGAGCTTAGTAGCCCAATTCCGTTGACCCATCTCCCCGGTATGTCCTATCAAGTAGACACCCGCCATCCACCAATGATTGTCGATACTCTTGCGGCCTTTAACACTCTCATTCTATCACTGGGCCCGAATGTATGCCCTCAGGACGGACTCCCGCTATGGAATAACCCCAGAATTCAAGTCCTAAATAGAACAATAGCCTGGAAACCCTGGTACTCCAGGGGGATCTGGACACCCCAACAGCTTTTCTCTGCAGCTCGTTGGAAAACCTTTTCTGATTTACAAAAGGAATTTGCGTTACCAGCGAAACACTACTTTCAATTGATGCAGCTTCAACACTGCCTCAAAAGTGCTCGAATCATGCCGCCCTCTGCCCCTACTGAGGATGGGCTATTAGAGATAGTTCACTCTATTAGTAGTACACATGGGGTAGCCTCTAACTTTTATAAAATAATATGTCAGGGTACAGACACGGCCACTTTTAGAGCCCAACAAGCCTGGGAGCGCGAACTGCAAACCACTTTAACCCCTGTGCAATGGAGTGTTTTCTGGAGCAAAGTAGTGCGGGTTTCCCGGTCTGCCTCTGTTACCCAAACTCTCTTCTTTTTTGCACACAGATGCTTTTATACCCCAGAAAAAATAGCCAAATGGAACCCAAATGCTAGGGACCTGTGTTGGTCTTGCCATACTGCTGTGGGAACCTTCGCTCATGTTATTTATGAATGTCCTCAACTACAGGTCTATTGGGGGCGGGTCTGGGGTCGTATTCAATTTATCTTACACTTTCACGAACCTCTCTCTTGGAAGGTCGTGGGACTCCGCTCTGTGGCGGAGGTCCCCTCTCTTCCTAAGAAGGGTCGCTTTCTCCTTGATTTCATGCTGGGTATAGCCATATGCTTAATCACGAGGAATTGGAAGGATAGCTCTCGACTTACTGTCAATGAATGGTGGAACCTCGTCTGCTTATATAGTAAATATGAGCAGATACCTCGGAGAGCTATTCCCCATGTCCAAACTCACTCTCGCTTGTCTAAATGGCAGATGCTTAATGATTATGTACAATCTGCTCATTGCTCCAACATGCCTGTATAATGTGCACTCATCATGTTTTAGATCACCGTTAGGTTTTGTAACACAATAATGTAAGTACACGCCCGCTTCGGGAATGCTTAGTTTTCTAGAGAAGAAGCAGGGGGGAGGGGGGTGGCAGGGGTTTACTTTGGTGTATGTATTACACGTTATGTATCTGTCTTTTAGCTGTATGTCTTCCTTTTCCTTTGTTGTTATAAAACGAAAATAAAGAATTTAAAAAAAAAAAACTACTGAAATGAAAAAAATAAATAAATAAATAAATAAATAAATGAACCCTTACAGCAGGACCAGACACCAAAAATATCTGCACAAGCCATAGCCAACCACCTGATTTCCAAATTCCTCCCGCCCTCATCAACTAATAACCCACAACACCTTGCTGAATACAGTACCCAACCACATGAGCCAACTTCTGCGAACTCATGGAATGATTTTGACACCTTTACTTTAGATAACATTTCTAATGTTATAAAAGATTTGAATGCCTCGACCTCTGCTCTTGACCCTTGCCCTGTCCCCTGGATCAAATCTACTAGAAGTTCTCTCAGCCCATACATTCTACATATTGTACAATCATCCCTCCAGACTGGTTCAGTACCGCCTCTACTTAAGTGTGCCACTATCCGTCCTATCCTAAAAGGAACAAAACTAGACCCAACGTCTCCTGTTTCCTACAGACCCATCTCTAGTATCCCTTTTCTGGAAAAAATAACTGAAAAGGTAGTCCAAACCCAACTTCAGAACTTCATTGATGATCACTCCCCCCTCGACTTATTCCAACATGGTTTAAAAAAAACAACATGGTGTTGAAACCCTTCTTACCTCCCTACTAGATTCATTATACCTCCACATCCAGAACCCTTCCCAAGGATGTCTTCTCATATTCCTTGACTTATCTGCTGCTTTCGACTCCCTTCCCCACCACCAACTCCTAAACAGACTATGATATAGGACTGAGAGGCACAACCCTAAACTGGTTCCGTTTCTACTTAGAGGACAGAACCCAACTGGTTCGTATTGGAAATGATACCTCTCTTCCATTCACCCTAAAGCAGGGTATCCCCCAAGGATCCAGTCTATCCGCTCTTTTCAATATCTTCCTTCAACCTGTCTGCAAGATTTTCCAAAACTATGGCATTCAATACCAGCTATATGCTGACGACATGTGCTTCACCCCATTTAACCTCTCTAACCCTAACTTTTCTAAACGAAATGAATGCTTAACCAGCCTTAAATCTTGGCTCTCCCAGCACAACCTCATAATCAATCAATCCAAAACCGAGGTTCTTCAAGTATTTTCTAATCCCGCATACACCCCACCTCCCACCCTTACTATTGGCGATCTCACACTCACCATAAAAAAACAAGTGAAATATCTTGGTATTATCCTTGATCAGTCCCTCTCCTTCACTGAACAAATAAAGAGAACCACCAATGCAATATACGCTAAGCTACGTATCCTCCGGAACCTCAAGCCTCTCTTAAACCCTGACTCCCTCCGTACTGTCTGTCAGGCCCTCACAATCCCTTCTCTTGATTACTGCAACCATATCTATCATGGCCTTCCTAAGAACACTATACAGCCACTTCAACTAGCCCAAAATACGGTAGCGCGGCTTATAACCAACAACCCCAGGCGATCCCACATTACACCAGTTCTCTATGATCTCCACTGGCTCCCTGTTCAACACAGAGTTAAATTCAAGGTGATTACTCTTATACATAAAATTATTTCCAACGAATCAGCTCCATGCCTCTCTCCACTCCTTCCCTCCTCCAACAACACAAGAACACGCCGCTCTATTACTAAAAACCTACTCACCATCCCTACAACTAAAAGACATTGCAAGCAATTGACTAATAACAGGGCTTTCTCACTCTATGCTCCATCCTTATGGAATACCCTTTCCCACGAGCTGCGGAACTGTTCAAACCATTCTGAGTTCCGAAAGTTAAAAACTTCTCTCTTCCTTGAACATTTTTCCCTTCCACCCTAGTACTTAACCCCTATACACCTTCCTCCCTACATTTGGCCTCTCAAATCCTATTATGCAGCCTTTTGGTCTCCTTGTAAATACCTATGTAAATAGTTAATCACTGTTCATTGTAATTAGTTCTCATTGCTATCCTATGTATTCCGGTTACTTTGTTCCTTGTAAACAGTTGAAACATACTGCCAAGAAATGTTCTGTGTAAACCGTCTTGACTTGTAGAAAGACGGTATATAAATCTTGTTAAATAAATAAAATTAATAAATAAATGTACACTCTGGAGGAGAGGAGGGATAGGGGAGATATGATTCAGACCTTTAAATACTTAAAGAGAATTAATGAACAAACAAACCTCTTCCAAAGACGGGGAAGCTGTAAAACTAGAGGGCATAACATGAAGCTTGTCATGAGGCTGGAGCTAGAGAAGAAACAGTGTTGAAAAAAACTCCTGATTTTCATGGAACTCAGAAAAGGCAGAGAGCGCAGTTCCAGCGCAGCTCAGCCAGAGGGCGCATGAACAATTACACAGTACCTGAAGCAACGTGCTCTAGCATTGATCACATTAGTAACAAGCAGTTTCACCTGTCCTCAAACTCAGAACGTGCAAACCAGAAATCCCTTTATAAAGGAAACCAGATGATCAGTAAGGGAGGAGGAACAGGAAGAGGAACAGCCAGAGGAAGTGGCAAGAGCGAGGTCAGAAGGACCGGCAGCAGGACCAGTGAGAGAAGCCTGGAACAGGAAGGCTTCCAGCTGCAGCCAACTCAAGGAGACAGAATCCAAAAGAGGTATACTCAAAGGGATAAAGTCCAGAGAGGCCAAAGGTATTGGAACGGAGTCCAAAGCCAAGCAAACCAAAGAAGCAGCTTGTCTGATGAAAGCAACTCTCCTAGCCCAAGTAAGTCTCCTATGCTAAACCAGAAAGGCACAAGGAAAGGAGATTCCTTCTACAGTGATACTTTTGCCAAGAAACACAGAGTGGAAATCCACGTCAGGTTTTCCTGGTAACTCTGATTGTAGAACAGTGCACAGAACAGCTTGTCAGCCTGAGAAGCTACGTCACAAGCTGAGTCCTGGGTGTGGCAGACTACAGAAGCGAAGGTATGAAAAGCCTTTCATTATAAGAGAAAGTTTAAGTGATGAAAACCTTATGCAAATAGATAAGCCTCAGAAAGTTAGAAGAAGTAAAGCTAACCTTTTAAAAGCACTTCCCAACAGTGTGCTAAGGAAGTTGTATGAGAAACCGAAGAACCCCTGTGAGGAGTTAAGAGATACTGAAGACAGTCATAGCATTGAAGAAGGTAGTGACCCAGAGTCAATGGACTTTGATTGTGAAACCAGTGTTCCCATTCCTCAGAGTGAACCAATGGAATGTAACTTTTGTTCAAGAACTAGCTTGATTGCCTTGCTAGATGTATAGAGAAAAGATAACTCTGCATATGGTGAAGTTGATAACCATTTGTTTCCTGATGTTAATTTCTATTGATTTGAAAGAATCCTTAACCCAGATAAGGGTTGTAGGCTTCACAATTAACTGTTTAACTGTTTATATCACGGTGGAAGCTTTTTGTTAGAGAAAAGAATTTCCTTCATTTTCTTTTGTGTTTTATTGAACCTAAGCGCTGACCGGGGAAATAAAGCCTTATTACCCTACACTTTGGCGTAGATTGTTCTTTATAAGGAGTTCTGCACTACAAGGACCAGAAGCCTCCTGGTCCTTCAGCTCAACCACTCCTTAAAATAAATTAAATGTCACCGGACGCCCTTATTTCCTACGCCAGTAGGGGCGCCTGGGGACAAGCTGCAAGGGGGTAAATTGAGAGGCAATGTCAGGAAATACTTTTTCACTGAAAGGGTGGTGGATGCTTGGAATGCCCTCCAGATGGAAGTGGTGTGGGCAAATAGTGACAGAATTCAAAATGGCATGGGACAGACACAGTGGATCCCTTTACAGCAACAGATTAAAATAAAAATAAAAACTTATCTAATTTCTCAAAACAGGGGTGTCCTACACGGAGCGGTGGGTTCACCCCTAAACAAAGATATGGGAAGGGGTGAACTGCACGGAGTGGCAGGTGCACCTACTCTTGCCATCTTACTGGGCAGACTAGATGGACCATACTGGTCCTTATCTGCCGTCATTTACTATGTTACTATATAACAGGGAGAGGGGTCCTGTCAGCTCCGCAGAAAATGAAGAACTGAGGAGAGTACATTGGAAGAGCGGGAAGGCACCAGCACAGGCATGGTGGATTGCTCCCAAAAGCTTTCCTATTGGTAGCTGATGAGCTTCCCATGCGGGCTCCGTCGGTACCCGATGTCACCTATTTGTGAAGACTACATTCCTGCTTGTTCTTGGAGATTGGAGGCACCACTGGGCCGCCCTCATGTGAAGGCATTCATCTGGGGTGACATGGACTGTGGATGCTCTGTTCTAACTGCTGGGCCACATAAGTTGAATCGAGACCAAGCATCGAGGCTGCACATCTGTGGCCAACACCCTGAGGCGGTCGGCTCTGTCCAGTGGTAGGAAGGCTCTGGCCTGAATGGTATCCGGCCTTACCCCAATGAACTCCAGACATTGTATCGGGAGGAGATGGGATTTGGGATGATTTATGATGAACCCCAGATACTAGAGGATGTGGATGGTGTGGGCCGTGGCCTGCTGCATCTCAATGGCCAAGCCCCCTCTTACTAGCCAGTCATCCAGGTAGGGGAAGACGAAGGCCTCTTGGAAGCGAAGGTAGGCTGCAACCACTGCTAGGCACTTGGTGAAGACTCTGGGTGCAGAGGCTATGCCAAAGGGTAGTAGCCTGTACTGGTAGTGGCTTCCCCCCACCATGGACCTGAGGTACTGTCTGTGGCTGGGATGAATGAGAATGTGAGTGTATGCATCCTTTAGGTCCAAGGAGCATAGCCAGTCTCCCTGCTGAAGGTATGGCAGCAGTGTTCCAAGGGAGAGCATGTTAAACTTCTCCCTCACCAGAACACCAGAAACCTGTTTAGGTCCTGCAGGTCTAGGATGGGCCGTAGGGCCCCCCCCCCCCCCATTCTTTTGGGTACGAGGAAGTACCGAGGAGTAGAACCCTTTGCCCCAAAGATGTGGAGGCATTGGTTCCACTGCCCTGTACTCTAGAAGACCTGGGAGTTCCTGCAGTAGCAGAGTCTGGTGGAGGGGAGTCCGGGAGGGCTCTCCTGGGAAGAATGGAGGGGGCATCTGCAGCAAGTGGAAGAGGTAACCCTACCTGACCACTTTCAGTGCCCAGGCATCGGTGGTGATGGATAGACACTTGTGGGCAAAGAAGACTAAATGTCCCCTTGTGGGCTGCTGGGGTGGGCCTCCTGGGGCAGGGGGGGAGAGGCTATGCCCAAGGAGTCAAAAGCTCCCACCAGGCTGGGCCAGAGCCAGTGCCAGGGCCTGGGTTTTAGGAGCCTTGGGCTTACAAGGACCATGCCCTTGTCCCTTGGCCTGCTGAACTTGTTGGGGAGCTGGGAAGGTCTGATACTCAGGGTATTTTCTGTAAGCCTTGCCCTTCCTCGAGTAAGGGGTCTTTTTACCCAAGGGCTTCCTTCAGAGAAGGGTAACAGTCTTCTTGGAGAGCCTGGTCCTTGTCAGGAACTCTGTCTCCAACTCTGCAGCCTTATTGGTCATGGGTTTGCTGAAGAGATTCTCTCGCTGGCAAGGGCCACTAACCAATTTGTCCTAAACCCATTGCTCAAGGTTGGAAGACTGTAGCCAGGCCTGGCACCAGGCACCTTTGCCCACTGCAGCTACTCTAGCCACTGACTCAAAGCTGTCATAGATTGCCCGAGTCATAAATTTGGAGCATTCTCTGACACCCGAGGCCAGGGTTCGAAACCATTAGAGAGGTTCCTTAGCGAGACCAGCCGAAAACTCAGCGAGCTCCTTCGCCAGGTCTCTCAGGTACATGCCCATGTACAGCTGGTATGCCTGGATCCAGCCGATGAGCATCAAGCCCTGGTAGCACTTTCCGTCCATGGCATCCATAGCATGGGCCTCCCTCCTGGGGGCACTGAGGAGTCCGTTTTCTGAATCTTGAGCCAAAGCATGGCCAACTCCACCACCATGGAGTTGTGTCAGCAATGCCTTTTGGAACCCAGGACCAGTAGACTCGGTACATAAGAGTCCAGGTGTCGACTCACCATGGGTACTGATGCAGGTGGAGAAGCTGTTCCAGGATTTGAGGGACAGGAACCGTGAGTGCCTCCTCTGGGGGAAGGGGGGGGGGCCTCGTACTGGATGGTCTTGAGTTCCTCCATGCGAGGATCCTCCTTTGACTCTGTCGAATGCCAGTACCTTTGTAATGTCTCACACGAAGTTGAGAAGATCATATCCTTGGGCAGGAATGGCACTGGGTCTGGTGTCTGGGGACTCCTTGTCCTCGATCTCCCAGTCCAAGTCATAGTCTGTGGAGGTATCGAGGGCAGTCCAGATCCTGGGGTCGGAACCTGGGCTCCTCAGAGGCCCTGAAGTTGGAGCCTCAGGCACTCATCGGAGAGGATCTCAACTCCGAGGATCAAGACTGAAGCCAAGGGGCATCTCGAGGCTGGTCGTGATCGAAGATCAGCTCAAACACCGGGGATGTCATCAACGTACTTACACATCTTAAAGGAAAGGAGGTGCTCTCAGGTGCAGTTCATTATCCAAATCAGTCATACACTAAGGACCTGAGATTAATTAAGCTTCAGGTGAACAAGGTATATTAAACGTATTAGGTACAATTTTATTAGTATAAGTATCCATAGCAACCCTTCGTAAGTAAAGAACTTAAAGATCTAAACACAAGCTTAAAACTAAGATAAAGACAGCAGTCTAGAAGCATGATGGGGGCTTTCCAGTCTTTTGCATTGCGTGTCCAATGTATGATTTTCTCCCAGTTGGTGAGAGGTCTTATGTGTGCACTAGATGCAAGGACCTCTTTGCTCTCAGGGAACGAGTCCGTTCTCTAGAGGCTAGAGTAGCAGACTTGGAAGACATAAGACAGAGAGGTACATAGACGAGACCTACAGGGATATAGTGCTGAAGTCCCACCTCCAATCTGGCAGCATCCCTGTTGCCATGGAGGAGAGAGGTCACGTGACAGGAGAGCATCACCCTGGTGTGGCAGGAAGTGAACCTGTAACTAGGACCTGTCCTCCAGGTGATGTAAAACCCTCTTGCACCGAGGAAGTTTCTCCAGGGCCATGTGCCCATGAGGGAAGGATTAGGACAGCCGTTATAGTTGGTGATTCGATCATTAGGCATGTAGTTAGCTGGGTGTCTGGTGGACGTGAGGATTGCCTGGTAACATGCCTGCCTGGTGTGAAGGTAGCAGACCTCACGCACCACCTAGATAAGTTCTTAGATAGTGCTGGGGAGGAGTCTGCTGTTTTGGTACATGTCGGTACCAATGACATAGGAAAATGTGGTAGAGAGGTTCTGGAGGCTAAATTTAGGCTTTTAGGTAGGAAGTTGAAATCCATAACTTCCAGGGTAGCGTTTTCTGAAATGCTTCCTGTTCCATGCGCAGGACCCAAAAGGCAGGCAGAGCTCCGGAGTCTCAATGCGTGGATGAGACGATGGTGCAAGGATGAGGGGTTTGGATTTGTTAGGAACTGGGGAACATTCTGGGGAAAGGAGGTGCTCTTCCGAAGGGATGGGCTTCACCTTAACTGGGATGGAACCAGGTTGCCGGCATTAACCTTTAAAAAGGAGATAGAGCATCTTTTAAACTAGATAATAGGTGAAAGCCGACAGTCGCACAAGAGCACATGGTTCGGAAGAATGTATCATTGAAGGATACTACCAAAAGCAGAGAGGTTCCAAAAAAAAAAAAAAAGAGTAATGTGGCCCAAATGCCCTTGAGTATGGAGCAGACAGAGCTTAAAGATCCCAAATTACCCATGCTTACCAATAGCCAGATTAATATGAATAAAATACAGTCTCTAAAATGCTTGTATGCAAATGCTAGAAGTCTAAAAAATAAGATGGGAGAGTTAGAATATATAGCACTAAATGAGAGGTTAGATACGATTGGAATCTCAGAGACATGGTGGAAGGTGGACAACCAGTGGGACACTGATACATGGGTTCAAACTATATCGTAATGATAGAGCTGATCAAATTGGTGGAGGGACTGCGCTCTATGTTAGAGAGGACATTGAGTCAGAAAGGATTCAAGTTTTGCAGGAAATAAAATTTGCTGTAGAATCTCTATGGATTGAAATTCCATATAAAAAGGGGAAGGTGATGGCAGTGGGGGTATACTATCAACCGCCTGGCCAAAATGAACAAATGGATGATGAAATGCTCAAAGAAATCAAGGAAGCTAACAAATGTTACAGCACAGTAATAATAATGGGCGATTTCAATTATCCAGGTATCGACTGGGTCAGTGTCACAGCAGGACATGCTAGGGAGATTAAGTTCCTATTTGAAATAAATGACTGCTTCTTGGAGCAGCTGGTTCATGAACCGACCAGAGGGGAAGCCATATTGGACCTAGTCCTTAGTTGAACACCAGATCTGGTGCAAGAGATAAGGGTGTTGGGGCCAATTGGCAATAGTGATCATAGCATGATCGAGTTTGATTTAATTAGTGGAGGAGGGATAGTAAGGAAATCCACAGTACTACCTTTTAAATTTCGAAAGGGAGACTATGATAAAATGAGGAAAACAGTAAAGAAAAAACTAAAAGGAGCAGTTGCAAAGGTTAAAGGCTTACATCAAGCTTGGGTGTTGTTGAAAAATACTATCTTGGAAGCCCAGACCAGCTGTATTCCAAGCTTTAAGAAAAGTGGAAGGAAGTCCATAAAACTGCCAGCATGGTTTCAAGCCGAGGTCAGAGAGGCTGTTGCCAAAAAAGCGTCTTTCAGGAAATGGAAAAAAGAGCCAAACGACGAAACCTGGAAACAGCACACGCACTGGTAAGTTAAATGCAAGGCATTGATAAGGCAGGCAAAGGGAGAATTTGAGAATAAGCTTGCAACGGAAGCAAAAACTCATAATAAAGACTTTTTCAAATACATTTGCAGCAAAAAAGCTGTGAGAGAGTCAGTTGGTCCATTAGATGATAGAGGGGTTAAAGGGGTGCTAAGAGGTAACAAGGCGATAGCGGAGAGACTGAATGAATTCTTTGCTTCAGTCTTTACTGAGGAAGATGTAGGGATGATATCCATGACTGAAGTGGTATTTAAAGGTGCGGAAGAATTGAAGGAAATATCGATACATCGGGAAGATGTATTACAACTATTAGATAAACTGAAGAGTAGCAAATCACCTGGGCCGGATGGTATACATCCAAGGGTGTTGAAAGAACTGAAATATGAGATTGCAGACCTGCTATTAGTAATCTGTGAACTATCATTAAAATCATCTGTAATACCCGAAGATTGGAGAATGGCGAACGTAATGCCAATTTTTAAAAAGGGCTCCAGGGGTGATCCGGGAAACTACTGATCGGTGAGCCTGACGTCAGTACAGGGAAAAATGGTAGAAACCATCATAAAGAACAAAATTGCTGAACATGTAGTCATGGCTTAATGTGAGACAGCCTACATGGCTTTAGACAAGGAAGATCTTGTCTTACTAATCTGTTATGTTTTTTTGAAGGTGTGAATAAACAGGTAGACAAAGGTGAGTCTGTTGATATAGTGTATTTGGACTTTCAGAAAGCCTTTAACAAAGTCCCTCATCAGAGACTTTTTGGCAAAACTAAAGACTCATGGGATAGGAGGCAGTGTACTATGGTGGATCAGGAACTGGTTAAAAGATAGAAAGCAGAGGGTAGGGCTAAGTGGCCAATTTTCCCAATGAAGAAAGGTGAATAGTGGTATACCCCAGGGATCTGTGCTGGGTCCGCTGCTTTTTGACATATTCATAAATGACTTGGAAAAGGGAATAACAAGTGAGGTTATCAAATTTGCAGTTGACACAAAACTATTTAAAGTTGTTAAAACCCAAGAGGATTGTGGAAAATTCCAAGAGAATCATGATAAATTGGAAGACTGGGCATTAAAATGGCAGATGAAATTTAATGTGGACGTGCAAAGTTATGCACCTAGGGAAGAACAACCCAAACTATGGTTACACGATGCAAGGTTCCACATTAGGAACTACCACCCAGGAAAAAGATTTAGGAGTCATTGTGGATAACATGTTAAAACCCTCAGCCCAGTGTGCAGCGGCAGCCAAGAGAGCAAGGTATCATAAGGAAAGGAATGGAAAATAAAACAAAGGATATTATAATGCCTCTATATCGTTCCATGGTGAGACCGCACCTTGAATATTGTGTGCAATTCTGGTCGCCGTATCTTAAAAAGGATATAGCATTATTAGAAAAGGTTCAGGGAAGAGACACCAAAATGGTAAAGGGGATGAAAGGATACCCCTATGAAGAAAGACTAAAAAGGTTAGGGCTCTTTAACCTGGAAAAGAGACGGCTGAGGGGAGATATGATAGAAGTCTATAAATTAATGAACGGCGTGGAACGGATAAACGTAGATTGATTGTTTACATTATCAGAATATAGAAAGACTAGGGGACATGCAATGAAGCTACAGGGTAAACTATTTAAGACTAATAAGAGAAAATATTTTTTCACTCAACGTGTAATCAAACTCTGGAATTTGTTACCAGAGGATGTAGTAAAGGCTCTTAGTGTAGCTGGGTTTAAAAAAGGTTTGGACAAGTTCCTGGAGGAAAGGTCTATAAACCATTATTAAGAAGGGACCCAGGATATCAATGCTTGACCCAATACAAGCATTGTGGAACCTGTGTCTTTTGGGGAAACTGCTAGGTACGTATGACCTAGATTGGCCACTGTTGGAAACAGGATAATGGGCTTGATGGACCTTGGTCTGACCCAGTATGGCATATCTTATTTTGTAAGGTCAAAGGCCTGGTGGCTGGGACCAATGAACTAGAGAAACCGGACATCAGAGCCCGCTTCTGGGCCATGAAGGCAGACAAGCTGCATTCCAAGGCCGCCATTCAGATCTTCATTCCAGATGTGCCCGCACAGAAGGCTGCGGAGCCAAAGGGTTTCAGGCCCAGTGCCGGTTCCGACAAGGAGGAATCCTCAACAAGGATGGCCTCAGGGGTCCGAGGCCAATCGCTGGAGGTTAATGATTCCTTGCGGGCAATCCTGGCTGGCCGCTCCTGCTCCGTCCACTCAGACTCACGGTGTGGGCTGTGGGGCCGGGAGTGGGACTTACCCATCTTCCTTGACCCATCCACCGAGGCAGTCCTCGAAGGTTTCTTATGTTCCACCTCCGGGGTGCTCCGTTTGGAGGACCTATGGCCTCTGGATCCCGAGTCTTCGAGGTCACTCCAGGGTTCTGGAGGAGGCCTTGGTGCACGGTGTTGCCATCTCTTTTTTTGTAAATTAGAAATCATATACACCTTTAGTGAAATCAGATACTCGGGTATTCTTGATAGATAACTGTCAATTGGTAACTGGAGCTGAAAAGATTGACAAATTCCATTTCTCTGAGAACAAGCAGGAAGTCTGTCCTCACATATGGGTAATGTCATCTGGAGGTCTCAAGTTACGTTTATGCAATGATATTTTGCTAGTGTTTGCTACTGAACTATCACCTGACAGTAGCTACATGGTTTTACAAATTTGTTGCAGACCCCTGTAATAGCCCCTAAGATCCATGGAGCACCTATAACATTACAACCTACACTAAGGTATCTCAGTGTCACCTTGGACTCCCAGCTTTCATTATCTCCACACCTGACAGGTTATCCGATCTTTTCATGCATTGTGGCATTTTCGTGGGGTGCAACCATTCCTGGACCTAGTAGCACAGGTATCTGTGCTATTACAAACTGTCATGGCTAAAGTGGATATCATCTACCTAGGCATTCCACAATATCAGCTGAAACGACTGCAATCAGTGCAAAACTCAGCCATACGTATTTTGGTTTGCACAAAGAGAATGATCATATTATACACCTTTTAATGTAGCATCATTGGCTCCTCGTAGCGTTTAGAGTTCTTTTTAAGGTTGCAACATTCATGTACAAAGCAATTCACGACTTAGCGCCAGAATATTTAGTACCTTTGGTTACCCTTTACGCCCCTGCTAGGACTCTGTGATCGCTCCATGGTTTTTGGCTACATATTCCATCTCCATCAGTTCTTAAGTATTTGATTACTAGAAAATCAGGTTTTTTTTGCTGCAGCCCTAGCGATATGGAAATTGCTCACAGCTGACATATGCACAGAATTAAACTTCTGACAATTTCAGAAGGCACTGAAGACATTTGTATGAAATAGAATTTGGAGTAGCTATATCCCCTGGTTAGAGAGGGTGGGCAGTTTTCAAGAATTAGCAGTCCTGATAAGTACTCCCCACCTCCGAACTTTGGCCCCATCCCTACCCATCTTTCTTTCCTACGTGTTTCCTGTGCATTATTTGGAAGTATTTTTTATTAATTTCTTTTCTATCAAGATATTTGGCGTTACTCCTTTTATTTTTTATCATTTTTTTATGGTTTATCATTTCTATTTTTTTACTTTATTGAATGTGTTTTTTGGGTTTTTTGTATTGTAAACCACAGAGTTTGTCCACAGATCTGTGGTATATCAAATAAAATATAACCATAACCATAACCTGTGGAAGATCTTTTCCTGCAGCTGACTCTTAATGGCCTTGGAATACATCTTTTTACAGAGGCCACAATCCAAGGGGGCAGCAGTCATGGGGATTGGTGAGGCAGCAGTCATGGGGATTGGTGAGGAACATTGAACAAACGCACCGATTACACCACTTAAAGCCACTGGCGGAGGCCATAGAGAAAAGGGCCACAGCAAGGACCAAGACCATGGGCCTAGCTAAAGAAAAAAAGGACCCAAAAACATGTTGGTCAAAAGACTCAAAAAAGAACATAAGATATGCCTTACTGGGTCAGACCAAGGTCCATCAAGCCCAGTATCCTGTTTCCAGCAGTGGCCAATCTAGGTCACAAGTACTTTGCAGTTTCCCCAAAAGACACAGGTTCCACAATACTTGTATTGGGGCAAGCAGTGTATATTATGGGTCCACTTTAATAATGGTTTATGGACCTTTACTCCAGGAACTTGCCCAAACCATTTTTAAACCCGACTACACTAACAGCTTTTACTACATCCTCCGGAAGCAAATTCCAGAGTTTGATTACACGTTGAGTGAAAAAATATTTTCTCTTATTAGTCTTAAATAGGTTACCCTGTAGCTTCATTTGCATGCCCACTAGTCTTTCTATATTTTGATGGCGTAAACAATCGATCTACGTTTACCCGTTCCACTCTATTCATTAATTTATAGACCTCTATCATATCTCTCCTCAGCCATCTCTTTTCCAGGTTGAGGACCATAACCTTTTTAGCCTCTCTTCATAGGGGTATCCTTCCATCCGCTTTACCATTTTGGTGGCTCTTCTCTGAACCTTTTCTAATAATGCTATATCCTTTTTAAAATACAGGGACTAGAATTGCACACAATATTCAAGGTGCGGTCGCACCATGGAATGATACAGAGGCATTATAATATCCTTTGTTTTGTTCTCCATTCCTTTCCTTATGATACCTAGCATTCTATTTGCTCTCTTGGCCGCCGCTGTACACTGGGCCGAGGGTTTTAACGTTATCCACAATGATGCCTAAATCTTTTTCCTGGGTAGTGGTTCCTAATGTGGAGCCTTGCATTGTGTAACCATAGTTTGGGTTTTTCTTTCCTAGGTACATAACTTTTGTACTTGTCCACATTAAATTTCATCTGCCATTTGGATGCCCAGTCTTCCAATTTATCAAGATCCTCTTGCAATTTTCCACAATCCTTATGGGTTTTAACAACTTTGAATAGTTTTGTGTCATCTGCAAATTTGATAACCTCACTCGTTATTCCCTTTTCCAGGTTATTTATGAATATGTTAAAAAGCAGTGGAACCAGCACAGATCCCTGGGGTACTCCACTATTCACCTTTCTCCATTGGGAAAATTGGCCATTTAGCCCTACCCGAAATAACCCGAGCCGCGATGCCGAGGCAGGTGGCTCAGAGGTGGGAAATTGAACAGGTATGCGACCAGAGACAGAATTTAAGAAAAATTGAAGAAAAAACTAGCACTTTTTCTGGGGAAAGCAGACAGATGTCCGATGGGCTCTGCGGAAAAAAGGAGACTGAGGCAAGAGGGCACCCTTAGGCAGGAAAGAGACCATGCATGCGTGGTGACTTTCCCCAAAGGCTTTCTTTGAAGGCTGGGGAAATGCTCTGCACGGGCTCTGTCAGTGTCGACATCACCCGTATGTGAGGACTGACTTTGTCCTTGTTCCTGGAGAATATATGGTTTTAAATTAAAGCAGCAATAGCCAGCCACTTTAACATCACAAGTCGCTACCACTGATTATTTCCCTCCCCCCGCAATATTCAGCTATTAACTGGCTTGCTAAAACAGCCTTTCACCTGTCCTAACTTTAGGTGCTTTTGCGATCTGGCTAGCAGCTGAACACTGCTGCTGACCGGATAACAAAAGTATAATCAGGACAAACCAGATATTCAGTGCCAATTGCTAGATATGGCCCATCACTGAAAGCATAGTTACTCACTTTTAACAGGTGTTCTCCAGGGACAGCAGGAATCAGTCCTCACATATGGGTGACGTCGATACCGACAGAGCCCACGCAGAGCATTTCCCCAGCCTCCAAAGAAAGCCTTTGGGAATGGCACTACACATGTGGTCCCCTTCCCGCCTAAGGGTGCCACCTTGCTCAGTCAGGTGCCATAGCTAGAGCCCTACCAAAAAGATGACAAAAAAAGGACAGCAACTCCAAGGGGAGGAGGGAGGGTTGGGAGGACCGATTCCTGCTCTCCCTGGAAAACACCTGTTACAGCTAAGTAACTACGCTTTCTCCAGGAACAAGCAGGATGGCTGTCCTCACATATGGGACTCCCCAGCTGCAGGCACCGAGGACCTGTCAGAAAAGCACGGCAGAGCCGTGAGCAGCTGCAAGCGAATTTGAAGACAGACCCGATGACCCTGAGTCCATGGAGAGTCACATCTTCAGTAGCCTGAACAAGAAGGGTCAGAGGGCAGGAGTTGTTTAAACCCTGAACAGATTATGGAATAGCTCCTGGTCAAAGGCCGAGTCCCAATAAGACTCCTTCTCCAGGAAGTAATGGGTCATGAAGGTATGAGCAGAAGATCAGGTAGCAGCCCAGCAGATGTCTACCAGGGACACCGAGCGGAGGCTCACGACCGACATCACCATCGCTCAGACATTGTGTGCTGTGACCTGGCAGTCCAGTGGCAGCCCAGCCTGGGCCTGGGTGAAGGCGATGCAGTTCGCCACCCAAATGGACAAGGTTTGCTTGGTGACTGTCTGCCTGTCCCAGATGGCTGGGATCGTAGGAGACAGAGCTGCCCAGCTTTGCGGTGCACCCGAGTCCACTGCAGGTAGAAGGACAGCACCCTCTTGCAGTCCAGGGTATGGAGAATGTCTGATGATCAGTGTGGGGCCTCGGGAAGAAAGTGGGCAACACCACCTCCTGGTTGAGATGGAAGTCCGAGACAACCTTCGGGAGGAACTTGAGGTGGGTGCAAAGAACCACTCTGTTCTTGTAGAACCTGGTGTATGGCACCTCGGCTATCAGAGCTTGGAGTTCACTGACTCTATAGGCGGAGGTGAGAGCCACCAGCAAGGCCACCTTCCAGGATAAGTGCCGCAAGGAGCAAGTAGGCAGGAGCTTGAAAGACAGCTTGGTCAGCTGCATGAGGACCACATTGAGGTCCCATTCCACTGAGGGCGGGCAGATAGGGGCTTGGAGAGGAGCAGGCCCCACATGAAACGAGAGATTGCCTTGAGAGGGGTTTGCCTCGATGGGATGGTGGTTTGCCGAAATCGTACTCAGGTGAACCCGGACTGAGTTAGACTTTAGCCCAGACTACGAGAGATAGAGTAAGTATTGCAGGACAGAGTGTATCAGGCAGGAGAACAGGTTCATGCAGTTCTCTAAGCACCACACCGAAAACCTGCACCACTTGAAGGCATAGGCCCATCTCATTGAGTCCTTCTGAAAGGCCAGTAGGATCTCTTTGACCTCAGTGGGAAGATGAAGGGGAGCTAAGGTGGCCTGTTCAGCAGCCAAGCCATAAGGGACAGGGACCCCAGATTGGGGTGGAGGAGCAAGCCTCCCTCCTGCGTTAGGAACTCCAGTGACCTCCCGAGAGGGACCGGGGGCTCTGTCTGGGCCACCTCAGGGCCACGAGGATCACCGAGGCCCTGTCCCGCTGGACTTTGAGGAGGATCCATGCTATGAGCGGTGCAGGAGGGAAGGCATATAGCAGGCCCGTCACCCATGAGAGGAGGAAGGCATCCAAAGCCACCTGGCCCAGATGTGGATAGGGACCGCAAAACCAGGGAAGCTGAGTGTTGTCTGGACTGGCAAATAGATCCAGGTCCGGGATGCCCCAGAGCTGGAATAGCCACTGTGCTGTCGGGGGGCTCAGGCACCACTCATGCAGCTGGAGGACTTTGCTCAGTTGGTCCGCTAAAGTGTTATCTTGGCCCGGGAGATAGATGGTTCTGAGGATAACGTCCTGGCTCATCGCATATGAACACAGGGTCACTACCTCCTGGCAGAGGTTGTAGGAGCCTGTACCTCCCTGTTTGTTCAAGTAGAACATGGTGACCTGCTTGTTTGCACAAGTATGACATGGTGCCGTAGACGATGCCGAAATGCCATCAGTGCGAGGAGGGCGGCTTGGAGCTCCAGCAGGTTGATCTGCTGCTGACTCTCCTCAGGGGTCCAGGCCCCCTAGGTGCACAGCTCCTAGCAATGGGCCCCCCAACCCGAGGGGGAGGCAAATAGTCAGGACTTCCTGGGAGGTCGGGGTCTGGAAGGGCATGCCCAAGAGCAGGTGTGTGTCCTGCCACCAGACCAAGGACTCCACCAACTGAGGTGAGACTGAGATGGGGTCCCAGATTCAGCCCATCGCCTGGATCCATTGTGTGCGGAGGCACCACTGTGCTGCCCGTGTGTTGAGGCTGGTGTTGGGCATGACGTGGACTGAGGAGGCGAAGCATCAACCGAGCTGAGACTGTGCTGCAACTCTGCACATTGGATGCCAAGGACATGAGGCGGTCTGCCCTGTCCTGGGGGAGGAAGGCCTTGGCCTGGAGTGTATCCAGGTGAGCCCCTATGAACTCCAGGGATTGCACTGGAGTAAGGTGGGATTTTGGGTGGTTGACCACGAAGCCCAAGTGCTTTAGAAGCCGGATGATGCGGCCTGTGACCTGCAGGGCCATGTCTCCTTTTATGAGCCAGTCGTCTAGATAAGGGTAGATGAAGGCACCTTGGAGATGGAAGTGGGCCGCTACCACCACAAGACACTTGGCGAAGACCCATGGTGCAGAGGTGAGGCCGAAGGGAAACATCCTGTACTGGTAGTGATTGCCTCCTACCATGTACTGTCTGTGGTTGGGGTGAACGAGGATGTGGGTGTAAGCATCCTTTAAATTCAAGGAACATAGCCAATCGCCCTGCTGGAGGTAAGGCAGAAGTGTTCCAAAAGGAGAGCACTTTGAACTTCTCCCGCACTAGGAATCTGTTCATGTTCCTCAGGTCGAGGATGGGCCTGAGACCTGTTCTTTTTGGGGAGAGGAGTATCTGGAGTAGAACCCCCTTCCCCTTAGGTGAGATGGTACAGGCTCCACCATCCCATCCTTGAAGAGGCTTGCGAGCTGCTGAGTTAGTAAGGCCTGGTACAGGGGAAGCAGCAGGGCTCCCTGGGGAAGTAGAGGAGAGGCAGCTGGTCCAGATTGAGGAGGTAGCCCTCCCAGATGACCTGAAGAACCCACGTGTCAGTGGTGATGGAGTCCCACCTGTGAGCAAAATGGACCAGCCTCTCCCCTGTTGGCTGTTGGCAGCTGGTTGTCCAATGGTTGAGAGGCTATGCAGGAGGCATCAAAACCTTGAGCCCAGCTGTGCTGGAGCCGGTGTCTGGGTCTTTGGTCCTTTAGGCTTGCGAGACCCTTGGCTGGAGCCCTTACTGTGACCACCCTGTGGTGGGGTTGGCGTGGCTGGGTACAGGGAGCATCCCCTGTAGGGCTGACCCTTCATGAGGAAGAAGGGTTTCTTCCCTTGTGGCTTTTTCCTAGGAAGGGTAGAGGTCTTCCTGGACAGCTGAGTGCGGGTGACATACTCTCTCAATTCTGGCTGCTTTGTCCTCCATAGGCATACCAAACAGCTGCTCCCTAAGGGACATCGAGGAGCTTCTCCTGGACCCACTGCTCCAAGCCTGAGGACTGGAGCCAAGTCTGCTGGCAGGTGCTGATGCTGGCTGGCCGCCGCCACTCACATGGACTCAAAGGTGGCTTGTGAGAGATTTGTAGCACTTACTGACTTCAAGAGCATCTGGAAGCGCCAGAGGTGGTCCCCATCGAGACCAGCTGCAAATCTCCTGAGTTGTTTAGTCAGATCTTGGAGAAACATACCATTGTAAAGTTGGTAGACCTGGATGCGGCATGCTAGCATGGAGCCCTGGTAACAATTGTGCCCGAGGGCATCGAGGGTGCAATACTCCCTGCCCGGAGGGACTGAAGAGTAAGTCTTTGAGCTCTTCTACTTGCACTTGGCTGAATCGACAACCATGGAGGTGTAGGGAAGCTGTGCCTTCCGAAACCCCAGTCCCCACTGGACCCTATACATGGAGTCCAGGCGTCAGGTAACAATCGAGACAGAAGCTGGGTCTCCCACATGCGGAGAAGAAGCTGGTTAAGGATGGATGGGACCAGAACCGTGAGGGTTTCCCTCAGTGGTGACTCATATTGGAGGATATTGAGTTCCTCCGCTCGAGGTTCCTTTTCCAACTCGGTGATAAGCATGAAGGCCCGCGCCATATCATGGACAAACTCAAGGAAAGAGGTGCCCTTAGGAGGGGATCGCTGCCTCTGCATCAGTGGGGATGGGTCTGAGGGGAGTTCTCGGTGAGTCTGAGTCTCTGGTGAAGTGTCCCCATCAGATTCCCACTCCAAATAGTCTGTGGAGGATTCGAGGGCGGGTCAATGACCCACACCGGGCTCCCGAAACCAGAGCCTGTCCAGAGCCAGAGGCACTTGCCCGAGATGATCTCGCGCTCGAGGAACAGGAAGGAGATCGAAACTCTTGCCGAGGCATCTGGCTCTCAGGGATCACTGCGGTGGCTCAGGGCGTCCTCAAGGTTGAAGTCCCTGCGGTCTCATGGCGCATGCCAGCAGGGCCAGGCATCTGTGCCTGCTGGTCAGCGAGGAACACAAACACTGCGTTCCAAGGCCAGCATTTGGGCCTCCCACTTGGGAGTAGGACCCTGCGACACAGACACCGGGATGACCGGGTCAGGCATTGAGAAGGAGAGGTGGTCCTCGCTGGGATGACCCTCAGGAGACCAGGAGCCATCACCAGAGGCCTCTGTATCGGTTCGAGGTACCTTTCTCGGCCGCTACCTTTCCAACACTTTGGACTGTCGTAGGGGGATGAGGGACCGAGCGTGTGACTTCTCACACTTGTCTGACCCCCGGACGATGTCCACGCGGCTTCTTCTTCTGCTGCTCACGCTTGGGGGACCCTTGGTTGGAGTGCCAGTGGGCCTGCAGGGGAGCCTTGGGCAGCTCCATGGGGCTTTAGAGTGTGAGATTACTGGGGTTGAGTCTGCCTTATGAAGATATCACCTAGCTTCTGCCGGTGACCCTGGATGGCCTTAGAGGACATCTTTTTGCATAAGGAGCATTGCTCCGGATCGTGATCAGCACTGAGACACCTGAGACAACAGTCATGGGTGTCTGAGTGACATGTTTTTGGAGCACCAATTGTATTTCTTGAAACCGGAGGCCATCGGGGCAAAAAAAGACCCCTGCGAGCTTGAAGAACCTTGACGTGGCCAGCAGTTAAAAAGGGCACGAAAGCGCTAAAGTGGGAAAATAAGGGAAAAACTGGCCCTGAGACTGACCATGGAAGCAAGGGTGCGCGAGAGGCGGGAGGGGAAACCGGCACAATTCGGAAAAGACACAAATGTACTTAGAGAGGAAAAGACCTTTTTACAGAGACGAGATGCACATCGGAACAGCTCCACGGAAAAAGAGAGACTGAGCAAGATGGCACCCTTGGGTGGGAAGGAGACCATGATTGATGGCATTCCCAAAGGCTTTCTTTGAAAGCTGGGGAAATGCTCCATGCAGGCTCTGTCGGTGTCGACATCACCCATATGTGAGGACCAACTTCCTCCTCGTTCCTGGAGAATATATAGGGTTTTAAATTAAAGAAGCAAAAGCCAGCCACTTTAACAGCACAAACCGCTACCGCTGATTATTCCCCTCCCCCGGTCTTCAATGGTTCATGTCCCACCCTTAATATGTTTCAGTCTCCATACAAGACAAGCCCAGAAATCATGATGAAACAAGATGTTTGTGACTAGCTTTTATACAAATGAATTTGTCTGAAGCTTCTGATGTTGTGGACCATAGTCGTCTTCTCTACAGGTTAGAACAGGTCGGTTTTTCAAGAGTAGTCCTAAACTGGTTTCACGCATATTTATCAGTCATCATAAATAATAATTCATCATCAATCTGCCCATTATGCTATGTTCCACAGAGCTCAATCTTAACCTCCCACACTGTTCAACATCTTTCTTGCCCCCATGGCTGCCCTGATCCAGGGTCCAGGGCTAAGTTGCTTTATTTACATTGACAATATCCAGCTGTTAGTAGCTTCTGATAGCTGGGACTTGCACTTTCACGATACATCTACAGTCTAACCTGCAAAAAATTACAGCCTGAATTGATGATCATAAATTAGTTCTAAAACCATTGAAGACTGAGGCACTCTGGTTCTCTTTTCAAGGTAATGAAATTCCCTTTGTTCTGGAAATAAAATCCATTTCATAATAAGTCAGAGCCTAGCAGCAGCAAAGAGCTGTAATTTAAATCAAATCAGAATATAACTTAGCATAAAAGGCAAAACAGGGTTAGTACTCTTTGAGCAACAAATAAAGTCTTCTAGAGACCCTTACAAAAAGGCCTTCTACCTAGGGGGCAAGAGACCTGTGAAACCTTTTTAATAGGTGTTAACACCAGGTGGCAGGTCAAAAGGCCATTTTGAAAGACTCCTTCTATCCAAGCAAGGACTCTTAATCACCCAGGAAGTTGGTCACAGCTTACCCCAGCAGCACAGGACAGGGTACTGTGTAGCAGCCCTCTTTTAATAAGTTATTTCCCTCCCTCCCTCCCCAACACCCACCCATCCCTGGGATAATCGTAGCTTTATAGGTACTTGCACATCTTAAAGGAAAGGAGGTGCTCTCAGGTGAAGCTCGTTATCCAAATCAGTCATACACTAAGGGCCTGAGATTAATATATCTTGTTCACCTGAAGCTTAAACGTATTAGGTACAATTTTATTAGTATACATATCCATAGCAACCCTTAGTAAGTAAAGAACTTAGATCTAAACACAAGCTTAAAACTAAGATGCAGACAGCAGTCCAGCAGCGAGATGGGGGCTTTCCAGTCTTTTGCATTGAGTGTCACATGTGTGATTTTCTCCCAGTTGGTGAGAGGTCTTACGTGTGCACTAGGGGCAAGGAGCTCTTTGCTCTCAGGGAACGAGTCCGTTCTCTAGAGGTTAGAGTAGCAGACTTGGAAAACATAAGAAAGAGAGAGGTACATAGACAAGACCTACAGGGATATAGTCCTGAAGTCCCACCTCCAGTCTGGCAGCATCCCTGTTGCCATGGAGGAGAGAGGTCACGTGACAGGAGAGCATCACCCTGGTGTGGCAGGAAGTGATCCCGTAACTAGGACCTGTCCTCCAGGTGATGTAAAACCCTCTCACACCGAGGAAGTTTCTCGAGGGCCATGTGCCCATGAGGGAAGGATTAGGACAGCCGTTATAGTTGGTGATTCGATCATTAGGCATGTAGATAGCTGGGTGGCTGGTGGACATGAGGATCACCTGGTAACATGCCTGCCTGGTACGAAGGTAGCAGACCTCATGCGCCACCTCGATAAGGTCTTAGATAGTGCTGGGGAGGAGTCTGCTGTCTTGGTACATGTCTGTACCAATGACATAGGAAAATGTGGTAGGGAGGTTCTGGAGGCTAAATTTTAGGTAGGAAGTTGAAATCCAGAACTTCCAGGGTAGCGTTCTCCGAAATGCTTCCCGTTCCACGCGCAGGACCCAAAAGGCAGGCAGAGCTCTGGAGTCTCAATGCATGGATGAGACAATGGTGCAGAGATGAGGGTTTTGGATTTGTTAGGAACTGGAGAACATTCTGGGAAAGGAGGGGCTCTTCCGAAGGGGATGGGCTTCACCTTAACCAGGATGGAACCAGGCTGTTGGCTCCGCCTCCAGCTGCTCCAGCTGACTCCTGCTGCCCAATTGGGGCAGCCCCTGCTCACTGAAAAAGAGCACCACCCGTGCCGATGACCTCTTCTGCCCCAGCAGCTCTCCCAGGAGGGATAGAGCTGCCGCTGCCTCCCGCTCTGCCTCCAGCCACTCCAGCTAACTCCTGCTGCCCAATCGGGGCAGCCCCTGCTCATTGAAAAAGAGCACCACCCGTGCTGATGACCTCTTCTGCCCCAGCAGCTCTCCCAGGAGGGATAGAGCCACTGCCGTCTCCCGCTCTGCCTCCAGCCGCTCCAGCTGACTCCTACTGCCCAATCGGGGCAGACCCTGCTCATTGAAAGAGCGCCAGCAGGCGCACCCGTGCCTGAGGGCCTCACCAGAGGGCCCTTTGGCATGGCCCTTAGGCGGTGGCCCACGACTCGAGACCTGCCATGCCCCAGGAAGCCTGCCTGAAACAACCACTGTCCAACCTGACTCTACTGAGGACACAACTGCAACCACACAATGCAACAGAAGCCTGAACTCCCCCCAGGGATGAGCCTGCTCTCTCCTAACTCCACCAGCCTCCCTTTCTGAAGGCCATACAACACCTCAGTGATAGGAGTAGCTACAGAGAAGCTGAGGAATTTGAGGAAAATTTACTGAACCATCAAACTGCCACCGAAGAGACCGAAACATCCAGCACGAAGCCAGATACAAGTAAGACTCACACACCGCTCTGACCAAAAGATTAAAACACGAACCACTACTTGAACAGACCCCCAGAACAAACACAGAGGATTGCACACACGTGCCACATACAAAAGCAATGTGCATGATATAGCCGCATGTATCACCGCAAAGATAATGTATACGTCTTACCTGCTTATATCAGACATACCTGAATTATCTTCCTAAACAGATTGCTTGATCTACGTGCCTAGATAGCATGCCTGATAGCCGTACGATTTATCTGCCTAGATAGCATGACGATTTATCTACCTACATAATATCCGCCCGACTAGATAGAGCGCCTGATCTATCATAACATCTATTTGACTAGTTAGAGTGCTGGATGTATCTGCCTTCATAATAGCTTTATGACTTATGTGCCTAGATAACGTGCCGGGCTATCGGCCTGCCTGCATCATATCAAACAACCTCTCTAACTTATAGAGTGCCTGAAGTACCTGTCTGCACGATAGCTGTATGATTTATCTGCCTAGATAGCGTGCCAAATTATCCGCCTGCATGATAACTATGACTTAATTGCCTAGATAGCGTGCCGATCGATCTGTCTGCCTGTATCATATCAAATAGACTCCCTAACTTAGCCAACTGCAGTAGTCTAGACAGCCCACCTGTTTCACCTCCCATTCAGGGAACAGACAAGATGCACCCTATCATAGCAATAGCTAGTTTCTACCTCCTTGCTGGGCTTCCCATCGGATCCATGGCTCTCAAGCCAGCCCACACCACCATACCAATTCTGAGGAGCAATGGGAAGAGATGGGCAGGGAACCCTCACCACTCTTCAACGGAAACCAACCACAAGCTCCACAACCACACGCTGCACATCTCTACAACACACCAAAAAGCCATGCATTGAGAAACATCTGCACACCCCCCCTCCCCCCCCGCTGAAATGTGCCCTTATCAATACCCGCTCAAGCCGCATAAAATGGCCAGTCACAGATATGATAACACTCCACGATCTGGACATCCTAATGATCACAGAGACATGGCTATCCGAATGCGACTCTGCTCTCCTCAACATGCTGCTACCCAACTTCTCTCTACACTCCTTGATTAACACCTCCAGTTCAACCCACCTAGACACAATCACCATAGCCAACAAGCATTGCACAATCAACCTACTCTACCGAGCACCGGTCGCCTTTCCAGACGACCTCTCGACAATAATTGACCTTGCCTGCAACACCAGTACGTCACGATCCCCAAATTGGATATTAGGTGGCTTTAACCTGCCTACTGTTCAAGATACCCAAGCCACAGCCTTCCTCGAAGCCCTCGATGGGTTAGTATATACACAACTAGTCAATGCACTTACCCACGTGAGAGGAAACAAATTAGACCTGGTCTTTGCACCACAAGCAGCAGTCGAACTGAACCATGACCTGGCGATGTCCATAACCCCAGTACCATGGTCCGACCACAGCTTGATTAGTTTCCAAATGACCACACAGTGCCACAATCATAACACCAGCAGAGATAATTCTCCTTCAATACCAATAACCAGAAGATTCTGACCGTTTGACAAAGAAGAAATACTGGAGAAAGTCATTCCACTTCTCAACGCAACGGCCCCTAACCGAGGAAATGATCGCTAGTTGGGACAATAGCCTCAGCACCAGCGCTCAGCTTCCAACCATAAACAAACCCGTAAGGAGACGTGAGTCAGCACCATGGTACTCCACCGAACTGCGATCATCACTCCTCCACCTACACAAGCTAGAGAGACGATGACGCCGATCTAGATCCTCTGAAGCACAGAGTGCATATAACCTACACCAAGGAAAGCACCGTGAAGCAATTCCACACAGAAATCCTAAAGCGCTCACTCAGCAAACCACACGACCTCTTCAATATAGTGAAGTCATTAACAAGGGAACCAGCCCCGGAGCAGCCACTTATGCCGCATCCTCAGAACTATGCTGAATACCTCCAATCAAAGATGCAACAGACCGACAAGACCAGAAGCCCCACAAACATACCCTGCCACAAACCACCCCACCCAACACCATTGACCAAATTCACCACCTTGTCAAAGAGAGAAATTGAAGACACCATTGCCTCCATCAACACCACCACCACTCCAAACGACCCCTGCCCCACGTTTTGGGTCAAAGAACTATGTTACGACCTCAGCCAATTCCTCAACAAACTCATGGATCAATCCTTTTCAACCGGTTCATTTCCACAAAAGCTGAAGCATACATCCATCAGACCCCTGCTGAAAAATAACAAACTGGACCCTCTGAAGGTCGAATCCTTCAGACCAATATCGAGCATCCCACTGCTCGCCAAGATAATTGAAAAGGTAGCCCAACGCCAATTACAACAACATATAGAGACTCATGCCACCTTGGACTCAAGTCAGCACGGTTTCAGGGAGGCACATGGCGTGGAAACCCTCCTTACCACCTTATTCAATGCAATAATCTCTGGAATCAACAACATCCGACAAGGGTTTGCTCTGATCTTCTTGGATATTGCAGCGGCTTTTGACTCCATAAGTCACGAAATACTCCTGGAACGGACTCAAGGAAAAGGGAATACAAGACTCAGCACTAGGTTGGTGCAAATCTTCCTGACTAACAGATGGCAACATGTAAGAGCTGGCACCACGACCTCGGAACCGTTCCCACAGAAACAGGGCGTTCCACAAGGGTCTTCGTTATCAGCACTGATGTTCAACATATATATGCAGCCCATATGCTCCTTGATTCGCTCATTCAACGTCAACTGCCTAGTCTACGCAGATGATGTCCTACTTTACATGCCATTTGCAACCAATCAGCCAGACTCTTCCCCACTGATTGGATGCTTCGACGCAATAGCCGAATGGCTCCACACTCAAAATCTCCAAATAAACCACAACAAGACAGACGTCCTCTTCATCATGAGGAATCAAGGTTTCACCCCCCTGCCTCCTTAAAGGTGAAGAACGCCGACCTAATAGCAAAACCCACAATCCGATATCTAGGTGTCACCCTAGACCAACGGCTAGACATGAAAAAACACATAAAAAACAGTAAAGAAAATATACCACAAAACTCGGACATTACGACACCTACGACCATTGCCGGCTTTCCTAACAAGGGCTCTACAGATCAACCAACAGTAAGGATTTGAGGGTTTATTTTCTTATATTAAATTGCTAGCTCTCTGACTGGGAGCTCTTAAAAGGGTTTTTTGTATATTTTTAAAGCAAGGTTACTTTCTTTTTGCTGCTTTAGTGGAACTTTCCTTGAGCACAGTACGTTGCTGAACTCTAGTAACCTCCTCAGTTTTGGAAACTGCTAACACCTAATCAGGAGTTAGAGGGCCTGATTATTTGAGCAGCTGAGGCCTGCATAAAAGGCTCCAGTGCCCTGCCCTGTTGAGGCTTTCCTAACAAGGGCTCTACAAATCAACCAACAGTAAGAATTTGAGGGTTTATTTTCTTATATTAAATTGCTAGCTCTGATTAGGAGCTCCTAAAAGGGTTTTTTGTATATTTTTAAAGCAAGGTTACTTTCTTTTTGCTGCTTTAGTGAAGCTTTCCTTGAACACAGTAGGTTGCTGACCTCTATTAACCTCCTCAGTTTTGGAAACTGCTAACACTAAATCAGGTGTTAGTTCCCTCCCTACCCACCCCGACTCCCACCCACCCCTAGTGAGGGGTCTTGCTTTATAGGGCACCTCCCAATTTAACAAATCACAGAGAATTGGACCAGCACATTTTGAATATAATTAAAGAGATTTAACTGCTTTTTCTCTGAAAGGACAGCTGGGAGACCGGCTGGTACTTGGTAGATCTCTCTTTTGCTTTAACAGATACCTAAGCTCCACGAACAGAACAATGGCTGGGAAAAATCGTATTGCTAAAGCTGTTGCCCCCGTTACAGCTTCTGCCACGGTCCAGACAGAGGTCCTAAAGCCAGTTGAAGGACCGGTTCCTTGTGAAGGGTGCCTGCATGCTGAAGCTCTGAAGAAACAAGTAGAGGAACTCAGAGAGGAGGTGGCGAGGCTGAGGAGCATTCAAGACAGTGAGAAGTACATTGATGAGATGCTTCTTGCAGCAACCAAGCTCTCCAGCACAGGAGAAGATGGGTGCCAACAGAATGTCGATGGTTGGACACAAGTCACCAGGGCCTGCAAAATCACCAATCCAACTTCTCCGGCCCTTGAATTGAAGAACCATTATGCAGCCCTGGACGTGGAGGTGGTGAAAGCAGCCCTGGAAAGGGAAGAATCAGAGCTCAAGTACCCCAAAGTTGCAGAATCAGTGACCAGAAGGAAACGAAGGGTAATGGTGGTTCGAGACTCTCTTGAGGGGTACTGAGGCATCCATCTGCCGACCAGACTTGATGTCCAGAGAGGTATGCTGTCTGCCTGGTGCCAAAATCCAAGATGTTACGGAGAGTTTGCCAAGACTCATCAAGCCCACTGACTATTACCCAATGTTGCTAATCCATGTTGGAACAAATGATACTGCCAGGTATACCTCGGAACGTATCAAAAGTGATTTCATGGCTCTGGGACTGAGGGTGAAGCAGTTAGGTGCACAGGTGGTGTTCTCTTCAATTCTTCCTGTTGAGGGTAAAGGCCAAGACAGAGAGGCTCGCATCCTGGAGATGAATGCATGGCTGCGTGGATGGTGTCATCGAGAGCGTTTTGGTTTCCTAGACCATGGGATGCTGTTCCAAGGGTTGCAGAGCAGAGATGGCATCCATCTGTCCAAGAAAGGTCAACGCATCTTCGGTAGTAGACTGGCTAATCTACTGAAGAGAGTTTTAAACTAGATTCGTTGGGGATGGGTGAAGAAAGCCCCCAGGTAAGTGAAAGCCCCCAGGTAGGTGATACATTAAATACCTTTATGGAAATGGGCAACAGGGGTAACATATGGAAAGCAGTGTGTATAAATGCCCGTAGCATGGGAAATAAGATCCCTGATGTTGAAGCTTTGGTGGGAGTGGCTGACTTGGATTTAGTGGCAGTTACAGAAACATGGTTCACAGAAAACCATGATTGGGATGTAACTATACCTGGCTATACATTATTCAGAAAGGACAGGGTAGGAAGAAGTGGAGGAGGAGTGGCACTATATGTAAAAACTACTATTAAAGCTTTGGAATTACAGAGCTTAAAAGGGAGAGAGGAGGCATTGTGGGTTAAACTAGAAAGAAGGAAAGAGAAATCTATTTGCATTGGTGTGATATACAGACCTCCCTCACAAGAGGAAGAGGTGGACAGAGAGTTAATTGAAGACATAGGCAGCATTGCTAGGAAAGGGGAAGTGCTACTGATAGGAGATTTCAATATGCCAGATGTTGATTGGCACATTCCTACTGCAGTATCATCTGGAAGTAAGGAGATCCTGGATTCTCTACAGGGAGAACTATTCAGGCAATTGGTAACAGACCCCACACGTGAAGGGGCCATACTGGACTTGGTGCTTACCAATGGTGAAAGTGTTTCTGATATTGTAGTGGGAGATCATTTTGCATCCAGTGATCACCAGATGGTGTGGTTCAGTATTAGGACTAGGGCTGTTAGAATCCATTCCAAGGTGAGGATCTTAGACTTTAGGAAGACTAACTTTGCGAAGATGGGCCAATACCTCAGGGAGTTGTTAGTGGGATGGGAACAGCTGGGGGATGTAGAAAAACAGTGGGCAAAACTGAAAGGGGATATTTTAAGGGCAACCAACTTTTTTGTTAAAATGGTAAATAAAGGTAAAAAAGAAAAGGAGACCGCTATGGTTTTCGAAAGAAGTAGCTGAAAAAGTGAAGAAAGAGGGAGGCCTTCATGAAATACAAGAGATCACAGAGAGAGGAAGACAGGCATCTGTATTTGGAAAAACTTAGAGAAGCTAGCAAAGTAGTCAAGAAGGCAAAGATTCAAAAGGAGGAGGAAATAGCCAATGCAATAAAATGGGGGGATAAGACATTTTTCAGATATATTAGTGAGAAGAGGAAGGGCAAAAGTGGTATTGTCAGACTCAAGGGTGCAGGGGGGGAATATGTAGAAGCTGATAAGGATAAAGCGGAATTGCTTAAATATTTTTGTTCTGTGTTCACAGATGAAGAACCAGGAGCAGGACCTCAGAAAACACCCACAAATAGGAACAGAAGCGAGGGACATCTTGAACAATTTTCAGAAGACTCTGTTCGTGAGAAACTAACTGAACTTAAAGTAGACAAAGCGATGGGACCGGATGGGATACACCCCAGAATACTGAGGGAACTTGGGGACGTTCTAGCAACTCCAGACTGACCTTTTCAATGCCTCGGTGTCGGGAGTGGTGACAAAGGACTGGAGAGAGGCTCATGTGGTGCCTTTACACAAAAGCGGAAGTAAGGATGTGGTTGAAAACTACAGGCTGGTTAGTTTAACTTCGGTGGTGAGTAAATTATTGGAAACGCTGCTGAAAGAGAAAATAGTAAGGTTTCTGGAGTCCAGCGGATTACAGGATCCAAGGCAACATGGATTCACCAGAGGCAGGTCTTGTCAGATAAATCTGATTGATTTCTTTGACTGGGTGACCAGGGAGTTGGACCGAGGGAGAGCTCTAGATGTGGTGTATTTAGATTTCAGTAAAGCCTTTGACACTGTTCCTCACAGGCGACTTATTGGTTGAGTGGGAGGCGACAAAGAGTACAAGTAAATGGAGCTCACTCTGAGGAGAAGGATGTTACCAGTGGTGTGCCCCAGGGATCTGTCCTTGGTCCGATTCTTTTTAACATCTTTGTTAGTGATATAGCGGAAGGGCTGTCGGGTAAGGTTTGCCTCTTTGCGGATACCAAAATCGGCAATAGAGTAGACACCCAGGAAGGTGTATATAACATGAGGAGGGATCTAGCTAAGCTTGAAGAATGGTCTAGAATTTGGCAGCTGGGATTTAATGTTAAAAAATGTAAGGTCATGCATTTGGGCTGCAGCAATCCAAGGGAGCAATATAGTATAGGGGGTGAAGTACTTTTGTCCACTAAAGAAGAGCGGGACCTAGGCGTGGTTGTGTCTGATGATCTTAAAGTAGCTAAACAGGTAGAAAAGGCGACGGCAAAAGCTAAAAGGATGCTTGCGTGCATACGGAGAGGAAAGGCTAGCAGAAAAAAGGATGTGATAATGCCTCTGTATAAGTCTTTGGTGCGACCTCATTTGGAGTAGGGTGTGCAATTCTGGAGACCACACCTTCAAAAGGATGTGAACAGGATGGAGTCGGTGCAGAGGGTGGCTACGAAAATGATTAGTGGTCTTCATTATAAAGCATATGAGGACAGACTGAAGGATCTTAATATGTACACCTTAGAGGAAAGGCGGGATAGAGGTGATATGATTGAGATGTTTAAATACCTCCGTGGCATAAATGTTCAGGGAGAGCGCCTCTTTCAATTGAAAGCAAGTTCTGCTACGAGGGGACATGGGATGAGGGTGAAGGGAGATAGATTCAGGAGTGATATGCGGAAATATTTCTTTACGGAAAGAGTAGTGGATCCGTGGAATAGTCTCCCAGTGGAGGTGGTAGAGATGAGGAAAGTAACTGAATTCAAAAAAGCATGGGGCAAACACAAAGGATCTCTAAAGGTAAAAAGGGGACTGTTGTAGTTGTTGATATGGAAGGACAGACTAGATAGGCCATGTGGTCTTTTTCTGTCATCATATTTCTATGTTTCTATGCTGGACCCCGAAGATTTCCGAACAATCTACCAAGCACTAATAATCCCACATTTCGATTATGACAATGCAATACTATACGGCCTCCTGCAAACATCACTGAACCCCCTTCAGCTGGCAATGAATGCAGCTGCCAGGGTTCTATACGGAGTCTCAAGAACAGACCACATCACACCAATCCTAAAGAAACTCCACTGGCTACCAATCCAAGACAAAATATGTTTTAAGATACTAGTAATGGCCTTCAAGGCCATAAACAATCAACCCCCCACATCCATCACTGAGCTTATCCATCTCACACCCCCTAACAGGTCCAGAAGATCCACAGCTATTAACACACAGATTATCCCTAAGGGAACAATGAAATGCACCTACATGACATCTAATAGAGCCTTCATGATCTACACACCTAGATGCTGGAATGCCTTCCCTATGGCCATCCGAACAATCACTGGTCTGACCCAATTCAGGAAGGCGCTGAAATGCCACATATTCATACAGCACTACCCAAACAGCACCATAGTCAGCCAGCAAGCATGTCCACCAAGCACCAAGACCCCCACACACCAGCACACCTAACACACATGAGTGCAGCCAGCCCAAGGCTGCAACCTCAAGTAAAGAGTAGTTACTCACCTGTAACAGGTGTTCTCCAGGAGCAGCAGGAATCAGTCCTCACATATGGGTGAAGTCGGCGCCGATGGAGCCCTCGTGCGGAGCATTTCCCCAGCTTTCAAAGAAAGCCTTTGGGAATTGCAGCGCGCATGCGCGGTCCCCTTCCCGCCCAAGGGTGCCATCTTGCTCAGTCTGATGACATAGCTAAAAGACAGCAAAAAAATCAGCAAAATAAATCATATGACTGCAACTCCAAGGGGAGGAGGGAGGGTTGTGAGGACTGATTCCTACTGCTCCTGGAGAACACCTGTTACAGGTGAGTAACTACTCTTTCTCCAGGACCAAGCAGGAAGTCAGTCCTCACATATGGGACTCCCCAGCTTAAGGCTACCGGAGACCTCAAGCCGAAAAAATGAGCTCCCTCTAACTCGTCAGTACGTAAGGAAGGAATCTTCTCTGAGAACGCCCCCGACCGGTAGCCCAACACCAGGGCCGGAGGGTAGGAGTTGCCTAAACCCCAAAGAGATTATGGAGTACTGCCTGTCCGAAAGCACTGTCCCTGCGGGACTCCCTCTCAAGGCAGTAATGGGCTGCAAAAGTCTGGCTTGAAGACGAAGTAGCGGCCCGGCAGATGTCTGCCAACGGAACAGAGCGGAGATGAGCCACTGACGCAGCCTTCGCCCTGACACGATGAGCCGTGACTTGACCCTCCGAGAGGCCGGCTGCCCCATAAGCCCAGGCGATACAGTCAGCGACCCATATGGACAAAGTACGCTTGAAGGAGGAAACACACGGAGCAAGAGTGTAGATGGCACAAGCGCTTTTATTGGGATCCCCAACGCGTTTCGGCAGGGTTGCCTTCCTCAGGGGGTTTTAAAACTTACAAATATAAAATAAACACAATATATTAAAAACAATAATACACAAATTATAAAAGTAGTAATAAAGTAATATAGTAATAATGAAAATAACCACTCATAAACTAGAGCTAACCGGGCATGTTAGAGACAGAGATGATGAGAAGGACATTGATAATGACGTGTCTGTAATTAAAATGTTCAAAATACATAAATAACTAAAGGAATGATAAAATTAGAAATAGTACAAAAAAATGTAAAATAATAAACCGCCTGTAGCGTTAGCATACTGGTTGGGCTGCAGGGGGACCTTTTATTGAAAGGTTGTAGTTGGGCTCCTTTTCAATAAGGTAGTTGAGGCACGAATGGTTAAGGTCAAGACAGGGTTTTATTTCCCCTCCCGGGGACGGATTCCAAACACAGGTAATAAAGAAACATAAGCCATACACTCTGGCAAAAAGGATAGGATAAAGTAAAGTCTTGTACTTTTAAACAGGCAGTTAAATTATTTCCACAACTGTATCTCTTCAGCACAGTGAAACCACATCACTTAATATAGCCAATGAACAGTCCATCTGATTGTCAGATAATTCTGTTTCTGGTGGATCAATTATCATTGATTCAATCTGACTATCATCTGTACCACTCTGCTGCTGCCTATAGAGTGTTGGCAGATTATTCTCCTCTGCCAGCTCCCGTGGCCTCCCTACTATCTCCTCTAGCAGGTAAGGGTCTATATCACCATATCTTGGCATATAATTGTAATGAGAGTTATGTCCCTTATAACTCCTACATGAGAAAGTCTTATATCCAGCTTTACATTGGCTAATTGGCCTACCTTCAGGGTTTGAGGCAAGAGAAAGTCTGTGCACTGCTCCTTTTAGAAGGGGTTTAAACCTTAGAGGCTTTTCTCTACGTTCAGGCTGCTCAGCACCCTCTTCCAACATACAAATGTCTGGCACCGTATATTCTCCCTTTCTTGAAGCTTGAAAATACTTTCCAGTTATCCTGACTGGTACTTTCTCCTTGTGAATGCCTTCACCATAAGGAATAGGTTTTGAGGTTTGGTTAAAAGGTTTCTGTGCCTTTCTCCTCCAATTAACTATATTAGCTGTTAGCTGCCTTTCTCTTTCCCATTCAGAATCAGAGTCACACACATAAGTTTTCCTACCAACCCAGGGCAGACGTTGCTTTCCAGATTCAGACCTCAGCTTGCACACAGACTCCAGCTGGTTCTGATTCACCACGTCTTTCCTGCTTCCTGTTGCTGGCTTCTCTGAATTCTCTGAGCTGCTTTCTCTGGAGCTACCAAAGCCAAAGCTCCTGCTCCTCCTACTGCCACTGCTGCTCACTAACTCTAGTGAACGTCCCTTAAACGTTTGCTGAGGCTCTAATCCAGCCCTTCCCCCTCCCAGGTGAAAGCTATTAGAGCTATGAGCTGGGGATTGCTTATCAGCTGTGCGGGGTTCTTTCCCTCGTGGCTGGGAATGTTTGTGTTGCTCTTGGCAACTGGGTGTCCTGATATCTTCCTTCCTGCTAAAAACAGCCCTATTGCTCATAGGTTCCTCTGTTTTTCTATCACAGGATATCTTTTCCCCATTACAGCATATATACAAAATAGTTAATAACCAATCATGATGGCGTTATAGTGTAGTCATTTACAAGTAAATATAAATCTATAATTATTAAAACATATTAATAGAAACATGGATAATATGAATAAAACAATAAGCAAAACATGGATAATATGAATAAAACAATAAATATTATGTAATTACATATAAAAACAATGTTATAAAACATAGCAGGGCAGAAGTAAGGAATAAAACCAAAAATTGAAAAACCTAGGGTCTAAGCCATGTGAAAGCCTTTTCAAAGGAATAGGGAGTATGTTGAATGAAACAGGGAATTTAAACGTACTCACTCAATGCGCACACGATCAGCAAAACTTCAGCTGATGAAATTGAGAGGGACAAACGGCTAAGGCCTACAGCTATCAAATATCCAAACGAAAGCACATTAAATTAAAACATGAGTAAGGAAAAAATCTACAAATGGACTTAAAAAATATATAATAGTGAAGCTCACTGGCAGGGTCACTTTTAGTATGGAGGATAAAGGATGATAACTCCTGTCTCATTATTGAAGTCCCGATCGCGTGTGAACAAAGTATGTGTTATGGGGTACATAAACAAGGGGGTAAAACTGAGACTTAAAAAACATATTCTTTAGTGATTCTGACAACAAAAAAACATGACAAATTTACTACTCGAGTGGAATTATATAAATTTTTTCGGAAGCTCAGAATTATTGATTTTTTTTCACAATGTACAAAACAACACACCAGATCCTTCAGTTATTAAGAGACCCTCCTCCTGGATACCTCCATCCAATGTTAATCCACTGCTCATAGCATATGAGAAGGTGGTATTATCAAAAGTGGATCAGTTATATCAAAAGAAAAGTAAAATTTATTACAATTTTACAAAGGAGGAGAAATCTGCTATTCAAGACCTCCGTGGCAATAATTCCATCATAATTAAGCCAGCAGATAAGGGCGGAGCATTAGTTATACAGAATCGTGCTTCATATGTCACTGAAGTCCTACGTCAACTTAATGATAACCAATTTTACTTAAAAATCTACGATGATCCCACACACAACATACAACAACGGATATATACACTTCTTTATATAGGTCAGGAAGCAGGTTACTTAACACCCAAAGAGAAAGCCTTCCTAACAGTTTCACATCCAATTATTCCAACAACATATATGATCCCCAAGATCCATAAGTCCTTACAAAATCCACCAGGACGTCCGATAGTCTCCGCTCTTGGGTCACTTCTTGAACCCCTTTCTAAATTCCTTGATGTTTTCTTGAGACCCTTTGTCATTAAAATCGATTCATATGTTCAAGATTCCACACATATCATTAATATTTTACATGATTTTCCACATTATCATAACCAATTGTTGTTAGTGACCTTAGACATTAACTCCCTCTATACTAATATTCCCCAAAAAGAGGCCCTAGAAGTTTTAGCAAACACTCTCATTCAGAGACCAAAACCCATCTGTATACCCACATTTTTTCTGACACAACTAGCAAGTTTAGCGATGACTGAGAATTATTTTGCTTTTAAGGGAATTTTTTATAAACAAATCAAGGGGGTGGCCATGGGGTCCTCCATGGCCCCTGATATCGCTAATTTATACGTGGCAGATTTCGAAAGAAAATATTTAAAAACACATCCATTCCAATCCAACATCCAACTCTGGAGGAGATATATTGATGACGTTTTAGTTATATGGGATGGTACTGAACAAACACTTTTAGTATTTTTTGAGTGGCTTAACACCAGGGCTGTGGAGTCGGAGTCGGAGTTGTGGAGTCGGAGTCGGAGGAAATTTTGGGTACCTGGAGTCAGAGTCGGCAAACAATGCTCCGACTCCGATTAAATTTAGATTGGAATTAAAAAAAAACACAAAAAGGAGAAGGCAGCAGCTTCTGCCCAACTACCTCTCTCTGCTAGAAGAGCTTAGAAGAACTTGGTGGAACAGCTTCTTGGATTCAACTGTAAGTGTTTATATTTATTTTAAAACCTGCATGCCTGCTTGTCAGTATGAGGGAAGACATGTGTACATGTTTCTGGAAGAAACTGTCTATCCTAGGTTTGTAAGTGTGGTGCTGCAGGAATGTATGAATGTTTATGTATAGTGCAGATTGTTTATATGCTCTGAGTACTAAAATGTAGGCTCTGTGTTATGTGTGTGTGTACAGTACATGTCTGTGCATGTTTTTCTGTATAGGACAAAATCATGTCTAGGTTTAGTGCTGGGATATATAGCTTATTTGTTTGTATAAATCCATGTACGTACAACTTACAAGACTGTGTATGTTGATATTAAAAATCTAATTATATGCCAGTTAGTATAATATATTTTATATTTTAGGGAAAGAGGCATCCTAAACAATGGCAAAAAGACTGCTAACAACAAACACGACAAAGTCTACTGTTTATGAGCACTTTGCATTATCAAGTGATGGAAAACATTATGTGTGCCAATGTTTTAGTAAAGATGATGATGGTGAAAAACAATGTGATGCAAAAATTAGCAGTTTCAGTGGGCCTGATAAAAATGCACCTATACAAGAGCATCAAATTTGAAAAGACACTTACAGCGTTTTCATCCCAAAGTGTTAGAAGCCGTGAATGAGAAAGATAGCAATGAAAACATTGCATCTACTTCTGTGACAAAAAACGTTCAGAAATCTACTGGAGAACAAACACAAATAAGAAAATTCTTTATATCTGACAAAGTTACCATAAGGATGACACCAGAAAAATTCAAACACCACATTATTGAAATGGTAGTAAAGAATAGTTTACCACTATCCTTCTTTTCACAGACAGCCTTTTTAGGCCTAAATGGAGAAATGGCAAAAAAACTTGGTGTTTCTCTGGAAGGAGAAAGTATAAGGAAACTTATAATTGAGGAGGCCAAATGTAAAAAGGAAGAACTACAGAAAGTTCTGAAAGGATGTTTTGTCTTCCTTAAAATGGATGCATGCACACGTCACAGAGTCAATTATTTCGCTATTAATGTTAGATTTGTGGATGAAAATAACAAAACAATAACAGTGACCCTCGGATTAAAGGACACTCAGGCACATCACACCAGTGATTACCTTCAGAAGTTAGTGGAGGGTGTTCTAGAAGATTTTGAAATTAAAAAGGAACAGATTTTATGTGTTGTGACAGATAACGCTTCTAACATGTTGAGCACAATTGAGAAGATGAACGCAGATGAAGAAGGTAACAAACAGATATTAGAGTTAGAGGAAGACAGCTCTGCAAGTATTGGAGAAAGTTTAGAAACTGAAGAGAATGCTGACAATTTTTTAGACAACTTTGTTGAAGAAGCATTGAAGCTTGCTACTATTCATCATATGCGATGTGCTGTTCATACACTGCAACTTGCCATAAGAGATGGATTAAAAGATCGCCATGCAGCTACACTAATTGGCAAATTACGGCAAGTAACTGTTGCAGCCAGGGCCCCGAAAACAGATGCAATTTTGAAAAGACGTGCAGGAAAAGGAGCCATTTTAGATCAAACAACTCGCTGGGGAAGCACTTATTTAATGGTGAAGCGTTTGCTTGAACTTAAAGACTTCATAGAAGAAATGGACAATGAAAATCTTGCATTAACTGAAAGCCAGTGGACACAAACAAAAGAGCTGGAGAACCTTCTTTTTCACCCCTTCACTGTCACCAAGAGGTTGCAATGTGACGATCTAACCCCGAGTAAATTCTTCTTGGAATAGAAGAGCCTGTTATATCGCCTGAACAAAAATGGAGGGTTAATAGCTGAGGGCATTGCATCTTCAATGATGAAAAGAGAGAGTCTTTTGCTGGAAAATGAAATCTTGTTAGCGGCTATTTATGTCGACCCAATGAGCCGAATTTTGTTGAACAGTGAACAGACTGCTACTGGGAAAAAGGCCCTCTATGATGTAGCAGTTCGCATGAAGGGATTACGACCTGAAATACCTCCACAGGATGAAGTTCTTCTTTTAAGCAATAGTGATAACTCAGGATCATCTTCTTCAAACGAAGAATTAGACTTTGATTCCTTCTTAAACAAAATAGAAGTTGCTAAACGAAAGCGACGTTGCATAAGCGTTACAGAACCAGTAAATGTCCAAATAAAAAAATTCCAACAGGAGTTTTATAAAGCACTAGAAGAAGTTGAAAAGTATGATCGCTCATCAAAACTTACTGTTGAAGAAGCCATCCTTGTTTATCCAGAGATCGTTAGTGATGTGGCCAGAATAGTTACTGCAATGCCACCCACCCAAGTCAGTGTCGAAAAAATTATTTTCAGCCCTAAAAATAATAAAGTCTGACTTAAGAGCCTCTATGAAAGAGGATCTGGCAGAGGCAATTCTCTTCCTTAGAACTCTACATTGAATTGATTTGCATTTGCTAAGCCTATAACTACATTTCAAGATTAATATAAACCATTTCTAGGTTTTACAGATTTTGTTTTTGGTTCATATAGATAAGCTTTGTTTTTGTTCTAAAACAACCAAATAATGTGGTTTGTATTTTTGGACTGGTAAAGTTCCTGTTCCTGATGTTTATGCCTGCTGCTACTATCCAGCCACTTGATTAATTAATAAAAAAAAATTAATAAAACTTTGTTTTCATTGTGTTTGTCTTTTGCTTAAACTGTTCAATACAGTAGACTGTTGGCTTCCCAGCCAGTAGTCCTGTGGTAATGACATGTATGTTGCCTTTCTTTCCTTCATATTAATACAGAGGAGTCGGAGTCGGGGAGTCGGAAGTACAAAAAACTGAGGAGTCGGAGTCGGAACATTTATCTACCAACTCCACAGCCCTGCTTAACACACTAGACTCCAACCTTCAATTTGATGGTACATTTAGTAATAACCAAATATCATATTTGGATATTAAAATCAAAAAAGGAGAAACAGGGTTCCTTACGGAACTCTATCGTAAACCCACGGACAGAAACACATTGTTACAGTATAACAGCTTTCACAATGCGTCCCTGAAAAATAACTTACCAATAAGTCAATTCCTTAGAGTCAGAAGACTCTGTACCATGGAAGAGGATTTCAAGAAACACGCAGTAGATATGAAACATAGATTTCAACAGCGAGGTTATCCCAGACGTTACATCAAGGAGGCCTATTATAGAGTAAGCACTACAGATAGAGCATCATTACTACGTAAAAAAGAACGTGCAAAACAAGACAGGATTGTATGCCCTTTGACCTTTACTAACTATACTAAAGATATAACTAACATCCTAAGGCAGCAATGGGATCTACTTTCACCTCTATTACCTTTTTTAAATAAGAGTGTTATGACAGCACACAAACGGAACCCAAATCTGTCTGATCTATTAGTATCATCTGCCCTTCCGCTGTACAGACCTACTACGACATTAAAGGGCCATTTTAAATGTGGTGGATGCTCAGTCTGCACTCATGTGATTACAACAAAAGAGGTTTTCACCCATCCAGTTTCACATCATAAAATATATTTACAGTCTTTCTCCAATTGCAAAACTGAGCATGTTATCTACGTAATAATCTGTCCTTGTTATCTACTTTATGTAGGAAAAACTAAAAGACAAGTGTGCACCAGAATAGTGGAACATAGGAGTTGTATTCATAGAGGAATACCTGATAAGCCCTTAGTAGCCCATTGGAAAGAAAAAAATCATACTATCAGTGACCTAAAATATTCAGTTCTCAAAGTAGTTACATCAGATTGGAGAGGAGGTGATATAGATAAGGTATTATTGAAACTGGAACAACGTTATATTTTTGAGTTAGACAGTTTGGAACCCAAGGGGTTAAATCAGGAATTTGACCTTTCCGTTTTTTTGTAAATTGTTCTATGCATTTGTAACCACAATGATCCTTTCTGGTCAAATCGTTCAGAGTATATTAACAGTTGAGATATTATAGACAGTATACTCCACTTCAACTTCAGAACTATATTGCTACTTAGTTCCAGTTTGTTTTAAACCTTAGGTCTGAGACTTATACAGAGCTACGGTCTTCATTGTTTATCGACCAACTGCTCTATTATCGCATCAATGACCTTTGGTTTATTTCTCCTCAAATTAACTTTTTTTGTAATTGTTTTTAAACGAACGGACTGTTCATCTTATATAGAGAGATAAAAAATAAGAAGGAGTGCTTATCTGTGAACTTGCCCAACCCCAACTTCAGCGCTATTGCGTTTCACTAGATGCTGTTTCATCAGGGGCCAGATTCACTCCGAGTTCTTCTTTGGATAAATTCTCTCATATTATATCATTGTCTCCAGTAGCGAAGCCTGCTATCTCTGTGACCAAACGATCAGAACAACGCCGCCGTCCGTTCGTTTAAAAACAATTACAAAAAAAGTTAATTTGAGGAGAAATAAACCAAAGGTCATTGATGCGATAATAGAGCAGTTGGTCGATAAACAATGAAGACCGTAGCTCTGTATAAGTCTGAGACCTAAGGTTTAAAACAAACTGGAACTAAGTAGCAATATAGTTCTGAAGTTGAAGTGGAGTATACTGTCTATAATATCTCAACTATGCATTTGTAAAGCAGTCATTGATGCTTCATTTATTCTCCATTCAGATGTACCCCAGCAATCGTTTCTACACAATGTGTGTTTTCCACTTCTTTCTGATTTTCAAATATTGGTTAATCAATAGCAAACTTGATATTCTGTATTTTTTCTTCAGTACGTTTTCCCATAACATGGTCTATACACTGTTTTCACTATCCACACACATTGTCTTTGTGTAAGCAACTCTGCCCTGTAATTTGATGCTAGCCACGCCCCCTTTTTTGGCGCGAGTTTCAGCGTCTTTAAATACTCAGTTTTAAACTCAGTTGTCCATTTGCAATTTTTTCGGAGATAGTGCTGGCAGTACACTCACTCTGATGGTAAGTACTGAATACCCCTGATTCACTTTACCTTCCTGCAAATAGTTCATCAATTATACTTTGTCATAACCAACGGCTTTATTTATCAAATTTTTTTCTCTTCGTAATGCACACTTGCGTTTAGAAGATATATGCACTTATCACGTTCCTGCAATGGAGCCTTAATAATATTTTTCACTTGACCCCATATGCCGCGATGTTTTGCATGGAAATGTTAAGACTTAACATCCAAAATTATCTGGATTTTAAATCTTTAGTTCTTTTGCTGGGTTTTAAGCAACACTAACTCTCTTAACACTATAAGATGCTGTGTTTTAATTTCACCCGCACGGGCTTCCGACATCGGGATATTGACGCAGTTTGGGCAGTTCTATTGTTTTTAAAGGGCTTGCTATATATTTTTTACAAATGTTGCACAATTCTTAAAACTAGGATAAAATACCGGTTTTCACCCGGTTTTGCGGGTCTCATGCACAGGAGGGCTTGCTATATATTCCTTCTATATAATACAGTATATATTCTCTCAAACCAGTATAGTTTCACATTACGTTTCAATATCATCGGTCTTACTCACTAGTTACATTGATTTCCTTCAACCACTGCTGCAATCTGACATTTGGGACTGTGTCCGTGACCACTATATCACAGATTTTGCGTGGGGCTGTAAGTATTGTTTTCTCTAATCACCACAAACAGACAATTTGAGATTATTTATTAGAATCACTAAAGAATATGTTTTTTAAGTCTCAGTTTTACCCCCTTGTTTATGTACCCCATAACACATACTTTGTTCCCACGCGATCGGGACTTCAATAATGAGACAGGAGTTATCATCCTTTATCCTCCATACTAAAAGTGACCCTGCCAGTGAGCTTCACTATTATATATTTTTTAAGTCCATTTGTAGATTTTTTCCTTACTCATGTTTTAATTTAATGTGCTTTCGTTTGGATATTTGACAGCTGTAGGCCTTAGCCGTTTGTCCCTCTCAATTTCATCAGCTGAAGTTTTGCTGATCGTGTGCGCATTGAGTGAGTACGTTTAAATTCCGTTTCATTCAACATACTGCCTATTCCTTTGAAAAGGCTTTCACATGGCTTAGACCCTAGGTTTTTCAATTTTTGGTTTTATTCCTTACTTCTGCCCTGCTATGTTTTATAACATTGTTTTTATATGTAATTACATAATATTTATTGTTTTATTCATATTATCCATGTTTTGCTTATTGTTTTATTCATATTATCCATGTTTCTATTAATATGTTTTAATAATTATAGATTTATATTTACTTGTAAATGACTACACTATAACGCCATCATGATTGGTTATTAACTATTTTGTATATATGCTTATAATTATTTATTATTTTACATTTTTTGTACTATTTCTAATTTTATCATTCCTTTAGTTATTTATGTATTTTGAACATTTTAATTACAGACACGTCATTATCAATGTCCTTCTCATCATCTCTGTCTCTAACATGCCCAGTTAGCTCTAGTTTATGAGTGGTTATTTTCATTATTACTATATTACTTTATTACTACTTTTATAATTTGTGTATTATTGTTTTTAATATATTGTGTTTATTTTATATTTGTAAGTTTTAAAACCCCCGGAGGAAGGCAACCCTGCCGAAACGCGTTGGGGATCCCAATAAAAGCGCTTGTGTCATCTACACTCTTGCTCCGTGTGTTTCCTGCTCAGCTTTGCAAGACCTGCTGCTCTTTTTGTGCCTGACCAAAGTACGCTTGGAGACAGGTAACCCCAACTTATTGGGGTCAAAAGAAACGAAGAGCTCAACAGCCCTCCGATGCTCCCGCGTATGGTCAAGATAGAAGGATAACGCCCTCCTACAGTCCAGGGTATGCAGGACCATCTCAGCCCAGTTGGCATGTGGCCTGGGAAAGAAGGTCGGAAGAACCACCTCCTGATTGAGGTGAAAAGGGGAGACAACCTTAGGGAGAAACATCGGGTGAGTCCGTAAGACTACCCTATTCCTGTAAAACCTAGTATAAGGGCGATCAGACACTAGTGCCTGAAGTTCACTTACTCGCCTAGCAGAGGTAAGAGCTACCAGAAACAAGGTTTTCCAGGAGGGAAAACGGAGAGGGCAGGTAGCCATAGGTTCAAATGGCAGACAAGTAATCCGCTGTAAGACCACATTCAGATCCCACTCAGGGGCTGGTGGGCGTAAAGGAGGCTTAAGCAGGAGGAGGCCTCTGAGAAAACGAGCCACCAAAGGGTGGTTGGAAAGAGGCCTCCCGTCCACCGGCGAGTGGTGCGCTGAGAGAGCACTGAGGTGAACCCTGACAGAGTTGGACTTAAGGCCTAGATTGGAGAGGTAAAGCAAATATTGCAATACTACCGCTACCAAGCACGAGAAGGGATTCTCGCTGTGCAGAGCACACCATGTGGAGAATCTACGCCACTTAAGCGTGTAGGATTTCCTGGTGGATTGCCTTCTAGAGGCTAAGACTGTGTCTTCCACCTCCCTAGGCAGGAGTAGGGGAGCCAGGACTACCCTTTCAGCAGCCAGGCCATCAGATGAAGGGACTGGAGGTTGGGGTGCAAGAGAGATCCCTGTTCCTGAGACAGGAGATCGTGTTGAAGCCCCAGAGGAATAGGAGTGTCTACCGCCATTTGCAACAGAAGTGGGAACCATGGTTGCCTCGGCCACCTGGGGGCTATCAGAATCATTGAGGCCCCGTCCTTGAGGACTTTGAACAGTGTTCGGGACACTAGTGGCGTGGGAGGAAACACATACAGTAGGCCCTTGGACCACGGAATCAGAAACGCATCCGCTGCTACTCAGAGGATGCGGTTGTCTGGAACAGAATCTCGGGAGTTGCCAGTTCAAAGGACTGGCGAAAAGATCCATGGTGGGGAAGCCCCACCTGAGAAAGATCTGCTGAACCACCAACGGATTCAATCTCCATTCGTGTGGTTGCAGGATCCTGCTCAGTCTGTCCGCTAGGTAATTTTCCTGACCAGGGAGGTAGACAGCCTTGAGGAGGATTCCATGATTGACGGCCCAGGAGCACAGCCGTTGTGCCTCCTGACAGAGAAGGAAGGAGCCTGTGCCTCCTTGTTTGTTTACGTAGAACATGGCAACTTGCTTGTCCGTCTGGACCAGTACAGACTGTGAGATGTGAGGTGGGAGAAGGCTCTCAGAGCTAGGCGTATTGCCCGTAGCTCCAGGAAGTTTATCTGCTGAGCAGCCTCCCAAGGGGTCCAGAGACCCTGAGTACATGCCCCTTGGCAATGTGCTCCCCAACCTTGAAGAGAAGCATCTGTCGTCAGTACTTGAGAATTCGGAGGGGATTGAAAAACCACTCCGAGTACCAGATTCGGAAGATGAAGCCACCATTGCAGAGAGGAGACGAGCAGGGTGGATATTCTGACTGAGTCTGCAAGGCTCCCTGTGGCTTGATGCCACTGAGTTCGAAGGCTCCACTGAGCAGGCCGCAAGTGCAGGCGGGCATTGGGGGTTACATGAACCGTGGAAGCCATATGGCTGAGAAGTCTCAGGAATTGCCTGGCGGAAACCAGGGAATTGCTGTGAAACTGCCTGGCTAGATCCATCAACCTGTGGGCTCTGTCCACTGGCAGAAAAGCCTTCGCCTGAAGAGTGTCCAGCCTTGCTCCTATGAATTCTAAGTTCTGGGACGGGAGCAAAGTGGACTTTGCGAAGTTTATGACAAACCCCAAGTGCTGAAGCAGAGCCACAGTGTGAAGGGTGGCTTGACTGGCCTCCTGGGAAGACTGGCCCCTTATGAGCCAATCGTCCAGGTATGGAAACACAAAAAGACCTTGAAGCCTCAGGTAGGCCGCCACCACCGACAGGCACTTGGTGAACACCCTGGGAGCGGAGGTTAGGCCAAAGGGTAGTACTCTGTACTGGTAGTGGTTTCCCCCCACAACAAACCTGAGATATTGTCTGTGGTCTGGATGAATAAGGATGAAAGTATAAGCATCCTTTAGATCTATGGAGCATAGCCAATCTCCCTGCTGGAGGTAGGGCAGCAGGATTCCAAGGGTAAGCATCTTGAACGTTTCCCTCTCCAGGAACTTGTTGAGGTTGCGCAAGTCTAGGATGGGTCTGAGGCCTCCTGTTCTTTTTGGTACCAGAAAATACCTGGAATAAAAGCCGTGACCTCTCAGGTGGTGGGGCACCGGTTCCACAGCCTGTTCCTTTAGCAGACTTGCTAACTCCTGAAGGAGTTAGTCCCTGTGCAGAGGGAGTCTTGGAGGCTCCCCTGGAAAATAGGAGAGAGGTACCTGGTGAAAATGGAGAAGATAGCCCTTTTGGACTATATGGAGCACCCAGGTATCTGATGTGACGGCTGAGCACCTGTGGGCAAAGTGGGCCAGCCGGCCTCCTGTGCTGATGTGAGCCAGCTGAGGCTATGCCTTCTGAGTCAAAACCCCCCACCCTGCTGAGCAGGGATCGATGTTGGTGGCTTGGGGGCCTTCTGCCTACGGGGCCCATGACCCTGCCCCTTGGCCTGCTGACCCTGTTGGGGAGCTGCAGAGGCCTGATAATGAGGGTATTGTTTATAGGCAGACGACTTCCTCGGGTAAAAGGTCTTTTTCCCTGAACCCCTCTTTTTCTGAGAAGGGGCAGTGGTTTTTCTAGATAGCCTAGTCCGGGTCAGAGTCTCGGTCTCGAGTTCTGCAGCCTTTTCAGCCATGGGCTTGCCAAAGAGGTTTTCACCTCGGCAGGGGACATCAACCAACTTGTCCTGTACCCATGGCTCGAGGTCGGATGACTGAAGCCAAGCCTGTCGGCGGGCACCGATGCCGGCTCCGGCTACTCGGGCCGAAGCCTCGAAGCCATCGTAGGCTGCTCGAGAGATAAACTTCGAGCACTCTCGAATACCAATGGACAAGGCCTGGAACCTCTGCAAAGGTTCCTCGGAGAGACCAGCAGAGAACCCGGCAATCTCCTTTGCCAGGTCTCGGAGATACATGCCCATGTAGAGCTGGTATGTCTGGACACGGCAAGCAAGCATAGAGCCCTGGAAGCACTTCTTACCGAGGGCATCCAGGTTCTGGGCCTCCCGGCCGGGAGGCACCGAGGAGTGCATCTTCTGACTTTTCAGTCGATGCATGGCCGATTCCACAACCATGGAGTTGTGCGGTAATTGTGCCTTTTGGAACCCGGGGCTCTTGCGGACTCGATAGATGGAATCGACCCGCTTGCTTAACACCGGCGTCGAGGCCGGGGTCTCCCACATGCGGAAGAGCAGCCGCTCCAGCATCGGAGGAACCGGTACAGTAAAGGCCTCCTTCGGGGGAGAGTCATACTGGAAGGCCTCGAGCTCTTTGGCTCGAGGCTCCTCCTCGGGATCTGCGGGGAATGCCAAGGCCTTGGCCATATCCCGCACGAAGTCCGAGAACCGGGTATCCTCCGGTGGGGATCGTCTCCGAGGTTCTGACTCCGGCGAGTCCGATGGGACACACCGAGTCTGATAGGTGTCGGGTGACTCTTTGTCCTCCGTCTCCCAGCTCGACTCCTTGGAGGAGGTATCGAGCAGCTCCGGTCGGGCGGGCACCGATGCCCTCCGCCCCGACGCCGAGGGCACTGGCATCGACGACCTTGGTCCCGAACAGGAGGCTGAGGGAGACCGTGGCCGAGGATCGACTCGAGCCCGCATGGACTCGAGGATCGGCTCGGCCTCCGGGGTCGACTTGGACGTCGATGTTCCGGTGGTCGGGGCAGATGCACCGGTGAGACCGGCGATCAATGCCCGCTGCTGTTCCATGAAGGCAGTGAGGCTGCTCTCCAAGGCCGTCAACCTGAGTCCAAGCTCAGGAGACCCAGCAGCCCCCGACTCGGGCCCCGATGGCGTCGGGCTCGATGTCGGCTCCCCTGGAGGAGAGTCCATGAGGACTACAGCACTCACGTGTCCAGGAGACTCCATCTCGATACGTGGTTGCTTGGCAGGCCTCTCCGACTCCGAAGACCTGGGACGGCTATCGGGGCTATGCGACCTGGCCCTCGAGGAACCAGGAGCATCCACCGACGTCGCCCTCGCAGGTTTTTTATTCCTGTGTTGTTCCCGCAAAGGAGACCCCCGCTCAGAGGAACCCCGACGCTGCTCGGGGCCGGAGTCCCGAGATGTCGAGGCCTCTGACAAGGTCCAGGCCCGTCCAGACGCGGAGTCAGAGAAGATCCTATCCTTCTGGTGCTGCCGACTCCTCAACGCCTTCGAGGACATTTTGCCACACGGACCACAGATCATCGGGTCCGAGGCAGCGGAGGCAGCAGTCATGTGTGTCGGTAAGAGACTTAAGTTTTTTACACCGATCACACTTTTTAAACCCGCTGGCAGCCATCGGGGGAAAATGGGCCCCTGCAAGGTCAAAAGGCAGGGCTGCCAGTGAAAAAAGAAAAATGGCGCGAACGCTAGTCACAAAGGACAAAAAACGAAAAAGAGAGAGTGGGCTCGACACCGGCGTATTTGGCCCAGGCGGGAAAAGGATCCGGCGTCGAACCGAAAGAGAAGAACAAAAAACAGGGAAATCAACTTTTTCCTCGGCGAAAATCGAACTACGTCTGTCGGGCTCCGCAGATAAAAGAAGACTGAGCAAGATGGCACCCTTGGGTGGGAAGGGGACCGCGCATGCGTGCTGCAATTCCCAAAGGCTTTCTTTGAAAGCTGGGGAAATGCTCCGCACAAGGGCTCCGTCAGCGCCGACGTCACCCAGATGTGAGGACTGACTTCCTGCTTGGTCCGGGAGAAGAAGCACTGCGCACAGCATAGCTATTAATGTATATTAATGTAGATAATGTAAATATGTATGTGACAGTTATCCCAGTTTCTAGCCAAGTTCTATTTCCTGTTTTATTGTAAATACAATACAGTCACGACTGCATTGTATAAGCCACAGTTGGATGTACACCGCGCTGATGTTGAATAGCGCGGTATAGAAGAGAAATTAAATAAAATAAAATAAATTAACCTTTAAAAAGGAGATAGAGCAGCTTTTAAACTAGATAAAAGGGGAAAGCCGACAGTCATCTAAGAGCGCATGGTTCGGAAGGATGTATCTTTGAAGGATACTACCAAAAGCAGAGAGGTTCCAAAAAAAAGAGTAAAGTAGCCCAAATGTCCTGGAGTATGGAACAGACAGAGCTTAAAGATCTCAAATTACCCATGTCTACCAACAGCCAGATTAATATGAATAAAATAGTCTCTAAAATGCTTGTATGCAAATGCTAGAAGTCTAAAAAATAAGATGGGAGTGTTAGAATATATAGCACTAAATGAGAGGTTAGATATGATTGGAATATCAGAGACATGGTGGAAGGAGGACAACCAGTGGGACATTGATACCTGGGTACAAACTATATCGTATTGATAGAGCTGATCAAATTGGTGGAGGGGTTGCACTCTATGTTAGAGAGGGCATTGAGTCAGAAAGGATTAAAATTTTGCAGGAAACAAAATTTGCTGTACAATCTCTATGGATTGAAATTCCAGGTAAAAAGGGGAAGGCGATGGCAGTGGGGGTGTACTATCGACCGCCTGGCCAGAATGAACAAATGGATGATGAAATGCTTAAAGAAATCAAGGAAGCTAACAAAAGTTACAGTGCAGTAATAATAATGGGCGATTTCAATTATCACGGTATCGACTGGGTCAGTGTTATGGCAGGACATGCTAGGGAGATAAAGTTCCTAGATTAAATAAATGACTGCTTCTTGGAGCAGCTGGTTCATGAACAGACCAGAGGGGAAGCCATATTAGACCTAGTCCTTAGTGGAACACCAGATCTTGTGCAAGAGATAAGGGTGTTGGGGACACTTGGCAATATTGATCATAGCATGATCACGTTTGATTTAATTAGTGGAGGAGGGATAGTAAGGAAATCCACAGTACTACCTTTTAACTTTCGAAAGGAAGACTATGATAAAATGAGGAAAATAGTTAAGAAAAAACTAAAAGTAGCAGTTGCAAAGGTTAAAGACTTAAAATCAAGCTTGGGTGTTGTTGAAAAATACTATCTTGGAAGCCCAGACCAGCTGTATTCCACGCTTTAAGAAAAGTGGAAGGAAGTACAAAAAACTGCCAGCATGGTTTAAAGGTGAGGTCAGAGAGGTTGCTGCCAAAAAAGCATCTTTCAGGAAATTTGAAAAATAGCCAAACGACGAAACCTGGAAACAGCACAAGCACTGGCAAGTGAAATGCAAGGCATTGATAAGGCAGGCAAAGGGAGAAATTGAGAAGAAGCTTGCTGCGGAAGCAAAAATGCGAAATAAAGACTTTTTCAAGTGCATTCGTAGCAAAAATCCTGTGAGAGTCAGTTGTCCATTAGATGAAAGAGGGGTTAAAGGGGCACTAAGAGGCAACAAGGCGATAGCGGAGAGACTGAATGAATTCTTTGCTTCGGTCTTTACTGAGGAAGATGTAGGGATGTTACCCATGACTGAAGTGGTATTTAAAGGTGCAGAAGAATTGAAGGAAATATCGATACATCGGGAAGATGTATTAAAACTATTAGATAAACTGAAGAGTAGCAAATCACCTGGGCCGGATGGTATACATCCAAGGGTGTTGGAAGAACTGAAATATGAGATTGCAGACCTGCTATTAGTAATCTGTGAATTTTCATTAAAATCATCTGTAATACCTGAAGATTGGAGGATCGCCAATGTAACGCCATTTTTTAAAAAGGGTTCCAGGGGTAATCCGGGAAAACACCAGACCGGTGAGCCTGACGTCAGTACCGAGAAAAATGGTAGAAACCATCATAAAGAACAAAATTACTCAGCATGTAGATAGTCATGGCCTAATGGGAGACAGCCAACATGGCTTTAGACAAGGAAGATCTTGTATTACTAATCTATTATGTTTTTTTGAAAGTGTGAATAAACAGGTGGACAAAAGTGAGTCGGTTGATATAGTGTATCTGGACTTTCAGAAAGCCTTTGACAAGGTCCCTCATCGGAAATTTTTGGCAAAACTAAAGAGTCATGGGATAGGAGGCAGTGTACTACTGTGGATCAGGAACTGGTTAAAAGATAGAAAGCAGAGGATAGGGCTAAATGGCCAATTTTCTCAATGGAGAAAGGTGAATAGTGGTGTACCCCAGGGATCTGTGCTGGGTCTGCTGCTTTTTGACCTATTCATAAATGACCTGGAAAAGGGAACAACGAGTGAGGTTATCAAATTTGCAGATGAGACAAAACTAAAGTTGTTAAAACCCAAGAGGATTGTGGAACATTGCAAGAGGATCTTGATAAATTGGAAGACTGGGCATCAAAATGGCAGATGAAATTTAATCTGGACAAGTGCAAAGTTATGCACCTAGGGAAGAACAACCCAAACTATGGTTACAAGATGCAAGGTTCCACATTAGAAACCACCAGCCAGGAAAAAGATTTAGGCATCATTTTGAACAACATGTTAAAACCCTCAGCCCAGTGTGCAGTGGTGGCCAAGAGAGCAAATAGAATGCTAGGTATGATAAGGAAAGGAATGGAAAATAAAACAAAAGATCTTATAATGCCTCTATATTGTTCCATGGTGAGAACGCACCTTGAATATTGTGTGCAATTCTGGTCGCCGTATCTTAAAAAGGATATAGCGTTATTAGAAAAAGTTCAGAGAAGAGCCACCAAAATGGTAAAGGGAATGGAAGGATACTCCTATGAAGAAAGGCTAAAAAGGTTAGGGCTCTTTAACCTGGAAAAGAGACGGCTGAGGGGAGATATGATAGAAGTCTATAAATTAATGAACGGAGTGGAACGGGTAAATGTAGATCGATTGTTTACGTTATCAGAATATAGAAAGACTAGGGGACATGCAAAGAAGCTACAGGGTAAACTATTTAAGACTAATAAAAGAAAATATTTTTTCATTCAACGTGTAATCAAACTCTGGAATTTGTTACCGGAGGATGTAGTAAAGGCTCTTAGTGTAGCTGGATTTAAAAATGTTTTGGACAAGTTCCTGGAGGAAAGGTCCATAAACCATTATTAAAAAGGGACCCAGGATATCAATGCTTGACCCAGTACAAGCATTGTGGAACCTGGGTCTTTTGGGGAAACTGCTAGGTACGTATGACCTAGATTGGCCACTGTTGGAAACAGGATACTGGGATTGATGGACCTTGGTCTGACCCAGTATGGCATATCTTATGTTCATTCCAGTTACATTCAAGGAATCCATGAGACTGTTAGAGGTAAGATGGGACAACAAACTTAGCTTTGAATATCAGATATTTGAGATCACCAAGGCTTCCTATGTAGCCCTATGTACAATAAAGTCCATAAAGCATTTTTTTTTAGATAACAGAGCTCTAAAAATGTTAATTCATGCATTAGTAGCAACTCAGACTGACTACTGTAACCCCCTTCTTGTCTGTGAATTGCAGTACCAGGTTAACAGACTCCAGCTGGTACAAAATAAAGGAGGTTGTTATACTCAAAGAAAAGTGATCATAAGTCCTCTTCTTCAAGACTTCCCATCGCTGCTCGCATTAAATTCAAACTGCTTATGCTTGCTCTTGGTGCTTTCTACTCCGGTTTTCCTCTTTATCTTAGTTCTATGTTAATCACTTATTCCCTAGCTCGGTCTAAGATTTTCACAAGGTAATCTCCTGGCTTTGCCAAGCAAATCACAACTCAATTATTTTTTTTCCCAGAAAGTTGACTTCAGTTACCATGCACCCCAGTTGTAGAACTCCCTCCCACATGATCTTCAGCAGAAAGTTATTTTAAGAAGTTTAAGAAAGGGTTAAATACCTGGCTTTTCCAGGAATCTTTTAATTAATTTATTTTTTAAATTTTCAGAATTTTAAAATCAATACTTAAAGTATACAAGAAATATGATTAAAAACCATCAAAAATAGATATCCCCTGTCTCCCAGGTACTGTAGTCCCGCCTCCCGGAAGTGACGCCGGGCCCCTGCGCCCTATAACATCGCCTCTGGGTGCGGCGCCCCGTTGCTGCTGCTGTGTGTGCTTCCATTACCTGCTGCCTGCTTAAACGCTGACTGTCCCCTGCTGCTGTCTGCTGCCTGTTCTCCACTGTATAGCGTCAAACGTTCCCTGCTTGTCTCCCTGTCTCCCAGGTACTGTAGTCCCGCCTCCCGGAAGTGACGCCGGGCCCCTGAGGGGCGAGGTACGGGGCGAGAGTTCTGTAGTTCCTATTTTGCTATGTCCCATTCTCTTACTCCTTCTCTTTTAACCTTATCGTGTGGTTTTCCCCTGCTCCCTCACATACTGCTCCCCAGTGTCCGGTCCCTGTTTTTTTCCGGCCCATTGTTCTTACTCCTACTCTGCTCTATGTCTACTATCCCAGTACATTGGGGATGGCGTCCTGCACCACTTGCCATCTCCCCGCCTGGTCCCCTTGCCCGTCAGTTACCTAATCTTATCCACTGCCCTCGTACCTCACCTCCTCCTCCTTTGCCGCTCTCCCCTTCCCTTCTGTTTCTGCAGCTTGCTTTGTTAAATTGCCGATCCATTCGATCTAAGACTGCTCTCATACATGATCTAGTTACGCTCCATAACCTAGACATCTTCTTTTTAACCGAAACTTGGCTAAAAGATGGAGATGAACCTTTATTAAATTGCTGCCTCCCGCCAGGGTTTCCATTTCTCTCCACTTCTCGTCGGGGTAGAAGTGGCGGGGGCGTAGCTGTTCTTTACCGTTCCTCCCTTCCTCTTACTGAACTCGCCTCTTCCCCATCCGTGCTTTATCCAGAATCACTACTCCTGCGATTGGATTTCTCTTCTACCCCATATTATTTTCTTCTTATTTACGCTCCTCCTTCCCTCTCGTCTACTTCCTGGGATTCTCTACTAGCCACCATCTCGGAGGTTTCTCTGCTTCACCCCTATCTCCTAATTCTTGGTGACTTTAACGTTCATGCTGATTCCCCAACCACTGCAAGAGATTTCTCTTTTCTTGCACTTTTGTCCGATCTGTCTCTCCACCAATCTGTGTCGTTCCCCACTCATGTGGCTGGCCATTCTCTTGATCTCCTTCTTTCTCTGCCTCTTTTCCCTCCTTTTCCTCCTCTCTCTCCTCTTTTTCTCTCCCCTGGTCTGACCACTATTGTCTTCTTTTCTCAGTTCCGGTCCCTTCACAAGCTTCAGTTCTTTCCCCGACCGCCAGGCCTGTACCACCGCCTGTCCGCAAAATCACTGCGGACACGCTTTCTCAGTTCCCATGCTCCTCTGCGTTATTCCCCCCGGATTTCGAATCCCTCTCTACTGATGCCCAGGCCCATCTCTGGCACTCTTCCCTTTCATCTGCTCTAGACACTGTTGCTCCCCTTCATCCCTGCCTTCCTTCACGTTGTCACTCTCATCACCGTTGGTTTCACCCTGGTCTTTTCTTACCACGTAGACATCTCCGCCGGGCTGAACGCCTTTGGCGAAAGCAGCCCTCCTCTGCTAACCTCTTGGCTTTTCACCACTGCCACCGCTATTACCGTTCTCTCCTTACCACTGCCAAACGTGACTATTTTTCAAATCTCATCTCCTCTTCCTCTAATTCCTCCCGTCAGCTTTATTCCATCCTACATTCACTCAACGCATCCCACTCCTCCTCTTCTTCTTCCCTTCCTGCCGTGTCTTCCCTCCCGGATCCCTCTTCCCTTGCTTCCTTTTTCGCCACTAAAGTTGCTACTCTTCGCCAATCTTTTCCTTCCTGCCCTCTTCCTCTTTCCCCCCCTGCCTCACCCTCACCTCCTCCCTTCCTTTCCCCACCCCTTTCCGCCCCTGTGCTGTCTCACTCCTGGTCCTCCTTTGAAGTAATCACCCCCAGTGTTCTCTCAAACACCTTCTCTTCCATTCGCAAAACCACCTGTCCAGCTGATCCTATCCCTTCCTGTTGGCTTTTGGACCCCTCCTTATCACTCTCTCCCTATATTCTTTCTATGTTTAACTCCAGCTTGTCTTCCGGCACTTTTCCTGCAAGCTGGAAACACGCTACTGTCCGTCCTGTCCTAAAATCCCGCTCTTCTGACCCTTCTATCCTTTCCAACTGGCGCCCTGTTTCCAATCTCTCTTTCCTATCTAAACTTCTCGAAAAACTGGTCTTTAATCAGCTCTCTTCTCACTTGGAAGTTGCTCTCACTCTTCATCCACGGCAATCAGGTTTTCGCTCTGGCTATAGCACTGAAACTGTTCTTCTTTCCCTCTTAAACGAACTTCACACTGCTCACGATCGGGGTCACTTCACTTTAGCTGTTTCCCTTGACCTTTCTGCAGCCTTTGATCTGGTGGATCACCGCACCCTCCTCACTCGTCTTCGGGATGCTGGTCTTTCTGGTACGGTCCTTCGCTGGTTTCACTCTTTTCTTTCCTGCCGCTTGCACACAAGGCTGTTCGCACCGGTACCCCTCTCTATCTTGCTAATCTGATTCACTTCCGTACATCTCACCGTCTGCTTCGCACTATTCACATTAACCGTATGTCTCTTCCCTCTCCATCCCAGGCCCACCTTACCTCCACCCGCTCCTCAGCCTTCTACTTTCTGGCCCCCAGCCTTTGGAACTCTCTCCCTCCCTCGCTCCGTGCGGAGGAGTCCTACCAGTCCTTCGAGGCCCAGCTCAAGACCTACCTTTTTCAAGTGGCTTTTAATCTCCCTCCCTAACCCTCCCTTCTGATACTATTTGTATTTGTATTTGTATTAGTAATTGTTACTGATTTCTGTTCTTTTCTTTCTTTCCTTTCCTTTCTCTTTTATGAATTTAAGTGGCGTTCCTTTTCCTTTTCTTGCAGCCTTATATTTTTTAAATGTTTTTAAATATTTTCGAATATTTTTAAACTGCTAAATTTTATTGTGAACCGCTCAGGTGCCCATGGTGTTGGGCGGTATACCAAGTTTTAGAATAAACATAAACATAAACATAAATACACAATCCATTAGCCCACATTTCAGGTAGGAGATATTTTCTTGTTGTAAAAATTCTTCTCCAGGACCAAGCAGGAAGTCAGTCCTCACATATGGGTGTCATCGGCGCCAATGAAGCCCCAGCGGAGCATTTCCCCAGCTTTCTATGAAAGCCTTTGGGAATGTAGGCACGCATGCGCGGTTCCCTTCCCGCCTAAAGGTGCCATCTTACCTCAGTCTCTTTTTTTCCAAGAAGCCCACCGGACGTGTGTCCTGTCATCCCGGATAAAAGTTGATTTTTTTTGTGATATTCGCTATTTTTTCTCCCGGTTCGACGCCGGTTCCCCTCCCGCCAGGTTCAGTACACCAGTATCGAGCCCGATTCTTCTTTTTCGGTTTTTGCCCTTTGTGGCTGGTGTTCACGCCCCTTTTTGTTTTTTTTTCCTTGGAAGGCCGGTCCTTTGACCTCGTGGGGACAGAGTAGTTACTCACCTGTAACAGGTGTTTCTCCAGGAGCAGCAGGAATCAGTCCTCACTTATGGGTGTCATGGACGCCGATGAAGCCCCAGCGGAGCATTTCCCCAGCTTTCCATGAAAGCCTTTGGGAATGCTGGCACGCATGCACGGTTCCCTTCCCGCCTAAAGGTGCCATCTTACCTTAGTCAAATGACATAGCTAAGAACAGCACACAAAAAAGTAAAAATTAAACTATGTACAACTGCAAATCCAAGGGGAGGAGGGAGGATAGTGAGGACTGATTCCTGCTGCTCCTGGAGAACACCTGTTACAGGTGAGTAACTACTTTTTCTCCAGGACCAAGCAGGAAGTCAGTCCTCATTTATGGGTGACTCCCCAGCTCTGGGCTACCAGGAACCCAGGCTAAACAAGAGAACTCCCTCTAGTCTCAGCAACACAGGAAAAGCTTTGCAAGGACACACCCTCCACAGGTAGCCCAACCAGAGGGCAGGAGGGCAGGAGTTGCCTAGACCTCAAAGAGATTCCGGAGTACTGCTTGGCCAAAAGCACTGTCCCTACGGGACTCCCTCTCCAGACAGTAGTGGACTGCAAAAGTCTGGCTTGAAGACCTAGCAGCCCTGCAGATGTCTTGCAATGGAACAGAGCGGAGGTGAGCCACTGATGCAGCAATTGCCCTCACACGGTGGGCCATGACCCTACCCTGCAAAGGAAGGTCAGCCGCCTTGTAAGCCCAGGTGATACAGTCAGCCACCCAGATGGACAAGGTACGCTTGGATACAGGCCTCCCCAAGTTATTGGGGTCAAAAGAAAGGAAGAGCTGAGAAGCCTTCCTGTGACCTTGCGTACGTTCAAGGTAGAAGGATAAGGCCCTCCTACAGTCCAAGGTATGGAGAACTGTTTCAGCCTGACTGGCATGAGGCCTAGGGAAGAAAGTAGGAAGAACCACCTCCTGGTTGAGGTGGAAAGAGGAGACAACCTTAGGAAGAAACTTAGGGTGAGTCCTGAGGACCACCCTGTTTTTATAGAACCTGGTGTAAGGTCTATCACAGACCAAGGCCTGAAGCTCACTCACTCTCCTAGCCGAAGTAAGGGCTATCAGAAAGAGTCTTCCAGGAAAGGAAGCGTAGAGGGCAAGTAGCCATAGGCTCAAAAGGTGGGCGAGTCAGTTGCTGCAAGACCACATTAAGCTCCCACTCAGGAGCAGGACGTATGGGAGGTTTGAGCAGAAGCAAGCCCCTGAGAAACCTAGACACCAAAGGGTGCACAGACAAGGAATGGCCCTCAACCAGGGAGTGGTGAGCTGCTAAAACAGAGAGGTGGACCCGAACAGAGTTGGACTTGAGACCCTGATTGGACAAGTGCAGCAGGTACTGAAGCACTACTGACACAGTACAAGAGAAAGGATCCTCAGCACGTAGCTGACACCACACAGAGAACCTTTTCCACTTGAGAGCATAGGTCTTCCTAGTGGATTGTTTCCTGGAGGCTAGGAGAACTTCCTCAACCTCGGAGGCAGGCCCCAGGGAGCCAACACTACCCTTGCAGCCTCCATGCCATCAGATGGAGAGCTTTGAGATTGTGATGCAGCAAGGAGCCCTGATCCTGAGAGAGAAGGTCGGGTTGCAACCCCAGAGGCAGAGGCAGATCCACCGCCAGTTGAAGCAGGAGGGGGAACCAAGGCTGCCTTGGCCACCTGGGAGCTACCAGGAGGACTGAGGCCCTGTCTCGGAGAATCTTGAAGAGTGTTCGGGCCACCAGAGGGGTGGGAGGAAACGCATAGAGTAGGCCCTGAGTCCAGGGAATCAGAAAAGCATCTGCTGCTACTCTCAGAGGATGCGATTGCCTGGAGCAGAACCTTGGCAGCTGATTGTTCAGTGGACTGGCAAACAGGTCCATGGAGGGAAGCCCCCATTTCAAGAAAATCTTTTGAACCACTAAAGGATGTAGCTGCCACTCGTGTGGTTGCAGAATCCTGCTCAATCTGTCGGCCAGGCAATTCTCCTGGCCTGGAATATAGACTGCTTTGAGGAGCATGTTGTGCTTCAGGGCAAAGGAACAGAGGTCCTGGGCCTCCTGACAAAGGGACTGGGAACCAGTTCCGCCCTGTTTGTTTACATAGAACATGGCAACCTGGTTGTCTGTCTGGATCAAGACAGACTGTTGTGCCAGGGAAGCAGTAAAGGCCTTGAGGGCCAAGCAGATAGCTCTGAGTTCCAGGAGATTGATCTGCTGGGACGCCTCCCAAGGAGACCACAGGCCCTGGGTGCACTTGTCTAGGCAGTGTGCTCCCCAGCCCTGCAGAGAGGCATCGGTGGTCAGCACCACCGTATGAGGTGGGATCTGAAAGGGCACCCCCACCAGCAGATTGGGGTGGTGTAACCACCAGTTGAGGAATGCCAGGAAACGGTGGGACACTCTGATCCTGTCTCTGAGACTTCGAGGCTTGTGACCAGAGTCCGAAGGCACCACTGGGCAGGTCTCATATTGAGCCTGGCATTGGGGGTCACCTGTACCGTCGACGCTATGTGGCCCAGAAGCCTGAGACAGAGTCTGGCGGAGACCAGGGGCCTGTGCAGAAACTTGCTGGCGAAGTCCATGAGCCTTTGTACTCGGTCCACTAGTAAGAATGCTCTTGCCAGCTGAGAATCCAACCTTGCTCCTATGAACTCTAAGTTCTGGGAGGGGAGCAAAGTGGACTTTGCGAAGTTGATGACAAATCCCACCTTTTGGAGCAGTTCTATGGTCCTGTTGGTGGCCTGTTGAACTTCTAGGGAAGTCTGGCCTCTGATGAGCCAGTCGTCTAGGTAAGGAAACACAAAGATGCCCTGATTTCTCAGGTAGGCTGCCACCACTGCCAGGCACTTGGTAAATACCCTGGGAGCGGAGGTCAGTCCAAAAGGCAGTACTCTGTACTGATAATGGTTTCCTCCCACAATGAACCTGAGGTACTTTCTGTGGTCTGGATGAATAAGGATGTGAGTGTAAGCATCCTTTAGATCTAAAGAGCAAAGCCAATCTCCCTGCTGGAGGTAGGGCAGAAGTGTTCCAAGAGTAAGCATCTTGAACTTCTTTCACTAGAAACTTGTTCAGGTTTCTGAGATCCAAAATGGGTCGAAGACCACCGGTTCTTTTTGGCACCAGGAAATACCTGGAATAAAACCCGTGACTTTGGAAGTGGGGAGGCACAGGCTCCACCGCCTTGTCCAGCAACAGACCTTGTAGCACCTGGAGGAGAAGGGCTGTATGCAGGGGAGGCTGGAAAGGTTCCCCTGGGAAGTGTGGCGGAGGCAGTTGGTGAAACTGATATCCAAATTTGACTAATGTATTTCAATAATCTGTATATAGTTAACTAGCCTTATATAGTTGTACCTTGTTATTCCCAAGTTCAAAATCCCTGTTACTTGTAAAATGCATTACAGTTCTTTGTATGTATATGTTTGTTACCTGTAAACCGCGCTGGTGACAATAGTGCGGTATATAAAAGATGTTAAATAAATAAAATAAAATAAATAAAAGTGCAGGGCATAACCTCGATGGACTATGTCCAGCACCCAACTGTCTTGGGTTATCAAGGGCCACTTGTGGGCGAACAAGGCTAGGCAGCCTCCTGTGCAGGGCTGGGTCTGCAAGGGAGGTATGGCTATACTCAAGGAGTCAAAAAACCCCACCCTGCTGAGTGGGAGCAGGGGCTGCAGGCTTGGGGGTCCTCTGCCTACGGGGCCCATTACCCTGGCCCTTGGCTTGCTGACCCTGGGGGGCAGCTTGGGCAGCCTGATACTGAGGGCACTGTTTGTAGGCAGTGCCCTTCCTCGGGTAAAAGGGCTTTTTACCCGAGCCCTTCTTCTTATGAGAAGGGGCAGAGGTCTTCCTAGACAGCCTTGTCCTCGTGAGGTGCTCGGTCTCGAGCTGAGCAGCCTTCTCAGCCACAGGCTTGCCAAAAAGGTTTTCACCTCGGCAAGGGACATCGACCAACTTGTCCTGAACCCATGGCTCGAGGTCCAATGACTGCAGCCATGCCTGGCGTCGAGCCGCGATGCCGGCTGCCGCAATTCGGGCTGAAGCCTCGAAGCCATCGTAGGCGGCGTGGGACATGAACTTAGAGCATTCCCGGATCCTCGAAGACAAGGACTTAAAACTCTGCAAGGGTTCCCCAGAGAGACCAGCAGAGAATCCGGCCAACTCCTTGGCCAGGTCTCGTAAATACATGCCCATGTACAGCTGGTAAGTCTGGACACGGCAAGCAAGCATAGAGCCCTGAAAGCACTTTCTACCGACACCATCAAGGCTTCGGGCCTCCCGTCCAGGAGGCACCGCGGAGTGCATCTTCTGACTCTTCAGACGATGCATGGCCGATTCCACAACCATGGAATGGTGTGGTAGCTGTGCTTTCTGGAAGCCAGGACTCTTTCGGAGCCGAGGCCGGTGCCTCCCACATCCGGAAGAGGAGCCATTCCAGCATCGGAGGAACCGGGACAGTAAAGGCCTCCTTTGGAGGAGAGTCATGCTGTAGAGCAACGAGCTCTTTGGCTCGAGGCTCTTCCTCGGGGTCAGCCGAGATAGCCAGGGCAGCGGCCATATCGCGGACAAACTCCGAGAACCTAGTATCCTGCGGAGGGGATCTACTCCGGGGCTCAGACTCTGGTGAGTCCGAAGGGACACTCCGAGTCTTGAAGGTGTCAGGAGACTCCTCGTCTTCAGTCTCCCAAGCAGACTCGTCCGATGTCAAGTTGAGGTCCGACCCCGCGGGGCCTCTAGGCACCTGCCCCGATGCCGGTGGCAGCGGTGTCGAGACCCTCGGTCCCGAACTGGAGGTCGAGGGAGACCTCGAGCAGCAAGGGACTCGAGTATCGGCTCGGTCTCCGGAGTCTACTTCGAAGTCGATGTCCCGGTGGTCGGGGCAGATGCGCCAGACAGGCTGGCCATCAGTGCCCGCTGCTGATCCATGAAGGCAGACATTCTGCTCTCCAAGGTGTCAACCTGAGACTCAGCTCGGGTGACGCAGCAGCCCCCGACTCGGGCCCCGGCGGTGCCGGGCCCGACGTCGGTACTCGGGGAGGCGAGTCCACGAGGACAACAGGACTTACGTATCCAGCAGACTCCGGCTCCATGCGAGGAACTTTAGTTGGCTTCTCCTGGTCCACGGGCCCGGGACGATGGTCGGGGGTCTTAGACCTGGCCCTCGAGGGCTCAGGGACCTCATCCAATGCTGCCCTCGCGAGCCACTCCTTCCTCTTATGTTCCCGGTCGGGGGACCCCCTGTCCGAGGAGCTCTGATGCCTCTCGGGATCGGAATCCCGAGATGTCGAGGCCTCAGACGAGGTCCGGGCCTGGGCAGAGGCCGTCCGAGAAAAGCCTTTCACTTTGTTGCTGACGACTTCGGAGGGCCTTGGAAGACATTTTTCCACATGGCCCGCACGTTTTAGAATCGTGGTCCGGGCCAAGGCACCGAAGGCAGCAGTCGTGTGTGTCGGTGAGAGACATTTTCTTACACCGATCACACTTTTTAAAGCCACTGGAAGCCATCGGGGAGAAAAGGGTCCCCGCGAGGTCAAAGGACCGGCTTTCCAGGGAAAAAGAAAAAGATTTGGCGCGAGCACCTAGCCACTAAGAGCAAAAACCGAAAAAGGAAAAAAAGGGATTCGATACCGGTGTACCGAACCCGGCGGGAGGAAAACCGACGTCGAATCCGAGGAAAAAAGTGAAATAACGCCAAGAAAAAACTTCTCTTTTCTGGGAAAAAAAGGACACACGTCTGATGGGCTTCACGGAAAAAAAAGAGACTGAGGTAAGATGGCACCTTTAGGCGGGAAGGGAACCGCACATGCGTGCCAGCATTCCCAAAGGCTTTCATGGAAAGCTGGGGAAATGCTCCGCTGGGGCTTCATCGGCGTCGATGACACCCATAAGTGAGGACCGACTTCCTGCTTGGTCCTGGAGAATCTTTTTTCCCCGATGGCTTCCAGCGGTTTCAAGAAGTGTGATCGGTGTAAGAAACTGATGTCTCTCACCGAGACACACGACTGCTGCCTTCGGTGCCTCGGTCCTGATCACGACCCTAAGCCGTGTGGGCCATGTGGGAAGATGTCTTCCAAGGCACTGCGAAGTCACCAGCAGCAGAAAAAAAGGCTTTTCTCGGACTCAGCCTCCGGCCGGGCCTGGACCTCATCTGAGGCCTCGACATCTCGGGATTCGGATCCCGAGCGCCGTCGTGGCTCCTCGGACAGGGGGTCCACCGACCGGGAACGCAAGAGGAAGCAGCGGCTCGCGAGGGCGTCGTCGGAAGAGGTCCCTGGCTCCTCGAGGGCCAGGTCTAAGACCCCCGACCGTCGCCCCGGGCCCGTGGAACAAGAACAGCCTGCCAAAGTTCCTCGCGTGGAGCCGGAGTCTGCTGGACACGTAAGTCCTGTAGTCCTCGAGGACTCTCCTCCCAGGGAGCAGACGTCGGGCCCGGCGCCGCCGGGGCCCGAGTCAGTGGCTGCTGCGTCTCCCGAGCTGAGTCTCAGGATGACAGCCTTGGAGAGCAGATTGTCTGCCTTCATGGTGCAGCAGCGGGCACTGATGGCCAGCCTGTCTGGTGCATCTGCCCTGACCACCGGGACATCGACTTTGAAGTCGACCCCGGAGATTGAGCCGATACTCGAGTCCATCATAGCTCGAAGTCGACCTCGGTCGCGGTCTCCCTCGACCTCCTGTTCGGGACCGAGGGCGTCGACGCCGGTGCTTCTGGCGTCGGGGCGGGTGCTCCAGGGCCCCGCGGGGTCGGACCCTGACTCCTCGTCGGATGAGTCCGCCTGGGAGACGGAGGATGAGGAGTCCCCCGATACGTTCAAGACTCGGTGCGTCCCCTCGGACTCACCGCAGTCTGAGCCCCGGAGTAGATCCCCTCCGGAGAATACTCTGTTCTCGGAGTTTGTCCGGGATATGGCCACTGCCTTGTCTATTCCGGCGGACCCCGAGGAAGGGCCTTGAGCTGTAGAGCTCGAGGCCCTGCAGTATGACTCTCCTCCGAAGGAGGCCTTTACCTTCCCGGTTCCTCCAATGCTGGAACGGCTCCTCTTCCGGATGTGGGAGGCACCGGTCTCGGCGCCGGTTCTCAGCAAGCGAGTTGACTCGATCTATCGACTCCGGAAGAGCCCTGGCTTTCAGAAGGCACAGCTACCACACCATTCCATGGTTGTGGAATCAGCCATGCATCGTCTGAAGAGTCAGAAGATGCACTCCGCAGTGCCTCCCGGTAGGGAGGCCCGGAACCTTGATGGCGTCGGTAGAAAGTGCTTTCAGGGCGCGATGCTTGCTTGCCGTGTCCAGTCTTACCAGCTGTACATGGGCATGTACTTGCGGGACCTGGCCAAGGAGTTGGCCGGGTTCTCTGCTGGTCTCTCCGGGGAACCCTTGCAGAGATTCAAGTCCTTGTCCTCGGGGATTCGGGACTGCTCTAAGTTCATGTCCCACGCTGCCTACGATGGCTTCGCGGCTTCGGCCCTGGTTGCGGTAGCCGGCATCGCGGCTCGACGCCAGGCATGGCTGTAGTCATCGGACCTCGAGCCATGGGTTCAGGACAAGTTGGTCGATGTCCCTTGCCGAGGTGAAAACCTTTTTGGCAAGCCCATGACCGAGAAGGCCGCTCAGCTCGAAACAGAGCACCTTAAACGGACAAGGCTGTCTAGGAAGACCTCTGCCCCTTCTCATAAGAAGAAGGGCTTGGGTAAGAAGCACTTTTACCCGAGGAAGGGCACTGCCTACAAACAGTACCCTCAGTATCAGGCTGCCCAAGCTGCCCCCCAGGGTCAGCAAGCCAAGGGGCAGGGTAATGGGCCACGTAGGCAGAGGACCCCCAAGCCTCCGGCCCCTGCTCCCACTCAGCAGGGTGGGGGTTTTTGACTCCTTGAGCGTAGCCTCTCCATCCCTGCTATCCCAACCCTGCACAGGAGGTCGCCTCGCCCTCTTTGCCCACCAGTGGCCCCTCATCACCGGGGACAGTTGGGTGTTGGACATAGTCCACAGGGGCTATGCACTACATTTTCTCCAACTGCCTCCCCCATACCTTTCAGGGGAGCCTCCGAGGCCTTCCCTGCATACAGACCTTCTCCTTTAGGAAATTCGAGGTCTGTTGGTGGACAGGGCAGTGGAACCTGTGCCTCCCCACTTGCAAGGTCAGGGGTTCTACTCCAAGTATTTCCTGGTACCCAAAGGAACCGGTGGCCTTCGACCTATTCTGGATCTCAGGAACCTAAACAAGTTCCTAGAGAAAGAAAAGTTCAAGATGCTTACTCTTGGAACACTTCTGCCCTACCTCCAGCAGGGAGATTGGCTATGCTCCTTAGATCTAAAGGATGCGTACACTCACATCCTCATTCATCCAGACCACAGAAAGTACCTCAGGTTTATCGTGGGAGGAAACCATTATCAGTACCAAGTACTGCCTTTTGGCCTGACCTTCGCTCCTAGGGTCTTTAGCAAATGCCTGGCAGTGGTTGCAGCCTACCTGAGGAATCAGGGAATCTTTGTCTTCCCCTATCTGGACGACTGGCTCATCAGGGGTCAGACATGCCAGGAGGCCAGCCAAGCCACCCTCAGAACTATTGCTCTTCTTCAAAGCCTAGGGTTTGTCATAAACTTCGAAAAGTCCACTTTGCTCCACTCCCATAATTTGGAGTTCATAGGAGCAAGGCTGGACTCTCTCCTGGCAAAGGCTTTCTTGCCAGAAGACAGAGCGCAATGGCTGATTGCCTTGGCAAAACAGTTTCTCAACAGGTTGCTGGTCTCCGCCAGGCTCTGCCTGAGGCTTCTAGGCCACATGGCTTCGACAGTGCATGTGACCCCCAATGCCAGGCTCCATATGAGGCCTGCACAGTGGTGCCTTCGGACTCAGTGGTCACAGGCCACAGGCAGCCTCAGGGACAGGATAAGGGTGTCCAGACACTTTCTGAACTCCCTCAGCTGGTGGCTGTATCCACCCAATCTCCTAACAGGAATGCCATTTCAGATTCCTGGGTACAAGGTGGTACTGACCACCGACGCCTCCCTGCAGGGCTGGGGAGCTCATTGTCTAGACAAGTGCACCCAGGGCCTGTGGTCTCCTTGGGAGGCGGCACAGCAGATCAATCTCCTGGAACTCAGGGTTATTCGCCTAGCTCTCAAAGCTTTCTCTCCTGCCCTGGCCCATCAATCTGTCCTCGTTCAGACAGACAACCAGGTGGCCATGTTTTATGTGAACAAACAGGGCGGGACTGGGTCCAGACTCCTTTATCGGGAAGCTCAGGACCTTTGGTCTTTTGCCCTAAGGCACAGCATGCTCCTCAGGGCTGTGTACCTTCCAGGCCAGGAGAACTACCTGGCCGACAAGTTGAGCAGGATTCTGCAGCCCCACGAGTGGCAATTGCATCCCCTAGTAGTTCAGAGGATCTTCCTGAAATGGGGTCTCCCTTGGATAGATCTGTTTGCCAGTCCACTGAACGCACAACTGCCAAAGTTCTGTTCCAGGCAACCGCATCCTCTGAGAATAGCACCGGATGCTTTTCTGATTCCCTGGTCTCAGGGCCTCCTGTATGCGTTTCCTCCCACGCCCTTGGTGGCCTGAACTCTTTTCAAGATTCTTCAGGACAAGGCCTCGGTCCTGCTGGTGGCTCCCTGGTGGCCGAGACAACCTTGGTTTCCACTTCTGCTTCAGTTGGCAGTGGATCCCCCACTGCCCTTGGGGTTGCAACCCGACCTTCTCTCTCAGGATCAGGGTTCCCTTCTGCATCCCAATCTCAAAGCTCTCAAATTGATGGCCTGGAGGCTGCAAGGGTAGTTTTGGCTCCCTGGGGCCTGCCTCAGGAAGGTGGAGGTTGTCCTAGCCTCTAGGAAACAATCCACTAGAAAAACCTATGCTCTCAAGTGGAGAAGGTTTTCTCTGTGGTGTCAGCTACGTACAAAGGATCCTTTCTCCTGTACTGTACCAGTAGTGCTTCAGTACTTACTGCACTTATCAAATCAGGGACTTAGGTCCAATTCTGTTCGGGTCCACCTCTTAGCTCTAGCAGCTCACCACTCACTGGTGGAGGGACATTCTCTGTCGGTTCACCCCTTGGTGTCCCGCTTTCTCAGAGGCTTGCTTTTACTTAAGCCTCCAATCCATCCTCCGGCCCCTGAGTGGGAGTTGAATGTGGTCTTGCAGCAACTGACTCGCCCACCTTTTGAGCCGATGGCTACTTGCCCACTCCGCTTCCTCTCCTGGAAGACACTCTTCTTGATAGCCCTTACTTCGGCTAGGTGAGTGAGTGAGCTTCAGGCCCTGGTCTGTGATAGGCCTTACACTAGGATTTACAGGAACAGGGTAGTCCTTAGGACTCACCCAAAGTTCCTCCCAAAGGTTGTCTCCTCTTTCCACCTCAACCAAGAGGTGGTTCTTCCAACCTTCTTCCCTAGGCCTCATGCAAGCCAGGCTGTAGGAGGGCCTTATCCTTCTACCTTGACCGTACGCAGGGGCATAGAAGGGCTACTCAGCTCTTCGTATCCTTTGACCCTAACAAGTTGGGGTTGGCTGTGTCCAAGCGTACCTTGTCCATCTGGGTGGCTGACTATCACCAGGGCTTACAAGGCGGCTGATTTTCCTTTGCAGGGTCGGGTTACGGCCCACCGTGTCAGGGCAATGGCTACCTCAGTGGCTCATCTCCGCTCTGTGCCCTTGGTAGACATCTGCAGGGCTGCAACTTGGGTCTTCAAGCCAGACTTTTGCGGCCCATTACTGTCTGGAGAGGGAGTCCCGTAGGGACAGTGCTTTTGGCCAAGCAGTACTCCGGAATCTCTGAGGTTTAGGCAACTCCTGCCCTCCTGCCCTCTGTTGGGCTACTGGTGGAGGTTGTGTCCTTGAAAAGCCTTTCTTTGCTGCTGAGACTAGAAGGAGTACTCTTGTTCAGCCTAGGTTCCTCGATAGCCCAGAGCTGGGGAGTCACCCATATGTGAGGACTGACTTCCTGCTTGGTCCTGGAGAAAGAGTAGTTACTCACCTGTAACAGGTGTTCTCCAGGAGCAGCAGGAATCAGTCCTCACAACCCTCCCTCCTCCCATTGGAGTTGCAGTTGTACATAGTTTATTTTTCATTTTTGTGTGCTGTTCTTGGCTATGTCATTTGACTGAGGTAAGATGGCACCTTTAGGCGGGAAGGGAACCGCGCATGCGTGCCTGCATTCCCAAAGGCTTTCATAGAAAGCTGGGGAAATGCTCCGCTGGGGCTTCATCGGCGCCAATGACACCCATATGTGAGGACTGATTCCTGCTGCTCCTGGAGAACACCTGTTACAGGTGAGTAACTACTCTTTTTGTATCTAAGGACAAAAAGAAGTATCCCTAAAATTACAGTCAATATTTTATCCCACCCAAACCTCCCCCCCTCTGAAGCCTTGTTCTCCTTGTCAACTAAGAAAGCCTCCAATTAGGAGAATCTAGAAAGATAAACCTAGCTCCCCTGTAAGGGAGACCAAGCACCTACAGGGATACCTTAAAAAGAAAGATGCCCCAATGGCCAACACCCTTGGCCTTAAGGCCAAAAAGGCCCTCCGATGCAACTGTGTGGCTCGGAATACATCAGGAAACAACTGAACTCGCGACCCACAAAAAACAAATGCCTTATTTATAAAGTAACTTCTAAATACAGAAGTCTTATCCTGTTCTGTAAGAAATGTAACCAAAAGAGGCTAGCCCTGGTGGAAATAACATCCTGTGAGTCTTCTAAGATCTGAGTCAAATCAAAATTTGCCTGAGGTTGCAAAATGTCAAAACCCTCAGTCACCTTCCCACCTGGCAAATAAAACAACTTGGAAAATACCGTTGAGTCTGCAGTGAGTAAACCCAAAACCTCCTTAAGGTATTTCCGAAACAAAACTTCCAGGGGCAAAAGACAATAGGGAAAATTCAAACATCAAATATTTTTAATCCTAGAATAATTTTTTAACATTTCCAATTTCCGATTAATTACTAGACTATCCTTAATATGAGAGGCATTCACTGCATTCAGAGAAGAAAAGGAATCATATTTAGAAATCTGAATAGTAAATAAACCCACCTGTTCCTCAACTTTAACCAGTCATGTGACAGTCTCCTGTGAGAATCCATACAGCTGGGAAACAGTTAGCCAAGGTCTGCTCAGTCTGATTGACGACCCTCCATATATCACCCAAGGATACCTGAGATTCAGATATCTCCCTGGTTTCAACTGGGGGAAGATGACCAGCCTACAGGCTTAAAAGACACAACAGAGAGACTTCCGGTGGTAATGAGCTGAACAGACGTGTGTTGTGTTCAGCTCCAGGTCTTTTCCCCGAACAACGGCAAACCTATCCGACAGAAGTGGGTAAATAATCTCTCTCCCACGGTGTCTCAGTGAGGGGAGATCGAGAGTGCCGACAAGTGATTTTCCGAGTCTTAAGGGACCTAGATGGCTGCTAAAACACAGCGGAGGGAAAAGCCCCGAGCCTCGGAAACTAAGATGGCTGACGGGGCACCACGGAGCCCAGCCGCAGATCACAACTCACTGATGGTGGCGGAGGTCAGTGCGGCAGTCGTACAAGCGCTGGATGCCCGCTTCACCGAGTTGACGGAGCAAATCCAGGGGGTAAACCAGAATATCTCCGAGTTTACCGGCCGTATGGAACAAGTAGAGACCAGAATTTCTGACCTGGAAGACACACAGCACTCCCTGGCGGCGCGAGTACAGGCTTTGGAGACCAAAGTCAAACAGCAGGCCGACAAGATGGAGGACCTAAAGAATCGCGGCAGACGAAAGAACCTCCGTTTCATCGGGATCGCAGAAAGCGTGACTGACAGTGCCCTCCGCGGTTTTCTGCTAAAATGGTTTGAGGAGAATCTGAGTGGCAAGGTGACTGGCCCTATTAAACTGGAAAGAGTCCATCACTTGGGCCCCAAACGAGACCAGGACCGCCGGCCACGTGCTGTCATAGCTCGCTTCCTTGACTTTAGCCAAAAAGAAGAAATATTGCGAGCTGCTCGTGCCCGTCGGAGGCCAGCGGATGGCACAGACCATATTCTGATCTTCCAAGATTACTCTCAGTTGGTCAGTCAACAACGACGGGCGTTCACCCCGATCTGCGCTCAACTGGTGAACCAAGGAGTCCGCTTTTCTTTATTATATCCGGCAAAGCTGCGTGTGGAACATCAGGGCCGGACTCAACTGCTGCTGACCCCTACAGATGCGCAGGCCTTTCTGGGTCGCCTGTCTGCAACATCAGACTCTGCCCCCTGAGGGTGATGGTTCTCCTCAATAGGGACGATGTGGTGCGGTAACCTCTGCTGCCAGCGCGGGGCTTGGTGAGAGCCCGGCGCGGCCTAACTTTGTCCATTGTACTGGGACTCTTATCTCCTGCCCTGCTCTGTTTTGTGTCTGATTTCATAGGTGGCCTGGCAGCGAACTCTCGGAGGAGGACTGTACGTCTATGCAATGATTCAGAGGGGGGCAGTAATATGTCTCTTTGTATTTCCCTTGTGGGTGTTCCTTTGATGGTCGGGGGATGTCCAGTCGCTCAGTAGTCTCAGTGTCGACTTTAGGGAGGTGGTCTCAGTGGCCCCATGCCTCCCTCCTCCTCCCCGGGCCATATCTGGGGCCTCCGCGCCTTGCACTGGTAGGCGTGGGGGCCTTGAGACTATTGCCGGCCTTTACAGCACTGACTGGCTTTTGTTTTCTTGCTATCTTTCTACAGGAATAGCTGCCAGAGTGATTTTCCTTGCAACTGGACCCGGGCGTCCGTGGGCAGGATCCTTGGTGGGACTTCTAGCCTGCTTTCCCGTACTGGGGTCCTTGACTCCCCAAGAAGAGTTGTTGGCCTGTCCTCTCCCTCCCCCCCCTCTCTCTTTGGGGGCATCTAAGGTTGTGTTAACCCTGCCCAGGGGCCGGGGGGAGTTGAGACGCCCTGATTAACGATGCTTGGGAACTCTCTCACCCCATGGGTTGGATGTCTGCTCTAGATTTTATTCATTTATTTATTTATTTAAATTTTTTTTTCTTCTTTTTAAGGGTGCGAGTGGATGAGTGCTGTCCGGCGTCCTGGAGATTTTAGTTTGGGCCTTGTGAGGGGCGCCCTGGAGATTTTAATTTGGGCCTTGTGAGGGGTGCCGGTGTGTAATCGGTCCACCCGAATTTTCTTTTGCTCTTTCAGGGACCGGAGTGTAGCGGTGGGAGGGGAGGAAGGGTTTGTAGGGTGCATGGTGTATGACTGTGGGTGAGTGCATGGCTGTGGGGGTTGGGCCCAGAGGAGCATCTGGTGAGGGGGCTAAGTAATTAGGCTGGGGACGTGAGGGCTCGGGGGCATTGTTCTTGCTGGGCTGGGTGCGAGTGTGCGCGTGCGCTCCTTGTTGCATGAGCGCGCTCCTCACTGAGGGGGGGCGCCTACCTTGCAGCGCAACACACAGAGGTTGCGGCACGGATCCTGATAGACAAACCACGCAGACGTCACAAAATGTACCGGCTCTGATGGCAACTGTTTGAGATTCCCACTTCATTTAGTAACCACTTCTTTTCCGTTGCTTTGATTGAAAATAGGGTGGGGTACATGCTGTTTTGTGACGTGTGGTCACATTTCCCAGTATAAAATTGTGAATGTTGTTGTGTACTGTACTGGTATTCATCCTCCCTTTTTTTTCTGGGCACGCAGCCTAATAATACTATCACAATGTGAAGGATGGGGATTTAGAACTGAGGGGATGGCCTGAAATACCACGAGAGGAGGTTAGTCTATGATTAGACTGGGTGGAGTGGATAGCGGTGGGGAGGGGGGGTTTAGAGGGGGGGAGATTAGAGGGGGGTGGGTGGGGGGAATTTGGGGAGAATCGTCGCGGTCTGCAATCCCTAACCACGCTGGGTTATCCTTCTGGCGTAATCGATGAGGGGGGGCCCTGGGCTGGGGGGGTTCCCTCTACCTATAGGTGGCTTAGGTGGTTATTCGTGTCTGTAGTGGCCCTAAGACAGTAGAGATACACTGAAGGTATTTTCCTGGAATATCTGTGGTTTAGGCACTCCTATCAAGAGATATAAAATATTGAAAGCATTGGCTAGGCATCATTGTGACATTGCGCTACTCCAGGAAACCCATCAGACTGCGGAGGAACATGCCAAACTCTGTAGAGATTGGGTGGGTCAGGTCTGGGGGTCGCCCGCCTTGGGTAAAAAGGAGGGGTGGCCATATTGGTTCATAAACGAGTGCGCTTTACGCTGCTACGGCAGGTTGCAGACCCACAGGGTAGATATTTGTTGTTACATGGCCTGCTAGAAGATCGGGAGATTATTCTAGGTAACATATATGGCCCCAATACACGTGATCCAACATTTTTCGGCCGGTTAGCGGCTAGGGTTGAACAACTTCCTGATGTGCCACTTCTCCTGGGGGGGGACTTTAATGGGGTCCTCGACGTGGATCTGGATACTTCGTCTGGCAGCGGCACTCGGGAACGGAGGTCCCTTGCTTGGTTGTTGCAGAGCCTTCGGACCCGGTTGGGGCTGGTCGATCCGTGGAGATTGTTGCACCCCCTAGAAAAGGATTTCACTCATTCGTCGCGAGCGCATGGCACAAGTGCGCGTATTGATTATCTCCTGCTCTCCGCGAGCCAATTCGCTGGTGTGGGGGACGCTCAGATCGGTCCGCTTGAAATTTCAGATCATGCTCCGATTTGGTTGGAGCTGCAGTGGGGGGGAATAGCGGGTCTCGCGCATATCTGGCGCTTTCCCATTGAATATTACAAGGATACCCAATTCCAGCAATTTTTGCGCCACCGCTGGCAGGAATTTGAGGAGAATCACCGAGCTCATAGGGGGGATCCAGAGTTGGTGTGGGAAATGGCCAAGGTGGTCCTGCGGGGCGAGTTAATTAGTTATGTAGCCCGGAAGCGGAGAATGCTGGCAGAACATATAATCCGCCTGGAGAAGCAAGTCGTGCGCGCCCGCCGGCTTTGCGGGACCTCCCCCACGCCCTTTAATAGAAAGCGGCTGTGGGAGTTACAGGTTGCTTTGAACGAATTGTTGCACCAGCGGGCTAAGAAGTCTCTCATGTATTACAAGTACAAGCTACATTGCTTTGGCGATAAACCTGGGGCCCTGCTGGGCAGGTGTCTGAGGGGACCGCGTGGTGGGCGGTTTGTGGCCGCTCTTCGTGACGAGCGGGGTAGACTCCAGAACCAGAAAGAGGCGATAAGTGCGGTATTTCGCAATTTTTTCAAACGACTATACACAGCGGAGGGGTCCTCACCCTCTAGGATGGAAACTTATTTGCAGGGCGTGGAGTTGCCGCAAGTCACGGCGGCACAGAGTGAGCTATTGGGACGGCCCATAACTCTAGGGGAGATACAGCAGGTGGTCTCGTCTGCTAGCTGTTATAAAGCGCCTGGGCCCGATGGATATGGGGCGGAATTTTATAAAATCCTTTCTGATTGGGTGGGCCCCTTGTTGGTGGACACATATCAGAGCCGAACGGAGAGGGGAACTATGAAATGGGGGGATAACCAGGCGTACATTACGCTGATCCCTAAACCGGGTAAGGACTTGTCCCAGGCGGCTGCGTATCGGCCGATTTCTCTGTTGAACTTCGACATGAACATTCTGGCAAAAATTTTGGTGGACCGCTTAGCAGGTGTACTGGGGGACTTAGTACACGCCTCCCAGGTGGGTTTCATTAAAGGCCGTTATGCGGTTCGCAATCTGCGTCGAATCTTAGCATCCTTAGAGTGGGTACATGCGAGACAACTGCCGTCTTTGTTGGTGAGCTTTGACGCTGAAAAGGCGTTTGACAGGGTAAGCTGGCAGTATCTCCATGATTTGTTACCGCGACATGGTCTGGGTCCTTCTTTTTGTAGGATGGTGTGGAGTCTATATGAGCATCCGACAGCCTGGGTGTTTTGCAACAGGGTCCTTTCAGACCCCTTCCCATTGACTAGAGGAACTCGACAGGGCTGTCCCTTATCTCCCTTGCTCTTTGTTCTCACTTTGGACCCTCTCATTCGTAGAATTGAATCTGATAGGCAGATCTGCGGGGTGGATATCGGTTCACACGGTTTTAAGATTTCGGCGTTCGCCGATGATTTGTTGGTGCACCTGTTGTCTCCCCGAGACTCATTGTCCCGGCTGATGAATGAGTTTGCAGAATATGGTAGGTTTGCGGGCCTACGTATCAACTTTGACAAATCAGAGGCCTTAGATGTATGCGGCCGACTGCGGGGTGGGTGGAGTGGGTCCTTCCCATTGAGATGGGCGGACATGTCCTTTGTTTATCTTGGCATTGTCCTTACTAGCCTCCCTAAGGAGCTGTACCGCACGAACTTGGAAAGAGTCTTCTCTGGCGTACGAACTCAACTACGGGCTTGGAACCCGCTACCATTGTCTCTTCTGGGACGGGTAGCCACGATAAAGATGGTGATCCTGCCTCGTATTCTGTATTGGTTGCAGATGCTACCCGTTTGGTTGCTGCGCCGCGACGTACGTCGTTTGGAAAGGGAAATACAGGGATTTCTCTGGCGGGGAGCTAGGGCTCGCATATCACTGAATCGTATGATTGGGTCTTGGCGTAGTGGCGGTATAGGTCTCCCCGACTTGTGGTTATACGCTTTGGCCTGCCAGGCGCGCCATGTGGGTGATTGGTTGGGGGGAACAGATATTTACACACCTAGAGAGCTCGAGATGGCTGTCGTGGCCCCCCTGTCCCTGTTGGGGATCTTACACGTAGAGAGTGGTTTCTTGCCTAGTGAACTTCAGCAACATGTTTTACTCAGCGCAGCGCGGCGCGCATGGCAGCAATTGAATAGTTATTGGAGGCGAGACTGGCGGGTATCGAGTTGGCTACCGTTGCGTGGTAATGTGCATTTTACTCCGGGCTCTGAAACTCGAGTCTTTCAGTCATGGGGAGTATAGGGAGTGCGGAATGTAGGCCATGTTGTGGATCTCACGGGTAAATGCAAAACTTTTTTGGAGTTGTGTGAGGAGTATGGGCTCTCCTCTCGTCAACACTTTGCTTATTTGCAATAGGCCCATTATGTGGCCTCGTTGCCTCGAGGGGAGCTTACTGCAGAGCGTTCCGCGCACATTTTGGAATTTTTTGATATTGCAGGGGAGGCCCCACCGTCGATAGCGCGGTTGAAATCCAGGTTAACATGTTTTGGTGTTGTGCCGGACTACACCCGGGTGGAACAGGCATGGGCCCGTGAGATGGGATGTGAAATTTCCCCCGGGACTCTTATGGTAGCCCTGAGGCGTATCGCCATACTGGTGGAGGGGGCCTGCTGGCGGGAGGTACAATACAAAGCGTTGACCCGAGTCCATTTCTCCCCACGGCAGGCCTTGCGCAGCTGCATTACCCAAGACGGCTCCTGCCCTAGGTGCTCGGCGCCCCTGGCAGATCTTACACATATGTGGTGGTCGTGTGGGCGTATTCGCTCCTACTGGTCCCGCATCCATCATTATCTTGAGGGGTTGTTCCGACAATCCTTCCCCTGGACGGGAACGTTGGTCTTGTTAGACCAGTTAAATCGGGCCCTACCGTCAGGGAGGGGGGAGCGCCTGCTGGTTCATAAGGCCTGCCTTGTGGGGAAGGGCCCGATCTTGCATAGGTGGCGGGATGCCTCCCCACCCACTTTCCTGGAGTGGCGCAATAATTTTCTTCAATTAATGCTGACTGAACAATGGAGAGCCCGAGGACAGGTAAAACGGTGGTCCAATTTTCTGCTAATCTGGGAGCCTTACATTCAGAACTTGGGGCCATACTGTAGGAACGAAGTGCTTAATGTGGGCCCCTAATGGTCCACGTGGTATAAGGTTGTGGTGGGGGCTGCAGGCTGCGACGCGGGGGGGGGGGTGGGAAGGGGGGGTTTCTCTCATTGTGTAGTAGTATAAGAATAAATCCAAAACTGTATTTGTTATGGAACTGTTTACCATTGCCATGTAATGTTATCTGACGTCCCCGTGGCGGGGATAAGAGTGCACCCTGCTCGGGGATTTGTTCTTTGTGGGCTGCTTGTTGATGGCTGTTCTTTTTCATTGCGGTTAATAAAAAAACTTTATACAAAAAAAAGGCACAACAGAAACAGGGGAGCTATGATCTAAAGGGCTAACACCAGTTGGATCAGGTGGTGTCATTTAGGGGGGAGCTGATGGAGAACGCTCCGGAGAGTTTAAAGCAGCCCCTGAAACTTGAGGAGAAGCAGTCCCAGTACCTGTGGGGGACAACTCCTCTCCCCTGGGCTTCAAAGGTTTGTCCATAGGCCCGCTGGTAACCGATGCAGGCAGCAAAACTACCTTCTTACGTTTCCCCATATACTTAGTGCTCCATTGGTACTCCAAGGGGCACAAAATACCCCCGAGTCACCCCCTTTCATCACACAATGCCATGCGCCTTGTACTCACTCCTAAAGGGGAATGTAGCAGTTCTTGAAGCCCCGATGATGTCGGGGCAGCATGGGACACAGCCTGCCTCCTCATCTCTACGCAACTGCAGGAAACGCTCCTCCCGGAAATCTTTTAATTTAAATAGGTTTTGCAGTTCTTTTTTGAAACTACTGAATGATACTCTTCATGTTTCACCATCATCAATTAGTCTGAGGAAATAGTGTTGTGCTACGCATCCCCACATCTTATTCCAGTGTGTCTTTTTCATGTAAAATGCACTGTTTGCTTCTGCACTTGGCTTTTGCCTTTTGTATATTGTAAACTTCCATGATGGTACCCCGAATGGCGGTACACAAAATCTTTTAAATAAATAGGAATCAATTCACTCAGCGACTGAACAATCACATTTATTTGATCAGACAGTTCCGAGACTGTCTTCTTGCTAGGTCCATGCCTGATATGACCCCAAAGACTTATCATTTGAAATTCCTTAACATCACCAACTTTACTGTGATAGTAGGCCTATCCCAAATAAAAAGTTTACTTTGCCACTTCCATCTTTCATTGGATTCTTCTTATACAGATAATTTGATTTTCTGTCCTGTAGCAGTCATTCTCTGTAGACCACCAGACAAGTTCTTATCGATGGATGTCATCACTGACTAAGCCTGGTGTGGGAAAAGATTTTTCAGTTTGGATAAGTTCCAGAAGCTTTCAAAAAGTTCCACTATGCATGCACACCACTTACGTAACTGCTCATGTCATGCAAGGCCATCTCAGTCTAATGTGAAAACTGAGTGTGGATTAAATTCTTTAGGGAGGTAGGAGGGTATGAAATGATTTGTATCCTACTCTTCAGGAAGAACACCTGCTAGAAGTAAATAACTTGGTTATCTCCAGGAACAAGCAGGAATGTAGTCTTCACATATGGGTATCGTCGGTACTGACAGAGCATGTGTGGGAACGCTCCCCAGTGTCCAATAGGAAAGCTTTTGGGAGCATCCCACTGTGCCTGCATAGCTGCCTTCCCACCTTTCTAGCTCTCCCTCCTCAGTTCTTCATTTTCCGCAGAGCTGACAAGAAGCAATTCCTGTCACTGCAGAAAATGAGGGATTTTTTCTTATTTTTTGTGGTCGCATCTGCCTTCCTGTCGACGCTGGTACCGACCCCGTCGGTGCTCACTTTATTTCTTTTTTTTTTTTTGAAGAAAAAAAGCTGAGGGAAGAAACCCTTCCCTCAGGGAGCATCGACGCCATCTTAGGCTTAGGCCTTTTTTTCTCAAAATGGACAAGCCAGCCAGTGGTTTTAAGAAGTGTTTTTGGCTTGCAGGTTTCAGTAACCTGTAGCTGGGGAGTCCCATAAGTGAGGACTGACTTCCTGCTTGTTCCTGGAGAAAGCGTAGTTACTCACCTGTAACAGGTGTTCTCCAGGGACAGCAGGAACCAGTCCTCACTACCCTCCCACCTTCCCTTAAGAGTTGCCATTTTTGTTTTTCTTCCCTTGATATCTGCTGAGTAGGGCTCTAGCTATGGGACCTGACTGAGCAAGATGACACCTTTGGGTGGGAAGATGACCACGCATGCATGGCAGCAATCCCAAAGGCTTACTCTGCGTGGGCTCCATCGGTGCCAACGTTACCCATAAATGAGGACCGATTCCTGCTGCTCCTGGAGAACACCTGTTACAGGTGAGTAACTATGTTATATCCTCCATGGATTTCTTCTTCTTTCTACAGAAAGCTTGGTCTTTTTGGCATGGTGATTCAGACCCTTGGGTCTGCAGGTCCTCTCAATCTCTTTCCGCTCACTCAGAAAAGGCGCAGGTGGCAAGTTGAAGCCTGTCTTTGGCATTGCCTTCTAAACATCCATGGCTAAGTTTGGAATCTGAAGATTTGTATGGTCTGGCAATTTGGCTGAGACCTAGAGTCCAATCTCGATGCCTCAGATGTTTGATTCAGACTCAAAGGAAGGGGTGCAGAGGATCACACTGAAGCTGGTATTATTAGACTGTTCAGGACGGATGAGCTGGCAGCTCTCATTGTTCAGGTGTCATCTGCTCTGCATTTGACCAACCCACCAGCAGCCACAAATCCACCCCCTCCTGCAAGAGGTTCAGAGATCTATGACAGTCTTCCCTTTTTCGGAGGTTCTTAAAAGCATGATCCACTCAAAGTGCAGCTCCCGACTCCCCAGCAAAGGGACCGAGGGTACGTAAAGTGTAGTTACTCACCTGTAACAGGTGATCTCCAGGGAAAGCATGAATTTAGTCTTTACATATGGGTGATGTTGGTACCGACAGAGTCCGCACAGGAACGCTCCGCAACGTCCAATAGGAAAGCTTTTGGGAGCATCCCACTGCACCTGTGTAGCTGTCTTCCCACCTTTCCCACTCTCCTTCCTCAGTTGAGTTTGTAGATGAGATAAAAGGAGAGGAGAAATAGAAAACTTACAGTTCCTAGGGGAGGAGGGTGGGTTGTGAAGATTAAATTCCTGCTGTTGCCTTCGAGTGCTGAGTGTTTAAGAGAGCCTCAATGAACTCTAGAGTCTGAGTGGAAATTAGTTGGGATTGTGGAAGATTTAAGACAAATCCCAAGTGCTGTAACACCTGTATGGTGCGTGAGAGAGATGGGCTGGCTTCTTGAGAGGTGCTTGCTCTTATAAGCCAGTCGTCTAAGTAAGGGACGACAAATAGCCCCAGAGTTCTTAGGAATGCCGCTACGACCGCCATGCACTTTGTGAAGACTGTTGGGGCAGAGGCCAGACCGAATGGAAGGACCTTGTATTGATAGTCTCTTCCCTGGAAGATGAAGTGTAGGAATTTTCTGTGTCCTGGATGAATAAGGATATGAATGTATGCTTCCTTTAAGTCTAGAGAACAGAGCCAGTCCTGACTCTGGAGATAGGGGAGAAGGGTCCCTAGAGAGACCATCTTGAACTTCTCGTGTACAAGAAACTTTAGGTTTCTGAGGCCCAGGATGGGCCAGTATCCTCCTCAGTGAGAGGGAGTTGAGAACGATACGCTCTTACTGAGGTAGAGGGAGGCAGGCTTTGTCGATGAAGTCTGTACCCCTTTATCTTTAATGTCCACTGCTCTGAGGTGATCAGGTGCCACCTGAGGGCATAATGACAGAGTCTGCTGGCAATGTGAAGGGAGTGGGGGTTCTCCAGAGGCAGAGCAGCTATGTTCTCTGGGAAGGAGTCAAAAGCCAGGAGCAGCCTGAGTCTGATGAGCTGGCTGTGCCTTAGGAGTCTGATTTCCTCTGCTGTTTTGGAAGCTGCTGCCCCTTTGGAGGAGCATGATGCTGACATTGAAATGCAGGGGTGTAAGAAGGGGTCTTGAAGGACTACAAATGGGGACTGCTACTTCTGGAGAGAGAGCTGCAATTGTATGTATTTACTTCTGGGAATTTTTCTAAATCTTGGGGAAAAAGGAATTCTTTTGATTAAAGCTGATTAATCTGTGAACCCAGTGTATTTGTTAAATCAGTCAGGGCCTAGTAGCAGCAAAGAGCTTTCAGTTTAAATTTAAAACACAGCAGAGAGCTTTCTGGTTAAATTTAGACCCCAAGACTCCCTCTATCCAAGCAAGGGCTGTGGGACTCCCCCTGGAAATTGGTCACAGATTACCTTAGAAGCACAGAACAGGGTACTGTGTAGCAGCCAGCTTTTAATAAGTCTTCTTTCCCTCCCTCCCTCCCCGACACCCACCCACCTCTTGGATAATTGTAGCTTTATAGGTACCTTAAACCTCTTAAAGGAAAGGAGGTGCCATATTCACTCTCAGGTGCAGCTGCTTATCCTCATCAGGCATACATTGAGGACCTGAGATTAATTAAGCTTCAGGTGAACAAAGTACATTAAATGTATTAGGTATAGTTTTATTAGTATAAGTAGCCCCAGCAACCCTTAGTAAGTAAAGAAAAATATCTAAACATAACCTAAACTAAAATGCAGACAGCAGTCCAGCAGCAAGATGAGGGCTTTCCAGTCTTTTGCATTGAGTGTCACATGTATGATTTTCTCCCAGTTGGTGAGGGGTCTTATGTGTGCATTAGATGCAAGGAGCTCTTTGCTCTCAGGGAACGAGTCTGATCTCTGGAGGCTAGAGTAGCAGACTTGAAGGACATAAGGAAGACAGAGAGGTACATAGATGAGACCTACAGGGATATAGTCCTGAAGTCCCACTTCCAGTCTGGCAGCATCTCTGTTGCCATGGAGGTGAGAGGCCACGTGACAGGAAAGCATTACCCTGATTCAGCAGGAAGTGATCCTGTAGCTAGGACCTGTCCTCCAGGTGATGTAAAACCCTCTCGCACCAAGGAGGTTTCTCCAGGGCCATGTGCCCAGGAGGAAAGGGTTAGGACAGCCGTTATAGTTTGCGATTTGATCATTAGGCATGTAGCTAGCTGGGTGGCTGGTGGATGTGAGGATTGCCTGGTAACATGCCTGCCTGGTGCGAAGGTAGCAGACCTCATGCGCCACGCAGACAAGGTCTTACATAGTGCTGGGGAGGAGTCTGCTGTTTTGGTACATGTTGGTATCAGTGACATAGGAAAATGTGGTAGGGAGGTTCTGGAGGCTAAATTTAAGCTTTTAGGTAGAAAGTTGAAATCCAGAACTTCCAGGATAGCGTTCTCCGAAATGCCTCCTGTTCCACGCGCAGGACCCAAAAGGCAGGTAGAGCTCCGGCGTCTCAATACGTGGATGAGACAATGGTGCAAGGACGAGGGTTTTGGATTTGTTAGGAACTGGGGAACATTCTGGGGAAAGGAGGGGCTCTTCCGAAGGGATGGGCTTTACCTTAACCGGGATGGAACCAGGCTGCTAGCATTAACCTTTAAAAAGGAGATAGAGCAGCTTTTAAACTAGATAATAGGGGAGAGCCGACAGTCGACCAAGAGCGCATGGTTTGGAACAATGTATCCTTGAAGGATACTACCAAAAGAATGAAGTTAGGGTATATCAGCAGAGAGGTTCCAATAAAGACAAAAGTAGCCCAAATGCCCTTGGGCAGACAGAACTTAAAGATTCCAAAATTACCTGTGTCTACCAATAGCCAGATAAATATGAATAAAATACAGTCTCTAAAATGCTTGTATGCAAATGCTATAAGTCTAAAAATAAGATGGGAGAGTTAGAATAAATAGCACTAAATGAGAGGTTAGATATGATTGGTATCTCAGAGACATGATGGAAGGACAACCAGTGGGACACTGCGATACCTGGGTACAAACTATATCCCAATGATAGAACTGATCAAATTGGTGGAGGGGTTATTTATTTATTTACAGTCTTTTTTATACCGCGCAATTCGACATCAGTGTGGTTTACATGAAACAAACTTATACAGTGCAGGGGACTGTTCCGTATTTACAACAAACAGGTGCTTAAAACTTGGATAAACAAAATCTGCTGTAGAATCTCTGTGGATTGAAATTCCATGTAAAAAAGGGAAGGCGAGGGCATTGGGGGTGCACTATCGACCACCTGGCCAGAATGAACAAATGGATGTTGAAATGCTCAAAGAAATCAGGGAAACTAACAAAAGTCCATAAACCATTATTAAAAGGGACCCACTGCTTGACCCAATACAAGCATTGTGGAACCTGTGTCTTTTGGGGAAACTGCTAGGTACTTATGACCTAGATTGGGTACTGTTGGAAATAGGATACTGGGCTTGTTGGACCTTGGTCTGACCCAGTATGGCATCTCTTATGTATAACAATACTTTCTCTTTTTAGTGAAGGCGGCTTTCTTTGCTGCTGCCTTCTTTTTAGCTAGGTTGGCATTGGATCTAGAAAGCCTATTTAGGGTAGTGTTCTCAGATTCTAACAGACGCTTTTTCTTGCCGCTCCTTGCCAAAAAGGTTTATCGGTGCAAGGATTATTACCCCACTTATCTTGAACCCATTGTTCTATATCCGAAGCTTGTTGTCATGCAATTCTGGATGCATCACTGCAGATCGATATTGCTCTACTGGTGCACTCAAAGCAATCAAAGGTTGCTCTATTGACAAACTTTGAGACGTTCTGAGCATGCTTGACTAGGGTGAGGTAATCCACTCTCTTGTCATCAGGGAGAAGAGGAGCTATTGATTTTAAATCTCTAGTCACTTCTTTGAGGAACATACCCATTTAGAGTATGTAGGAACTAATTCTGGCTGATAGCATGGAAGCCTGAAAGCAACGTCAATCAAAAGCATTGATAATTCTCAATTCCCTACCTGGAGGGTAGAAGAATGCGTCTTCGTGCTTTTGATTTGATGCATTGTTGATTCCACTACCATTGAATGGTGCAGCAATTGTCTCTTTTCAAAACCGGGACATTCCGGTACCCGGTACATGGTATCGAGCCATTGAGTATACAGAGAAATGGTAAGGGGTGTCTCCCACATACAGAGCATGAGGTCATGGAGAATATGGTGAATGGGAAGTGTGGCCGCTTCCTTAGGAGCTGTTGGGTATTGGAGAATTTCCAGTTCTGCAGCTCTAGGCTCTTTCTCCAATATTACTGTTATGGAAAGGCCCCTGGCAACATCGCATATAAAGTTTTGAAAAGACATGTCCTCTGGCAGGGACATGCGACATTGCGGAGACGGGTCCTCTGGTAGATTTTGTAGGCCTCGAGTATCAGCCGATTCATCATCCGATGAATCCGATTCTGAAGAGTCAAAGTATCGACAGGCGGGGTGTGTTCGTGCTCTGTCAGAACCCAGTACCAATCAAAGTCTGTATTTGGAACCTGCTTAGCTAGAACCTCAGTACCAGAAATGGACTCAAGGGCAGGCATAGGCGGTAGCGTAGCAAGCAGCATGTAACCTGATGTGGTTTGCACCGGTACCGAAGACAGTGCCGGTGTTTGTGGAACAGACTGTAAAGGTTTTACTGGAACCGAGACTACCAGTAATGGCCAGGATGTGCTGATTCATGGAGCTTGCTGATGCTTGGGTATCGGTACTGGAATTGCGGGTCATGATCCCCGAGCATGGCACCAGCAGCTCTCCAGAGGTGGAGGCCTCAGGAGCATCCTGGGATCCTCGATGGCTTTGGAGGAAGGATCCTCCCGCTGGGGTTGTTTGGCCGGTGTATCCCCATCCAGAGCAACACTCAAGGCATCTTGATGCTTAGGAGGAGATCTACCCTTGGGAGGGCAGCCAGTCTTTGATGAAGACTTATGTTTCAATACCTGAGATCCATGGGAGGAAGACGATGCTCTCGATAACATCGATGCTAGAGAGACGGCATAGGAGAAAAAGAGGGTGCCTAACTTTGCAGCCAGATTCTGCAGGCCTCTCCATCATCTTCTGCAGAGACAACATTCTGATGGTTCGTGGTCAGGACCTAGGCATTTTAGGTACCAGTCTTGGGTGGTACTGCCACACACTTAGAACATTTCTTAAAATCACTAGTAGGTTTTTCCATTGTGTCTGTGACAAAATGGAAGGCCTGGACTTAAAATGGCTTCGATGCGCCTGAAAAAAGTAAAACTTTCTCCCTCTTTTTTTTTTTTTTTTTTAAGAAAGAACGAACCAACAGGGAGTCGGTACCAGTGTCGACAGGAAGGCAGGCACAAACCACAAAAATATGAAAACCAGGAATGTTCTACGGTGACAGGATTTGCTTCCTGCCAGCTCCGTGGAAAAGGAAGAACTGAAGAGGGAGAGTGGGACAGGCGGGAAGGCAGCTACGCAGGAGCAGTGGGATGTTCCCAAAAGCTTTCTTATTGGACGCTGGGGAGCGTTCACACGTGGGATCCATCAGTACCGATGTCACCCATATGTGAAGATTACATTCCTGCTTCTTCCTGGAGATAAGGCTTTACGTCCTGTCAAAGGACTGCACTGCATGGTCCAGCAAGCCATCTGTGGATGCTCAGGTCACAGCAGTCATAAAAGGGACCACCATCCCAGTGGAAAGTCAAGACAGCCCTAAAGGGGACACTGGTTCTTAAGATGGACTCTCTACTAAAATATCAATTTGCAACTACCGCTACTGCTGCAATCCTCCAGTTGACTGTGTATAGGAGCCCTTCTCCCATGAATTCTGTCCCTCACCCCTGAGGATATTACACCTCTTTTGGAGTCAGCTGCAGCCTCTCTGTCAGATGCTATGTATGATCTCATCCACTTGGCGGCTAGGGACATTGCCCTCCCAACAGTGATGCGATGTTGGCTATGGCTTCGCTACTGGGCGGCAGATACAGCCTCCAAGGCCCGACTTCTATTTGGCACTGATTTAGAGAAGTTGCTTAAGGACTTGGGGAGTCCAATCCTTATTGCTTTCCAGAAATAGGCTGAAGGGGCCTGGGAAATGCACCAGAGCATCCGCCTCTCAACATATGCCCATTTTCCTTTTCATGCTACTTGGACTGCTGGGGGCCATTGGACTTCTGTAGATACTGCTCCAGAAAGCCCTCTTCCTTGGCTGGCTTTTGGTCATAGACAGTGCTTTTGTGGGGTTCGCAGGACCTGGGACTCTACCACATCTAGAAGTACCATCTCCTGATCAGCGCAATGACAGACTGAGGAACAATTCTGGGATGCCTCCAGTGGGCAGCAGGCTGCACCTTTTCTAACACAAGTGGGCTTGGAACGCCAAGGATCGCTGGGTACTAGACACCATTCAGTACGCCTATATTCTGGAATACCCTATCCCAGATGCTTTCATCATCTCCCCATGTGGTTTAGCAGCCAAGAAATCACATTCAGATCATATTTGAAAGGTTGCTCTGAGAGCAGTGGTAGCAGTCCCCCCCCCCCCCCATCAAGTGGGGCAGGAGCAGATACTCCATCTACTTTGTGGTGCTAATGAAAGACAGCTCCTTTCAGCCAATCCTCAACCTTAAGGGAGTCAATGCAACCTGTACACTTTACTGTGTGAAGACCCTACAGTCAATGATACAGGTGATATGCCACAGGGAGTTTCTTGCATCTCTAGATTTATCCAAAGCCTATTTCCACATCCCTTTCAGAGATCAACAGCATTTTCTCAGTTTTGCTGTGCTTGGCTCTCATTTTCAGTTTGACGTTCTTCCCTTTGGCCTCTCCACTGCCCCAAGGATGGTCTCAAATGTCATGGTAGTGGCAGCCACTGTGCTGAGGCGCCAAGGGGTCTGTGTTTACCCATATCTGGTTGATTGACTCATCCAAGCCAGTTCACAGTCTGAAGTGTCTCAGGTTTTGACCTATGTGGTGCACGTCAGAGCGTCTCGGCTGGGTGATCAAGGAAAGAACCACTTGGAAAAGACCTCCTAGTATTAGGAGACTAACTTCCCATCGCTGCAACAGAACCATGCCCACTCCTTCATCCAAGCCATCTCAGCAATGGACCTAACTCCTCAAAGACCTCCACCCATGATAAAGGCAACACCCTAGATCTAAATTTCTTCAATTACAATACAACCCAGTCAGGTCTCCCACACTCCATTCATGCACACTCAGAACCGTGGTTGGATCATTAACTCATCAGCTTATCCCTCCACAGAACATCTTATTTATTTATTTTATTTATTACAATTTTTTATATACCGCACTATTTGGTATCAGCGCGGTTTACAGATAACACAAAAGACCAGAATGACAGGTTGTTCGGTGTTACATATAACAGGAGAAACAACTTGGAAAAACATGGGGAACTATTTACAAAGAATATAACATCTGTTAACTAGATAACATGATCATAATGATCGAACTATTTACATAGTATAGATACATTAGCCTGGTGCTAGTATTTTGGTGGGATTAATATGTTTTACTTCATCAAGGGTAGTATTTGATAAATAGGTTAAATTTAAGGGCCTTTCTGAATTGGGCTAGGTCAGTTATGGCACGGATTTAAGGCGGTAGCGAGTTCCAGCATTTTGGGGCGCAGAGCATGAAAGCTCTGTTTGCTGTTGAGTGGCTGCATGTTGTTATGGCCTTTGGCGTTATTAGAGAGTTTAACGCTGATTGTCTTCTAGATCTGTTTGGTGGTATCGTTTGGATGAGCTCAGTAAGTGAGTTGGATGATATACCCTTGATGGCCTTATATGTGAGAATCAAAGTCTTGAACATAAGCCTGCCATGAATAGGGAGCCAATGGAGTTGTTTGAGGATAGGTGTAATGTGTTCACTCTTGGACGCTCCTTGTAGAACCCTTGCAGCAGTATTCATGGCAAGTGTAGTGAGCTCAAGGTGGATTGTGGGAGTCCTTGCAGGATGGCATTGGCGAAGTCAAAATGTGGTAAGATTAGTGCTTGGTAGATGGTTCTGAAGTCCTCTGGATCTAGTAAGGAACGTAGGTGCCTGAGTGTGCGTATCTTGAAGTACATAGCTTTTACAATGTTGTTTATGTGTGATTTCATATCTAGACGATGGTCCAGCGTGACTCCGAGGTATCTGATTGTTTCTTTAGTGTATAGATTAGCTCCCTTAACACTTATATGTGGTGGTGGAATGAAGTTGGAGTTTCTTGTGACAAAGAGAACCTCAGTTTTGTTGTGCTGAATGCAGAGGTTCTGTGTCAGAAGCCATTCTGAGACTGCGTCAAAGCAGTTTATAATGGGCAATAAGTCCATTTGCATTGTGGAAAATGGCATGTAATGTAGAATATCTGCATATATCATACATTTCACATTGAATGATCTGATGATATTGCAGATAGGCTGCATATATATGTTAAACATGAGAGATGAAAGAGAGGACCCTTGCGGAACGCCTTGCTTTTGATGGAAGAGTTTTGATTCTCCTGTTGCAGATTTTACGTATTGCATTCTAGTGTCCAGGTAAGATTTACACCATTCAAGTGCAGAGTTGCAGATGCCTTTCTTTTTCAGTCATCCGAGGAGTATCTCATGATTTACTGAATCGAACGCTGCTGCTATATCTAAGAAGATTAGCACAACGCCTTGCCGGATGTTTTCTATGCTAGTGAGTATATTATTAAAGAAGGTGGTGAGAAGAGTTTCAACGCCATGATATTCTCTGAAGCCATGTTGGAAATGGTCTAGGGGAGCTGCGGAATCAATGTGATCTTGGATTTGACGTTGCACCTCTTTCTCAAATATCTTTGCTAAGAGGGGGATATTGGCTATGGACCTGTATGAGTCAGCCCTTTTTGGGTCTAGTTTGGAGTTTTTTAGCAGTGGTCTAATAGAGGTGAGCTTTAGTGCAGAGGGGAAGGAGCCAGTCGTAAATGAGAGGTTCATGATTCTTGCAATGAAAGGGCTAAATGAACTTCGGAGATCCTTTATCCAAAAGGCTGGGCAAGGATCAGTTTGAGCAGTGGTAGTATTGGTTGAGGTTATTATGTCTTCAATGTGTTTAGCAGAAGGTATGGTAAGTGCAGACAGGGATATTAGGCAAGTAGTTTCTTGTATATTGGTTGTTGAGAGCTTATCTGTCTGTAGAAGTTTTGACTGTAAGTAATCAGCATATTCTTGTGGGTGGATATCTTCCTTTTGTTCAGAGGATGGTTCATTTGATAGTGATTTAACTAAACTGAAAAGGTCACGAGGTTTGTTCAATGACCTTTTGAGCATATCAGTGTGAAATTGTTTCTTTTTGTTTGTGATTGCTTTGCGGTGAGAGTTGCTAAGTGGAGATTGTAAGCTGTCTGATCATCGATTGATAGTGATCGGCGCCAGCGTTTTTCAAGTCTTCGTAAGTGCGTAAGAGAAGCCCGCAGCTCGGGAGAAAACCATGGAGCAGAGGTTCTTTTCCTTGATGTGTTCTTTTTATGTGGTAGTTGAGCAACGGTCTTGAGGCTGTTGTTCCATGCGGCAATTGATTCATCAAGGTTGAGTGTTGTGTTGCTGAGGAGTGGTTGGGTACTTGTCAGAATAAGTTCTTTGTTGAAAGGTCGGAAGCCTCTTGTTGGGGCTCTTGATGTGTTGTCCAGTTTTCTGTTGTTAACTAGATGTATGTCACTCAAGGGAATTTGTAGGTTTATAAGTTTGTGGTCTGACCATGGAACAGAGGTGATAGATTTTATAATGTTGCTGTTTTGTTCAGAAACAGACTGTGGAGCGAAGACCATGTCGAGAATGTTTCCTTTGGAATGAGTGGGCTCCATGATTAGCTGTTTATATCCAAGATTTTCAATGGCATTGAGGAGGGATGAGGACTGGTTTTGTTGCAGTGAGGGGAGATTGAGGTCTCCCATTATCCAGTTTGGGGTTTTGAGGTTGTTGGTATTGGCGGCCAGGTCTAATATGGTGGGAAAGTCGTCTGGGGAGCTTGAGGGGCCTCTGTAGACCAAGTTGACTGAGCATTGCTTGTTCGTTATGGTGATTATATCCAGGTTGCTTGTGCTATAGGAGTTAGTTGTATTGAAAAGGAGTTCAGATTTAGTGAGTATGAGTGCTCCTCCTCCCTTCTTGTTTTCTCTGTGGGTTGTGTGTATAGAGAAGTTTGGTGGAATGAGTTGGTTAATGAGGACGTTGTCTTCTTTTGATAACCAAGTTTCTGTGATCATGAGTACATCAAGATTGTGAAGGGTAACTATATCTAGGATTACAGGCTATTTTTTCCGAATTGAGCGAGCATTTATGAGGGCACATTTTAGGCTTTGGGAAGGTGGGGGATTTTCTTGCTTAGGGTTACTGGTTTGATGTATTGCAATGTGGATCAAGTGGGAGTGCCGGACACGAGCTTCCCTATTCGGGTAGTGATAAGAATTGCCTGACCATTTTTTTCTGTAGTTTTTGAGGATAGGGATATGATTGGTGGAGGGAGAGAAGGCAAGGGAGGTGCCGAGCCAATCTGTGAAAAGGTAAAAACTGAGAAGGGTGATGAGGTGGAGAGACATTTTAGTTCTCTGAATGAGAATTTGTTTGGGTGTCTTGGATGCTTGAGTGGTAGGGTTGGTAGTCTGTAGTTGTGAAAAATTTATTCTAGAGGAGTTCTATCTGATTAGCTGACTATGTGGGAGACTATTTCTGATACTATGTCAGGCTGAGCTTAGAACAAAGCTAATACTTAGTAGGTAGATAAGTAATTGTATAGCATAGATATATTAAATAGCATTGATACCTTAGGTACTTTAAACTGTTAGTATATATGATCTATGTAGTGTTAGCTTGCATTAATGGTGGTTATATGCAGTAGCATTGGTATAAAACAGTATAAAACATCAGGAGCAACAAATTTGATACTTGTGAAACTTAGAGAGGGATGAGTTACATTGTTGAAGATCTAGGCAATATCATGAGTTACATTGTTGAAGATCTAGGTAATATCATGAGTAAATACAATGGCTATTAAACAGCATACAGATTGCATGAGAGGCTTCAGAGAAAGGCTACTTAGCAGTATACACAGTAGGCTATATGATCTTACTTGAGGCAGTGAGAGAGAAGCAGAAACTTTAAAGTCACTGAATGGGCGAGATTTGGAAAGGGTTCATCTATTTTAGTTGCTGAACTTGACACGATGATTGCCTTTGCTTGGAGTGTGTAGAATTGCAGCAAGATATCTGGATGCCTGTCGTGCCTCGCCTAAGGGCCACGCCAAAGGGCCCTCTGGCGAGGCCCTCAGGTGCGGGCCCACCAGGTGTGGGCGCGCCCGATCGGCAGCAGGTTAAAACTGTGGAGGTTGCTGCCCCGATTGGGCAGAGCGCGCACGTGGGTGGAGATGGTGCTCCGGCCCGCTCTATCCCCGTCTGGGAGAGCTTCTTGCAGGGGCCGGAGTGCTGGTGAAGAGGCCGCGCGCCCAATCGGCAGCGGGTTAAAACTGTGGAGGTTGCTGCCCCGATTGGGCAGAGCACGCACGTGGGTGGAGATGGTGCTCCGGCCCGCTCTATCCCCATCTGGGAGAGCTTCTTGCAGGGGCCGGAGTGCTGGTGAAGAGGCCACGCGCCCGATCGGCAGCAGGTTAAAACTGTGGAGGTTGCTGCCCCGATTGGGCAGAGCGCGCACGTGGGTGGAGATGGTGCTCTGGCCCACTCTATCCCCGTCTGGGAGAGCTTCTTGCAGGGGCCGGAGTGCTGGTGAAGCCACTGCAGCAAAAAGCCACAACTAGCATCCATCAGAAGATTTAAACCTTTTAAAAACAGGGATAATTTCATTTGACACCCTCCCACAACTTCTCGAACACTCAACTGACCCCCAAGTCCTCATCAAAAACTGGAATATCATAAGGAATGCAGCCATCATGACCAGCACAGTCAACACCAACATACCCCCCCCACACAAGAAACCACCCAAAACTGAGTAATACACACCAGCCCTCCGCAACTTGGAACACTGAAAGCATGAACAGAAATGGCGCAAAACAAAAAGCAATGAAGACCGACTCCACCACCTACAACTTCTAAATTACTATCACACCACAACAGACAAGGCGAAATGTGAACACCATACTAAACAACTCAACTCTGCAATTAGCCGATCAAGAGAACTCTGACATCATAAAATGGCTGACAAACACCAACCAACGAAAACCAGGACATCGCACTCACCCACCAGCAACTGGATCAACACTACAAACTGCATCCCTAACCTGAACCCTCCCCCCCTTCTGATGTAGACGACCACCCAGTCCCCTCAAGCTCCTTCGCCCATATCACTAAAGAACAAATTGAAAACACCATATCATCCTTAAACACAACCACCTTACCACTGGATCCCTGCCCAGTCCTATAGATCAAGGCAACCAAGAAGGAACTCAGCAGCATACTCAACCAAAATCACACGATTAATACTACCATAAGGCACCATGCCCACATGCCTAAAAACATCCTCTCTACGACCAACACTGAAAAAAACCTACCCTGGACCCTGCTGACCCAAAATCTTACATAGAAACATGATGGCAGAAAAAGACCACATGGCCTATCTAGTCTGCCCTTCCATATCAACCACTACAACAGTCCCCTTTCTTTTAGAGATCCTCTGTTTGTCCCATGCTTTTTTGAATTCAGATACTGTCATCATCTATCACCTCCATTGGGAGACTATGCCACGCATTTACCACGCTTTCTGTAAAGAAATATTTCCGCATATTACTCCTGAGTCTATCCCCTTTCACCCTCATCCTAAGTCCTCAGAGCAGAGTTTGCTTTCAGTCGAAAAAGGCTCTCCTCCTGTGCATTTATGCCATGGAGGTATTTAAATGTCTCAATCAGATCACCTCTATCCCGTCTTTCCTCTAAAGTATACATATTAAGATCCTTAAGTCTGTCCTCATAATGCTTTATAACGAAGACCACTAACCATTTTAGTAGCCACTCTCTGCACCGACTCCAACCTGTTTATATCCTTTTGTCTCCAGAATTGCACACAATATTCCAAATGAAGTTGCACCAAAGACTTATACAGAGGCACTATCACCTCCTTTTTTCTGCTGGCTATTCTTCGCCCTATGCACCCAAGCATCCTAACTTTCACCATCACCTTTTCTACCTGTTTAGTCTACTTTAAGATCAAACAATCATGCCTAGGTCCCGCTCTTCTTTCGTAAACAGAAGTACTTCACCCCCTATACTGTATCGCTCCCTTGGATTGCTGCAGCCCAAATGCATGACCTTGCATTTTTTAACATTAAATCTCAGCTGCCAACTTCTAGACCATTCTTCAAGTTTAGCTAGATCCCTCCTCATGTTATCTATACCTTCCTGGGTGTCTACTCTATTGCAGATTTTGGTATTATCCGCAAAGAGGCAAACCTTACCCAACAGCTCTTCTGCAATATCACTAACAAAGATGTTAAAAAGAATTGGACCAAGGACAGATCACTGCGGCACACCACTACTAACCTTCTCCTCAGAGTGAGCTCCATTTACCTATATCATTTGTTACCTCCCACTCAGCTAATTTCTAACCCAAGCAGTAACTTTAGGGTCCATCCCTAGGATGTTCAGTTTGTTTATAAGTTGCCTTTGCGGAACAGTATCAAAGGCTTTACTAAAATCTAAATATACCACATCAAGGACTTTCTCTCGGTCCAACTCCCTGGTCACCCAGTCAAAGAAATCAATCAGACCTGCCTCTGATGAATCCATGCTGGCTCAGATCCAGTAATCCATTGGACTCCAGAAATCTCACTATTTTCTCTTTCAGCAACGCTTCCAATAATTTACTCACCACTGAGGTTAAACTAACTGACCTGGCTATCTGGTTCACTTTCGGCAATCCCACTCCCTCTAATGCCCCCTTGCTTTCCTACTCCATCCCCCTCATCCCCTCCCTGTGCTATCTAGGCATCACCCTTGACTCCACCTTGACATTCCGAGAACACATATCCTCCATTGTCCAGAATTCTTTCCATTCCCTAAGGCAAATCCATGCTGTGCGACCTTTCCTCCCTACCCCTTCCCTGACTACATTGCATCTCTCTCCCTTATGTCTCGTTTGGACTACTATAATGTCTCCCTGGCCGGCCTCCCCAATACCAATTAGAACAGACTCCAGCTTGTTCAAAACACAGCAACTCGTATTCTTATACACACCTCCCGCTCAGACCATGTCACTCTCCTCCTTATTCACCTCCATTGGTACCTGTGGCCTTCTGCATTCATTATAAAATTCTCATCTTCGTCCATAATGCAATTCATACTGGCACACCTCAATATCTCTCTGACTCTGCCTTCACACCTCCCAGCGTTAACTCAGGTCCATACATTCAATCCGTATGTCCCTTCCCTCCCCCTCCCAGGCCCACCTGGAGTCCACCCGGTCCTCTGCCTTCTTTTTCCTTTGCCCAGGCTCTGGAACTCGCTTGCCCCAGCCCTCTGCCTAGAGCCCTCCTTCACCAACTTTAAAGTAAGACTAAAGGACCAGCCGAGAGCTAGGATTCGAGTGAATGGTACCTATTCAGCAGAGTTTGAACTGGAGCAGGGCACTCGACAGGTGTGTCCTTTGTCCCCTCTGTTTGCGCTAGTCAATGAGCCTTTAGAACAACGGATTAGGAGCATGATTTCATTAGGGGTATCCAAGTGGGTAGTGGAGAATATAAAATTTCTCTTTTTGCCGATGACATTTACACTGAGTAGGCCAGCAGAGTCGTTACCAATGTTACAGGCGGAAATACAGGAATATAGTTTGGTTTCGGGATATAAAATGAATATCGGTAAAATGGGTAAAAAATGGTGTAAGTCATATCTGGCTGGAAGATTGCAACATGTAAAATCCGGAGCTGTAGAATCAAAACCCTTCCATCAAAGGCAAGGTGTACCACAAGGGTCCTCTCTATCATCACTCATGTTCAACATATATACATGCAGCCCATCTGCAATATCATCAGATCTTTCAAAGTGAACTGTTTGATATATGCAGATGACATACTTCTTTACATACCTTTCTCTACAGATCAAATGGACCTTTCTCCCCTGATAGAATGTTTCGACGCAGTTTCAGAATGGCTCCAATCTCAAAACCTCCATATTCAACACAAGAAAACTGAGGTGCTCTTCATCACGAGGGACCAAAATTTTACTCCACCACCCCAAGTAAGAGTTAAGAAGCAGAGCTGCAAACAAAAGCCACAGTAAGATACCTTGGGGTCACGTTGGACCAACGTCTTGATATGAAGGTACACATAGGTAATATGATAAGAGCAATATACTACAAGATCCGAACATTCAGGCACCTGCGTTCCTTATTAGATCCAGACGACTTCTGGACTATATACCAAGCGCTAATCCTACCTCACTTCGACTATGCCAATGCCATTCTACAAGGCCTCCCACAATCTACCTTGAACCCGCTACAACTTGCCATGAATGCTGCAGCAAGGGTCCTCTATGGGGCCTCCAGGAGCGACCATGTGACGCCTATCCTGAAACAGCTTCACTGGCTCCCCATACATGGAAGGCTTGTTTTTAAGACATTTTTAAGACATTTTTACTGACATTCAAGTCTGTCAATGGTCTTTCATCCTCTTCACTTACAAAGCTTATTCACACCGTTCCACCAAACAGACCCAGAAGACAAACATCAATAAACTCTCTTACGATTCCGAAAGCCTTGACAAAATGCACCCTGACAACGGCAAAAAGAGCTTTCAAATTTTACGCCCCAACTTGTTGGAATGCTCTACCATCGAACATTCGTGCTATCACTGACTTAGCCCAGTTCAGGAAGGCACTTAAATATCACCTGTTCCTCAAGTACTATCCAGTTAGCAATGACACCGAGCTAACCCCACCATAGAAAATAATTACATAATACTTATAGTGCTTTGTCATAACGCCCGTTTTTGTAGATATTTCATGTAAATAAAACTTACATGTAGATTTATCATGTAAATAGTTCGCCCATATTATCCAAGTTTGTAATCCTTGTTCTATGTAAAACCGAAAGAGTAGTTACTCACCTGTAACAGGTGTTCTCCAGGAGCAGCAGAAATCAGTCCTCACATATGGGTGACGTCGGCGCCGACGGAGCATTTCCCCAGCTTTCAAAGAAAGCCTTTGGGAATTGCAGCGCGCATGCGCAGTCCCCTTCCCGCCCAAGGGTGCCATCTTGCTCAGTCCGATGACATAGCTAAAAGACAGCAAAAAATTAGCAAAAATAAATCATATGACTGCAACTCCAAGGGGAGGAGGGAGGGTTGTGAGGATTGATTCCTGCTGCTCCTGGAGAACACCTGTTACAGGTGAGTAACTACTCTTTCTCCAGGACCAAGCAGGAAGTCAGTCCTCACATATGGGACTCCCCAGCTTAAGGCTACCGGAGACCTCAAGCCGAAAAAATGAGCTCCCTCTAGCTCGTCAGTATGTAAGGAAGGAATCTTCTCTGAGAACGCCCCCGACCAGTAGCCCAACACCAGGGCCGGAGGGTAGGAGTTGCCTAAACCCCAAAGAGATTATGGAGTACTGCCTGTCCGAAAGCACTGTCCCTGCGGGACTCCCTCTCAAGGCAATAATGGGCCGCAAAAATCTGGCTTGAAGACCAAGTAGCGGCCCGGCAGATGTCTGCCAACGGAACAGAGCGGAGATGAGCCACTGACGCAGCCTTCACCCTGACACGATGAGCCGTGACTTGACCCTCCAACGAGAGGCCGGCTGCCCCATAAGCCCAGGCGATACAGTCAGCGACCCATATGGACAAAGTACGCTTGGAGACAGATAACCCAAACTTATTGGGGTCAAAAGAAACGAAGAGCTGAACAGCCCTCCGATGCTCCTGCTTACGGTCAAGGTAGAAGGATAACGCCCTCCTACAGTCCAGGGTATGCAGGACCATCTCAGCCCGGTTGGCATGAGGCCTGGGAAAGAAGGTCGGAAGAACCACCTCCTGATTAAGGTGAAAAGGGGAGACAACCTTAGGGAGAAACTTCAGGTGAGTCCGCAAGACTACCCTAATCCTGTAGAACCTGGTGTAAGGGGGATCAGACACTAGTGCCTGAAGTTCACTTACTCGCCCAGCAGAGGTAAGAGCTACCAGAAACAAGGTTTTCCAGGAGAGAAAAAAGAGAGGGCAGGTAGCCATAGGTTCAAATGGTGGACAAGTAATCCGCTGTAAGACCACATTCAGATCCCACTCGGGCTGGTGGACGTAAAGGAGGCTTAAGCAGGAGGAGGCCTCAGAAAACGAGCCACCAAAGGGTGGTTAGAAAGAGGCCTTCCGTCCACCGGTGAGTGGTGCACTGAGAGAGCACTGAGGTGAACCCTGACAGAGTTGGACTTAAGGCCTAGATTGGAAAGGTAAAGCAAATATTGCAATACTACCGCTACCAAGCACAAGAAGGGACTCTCGCTGTGCTGAGCACACCATGCGTAGAATCCACGCCACTTAAGAGCATAGGATTTCCTGGTGGATTGCCGTCTAGAGCAGGGGTCACCAACCTCCAGAGGGCCGCGGGCCGCACAGCCGACTACCGGCAGACTCGCGGGCTGCACCCCCCTCCCCCCCCCGCGCGAAAAAAAAACCTGCTCATACCTGTACTTTGATTATTCCATGTCAGCTCCCTCCCTTCTTCTGCAGCCGCGGCTCCCTGCCTCTTAGGGAACCGCGGCTGTGCTTGTAAAATCATCGCGGAGCCCTTCCTGTCTTGACGGGCTCCGTGCAGCATTATCCCGCCTCTAAAGGAAGTTGTTTACCACTTCCTTTGGAGGCGGGACAATGCTGCACGGAGCCCGTCAAGACAGGAAGGGCTCCGCGATGATTTTACAAACACAGCCGCGGTTCCCTAAGAGGCAGGGAGCCGCGGCTGCAGAAGAAGGAGTCGGTGAGTTTGCCTTGGCGGGCCGCACCGGGGTAGAGTCTCGCGGGCCGCACGGAGGGACCTCGCGGTCCGCAGGTTGGTGACCCCTGGTCTAGAAGCTAAGACTACGTCTTCCACCTCTCTAGGCAGTAGTAGGGGAGCCAGGACTACCCTTTCAGCAGCCAGTCCATCAGATGAAGGGACTGGAGGTTGGGGTGCAAGAGAGACCCCTGTTCCTGAGACAGGAGATCGTGTTGAATCCCCAGAGGAAGAGGAGTGTCCACCGCCAGTTGTAGCAGAAGTGGGAACCACAGTTGCCTCGGCCACCTGGGGGCTATCAGAATCATTGAGGCCCCATCCTTGAGGACTTTGAACAGTGTTCGGGACACTAGTGGCGTGGGAGGAAACGCATACAGTAGGCCTTGGAACCACGGAATCAGAAACGCATCCGCTGCTACTCTGAGAGGATGTGGTTATCTGGAACAGAATCTCGGGAGTTGCCGGTTCAGAGGACTGGCGAAAAGATCCATGGTGGGGAGGCCCCACCTGAGAAAGATCTGCTGAACCACCAACGGATTCAATCTCCATTCGTGTGGTTGCAGGATCCTGCTCAGTCTGTCCGCCAGGTAATTTTCTTGACCTGGGAGGTAGACAGCCTTGAGGAGGATTCCGTGATTGACGGCCCAAGAGCACAGCCGTTGTACCTCCTGACAGAGAAGGAAGGAGCCTGTGCCTCCTTGTTTGTTCACGTAGAACATGGCAACTTGATTGTCCGTCTGGACCAGTACAGACTGGTGAGAGGTGAGGTGGGAGAAGGCGCTCAGAGGTAGGCGTATCGCCCGCAGCTCCAGGAAGTTTATTTGCTGAGCAGCCTCCCAAGGGGTCCAGAGACCCTGAGTACAGGCCCCTTGGCAATGTGCTCCCCAACCCAGAAGAGAAGCATCTGTCATCAGCACTTGAGAATGCGGAGGGGATTGAAAAACCACTCCGAGTACCAGATTCAGAAGATGAAGCCACCATTGCAGAGAGGAGACGAGCAGGGTGGATATTCTTACTGAGTCTGTAAGGCTCCCTGTGGCTTGATGCCACTGAGTTCGAAGGCTCCACTGAGCAGGCCGCATGTGCAGGCGGGCATTGTGGGTTACATGAACCGTGGAAGCCATATGGCCGAGAAGTCGCAGGAATTGCCCGGCGGAGACCAGGGAGTTGCTGTGAAACTGCCTGGCTAGATCCATCAACCTGTGGGCTCTGTCCACTGGCAGAAAAGCCTTCGCCTGAAGAGTGTCCAGCCTTGCTCCTATGAATTCTAGGTTCTGGGACGGGAGCAAAGTGGACTTTGTGAAGTTTATGACAAACCCCAAGTGCTGAAGCAGAGCCACAGTGCGAAGGGTGGCTTGACTGGCCTCCTGGGAAGACTGGCCCCTTATGAGCCAGTCGTCCAGGTATGGAAACACAAAAAGACCCTGAAGCCTCAGGTAGGCCGCCACCACCGCCAGGCACTTGGTGAACACCCTGGGAGCGGAGGTTAGGCCAAAGGGTAGTACTCTGTACTGGTAGTGGTTTCCCCCCACAACAAATCTGAGATATTGTCTGTGGTCTGGATGAATAAGGATGTGAGTATAAGCATCCTTTAGATCAGGGGTCTCAAACACGCGGCCCACAGGCCGCATGCGGCCCGCGAGAGAACGTTGTGCGGCCCGCGACGGCTTCTGCTGCCGCTGCCGTTGCCGCCGTGGCAACGGCAGAATCGACGGTCAATTTAAAAAAAAAAAAAAAACTGGCTTCTGCTGCTCAAGCAGCAAAATCAGCTGTCCTGCGGCCCCTTCCTCTCTGCCCGGAGATCCCCGAGAGTGCTCCATCAGCGGGTGCTTTTCAAGCCGCGAAGAGAGTATTTCCCTCTCGCGAGGCTTGAAAAGTGACTAGGTTTAAGCCGCGCGAGAGGGAAATACTCTCTTCGCGGCTTAAAAAGCACGCCGCAGATGAAGCACACTCAGGGCTCTCCGCGCAGAGGGGAAGGGGCCGCGGGACAGCTGATTTTCTGCTGCAGCAGCAGAAGCCAGTTTTTTTTTTAATTTACCTGGGGGGGGGGGTGTAGTACTGGAAATGGGCTATTGGCAGGGGGGGGTATGACTGGAAATGGGATATTGGCAGGGGGGGGGTATGACTGGAAATTGGCTATTGGCAGGGGGGGGTTAAGACTGGAAATGGGCTATTGGCTGGGGGGTGTTATGACTGGAAGTGCGAGATTGGGTGGGGGTGTTAAGACTGGAGATGGGCTATTGGCAGGGGGGGTTATGACTGGAGATGGGCTATTGGCAGGGGGGGGTTATGACTGGAGATGTGCTATTGGCAGGGGGGTTATGACTGGAAATGGTCTATTGGCAGGGGGGGTATGACTGGAAATGGGCTATTGGCAGGGGGGGTTATGACTGGAGATGGGCTATTGGCGGGGGGGTTATGACTGGAGATGGGCTATTGGCAGGGGGGTTATGACTGGAAATGGGCTATTGGCAGGGGGGTATGACTGGAAATGGGCTATTGGCAGGGGGGGGTATTACTGGAAATGGGCTATTGGCAGGGGGGGTTATGACTGGAGATGGGCTATTGGCGGGGGGGGTTATGACTGGAGATGGGCTATTGGCAGGGGGGTTATGACTGGAAATGGGCTATTGGCAGGGGGGTATGACTGGAAATGGGCTATTGGCAGGGGGGGTATGACTGGAAATGGGCTATTGGCAGGGGGGGTTATGACTGGAAATGGGCTATTGGCGGGGGGGGTTATGACTGGAGATGGGCTATTGGCAGGGGGGTTATGACTGGTAATGGGCTATGGTGGGGGCTAGGACTGGAAATGGGCAGGTGGGGGTTAGGAAGGACTGGAGGTGGGCTGATGGGGGGAGTTAGGACTGGTAATGAGCTATGGAGGAGCTGACTGAAATGGGGTAATGGGGGTTAGGGCTGGAAGTGGGCTATTGGCAGGGGGGGGTTATGACTGGTAATGGGCTATGGGGGGGGTAAGACTGAAAATGGGGTGATGGGGGGTAAAACTGGAAGTGCGCTATGGGGAGGTTAGGACTGGTAATGGGCTATGGGGGGTCTAGGACTGGTAATGGGCTGGGGGGGGTTGCTAGGACTGGAAATGGGCTGAGTGGAAGGGGGGCTTGAACTGCAAATGGCTGATGGGGAGGGGGGCTTGGAATGGAAATGGGCTGTGAGGGGAGGGAGCTAGGATTGGAAATGAGCTGATGGGGGGCTAGGATTGGAAATGGGCTGATGGTGAGGCTAGGATAGGACTGGAAATGGACTAATGGGGGGACTAGAAGGGAGCGGATGCTGGGTGGGGCTGGAACTAGAAGGGAGCTGATGTTGGGGGAGGATTAGAATGGGATGGAGCTGGGAAAGTGAAATGGAGAGGGGAAAAATATTTTGTCTGGGAGAGAAGACAAATCTACAATTGGCCAGGTATTGGGAGAGTAAGTGGGGATTGAGGATGGAGGGGTAAAATTTGAGTGGATGAAATAGGAATGAGGAAAGAGAAAAAGGAGAAAGATTAGTATGTTAAAGCAGATGTAGAGAGAGAATGGAAAAAAAACTAGGAGAGAAGAAAGGGCAAATGGACAGCAGACGATGGAGAGTTAGCAGAAGACATGAAGAAACCAGAAGAAAGTGGCTGGAACAATTGCAACTGAAAAAAATGCACAAAAGGTAGAAAAATATCTCTTTATTTTGAATTTATTAACTGGAATATGTCAGCTCTGGGAAATGTGCATCATTAATGTTTGCGCTTTGTTTAGTACAAGAGGAAATTAATATATAGTTTTATTTCTACAGTGTTGTTGTACATTCAAAGTATTGATTTAGGGGTTAACAGATTAATTATTGTATTCTTGTTTCAAAATCTTAAAGTCTTTCTTTATCCATACTCATTAAAGAGGCATGTTTACTAAAAGTTAGTGTATGGTAACATTATGCAAATATTTATGCAAATGAGGCCCCTTATGCAAATGAGGCCCGCATCTTATGCGGCCCCCGGGTTACTTTACAAGTCCTCATTTGGCCCTCAAAGCAATTTGAGTTTGAGACCCCTGCTTTAGATCTAAGGAGCATAGCCAATCTCCCTGCTGGAGGTAGGGCAGCAGGATTCCAAGGGTAAGCATCTTGAACTTTTCCCTCTCCAGGAACTTGCTGAGGTTGCACAAGTCTAGCATGGGTCTGAGGCCTCCTGTTCTTTTTGGTACCAGAAAGTACCTGGAATAAAAGCCGTGACCTCTCAGGTGGTGGGGCACCGGTTCCACAGCCTGTTCCTTGAGCAGACTTGCTAACTCCTAAAGGAGTAGGTCCCTGTGCAGAGGGAGTCTTGGAAGCTCCTCTGGAAAATAGGAGGGAGGTACCTGGTGAAAATGGAGAAGATAGCCCTTTTGGACTATATGGAGCACCCAGGTAGACGGCTGAGCACCTGTGGGCAAAGTGGGCCAGCCGGCCTCCTGTGCTGTGAGCCAGCGGAGAAGAGGCTATGCCTTCTGAGTCAAAACCCCCACCCTGCTGAGTAGGGGCCGGTGTTGGTGGCTTGGGGGCCTTCTGCCTACGGGGCCCATGACCCTGCCCCTTGGCCTGCTTACCCTGTTGGGTAGCTGCAGAGGCCTGATAATGAGGGTATTGTTTATAGGCAGATGACTTTCTCTGGTAAAAGGTCTTTTTTCCCGAGCCCTTCCTTTTCTGAGAAGGGGCAGAGGTTTTTCTGGACAGCCTAGTCCGGGTCAGAGTCTCGGTCTAGAGTTCTGCAGCCTTTTCAGCCATGGGCTTGCCAAAGAGGTTTTCACCTCGGCAGGGGACATCGACCAAGTTGTCCTGAACCCATGGCTCGAGGTCAGATGACTGTAGCCAAGCCTGTCGGCGGGCACCGATGCCGGCCCCGGCTACTAGGGCCGAAGCCTCGAAGCCATCGTAGGCTGCTCGAGAGATAAACTTCGAGCACTCTCGAATACCAGTGGACAAGGCCTGGAACCTCTGCAAAGGTTCCTCGGAGAGACCAGCAGAGAACCCGGCAATCTCCTTTGCCAGGTCTTGGATACATGCCCATGTAGAGCTGGTATGTCTGGACACGGCAAGCAAGCATAGAGCCCTGGAAGCACTTCTTACTGAGGGCATCCAGGTTCCGGGCCTCCCGGCCGGGAGGCACTAAGGAGTGCATCTTCTGACTTTTCAGTCGATGCATGGCCGATTCCACAACCATGGAGTGGTGCGGTAATTGTGTCTTTTGGAACCCGGGGCTCTTGCGGACTCGATAGATGGAATCGACCCGCTTGCTTAACACTGGCGTCGAGGCTGGGGTCTCCCACATGCGGAAGAGCAGCCACTCCAGCATCGGAGGAACCGGTACAGTAAAGGCCTCCTTCAGGGGAGAGTCATACTGGAGGGCCTCGAGCTCCTCGGCTCAAGGCTCCTCCTCGGGATCCGCGGGGAATGCCAAGGCCTTGGCCATATCCCGCACAAAGTCTGAGAACCGGGTATCCTCCGGTGGGGATCTTCTCCGAGGTTCGGACTCCGGCGAGTCCGATGGGACACACCGAGTCCGATGGGACACACCGAGTCCGATAGGTGTCGGGTGACTCTTCGTCCTCCATCTCCCAGCCCGACTCCTTAGAGGAGGTATCGAGCGGCTCCGGTCGGGCGGGCACTGATGCCCTCCTCCCTGACGCCGAGGGTACCGGCGTCGATGACCTCGATCCCGAACGGGAGGCCGAGGGATACCTTGGCCGAGGATCGACTCAAGCCTGCATGGACTCGAGGATCGGCTCGGCCTCCGGGGTCAACTTGGACATCGATGTCCCGGTGGTCGGGGCAGATGCACCGGTGAGACCGGAGATCAATGCCCGCTGCTGTTCCATGAAGGCGGCGAGGCTGCTCTCCAAGGCCTTCAACCTGAGTCCGAGCTCAGGAGACCCAGCAGCCCCCGACTCGGGCCCCGACAGCGTCGGGCCCGACGTCGGCTCCCCTGGAGGAGAGTCCACGAGGACTACAGCACTCACGTGTCCAGGAGACACCATCTCGATACGAGGTTGCTTGGCAGGCCTCTCCGACTCCGAAGACCTGGGACGGCTATCGGGGCTATGCGACCTGGCCCTTGAGGAACCAGGAGCGTCCACCGACGCCGCCCTCGCGGGTTTCTTATTCCTGCGCTGTTCCCACGAAGGAGACCCCCCGCTCAGAGGAACCCCGACGATGCTCGGGGCCGGAGTCCCGAGACGTCAAGGCCTCTGACGAGGTCCGGGCCTGTCCGGACACGGAGTCAGAGAAGATCCTATCCTTCTGATGCTGCCGACTCCTCAACGCCTTCGAGGACATTTTTCCACACAGACCACAGATCATCGGGTCCAAGGCAGCGGAGGCAGCAGTCATGTGTGTTGGTAAGAGACATAAGTTTCTTACACCGATCACACTTTTTAAACCCGCTGGCAGCCATCAGGGGAAAAAGGGCCCCTGCGAGGTCAAAAGACAGGGCTGCCAGTGAAAAAAGAAAAATGGCACGAACGCTAGTCACGAAGGACAAAAACCGAAAAAAGAGAGTGGGCTCAATACCGGTGTATCGGGCCCAGGCGGGAAAAGGATCCGGCGTCGAACCGAAGGAGAAGAACAAAAAACAGGGAAATCAACTTTTTCCTTGGCGAAAAACGAACTACGTCCGTCGGGCTCCGCGGAAAAAAGAAGACTGAGCAAGATGGCACCCTTGTGCGGGAAGGGGACCGCGCATGCGCGCTGCAATTCCCAAAGGCTTTCTTTGAAACTTGGGAAATGCTCTGCATGGGGCCTCCGTCGGCGCAAACGTCACCCATATGTGAGGACTGACTTCCTGCTTGGTCCTGGAGAATAGCCTGTTATTCTGGTCTTTTGTTCTAATGTAAACCGCGCTGATGGCGAATAGTGCGGTATATAAGAAATTGTAATAAATAAATAAATAAAATGAAACTGAGATTTTGAAGATTAGGCTGGGTCCCAATATGGAGGCTCAGTTGAGGCAGGATTACCCCTTTCGGTGGGCTAAGCAGAAGTTAAAATATTTGGGGGTCTGGATTTGCTGTGACTGGCGGCAATTGAGAAGATTAAATTATGATCCTCTAGTTGCCAAAATTCTGAATGATCTTGTGAAGTGGGATAAGGCCATACATTATACAGCGGCACAGTTGCAGGCACTTATTGGAGGATAGGGCCGGAGGCCCGAGGGTGGGTGCGAGCAGAGGAGGCCTTGAGTGTGCAAAGTGCGTTGGCAGACTGCATGTGGATTACCGGCCAGGGGAGGGGGGATAAGGCTGGGGAGGAGCTGAAGATGAGTCCCTTTATGGAGCTTACCCTAAAGGTGTGGAAACGGGAGAAAGCACATCTGGTGGGGGTTAGGGTAGCTATCCAACTTCAGAAAATTAGACGGTGTAGTGGCTTCCAAGAGGGGGGGAGAGCCGAGGTCTATAAAAAATGGGGGGATAAGGGCTTGGTGTGGATGGGGCAGCTGTTCTCGGAGAGTGGCCAGCTGTATACTTTTGAACGTCTGCAGGAGCAATACGCCCTGGGGAAGGAGGATTGGTTTGGTTACTGTCAATTAGCACATTTTGTGCAGAACAGTTTGAAGGGGGTGGAAAGAGGAACAGTGCGAACCCCTTTTGAAAGGGTGTTACTCCATGGGGGGGAATCTCGAGGTCTTGTATTGCAGATCTATAGGGGATTGGAAAGGGGGGGGGGGGGTGCTTATGCGGCATATCAGGTGGCATGGATGCGGGACCTGGGTGATTCTTGGGAATGAGGAAAGGTGGGCGTCACATGAAGAAACTAAGATTGCGTCCAGTTCGGCAGTGGTGAAGGAGCACTGCTATAAAATGCTGTATCGCATGTATATCACGCCAAAACGACTAGCCGAGATTGATAAAACTAAGGATCCACGCTGCTGGAAAGGGTGTGGGGCTCTGGGCACGTATTTACATGTGTGGTGGGAGTGTCCAGGGGTCCAAGGAATATGGCAATGGATGCAAGGCCTGGTATGGAATATGTTGGGCTGGAAAGGGAAGTTAAGGCCGGAGCAGGTACTGCTGGTGGAATGGGGGGAGTCAGGGCATGAATTGGGGTATCTATTGAGGATGATTTCCATCGCAGTAAGGATGGAAATAGCCTATAAATGGAAAGACCCTGGCGGCCCGGAAGTGGACCAAGTGCTAAAGCGAGTTGTATTTGTCTGTCAAATGGCAGAATTACAGGCGCGTTTGACCAACAAATTGAATGGGTATCACCGTAAATGGCATCCCTTCATTCAATGGAGGCGGGAGGCGCTGAAGTAGTAGGAGTGCTTGAGTGGGGGGGGGGGGATCATGCTCTAGGGCAGGGGTCTCAAACACGCGGCCCGCGGGAGAAGGTTGTGCGGCCCGCGACGGCTTCTGCTGCTGCCGTTGCCGAATCGACGGTCAATTAAAAAAAAATAAAAAACTGGCTTCTGCTGCTCTGTCCTGCGGCCCGTTCTCCTCTGCGCGAGAGCCCTGAATGTGCTTCCTCTGCGGCGTGCTTTTCAAGCCGCGAAGGGAGTATTTCCCTCTCGCGAGGCTTGAAAAGTGAATAGGCTTAAGCCGCGCGAGAGGGAAATACTCTCTTCGCGGCTTAAAAAGCATGCCGCAGAGGAAGCACACTCAGGGCTCTCGCGCAGAGGGAAAGGGGCCGCGGGACAGCTGATTTTCTGCTGCAGCAGAAGCCAGCAGCAGAAGCCAGGTTGTTTTTATATTTACCGGGGGGGTATGACTGGAAATGGGCTATTGGCAGGGGGGGGGGTATGACTGGAAATGGGCTATTGGCAGGGGGGGGGGGTATGACGGGAAATGGGCTATTGGCAGGGGGGGGATGACTGGAAATGGGCGATTGGCAGGGGGGGGGGTATGACTGGAAATGGGCTATTGGCGGGGGGGGTATGACTGGAAATGGGCTATTGGCGGGGGGGGGTATGACTGGAAATGGGCTATTGGCAGGGGGGGGGTATGACTGGAAATGGGCTATGGTGGAGGCTAGGACTGGAAATGGGCAGGTGGGGGTTAGGAAGGACTGGAGGTGGGCTGATGGGGGGAGTTAGGACTGGTAATGAGCTATGGAGGGGCTGACTGAAATGGGGTAATGGGGGTTAGGGCTGGAAGTGGGCTATTGGCAGGGGGGGTTATGACTGGTAATGGGCTATGGGGGGTCTAGGACTGGTAATGTGCTGGGGGGGTTGCTAGGACTGGAAATGGGCTGAGTGGAAGGGGGCTTGAACTGCAAATGGCTGATGGGGAGGGGGGCTTGGAATGGAAATGGGCTGTGAGGGGAGGGAGCTAGGATTGGAAATGGGCTGATGGGGGGCTAGGATTGGAAATGGGCTGATGGTGAGGCTAGGATAGGACTGGAAATGGACTGATGCAGGGACTAGAAGGGAGCGGATGCTGGGTGGGGCTGGAACTAGAAGGGAGCTGATGTTGGGGGAGGATTAGAATGGGATGGAGCTGGGAAAGTGAAATGGAGAGGGGAAAAATATTTTGTCTGGGAGAGAAGACAAATCTACAATTGGCCAGGTATTGTGAGAGTAAGTGGGGATTGAGGATGAAGGGGTAAAATTTGAGTGGATGAAATAGGAATGAGGAAAGAGAAAAAGGAGAAAGATTAGTATGTTAAAGCAGATGTAGAGAGAGAATGGAAAAAAAACTAGGAGAGAAGAAAGGGCAAATGGAAGCAGACGATGGAGAGTTAGCAGAAGACATGAAGAAACCAGAAGAAAGTGGCTGGAACAATTGCAACTGAAAAAAATGCACAAAAGGTAGAAAAATCTCTCTTTATTTTGAATTTATTAACTGGAATATGTCAGCTCTGGGAAATGTGCATCATTAATGTTTGCGCTTTGTTTAGTACAAGAGGAAATTAATTTATAGTTTTATTTCTACAGTGTTGTTGTACATTCCAAGTTTGGCTTTTGTGGTTCCCAGTTTAATTATTGTCTTCTTGTTTCTAAATCTTTTAGTCTTTCTTTATCCATACTCATTAAAGAGGCATGTTTACTAAAAGTTAGTGTATGGTAACATTATGCAAATATTTATGCAAATGAGGTCCCTTATGCAAATGAGGCCCCGCGTCTTATGCGGCCCCCGGGTTACTTTACAAGTCCTCATTTGGCCCTCAAAGCAATTTGAGTTTGAGACCCCTGCTCTAGGGGGAACTGGGGTAAGGATATGTTGTAATTGGGATTTTGCTATAGGATTTGGTAGGGGGGTTGCTGCTGGTGTTCAGTACAGTGGGGGGAGCACAGTTCCATGGAGGGGAAGGGGGGGAGGGGAGGGGAGGTGAGGGGCCCTGAGGGTGTGGGGGAGGGGAGGTAGGGTGGGGGAGAAGGGAGGTGAGGGAGGTTTTATTTCTATGGTACTGTTATTGGGATGTCTTTCAGTAGGGTTTCTTGGGATGTGTTACTGTTTATGCTTATGCACTTATGCTGTTTTATGGGCTCCGGGTTACCAGAGGTGTGGGTGGTGATTTGATTAGAGGTTGTTCACATAATGTTCTGTGGGGGCACTTATTTGATGTAGCCTGGGTTTGTTGGATATTGTTTTTCTAGTACTGTACTGTTATGTTTCATTGACTGTGCATTAATAAAAAACTTTAATACAAAAAAATAAAGACTAAAGACCCTCCTTTTCCACCTAGCTTTTGACCTCGCTCCCCCGCCCTCTCTCCCCACCTACCCTTTGTGCTCTCTTCTCTTAAACTATCCCTTTCCTATTTACTGGCATTCTGTTTCCTTTCCTAGCAACATTTGGCATTTTATTGTAAACCACTCTGATGCTCATGTGTGGGTGGTATATTAAAAACTGAATAAAGAACCACTTCATCCTTACATCAGCTTTTGTGTAAAGGGACCACATGTGCCTCTCTCCAGTCCTCCCGACTCCAAAGAGGCAGTGAAAAGGTCAGTCAATGGAGCTGCTAGGACACCCCAAGTTCCCTCAGTATTCTCTGATGTATCCCATCCATTCCCATTGCTTTGTCTACTTTTAATTTAGCTATTCCTCATGAACACAGTCTTCTGAAAATCGTTTGAGTGTTTTCTGCTCCTGGTCCTTCATCTGTGAACACAGAACAGAAATATTTGTTAAGCAATTCCGCTTTATCCTCAACAGTTTTTACATATTCCTCCCCTTCACCCTTGAGTCTGACAATACCACTTTTGCCCTTCTCTCACTAACATATCTGAAAAATGTCTTATCCCCCCATTTTATTGCATTGGTTATTTCCTCTTTTATAGACCCATTGCTAGCCTACCATTTACAGCCAAGATCATTGGAAAAACCACCCAACGCCAACTTCAAGGCCACAATGACAGGCACTTGCTAGACCCACAACATGGATTCTGTCCAAACCACAAAGTGGAGACACTGCTAACTACCTTAATACATTAATTCAAGGAATACAATGCATCAACCAAGTCTTCCTATTGATCTTTTTAGACATTTCCTCGGCGTTTGACACCGTGAACCACCATATCCCTATTGCAAAGTCTTAAATCAAATGAAATTCAAGGCACAGTCCTCAAATGGTTTACATCCTACCTCACTGATCGTCATCAACAAATAAAGATTGGCCAAAACATCTCCATCCCATACAATCAGACGCAAGGAGTCCCCTAGGGCTCTACCTTCTCCGCTCTAACTATTCAACCTCTATCTTCAACCGCTCTGCACACTCGTAAGATCACAATCTCAATGTCCACATCTACGCTGACGATATCATGATCTACGGACCAATTGACACAAACTACCCACCAGGAATGCTTCTTGGATGTATCCCACTGGCTAAAAGACAAGAACCTTCAAGTTAACTACAGCAAAATGGAGGCTTTCTTCATAACGACACACCAACCTTTCTCTTCCCCCAATAATAACACTGAACACCACACTAATCTAAACCTGGAACAAAATCAGGTATTTTGGAATCTCCTTAGATCAACACCTCACATTCAAAGCACACATCAACAAGACTGCCAGGACCGTATACTAGAAAGCAAAGACACTGCAATGCCTCCAACCGCTCCTTGATCCAACAGATTTCTGTTCTGCTCTGCAAGCTTTTGTAATACCTCACATTGATTACTACAATGCTATCTACCAAGGCCTAGCGAAATCCACACTTCTGCCCCTGCAAACTGCTCTCCACTTAACTTCAAGGACCATACAAGTAGCAACAAGACTGGACCACACAATACCTATACTAAAGCAGCTCCACTGACTCCCATTATTGAGCCGTATTAAATACAAAACAATCATTCTAATGCACAAAGCAATCCACTCTGACCCACTTCCACATGCTACTTCAGACCTCCCTACTGCACAGATCAAGACAGACCTCCACGAAGAACACCCTCATCATCCCACACACCAAAACCAAATCCAGCTAGCAAGCTTGCAACCGTGCCTTCCAACTCTATGCACCATCAACATGGAACACCCTTCTGGACCAGCTAAGGAACATCAAAGACCTCACCACTTTCAGAAAACACCTAAAGACACTTATTCACAGAGCATTTCAGCCCCACTACATAATCTCTCCCCAGAAGAAAAATGCCAAAAAGATGACCTCTGTAAATAGTCTGCATCTATATATAGTTATGACCCCATGAGTTATCAATTACATGTTGTACATAGTTTAAACACCTACTTTACTATTCTACCCATTGTTATAATGTACTTTCAATTAATGTTCACTATAAACCGTCTTGACCTGGTGAAAGACAGTATATAAATACAGCTAAATAAAATAAACTTGTAGCCTTCCCAATCGCTGGAATACCTGGGAGTATGTTTTGACACTTAAGTAGGCAGAATCTTCCTGCTCAAGAAGAGAGTGAAACATTGCTGACCCAGCTGGCAGCCCTCCGATCTCAACAGGCTTGCAGGGTATGGGATTCTCTACAGCTTCTCGGCTTGATGATGGTGGCAATTGAGATGGTGCCATGTACGCAGAGCCCATATGAGGCCGCTTCAGAGATTGTTGCTGACTCTGTGGTCTCCGAGCTTTCAGTAATTCAGGATTAGGCTTCCCCTCCAGCCAGAGGTGGTGACCAGCCTGCAGTGGTGATAGCAGCCCCAGCATCTGAGGAAGGGTATGCCACTGGACAATCACTTGTGGCTTCGCATGTTGATGGATGCCAGCCTATTTGGCTGGGGAGCCCATTACGAAACTTAAACAGATCTGTTGTCATATTTCTGTTTCTATACAGTAACTGAATTCAGAAAAGCATGGGACAAACAGAGGATCTCTAAAGATCAGGGCCATTGGAGCTGGGAGGTGGCATGGCTCATCAGCTGTCTCGAGGCAAGGGCCATGCAGTCCAGGTGTACTTGGACAATTCCATAGTGGTGGCATATGTCAATTGCCAGGGGGCACGAAGAGGGCTGGAGGGGCCTTGGAGATCACCCTCCTGTTCTGGGTGGAGAGGAACCTCCTAGCTTGTCAGTACATCACAGGAATAGAAAATTAGGAGGCATAATGCCATTTATCAGCCAGTCATCCAAGTAAGGGAAGACGAAGACTTCCAAAGTCCGGAGGAAGGTGGCAATGACCAAACACTTTGTGAAGACCCTTGGGGCGGAGGCTAGGCCAAAGGGTAGAACGCAGAACTGATAGTGCTGTCTGCTGAGCATGAAGCCGGAGGTATTGTCTGTGAAGGGGATGGATCAGTATGTGGGTTTAGGCATCCTTTAGGTCCAAGGAACAAAGCCAATTGTCCCATTAGAGTTATAGGAGCAGTATCCCCAGGGAGACCATTTTGAACTTTTCCCTCACCGGTTGAGGTTTCAGATATCCAGGATGGGCCAAACGCTGCCAGTCTTCTTGGGGGACCAAGAAGTAGTGAGAATAAAACCCCTTCCTGACTTGTGTCAGCAGTACCGGCTCAATGGCGAGATCAGTCAGGAGGGTATGAACCTCCTGCTGGAGAAGCTTGTGGTGATGGGGGCTGAGGGGGAAAAGGGGGGAGCAGCTGGGCAAAGTGCAACAGGTACCTGGCTCTGGATGATTCTTAATGCCCAGGAGTCTGTTGTCACTACAGGCCACCTGTGGGCAAAGTGAACCAACCTTCCATTTGCTGAGTAAGATGGGTCATGCTCCTTAGGAAGGAGTCAAACCCCTCCCGTTGTGGAGCAGGCTGAGGCTTCTGACGGCATTGCTGGTGCTACCCTTAGCCCTGTTGCTAGATCAACAGAGCCCTGGTAGGGAGGGTACCCTGAATAATGCCTGTGCTTATGCGGGTAGAACGCTTTCTTCCAGGCTGACGACTTCTTTGCAGGGTCTGCAGTTTTCCTGAAGAGGTGATTGTTAGCTGTTCCTTCTCAAGCTCTCCTGCCTTGTCCTCCATAAGCTTGGCAAACAAGTTCTTACCTCAGCAGAGAACATCAGCAAGCTTGTCCTGCAACCACTGCTCAAGGTCACCTGGCATGGCTGCAGTCATCTGATGGGCCACAATGCCAACTGTGGCTACCCTACTGACAGATTAAAAAGCATCATAGACTGCTCTGCTCATATACTTTGAACAGTCCTTTCCTTTATTCACCAGGCTGCGGAACCTATCTAGGTGTTCTGGGGATAGTAGACAGAATTTGCTGAGGACCCCCATGTTATCTTTCAAATACATGGCCTTATAGAGCTGATACAAAGGATGCGGACCAGTAACATTGATCCCTGGTAGCACTGGCGTCCTACTCTGTCCAGGGTATGGGCCTCTCTGCCTGGTGGGACAGAAGAATGAGTATTAAAACCTTTGATCCATCTCATAGCCGATTCTACCACCATTGAATTGTGGGATAGCCAAGGCTTCTCAGATCCTGGGCTCATACAGACTCTGTACATAGAGTCTGTACCATCCATATCGGTGTTCCCCTTTACCTCGCAGATCAAATTCGTCTTCACTCCTCTCATTGTTCCCTCAGGTCAGTCCATCTGAACCGCATGTCCCTTCCCCTCTCCATCACAGGCTCATCTCGAATCCACCCGTTCCTATGCTTTCTTCTTCTTAGGCCCCCGACTCTGGAACTCGCTTCCCCTTGCCCTCCGCCTAGAACCCTCCTACAAAACCTTTAAGACTATGCTGAAGTCCCATCTATTTTGCTCAGCTTTTAACCTCCCTCCTTCCCCCACCCCGCTGAATTCAGATGTTCCTCAACCCTAAACTATTATGCAATGTTTCCGTTTTGCCTTGTTGCTCTATCCTATCTCATACTTTCCTTTCCTTTTATTGTGGCGTTCTTTTCCTTTTCAGCAGCCTTATTATTTCTGTTATTGTAAACCGCTCTGGTGCCTTGAGCATGAGTGGTATATAAAATGTGTTAATAAAGATAAAGATAAAGTCCAGCCTGCGGCTGATGGGGAGCACCATTAAAGGATTCTCCTCCATCTGGAAGAGCAGGCGTTTGAGGATGCGGTAGACTGGTACCACAATTGCTTCCTTCTGCAGCGATGGATACTGCAAAACCATCAACTCCTCAGCTCTCAGCCTCAAGGGTGAAGGGGAGGACTTTTGCCATGTCCCAGACAAACTTGTGGAACGAGATGTCTTCTAGTGGGGACTTGCAAGGCTCATAGGATGGTGAAGAATCGGAGAGGATGTCCTGAAGCCAATCCAAGAGCAGGGACTCGTCCTCAGTTTTCCAGCCCTCAGATTCTGAGTCAGTCAAGAAAGCACAGTTACTTACCTGTAACAGGTGATCTCTGGGAACAGCAGGAATAAGTCTTCACATATGGGGTACGTCGGTACCGACGGAGTCCGAGCGGGAACGCTTCCCAGCGTCCAATCAGAAAGCTTTTGGAAGCATCCCAACACACCTGCGCGCTGCCTTCCCAACTGCCTCTCCTCAGTTAGGTTTTACAGCTGAGACAAAGAGAGAGAGCGAAGCAAGGAAGGGAAAGATAGAGATAGAGAAAGGCAACTCCTAGGGGAGGTGGGTGGGTTGTGAAGACTTATTCCTGCTGTTCCCAGAGATCACCTGTTACAGGTAAGTAACTGTGCTATCTCCAGGAACAAGCAGGAATGAGTCTTCACATATGGGGACTCCCCAGCTCATATGCCCGGGAGTCCTAGCATGTTGCAAGTCTAGAACGAGCCATGCTATACCTCAGGACCTCAGGCATCCTGGGGATGGAGGGCAGGAGTTGAATATAGAAAAGGAGCTGTAGAACAGCTGGCTAGAACAGGGCTTCAAAAGGGAAGACCCTGTATCGAGGGCATTTGGTAGTAAAATATTGTGATCTGGACCTCCCTTGTTGGTATTGCACAGGTGCACTGAGCTCCATATGGATCTGATAAAAGAGCCAGTGAATATGCTCAAGGGGTACCTTACTGTAAAGTAGGGGTAACAAAGTAGACCAAAAACAAGTGGAGGCCAGAACCCTTCAGGGTTAGAAAAAAAAAGCCCCAGGGGAAAAAACTGGGGTAGTATAAAAAGTAGAGCTTCAGCAGAGACGCAGAAGGTACTATTGAATTAAAGCTTAAGCTGTTTTGGTCTAAGAGAAAAAATGAGTCTGCCCTAACTGGACTGGGTTGGATCAGTCCATATAGGGAGAAAGGGTATGGAGACCCTTGTATCTGATAAGAAAGTAAGAACAGACTCAGAAGCGCTAAGCTTTAGAGCAACTGAAGCTCCGCAATGTCTTTCCTAAATGGGGTCACTTAGGGAAGAGAAGGTACATGGAGAGCTTCAGGAGCACTAAACCGAAAAGGTTAAGGTAAAGAAAAGGGTTATTAATTACCACAGGAAGTGGCTATAAGTGTAGCCCCCTAAATATGCCGGAACAGCATTGATAGGGGTAGTGCCCATCTGTCAGGATCCTATAGGAATGTAAGGATATCTGAACCTAACAGATAGATAAGTAGATGAATACAGATCTATCTAAAAATATATCTCATATGCCTATAAATATATATATGGGCAGAAGACACACAGATATAGATAGTATCTATATCTCTATCTATCTATCTATATCTCTATCTATCTATATAAGAATATGACATGTCTCCAGGCATATGGATGGAGAGATGTTCAAAGATCCCCACCACCCTATAGGGAGAGAGGGAGATTCATCTGACAAGAAGGTTGACACCTACTTGAGTAGATAAACAGGAAAAAATCCTCTCCTCCTGGTTATGACTGTTATAGTCAGAGGAAGGTTGTCCTTGACAAAGGGGTGGCTTAATTCTTTGTAGAATTTGAGCTGTTGAATAACAGGATGGCCTACCTGAAGATGGCAGAGGATAACATTAGTCTGCAGACCAGAAGTCCAGATATCTCCAGAATTGTGGTATGGAGATTGGATAGAGAAGGCTACTAGAGGAAGATACCCTAGTGATTCGCCTATGAGGGCGAGATGGGTATTAGATGTTCTCTAGTTGCCAGAAAAAGTTTATCCCTGATGGGAAAAATCCCAGGCAATATGGGCCAAGCCAGGGAGTTGGCCCCTCTTCTAGGCTTTCACGTAATGAAAAGCCTGAGGCTTATGCCTTAACAGAGATTTAAGATAAGATGGAAAGGGTAGAATACCTGCCAGGCATGAATATGACGGGGGAAACCCTTGTAACCATCTGGGGTTATCTGCTAGGCAAGATATTGATGCTCTCTAGCAAGGGCCCATAGTGCAAAGCTACCCTGTAGAGTTGCAGAGAGCATGCTGCAGGTTGGTTAGAACAAACAACTGGCTGTGGACAATCCCTGGTGAGGAATGTGGACAACCAGCAGGTAACCAACTATTCTGCCAAGGACAAAGGGCAAAGAATAGAAGATAACCCAACCAAACTGTGAAACAGGAATTCCCAACGAGGTTGATAACCTGTTTGGGAGTTAGTACTGAGATTAGGAGGATTGCTAGTGGAGAGGAAGCTCTGGTTGTGTAGTGAACAAAACCTGTGGCGTAACCACTAGAAAGTTTCGCATCTGCAGCAACTATGAGGGCAGTATAGGGAATTTCTTTCCCCTACTCTGTAGATTGGGAAAAAGAAAACCCAACAGACATGGTAGGACTTCCTATTGTCTGAGGAGCTGCCCTAAGGTAACAAGGGGGAGAGAACTCCAGAAGGGAGAATCCCCCGGTAGAAGATGTAGAAAAAGTCACTCTTACAAAGCAAATGTTGTAGTAAGAGGGAGGTAAGAGTTTCAGGAGACCAACTATGGAGGAAATCTCTGACAGGTGAGATGATACATGCCAGTAGATGGAAACAGCTGTCTATTGATAGTTGTCACCTCTCCCTCTCCTCCACAAGGAAGAGGAAAATCTGTTAAGTATGGGCATGATCATCATGAAGATTCTTAAGAAAAGAAGTCTCATGAAGAGATATCTAAGTAGGTTAGGATAAAATTAGTGCAGATACTTCAAGTGAAAAGAAGCAGACTGCCATCCCAACCCCCCAAACAAAGGGGCAATGATCTATTTAAAACCCTGCAACTGCTGGGTTTGTTGACCCTGTTGAGGTTGTGGATTGCTCAGACTAGAACAATGTTTCCCCTGTTTAGGGACATCTGAATGATGGGCAGATGATGGGTAAAACCTTCTCCCCTTAGGGGTTGAAAGTTTGGTAGGACATTTCCTACCTACTGGGAAAGAAGGCGGCACAAAGCAGCCTCTGGAAAAAGGAAAGTCAGTGGAGAACTGAGTAACCTGAAGTAAAGACTCCCTGTTGAAGAGATTCTCTCCAGTACAAGGAGTATTTCCCAGTCTTTCCTGTGCCCATTTGTCCAAGTCTGAGGCCTGAAGCCAGGCTCTACGTCGTGCCCCTATAGCTATAGCAGAAGTCCTGCTAACAGACTCAAAGGAGTCTAGGGTAGCACAAGTAAGGAACTTAGAGATATTCTGAATATGACTAACCAGTGAGGAATAGTCTGTACATTTGGGCTCCTGAAGCAAAGGAGTCAAAACATGTAATTGCTTTGTGATCTCCTCAAGAGATAGACCCATATAAAAAATATATGAGAGAATCCTTGCTGAAAGCATGGATGTCTGGAAGGTTTGACGTCCAAAGGCATCTAGTGTCTTAGACTCACGACCTGGCGGACAAGAAGAGTGCTTTTTAGTACTCTTCACTCGCCTCAATGCTGATTCCACTACAATGGAATGATGAGGAAGTTGAGTCCTTTGAAACCCTGGAGAGGGGGGCACCTGATATAGGAAATCAGTTGCTCTGGAAAGTGGGGGTACCTTTAAAGGAGATTCCCACATTCGTAGGATGAGATCCTGCAAAGAATGATGCAAAGGAAGCATTATATTTTCCTTTGCTTCGTTAGGAACAGAGAGGTATTCTGTAATCCCTTGTGTAGGATCTTGTCCAGGGACAGGAATGGCAAGTGATTTTGCCATATCCAGGAGGAAAGTCTGGCAAGAAAGATCCCTGGAGGGAATTCCCCCTGGATAGGCTAGATCTGATGAAGAACTAGCATTGGCACCAAGGGATCTATTCCAGCATATAGGAATAGAAAATCCTGAATGGTGCAGAATTGGATCCTTAGATAGTGGTCGCTGGTACTGCAGGACAGGACCAGCAACAGTCGGTAACATATCGTCCATGCTTGGAATCGATTCCAAACTCGGCATCGAGGGAAGCGATCCTGATGAGTGGAGCATGGAAGGTACCGACTGTAAAGGTACTGTGGATGTCGGTACCGGACTCGGTACCGAATCTGATGCCGGAGGAAGAAAACCAGCCGGTGGCAACTCTAACGGTATCGGTGGAACTGAGGGTTGCGGATCCGAGGTATCGGAAGCGAGCCTTCGGTACCGACGGGAGTCGGTACCAAGGCGTCGGTACCCAGTCCTCCAGACTGGAGATCGATTCTAGACTCGGCATCGAAGGAAGCAAGTCTATCGATGCACGTCTGGAGGGTACCAACGTCGGAACTCGTATCGGTGACGACACCGATACTGTAGAATCGATCTGAAGCGCATCCACTGGCCCCGTAGGTACCGGAGACGCCAGACGACGATCCTCAGTGAGGAATATTTCATCCAACACCGGTGCTGATGCCGGGGTATCGGTACCGCTTGATACGGATGCCACCACCAGACATGGCTCAGGTATGTTCTGGGAGGGGTGAACCTCAACCTCAGGAACAACCTGAAACCCCACACAGGCTTTGGAGGCTGAAGACTCCCACCGGGGTTTTGAAACCAGTAGATTCTCGAGGGCAAGGCCGGAGGCATCTCTATGCTGTGCATGAGAACTGCCGCTCGAGGACTGGCTAGTCTTAACAGACTGTTTTTGGGTTACCTGATCCTGTGTAGAAGATATAGTCGGTGCCCTGAAGTTGGAAGGGGACCGCATGTCGAGGGGAACTCGATGTTGAAAACTGCTTCTCACAGCACTGGTGCCCAAGGCTCCGGAGGACAATGGTCAGGACCCAAGCAGGTTAGACACCAATTGTGAGTGTCTAAAAATAAAGTTGTACCACCACAGTTTGTACATTTCCTGGGGAAAATGACTGGCGGTTCCATGAGGAAAAATGGAGAGGCCTAGAAGGCCTGAGAACCGTGAACACTAAGAAGAAATTTTATATTCCTTAAGCAAAAAATTTTACAAGAAAATAAGAAAGAAACACCGGCAGTACCGGTGGCGTCGGGGGAGGCAGCCGTGACCACAAGAAAAATAAAAAATAAAATGAATTTTCTGCGGTGACAGGAGAATGTCCTGCCGGCTCCGCGGAAAAACGAAAACTGAGGAGAGGCAGTTGGGAAGGCGGGAAGGCAGCACGCAGGCATGTTGGGATGCTTCCAAAAGCTTTCTGATTGGACGCTGGGAAGCGTTCCTGCGCGGACTCCATCGGTACCGACGTACCCCATATGTGAAGACTCATTCCTGCTTGTTCCTGGAGATATTAAAGTACCAATGCGCTTCCTCCCAATGCCTTTGGCACTCAGGAGGTGAAGATGGCACTTCATGCTGATGCATACAGCCCTCGGAACAGAGGTGCTAGTTGGGCAGATAGCAATTGTCACCGACAATGATGCAGATTGCCTACCTGATTCCTCTCCCCAGCTGGGGAGGGCATGTGTTTCCAAGAAAGGCTGCATCTCCATTGGCAGGGCCACTATGGAAGGTGGGGCCACTGATGACTCAGAGGCACCTGAGGGCATCGGGGACCTCGCAGCCTGAGCAGCAAGGAATGCTGCAAAACTCCTCTCTAGGACATGCATGCACTCAGCTAAGAGCACTGTCTGAGATGCAGCAGGAGCCGGGGCAGTTGCCTTGGCCTTCGATTCCAGCGCTTGGATCAAGAACTCCTCAATGGTAACCACATCGGGAGACTGCCGACAGCCCTCCAGGGTTTTGGAAAGCAACTCCTCACAGCAGGCAGCTTAGGTGATCGCTCCTGGCCTTTGCCCTTGGAGTTGCATCCAGAGGGGCTCCGATGCCAGTGCCCATGGGTTTTCCCCCCTCAGTCTCACACCTCAACATCGAAGGCGCAGAGGATAGTTCCTCCTGGGGGCCTGTCTCATCAGAAGATAGCCTCTGATTCAGGGTATAGCAGCACCTTGGCTCCAAATGAGCACAAGCGCCGCATGATGCCAATGCCTTGGCGCTCCTCAAGGACACCACCACCAATGTTTATGCCAGCGCCAAGGCCACCAACTCAGACAACCCAGACAGACTCGTGCTGCTTCTCATGTTTTCTTGAGGCCCTTTCTTGTCATCTGCAAACAGCGTACAAGAAGAGGGCTTGTGGTTGGGCCCAGGGTATTGAAGACACCAGTTATGGCAGTCCATCACCGAAATGGTACGGCCACACCGGGAGCATTTTTTAAAGCGACTGGCCGAATTTGACATGTTGGGGAAGACAGCTTCCAAGTCAAAGAACACCAATATCCCAGCTGAACAGGGAACGCATGGAAAAAAAAAACCCCACATGGCAAAATGAAAAGGAAGAAAAGAAAAAATAACCATGGCGTTGGGGAACAGACTCTTCCATCAACGGGCAGGAAGGACAAGACCAAAAGAACGATACCAATTACTGATATTAAAAAACAAAAACCACAAGGGTAGTACAGTAAGCTTTTCCGAGGCCAGATGAAGGGCTCCACAAAAAAGAGAAAACTGAGGTAAATGGCCCCGGCGTGCTGGAAGGCAGGCATACATGTGCGATGGAGCTCTGAAAAGCTTCTTCTGGAAGCTGGGGAGTGTTCCCGCATGAGCTCCGTCACCCATATGTGAGGACTTCATTCCTGCTTGGTCCAGAGAAAAATCCTTACACCTAAACAGAAGTGACCTGCGAATGTCTACCTCTGCAGACAAAGCTCACTGCCTTCCAACTTCCCACCGATAGAAGAATTCATGGGGTCTTTCACCTCTACCTCAATGTCTCTGAAGGGGACAGGAGGCCAAATGCCCTGCAGAGGCCTGCTCCTCACAGTGAAGATACCCACTGCTGCAGCAGGATGCCCAAAGGGAGGAGTGGCCTAGTGATTGGGGCAAGGTACCACAGGCCGGAAGGTCGGTGGTTCAAATCCCACTAGAGGACAGCAACCTTGGGCCAGAAGGACTGGGGTTTCTAGTCCCACAGGTGCTCCTTGTGGTCTTGGGCAAACCATTTAACCCTCCATTGCCCATGTTCCCTGTAAGTATTAGTGTATGTGTCTCATATCCCCTCGTGTTAAATGTATCCACCAACTGCTTTGACCCAGTGAAAAGCAGAATATAAATGCAGCTAAATAAATAAAATAAAAAAGGGGCTTCATCTAAAATAGATCAGGAGGCCTCCCCCATGGGTGGGCAGATGCAGACCCTTCATGGGTGCTTGACGTTGCAGAAACATAGAAACATGATGACAGAAAAAGACCACAAGGCCCATTTAGTCTGTCCTTCCATAACAACTACAACAGTCCACTTTTTACCTTTAGAGATCCTCTGTGTTGGTCCCATGCTTTTTTGAATTCAGTTACTGTCCTCATCTCTACCACCTTCACTGGGAGACTATTCCACGGATCCACTACTCTTTCTGTAAAGAAATATTACCGCATATCACTCCTGAATCTATCTCCCTTCACCCTCATCCCATGTCCCCTCGTAGCAGAACTTGCTTTCAATTGAAAGAGGCTCTCTCCCTGAACATTTATGCCACGGAGGTATTTAAACATCTCAATCATATCACCTCTATCCCGCCTTTCCTCTAAGGTGTACATATTAAGGTCCTTAAGTCTGTCCTCGTATGCTTTATAATGAAGCCCATTAATCATTTTAGTAGCAACCCTCTGCACCGACTCCATCCTGTTCACATCCTTTTGAAGGTGCGGTCTCCAGAATTGCACACCATACTCCAAATGAGGTCGCACCAAAGACTTATACAGAGGCATTATCACCTCCTTTTTTCTGCTAGCCATTCCTCTCCGTATGCACCCAAGCATCCTTCTAGCTTTTGCCGTCGCCTTTTCTACCTGTTTAGCTACTTTAAGATCATCAGACACAACCACGCCTAGGTCCCGCTCTTCTTTAGTGGACAAAAGTACTTCACCTCCTATACTGTATTGCTCCCTTGGATTGCTGCAGCCCAAATGCATGACCTTACATTTTTTAACATTAAATCCCAGCTGCCAAATTCTAGACCATTCTTCAAGCTTAGCTAGATCCCTCCTCATGCTATCTACACCTTCCTGGTTGTCTACTCTATTGCAGATTTTGGTATCATCCGCAAAGAGGCAAAACTTACCCGACAGCCCTTCCGCTATATCACTAACAAAGATGTTAAAAAGAATCGGACCAAGGACAGATCCCTGGGGCACACCACTGGTAACATCCTTCTCCTCAGAGTGAGCTCCATTTACTTGTACTCTTTGTCGCCTCCCACCCAACCAATTTCTAACCCAAGCAGTAACTTTAGGGTCCATCCCTAGGGTGCTCAGTTTGTTTATAAGTCGCCTGTGAGGAACAGTGTCGAAGGCTTTACTGAAATCTAAATACACCACATCTAGAGCTCTCCCTCGGTCCAACTCCCTGGTCACCCAGTCAAAGAAATCAATCAGATTTGTCTGACAAGACCTGCCTCTGGTGAATCCATGCTGCCTCGGATCCTGTAATCTGCCGGACTCCAGAAACCTCACTATTTTCTCTTTCAGCAGCGTTTCCAATAATTTACTCACCACCGAAGTTAAACTAACCGGCCTGTAGTTTTCAACCACACCCTTACTTCCGCTTTTAAGAACATAAGAACATAAGAAATGCCATACTGGGTCAGACCGAGGTCCATCAAGCCCAGTATCCTGTTTCCAACAGTGGCCAATCTAGGTCATACGTACCTAGCAGTTTCCCCAAAAGACACAGGTTCTGCAGTGCTTGTACTAGGCCAAGCATTGATATCCTGGGTCCCTTTTTAATAGTGGTTTATGGACCTTTCCTCCAGGAACTTGTCCAAACCTTTCTTAAACCCAGCTATACTAACAGCCCTTACTACATCCTCCGGTAACAGATTCCAGAGTTTGATTACACGTTGAGTGAAGAAATATTTTCTCCTATTTGTCTTAAATAGTTTACCCTGTAGCTTCATTACATGTCCCCTAGTCCTTCTATATTCTGATAGCGTAAACGATTGATCCACGTTTATCCGTTCCACTCCATTCATTAATTTATACACCTCTATCATATCTCCCCTCAGCCGTCTCTTTTCTAGTTTAAAGAGCCCTAACCTTTTTAGCCTCTCTTCATAGGAGTAGCCTTCCATCCCCTTCACCAATTTGGTGGCTCTTCTCTGTACTTTTTCTAATAACTCTATGTCCTTTTTAAGATACGGTGACCAGAATTGCACACAATATTCAAGGTGCGGTCGTACCATGGAGCGATACAGAGGCATTATAATATCCTTTGTTTTATTCTCCATCCCTTTCCTTATGATACCTAGCATTCTATTTGCTTTCTTGGCCGCCGCTGCACACTGGGCGGAGGGTTTTAACATGTTATCCACGATGACTCCTAAATCTTTTTCCTGGGTGGTGGTTTCTAATGTGGAGCCTTGCATCGTGTAACTATAGTGTGGGTTGTTCTTTCCTAGGTGCATAACTTTGCACTTGTCCACATTAAATTTCATCTGCCATTTGGATGCCCAGTCTTCCAATTTATCCAGATCCTCCTGCAGTTTTCCACAATCCTCTTGGGTTTTAACAACTTTAAACAGTTTTGTGTCATCTGCAAATTTGATAACCTCACTAGTTATTCCCTTTTCCAGGTCATTTATGAATATGTCAAAAAGTAGCGGACCCAGTACAGATCACCTTTTTCCATTGGGAATATTGGCCATTTAGCCCTACCCTCTGCTTTCTATCTTTTAACCAGTTCCCGATCCACAATAGTACACTGCCTCCTATCCCATGACTTTTTAGCTTCGCCAAAAGTCTCTGATGGGGGACCTTGTCAAAAGCTTTCTGAAAGTCCAGATACACTATATCAACCGACTCACCTTTGTCTACCTGTTTATGCACACCTTCAAAAAAACAGATCAGATTAGTAAGACAAGATCTTCCTTGTCTAAAGCCATGTTGGCTGTCTCCCATTAGGCCATGACTATCTACATGCTGTGTAATTTTGTTCTTTATGATGGTTTCTACCATTTCCCTGGTACTTACATCAGGCTCACCGGTCTGTAATTTCCCGGGTCACCCCTGGAACCCTTTTTAAAAATTGGTGTTATGTTGGCGACCCTCCAATCTTCAGGTATTACAGATGATTTTAATGAAAGTTCACAGATTACCAATAACAGGTCTGCAATCTCATATTTCAGTTCTTTCAACACTCTGGGATGTATACCATCCGGTCCAGGTGATTTGCTACTATTCAGTTTATCAAATAGTTGTAATATATCTTCCCGGTGTAGCGATATTTCTCTCAATTCCTCTGCAGTATCACCTTTAAATACCACTTCAGTCTTGGGTAACATCCCTACTTCTTCCTCAGTAAAGACCGAAGCAAAGAATTCATTCAGTCTCTCTGCTATAGCCTTGTCTCCTCTTACTGCCCCTTTTACCCCTCTATCATCTAATGGTCCAATTGACTCTCTCACAGGCCTTTTGCTACGAATGTACTTGAAAAAATCTTTATTTCGTGTTTTTGCTTCCGTAGCAAGTTTCTTCTCAAATTCCCGCTTTGCCTGCCTTATCAATGCTTTGCATTTAACTTGCCAGTGCTTGTGCTGTTTCCAGTTTTCATCATTTGGCTCTTTTTTCCATTTCCTGAAGGTTGCTCTTTTGGCAGCAACAGCCTCTCTGACCTCACCTTTAAACCATGCTGGCAGTTTTTTGGACTTTCTTCCACTTTTCTTAATGCGTGGAATACAGCTGGTCTGGGCTTCGAGGATAGTATTTTTAAATAACACCCAAGCTTGCTGTAAGTCTTTAACCTTTGGAACCGCTCCTTTTAGTTTTTTCCGAACTATATTCCTCATTCTATCATAGTCTCCCTTTTGAAAGTTAAAAGGTAGTACTGTGGATTCCTTTACTATCTGTCCTCCACTGATTAAATCAAACATGATCATACTATGATCACTATTGCCAAGTGGTCCCAACACCCTTATTTCTTGCACCAGATCTGGCGTTCCACTAAGGACTAGGTCCAGTATGGCTTCCCCTCTGGTCGGTTCATGAATCAGCTGCTCCAAGAAGCAGTCATTTATTTCATCTAGAAACTTTATCTCTTTAGCTTGTCCTGCTGTGACACTGTCCCAGTCGATACCGGGGTAATTGAAATCACCCATTATTACTACTCTGTTGTGGCTTTTGTTAGCTTCCTTGATTTCTTTGAGCATTTCATCATCCATTTGTTCATTCTGGCCAGGTGGTCGATAGTATACTCCCACTGCCATCACCTTCCCCTTCATAAATGGAATTTCAATCCATAGAGATTCTACAGCAAATTTTGTTCCCTGCAAAACTTTAATCCTTTCTGACTCAATGCCCTCTCTAACATAGAGCGCAACCCCTCCACCAATTTGTTCAGCTCTATCATTACGATATAGTTTGTATCCAGGTATCACAGTGTCCCACTGGTTATCCTCCTTCCACCATGTCTCTGAGCGTGCAATCATATCTAACCTCTCATTTAGTGCTATATATTCTAATTCTCCCATCTTATTGTTTAGACTTCTAGCATTGGCATACAAGCATTTTAGAGACTGTATTTTATTAATATTAATCTGGCTATTGGTAGGCATGGGTAATTGGGAATCCTTATGCTCTGTCTGCTCCTTACTCAAGGGCATTTGGGCTACTATACTCCCTTTTGGAACCTCACTGCTTTTGGTAGTATCCTTCAAGGATACCTTTGTCCGAACCATGCGCTCCTGGGTGACTGTCGGCTTTCCCCTATTTTCTAGTTTAAAAGCTTCTCCATCTCTTTTTTAAAGGTTAATGCCAGCAGTCTGGTCCCATCCTGATTAAGGTGAAGCCCATCCCTTCGGAAGAGCTCCCCCTTTCCCCAGAATGTTCCCCAGTTCCTAACAAATCCAAAACCCTCATCCTTGCACCATTGTCTCATCCACGCATTGAGACTCCGGAGCTCTGCCTGTCTTTTGGGTCCTGCACGTGGAACAGGAAGCATTTCGGAGAACGCTATCCTGGAAGTTCTGGATTTCAACTTCCTACCTAAAAGCTTAAATTTAGCCTCCAGAACTTCCCTACCACATTTTCCTATGTCATTGGTACCAACATGTACCAAGACAGCAGACTCCCCCCCAGCACTATCTATGATCCTATCTAGGCGGTGCGTGAGATCTGCTACCTTCGCACCAGGCAGGCATGTTACCAGGCGATCCTCACGTCCACCAGCCACCCAGCTATCTACATTCCTAATGATTGAATCACCAACTATAACAGCTGTCCTGACCCTCCCCTCATGGGGACATGGCCCTGGAGAAACGTCCTCGGTGCGAGAGGGTTTTACATCACCTGGAGGACAGGTCCTAGTTACAGGATCACTTCCTGCCACACCAGGGTGATGCTCTCCTGTCACGTGACCTCTCTCCTCCATGGCAACAGGGATGCTGCCAGACTGGAGGTGGGACTTCAGGACTATATCCCTGTAGGTCTCGTCCATGCACTTCTCTGTCTTTCTTATGTCTTCCAGGTCTGCTACTCTAGCCTCTAGAGAACGGACTCGTTCCCTGAGAGCAAAGAGCTCCCTGCACTTAGTGCATATGTAGGACCTCTCACCAACTGGGAGAAAATCATACATGTGACACTCAATGCAAAAGACTGGAGAACCCCCATCTTGTTGCTGGACCTCTGTCTGCATCTTAGTTTAAAGCTTGTGTTTAGGTCTTTTAAATTCGGTATATAATAAGGATTGGTGTAGATGCTTATACTAATAAAAGTGTATCTAATACCCCTAATACACCCTGTGTACCTGAAGCTTAATTAATCTCAGGTCCTCTGTGTATGACTGATTTGGATTAAGAGCTGCACCTGAGAGCAGCCCCTTTCCTCTAAGATGTGCAAGTACCTATAAAACTACAATTACCCCAGGGGTGGGTGGGTGCTGGGGAGGGAGGGAGGGAGATAAGTCCTATTAAAGAGGGCAGTTACAAGGTACCCTGTCCTGAACCCTCAGCAGGGGGATGGGGGTACCACACAAAGCCCAGTTAGTTGAGAGAGGCAAGGTAAGTACAGCTGAGAAGGCTGAACTAGCACACCACTAAGACAAACAATAAATAATTAAACAAACAAACAGTTAGACAAACAGTAAATAATTAAATAAACAGGTAGAACTCACAGTAAGATGTCCCAGGAGGCAAATATCCACTCACTAGCAGAGCTCTGTAAAAGTTCAGCCCTTCTCTGATCAGAGAAAAGCAAACTAAAACAGCCTATGCACACGTGGAGAAAACAGGAAGAAGGCTACACAATACCTGAGGGGGGGAGGGGGAGGATTCACTCAGGCAGGCAAGGACAGGAAAAAAGCTTAACAAACAGCAGGTTCTGGGGAGAGAGATTTAATTCAAAATGGCTACCACACAAAGCCCAGTTAGTTGAGAGAGGCAAGGTAAGTACAGCTGAGAAGGCTGAACTAGCACACCACTAAGACAAACAATAAATAATTAAACAAACAAACAGTTAGACAAACAGTAAATAATTAAATAAACAGCTAGAACTCACAGTAAGATGTCCCAGGAGGCAAATATCCACTCACTAGCAGAGCTCTGTAAAAGTTCAGTCCTTCTCTGATCAGAGAAAAGCAAACTCTGTAAAGGCACCACATGAGCCTCTCTCCAGTCCTTTGGCACCACTCCCGACTCCAACGAGGCATTGAAAAGATCAGTCAGTGGAGTTGCTAGAACGTCCCCAAGTTCCCTCAGTATTCTAGGGTGTATCCCATCCGGTCCCATCGCTTTGTCTACTTTAAGTTGAGCTAGTTTCTCACGAACACAGTCTTCTGAAAATTGTTCAAGATGTTCCTCGCTTCTGTTCTTATTTGTGGGTGTTTTCTGAGGTCCTGCTCCTGGTTCTTCATCTGTGAACACAGAACAAAAATATTTGTTAAGCAATTCCGCTTTATCCTTATCAGCTTCTACATATTCCCCCCCCTGCACCCTTGAGTCTGACAATACCACTTTTGCCCTTCCTTTTCTCACTAATATATCTGAAAAATGTCTTATCCCCCCATTTTATTGCATTGGCTATTTCCTCCTCCTTTTGAATCTTTGCCTTCTTGACTACTTTGCTAGCTTCTCTAAGTTTTTCCAAATACAGATGCCTGTCTTCCTCTCTCTGTGATCTCTTGTATTTCATGAAGGTCTCCCTCTTTTTCTTCACTTTTTCAGCTACTTCCTTCGAAAACCATAGCGGTCTCCTGTTCCTTTTGCCCTTATTTACCATTTTAACAAAAAGGTTGGTTGCCTTTAAAATACCCCCTTTCAGTTTTGCCCACTGTTTTTCTACATCCCCCAGCTGTTCCCATCCCACTAACGACTCCCTAAGGTATTGGCCCATCTTCGCAAAGTTAGTCTTCCTAAAGTCTAAGATCTTCACCTTGGAATGGATTCTAACAGCCCTAGTCCTAATACTGAACCACACCATCTGGTGATCACTGGATGCAAAATGATCTCCCACTACAACATCAGAAACACTTTCACCATTGGTAAGCACCAAGTCCAGTATGGCCCCTTCACGTGTGGGGTCTGTTACCAATTGCCTGAATAGTTCTCCCTATAGAGAATCCAGGATCTCCTTACTTCTAGATGATACTGCAGCAGGAATGTGCCAAACAACATCTGGCATATTGAAATCTCCTAGCAGTAGCACTTCCCCTTTCCTAGCAATGCTGCGTATGTCTTCAATTAACTCTCTGTCCACCTCTTCCTCTTGTGAGGGAGGTCTGTATATCACACCAATGCAAATAGATTTCTCTTTCCCTCTTTCTAGTTTAACCCACAATGCCTCCTCTCTCCCTTTTAAGCTCTGTAATTCCAAAGCTTTAATAGTAGTTTTTACATATAGTGCCACTCCTCCTCCCCTTCTTCCTACCCTGTCCTTTCTGAATAAAGTATAGCCAGGTATAGTTACATCCCAGTCATGGTTTTCTGTGAACCATGTTTCTGTAACTGCCACTAAATCCAAGTCAGCCACTCCCACCAAAGCTTCAACTTCAGGGATGTTATTTCCCATGCTACGGGCATTAATACACACTGCTTTCCATATGTTACCCCTGTTACCCATTTCCATAAAGGTAGACTTAATGGAATAGACAAACAAAATCAGGTGAACCACTGCCACCTGAATAGAACAGCACTTAACTGCTCTGGACCCATTACCCTTCCTCAAAGGGATCTGGGTTTCCAATTGTGGGCTGCCTGCATAACTGGCGGGAAAGGCTGCCATTTTGGACTACAGAGGGCAGCTTGGCAAAGGTTTGGGTTGCATGCTCAACCCGAGTCTGGCCCACTAGAGAAGCCTGCTGCTTGCTACCATGCTCCCTTGCTGTCTCCTCCACTGGAGTCACTAAACATATCACAATCAAGCCCTCTGTATCAGGCTGCCAAACATCACTTGCAAGGTTCACCATACTGATACAGAAACACATTGGAGATGTCACCAAAAGCAGAAAAGAGCAGTTGGGTCAAGCCCACAGGTGCACACTCATGCCTCTGTTCAGAATCACCGCAGTTGTAAGACCACAAAGGAGACCTGGGATACCATTGCTCAACACCCTTCTGGCATTCACATGCAATGGGACTGCTACATCGATCCTAGGAGGCATACTGCTCCTGCGTCTGCCCTCTCTTGTTATCTGAAATATACTTAAGATTTCACATGTATATATATATTTTTTTAAACAGTAAAGGGTGGAGAGACAAAGAAGTTGCACATGGGAGACAGACCAATCCCATGCACCCCAGAATACATCTCATCTTAACCACTACAGGTCTCAACTGGACAGCTAGAACTAAAGGAGCCTGTTCTCACAGGCCTGCTTAACCAACAGGGCAGCCGCAGCTGTGCGCTGGGAGCCACCTTCAAAATGGGCTTCACCAGGAAGGCAACCCTCAGACTGGCACCCTGACAGCCCAGAACCCAAACAAACCCAACTGAGAGAATGCCAGATCTCAGGCTGCGAGCCAGATGTCAGAACAGAAAACATTGTTGCAACAATCCCGCAATCACCATCTGCTGGACACACAGAAATAGTGAAGGGTGACCCTAGCTGCACCAATCCTTACACCAGTGGTATTGTCATGGGAAGTTTCTAGTTTTCTGTTTCCTGCTGGTGGCAGAGGGACACAGCCTACTTGTCTGGGCTGTTCCAGTAGGATGACATGGATAAAGCTTTTACAATAGTCAGAGGGTAAGGAGGAGAGGGAGAACAGGCAAGGACCCATACATATCTAGATCCTAAGGTGGCTTTTTTTTGTGCCATCAAGTCAATGTTGACATAGCAACCCAGCTACCTCTGGGTTTTCTTGGCAATGTATCACCAGAAGTAGATTGCCAGCCTTTTCTTCTGAGGCAATGGAGGGTAAAGTGACTTGCCCAAAGTCACAAGGAGTGCCAGTGGGAATTGAACCCTTGATCTTCTGGGTACTAGGCAGTTGCTCTAACCACTAGGCTACTCCTCCACTCCACTAAGGTGGCTAGGCAGCTAGAAAAGATGACAGCAAAAGCCAGAAGGATGCTCTGTGTGCACAGAGAGGAATGGCCAGCAGAAAAAAGGAGGAGATAGTGCCTGTGTATAAGTCTCTGGTGCGATTTTATTTGGAGTATTGTGTGAAATTCTGGAGACCACACCTTCAAAAGGACATAAATAGGATTGAGTTGGTGCAGAGGGTGGCTATTAAAATGATTAGTGGTCTTAGTTATAAAGCATATGAGGACAGACTTAAAGATCTTAATATGTATACATTAGAGGAAAGGCAAGATAGAGGAGATATGATAGAGATGTGTAAATACTTCCATGGCATAAATGTACAAGAGGAGAGCCTCTTTGAATTGAAAACAAGCTCTGCTATGACGAGACATAGGATGAGGGTGAAAGGGGATAGACTCAGGAGTAATATGTGGAAATATTTCTTTATGGAAAGTGTGTTAGATGCATGCAATAGTCTCCCAGTGGAGATAGAGACAAGGACAGGATCTGAATTTAAAAAAAGCATGGACAAACACAGAAAAGATCTACTCTATTGCAGATTTTGGTATCATCTGGCAAACCTTACTCAACAGTTCTTCCACAATATCACTAACAAAGATGTTAAAAAGAATAAGACCAAGGACAGATCCCTGCGGCACACCACTAGTAACCTACTTCTCCTCAGAGCGAGCTCTGTTTACCTGTACCCTTTGCTGCCTCCCACTCAACCAATTTCTGACCCAATCAGTAACATTAGGATCTATCCCTAGGGTGCTCAGTTTGTTTATAAGTTGCCTTTGTGGAACAGTGTCAAAGGCGTTACTGAAATCTAAGTACACCACATCTAGGGTTCTCCCTCGATACAACTCACCGCTCAACCAGTCAAAGAAATCTATCAGATTTGTCTGACAAGACCTGCCTCTGGTAATTTGCAGGACTCAGATCCTGCAATCCACTGGACTCCAGAAACCTCACTATTCTCTCTTAGCAGAGTTTCCAATAATTTACTCATCACAGAGGTTAGACTAACCGGTCTGTAGTTTTCAAACTCATCCTTACTTCCTATTTTGTATAAAGGGACCATATGTGCCTTTCTCCAGCTCTCTGGGACCACTGTCGACTCCAAAGAACCATTGAAAAGGTCAGTCAGTCAAGCCACTAGAATGTCTCCAAGTTTCTTCAGTATTATCAGATGTATCCCATGCGGTCCTCTATCTACTTTTAGTTACCTAGTTCCTCACAGAAACAGTCTTCTGAAAATTGTTCAAGCTCCCCTTCACGTCTGTTACTATTTGAGGGTGTTTTCTGAGGTCCTGCTCCTAATCCATCTGTGAACACAGAACAGAAATATTTGTTAAGTAATTCCGCTTGATCCTCATCAGCTTCTACATATTCCTCCCCTTCACCCTTGAGTCTGACAATACCACTTTTGCCCTTCCTCCTCTCATATCTGAAAAATGTCTTATCCCTCCATTTTATTGCATTGGCTATTTCTTCTTCTTTTTATATCTTTGCTTTCCAAATATAGATGCCTGTCTTCCTCTGTGATCTCTTATTTCCTGAAGGCCATATTTTTTTTCTTCACCTTTTCAGCTACTTCTTTTGAGAACCATAGTGGCCTTTCCCTTTTACATTGATTTACCTTTCTAACAAAAATGTTTGTTGCCCTTAAAATATCCCCTTTCAGTTTTGCCCACTGTTTTTCTACATCCCCCTGCTGTTCCCATCCCGCTAACTCCTCCTTGAGGTATTGTCCCATCTTGGCAAAGTTAGTTTTCCAGTGAATTTTATCAGCCCTATTCCTATCACAAACCCACAGCATCTGGTGATCACTGAATGCGAAATGATCTCCCACTATAATATCAGAAACACTTTCCCCATTGCTAAGCATCAAGTCCAGTATGGCCCCTTCATGTGTGGGGTCTGTTACCAGTTGCCTGAATAGTTCTCCCTGTAGAGAATCCAGGATCTCCTTAATTCTAGATGACACTGAGCAAAGGATGTGCCAATCAACATCCAGCATATTGAATTCACCTATCAGTAGCACTTCTCCTTTCATGGCAATGCTGCATATGCCTTCTATTAAATCTCCATCCACTGAGACCACGTGATGTGGTGAGCTTGGGTGGCCACGTTCACGAGCTCCGGACTCCTCAGCCCCTTACCGGATTAAATCGCCGTCTTTTTTTGGCAGTACAAACTTGCTCAACCGCCTCCGGCTGTATCGGAGAGGGTGTTCACACCTAAGAGGAAAGGAGAGGGAGAATGGCCGCTACTGCTAAAGCCGGCAGAAGAGAAAAAGAACGGGTCTTGGGGCCACACAAGATGGCGGAATCCCCGCCGAAACCAGGCCAGATACCTGCGGGGGCAGCAGGCAACATTTCCGTGGAGGAGATTACTGTGGCTGTCACGGGCGCACTTTCAGCGCAGTTTGAGCTGCTCCAAACAAAGCTGGATGCGGTGCAGAGCTCCGTGGCCGCGTTTGGGACACGAATGCAACATGCTGAAGAGAGGATAGAGCAAACTGAGGGGGACGTGCAACGGCTTTCACAGGAGATGGAGCAAGTACAGCATACCTTGCAAGTATATGAGAATAAACTTGATGACTTCGAGAATCGCTCGAGGCGCAACAACCTAAGATTTCTGGGCATCCCTGAGTCAGTGGGAGATAAAGAACTGCGGCCCTATTTGGCAGCCCTGGTGAGCCCCCTAATTGAGACGGCTGGAGAGGGAACCCCAATTGCCATCGAGTGTGTCCACAGAGTGGGCCCCAAGGCGTCGAGAGACTCACGCCCCATAATTGTGTTGGCCAAGTTTCTGCACTTTGGGCAGAAAGAAGCGGTTCTGCGGGAAGCTCGCCGGAAAGGTACCGTGACGGCAGGGAATGCCAGTATCCGTATTACCCAGGATTATTCAGCGGCTTTGCGTCAAAGGCACAAAGCTTATGCACCTATTTGTAAAAAACTGCTGCAAACATGCGGTTTACTGTCCAGTACCCAGCACGGCTGCACGTGATGCATGCTGGGCGCCACCTGGTCTTTGACTCGGCGGCTGAGGCTTTGGCCTACGTTACGAAGCTGGACGCTCAGCACAATAGCCCACCTGCGGATCAGCCGGGGACCCCATGAAGTGTTCCTGGACACAGTTGGGGATTGAATCTCCTTGAGCTGGTGGAGTTGTAGGGTCCTTTGATTTTGGAGGCTGCTGGAGATTTACAGACCCTACTTTGGGGGCACAGAGGTCAGCACATTGCAGTGACTGGGCCGGAGAGTGTGGCTGGCCTTGTCCTGTTTGAAGGATCCTGTGTTTCGCCGGAGGAACGCTGGCTGCCGGTGATCCTGTGCCCAGGAGTTTGCAGGCGATGGACATGGGTCTGCTTCGGGGGGGGGCCTATTGAGCCTTCTCTGTTTGTGCTGGCCCGCTCTTAGTTATGTGTGATTCAGATTGCCTTGTTTTCTCTGTTTAATTACTGCGGGCTGGCTGTGTCTATGGGGGTATTGCATTAAGTTATACAATATGGGTGGGGGGCGGGGGGCCAAATTTTTTGGAGGGTCTGGGGATTCCGGACACATTAGATGTGGTTGGGGGCCTGGTGAGGGGTTAATGTCTCTGGGGGATAGTATGCATGGAGGAACACACTTGGGAGGGATAGGATCTGGTGGTGTTTTTAGGGACGGTAGTCGAGAAGGGAGTGAGGGGGGGAGGGGTGTGGGGGAGGCAGGGGGAGATAGGGGGAGGGAGGGAGGGGGGGTCGTGCAAGGGCTTAGGGGGGAATGTATTCAGGATCTGATAAGCCTGTTTAGGTTGAGCCACATATTTGTGCATAGGGGGATGCTCCAGGCTGGGGGAGCACCCCCTTGGTACTTGTTTACTGTAATATATGAGATTGTTTTCTGTATTTTATGCCACTTAAGATAATTTCTTGGAATGTTTGCGGTCTGAGTAGTCCGATTAAATGGGCCAAAATTCTGCAGGCATTGGCTAGGCAGAAGGCGGACATCGCTATGCTCCAGAAAACCCACCAGACAGCCGAGGAGCACTGTAAACTTCGCAGGGACTGGGTAGGACAGGTCTGGGGGGCCCCGGCTCTGGGGAAGAAGGGGGGTGTAGTGCTCTTAATACATAAGCGCATAAGGCTGGAGGTTGTAAGGGACCTGGTGGACCCATCGGGTAGATTTATACTGCTGCAGGGCGCCCTTGAGAGGTGGCCCGTTATCTTGGGCAATTTATATTGTCCTAATGTGTTAGACTTGCCCCTTTACTCTCGTTTTGCCTCTAAAATTGAGACGTTGCCGGAGCTCCCCGTGATTCTGGGGGGGGGGACTTTAATGCTATTAAGGATGTTGATCTTGATACGTCTAAAGGGGGGGAGCCAAGGGACAGATTATCGACGGCCCGGGCGCTGCGTCGCCTATGTTCCAGGCTGGGGTTGGTGGATCCATGGCGATTGTTGCACCCAACCGAGCGGGATTACACACATCATTCTCGGGCGCATGGTACCAGCGCACGTATCGACTACCTACTGATTTCCACTGGTTTGTTTGCTAAGGTCGAGGACGCACAGATAGGGCCTGTGGAGATTTCTGACCACGCGTTTATCTGGTTGGACGTCTATTGGACTGGGAATATTCCTCGGATATCTCCCTGGCGATTTCCGCTTGAACTATATAAGGATGCGCAGTTCCGTTCCTTCCTTCAGAAGAGATGGCGGGAATTTGAGGCGGTTCATAGTGGTCACCAGGATGACCTAGAGTTGATTTGGGAAACTGCGAAGGTTGTACTACGGGGAGACATTATATGGTTCCTTGCCAGGTTGCGAAGATTGCGGGCAGAACGTATTCTTCGCCTAGAGAGATTGGTGACGAAGCTGCGGCGCCGCTGGACCCAAACCCCAACAACAGGGCTTAAAAGGCAGTTGTGGGAAAGCCAAACGGAACTCAATGAGCTATTACATCAAAGGGCAAAGAAGTCGGTGTTATATTATCGCTATCAATTATACTGCCACGGGGATAAACCCGGGAAGTTACTGACCAGGTGCCTGCGTGGCCCTAGGGGTTCTAAACTAGTGCCAGAGTTGCGGGACGACCAGGGGACGCTTCACCAGGACAGTCCGGAGATAGTGCGAGCCTTCCGATCCTTTTTTCAGAGACTCTATACCGCGGAGTCGCCTTCCCTTTCACAGGTGGAAGAATATATGGGGGAATTGGACCTACCCCACTTATCTGAGGAGCAAAGGGCACAGTTGGATCAGCCGATTACGGCAGCCGAACTGCAAGGGGCCATTTCTAAAGCTAGCTGTTACAAATCCCCGGGGTCTGATGGACTCAGTGCTGAATTTTATAAGATTCTTAATGAGCATATCTCCCCCACCCTGGCTGCAGTGCATAATCGGAGGGCGCAGCAGGGGTACTTCCGATGGGGAGTCAACCATGCCCATATTATTCTTATTCCCAAGCTGGCTAAGGACCCTCTCTCGGCAGCTTCATATCGTCCTATATCCCTGCTTAACTTTGATCTTAAATTAATGGCGAAAATTATGGCGGATCGTCTGGCGGAATTTCTGGGGCAATTAGTCCATGAATCCCAGGTAGGTTTCATTAAGGGGTGCTATGCTGTCCGCAACTTGCGCAAGATAGTCGCGTCCTTAGAATGGGTCCGGAATAGACATTTACCCTCCTTACTTATCAGTTTTGATGCGGAAAAAGTCTTCGATAGGGTAGACTGGCGGTATTTGATGTCCCTTCTCCCGCGTTACGGAATTGGACCTATATTTTGTAATATGGTTGCTAGCCTCTACGCTAACCTGACGGCTGCAATCTTGTGTAATGGGGTGTTGTCAGAGGCCTTCCCGTTGCACAGGGGGACCCGTCAGGGCTGTCCCCTCTCCCCTCTTCTCTTTGTTCTGTCCCTGGACCCCCTCCTGCGTACGGTGGAGGGCTCGCGCGCGATAAAAGGGGTAAGAATCGGCTCCCACGAGTTTAAGATTTCCGCTTTTGCTGATGACTTGTTGGTACATCTCCTTTCGCCCAGAGAATCTTTGCACAGTCTCCTGTGGGAGTTCCGAACCTTCGGGCAGTTTGCGGGGTTTAGTATTAACAGGGACAAATCTGAGGCCTTGGATGTATCGGGTCAACTCCGGAGCGGCTGGCCGGGTGGGTTCCCGCTTAAGTGGGCTGACAATCACTTTGTTTATTTGGGGATTCTTTTGCCCAGTCAGCCAACTCAACTTTATGGGAGTAATCTGAAGCGGATGCTGACCAAAGTGAGAACCCAGTTGCAGTCTTGGCAGCCCCTCCCCCTGTCCTTAGCGGGGAGAATAGCAGCAATTAAAATGGTAATTTTGCCACGGCTACTATACTGGTTGCAGACTCTCCCTGTTTGGCTACCCCGGCGAGATGTCCGGCGTTTTGAGGTGGAATTCAGAGACTTTCTCTGGGGGGGGGCAAGAGCCCGTATCCCATATGGTCGCCTAGTGGGAAGGGATGGAGGGTGGGGGCTTCCGGATCTCGGTGCCTATGCTCTGGCCTGCCAGGCGCAACACCTGGGGGATTGGCTAGGCGATACAGAATTTTATACGCCCAAGGTGGTGGAGGAGGCCTTTGTGGCACCCCACTCTGCAGGCTCTCCTACATTTGGAAAACCGCAGGTGGCCTACCCATCTGGTTGATAGTGTCCTATTGGCTCCGGTGTGCAAGACCTGGCGGCAGCTGAACACTTATTGGGGTCACAGTTGGAAGGTGTCGAGCTGGTTACCCATTCAGGGGAATGCCAGTTTTACTCCTGGCACCGACACCGCCTTTTTCCGTATTTGGGGGGAACGAGGTATCCGTAATTTGGGTCATGTGGTGGATTCGGTTGGGAAACTTAAATCTTTTCTGGTGTTATCCCGAGAATTTGACCTGGGGTCCCGTCATTCCTTTGCATATATGCAAATAGCCCATTATGTGGGCTCCCTCCCAAGGGAGGAATTGCATAGTGACCGATCGGCTCAGATTTTGGAGTTCCTTGGGTTGGGCGGTGCGGAGCAAATGTCAATTCGTGTCTTCCACTCCAGATTGGCACAGTTTCAGCCTCGGAGCCGAGATGGGACGGGAGATTCCCCGCGATACAGTTCGGGTCGCCCTCCGAAGGGTGGTGAACCTGGTGGATGGGGTTCGCTGGCGGGAAATACAATTTAAATGTTTAACTAGGGTTCACTTTTCCCCGCGACGGGCCTTTCGGTGCCACTTGACTTTGGATGGCGGCTGCCCGCGGGTGTTCGGAGCCCATGGCGACTTTATTGCATATGTGGTGGGGCTGCCCACGGATCCGCTTATATTGGAGGAGAATTGCCTTCTTTATGGCCAATCTTTTAGGACAACCCGTCTACTGGGATGCTGCCCTGGTCACCTTGGATCTCCTGAGCCTTGCCTCCCCGAAGGGGAAATGGGGTCGCTGGCTAGTGCGGAAGGCCTGTCTGGTGGGTAAGGGGCCATTATTGCGTCGATGGAGGGAAAGCCACCCTCCCTCCTTCTGGGAGTGGCGGAATTCCTTCCATCAACTTATGCTCCTGGAGTGTAGGGCCGCTAGGGGCCATGTCAAGCGGTGGTCCGCCTTCTTGCTACTCTGGGACCCATATCTTCAAAATCTGAGTCCGCGGACTCGCAATGTCGTTTTGCAACTGGGATGTTAATCTATAACCTTGTTTGTCTGTGGCTCTAAGTGGGTGAAATGTAGCGTTCCTATGAGATAGTCCTGAGTGGAACCGAGTTGGGTTTGTTAGGGGGGGTGGGTGGGGGGGAAAAGTTTTGAAAAAATCCTTGTGACCATCAGTGTGCCCTGTCCCTGGGGATAAGAGTCAACCCCAGGGAGAGGTTGTTGAATGTTGTGTACTTTGTTTTTTTTCTGATGGTCTTTAAATAAAACTTTGGAAAAAAAAAAATCTCCATCCACTTCTCCCTGTGAGGGAGATCTGTATATCACTGCAATGCAAATGGATTTCCCTTTCCTTCTTTCTAGTTTAACCCACAGTGCCTCCTCTCTCCCTTTTAAGCTCTGTAATTCTACAGCTTTAATATTATTTACATATAGTGCTACTCCTCCCCTTTCCTTTCTGAATAAAGTATACCCTGGTATAATCACATCCCAGTCATGGTTGTCTATGAAAGCGTAGTTACTCGCCTGTAACAGGTGATCTCTGGGAACAGCAGGAATTTAGTCTTCACATATGGGTATCATTGGTACCGACAAAGCCTGTGCAGGAATGCTCCCCAGCATCCAATAGGAACGCTTTTGGGAGCATCCCTCAGCACATGCACACTGCGCCTTCCTGCCTTTCCAACTGTCCCTCTTCAGTTAAGTTTGTAGCTGAGTGAAAGGATAGAGGGAGAGAGGAAAGAGAGAGATAGAGAGACAACTCTTAGGGGAGGTGGGGGGGGGGGGTGCTGTTCCCGGAGATCACCTGTTACAGGTGAGTAACTACACTATCTCCAGGAACAAGCAGGAATATATAGTCTTTACATATGGGGACTCCCTAGCTGAAGATGCCAGGGAGATAGCCCCAGGAAGCTGCCACCCAAGTAAGGTGGGCCATGCTTCCTCCCATGGATCTCTGGCATCCCACCAGGGTTGGTGGGTAGGAGTTGAATTAGGTCTGGAAGAGATTTTGAACAGCAGCTTGGCCAAAGAAGGCATCCTGACGGGAGGCTTCATCTAGGCAGTAGTGGGCTGTAAAGGTGTGTACCGAAGCCCAGGTGGCTGCTCAACAAATGTCATCAATAGAGAGAGTGAAGGTTAGCCATACAGGCTGCCATGGCTCTCACATTATGAGCTGTGACATGGCCTCGAAAAGGAAGACTCTTACTCTCATAAGCAAAGGATATGCATTGTGCAATCCATTTGGACAGGGTTCTCTTGGAGACTGGAAGTCCCAAATGACTAGAATCAAAAGCAATAAAAAGTTGAGAAGACTTTCTATGTTGCTGTGTTCTTTGTAGGTAAAAAGCCAAGGCTCTTTTACAATCCAAAGTATGAAGGTTCCTTTCTGCATTAGAGGCATGAGGCCTCGGAAAGAATACAGGAAGATAAATTGATTGATTTAAATGAAAAGGCAAAACCACCTTTGGCATAAAGTGTGGATGAGTTCTGAGAACAACCTTATCATGGTGAAACCTAATATAAGGAGGATTAGCCACTAAAGCTTGCAATTCACTAATGCGACGTGCAGAGGTGATTGCAATTAGGAAGATGACCTTCAAGGATAAAAGCTTTAGGGTTGTAGTGGCTAAAAGTTCAAAAGGTGGTTTCATGAGCTGCCCGAGAACTAGGTTAAAATCCCATGCCACCAGTGGTGGCCTGACGGAAGGCTTTGTTAATAGAAGACCTCTCATAAATCTTGTTATGAGTGGATGAAAGGAAATTAGTTGTCCATTTAGAGGCTTATAGGAAGCTGTAATTGCACTAAGATGGACTCTTACTGAATTGGTCTTTAGACCAGAATTGATAAACGAAGTAGATACTCTAGTATCGATTCCAAAGGTATCATAAGGGGGTTTAACCCCTTCTGTGAACACCATATAGTAAATCATTTCCACTTGAAGGCATAAGAGCGTCTTGTGGAAGGTTTTCTAGAAGCCTGAAGGATATCCTTTACCTGTTGGGAAAGGTTAAGATCCTGAAGGTCTAAGCTTTCAGCAACCAGGCCCTGAGATGCAGGGACTGGGGATTCGGGTGCCATAGCATCCTGTTCTCTTGGGAGAGGAGATCTGGAGCATAGCCTAACTCCAGAGGTGCAGCTTGAGAGAGATGTAGAAGCAGGGGATACCACGTTTGGCATGGCCACCGTGGCACTATGAGGATCATACAACCTCTGTCTCTGAAGCTTGAAGAGTGTTTTGGGGATGAGGAGAATGGGTGGGAAGGCATAGAGGAAGTCGTGACCCCAGTAAAGAAGGAAGGCATCCCTTGCCTGGCAATTTTGAGCCAGAATACTGGAACAGAACCAGGGAAGTTTGGCATTCAGTGGACTTGCAAATAGGTCTATGTCTGGGGTTCCCCAGATCTGAAATATCTTGGCCACCTGGTCTAGGTGGAGAGACCATTCGTGAGGCAGCAGTACTTGGCTGAGTTTGTCTGTCCAAATGTTTTGAATGCCTGGAAGATATACCATGAGAATGTGAATTTGATGCTCTGGCGAGGGCCCATAGTCGTAAAGCTTTGTTGCATAACGACAGAGAGCCTGTTCCACCCTGCTTGTTCACGTAGAACATAGCTACCTGATTGTCCGTTTGGACTAGGACTGTCTTTATAGCTGAGAGCTGGGCATGGAATACTCAAAGAGCTAGATAGATTGCTCTGAGTTCCAGGAGGTTTATATGAAGACAAGTCTCCTGTGGAGTCCAGGTACCCTGGGTAGAGAGATGATGCAGGTGTGCTCCCCATCCCACCTGCGATGCATCTGTTGGGGTGGACTGGAATAGGGGTTGCTGGAAAAGGAGACCCCACTAGAAGATTTTCCAGTGATTGCCACCATTGTAGGGACAAGATCAGTCGTGAGTTTGATATCTTGTCCGACAGACGTCTTGTGGCTTTTGTCCACTGTGTGGATAGGGTCCACTGGGCTGCTCACATATGAAGGCGAGCGTAGGGAACCACAGGAACCGTGGATGCCATATGTCCCAATAGTTGTAGTAGTTCTCGAGCAGTTAGGGAGGACTTCACCGCTGCTTGAGAAGCTAGCTGTATTATACAAAGACGGCGGGGTTGTGGGAGAAAAGTCCTTGACTGTCTGGTATCTAGACGAGCTCCTATGAAATCTAGGGACTGAGACGGAGCAAGTTGGGATTTTGGGAAGTTTATGACCAATCCCAAGTATTGAAGGATTCGCCTTGTGCGAGACAGTGCAGATCTGGCTTATGGAACAGTGGGGGCTCGAATGAGCCAGTCGTCCAAGTAAGGGAAGACGAATATCCAAGGTTCGCAGAAATACAGCTACTACTGCCATGCATTTCGTGAATACTCTTGGTGCCGAAGCCAGACCAAAGGGAAGAACCCTGTATTGGAAATGTTATCCCTTGAAAAGGAATCGTAAGAATTTCCTGTGATCTGGATGGATCAGAATGTGAGTATATGCATCTTTTAGATCTAGAGAACAAAGCCAATCCTGACTTTGAAGGTATGGCAGGAACAGATATTTGTTCAATTCTCTGAGGTCTAGAATGGGTCTGTGTCCTCCTGTTTTCTTTGGAATAAGAAAATAGGGAGAGTAGAACCCTGCACCCTGCTGAAGCATGGACACCTCCTCTATTGCTCCTTGAGCAAGGAGTGTTGAGACCTCTTGATCCAGTAGATTGTCTGTAGAGGTTTGGGAATTAAACTGTCTTACGATTGTAGGAGGGGGCATGCTGTGAAAATGAAGCTTGTACCCCTCTCCCACAATGGACAGAGTCCAGTTTTCTGTTATTTGGTGCCATCTGTTGGCAAAATGACAACCTGCCTGGAATGTTTAGGGGTTCTGGCCCCTTCAGAGGCAGGAAGGCTAAGTTCTCTATGAAGGAGTCAAAGCCCTTGAGGGGGCTGGGCCTGTGGAGCTGGTTAAGCTCTAAGGCCTTTTGGCTTATTTTGTCTGGATTGTTGTTGTTGACCTTTCTGGGCAATTTGACACTGAGCTTGCCCTTGCTGGGTATAGGATGGATAAAACTTTTTTTTTTTGCTGAAAAAGGGTTTTTTATAGGGTCTCTTTTTGGCTGGAGTGGCTGTAGATTTTGACAATCTGTCTAGTGAGATTGTCAGTATCTATCTCATTAGCCTTCTCCTGCCAATTCTTGCCAAAGAGGTTTTCTCTTGTGCAAGGGATGTTTCCCCAATTTATCCTGTACCCAAATCTCCAAGTCTGATGCCTGAAGCCAGGCAATCTGACTTGCACCAAGGGCAATAGCATAGGTTCTGATGATGCATTCAAAGCAGTCAAAGGCTGCACGGTTTACAAACTTGGAGACATCTTGAGCATGCTTGACCAGAGTGAGTAGGTCTTGTCATTTAGAAACATAGAAACATAGAAACATAGAAATATGACGACAGAAAAAGACCACATGGCCTATCTAGTCTGTCCTTCCATAACAACTACAACAGTCCACTTTTTGCCTTTAGAGATCCTCTGTGTTGGTCCCATGCTTTCTTGAATTCAGTTACTGTCCTCATCTCTACCACCTCCACTGGGAGACTATTCCACGGATCCACTACTCTTTCCGTAAAGAAATATTTCCGCATATCACTCCTGAATCTATCTCCCTTCACCCTCATCCCATGTCCCCTCGTAGCAGAACTTGCTTTCAATTGAAAGAGGCTCTCTCCCTGAACATTTATGCCACGGAGGTATTTAAACATCTCAATCATATCACCTCTATCCCGCCTTTCCTCTAAGGTGTACATATTAAGATCCTTAAGTCTGTCCTCATATGCTTTATAATGAAGCCCATTAATCATTTTGGTAGCAACCCTCTGCACCGACTCCATCCTGTTCACATCCTTTTGAAGGTGCGGTCTCCAGAATTGCACACCATACTCCAAATGAGGTCGCACCAAAGACTTATACAGAGGCATTATCACCTCCTTTTTTCTGCTAGCCATTCCTCTCCGTATGCACCCAAGCATCCTTCTAGCTTTTGCTGTCGCCTTTTCCACCTGTTTAGCTACTTTAAGATCATCAGACACAACCACGCCTAGGTCCCGCTCTTCTTTAGTGGACAAAAGTACTTCACCTCCTATACTGTATTGCTCCCTTGGATTGCTGCAGCCCAAATGCATGACCTTACATTTTTTAACATTAAATCCCAGGGAGAAGGGGGCTCATAAGCTCCAAGTCTCCTGACAACTCTTTGAGGAACATTCCCATATATAAAATATATGAGCTGATCCTAGCTGAAAGCATGGAAGCCTGAAAAATTTGATGCCCAAAAGCATCAAGAGTCCTGCATTCATGACCTGGAGGAATGGATGCATGTGTCTGCATTTTTCATCCTAAGCATGGCTGACTCCACCACCATTGAATGGTGTGGCAGCTGAGTCTTTTGAAAACCAGGACATGGTGGAACATGGTATCGAGTCTCCTAGAATGAGGAGATATGGTCAAAGGTGTCTCCCACATTCTGAGCATCAAATCATGAAGAATTTCATGAATGGGCAGAGTGGCTGCTTCCTTGGAAGCCTTAGGGTATTGGAGAATTTCCAATTCTTTTGCTCTAGATTCTTTTTCAGGAGCTACCGTGATTGAAAGGCCTTGGAGCCCCTCCCCCCCACGCCACCCGCCATACTTTGTTTCTGAGATTTGCATGTTTCTATACTGTGGTTTGTGTTAACCATAACTTTCCCCAAGATCAGCTCCCCATTAATTGCCATATAATGATCTTATCGCTCCTTTTTATGGTTGCTGCATCATATGGGCTTCCCGTTATCATTCCACTTTATATTTATCTTTATTTTTATGTATTGTATGCATGTTTAATCTTTTATTTATTTCCATTTATATATTTTTTAAATCTTATTTCATTTTAACTATTACAGTAATATTAACCTACACAACTGTGTTTTCACAAATTTGCTTCTTTACACAGATGGTATATAGTTAGGAATATCACACACGCTGAGTGCATCTAGGCGATAGTTTGGAATATAACGCACATTGTGTACAATTGTAAGTACTATGTTAGTCCATGTGCCAGTTACTTTGCCCCTTGTTCCTCCTCACCTCCTCTTTATTTTCGCTCTGCGCCTGACAAAATTGGCTTTTTATATGTTCCCTTCTCTTGGTGTTCCCTCCTTGCGTTTTATTATGTCTATATGCACGTTCTCATTTAATTAGTGGAGTTTTATTTAGTGACATTTATTTAAATATATTTTAATTATCTTCTTTTTGATATTATTTTACTTTATTATTGTTTTTTTAATTATTCTTTTTTATAACATTTGTTTGCAGTCCCCAGCCCCCCTGAAGGATTCGGCCAAAAAGTGTCAGGCTAGTGCTTGAATCAATAAAGCACTGTAACCCCTCACACATCACTTGCTGTTTGTCTCTCTTCTGTTCTACTTCAAGGGGTTTGCTCCTCTTGTGTTTTCCATATACTCCCTCAGAACATGCTAGTGAGAAAGTTTCTAGATGAAATGAATGACTGCTTCACAAAAAAGCTGGTTCAGGAACAGACATGAAGGAAAGCAATTTTAGACCTAGTTCGTAGTGGAACACAGGATCTAATGCAAGAGAACTCTACTGGGGGGGCCACTTAGCAATAGTGGTAACATAATTGCATGCGTTTTAATAGATGGAGAGAGGACATTTAACTTTCAAAAGGGAGACTATGATAAAACGAGGGAAACTAAAAGAGTAAAGATTAAAATGGTTTACATCATTTATGAACACTATTTAAAAATACTAACCTGGAACCAGGCCAGGTGTATGTCAGGCTTTAAGAAAGGCAGAAGGAAGGCCAAACAACTGCCAGGATGATTCAAAGGTACAGTCAGAGGTGGTTGTTGCGGTAGATGCGGGGAGGCACTATGATTGAAGGAGAAGGCGGTATATAAAACCTGTTAAATAAAAATAAATCTTCACTGATGAAAACAGGGAACATAAGCATCAGCAAGTTAGATTCAAGGCATTGATCAGACAGGCAAAGAGAACTTGAAAAGAAGCTTGCCATGGAAGCAAGAACTCATAAGAGGAGTTATTCACCTGTAACAGGTGATCTCTAGGAACAGCAGGAATCAGTCTTCACATATGGGCAATGTAGGCATCAACAGAAACACAACCCAGCATCCAATAGGAATGCTTTTGGGAGCATCCTTCCCTGCATGCCTGCCTTCCCAGCAGTTCTCCTCAGTCACGTATATAGCATAAGAGAAAAAAAACAAAACATAGGAAAATCATAAAGGAAATACAAAAAGAAAATGTTAGTCCCATCCACAACTCCAAGGGGAGGCAGGTGGGTGTAAAGACTAAATCCTGCTGCTCCCAAATATCTCATTACAGGTGAGTAATTACACTATCTCTAGGAACAAGCAGGAATGCAGTCTTCACATATAGGATTCCCCAGCTCCAACTACCCTTAAGGCCTGTGTAAGCTTGAACCCATGGCAAGGGAAGCTGCAAGAGTGTAAGGCAGGGATCTCTCAGACTCCCCTCAGGCACACTAAGTAGTTGGTCAAGGATGGTGTGAGGAGTTATAGTTAAACTCCAAAAACGTATCTTAGGACGGCTTGGCCAAATTGGGAGTCTCAAGTAGTGTCTTTAATCAAGACAGTAATAGGCAGCAAAGGTATGGAGAGAAGACCGAGTGGCTGCTTGGCCAATCTCTGAAATGGAGGCAGAGTGTAGGTTGGAAACTATTGCAGACATAGCTCAGATATTGTCAGTGGTGATATGTCCCTGTGTATATGCAAAAGAGATACAGTCAACAATGCATGGATATTAGGAGACCCAGATAACCAAGGTCAAAAGAGACAAAAGGTTGTGAGGATTTGATGACCCATAGTTCTTTCAATATCAAAAGAGCACTTGCTTTCTCAATCAAGCATATGTAATGAGGCTTCTCCCCGAGAAGAATGACATCTTGGAAAAAAGATCAGAAGAGAAACGGATTGATTAAGGTGGAAAGGAGAAATCACCTTTAGTAGGAACTTAAGATGAGTACAGCAGATTACTCTGTCATGATGGAGTGTAGGGATTGTAGTCCACGAGAGCTTGCAACTCACTAACTCTATAGGCAGAAATGAGAGCAATCATAAAAAAAAAAAAAAACCTTTCCAAGTAAAGAATTTCAGTGAAGCTATAGCCAGTGGCTCAAAAAGGTGGTTTGAGCAGTTGTGCTAGAACAAGGTTAAGGTCCCACACTACAGAAGGGCAGTGAATTTGCAGTTTTGTTAAGAGAAGGCCACGCATAAAATGTATCACAAGTGGATGTGAAGAAATCAGATGATATGCAATGTGGCAGCAAGAGGCATATATTGCACCTAATTATTTTTTAGTCCAGCTGTGGAGAGATGAAGGAAATATTGGAGCAAGTTCTCCACGGGGCAAGTAAAAGGACTAAGTAGCATAGATGTTTCTAGAGAACTCTCAAAGGCATATATATGTCTAGCAGAATCTTTTCTGGAAGGGGGTAAGATCTCAGTTACATCCTCTGGGAGGTGCAGGTGAGAGAAGACAAAGCATTCAGCAGCCACACTGTCAACTTCAATGCTTTCAAGTTGGGATGCAGAAGCATCCCTTGATCCTATGAAAGAAGATAGGGGGGGGGGCACACCCCAGATGGAGAGGTTTTCCTTGCATCATTTGAAGGAGTAGGGTAAACCAAGGGTGATGTGACCATAACTGAGTGATGAAAATCACCCTCCCTCTGTCTAATTGCAAATTGAAAAATGTCTTCAACACTAGAGGAAGTGGCAGGAATGCATAGAGCAGATCATGGCCCCCATGAAGCAGGAAAGGATCCGTCTCGCTCCTTGAACAAAAGAAAGGGAGTTGATAATTTGCTGGCGTGGCAAAAAGGTCGATAAACATTGCACCATCTCTCAATGACGCACTCGTGTGGGCAAAAAATACAGTCCAATTCTGCTTCCCGAGGAGATAAACACAGAGAAGGATCTGACAAGCTATTGCAAAAGTCCAAATACAGTCTACCTCATTGCAGAAGAGGTGAGAGCCAGTATCACCCTGTTTGTTGATGTAGAACATGGTGATCAGCTTGTCAGTCTGACCAAGTACAGTTTGTCCCAATAAGTGGGTACAAAAGACTCAAAGAGCATTGCAAATGCTCAGAGTTCCAATAGATTGATGGGATAAGCAGCTTCTCCTGAAGTCCACTCTCCTTGGCTGCATTGGTAATCAGGGTATACTGTGGTATAGAATGGTGAAAAGGTAACCAAACAAGTAGTTCTGGGCAGTGCACCACCACTTGAGGTCACAAACTGAAGCAAAATGGTGAACTGTGTCCACTGACCTGGTTGCATGTGGAGAAAAGCATATGGAACATGACACCCAGAAGACATAGCATGTCTCATGCAGTGACATTTGTTGATGGCAGAGGGATGAGATGTTGATCATCCACTGGCAGGAAGGCCTGAGCCTTGATGGTAGTGAGAAGAGCACCTATGAAGGCTAATATTGGAGTGGGGGTTCAGATGTGACTTTGAATAGTTGACAAAACCCAGTTACTGTAGCAATACTATGGCCTAGCAACAAACACCACTTAACCAGCACAGCATCTCCACACAACATTCACATTGAACTCTAAGCAATTTTGATTGCTGTATCACAACATGTACGTTGTTCAGTTACTTGGTTGAGAATTTAATACTATTAGTCACAATGTATTCATTATATTCAACGTAACATGCACATCTCTTTGAGTTACTTGTAAACCGTCTTGACTTGTAAAAAGATATTAAATAAATGGTACACTGAAGCAAAGTGGAGACCATGTGAAGGGCATCTCCATTTACAAGCTAGTCATCTAAATAAGGGAAGGTGTAGTTACTCACCTATAACAAGTGAGTCTTGAAGGACTAGAAAAGGGGACTGCTACTTCTGGAGAGAGATCTGCAATTTTGAGTATATACTTCTGGGAATTTTTCTGAAGGGACTTCTTTGGATTAAAGATGATTAATCTGTGAACACAGTGTATTTGTTAAATCAGTCAGGGCCTAGTAGCAGCATTTAAATTTAAAACACAGAAGAGAGCTTTCTGGTTAAATTTCATACCGAGCAGAGCGCTTCTAGTTTAAATTTCATAATAAGTCAGAGCCTAGCAGGACAGGGTACTGTGTAGCAGCCATCTTTTAATAAGTTTCCCTCCCACCCACCCCTGGGATAATGGTAGCTTTATAGGTACTTACACATCTTAAAGGAAAGGAGGTGCTCTCAGGTGCAGCTCGTTATCCAAATCAGTCATACACTAAGGACCTGAGATTAATATACCTTGTTCACCTGCAGCTTAATTAAACATATTAGGTATAATTTTATTAGTATAAGTATCCACAGCAACCCTTAGTAAGTAAAGAACTTAAAGATCTAAACACAAGCTTAAAACTAAGAAGCAGACAGCAGTCCAGCAGCAAGATGGGGGCTTTCCAGTCTTTTGCATTGAGTGTCACATGTATGATTTTCTCCCAGATGGTGAGAGGTCTTACGTGTGCACTAGGTGTAAGGACCTCTTTGCTCTCAGGGAACGAGTCCGTTCTCTAGAGGCTAAAGTAGCAGACTTGGAAGACATAAGACAGAGAGGTACATAGACGAGACCTACAGGGATATAGTCCTGAAGTCCCACCTCCAGTCTGGCAGCATCGCTGTTGCTATGGAGAAGAGAGGTCATGTGACAGGAGAGCATCACACTGGTGTGGCAGGAAGTGATCCTGTAACTAGGACCTGTCCTCCAAGTGATGTAAAACCCTCTCGCACCGAGGAAGTTTCTCTAGGGCCATGTGCCCATGAGGGAAGGGTTAGAACAGTCGTTATAGTGGGTGATTCAATCATTAGGCATTTAGAGATAGTAGGGTGGCTGGTGGAGGTGAGGATCACCTGGTAACATGCCTGCCTGGTGCAAAGGTAGCAGACTTCACACACCACCTATATAAGGTCTTAGATAGTGCTAGGGAGGAGGCTGCTATCTTGGTACATGTCAGTACCAATGACAGGAAAATATGGTAGGGAGGTTCTGGAGACTAAATTTAGGCTTTCAGGTAGGAAGTTGAAATCCAGAGCTTCTAGGGTAGCGTTCTCTGAAATGCTTCCCATTCCACATGCAGGACCCAAAAGGCAAGCAGAGTTCCAGAGTCTCAATGCGTGAATGAGAAAATGATGCAAGGAGGGTGGTTTTGGATTTGTTAGGAACTGGGGAACATTCTGGGGAAAAGAGGGGCTTTACCTTAACCGGGATGGAACCAGTCTGCTGGCATTAACCTTTAAAAAGGAAATAGAGCAGCTTTTAAACTAGATAATAAAGGAAAGCCAACAGTCACACAAGAACACATGGTTTGGAAGACTGTATCCTTAAAGGATACTACCAAAAACAGGGAGTTTCCAAAAAAGAGTAAAGTAGTCCAAATGCCCTCAAATATGGAGCAGACAGAGCTTAAAGATGCAAAATTAGCCATGCCTACCCATAGTCAAATATGAATAAAATAGCATTCACATACAAGTGTTTTAGAGACTAAGTCTATAAAACAAGATGGGAGAGTTAGAATATATAAGCACTAAATAAGAGGTTAGATATGATTGGAATCTCAGACATGGTGGAAGGACGACAACCAGTGGGACACTGATACCTGGTTACAAACTATCGCAATGATAGAGCTGATCAAATTGGTGGAGGGGGTTGCGCTCTATGTTGGAGAGGGCATTGAGTCAGAAAGGATTAAAGTTTTACATAAAACAATTTGCTGTAGAATCTCTATGGATTGAAATTCCATGTAAAAAGGGGAAGGCGATGGCAGTAGGGATGTACTGTGAAGTGCCTGGCCAGAATGAACAAATGGATGATAAAATGCTCAAAGAAATCAAGGAAGCTAACAAAAGTTACAGCACAGTAGTAATTGGTGATGTCAATTACCCCGGCATCGACTGGGTCAGTCTCACAGCAGGACATGCTAGGGAGATAAAGTTCCTAGATGAAATAAATGACTGCTTCTTGGAGCAGCTGGTTCATGAACCGACCAGAGGGGAAGCCATATTGGACCTAGTCCTTAGTGGAACACCAGATCTGGTGCAAGAGATAAGGGTGTTGGGGCCACTTGGCAATAGTGATCATAGCATGATCGCGTTTGATTTAATTAGTGGAGGAGGGATAGTAAGAAAATCCACAGTACTACCTTTTAACTTTCAAAAGGGGAGACTATGATAAAATGAGGAAAATAGTTAAGAAAAAACTAAAAGGAGCAGTTGCAAAGGTTAAAGACTTACATCAAGCTTGGGTGTTTAAAAATATCATCTTGGAAGCCCAGACCAGCTGTATTCCACACTTTAAGAAAAGTGGAAGGAAGTCCAAAAAACTGCCAGCATGGTTTAAAGGTGAGGTCAGAGAGGATGTTGCCAAAAAAGCACCTTTCAGGAAATGGCAAAAAGAGCCAAACGATGAAACCTGGAAACAGCACAAGCACTGGCAAGTTAAATGGAAGGCATTGATAAGGCAGGCAAAGGAAGAATTTGAGAAGAAGCTTGCTGCGGAAGCAAACACAAGACCTTTTCAAGTACATTTGTAGCAAAAAAAACAGTCAGTTGGTCCATTAGATGATAGAGGGGTTAAAGGGGCACTAAGAGGCAACAAGGCGATAGCGGAGAGACTGAATTCTTTGCTTCGGTCTTTACTGAGGAAGATGTAGGGATGTTACCCATGACTGAAGTGGTATTTAAAGGTGCAGAAGAATTGAAGGAAACAGCAATACATCAGGAAGATGTATTGCAGCTATTTGATAAACTGAAGAGTAGCAAATCACCTGAACCAGATGATATACATCCAAGGGTGTTGAAAGAACTGAAATATGAGATTGCAGACCTGTGAACTATTATTAAAATCATCTGTAAGACTTCTGGTAGCATGGTGAACTGAGCGGGTCGCAGCCCTCTTAGCTCTGAGGCCCTTTCTCTTCTCTCACCCCTTACTTTTATTGTGACAGCCTCGAACTTAATTGGTAAAGGGTGAGTGTTCTTCTAACAGCACGGGACTGCGCAACGCTGTCTGAGGAGTCCTGGAAGTGCCCCGCATGGCGACAAAACCCCCCCGCCGTGAAAAGCCACGTGGAGGAGATGCCAAAATGGCGGAGGGGGCCCTGGAAGGATCGTTGACTGGGACCACGACGACGATGGTGGAGGAAGTTTCCAAGGCGGTGGTGTTCGCGTTGGAGGAACGCCTGGGTGGGCTGGCGACACAGATCGCCGCCGTGGCACAAGCGGTAGCAGAATTTGCCGGCCGCGTGGAGCGGGCTGAGACTCGCATAGGCGCGCTGGAAGATCTGCAAGTGCCGAATGAAAACCGGCTCAAGCGGTTGGAGGAGACCCTGGCCAGGCAGCAGGATAAGATCGAAGACCGCGAGAACCGTAGCCGGTGAAATAATCTGCGCTTTATTGGCATTGCTGAGACGGTGCTGGAGAAAGACTTGCGCTGCTTTCTAGAAAAATGGATCCCTGAACACCTGCCTCTGGATGGAGAAGTGGGGCCCATTGTGTTGGAGCGCGCACACCGGTTGGGACCAGAGGAGTGGAGGAGTGGCCTAGTGGTTGGGGCAAGGTACTTCAGGCCGGAAGGTCAGGAGTTCAAATCCCACTAGAGGACAGCAACCTTGGGCCAGAAGGACTGGGGTTTCTAGTCCCACAGGTGCTCCTTGTGGTCTTGGGCAAGCCACTTAACCCTCCATAGCCCATGTTCCCTGTAAAATAGTTATCTCCAAGTTATAATGCCCTGTTCAATGTAATTTCAGTTTGTTCAATGTAAACCGCACTGATGCAGAATAGCGCGGTATATAAGAGAATGTAAATAAATAAATAAATAAAAAATATCGGGCCGAGGGCTGTCATCGCCCGGTTTTTGAATGCGGCGCAGAAGGAGGGAGTGTTACGTGCCTCGCGTCTCTACCGGAGATCGGGGGCCACCACCAACAGGGTGCTCATCTTTCAGGATTACTCCGCTGGAGTTGCACTACGCCGAAAGGCCTTCAGGGATGCCTGCGGCAGGCTGGTGGAGAGAGGCATCTGCTTCACTTTAGCTTACCCGGCTACTTTGAGGGTGGACTCAGAGAGTGGCCGCCGGGTCTTCTCCTCACCGCAGGAAGCCATGGATTTCTGTAACGGCCTTGGCTGAGGGGACAGGTTTGGGTCAACAGTGAATGCTCAGTTTTTGTTTGGGGGCTAAGGCCTCTGGGACCAGGCGCGGACGGAGTCCTCTTTCTCCACGGGACCTAGCTCATGTTGAGTTTATTCCAGCGGAGTGCCTCTTTTTTAGAACTTCCATGGGCTGGACCAAAGGCCTCTGGACCATAAATATATGAGCTGGTCATACTGTTCCCTTTGGTGGGGCCCCGGGCACCCCTTGTATTGTTGCCACTATTTTATGCGGGGCCCTGGGTACCTATTATTATTATTATCATTATTTTAGTATGTAACCTTATATGCTGCTGCTGATGATGAAGCGGCTGACTATGATTATGATTTTGCTGATACTGCCGATTATGAGGGTGTTGATGTATGTGGCTATTTGCTTTCTATCCCTCCTTCTTCTTTCTTTTTTGTAATGGTTGATAACAAGCTGGAGGGTAATGGTCTTTATATATTGTAAGGTATGGCTAGCCAACCGGTGCTTGGGCCGGACCCCTGCGGGGGGCCCTGTGGTTTCGTACTTTTCCTTTCCTCCTACTTTTTATTTCTTTCTTCTCCCCTTTCTTTTCTCTTTTCTCTCCCTCCCTTTTTCTTTTTTCTCTCCCTTTCTTTCTTTGGGATTTTATTCCCTTCAAGGGGGGCTAGGGTAGGAACTGGAAGCGGGGCCCTGGCTCGGGCACCGGGGATTGTATTCCGGGGGTGGGGGGAGGAAGGGGGAGATATTTCGGGGTTCTTCCCATGTTGCTCTTGCGCGGAGCTGCGGGGGGGCTTCGGCCCTCGGCAGGTTGGGAGGAGGGGTTCCAGTAGATCAAGAGGGGGGGTAGGCATGACATTATGAGATTGTGAATGTGGGGTCTGTCTTTCTGCGGGGGTCGGTAATGAGAAGTATGGGGTTTGGCTGTTTAATTGGGTGGGGGGGAGGGCCTTGCATGTAATGGAAGTCATGGTGGCGCCAGAGTGGATAGTCTGGCGGTGGGAGGAGGAGGTGGTAGAGGGGGGGAGGGGTTGGGAGGGGATGGGGGGGCGGGTTGGTAAATGGATGGGCTTATTACAGAGGGGTGACGGGGTTACTGGATATCTGCTGGGTTTATATTTATTTGTGTGGTTGGGATGGTATGTTTGTTGGCGGGACTTGTATGTTTGCTGGTTGATGTGGCTGTGGATGTGGAAGTTTTGGATGGATCGGCAGTGGGTGGAGGGGGAGACCCTAGGCTGGGGGGGTTTCCGCCTACCGGACGGGCAGGTTATTCTTTCCTGGAGGCTCAACTGGAGTGTGGATACTGGGTAGTGCTGTTCGTTTCGCGACTTGGAATGTTTGTGGGTTAGGCTCTCCAATTAAACGTTACAAGGTGCTGCAGCATTTGCAGCGTCAACGTATTAGTGTGATATTGCTTCAAGAAACGCATCAATCGGCGGCAGAGCATGCAAAACTATGCAGTGGTCCTATTTCTCATGTTTATGGGGCCCCAGCTTTGGGGAGGAAGAGAGGGGTGGCCATCTTATTTACCAAATCAATTAACTGGGTCGAGGAGCGTGTTGTCACGGACCCGGAGGGCCGCTATGTCTGTGTCTGGGGGACACTCAATGGCTCGAAGGTTGCTATTTGCTCGGTGTATGGGCCTAATGGGTACGAGGCCGGCTTCTACCGGGCTCTGGCTAACATTCTGGAGGATACTGGGGGCTATCAGGCTGTTATGGGTGGGGACTTTAATGAGGTGCTGGATAGTGCTCTTGATCGCTCTGGAAGAGGGGGGGACGGGAGTCAGAGGGCTCGTAAGCACTTGTGGGGTCTCTGTGAGGCATATAGATTGTTGGACGTTTGGCGGGTTCTGCACCCAGGGGAGCGCGATTATACTCATATGTCCCGGGCCCATGGGACGTGGTCCCGTATTGATTACTTTTTGATCTCGGAGGCCTTGTTTGGGCGGGTAGTAGCATCAGTGCTTGGGTCTTCTGTTCTCTCTGACGATGCGATGGTTGTGTTGGAGCTTCGCAACCCTGGCTCCAATGGCACCCGGCTTTGGCAATATCCTTTGGACCTTAGTGGGGACGCTCAGTTTGAGGCGCACCTACGGAAATGCTGGGAGGACTATGTGGCCTTTAATGACACACCGGAGACCTCCCCCCGCTCTTCTTTGGGAAGCTGGAAAGGCGGTTATGCGTGGAGAAATCATTAGTTATCATGGCCTACGGCGTAAGCGCTTAAACCAACAGATTTTGTTATTGGAGAAGGATCTGGCTAGGGCTCGGAGGAGGGTAGCTGCATACAAATCTGCAGCAAATCAACACACATTGTGGGAAATTCAGTTGGAACTGGAAACGCTACTTCATCGCCGCGCCCAGAAATCTTTGTTGTACTACTGGTTTAAGCTCTATCAGCATGGTAACAGGGCCGGTAAGTTGATGTCGGCTTTGGTGCGACCTGCGGTAGGCGCCAGACATATTGGGGCCATCAGACATCCCGATGGGACAATCAAGCGGGACAAGAAGGCGATTGAGGCCGTTTTCACCGATTTCTACCGACATCTTTATGCGAATGAGGGGGACCGGGAGGAAGAGGGTCGGCTTTTTTTGGGCGGTTGTGTCTTACCGCGGCTTACCGCTGAACAGCTACAGCTCCTTAATCGGACAATCACGGGGAGGGAGGTTCAGGAGGGTATTAAACATTTGAAAAATGGCAAAGCTCTGGGGGTCGACGGCTTTCGTGGCGAATTCTATAAGCTTCTGGGCGCTGCTTTGGTGGCCCCCCTGGTGGGATATTATGAAGATTTGGTGCAAAGAGGGCGGTTCCCGTATGAGGCGAATAAAGCATTAGTTACTGTTTTGCCTAAGCCTGGGAGGGATCCCCTTCTTCCAGGATCTTACCGGCCAATCTCGCTTCTTAATGTAGATATTAAACTCTTTGCCAAGATTATGGTGGAGAGGCTGGCCCCTTTGCTGCCAACTTTGATACATTCCAACCAGGTGGGCTTTGTAAGGGGCCGCCAGGTGTCCCATAATCTGCATCGGATCCTGCTCTCCTTCTGTGCGGAGCACGTTAGGAGTCACGGCTCCTTACTTATCAGTTTTGACGCTGAAAAAGCGTTTGATAGGGTCCAGTGGAGCTTTATGTACCAAGTTCTTGAGGTGATGGGGTTCGAGGGCTTTTTTGTGGATGTGATTAGGTTGTTGTACGTTGCTCCGCTTGGGGCCCTCCTGGTGAATGGCGACGTGACGGAGGATTTTGCTATTCAGAAGGGGACGCGGCAAGGGTGCCCGCTGTCCCCACTTCTATTTGTTCTTACTCTGGAACCTCTTTTGCATAGGATTCGCGAGGCTACGCAATTTCGGAGGGTCCCGATAAGCCAGGAGGAATTCCGCGCGGCGGCATTCGTGGATGATTTGCTAGTGCATTTGGGAGATCCGCAGGCTGGGCTGCCTCCTCTTTTACATTTAATACGGGAATATGGGTTGGTTTCGGGGTTTAAACTTAACTTGGACAAGTCGGAGGCGATGCTATTGGGGGCCGCGGTGGGACAGGCTTGGCAGGGCGACTTCCCTTTGCGATGGACGGATGGCTATTTTAAGTATCTGGGGGTCTACTTGCCGGCGGACCTTGGGGACCTCTATAGCCTGAATGTTGATAGGGTGCTTGCATCTATCTCGTCTGCGGTGGATAAATGGCGAGATTTACCGCTGTCCCTGGGAGGGAGGGTGGCATAGTGCAAGATGACTCTTTTCCCTAAACTTCTTTATGTGCTTCAGACGCTTCCGCTGTTTCTCAAACGCTCAGATATTCGGCAGGTGGATCGGACGTTTAATCGGTTGCTTTGGCGGGGAGGGAGGCCTCGGGTGCGTTTGAGCGTACTTAGTCAGCCTCGCGAGTTAGGAGGTTTAGGCTTCCCGGATGTGCGGAAATATAACGTTGCATGTTTGTTACGGTTTGTTCGTGACTGGTTATGGGATTTAGAGGACTATTCTCCTGTGGGTACGCTTGCGGGTGTGGTTTCTCCATTGCACTTGCGGTATCTTCTTCATGCTACAGTGGTTAAGGGGGTGGGGGTGCTCTTTTTCTTCAGCGAGTTCTCTTAGACCCGGTGAGAATGGCTTGGCGGCATTTCTGTACAGGTCGCCGACTGGCGGCAGCAAATACTCCTTATCTGCGGAAATGAGGATTTTGCACCGGGTATGGGGAGATTGCCTTTTACGGCATGGGGCCGAATGGGGATCATCAATTTGGAACATGTGCTGACCCCTGAGGGGGGGATGGTTGATTTTTCTACCCTGTGCCAGCAATACCCATTAGCTCATAACGATGTTTTTCGATACGCCCAACTTCGTAGCTATGTCCGTACGGTTCCCGTGGCATCTATGAAAGGGAAGGTGAGTACGACGGTTGAGATGGGGTTGTTAGGGGGTGAGCAGGGAATGCGGGTGTCTTGGCTATACAAGATGTTATGGGAGGGGGCTTCTTCCCTTGACTTGGCACCCTTGGCGTCTGCATGGACGGCTGAACTAGGGGAGGCGGTGAGTGTGGATGAGCTCCTACGGGGGCTGGCTGATATTTCCTCAGTGAGTGTCCTAGTCCCTCATCGAGACACTCAATATAAGATTTTGCGACGGTTATACTTTGCACCTCTCAGGGCGTGGCGGGCGGGGGTGGGAGCCGATCACCGCTGTCCTTGGTGTGCTGAACCCCGGGCCATGCTAGGACATATGTTTTGGCGTTGCAGGTGTGTTCAGCTGTTTTGGGAGAAGGTGCGTGCCTACCTGTCCGCATGTTTACGATAGTCTGTGCTGTGGAATGCTAAGATAATTTGGGTGAAGTTAGATGGAGATGGCTGCGCTTGGTGTTGGTGACTGCTCGAGTGACTGTGTTGCAGCAGTGGCTTGATCCTAAGGGCCCCCTGTATGGACTTTGGCAAATCCATCTTCATAAGATAATGCTTATGGAGCAGCTATGGGCCCGGGGGACTGAGCGTCGGTGGCAGAGGTTCCTGGAGGGCTGGGGATCCCACTTGCACTTACTGCCTTGGAGGGTTCGCAGTAGGATTATGAGGCGGCCTTAAGGGCCGTGCAGGGTGAGAGTGCAGCTTGTCTGGCCCTTTTTGCAAGCTTGGCAGGAATGCTTAGATGTTAGTCAACCCCTCTGTTACCAAGGGAGGGCTGGTGGGGGGGGGGGGGAAATCGGGGTGGCGGGAGGGGTTGGAACGGGGTGGGAAGGCGGGAGAGCCGTAGTTTGCTTGTGTGTGATATGGCACTTGACGGCGGGTTTGGGAGCAGAGTCAACCCCAAACCTGGCGGTCTTCTCTCAGGGTTTTTCTCTCTTCTCTTCTATCCTCAGACGCATTCAGTTGGCAGTGTCGATGTGGGGGATGGGGAGTATGTATGGGGGGGGGGACATCAGGACTCACCTGGGGGAGTCCTGCAAAAATTGGGGGTCTTTGCAGATTTGTAAAGTGTGTAAAATGTGTACTCTTGTGTATTTTTGTATGCAGTGTTTGAATTCTGTGCATACTTTGTTTTCAATTACCCACTTGTTCTGGTGGTATCTTTTGTATAGGCCCTGTTGTTCTATTTGGTTCTTTTGAATAAAAAACAGATTAATCATAAAATCATCTGTAATACCTGAAGACTGGAGGATGGCAAACGTAACACCAATTTTTAAGAAGGGTTCCAGGGGTAATCCAGGAAACTACAGACCGGTGAGCCTGACATCAGTACCAGGAAACATGGTAGAAACCATCATAAAGAACATAATTACTCATGTAGATAGTCATGGCCTAATGGGAGACAGCCAACATGGCTTTAGACAAGGAAGATCTTGTCTTAATCTGTTATATTTTTTTTGAAGGTATGAATAAACAGGTAGACAAAGGTGAGTCTGTTGCTATAGTGTATTTGGACTTTCAGAAAGCCTTTGACAAGGTCCCTCAACAGAGACTTTTGGCAAAACTAAAGAGTTATGGGATAGGAGGCAGTGTACTATTGTGGATCAGGAACTGGTTAAAAGATAGAAAGCAGAGGGTAGGGCTAAATGGCCAATTTTTCCAATGGAGAAAGGTGAATAGTGCTGTACCCCAGGGATCTGTGCTGGGTCCACTGGTTTTTGACATTCATAAATGACCTGGAAAAGAGAACGAGTGAGGTTATCAAATTTGCAGATGACACAAAACTATTTAAAGTTGTTAAAACCCAAGAGGATTGTGAAAAATTGCGAGAGGATCTTGATAAACTGGAAGACTGGGCATCAAAATGGCAGATGAAATTTTGTGCGGACAAGTGCAAAGTTATGCACCTAGGAAAGAACCACCCAAATTATGGTTGCATGATGCAAGGTTCCACATTAGGAACCACCACCCAGGAAAAAGATTTAGGCGTCATTGTGGATAACATGTTAAAACCCTCGGCCCAGTGTGCAGCGGCAGCCAAGAGAGCAAATAGAATGCTAGGTATCATAAGGAAAGGAATGGAAAATAAAACAAAGGATATTATATAATGCCTCTATATCGTTCCATGGTGAGACCGCACCTTGAATATTGTGTGCATTTCTGGTCACCGTATCTTAAAAAGGATACAGCGTTATTAGAAAAGGTTCAGAGACGAGCCACCAAAATGGTAAAGGGGATGGAAGGATACCCCTTATGAAGGAAGGCTAGAAAGGTTAGGGCTCTTTAACCTGGAAAAGAGACAGCTGATAGGAGATATGATATGTCTATAAATTAATGAACGGAGTGGAACGGGTAAACATAAAATCAATTGTTTACGTTATCAGAGTATAGAAAGATTTCTTTACATTAGAGCATAGAAAGACTAGGGGACATGTAATGAAGCTACAGGGTAAACTATTTAAGACTAATAAAAGAAAATGTGTTTTCACTCAACATGTAATCAAACTCTGGAATTTGTTACCAGAGGATATAGTAAAGGCTGTTAATGTAGCTGGATTTAAAAAGGTTTTGGACAAGTTCCTGGAGGAAAGGTCCATAAACCATTATTAAAAAGGGACCCAGGATATCACTGCTTGACCCAATACAAGCATTGTGGAACCTGTGTCTTTTGGGGAAACTGCTAGGTACATATGACCTAGATTGGCCACTATTGGAAACAGGATACTGGGCTTGATGGACCTTGGTCTGACCCAGTATGGCATATCTTATGTTATGTTCTCATGTTCTCCAGGGCCAGCAGGAATCAGTCCTCGCATATGGGACTCCCCAGTTACAGGCTACCACAAACCCATAGCAAAAACAGCTTCCCTCATGGAGAGCCACAAGCAGCAGCAATTGGGTCTGTGCCTACAGACCACAGTAGGGCCCCTGCGTCCAATGAAACCAGCACTCCGGTTGCCTGAACACAGAAGGGTCAGAGGGTAGGAGTTGCCTAAACCACCAAAAGGTTATGGAGCACAGTCTGGCCAAAAGGCACTGTCCCATGAGGACTCTTTCCAGGGAGTAATAGGCTGCAAAGGTATGGACTGAAGACCAGGTGGCAGCCCGGCAGATGTCCACCACTGGAACAGAGCACAAGTGTGCCTTGGCCCTGACACAGTACACAGCCTTCCAAGCAGGAGCCTCACCTGCTCATAAGCAAGGGTGATACAGTCCACCACCCATGTGGACAGTGTACGCTTGGTCACTGCACCCCCAGCCTACTGGGGTCAAATGAGATGAGAAGCTGAGCAGCTTTGCAGTGGCCCTGAGTGCTGTAGACATAGGACAAAGCCCTCAAAGTCCAACGCATAAAGAACCATCTCCACCCAACTGGAGTGAGGTCTTGGAAAGAAGGTAGGGATCACCACTTCTTGGTTGAGATGGAAGGGTGATACTACCTTTGGCATGAAGTTGGGGTGCATGCAAAGCACCACTCTGTTCCTGTAGAACCTGGTATAGTGCGCCTCTGCCACAAGAGCCTGAAGCTCACTAACTCTGCAAGCAGACATAAGCACGACCAGGAAAGTCATCTTCCAAGAGAAGTAGCGGAGGTGGCAGGTAGCCAGAGGTGCGAAGGGCAGGCAAGTGAGCTGCCCCAACACCATGTTGAGGTCCCATTTGGTTGCCAGAGCAAACCGGGGCTTTGATAAGAGCAGACCCGAAGGAAACAGGTCACCAACAGTTGGGGACAAAAGGGGCTTACCATCCACCAGATGGTATGCTGCCAGGGTAGTAAGGTGCACTCGGACAGAGTTTGACTTGAGCCTAGTCTGGGAGAGGTTGAACGGGTACTGTAACACCAGGCAGGAGAAAGGATCAGCCCTGTGTTTGGCCCACCAAACTCAGAACCTGCGACATTTGAGGGCGTAAGCTTTCCTAATAGAGGCCAGCAGGATGTCTTCCACCTCAACTGGGAGGCTGAAAGGGGCCAGAGTCACCTTTGCAGCAGCCAGGCTGTCAGTGACAGAAACCCCAGGTTGGGGTGCAGGAGAGAAACACCCCCCCTCCTGAGCTAGAAGTCCCAGGGCACTCCCTAGGGGGATATAAGGGGGGGGGGGGTTCTCCACCATCAACTATAGAAGTAGCAGGAACCAGTTACCTGGGCCAAGGAACTATCAGCATGAGCAAGGCCCTGTCGAAGGGTCCTGAACAAGGGTTTACGATCAGCACCATACATGAGGCCTTCCAACCATGAGCCCAGGAATGTGTCCACTGACCCCCTGGATGGGTGGGCCTGCCAAGAGCAGAAACAGGGCAATGGAGAGTTGTCAGGGCTGATGAACAGGTCAATCACAGGTTCCCCCTGAGCTGGAAAACCCAACTGGATACCTTGGGATCCAGCTGCCACTTGAGCGGCTGGAGAACTCTGCTGAGCCTGTCGGGCAACAGGTTGTCCTGTCCTGGCCAGTACACTATCCGCAGGATACCCTGGTGGATTGCATACAGAGGAGCAGTGCCTCCCGACAAAGGGTAAGAGACCTCGTGCCCCTGTTTGTTCACATAGAACAATCGCCACCTGGTTGTCCATCTGGACTATCACAGGCTGGTGATGCAGGTGGTGACAGAAAATCCTCAGGGCTAGGTGTATGGCTCGGAGCTCCAGGAGGTTGATCTGCTGGGTCCTCTTCTGGTGACCAGCTGCCCTGGGTACAGAGATCTCCACAGTGGGCTCTCCAGCCGAGCAGGTAGGTGCCCATGGTGAGGATCCTTGAGGGGGTTGGGGCTTGAAAAGGCATACCCTGCCTCAAGATGCTAGGACAACTGCCACCAGACCAGGGAGTCCACCAAATGGCAGGTCAAACACTGTCCGAGACCACTAGTCCCAGACCCACCACTGCACCAACTTCATGTGGAGGCGAGCATCTGGGGTGACATGGATCATGGAGGCCATTTGCCCAAGGTGGTGCAGGAGAAGCCAAGCAGGCACCAAGGGACAGTACTGTATGTCCTAAGCCAGCGTCCAGAGACAATCGGCTCGGTCTTTGGGCAAGAAAGCCTTTGACTGGAGCGTGTCGATCTTTGCCCCAATGAACTCCAGACTGGGTCAGAAGGGGGATAAGACTTGGGGGCAGTTTATGACAAAGCACAAGTGCTGCCAAACCTGGATGGTTCGGAGAAATTTCACTTACCATTAATTTCCTTTCCTGGAATACTGCTAGACCAGGCCAGACAAGCAGGTTATGTCCCCCTGCCAGCAGATATTGGAGACAAGAGAAAAAAAACCTGCAGAGCTGTGATTGGTCAGGTTCTGGTTGGTGTAGGTGTACCTCTGGTGGTCCTAGTCAGTATTCTTTGACAAGCAAAAGGCACACGCCCCCATCAATCGTCTAAACCAAGCAACATACAAGCTGTTAGTATTATTCACTAATAACGGGGTCTCAGAAAAAACTAACGGCACTTAATCGCGGGCACAAAGCCCCTTAATAATGCCAGTTTTTACATCAATGACCCTTCAAACTTGTGTTTTTTAAAGAAGTTTTTGATGATAATTAAATAAAAAATCTTGTGTCAAATCTATGTTCTTAATGATGATATCCAATGTCGAATAAGGAGAAAATTCAACTTAGCTTTATAACTTTAGCCAGGTGATCAGAAATGAGGCAATTCCAACGCCTCCATCTAGGCTGCCCAAGCGTTTCACTAAAGACGTTTCTTCAGGGAATTGTCATTACCGGCTTCTTTCAAGCGCATATCAATACGGCATGCCATACGTAGAGAGGACTCTGGAGAGTCCCACTCTCGAGCTACCATTAGCTGTAACTCGGCTGGAAAGGAAAAAGCTTTGGAAGGCTTACAAATGCCCTGTAAAATGGGATCCGGCTACAAAAAGGTTTGAGAACTCTGAGGATCAGGCGTGTTGGCTAGGCGTAGCGACTATCACCTATGTGATTAGGGCCGGCAACTCCTCTTTCTGAAAAAGTTTGATATCTTGAGAGTCCTCTTGAACTGTCAGCGAAGAATATTCCCCATCCTCTTTCTCCGACAAATCAGGGCTCACCCTCTGAAGATTTAAAGTTTTCTTGGATATCCGTGGTGTCCTGCAAGCTACATGCAATGTTCCTGGGAGGATGTACTAATTTAAGGTCTGAGGTCTTATGGGACTGCTTGCGAGATCCCGCCATATCTTTGTCTGCTACCGGGGCAGGTGCTGGAGGTATACCAAAAGACTCCGAACGCCACAGGTGCCATGCCTGGCGGAAGAGCGTCAGGAACTGTCAGCCGAAGCTGCTGTGGCTTCCAGCAGCTGTGGAAGCAAAATGGGAGCTGACTGAGCCCTTTCTGCAGGTAGACCCGGCTGCAGGGGCTTTAAGGAGGGAGGAGTTAAGGCGCTGATGTCCCCAGCTGGCAGCACAGTGGGTATGGAGGAAGAAGATTCTCCTGGATGCAGCATACAGGTGGAACACAACTGATCTATTAACTCCTTCTGCTTCTTATTACATACAATGCACCTGTGCAGAGAAACAGGTATTGTAGAAGCTTAAACTTATTTTTTTTTTAACAAAAATCAAGGTAGACTTAGGGAAACAGAAGACTTTTCAAAGAAAATGGATTTTGAAACTCCCTGTGCCTTCACAGCATGTTAAATGCTTTGAAATGGCTGCCCAGAGCTGCTCCCACCAAAAAAACACCGAAGAGAAATCTCTCCCGATTTTCAAAATGGCCACCTGCACAGAAAAACTGCAAAATAAAAGTTTCCTAAGCTCTAAAAACCTCAAAAACATGGCAAAATTGCTGGGGGAGAGGAGTACTGTCAAAAATTGAAGAAAAAGACCCAGTGATCCCTGTGCCATTAAAAAAAAACTGAAGTAAGAAAATCACTGCGAGGTAAGCAGAGAAGCAGAGGCTTGAAGGAAAATGCTTTAAAGATGCTGTAAAAATTATAACTGACTGGATGGCAAAATAATTGATAGACTGATCCACCCCCAGCTACACAGGTTCTGTGGCAGAGGCTAGGAGCTGATTATAATGGGGAGCTCCACTGATCTAAGGATCAGGAGCTCAGACCCTGCTGTATTGTCACTAACCATAGTTTAAAAACAATACAGCTATAAGAGGACCTGGGAAACTCAGAGAAACACCTTGTGTGCTCTGAGTGCATCCAGGTAAGAGACAAGATTGTTTAACACCTTCATCTGCTGGAGACAGAAAATACCAACTAGGACCACTAGAGGTACACCTATACCAACCAGAGCCTGACCAATTACAGCTCTGGAGCTTTTTTTCTGTCTCCAACATCTGCTGGCAGGGGGACATAACCCGCTTGTCTGGACTGGTCTAGAAGTATGAACTGGAAATGCCTGCTGCACACCTCTGAGGCCGTGCTTTCCTTTATGAACCAGTAGTCCAGGCAGGGAAAGAAAAGAGCCCCTGGAGCCAGAGGAAGGCAGCCACAACCAGGCTTTTTGTGAAAACTCTTGGGGCAGAAGCTAAGACAAAGGGGAAGACCCTGTATTGAAAATACCTGTCCCCCACTATGAACCGCAGGTACCACCTGTGGTTGGGGTGGATGAGAATGTGGGTATTAGCTATGCTCCTTAGACCTCAAGGATGCTTGTCTCCCTGCTAGAGGTATGGCAGCAATGTTCCAAGGGGAGCATCTTGAACTTCTCCCTCACCAGGAATTTGCTGAGGTTGCACAGGTCGAGGATGGGCCTTAGGACCCCTGTCCTTTTTGGCATGAGGAAGGACCTGGAGTAGAACCTCTTGACCTTGAGGTGTTGGGGCACCGGTTCCATCGCTTTGTCCTCAAGAAGACCTGCCAACTCCTTCAGAAGGTGGTCCCAGTGGAGGAGAGACCTGAGAGGCTCTCCCAGGAAATAAGGGAGAGGTGGTCTGAGTCAGGTGGAAGAGGTAACCCTCCCTGACTACCCTTAGTGCCCAGGAATCGGTGGTCATGGTCACCCACCTCTGGGCATAGAGGGCCAGACGTCCCCCGTGGGCTACTGATCTCCTTGGAGTAGAGGCTATGTTCAAGGAGTCAAAAACTCCCCCCTGGCCGGGCCAGAGCTAGTGCTTGGGGTTTTGGAGCCTTCTGCTTACATGGGCTATGTCCCTTGGCCTGCTGACCTTGTTGGGGAGGCCTGATAAGGTGGGTAATTTCTATAAGCAGCTCCCTTACTTGGGTAGGACTTTTTGCCTGAGCCCTTCCGTCAAGGAGATGCAGCAGTCTTTTTAGAGAGCCTGGTACTCGTCATGAACTTAGTCTCCAGCTCGGCAGCCTTGTTGGTCATGGGTTTGCCAAAGAGATTTGCTCTTTGGCAGGGGACATCGACCAATTTGTCCTGAACCCACTGCTTGAGGTCCGATGACTGTAGTCAAGCTTGGCAGCATGCACTAATGCCAGCCACCGCTACCGACACAAACCCATCACAGGCCACTCGAGACATGAATTTGAAGCATTCACAGACTGCTTTGGCCAGGTTCTTGAACCGCTGCAATGGTTCCTCGGAGAGACCAGCGAGTTCCTTCGCCAAGTCTCTCAAGTACATGGCCATGAACAGTTGGTAGGCCTGGATGCGGTCAATGAGCAATGAGCATTGAGCCCTGGTAGCACTTTCTGCCGATGGCATCCAGGGTGTGTGCCTCCCTTCCGGGGGGGAGGGGGGGCACCAAGGAGTGCGTCTTCTGGCTTTTCAGCTAACGCATGACTGACTCCACCACCATGGAGTTATGTGGCAGCTGTGACTTTTGGAAACCCGGGCTCCGGTGGACTCAATACATAGAGTTGAGCCGTTTGCTCACTACCGGCACCGAAGCTGGTCTCTCCCACATTTGGAGCATCAGCTGTTCCAAGATGGGAGGGATGGGCGGAGGAGCCTTGTATTAGAGGATTTCCAACTCATCCATTCGAGGGTCCTCCTCTGACTTTGTATGGAATGCCAGGGCCTTAGCCATGTCCTTGACAAAATCAAGAAAGTCCATATCCTCGGGCGGGGACCGCCATCAAGGCTCCGAGATAGGAGATCAGATGGGATGTTGCAGTGGTGAGGGGTATCAGGGGACTCCTCATCCTCCATCTCCCACTCAAAGTAGTCTGTCAAGGACTCGTAAGAGGGCTGCTCTGCAGGCTTCAGGGCACCCGATGCCCGGCAAACTTGCCAGGGATGACCGTGGCCCCATCGAGTGGGACTCAGATTGCGATCTCAGCTGAGAATAGATTTGAGGCCTAAGGATCTCAAGGATCAGCCTCCGGGGATGTCTTGGATCTCGAGGGTCTGGTGGTCAGGGCGGATGAACCAGTCGTGCCAGACAACAGTGCCCAGTGCTGGTCCATGAAGTCAAACTGCACTCCAGGGCCATCATTCTGGACTCCAGACCAGAAGGCTCTGCAGTCTTTGGTGCGGGCAACCTCCGAAGGGGAATCCTCAATGAGGATAGTGTCTGGAGACCAAGGCCAGTCCATGGTCAGATCTTTCTGGGGGACCTTTGCAGTCCGCTCCTTCTCAGACTAACGTTTTGGACTGCGTGACCAGGGAGCACCCGGCTGGTCAGAACTGTCCAAGGACACCACCTTCAAGGGTTTTTTTTTTTTCCTGGGTTCCCTCAAGGGAGACCCTCTTTCTGAGGACCCATGAGGAGGCTCGGGTTCAGAAGACTCCACTCAAGATGTCAGAGCTTCAGACAGGGCCCTGGCCTTTGGAGGCAACAGGGATTCGGGGGGGGGGGGGGGGAACATACTGCTGCTGGCAGCTCTTGAGGGTCTTACTGGACATCATCTTGCAGAGACCGCAAGCTGCTGGGTTGTGGTCTGGCCGAGGCAGCGGAGACCAGTCATGTGTGTTGATCACTGGTAGCCATGCGGGAAAAAGTACTCCTGCAAGGGTTTAGACTCTCCAGGCTGCCAGTGGGAGAAAATAAGCACGAAGACACCAGGAAAAGAAAAGGATGGAAGCTACAAAAATAGACCGAACTTGATTCTGAGGCAACGAGGTTGGTAGGCGGGAAGAGTACTGGTGCAATACTGGAGATGAGCATGAAACTTGGAGAGAAAAAAGCGTAGTTACTCACCTGTAACAGGTGTTCTCCAGGAGCAGCAGGAATCAGTCCTCACATATGGGTGACGTCGGCGCCGACGGAGCCCTCGCGGAGCAATTTTCCCCAGCTTTCAAAGAAAGCCTTTGGGAATTGCAGCGCGCATGCGCGGTCCCCTTCCCGCCCAAGGGTGCCATCTTAGCCAGTCAGATGACATAGCTAAAAGACAGCATAAAAATTTGCAAAAACTAAAGCAGATGATTGCAACTCCAAGGGGAGGAGGGAGGGTTGTGAGGACTGATTCCTGCTGCTCCTGGAGAACACCTGTTACAGGTGAGTAACTACGCTTTCTCCAGGACCAAGCAGGAAGTCAGTCCTCACATATGGGACTCCCAAGCTTAAGGCTACCGGAGACCCTAAGCACAAAAATGAGCTCCCTCTAGCTCAGCAGCACAGAAGGAAGGAATCTTCACTGAATTAGTACCCACCGGTAGCCCAACATCCGGGATGGAGGGTAGGAGTTGCTCAAACCTCGAAGAGATTTCGGAGGACTGCCTGTCCGAAAGCACTGTCCCTGCGGGACTCCCTCTCGAGGCAGTAATGAACCGCAAAGGTCTGGCTGAAAGACCAAGTAGCGGCCCGGCAGATGTCTGCCAATGGAACAGAGCGGAGGTAAGCCACTGACGTAGCCTTCGCCCGAACACAATGAGCCGTGACCCGACTTTCTAACGAGAGTCCGGCTGCTCCATAAGCCCAAGCGATACAGTCAGCAACCCAGATGGACAGAGTACGCTTGGAGACAGGGAGCCCCAATTTATTGGGGTCAAAAGACACGAAGAGCTGAGCAGCTTTGCGGTGCTCCCGCGTACGGTCAAGGTAGAAGTTCAACGCCCTTCTACAGTCCAGGGTATGCAGGACCCTTTCAGCTCGGCTGGAGTGTGGCCTGGGAAAGAAGGTCGGAAGTACCACCTCCTGATTGATGTGAAAAGGGGAGACCACTTTTGGAAGAAATTTAGGGTGAGTCCGTAGGACTACCCTATTTTTGTAGAATCGAGTGTAAGGGGGATCAGACACGAGGGCCTGTAGTTCACTTACGCGTCTAGCGGAAGTGAGGGCTATCAAGAATAAGGTTTTCCAAGAAAGAAAACGGAGAGGACAGGTAGCCATAGGTTCAAAAGGCGGAAAGGTGATCCGCTGCAAAACCACATTCAGATCCCAGTCAGGCGCTGGCGGGCGCAGAGGTGGTTTAAGGAGAAGGAGACCTCGGAGAAACCTTGCCACGAGAGGGTCGTTGGAAAGAGGTCTGCCGTCCACCGGCAGATGATGTGCTGAAAGAGCACTGAGGTGAACCTTGACGGAGTTGGACTTAAGTCCAAGGTTAGAGAGGTAGAGCAAGTACTGCAAGACCACCGACACCAAACAGGAGAAGGGATCCAGAAACTGCTGGGTACACCAAACGGAAAAACGACGCCATTTAAGGGCGTAGCATTTGCGGGTAGAAGGTCGCCGGGAAGCTAGGACGACCTCTTCCACCTCTGCCGGCAGTAGAAGGGGAGCAAGGACTACCCTTTCAGCAGCCAGGCCATCAGATGTAGAGATCTGAGGTTGGGGTGTAGCAGGGACCCCTGATCCTGTGTTAGGAGATCTGGTTGAAACCCCAGAGGGAACGGAGCCTCCACCGCCAGCTGCAGCAGGAGTGGAAACCACGGCTGTCTGGGCCACCGAGGAGCTATCAGGATCATGGAAGCTTTGTCTCGGAGAACCTTGAAAAGAGTTCGAGAGATTAGCGGTATGGGAGGAAAAGCATACAGAAGGCTTTTCGACCATGAGAGCAGAAAAGCATCTGCCGCTACTCGGAGGGGATGCGGCTGCCGAGAGCAGAAACGAGGAAGTTGTCGGTTGAGAGGACTGGCAAAAAGATCCAGCGTGGGGAGGCCCCACTTCAGAAAAAGTTTCTGAACTACCAAGGGATCCAGTCGCCACTCGTGCGGCTGGAGGATTCTGCTGAGTTTGTCCGCCAGGCAATTTTCTTGGCCTGGGAGATAAACTGCCTTGAGAAGAATGCCGCGGCTGACGGCCCAAGAGCAGAGCCTCTGCGCTTCCCGACAGAGAAGGAAGGAGCCCGTGCCCTCCTGTTTGTTCACGTAGAACATGGCAACTTGATTGTCCGTCTGGACAAGGACGGACCGGCGAGAAGTCAGGTGGGAGAAAGCCTTGAGAGCCAGACGGATTGCTCTGAGCTCCAGGAAGTTGATCTGCTGCGCAGACTCCCACGAGGTCCAGAGACCTTGAGTACATGCCCCTTGGCAATGCGCTCCCCATCCCAGGAGAGAAGCATCAGTCAGCACTTGAGCAGGCGGAGGAGATTGAAAAGGCATTCCGAGTACCAGGTCCGGCTGATGAAGCCACCACTGCAGAGAAGAGGCCAGCGGGCCGGAGATCTGCACTAAGTCGGCGAGGCCACCCGTGGCCTGTTGCCACTGCTTGCGAAGGCACCACTGAGCAGGCCGCATATTCAGGCGGGCGTTGGGGTTCACGTGGACGGTGGAAGCCATATGGCCGAGTAGTCTCAGAAAGCGTCTGGCTGCGAAAACGGCCGGCTAGGTCCATGAGTCGCTGAGCTCTGTCGAGAGGCAGGAAAGCTCGCGCCTGAAGAGTGTGCAATCTTGCGCCGATGAACTCGAGATCTTGCGAGGGGAGCAAAGTGGACTTTGCGAAGTTTACGACAAAGCCCAAGTACTGGAGAAGAGTCACAGTGCGGTGCGTGGCTTGTGTGACCTCTTGAGAGGACGATGCTCTGATGAGCCAGTCGTCTAGGTAAGGAAAGACATAGAGGCCCTGAAGCCGGAGATAAGCCGCCACCACCGCGAGACATTTTGTGAAGACTCGTGGTGCGGAGGATAGGCCAAAGGGCAGTACTCTGTACTGGTAATGATTTCCTGCCACCACAAACCTTAGGTATTGGCGGTGGCTTGGGTGGATGAGGATGTGCGTGTAGGCATCCTTTAGATCCAAGGAGCATAGCCAATCTCCCTGCTGGAGGTAGGGCAGAAGGATTCCAAGGGTAAGCATCTTGAACTTCTCCCTCACGAGGAACTTGTTGAGGTTGCGCAAGTCCAGGATGGGTCTGAGGCCTCCTGTTCTTTTTGGTATTAGGAAATACCTGGAATAAAAGCCTTGACCTCTCAGGTGGTGGGGCACCGGTTCCACAGCCTGTTCCTGAAGAAGACTTGCTAACTCCTGAAGGAGTAAGTCCCTGTGCAGAGGGAGTCGTGGAGGCTCTCCCGGAAAATAGGAAGAAGGGACCTGGTGGAAGTGGAGAAGATAGCCTTCTCGCACAACATGAAGCCATGGGCTTGCCAAATAGGTTCTCACCTCGGCAGGGGACATCGACCAACTTGTCCTGCACCCAGGGTTCAAGGTCAGACGACTGAAGCCAAGCTTGTCGGCGGGCACCGATGCCGGCTGCGGCCACTCGAGCCGATGCTTCAAAGCCATCATAGGCTGCTCGAGAAATGAACTTGGAGCAATCTCGAATTCCAGTGGACAAGGCTAGGAACCTCCGCAAAGGTTCCTCGGAAAGTCCAGCAGAGAATCCGGCTATCTCCTTAGCCAGGTCTCTAAGGTACATGCCCATGTAGAGCTGGTAGGTCTGGACCCGACAAGCAAGCATAGAGCCTTGGAAACACTTCTTACCGAGGCCATCCAGGTTGCGGGCCTCCCTGCCGGGAGGTACCAAGGAGTGCATCTTCTGGCTCTTGAGCCTATGCATGGCCGATTCCACCACCATGGAATGGTGCGGTAGCTGTGCTTTCTGGAAGCCAGGGCTCTTGCGGACTCGATAGATGGAATCGACCCGCTTGCTTAATACCGGCGACGATGCCGGACTCTCCCACATGCGGAAGAGTAGTCGTTCCAGCATGGGAGGAACCGGTACAGTAAAGTGCTCCTTCGCTGGAGAGTCATACTGGAGGGCGTCGAGCTCTTCGGCTCGAGGCTCCTCCTCGGGATCCGCAGGGAAGGCCAAAGCCTTGGCCATATCCCTGACGAAGTCCGAGAACCGGGCATCCTCCGGGGGGGACTGTTTCCGAGGTTCGGACTCAGGGGAGTCCGAGGGGACACACCGAGTCCGAAAGGAATCAGGTGACTCTTCCTCTTCAGATTCCCAGGCCGACTCCGAGGAGGAATCGGTGGGGTCGGGTCGGGTCGGGTGGGCGAAGGCGTCGGCCGCCCCGACGCCGAGGGAGTCGGCGTCGACGACCTCGGTCCCGAACGGGAGGCCGAGGGAGACCTCGACCGAGGATCGACTCGAGCCCGCATGGACTCGAGGATCGGCTCGGTCTCCGGGGTCGACTTAGACGTCGACGTCCCGGTGGTCAGGGCAGAGGCGCCAGCGAGGCTAGCGATCAGTGCCCGCTGCTGGTCCATGAAGGCAGCCAGGCTGCTCTCCAAGGCCGTCAACCTGAGTCCGACCTCAGGTGACCCAACAGCCCCTGACTCGGGCCCCGACAGCGTCGGGCCCGACGTCGGACCCCTCGGAGGCGAGTCCACGAGGACTACAGGACTTACCCGAGCAGGCGATTCCGATTCCAGACGAGGTCGCTTCGTGAGACGATCCTGCTCCAAAGACCCGGGACGGCTATCGGGGCTATGCGACCTGGCCCTCGCGGAACCAGGAGCGTCCACCGACGCCGTCCTCGCGGGTTTCGTCTTCCGATGATGATCCCCCGAGGGAGAACCTCTGTCGGAGGAACTCCGGCGATGCTCAGAGCTGGAGCCTCTGGACGCCGAGGCCTCCGACGAGGTCCGGGTATGGGTGGGATCTGTGAAGATTCTTTCCCGCTGATGCCGCCGACTCCGTAAGGCTTTGGAGGACATTTTGCTGCAGGCCCCACAGATCAGTTCCTCGTGATCTGGGCCGAGGCAGCGGAGGCAATGATCATGTGTGTCAGTGAGAGACATGTTTCTGTCACACTGAACACACCTTTTGAAGCCACTGGCAGCCATCGGGGGAAAAAGGGCCCCTGCAAGGTCAAAGGACCGGGCTGCCAGCGAAAAACCGAAAACGAAACTGACAAGAAAAATCAGAAAAACCGAAAAATAAGAGAAGGACTCGCAACGGCGTCGCGAGTCCGGGCAGGAAAGAGACCGGCGTCGAACCGAAGAAAAAATGGAAAATAAATGAAGAAAATCAACTTTTCTGCGGGGACTGTAAGACCACGTCTGTAGGGCTCCGCGGAAAAAAGAAGACTGGCTAAGATGGCACCCTTGGGCGGGAAGGGGACCGCGCATGCGCGCTGCAATTCCCAAAGGCTTTCTTTGAAAGCTGGGGAAAATTGCTCCGCGAGGGCTCCGTCGGCGCCGATGTCACCCATATGTGAGGACTGACTTCCTGCTTGGTCCTGGAGAATCAACTTTTTCCAGGGACAAGCCAGACAAACATCTGAAGGACTCCATGGAAAAAAGGAGACTGAGCAAGACGGCACCCTTGTGCCAGAAGGGGACCACGCATGCGTGGTGGCATCTCCCAAAGGCTTTCTTTGAAAGCTGGGGGGATGCGTCCGTGAGGGCTCCATTGGTGCTGACCTCACCCATATGTGAGGACCGACTTCCTGCTTGTTCCCAGAGAAAACAAAGATGCCCAGTGTGCGAAGATAGGCTACTACAAATGCCAGGCACTTTGTGAACACCCTTGAGCTGAGGCCAGCATGAATGGAAGTGTTGATAGTGTTGGCCCTGAAAAGTAACCCGGAGGTACTTTCTTTGTAAGGGGTTTATTGAGATACAGGGAGCAGAGCCTGTCTTTTTCTTGACAATAAGGAAGAAGAGTTCCCAATGAGATCATGAACTTCTCTCACTAATAATTTGTTGAGATTTCGTAAGTCTAGGAGAGGCCTGAACCCTCCTGTTTTCTTTGAAATGAGAAAATATCAGGAATAGAACCCTAGGCCTCGCTGTGCAAGTGGGATTTCCTCAATAGCCCTTTGAGTTGTTAAAATGGTTATCTCCCGCTCTAGTAAGGTGGAGGGTAGCAGATCCATGGGAAAGTCACCCACAAAGAAAGTGGGTGGCAGATCTTTGAAATTGAGCTGGTAGCCCACACTCACCACTTGCAATGTCCAGAGTTTGGAGTTTATGAGTGCTCGTCTGTGGGCAAAGTGAGTTAACATTCCTGGTAGACTGGCTATGCCCCGGGGAAAGCAGTCAAACTAGCAGAAGGTTGTGGAGCTGGCTGGGGGCTTAACAGTTTTTGGCTTTCTGGACTGACAAGCTCCTTGTTGTTTCTGGTGAGGCTGTTAGGAAAAATAAGAGGGATAGGAAGGGTAAAATATCCTCTTTTTGGGATAAAAAGGCTTCTTGTCTGAGACCTTTGTCTTAGTAGGATTAGCTGTGTTCCTGGATTTTATTTCCCTGTAAAATAGTTATCTCCAATTTATAATGCCCTGTTCAATGTAATTTCAGTTTGTTCAATGTAAACCGCACTGATGCAGAATAGCGCGGTATATAAGAGAATGTAAATAAATAAAATAAATATTTTATTTAATATACATTTATATACTGTGTTTTCCCAAGTATCAAATACGGTTTACAAGGAACAATGTGAATTGTGCCAACAAGTGCTCAATTCACTTACATTATAACTGTTGTAACTATTTACATTAAACTGTAAGGTTTACAACTATTTACCTTAATTTTAGATCTCTTTGGATAATCTGTTCATAGTGAGATCAGTCTGTTTCTCCAGCTTTCTCTTGCCACCTTTTCCCAAAAAGGTTCTCTCCATTACAAAGAATATTGGCCAGCTTGTATTGAACCCATTGTTCAAGATTAGTCTAAAAGATGTTTAAAAAAAAAAAGTGGTCTCGCTTCAACAGTTACTCATATGCTATATAGCTATTTTTCATGCATCAGAAACTTGACCTGTCATTTCCACTCCAGATTTCATTCCTTCCATCTTGCTACTCCATATGCTTGGAACAAACTACCCATCAGTATGCCAAACTCCATCTCTGGCCCTATTCCAATTCATGCTGAAAATCCACCACATCAAGGCTGCTTTTGGACCCAATCCCCTTATTTTCCCCATTTACCATCTATGTTTAGCTTTACTATTCCCTCAGAATTTTCCTTGTCCCTGGTTTGTTGTGTGTGTCTTGATTAGATTTTAAGCCCTGATGAGCAGGGACAGTCTTTACATGTATATTAGAGTGGTCCACAAGCCAAACAAAAAGTTAATGTTTGTAGAATCATTTCTCCACAAGGCTTATTTTTGTCCATTAGGGATAGCTTGCTTACCTGTGAAATTTTAGCCAGATTGCAAAACATTTAGAGGTCACCACATTCTGAAGATTTTATGGATAGGTAAAGGTATTTATGTATTGAAAATATTCCTTAAGGCTCAGTTCAGTATAACTGCACGAGTCCAAGAATATCACAGATTTAGCTCCGATTTTCAGTTTTGTTTATGTCAGACAGTGGCATGAAGCACCATTTGCAATCCAAGCTCCTCTCAGTGGCATCAAATTTTTTATCAGTTCTTAAGACTTACCTAAACCAGGCTGTTGCATTTTCAAGACACCTCTGTTTTTTTGTCTGAATAGTTGGCAAGCTTAGTTTTTTTTTATGACAGTCTTAGCAGACAACTGGAAAGAGTAGTTACTCACCTCTAACAGGTGTTCTCCAGGAGCAGCAGGAATCAATCCTCACATATGGATGTCATCGGCACCGATGAAGCCCCAGCGGAGCATTTCCCCAGCTTTCTATGAAAGCCTCTGGGAAGGCAGGCACCCATGCGCGGTTCCCTTCCCGCGTAAAGGTGCCATCTTAACTCAGTCAAATGACATAGCTAAGAACAGCACACAAAAATGAAAAATAAACTATGTACAATTGCAACTCCATGGGGAGGAGGGAGGGTTGTGAGGACTGATTCCTGCTGCGCCTGGAGAACACCTGTTACAGGTGAGTAACTACTCTTTCTCCAGGACCAAGCAGGATGTCAGTCTTCACATATGGGTGACTCCCTAGCTCTGGGCTACCGAGGAACCCAAGCTGAACAAGAGAACTCCCTCTAGTCTCAGCAGCAAATAAAGGCTTTTCAAGGACACAACCTCCACCAGTAGCCCAACAGAGGGCAGGAGTTGCCTAAACCTCAAAGAGATTCCGGAGTACTGCTTAGCCAAAAGCACTGTCCCTACGGGACTCCCTTTCCAGGCAGTAATGGGCCACAAAAGTCTGGCTTGAAGACCAAGTTGCAGCCCTGCAGATATCTACCAAGGGCACAGAGCGGAGATGAGCCACTGAGGCAGCCATTGCCCTGACTCGGTGGGCCATAACCCGACCCTGCAAAGGAAGGTCAGCTGCCTTATAAGCCCAGGCGATACAGTCAGCTACCCAGATGGACAAGACCTCCTACAGTTTCGGAAGGCAATAAAGACCTCCTACAGTTTCGGAAGGCAATAAAGCACCATTTCTTTCTGCTACATTTTACTCAATCAGCTACCCCTCCCCACAGAAATCTCCCCCCATCCCCCACAAACACCTCACTCAAAACATAACACTCATGCTTTAAGCAATCATACTCATGCATGTAGACACTTCACATCTATTCACACCATGTAATATTTATTACTCCATGTCAACTTGTATATACTTACCATGTATTCTCTATCTACGCCAACCAAACGCAGCGTGTATATAGTTACTCTGTATTTGTATCGTTTAAAGATATCGCAACATGTAAATAGTTTCCCTATTTGGTCCAAGTTCTAACTCCTGTTATAATGTAAACTCAAACAGTCTTGACTGCACTGAGCTCTTGTTGTTGAACGTAAACCACACTGGTAACAAATAGCACGGTATATAAGAATTGTTAAATAAAATAAAATAAATAAGGTACGCTCAGCCACAGGCAACCCCAACTTATTGGGGTCAAAGGAGACGAAGAGCTGGGTAGCCCTTCTATGCCCCTGTATACGGTCAAGGTAGAAGGATAAGGCCCTCCTACAGTCCAGGGTATGCAGGACTGCTTCAGCCTGGCTTGCATGAGGCCTAGGGAAGAATGTTGGAAGAACCACCTCCTGGTTGAGGTGGAAAGAGGAGACAACCTTAGGGAGGAACTTTGGATGAGTCCTAAGGACTACCCTGTTCCTATAAATCCTGGTGTAAGGCCTATCACAGACCAGGGCCTGAAATTCACTTACTCGCCTAGCCGAGGTAAGGGCTATCAGGAAGAGTGTCTTCCAGGAGAGGAAGCGTAGTGGACAAGTAGCCATCGGCTCAAAAGGTGGGCGAGTAAGTTGCTGCAAGACCACATTCAGCTCCCACTCAGGGGCAGGAGGACGGATAGCAGGCTTGAGCAAAAGCAAGCCCCTAAGAAAGCAAGACACCAAGGGGTGACCAGACAGAGAATGCCCCTCCACCAGAGAGTGGTGAGCTGCTAGAGCAGAGAGGTGGACCCGAACAGAATTGGATTTAAGACCTTGATTAGACAAGTGCAGTAAGTACTGAAGGACTACTGGCACAGTACAGGAGAAAGGATCTTCTGGACGTAGCTGACACCACACAGAAAACCTCTTCCATTTGAGAGCATAGGTTTTCCTAGTGGACTGTTTCCTAGAGGCTAGGACAACCTCCTCAACCTCCTGAGGCAGGCCCCAGGGAGCCAAGACTACCCTTGCAGCCTCCAGGCCATCAAATTGAGAGCTTTGAGATTGGGGTGCAGAAGGGAACCCTGCTCCTGTGAGAGGTCAGGTTGCAACCCCAGAGGTAGTGGAGGATCCACCGCCAGTTGAAGCAGAAGAGGAAACCAAGGTTGTCTCGGCCACCTGGGAGCCACCAGCAGGACCGAGGCCTTGTCCTGAAGAATGTTGGAGAGTTCGGGCCACCAAGGGCATGGGAGGAAACGCATAGCGGAGGCCCTGAGACCAGGATATCAGAAAAGCATCTGCTGCTATCCGCAGAGGATGCGGTTGCCTGGAGCAGAACCTCGGCAGTTGCTTGTTTGTTGGGCTGGCAAAGAGATCTATCAAAGGGAGACCCCCTTTCAGGAAGATATTCCGAACTACGGAAGGATGCAGCTGCCACTCGTGGGGCTGCAGTATTCTGCTTAATCTGTCTGCCAGGTAGTTGTCCTGGCCTGTAAGGTACACAGCCCTGAGGAGCATGTTGTGCTTGAGGGCAAAAGAACAAAGGTCCTGAGCTTCCCGACAAAGGATCCTGGACCCAGTTCCGCCCTGTTTGTTCACATAAAACATGGCAACCTGGTTGTCTGTCTGAATCAAGACAGACTGGTGAGCCAGGGTAGGAGTGAAAGCTTTGAGTGCTAATCGAATAGCTCTGAGTTCTAGGAGATTGATCTGCTGTGCAGCTTCCCAGGGAGACCAGAGGCCCTGGGTGCACTTGCCCAGACAATGAGCTCCCCAGCCTTGCAGGGAGGCATCTGTCGTCATCACTGTGTCCCCTGGAATCTGAAAAGGCACCCCTTTCAGCAGATTGGGTGGGTGTAGCCACCAGTTGAGGGAGTGCAGAAATGATCTGTATACCCTTATCCTGTCTCTGAGGCTGCCTGTGGCCTGTGACCACTGATCCCAAAGACACCACTGTGCAGGCCTCATATGGAGGCTGGCATTTGGGGGCACATGCACTGTCGAAGCTATGTGGCCTAGAAGCCTCAGGCAGAGTCTGGCGGAGACCAGGGACCTGCTGAGAAACTGATTTGCCATCAACCTTTGGGCTCTGTCTTCTGGCAAGAATGCCTTTGCCAGGAGAGCGTCTAACCTTGCCCCTATTGTGGTAGGCTATGGCCTATATAATAGCCTATACATGCCACACTATGAACTCCAAGTTCTGGGAGGGGAGCAAAGTGGACTTTGCGAAGTTTATGACAAACCCCAGGCTTTGTAGAAGAGCAATAGTCTCAAGGGTGGCTTGATTGGCCTCCTGGCACGTCTGACCCCTGATGAGCCAGTCGTCTAGATAGGGGAAGACAAAGATTCCCTGATTTCTCAGGTAGGCCGCCACCACTGCTAAGCACTTTGTAAAGACTCTGGGGGCGGAGGTGAGGCCGAAAGGCAGCACCCTGTACTGATAATGGTTTCCTCCCACAATGAACCTGAGGTACTTTCTGTGGTCTGGATGAATGAGGATGTGAGTGTACGCATCCTTTAGATCTAAGGAGCATAGCCAATCTCCCTGCTGGAGGTAGGGCAGAAGAGTCCCAAGAGTAAGCATCTTGAACTTCTCTTTCACTAGGAACTTGAGGTTCCTGAGGTCCAGAATGGGTCGAAGGCCACCGGTTCTTTTGGGCACCAGGAAATACCTGGAGTAGAAACCGTGACCGTGGAAGTGGGGAGGCACAGGCTCCACCGCCCTGTCCACCAACAGACCATGCAGCTCTGGCAGAAGAAGGTCTGTGTGCAGGGGAGGCCTTGGAGGCTCCCCTGGAAAATATGGTAGAGGCAGTTGGTGAAAATGGAGGGCATAGCCCTTGTGGACTATCTCCAGCACCCAACTGCCCCTGGTGACAAGGGGCCACTGGTGGGCAAAGAGGGCGAGGCGACCTCCTGTGCAGGGTTGGGAGAGCAGTGGAGGAGTCAAAAACCCCCACCCTGCTGAGTGGTAGCAGGGTCCTGAGGCTTGGGGGTCCTCTGCCTATGGGGCCCATTACCCTGCCCCTTGGCTTGCTGACCCTGGGGGGCAGCTTGGGCAGCCTGATATTGCGGGTACTGTTTATAGGCAGTGCCCCTTCCTCAGGTAAAAGGGCTTTTTACCCGAGCCCTTCTTTTTATGAGAAGGGGCAGAGGTCTTCCTCGACAGCCTTGTCCGTGTGAGGTGCTCAGTTTCAAGCTGAGCGGCCTTCTCGGTGATGGGCTTGCCAAAAAGATTTTCACCTCGGCAAGGGACACTGACCAACTTGTCCTGGACCCATGGCTCGAGGTCCGATGACTGCAGCCATGCCTGGCATCAAGCCGCGATGCCGGCTGCCGCAACTCAGGCTGAAGCCTCGAAGCCATCGTAGGCGGCGCGGGACATGAACTTCTAGCAGTCCCGAATCCCTGAGGACAAGGACTTAAATCTCTGCAAGGGTTCCCCAGAGAGACCAGCAGAGAACCCGGCCAATTCCTTGGCCAGATCCCGCAAGTACATGCCCATGTACAGCTGGTAGGACTGGACACGGCAAGGAAGCATCGAGCCCTGAAAGCACTTTCTACCGACGCCATCGAGGTTCCGGGCCTCCCTGCCAGGAGGCACCGCGGAGTGCATCTTCTGGCTCTTCAGACAATGCATGGCCGATTCCACAACCATAGAATGGTGTGGTAGCTGTGCCTTCTGAAAACCAGGGCTCTTCCAGAGTCGATAGATCGAACCGACTCGCTCAGAACCGGCGCCGAGGCCGGTGCCTCCCACATCCGGAAGAGGAGCCGTTCCAGCATCGGAGGAATCGGGACAGTAAAGGCCTTCTGAGGAGAGTCATACTGCAGCGCCTCGAGCTCTTAAGCTCGAGGCTCTTCCTCGGGGTCCGCCGGAATAGCCAAGGCAGTGGCCATATCCCGGACGAACTCAGAGAACCGAGTGTCCTCCGGGGGGGACTTACTCCGGGGCTCAGACTGCGGTGAGTCCAAAGGGACGCACCGAGTCTTGAAGGTATCAGGAGACTACTTGTCCTCCGTTTCCCAAGCTGACTCGTCCGAGGAAGAGTCGGGGTCGGACCCCGCGCCGGGAGCACCGGCATCGACGCCCTCGGTCCCGAACGGGAGGTCGAGGGAGACCGCGACCGAGGTTGACTCCGAGCCACGATGGACTCTAGTATCGGCTCGGCCTCTGGGGTCGACTTCGACGTCGATGTCCCGGTGGTCGGGGCAGATGCGCCAGACAGGCTGGCCATCAGTGCCCGCTGCTGCTCCATGAAGGCAGATAATCTGCACTCCAAGGCTGTCATCCTGAGACTCAGCTCGGGAGACGCAGCAGCCACCGACTCAGGCCCCGGCGGTGCCGGGCCCGACGTCGGCTCCCTGGGAGGAGAGTCCGAGGACTCCGGGGCTTAAGTGTCCAGCAGACTCCGGCTCCACGCGAGGAACTTTGGCAGGCTTCTCTTGTTCCATGGGCCCAGGGCGATGGTCGGGGGTCTTAGACCTGGCCCTCGAGGAGCCAGGGACCTCCTCCGACAACGCCCTCGCGAGTCGCTTCTTCCTCTTGCGTTCCCGGTCGGGGGACCCCCTGTCCGAGGAGCTTCGATGGCGCTTGGTATCGGAATCCCGAGATGTCGAGGCCTCAGATGAGGTCCGGGCCCGGCCAGAGGCTGAGTCCGAGAAAAGCCTTTCATTTTGATGCTGGCGACTTCGGAATGCCTTGGAAGACATCTTCCCACATGCCCCGTACAACTTAGGATCGTGGTCGGGGCCGAGGCACCGAAGGCAGCAGTCGTGTGTGTCGGTGAGAGACAGTTTCTTACACTGATCACACTTCTTAAAACCGCTGGATGCCATCGGGGAAAAAAGAGCCCCCGCAAGGTCAAAGGACCGGCCTTCCAGGGAAAAATAGAAAAAAGGGCGTGAACGCCAGCCACGAAGGGCAAAAACCGAAAAGAAGAATCGGGCTCGATACCGGTGTACCGAACCCGGCCGGAGGGGAACCGGGAGAAAAAAATAGCAAAATCGCCAAAAAGGTCTAATTTTAACCGGGAAAACAGGACACACGTCCGGTGGGCTTCACGAAAAGAGAGAGACTGAGGTAAGATGGCACCTTTAGGAGGGAAGGGAACCGCGCATGCGTGCCTGCATTCCCAAAGGCTTTCATAGAAAGCTGGGGAAATGCTCCGCTGGGGCTTCATCGGTGCCGATGACACCCATATGTGAGGACTGACTTCCTGCTTGGTCATGGAGAATGTCTGGAAATGGTGGCAGCTGAATGTTCTGCATCATCTTTCTTTGTTTCTGCTGTTTAGTTCAGTGTTCATTTTTGAAAGTATGTTTGTTTGTACAGGGTGGTGTACACTATCCGACTGTCTAAACCTGAGAAAGAGTTAATTCTCTTCAGAACTTTGCTTAGAAATAAACTTCATATATTTGCTTACTAAGTGAAGGTTTATATGTCCTGTAAATAAAGAAAAGGGCAGGTTATACTCTAGCCTCTCTGTCTCAGGGTTATAAGATATCAAGCAGTCAGCAGTAAACAGTTATGTCTTGGAATACATGTATGTCTCCTCATACTGACCTACACTGATTAGAAGTTGACCTATGATGTGATAAATACGTAATAATTGACGTGTCATAATAAAGTGAAATTATGCTGTATCATCCAAAAGAACCTTATAAATAAAGTGAACCATGGCTAGTAGTTAGAGTAAACAAAGAGAACTTTGGTTCACTTTGCTTCTCTCCCAAAGCTTTGGTGTATTTATATAGGAGTGTGTAGTATTTTATTGCTGTCTTTTAGATTACCTTCCCATTGTTTTGAATGTAGTTTTCTGTAGCTCCAAGAGCCCTGCAGGTTGCTGGTGAGGGGAGGGCTAAGAAAGCCCACAGTTGGTGCCATGCCGTTCTACAGATTTCAACATTCCTGGCAAGGGCCAGGTACCAGTGTAATACAATGTATAGAGTTATAGAATGTACATAGTTTCCCCCAGTTACTTCCAAGTTGATCTCCCTGTTTATTGTAAATACAACTCAAAGTTCCCTGTGTTGTATAGTTGATGTTAAATGTAAACCGCTCTGATCTAAAATAGAGCGGTATAGAAGAACTGTTAAATAAATAAATAAGGGCGGAAGGTGTTTGTGAGTATTATATGGTGCCAGCAATGAGCAATCTGTTAGGTAACCGAGAGTTGTCTCAATTGTGTGAATGGCATGACAAAGCTATGGTTTTAGCTGTTCAGAAAGGTAGCCCTTCTTATTGTATGCGTGAGAAGTATGGGGATATAGCTACTAATTATATTGTGCACTGGTATGCAGTGACTAATGATAATGTGCTTTTACAGTTTTCTTTGGAGGGAACATTTTCTATAGATAAGCTTCGTTATCTGAAATGTGCTTTGCAGGCTAAACACAGAGTATGTGATGCCCATGAAGGGCTGGTGTTTGGTTGGTGGCAGCGAATGGCACATGTTATGAAAAATGATTTGTTTATATTAGAGAATGCTGGTAAAACAGGTGAACCACAGGAGAAAGAGATTGATAATGACCGGGCAGGGAAGTTCCCAGTCATTTTTTCTCCAGAGTATGATGCAAATGTGGCTGCAATTGGAGCTGGACGAGTTCCAAGTGTATTCCCAACGTCTCCCCTTGTTTCTTCTGAGAGTTATGTAGTTTCTGAGAGGGAGAAAGTCACTCGTGCAGCGAAGTTAAGAGAAGAGATAAGGAATAAGCAAAGGATATTGGGGAATGCACAAATTGAGAATTTTGGTACTTGCAATGTTTCTCAGCTCAGAGAAATGAATGACCACCTTAGTTGTGAAATAGAATGTATTGTACATATAATAGATTCCTTAAAGGGAACAGTAAGATATGATATTTCTGCTACAAAGGAATTAGGAATTTCTAGTAAACTTATTGATGATATTGAAAAGGATCTGAATAAACCTTTTATGACCTATAGAGAGAAATGTATTCAATTACATGGTGCTATAAGTTTTCTTCAAACTGTTTTATGTCAACATAATAGTCCTTGTTCTACTTGGGCTGATTTAGATAATTTGCTTAGAACTGTGTTGTATAACCCAGCTGATGTTCATAGGGGTCACTCATCCAGTTTGTGACATACCCTGTGATAGATTTCCAAGAGAAGACAAAGAGATAATTTTGTTTTAGTGGTTAATAAAAGAAAAAAAAGATGATTTTCTGTTAGAATCACTTACAGTAGTATGCGAACTTGTAAAAGGATTGGTTGAGATTAACATCTTTAAGGCAGGATTCACCAATTGGTTTTGTAAATGGTTTAATCCCGTGAGTAAAAGGTATTTTTTTTAAAGCTTCAATAACAGATTGGCCAGCTAGAATAGCTGCTGTAAGTTTCAGTACAGTAAGCTGACATTGTGAAATGACTAAATTGCTCAACTTGCAGATTGCTTCTATGTAACCTCCCAGGAGCAGGGGGAGGGATAGGATCAGAGCAAGAGAAGGTCATAGGAATCCTCAGCGAGACAGTTCAGATAAGCTTGTTATTGAGCATTTGCAGCGAGACTGTCTCCGGAATTGGAGTCTTGATGGTCAGAGAACTCCGGTAGCTGCCGATTGCACTCTATCCTGGCTGAGTGCAAAGATATTTTCAGCTGTATTCTCTCTGAAGTGCCGTGTTCTGCAGATCTCCAGAAATCATTCATCCTGGAGAGCTTTCTTCTTCTTTATGGACAATGCTGGGATCAGATATCGGATGCCTTTCTATCCCTCCTGTGCGGATCATCGTGAAACCTGGAATTAATTTTCCTAGACTCAAGCTGTGTTCACTGCCAGCAGCCGTCAGGGAAGGAAATTGTTCTATGCTTGAAGATCTCCAGACACAAAGTGTCACTTCATTACGTAAGACTTCAATTCTTCCTGTGCTAAAAAGGCTGACGGTAAGACTTATAGATTTGTGCAAAACCTGTGAGCAGTAAATAATGTGATTTTGCCAATTTCTCCCTTGGTACTTTCAAGGGCCACCTGGACTTTTGTTCTAGATTTGCGACCTGCTTATTTTCAGTATGACTTGGCAAAGAAAAAGCAGTTTTGTTTTTATTTGTTCTTTTTGAAGGCTAGTCCTGCATATTTGCACAGGCCCTAAGAACTGCATTATTTGATGTAAGACTCAACCATTCCTCTTTAGTTTATTATGTGAATGATTTGTTTTTAATGTAGACTAAATTACGTATGTTATTGGTCAGATTTCTTGTTTTTATTAGCTTATATTGCTAAGTTAGGTTTGAGGGTCAAATCTGTCTCAACTGCAATTTATTTCTCAAAATATTGGTATTGCGTAGCTTCCACATTATCGCAGTGGGAGGTTTGTTTTAAATGTAGAAATGTACTGGGAAGAGTGCCATGGTTATTGTAAACTATTCAAATTGTTTGTGGCTATTTCTGATGTCTCTGTTATCTGTGTGTTTTGTGAGCTTTCTCGACTGATTGTAAGCCAGTGGGCTCTTATTCAGAGTGAATTAATGAAGTGACTCCCGCTATGTCTATGTAGTGATGATTTTTGCAATTGAATCTTATTGATTTTCTGGTGCTTCTTGCCAGCACACTTTGCAGTTTTGAAATTCAAAGGACACCATTTGGTATCAGTGTCACTGACATTGCTGTATTTAGCACTGTTAAAGATGACTGTTTTTCCTTTCATCCTTCCTGCAGCAATAGTAAGATACTTTTTTTGAAACCCAGTTTTGGACTTCGTGATGTTCCGGGCAGCTGGAAAGCAAATCATCTATTTGCCCTGACCATCTTTTGTTTCTACTTGCCCTGTTCCTGCAGCATAAGCTTTACTGCCGTGGTTATGCATTTTGTCTTTTTGTTATTGTTTTCTTTGGTACAATCTGTTTGCACTGTTTCAGGACTGGCACTGTAGGGTTAGTTTAGGGACAGTTATACATATGCCTGCCTGCTGAACTCATTTTATTTTGATTTTGCAACATGTTTTGTAGATCTGCCCTGTATCAGAGGAGGGAGGTGGTATTCCCAAAAAGTCACTTATGCACTCTGCTACAGCCTCCGATTGAATAAAAGCTTTTCCTTTTCCCTTTCCCCTTATGGCAGTGTGTATTTCCTCTAGCCTGACACCATTTGAAATAGTTAATGGATGTCTAGCTCCTTCTCCATATGCCTTGGCAGTTATCACTGCGCAACACTTAGGGGTCTGGGATATCTTAACTTATTGTGCCTGGTTGCACTCAGTCCTATTTTGTTTCCCTTTTATTGCAAGTGACTCCTTAACGAGATGACAAGTTCTTTATATCCAGGATCCGCAGAATTATTTTATCAGAAGTGAAGCCACCAGATTGGGTCCTGATTAAGACTGCATCCGAAGACGCTCCCAAGTTCCTGGTCTTTGTCGTGTGTTCCTGGTGAGATTTTCAGCTTGTAAAGTGAAAAGATATTCTCGTTGAATGCATCTTATACAGTGGCCCCCTCACAAGATCAGAAGGTGGTTTCCTGTATCGGTGAATCAAGAGTTTGCAACACAGAGACTTATTGGACAACAGTGATATTGAAGAAAAGGACTTTTATGATTTAAAGTATTTTTGACAGAACAACAGTGACATTACAGAGAGATTATTGTATTCTAAATGGATTATTCATGTAAAATGCATTTATTTAGCATTTATAGTAAGGCTTAGAGGGATGAGGTTAGTTTAGATTAGTATTTTCCTGATATATATGTAATGACCTTTAGGTACTTAACCTCTACTTAATAAAGTAATTGAGAATTAGAGGGCCAGTATAACTCTAGTATATCTCATCATCATCTTAAGAAAAGTATTAAGAAGAGTAGGTATATCTTTAGTTTATTCTAGAATATTGTTGTTGCTATGCATATTTCCTAATCTGGTCCTAGATGTGCTGTGGCATATTATTAATGAAACAGTATTGTATTCAGAATCATGGGGATGTTAAAGGGAATATCCAAATATTTTTGGGGCACATTTACCCTTGATGACAAAAACATTTCAATTTATCAAAGTTTGCTGTTTGCCTTCCAAAAGTGATAGCTAGGCTTAAAGACCTTTGAAGAGGTTTGTAACATATGGTCTTATACAAACACAGAACCTAGAATAATTAAAGATATAGGTATGAAGATCCCATGTACAGGTTCCTATATTTCAGTAATTTAGCATAGTTACTCACCTGTAACAGGTGTTCTCCAGGAGCAGCAGGAATCAGTCCTCACATATGGGTGACATCAGCACCAACAGAACCCTCGCAGAGCAATTTTCCCCAGCTTTCAAAGAAAGCCTTTGGGAATTGCAGCACGCATGCACGGTCCTCTTCCCGCCCAAGGATGCCATCTTGCTCAGTCAGATGACATAGCAAAAAGACAGCAAAAAGACAGCAAAAAGCATAAAACTGCAACTCCAAGGGGAGGAGGGAGGGTTGTGAGGACTGATTCCTGCTGCTCCTGGAGAACACCTGTTACAGGTGAGTAACTATGCTTTCTCCAGGACCAAACAGGAAGTCAGTCCTCACATATAGGACTCCCAAGCTTAAGGCTAGCAGAGACCCTAAGCACAAAAATGAGCTCCCTCTAGCTCAGCAGCACAGAAGGAAGGAATCTTCTCTGAATACGTCTCCAACCGGTAGCCCAACATCTGGGATGGAGGGTAGGAGTTGCCTATACCTCGAAGAGGTTACAGAGGACTGCCTGTCCGAAAGCACTGTCCCTGCAGGACTCCCTCTCCAGGCAGTAATGGGCTGCAAAAGTCTGGCTTGAAGACCAAGTAGCAGCCCGGCAGATGTCTGCCAACGGAACAGAGCAAAGGTAAGCCACTGACGTAGCCTTCGCCCAAACACGATGAGCGGTGACTCTACCTTCCAGCACAAGGCCCGCAGCTTCATAAGCCCAAGCGATGCAGTCCGCAATCCAGATGGACAGAGTACGCTTGGAGACAAGGAGCCCCAACTTGTTGGGGTCATAAGACACGAAGAGCTGAACCTCCCTTCGGTGCTCCCACATACGGTCCAGGTAGAAGTTCAGCACCCTTCTACAGTCCAGGGTATGCAGGACTATTTCAGCTCGGCTGGAGTGAGGCCTGGGAAAGTAGGTTTGAAGTACCACCTCCTGGTTGATGTGAAAAGGGGAAACCACTTTAGGACTACCCGGTTCTTGTAAAACCTAGTGTAAGGAGGATCAGATACCAGGGCCTGCAACTCACTAACGGGTCTAGCAGAAGTGAGGGCCACCAAGAACAAGGTTTTCCAGGAAAGAAAACGAAGAGGACAGGTAGCCATAGGCTCAAAAGGCAGACAGGTAAGCCGCTGTAAAACCACAGTGAAATACCAGTTCGGGGCTGGCAGGCGCAAAGGTGGTTTAAGGAGTAGAAGGCCCCGGAGAAAACGAGCCACCAGAAGGTGGCTGGAAAGAGGCCTACCCTCCACCGGTAGGTGGTGCGCAGAAATAGCACTGAGGTGGACCTTGACCGAGTTGGACTTAAGTCCAAGATTGGAAAGGGAAAGCAAGTACTGCAATACCACTGATGCTGAACAGGAGAAGGGGTCTTGAGACTGCTGAGTACACCAGACGGAGAACCGACGCCACTTAAGAGCGTAGGACTTCCGGGTGGAAGGCCTCCTGGAGGCCAAGACAACCTCTTCCACATCTGAGATAACTGGAGAGGAGCAAGGACTACCCTTTCAGCAGCCAGGCCATCAGATGAAGGGACCGAAGGTTAGGGTGCAGGAGCGTCCCCTGATCCTGCGAGAGCTGGTCAGGCTGAAACCCCAGAGGAAGAAGTGTGTCCACCGCCAGCTGCAGCAGAAGCGGGAACCAAGGTTGTCACGGCCACCGGGGAGCCACTAGGATCACCAACGCCTTGTCTCTGAGAACCTTGAAGAGTGTCCGAGACACCAGAGGCATGGGTGGAAAGGCATACAAGAGGCCTGTGGACCATGGAATCAGAAAAGCATCCGCCGCTACCGAGAGAGGATGCGGCTGTCGAGAGCAGAATCTGGGAAGCTGCCGGTTCAGAGGACTGGCGAACAGATCCAGGGTGGGGAGGCCCCACCAGAGAAAGATCCGCTGAACCACAAGCGGATCCAATCTCCACTCGTGAGGTTGGAGGACCCTGCTCAGTTTGTCTGCCAGGTAGTTTTCTTGACCTGGGAGATAGACAGCTTTGAGGACACTGTTGCGATGGACGGCCCAAGAGCAGAGCTTCTGTGCTTCCTGACAGAGAAGGAAGGAGCCGGTTCCGCCTTGTTTGTTCACGTAGAACATGGCAACCTGATTGTCCGTCTGGATAAGTACCGACTGGTGAGAAATCAGGTGAGAGAAGGCTTTGAGCGCTAGGCGGATGGCTCTGAGCTCCAGGAAGATGATCTGTTGAGCGGACTCCCAAGGAGTCCAGAGACCCTGAGTACAAGTCCCCTGGCAATGTGCTCCCCAACCCTGGAGAGAAGCATCGGTCGTCAGGACCCGAGAATGTGTAGGGGGCTGAAAAGACACCCCCAGCACTAGGTTTGGCAGATGAAGCCACCATCGCAGAGAGGAGACCAGCTGGTCGGAGATCTGTACGGAGTCCGCTAGGCTCCAAGTGGCCTGATGCCATTGTTTGCGAAGGCACCATTGAGCAGGTCACATGTTCAGGCGGGCATAGGGGGTTACATGGACCGTGGAAGCCATATGGCCAAGCAGTCTCAGAAATTGCCTGGCCGAGACCAGGGAATTGTTGTGAAAGCAGCTGGCGAGATCCATGAGCCTTTGGGCCCTGTCCAGAGGCAGGAAGGCCCACGCCTGAAGGGTGTCCAAGCTGGCACCGATGAATTCTAGATCTTGAGAGGGGAGCAAAGTGGACTTTGCGAAGTTTATGACAAATCCCAAGTGCTGGAGCAGAGCCACCGTGCGATGAGTAGCCTGAGTGGCTGCTTGGGCAGACTGGGCCCTGATGAGCCAGTCGTCCAGGTATGGGAACACAAAGAGACCCTGAAGTCTCAGATAGGCCGCCACCACTGCTAGGCATTTGGTGAACACCCTGGGGGCGGAGGATAGGCCGAAAGGCAGTACTCTGTACTGGTAATGGTGTCCGCCCACAACAAACCTGAGGTATTGTCTGTGGTCTGGATGAATAAGGATATGAGTATACGCATCCTTGAGATCTAAGGAGCATAGCCAGTCTCCCTGCTGGAGGTAGGGCAGCAGGATTCCAAGGGTAAGCATTTTGAACTTTTCCTTTGCAAGGAACTTGAGGTTTCGCAAGTCTAGGATGGGTCTGAGGCCTCCTGTTCTTTTCGGAATCAGGAAGTATCGGGCATAAAACCCCTGACCCTTCAGGTGGTGGGGCACCGGTTCCACGGCTTGTTCCTGAACAAGACTTGCTAACTCCTGAAGGAGTAAGTCCCTGTGGAGAGGGAGTCTGGAAGGCTCCCCTGGAAAGTAGGAGGGAGGTACCTGGTGAAAATGAAGAAGATAGCCCTTTTGAACTATCTGAAGCACCCAGGTATCTGTGGTGATGTTGGACCACCTGTGGGCAAAGTGGACCAGCCGGCCTCCTGTGCTGAGAGAAACCAGCTGAGGGGGAGAGGCTATGCTGAGAAAGTCAAAAAACCCCACCCTGCTGAGCAGGGGCCGGTGGTGCAGGCTTGGGGGCTTGCTGCCTACGGGACCCATTACCCCGTCCCTTGGCCTGCTTGCCCTGTGGGGGAGCTGGTGAGGCCTGATACTGAGGGTAGTATTTATAGGCACCCTTCCTCGGGTAAAAGGGCTTTTTCCCCAAGGCCTTCTTCTTTTGAGAAGGGGCAGAGGTCTTCCTTGAGAGACGAGTCCTGGTGAGAATCTGTCTCGATTTGTGCAGCCTTCTCATCCATGGGCTTGCCAAAGAGGTTATTACCTCAGCAGGGGACATCGACCAACTTGTCCTGTACCCAGGGCTCGAGGTCAGACGTCTGAAGCCAAGCCTGGCGGCGTCCACCGATGCCGGCCGCGGCTACTCGAGCCGAAGCCTCAAAACCATCATAGGCTGCTCGAGAGATAAACTTGGAGCACTCCCGAATACCAGTAGACAAGGATTGGAACCTCTGCAAAGGTTCGTCAGAGAGACCAGCAGAGAACCCGGCTATTTCCTTAGCCAGGTCTCGGAGATACATGCCCATGTAGAGCTGGTAGGTCTGGACTCGACAAGCAAGCATAGAGCCCTGGAAGCACTTCCTACCGAGGGCATCCAGGCTTCGGGCTTCCCTACCAGGGGGCACCGAGGAGTGCATTTTTTGACTCTTCAGTCTATGCATGGCCGATTCCACCACCATGGAATGGTGCGGTAGTTGTGCCTTTTGGAACCCAGGGCTCTTGCGGACTCGATAAATGGAATCGACCCGCTTGCTTAACACCGGCGACGACGCCGGGCTCTCCCACATGCGGAAGAGAAGCTGTTCCAGCATGGGAGGAACCGGTACAATAAAGGCCTCCTTCGGGGGAGAGTCATATTGGAGGGCATCGAGTTCTTCGACTCGAGGCTCCTCCTCGGGATCCGCAGGGAAGGCCAAGGCTTTGGCCATATCCCTCACGAAGTCCGAGAACCGGGTATCCTCCGGGGGGGGGGACCGTCTCCGAGGTTCGGACTCGGGTGAGTCCGAAGGGACACATCGAGTCCGAAAGGAAGCAGGTGACTCTTCGTCCTCAGATTCCCAGGCCGACTCCTCGTCGGAGGAGTCGACCGGCTCCGGTCGGGCGGGCACTGATGCCATCCGCCCCGAAGCTGAGGGAGTCGGCGTCGACGACCTCGGTCACGAACGGGAGGCCGAAGGAGACCTCGACTGAGGATCGACTCGAGCCCTCATGGACTCGAGGATCGGCTCGCTCCGGGGTCGACTTGGAGGTCGACATCCCGGCGGTCAGGGCAGAAGCGCCAGCGAGGCCAGCGATCAATGCCCGCTGCTGGTCCAAGAAGGCAGACAAACTGCACTCCAAGGCCGTCAACCTGAGTCCGAGCTCAGGAGACCCAGCAGCCCCCGACTCGGGACCCGACAGCGTCGAGCCCGACATCGGGTCCTTCGGAGGTGAGTCCACGAGGACAACAGTACTTACGTGAGCGGGCAAGTCCACCTCGAGTCGAGGATGTTTTGACAGCCTTTCCGACTCCAAGGACCCGGGACGGGAATCGGGGCTATGCGACCTGGCCCTCGAGGAACCAGGAGCGTCCACCGATCCCGCCCTCGCGAGTTTCTTCTTCCGATGATGCTCCCGGGTAGGAGACCCCCTTTCAGAGGAACTCCGACGATGCTCAGGACCAGAGTCCTGAAACATCGAAGCCTCTGACGAGGTCCGAGCCCGGCCGGAGTCAGAGAAGATACGCTCCCGCTGGTGCTGCCGACTCCTCAATGCTTTTGAGGACATTTTGCCGCATGGCGTGCAGATCATGGGGTCATGATCTGGGCCGAGGCAGCGGAGGCAGGAGTCATGAGTGTCTGTAAGAGACATAAGTTTCTTACAGAGGTCACACTTTTTGAAACCACTGGCCACCATCGGGGGGAAAAAGGGCCCCTGCGAGGTCGAACGACCGGGCAGCCAGGGAAAAAGGAAAAAAAAGCACAAAATCTGTCACGAAGGACAAAAAAACGAAAAATAAAGGACGGACTCGCAACCGGCGTCGCGAGTCCGGGCGGGAAAAGAACCGGCGTCGAACCGAAGAAAAAACAGAGAAAAATCAACTTTTCTGCGGGGATTCACAGGCAACGTCTGTAGGGCTCTGTGGAAAAAAGAAGACTGAGCAAGATGGCACCCTTGGGCGGGAAGAGGACCGCGCATGCGCGCTGCAATTCCCAAAGGCTTTCTTTGAAAGCTGGGGAAAATTGCTCCGCGAGGGCTCCGTCAGCGCCGACGTCACCCATATGTGAGGACTGACTTCCTGCTTGGTCCTGGAGAAACAATTGATGCCAGTTAAAGGGAACCAAGTGTGTAGTTCTGGCTACCCTTTTGGATGCCTCTAGTTCTGACCTAGGCATACCTAACCAGAGTTAAAGTGGGTTTGAGTAATTGTATACAGAATATATCTTGTCCTCCGAATTTGACAATCTGAGCAGAGAGCTTAGTGGTTTTAGGAGGAGATTATTTTGTGTGTGTGGTATTTTTGTATAAAGAGCTTCCCAGAGGTTGGTCAGGTACATGCTATATAGCCCTGGTGGATACCCCATAGTGCATTGAACTTTACTATATTAATTTATCAATCCTGAACAAATCTTTCAGAAGAAAAAGGGATGTTTCCCCTCAGGATGAAGTTATAGTGGCTGCTCTGCTTCTTACTGAGGCAATTAGTGTGTATTGCAAGGTCCAGTGAACAAAGTGTCTGCTTATGCAGCCCAGAACCGAATGGCTTTAGATTTTCTCCTAGCAAAGGAAAATGGTGTGTGTGAAGTAATAGTTGGTGGTTGTTTGTGATAAGGAAGCTTATCATAGCTCAGGAAGGAGCTATAGAAAAGGTGAAGTGACTCTGAACAAGCAACCTGTCAGTTCTGGTAGAAATAAGAAAACAGAATTTTTCCATAAAAGACTACCAGTCCCAGAATGCACCAGGTTTCCAACAGCCATTAGAGGAGCTGAAGTGGGGAAACGTGTGTTCAATCAGGAGGGCTATGAGGTAATCCCCAAGCACTCATCTCAAAGGGCAGGGCCTGATTCAGCACAGCTGCGCTGTGCTGTGCTAGGGTGGAGCACTCATCAAAGCAGAATAAAGGTAGAGTTTATTCTACAGAGAATTATCCTCAGAATCAGCTTGGATATCCTCAGCTTGGACAGCTTCATCATCTGGAGGATCATCAGAAGCAGAAGCCAGAGCAGACGGACAGAGAGGGCAAGAAACCCTTTGGAAGAAAGAAGAGAAAAGCATTTGGGAGGTCTAAAGTAGTCCAGAGCAGTACGTATACTGGGAGACATTCAAAAGGCCAGCATACACCATTGGACTGGGGAAAACCAGAGGAGTGGTGCTGCAGAGCTAGGAACCTCCAGACGGTACCTGTGAGGGAGACGGCTGCACTTGGAAGGGACCCTAGGACCCGTGCCAGAAGGTATGTGAAGAGAGACCCAGTGTCCAGGTATCTGGATTGGAAGGCTGGACATAAGAACTGGACTACATACTGGCCAGGCTATATAGAGAGGAACTCTAACAGCAATGGAAGCTCAGGTATGAACACTGATCTATGCCCTAGCTATACCCTTGAAAGACAGCAGGGAAACAAGTATTCTCCTGAGAGTGCTCCATTGAGAAATTCCTCTGTACCAATCCATGATATTGAACCCATGATTATTGAAGAAGGGGGAGGGGTTACAGATGCAGGCTGTGAATACATGGATTGCTCTTTGTCTAAACTCCTTTGGTAATTTACTGTTACAAAGTACAACAACCATCACAAAGAAATACAAACTTGTTCTTTAATCTACTCAGAAAAGCTCCTGAGTAAGATTTGAGCCATGCAGTAGAAAGCAAGCCAGCTAAGGGGTTTCAGCTGGGTAACTGCTAGCAATTGAGCCTTACCTAATGGCTTGTGAGCTCTGAGGAAATCACTTCTGAGTCTATGTGTGAAGATATAAGAAGTTAACCTGAAAAGAACAGTTTTTTCCCTACTTTGTGGGTTTTGCTTGTTGTTTGATGCACTGCTTAGAAAATATTAGCTAGAGCTTACAGAAAAGACCAGTTTGGTACCAACCAGGTCTTTATTCTTTTGATTTGATTGCCTGACAAGTTCAGCTGTTTTCCTGATTTTGTTTTTCTAAGTTTAACACTGAAAGCAAGTATAAGCACAGTTACTTACCTGTAACAGGTGATCTCTGGGAACAGCAGGAATTAGTCCTCACATATGGGTACGTCGGTACCGACGGAGCCTGCGCGGGAAAGCTCCCCAGCTTCCCAGAAGGAAGCTTTTGGGGCCTCCCACTGCACATGCACGCTGCCTTCCCGCCCAGCTCTCCTCAGTTCGAGTGTATAGCTGAGACAATAGAGAGAGGAAAGGAAGATGTATCTTCTATCTAACTCCTAGGGGAGGTGGGTGGGTTGTGAGGACTAATTCCTGCTGTTCCCAGAGATCACCTGTTACAGGTAAGTAACTGTGCTATCTCCAGGAACAAGCAGGAATAAGTCCTCACATATGGGGACTCCCTAGCTAAGATGCCTGGGGGATCCCCTTCCAAGGGTTCACCATCTTCGTATGGATCTCAGGCATCTATCCTGGGAAGGTGGGCAGGAGTTGTTCAAGTATGGAACAGGTGTTTGAGGACAGCCTGACCAAACAAGGCATCCCGGCGGGAGTCCTTGTCCAAACAGTAATGGGCTGTGAAGGTATGAACCGAGGCCCATGTGGCGGCTCGACAGATCTGATCTATGGAGACAGAGTGAAGATGAGCCATAGAAGTGGCCATGGCTCTCACATTGTGAGCTGTGACATGGCCTTCCAGAGAAATATTTTTACTCTGGTAAGCAAAGGAAATACACTGAGCAATCCAATTGGAAAGTGTACGTTTGGAGACTGGAAGACCCAAATGAGAAGGATCAAAAGCCACGAAAAGCTGGGAAGACTTTCGATGTGGCTGAGTCCTGTTGAGGTAAAAGGCAAGAGCTCTTTTACAATCTAAAGTATGAAGGTTCCTCTCTGCACTGGATGCATGAGGAGCTGGAAAAAAGACAGGTAGATATACCTCTTGATTAAGATGAAAAGGCGAGACCACTTTGGGCATAAAGTGGGGATTCGTCCTTAGGACCACCTTATCATGATGAAACCTGGTATAAGGTGGATGAGCCACTAAGGCTTGTAGTTCACTGATGCGGCGAGCCGAAGTGACTGCAATAAGGAAAAGGACCTTCCAGGAAAGAAATTTCAAGGAGGTAGAAACCAACGGTTCAAAAGGTGGCTTCATAAGCTGACCTAGAACTAGGTTCAAGTCCCATGCTACCAGAGGAGGTCGGATGGGAGGCTTAGTTAGAGTCAGGCCTCTCATGAACCTTGCAACAAGCGGATGAGAGGAGACAGGTTGTCCATTTATAGGTTTTAAGGATGCTGCAATAGCACTTAAATGGACTCTGACTGAATTCGTCTTTATCTCCTGCATCTTTCTAATGCAGGCCTTGTCTAGTAGAGAATTCAAAGGAAGTGCTAGAGGGTCAAGACCCTGTTGAGCACACCAAATGGAAAAGCGTTTCCATTTGAAAGCATAGGAACGCCTCGTGGAGGGTTTCCTAGAGGCATGAAGGATATCTTTCACTGGTTGAGAAAGATTGAAGTCATGAAGGCTTAGGCCTTCAGTAACCAAGCTCTGAGGTGTAGGGACTTGGGGTTTGGGTGCCACAAAGTCCCTTCCTCCTGAGAGAGGTGGTCTGGCGCAGCTCCCAGGTCCAGGGAGGGTCCCTGGGAGAGATGCAGAAGTAGAGGGAACCACACTTGGCGTGGCCAGCGTGGAGCTATGAGGATCATCGATCCGTGATCCCTCTGGAGTTTGAACAGAGTCTTGGGAATCAAAGGAATGGGTGGAAAGGCATATAGGAATTCCTGACCCCAATGCAGGAGAAAGGCGTCGTTGGCCTGAGCTCCCTGACATGGAGTCCTGGAACAGAACCGGGGAAGTTTGGCATTCCACGGACTTGCAAAGAGGTCTATGTCCGGGGTTCCCCATTCCTGAAAGATTCTGCCTATCTGGTCCATATGTAGGGACCATTCGTGTGGAAGCAGAACTCGACTGTCTGCCCGAGAGTTTTGAACCCCTGGAAGATATACTGCCAGAAGATGAATTTGATGCTCTCTGGCGAAGGCCCATAATCTGAGAGCTTCGTTGCAAAGCGACAGAGAGCCTGTCCCTCCTTGTTTGTTTACGTAGAACATGGCCACCTGATTGTCTGTCTGAACTAGGACGGTCAGGTTGACAAGGAGGGTATGGAAGACTTTGAGGGCAAAGAAGATTGCTCGCAGTTCCAGGAGGTTGATGTGAAGGGTGGTCTCCTGTGGAGACCAAGTACCCTGAGTGGAGAGGGATTGTAGATGGGCTCCCCACCCTGTTTGGGAGGCATCTGTTGTGAGGGTTGCTTGGGGCAACAAAGGTTGGAAGGGGGTCCAACAACAGATTCTTGGTGGACATCCACCATTGGAGGGACCAAAACAGACGCTTTGAGGTGAGTATTTGGTCGGAGAGCGCTCCTGATGCCTGAGTCCACTGGGTGGAAAAGGTCCATTGAGCTGCTCTCATATGAAGACGAGCGTAGTGCACCATGTGTACCGTGGAGGCCATGTGGCCCAGAAGTCGTAGCATTTCTCTGGCTGTCAAGTGACTGCTGGACTGAGCTTGGGAGGCCAAGCACATCAGACGTTGGCCCCGGACTTGAGGTAGGTAGGCCCTTGCAGTGGTGGTGTCCAACTGGGCCCCTATGAATTCTAGAGACTGAGTAGGGGTAAGTTGAGACTTGGGAAGGTTTACCACCAGTCCCAGATACTGCAGAAGGTGCCTTATGCGGTCCAGGGAAATCTGGGTCTCTGACTGAGATGGAGCTCGGATGAACCAGTCGTCCAGATATGGGAATACAAAAATTCCCAGACCTCTTAGAAATGCAGCCACCACTGCCATGCATTTGGTGAACACTCTTGGAGCAGAGGCTAGACCGAAGGGAAGTACTCTGTACTGGAAATGTTTTCCCTGAAACAGAAATCTTAGATATTTTCTGTGGGATGGGTGGATGAGTATATGTGTGTACGCATCCTTGAGATCTAGAGAACAAAGCCAATCCTGACTCTGAAGGTATGGAAGGAGAATGCCTAGAGAAAGCATTTTGAATTTCTCCTTGTATAGAAATTTGTTCAATTCTCTCAGATCTAGGATAGGTCTGAATCCCCCTGTCTTCTTTGTTATGAGAAAATAAGGGGAGTAGAATCCTGTCCCTTGTTGAAGAAGAGGAACCTCTTCTATTGCCCCTTGGGCAAGGAGAGAAGAGACCTCCTGATCCAACAGGCCCAGGAGAGATGGGGGAGAATTGAAGTGCCTCACCATGGTATATGGAGGAAGGTTGGAAAAATGAAGTTTGTAGCCCTCTCTGATGATAGAGAGGGTCCAGTGCTCTGATGTAATTTGCCCCCATCTGGGAGCAAAGTGAGCTAACCTTCCGGGAATGGTGAGGGGCTCTGGTTGTTCTAGAGCCAGAAATGTTAAGTTCTCTAGGGGCAAGTCAAAACCCCTGAGGGGGTTGAGCCTGCTGAGGAGTGGCAGACGCTGCAGGCTTTGACCTTGCCTGTTTCGGTTGCTGACGTTTAGCAGCAAAGCGAGGCTGAGAAGATTGTTGGCCAGTATTTGTGGAAAATCTGGCCTTCTTGTAGTAAGGCCTCTTGAAAGACTTTTTCTTGGCAGGAGTAGAGGTAGACTTAGAAAGTCTATCTAATGTAGCATTTTCTGCGTCCATTTGAGTAGCTTTAATTTGCCAGTCCTTACCAAATAAGTTCTCACCTGTACAGGGCAGATTCCGTAAGCCATCCAGGACCCAGGGTTCTAGGTCAGAGGCCTGGAGCCAAGCAAGTCGTCGGGCTGCAATAGCTATGCCCGAAGCTCTACCAGCACCCTCAAAGGAATCAAAAGCTGCTCTGTTGGAGAACTTAGAAACATCTAGAAGCTGTTTCACTAAAGAAATGAACTCCTCCTTTCTATCCTCAGGGATAAAGGGGGCAAAATGCTTTACCCTTTAGGGCGAGTTCCCTTAGAAACATGCCCATATACAGACTGTAAGAATTAATCCTGGCTATAAGCATACTAGCCTGGAAAGTTTTCCTGCCAAAAGAGTCTAGGGTCTTACATTCTCGCCCTGGAGGGGTAGAAGAGTGCCTTTTGGTGCTCTTAATCTTTTTCAGCGCAGACTTCACCACAATGGAATGGTGAGGCAGCTGAGTCTTTTGAAACCCAGGAGGAGGGACCCGGTACATGGTGTCCAACCTACGAGAGTAAGGAGACAACGTTAGAGGAGCCTCCCATAAGTCCATCAAGTGTTCTTGAAGGATTTCATGGATAGGCAGGGTGACTGCCTCTTTAGGAACCTTAGGGTATTCTAAAATATCCAATTTCTTTGACCTAGGTTCTTTTTCAGAGGATGTGGTAATAGAAAGTCCTTTAGCTAGTTCAATAATGAAGTCTTGAAAGGACAAATCCTCTGGTGGAGACATTCTCCTCTTTGGGGAAGAGGGGTCTTCATGAAGAACTAGAGACAGCTCATCAGAGTCCTCAGAGGAGTCAAAATCCTCAGAAGAATCAGAGTATTCTCTATTTGCTTCCAACGCACGATACGCATACCGATCGGTATCGACATCGGGCGTACCGGGTATGGGATCGGTATCGGGTGAAAACCCGGATCCGGCATGCGGAACCAATCTGCGTTTGGAAGTGGATGGTCTCGGTTCCGGTATGGGAGACGATACCGGAACCGGTACCGCTGAACGCGGTACCGAGGGCGTCGCGGCATTAATAAAAGACAGCATGGCCTGCTGCATGGTCTGAACAGTATTGCTCATAGACGCCACTGCTGCCTGGATGTCGGTACCGGTATGGGCCGGTACCCCAGAGCAGTCTAACAGGTGATCAGTCGAGGCCGTGCCATCGATGTCAACCTGTAACCCCATAGATGGTGCTTTGGAAGCCAGAGCTTCCCGCCGGGGTTGTTTGGCTGGGGCAGGATCCTCAGATTCAAAAGTGAGAGCCTCTCGATGCTTTGAAGGAGATTTGCTCTTTGAGGACCTGCCCGAAGGTTTAGTTACCTGAGATCCATCCGGAGAGGAAGACCTGGATGACTGTGATGCTGGATTATCTGAAGCAAACAGCACATGGAATTTGTTGGCCCGGTTCTGCAAACCACGTTTAGACATCTGGGAGCAGGATGGGCAGTCCGGAATGGAGTGGTCAGGTCCCAAACATTTAAGACACCATTCATGAGTGTCTGTGACAGAAATAACAGCACTACACTTGGTACACTTCTTAAAACCAGGGGCTGGTTTCTCCATGAGGAGAATTTGTGTAGGCCTGAGGCCTAACCGAAGTCACCAAGTTGTGCAAGATAAAGATTTTTTTTTTGATTTTTTTTTAAAGAAAAGAGACACCGGCGGTACCGGTTTCGGTATGGGAAAGGCAGGTACGCGGTCTAAAGAAACAAACTAAAACAATAATTTCTTCAGCGGTGACAGGAACACGACCTGCTGGCTCCGCGGAAAAAGAGAAACTGAGGAGAGCTGGTCAGGAAGGCGGGAAGGCAGCGCGCATGTGCAATGGGAGGCCCCAAAAGCTTCCTTCTGGGAAGCTGGGGAGCTTTCCCGCGCAGGCTCCGTCGGTACCGACGTACCCATATGTGAGGACTTATTCCTGCTTGTTCCTGGAGATCCTGTTTTATGTGCTACCAAGCATATCTGTGTTGGGAGAAATAACCCCATAAATAAATATATCTTATTGGCTTTACACTCAAGCACAACTAATTATTGTGAATGGCTGTGTCTGGTGTGAATGGACTACATTTCCCACAATCCCTTGCAAATCATTAACATATGCCTTTGCCAAGACTGTGAACATTCTCACCCAGGCACCCATCTGACATGTTGTAGTGTGTTTGATAATAATGGAAAAATAGTAAAAGGTCTATTAGATAAAGTTAGCAACCGTACTTTTGTTTCAAGTGCTAGTTATGTAAGTTCTTTTTTCAGCTCTATTTGATTCTTTTTCTTCATTTTGGAATTCATTATCCAGGCCTTTGCAAGGCATGTTAGCATCATTACTTGGTATTTTGGGAATTCTCATTCTAGGAGTATTAATTCTCTATGTACTATCAGTACCTCTCCACCTTTCACAGCTTGCTGTAAGAAAGCAGTAGAATCATTGACCCTCTACATTGATGTTACAGATTGACCCAGAATCTAGTATTAATTCTACTTTAGTGGCAATGTCTGAGTTTCCTTACTTTAGAAATGATTCTTTACAGAATCAGAGGAGGGACTGAAAGTATGTTTGTTTGTACAGGGTGGTGTACACTATCCAACTGTCTAAACCTGAGAAAGAGTTAATTCTCTTCAGAACTTTGCTTAGAAATAAACTTCATATATTTGCTTACTAAGTGAAGGTTTATATGTCCTGTAAATAAAGAAAAGGGCAGGTTGTACTCTAGCCTCTCTGTCTCAGGGTTATTATATATCAAACAGTCAGCAGTAAACAGTTATGTCTTGGAATATGTGTATGTCTCCTCATACTGACCTAGTCAGCTGTAAACAGTTATGTCTTGGAATACATGTATGTCTCCTCATACTGACCTACACTGATTAGAAGTCGACCTATGATGTGATAAATACATAATAATTGACATGTCATAATAAAGTGAAATTATGCTGTATCATCCAAAAGAGCCTTATAAATAAAGTGAACCATGGCTAGTAGTTAGAGTAAACAAAGAACTTTGGTTCACTTTGCTTCTCTCCCAAAGCTTTGGTGTATTTATATAGGAGTGTGTAGTATTTTATTGCTGTCTTTTAGATTACCTTCCCATTGTTTTGAATGTAGTTTTCTGTAGCTCCAAGAGCCCTGCAGGTTGCTGGTGAGGGGAGGGCTAAGAAAGCCCACAATTTTCATTAAAATTAAAGGCACTATGGGAAGCTTCATCTGTATAGAAGGGCAGAGCCAGCTCTGCAGGATGTTCCTATCATTGTTTCCTTAGGGGAAGAAAAGATCAACATAACTAGGGAGGGAGGAGTGGCCTAGTGGATGGGGCAAGTTACCTCAGGCCAGGTCAGGGGTTCAAATTCCACTAGAGGACAACCACCTTGGGCCAGGAGGACTGGGGGTTTGTAGTCCCACAGGTGCTCGTGGTCTTGGGCAAGCCGCTTAACCCTCCATTGCCCATGTTCCCTGTAAAATAGTTATCTCCAAGATATAATGCCCTGTTCAATGTAATTTCAGTTTGTACAATATAAACCGCCTTGATATCATGAAAGATGGTATATAAGAAATGTTAAATAAATAACTAAGATTTTCTCCTGAGAACTGCAGCTATGCAGGCACTGCCATGTTAGATGGGAGATACATTCTTTTCAACTACCCCATTTGTCTAGCAGAGAAAAAGGGAGATAACAGAAGAAAGCCAGGTCCCCTTTATGTATTTGTTTTGGCATGAAGCGGTAGGAAAATGGCTGACAAACCCACCAAAAACAGAAAAGGGCCTGACCAGTGCTCTTAAATGCATCATACATGCCCTAGCTCAATTTGGGGAACCATCCCACCTAATGCCTGGTTTGGTAGTCTGTGTACTACCAAACCAGGCCAAATATATCAAATGACACTGCACTGCAATGACTTACCTGCAGCATCTCACCTCTCTTTTTCTCAAAATCTACTGAAAGTTAGTTGAGGATGGAGGGGGGGGGCAAGAGATCACTTAAGACCCCCTGACGGCATCCAAATTTGACAGAAGCACAGGAAACTAAGGTAGTGTGGGGAAGAGACTGCACTAAAAGGTTTGTTAACTTTTATCAACTCCCTGTTACTCTCCAAAGGAATAGAGGGATAGCATGCTGTCACTGGGTAGCACTTGGTACTGGACCCCACTGATATGGGAATTCAAAACCCCAACTGAGTGTTCAAGAGGGGAGGGAAATAAGCCTCAAAAGGACTGTTGCCCAGAGCATCCCCAGACTGTCAATGCTTCATGAAAACTGAGTTTACAACCTTCCTGGGAGCAGCCTACTCTAACTGTTGTACCAGGCCACATTTGTTGGAACCAAAGGAAATCCTAAGGAGCTGAAGGCAACACCAGCCCCTTATAAAGACCATGAAAGGACCTCAGTTTTATTTTTCTCTGGCTCCATCTACCAGCAGGGGGACATATCCATGCCAGACCAGCAAGACAAGTAGATTAATGAACTAGAAAGCAGTTTGACTTTGAAAGCACACAGACCTTTTCAAAATATAAAAGTTGATGTATTTGAGTATTTACTATGAACTGCCAAATATTACCACTGTACTTGACAATGTAAATGAAGTACACACCATTTTGGTTTTATAATTAGCCCAGCCTGTAACAAAATTATCCAGAAAACATCCCTTACATATAGTCAATAAGTTTAGAGCCAAAACAGGTCTTCAAATAATGAAAATCATAACTGTTTATAATATTCAGAAATTCCATTTCATCTACCGCAGCAGTGTTGCATACCAAACTACAAAACTGCAGCAAAGGCAAAAAGCTCACAAGCTTGTGTATTGTGGTAAATAAATGTGCCACTCTGACCTCAGATTGTCTCATTTACATCAACACCCATTTACATTTGCCCATTCAGATAAAACTTAGCTGAGCATATAAAAAGTTATAAAAAGGTAATCATAAAAGATTAAAATGTTGGTAGGTATGTCAGCTCTGAATGAAAAATAGCCATCTTAGTTTAATTAAGGCTTTTTGCTGCAGGTTATTCCAGTTACTTAAAAAGGTCATTAATGATTTACCTCAAAACCCCAGGGATCTCCCCCCCCCCCCCAACTAAAAACCTCTGAAGAAAACTTTGTGCAAATCAGCAAAACCACCCGTGGGGAAGCTCTTGAAAATGATATGCCCAATCATTTGTAATTTATTCCCTAAATTACTTATTTCCAAAATCCACAACAAAAGTAATAGCTTAGCATTTTTTCAAATCACAAAATATTAACCTAACATACATATGTACAGCACAATAGTATGCAATATGCAAAAGCTTGTGTGTTGCTGTTGGCAACATCTAGTTCTTCCTGACCTCTAATCACTAATGTACCTTAAAAAGACAATTACATCATTAAGCCTGTTAGTTTCAAGAGGGCCAAATTTAGGATTTGAATATTTTTGTGAATGGACTCCATTCATTGGATTCAAGATTGTAGACTTCAATTGTATTAAGAAATTCGTTTCCATCAAAGCCTCCCACTGCATACACCATGCCTTCCACAGATATGACACCAGCATTGCTTCTTGGAGTGCTCATTTCCCCCACCATCTTCCATTCATTTTTCACGGGATCATAGGCCTCCACACAGCTTAGAGCATGAGATCCATCAAAGCCTCCAACAACAAAGAGTTTACCTATTGAAAAAAAAAGTTATACTCAAAATGAACTGCTTGTAGAAAGAATGACTGGCTAACATTCAAGCTTGTAATTTCATAAGAATGCTGATATATAAAAATCCTTCCGCTTAAGTATCCAAAAACTGAATTGTGATTAATCTTAGAACTGATAATTAACTTATGTCCTGCATAAAATGCAGAAAAACATTGCAGCAAATGCAAATTAGGTCAGTGGAAAGCAAATTAAGGCCTGCAGCCCACATCAGCAGTCATAAAAGCATGTCACTTATATGTGCCTCAAACTTCTAAAGTGGCTGTAAATCTTGGTTGATTTTACCACATTCTCCTTTTCTATGCTGAAACATATGGCAGATTCCCTACCTTAACTATACCCCCAATACAATTCTTGGGCCCATAAGTTCTCCAAGTTACTCAATTTGAATTACAAAACATTCACTGAGCTACAAAAAAACCATTCAGTATTTTACCACTATCAGACTTAACTGTATCTTGTGTACAGGGCTGTACCAAGAGTTGTGCGAGTTGTGCAGCCGCACAAGGGGCAAGAACTGAAAGGGGTACAGATATCACTGGGCTTCCAGAAAGCTTAAGGGTGAGTTACTGAATATGGCTGGGTGGAAGGGGGCAACAAATCTGTTAGCTGCACAGGGTGCCAGGGCCAGCCCATCCACTAGGCAACCACCTAGGGCAGTCAGCCCAGGTGGGTGGCAGCTGCAGCACATATGACTAGCTGCACCGCACCCTCCACCCACCAACTGCCACCGATTCCATTTGGGGAGAGGTTGGCAGTGGCAGCATTTCCAAAATCAGCTGCTTTTTGCAGCCGCTTTTGGAAATACTGCCACTGCCTGCCTCCTCTTCCCGAGACAGGATCAGCAGCAGCTAGGGGGCCAGTGGCAGCAGCAAATTGGGGGGGGGGGGAGGGCAGGCCAGCAGAAACCCTTTGCCTGGCCCTGCAGGGCACATTTCTAGCTTGGTATGGTCCTGCCTGTGTAACAGGGTAAGTAGAACCTGGGATTCACATCAGTGGCGTAGCAAGGGTAGGGTAGGGTGGGGTGGGGCAATAGGTGCAGCCCACTCATCTCAGTTGGGGGGGGGGGGGACAACCACCCTAGGAGCTGGGGAGAATGGGAAAGCATAGTTACTCAACTGTAGCAGGTGTTCTCTGGGAACAGCAGGAATCAATCCTCACATATGGGTGATATCAGCACCAATGGAGCCCATGCGGTATCCACTCCCCACTTTCATAGAAAGCCTTTGGGAGTTCAACCACACGTGTGGTCACCTTCCCACCTAAAGGTGCCTTCTTCCCTCAGTATAAGGACATAGCTTAAAGCCCCATAAAAAGAAAACTCCTCCATGGGGAGGAGGGAGGGCTGTAAGGACAGATTCCTGCTGTTCCCAGAGAACACCTGCTACAGGTGAGTAACTACGCTTTTTACAGGAACAAGCAGAGAGTCAGTCCTCACATATTGGACTCCCAAGTTACAACTTGCCCAAAAACCTATAAAGGGCCATGGACTGGGGGGGGGGGGGGGGGGGGAAGAAAAACCCCCAGTGAAAGCCAGCAGAGTGCAGATTGGCCCCAAGACCTCAGACACGGCCAAAGCATCAACCAGGGAGTCAATTTTCCAGTAGCTTGGACACAAAGTGTAGTTACTCACCTGTAACAGGTGTTCTCCAGGGACAGCAGGAATCAGTCCTCACATATGGATGACGTCAGCATCGACTGAGCCCCCATGCGGAGCAAATCCCCAGCTTTCGAAGAAAGCCTTTGGGACTGCATCACGCATGGGCGGTCCCTTTCCCATCCAAGAGTGCCATCTTGCTCAGTCAAATATAGCTAAAAAGACAGCAATAGGATAAAAGTTAATCAAAGGACTGCAACTGCAAGGGGAGGAGGGAGGGTTGCGAGGACTGATTCCTGCTGTCCCTGGAGAACACCTGTTACAGGTGAGTAATTATGCTTTCTCCGGAAACAAGCAGGAAGTCAGTCCTCACATATGGGACTCCCTAGCTATAGGCTACCGAGAACCCATAGCTGAAAAATAGGCTCCCTCTAGACGAGCCGCAGCAGTCATGATAGGATTTCAACCAAGAATGTAACACTCCAGTAGCCTGACACCAAAGGGTCGGAGGGTAGGAGTTGCCTAAACCTCGAACAGATTACAGAGTACAGCCTGGCCGAAAGCACTGTCCCTTTGGGACTCCCTATCCAGGCAGTAATGGGCCTTAAAGATCTGGCTTGAAGACCAGGTTGAGGCCCGGCAGATGTCTGCCAGCGGAACAGAGAGGAAGTGAGCCACAGATGCGGCCTTAGCCCTGATCCGGTGGGCCGTGACTTGACCCTGCAACGGGAGATTGGACGCCCTGTATGCCCTGGCAATGCAATCTGCCACCCAGGTGGACAACATATGCTTGGAGACCAGCATCCCCAGCTTACTGGGGTCATAAGATACGAAGAGCTGAGGCGCTCTTCGATGTCCCCACGTACGCTCCATGTAGAAGGACAACGCCCTCTTACAATCCAGGGTATGCAGAACTGCTTCTGCCCAGCTGGCATGGGGCCTGAGAAAGAAGGTTGGAAGTACCACCTCCTGGTTGACGTGGAATGAGGAGACCACTTTCAGAAGGAACTTGGGGTGCGTGCGAAGCACCACCCTGTTCCTATAGAACTGTGTACATGGTCTATCGGACACCAGTGCCTGCAGCTCACTCACTCACCTAAGCCAATGTGCCATCAAGAAAAGCATCTTTCAAGACAGGAAGCGTAGATAGCAGGTAGCCATTGGCTCAAAAGGTGGGCAAGTAAGCTGCTCTAAGACCACATTCAAATCCCACTCTGTCGCCAGGGGTCAGACCGGGGGCTTCAGCAGAAGTAGACCTATTAGGAACCTGGACACCAAGGGGTATAGAGATGTTGTCCTTCCACTGGAGAGTGGTGTGCCGATAAAGCACTTAGGTGAACTTGGCCCGAGTTTGACTTAAGCCCTAAATCTGAAAGGTGAAGCAGGTACTGCAACACCACTGCCACCTGGCAGGAGAATGGGTTCTCACTCTGCTGAGCACACCACACCAAGTCTACGCCACTTAAATGCATATGTTTTCCTAGTCGATTGCCTCCTAGAGGCCAGCAGCACATTCTCTATCTCTTTAGGGAGAAGTGGTGCAAGGACTACCCTTTCAGCAGCCATGCCATCAAGTTGAGAGACCTAAGGTTGGGATGAGGAAGAGAGCCCCTCTCCTACGACAGGAGGTTGGGTTGTAATCCCAGGGGAATTGGAGCCTCCTCCGCCAGCTGCAGGAGCAGCGGAAACCATGGCTGTCTTGGCCACTTGGGTGCCACCAGGATGACCGAGGCTTTGTCCTGAAAGATCTTGAATAAGGTCCGAGCTACCAGGGGCGTGGGAGGAAACACATATAGGAGGCCCACAGACCATGATATTGAAAAAGCATCCACAGCCACCCTGTGTGGGTGCAGCTGTCTGGAACAAACGGGACAACTGGTGATTTAGTGGACTCAAACAAATCCATGGATGGACTCCCCCAGCACTGAAACAGCTGTTGGGCTATATTGGGATTCAGTTACCACTCGTGCAGCTGGAGAATTCTGCTTAGCTTGTCGGCTAAGAAGTTCTCCTGACCCGGCAAGTAAACTGCTTTGTGGTCAGCCAGGCAATGTTCCCTCTAATTTTCTGTAGGCTGTGTGCGCATAAAAAATCAGCTGTGCAGCTTTTGAAGGAAGGTTACATTTTTGTGCGCCACATGACGACACTCTGAGTTATATGCTTTAAAATTTGACTACACGTCAGAATACAGTATGTACACCACATTGATTTTACTCATATTAAATGAAAATAGACGATTACTAAATGAAGCGGAAAATTTCTAGCAATTATAATCACAACTTTTAAATTTTAAGACATCTGTGTTTTTTTCTATCAGAATCAGAACCGTAATTTTTGTGCGCTCTGTTGTAAAGTATGTGCGCACGCTCGGTGAGGTGTGCGCGCGCGCACACGCGCACAGCTTAGAGGGAACAGTGCAGCCAGGGTATGTACCTCAAAGGGGCATAGGTCCAGGGTTTCCTGGCACAGGATGCAAGAGCCAGTGCCCCCTTACTTGTTCACGTAGAACATTGCCGATTGTCTGAATCAAGACAGTTTGATGTGCCAGGGTTTGGCAGAATGTCTGAAGAGCTAGACCAGGTTTTCATGATAGATCTCATGAATATTCATGAGATCTATTTGCATCCACTGCCTTCCATTGTATGGAAATAGGTCCATGAATATTCATTAGGGACATCATGAAAACCTGACTGGTCTGCGGCCCTCCAGGACCGGAATTGCCCACCCCTGAGCTAAGCGGATCACGCCAAGCTCTAGGAGATTGATTTGTTGTGTGCTCTCCCATGGAGACCACACACTCCGAGTGCAGACCTGCTGGCAATGGGCACCCCATATCCCAGTAGGGATGCATCTGTAGTCAGCACCCTTGAGTGCGTGGGAGGCTGGAAAGGCACTCCCTCCAGAAGGTTGTGAGGCTGAAGCTACCATTCCAATGACTTTACCAGGCGTTGGGACACCCTGTTATCTCTGAGTCTGCCTGTGGCTTGAGTCCACTGGTCCCTGAGGCACCACTGAGCTGTTCTCATGTGTAGTCGGGCATTTGGTGTCACACGCACTGTGGAGACCATGTGCCCCAGGAGGCGCAAAAAGTGTCTTGCTGAGATTCAGGATCTGCGACTCACTTGCTGTGCGAGGACTACAAGTCTTTGTGCCCTGTCCTCTGGTAGATAAGCCCTTGCCTGAAGGGTGTCTAACCTTGCTCCTATGAACTCCAGGCCCTGAGTGGGAACCAGAGTAGACTGTGTAGTTGATCACAAAGGCCAGGTACTGGAGCAACTGGATAGTGCGGGACGTGGCCTATTGGGCTTCTAGAGATGACTGGCCTCTGATGAGCCAGTCGTCCAAGTAGGGGAAGACAAACACATGTTGAGTTTTTGTGAATACCCTGGGTGCCGAGGCTAGGCCAAATGGAAGTATTTTTACTGAAAATGGTTTCCTCCCACTACAAATCTTAGATATTGTCTATGGTCTGGATGAATCAAGATGTGCGTATACGCATCTTTTAGATCTAAGGAGCATAGCCAGTCTCCCTGGTGGAGGTAAGGCAGCAATATTCCAAGGGAAAGCATCTTGAACTTTTCCCTCACCAGGAACTAGTTTAAGTTTTGCAGGTCGAGAATAGGTCTTAGGCTTCCAGTTTTCTTTGGTATCAGAAAGTACCTGGAGTAGAAGCCTGTGCCCTGAAGGTGGGGCACCTGTTCTACTGCCTGATCCTCAAGAAGACCTGCTAACTCCTTCATAAGGAGGTCCCTGTGAAGAGGGGGTCTGAGAGGCTCCCCTGGAAAGTAAGAGGCACTTGGGTGAGATGTAACTGTTAGCCCATTTGGACTATCTGGAGAACCCAGGTGTCTGTTGTAATGGCTGGCCACCTGTGGGCATACAGGGTCAGCCTGTCTCCTGTGCATAGCCTTGCTTCCCTTTGAGAGAGGGACTATGCTCTGGGAGTCAAAAGCCCCCTCCAGGCTAGGCTGGAGCCGGTGCCTGGGGGCCTTTTGCTTACACGGGCCTTGCCCTCATCCCTTGGCCTGCAGCCCCTGCTGGGGAGGGCTGATATGTGGGGTAATTTTGGTAAGCTGATCCTTTCTCCAGCAAAAAGGGCTTCTTACCCGAGCCCTTCTTAGAAGGGGGAAGATTTCTTCTTGAGTCTTGTCCAGGTCAGTTACTCAGACTCAATCTTGGCAGCCTTCTCAGTCATGGGCTTGCCAAAGAGGTTTTCACCCCGGCAAGGGACATCGACCAACTTGTCCTGAACCCATGGCTCCAGGTCTGACGACAGTAGCCTTGCCTGGAGTCGGCACTGATGCCGGCAGCAGCTACCCAGGCCGAAGCCTCAAAGCAGTCATAGGCTGCTCAAGTCAAACTTCGAGCACTCTCGGATCCCAGTGAACAAAACTCAGAAGCGCTACAAAGGTCCCTTGGAGAGACCAGCTGAGAACCCGGCAATCTCCTTTGCCAGGTCTTGCAGGTACATGCCCATGTAAAGCTGGTATGTCTGGATTCGGCAGGACAGAATCAAACCCTGGTAGCATTTTCTGCCGAGAGCATCCATGTTGTGGGCCTCCCGGCCAGGAGGCACCAAGGAGTGCATCTTCTGGCTGTTGAGCCGGCGCATGGCCGATTCCACAACCATGGAGTTGTGCGGCAACTGTGCCTTTTGGAACCCAGGGCTCTTGCGAACTTGATAGATGGAATAGATTTGCCTGCTGAGGACTGGCACCAAAGCCAGTGTCTCCCACATGTGGAGCATCAGCCGTTCCAGAATGGAGGGCACCAGTATAGTAAGGGCTTCCTTTGGAGGAAAGTCATACTGGAGGACCTCGAGCTCCTCAGCTCAAGGCTCCTCCTTGGCATCCAACGGGAAAGAAAGCCTTTGCCATATCCCAGACGAAGTCCAAGAACTGGGTGTCTTCTGGGGGTGACCTTCTCCGAGGCTCAGATCCCCAGGAGTCTGATGGAACATACTTGGTACGGTGGGTGTTCAGAGACTCCTCATCCTCCATCTCCCAATCAGACCCCTCAAGGTGTCGAGGGGCTCTGGCCTCAAGGGCTTTGGTCTCAACTGCCCCGACGCCGAGGGGATCGGCGTCGATGACCTCAGTCCCGAACGGGAGGTCAAGGGGGACCTCGGCCGAGAAACAACTCGAGTTCTTAGGGTCTTGAAGATCGGTTCGGCCTCTGGGGTCGACTTGGACGTCAAAGTCCCGGTGGTCGGACATGTGAGACTGGCCATCAGTGCCCGCTACTGGTCCATGAAGGCAGACATACTGCGTTCCAAGGCCACCCAACCTGAGGCCGAACTCAGGAGGCTCCGCAGCCCCTAGGTTGGGTCCCGACACTGTCGGGCCTGATGCCAGCTCTCCCAAAGGAGAGTCCACGAGGACAGGGCTTACCTTCCTCGGTGTCTCTGGTTCCTTTTGAAAGAGTTTTGACAGGCCTCTCCAACTCAGAGAATCCAGGGCGGTGCGCCGGACTCCGTGACCGAGCCCGCAAGGGTCAAGGCCGCTCGGAGCTCTCAGACACCGCCCTCACGAATTTTTCTTCTTCCTCCGGTGTTCCTGCAAGGAAGACTCCCTTTCAGAGGACACCTGATGCTGCTCGGGATCAGACAGCTCCCGAGAGTTTGAGGCCTCTGACGAGGTCCGGGCCCGGGTGAGTGCGGACTCGGAAAAATCCTGTCATGTTGCTGCTGCCTGATCTTCAATGCCTTAGAAGACATCTTTTTGCATGGGCCACACACCACGGGGTCGGGGCCGTGGTAGGGCCTGAGGCAGTGGAGGCAACAGTTGTGTGTGTCAGTGAGAGACAGTTTCGTGCACCGATCACACTTCTTAAAGCCACTGACAGCCATCGGGGGGGGGGGGGGGGGGGGGGGGGGGGCGGGAGGGGGGGCCATGCGAGGTCAAAGGACTGGACTGCCAACTAAAAAAAAAAAAAAAAGCGCAAACGCTAGTCTAAGGACAAAAATGAAAAATCTGACCAGACTTGATACCGGTGTACCAAGCCGAGGCAGGAAGGGGAACCAGCATCGAAACGGCAAAGCAGAAAATAAATTTTCCAACTTGTATCTACGTTTTCCACCGGGGAATTAAGACGATGTCCCTTGAGCTCTGTAGAAAAAAAGGAGACTGAGCAAGATAGCACCCTTGGGCAGTAAGGGGACCGCATATGCGTGATGCAATCCTAAAGACGTTTTGCTCCACATGGGGACTCAGTCGATGCCACTCATATGTGAGGACTGACTTCCTGCTTGTTCCTGGAGAAAGATGAGTTGGAGGGAAAGAGTTTCATTAATCTCCAAAATAACTGAATACTGCCTGGCCAAGAGCGCTGCTCCGCAAGGAGTCTTCCTTCAGGCAGTAATACACTAGAAGGTAAAGTATGGACTGTGGACTAGGCGACCACCCAGCAGATCTCCAGCAAGGAGACAGAGTGCAAAGTTAGCAATGGCAGCATTTGTGGCTCACACATTGAGCGGTGACATGCCGTTCCAGAAAGAGACCAGCCTGCATACAGCAAAGGAGATGCAGTCCACCACCAAAGTGGATAGGGTGCGCTTAGAGACCAAGACCCTCAGCCTGTTGGGGTCAAAGGAGATGAAGAGCTGTGAGGAGCAGCAAAGCACAGTTACTTATCTGTAACAGGTGATCTCTGGGAACAGCAGGAATAAGTCTTCACATATGGGTACGTCGGTACTGACAGAGCCTGGGCGGGAACGCTCCCCAGCGTCCAGGAAGAAAGCCTTTGGGAGCATCCCACACGCATGCATGCTGCCTTCCCGCCTATTCACTTCCCGCTCATCAGTTGGGTTTGTAGCTGAGACCGAAGGAGGGACGTAGACAAATTAGAAAGTGAGAGAGAACAACTCCTAGGGGAGGTGGGTGGGTTGTGAAGACTTATTCCTGCTGTTCCCAGAGATCACCTGTTACAGATAAGTAACTGTGCTATCTCCAGGAACAAGCAGGAATGAGTCTTCACATATGGGGACTCCCAAGCTAGAGATACCTGGAGGAGGTCCCAGCATGTTGCAAATCTAATGGATGGGCCATGCTACTTCCCAGAACCTCAGGCATCCAAGGGATGGAGGGTAGGAGTTGAAATAAAAGAAAGAAAAAGAGGTGCTGTGGAACAGCTTTACTAAACAAGGCATCCAGAGGGGAGTCCTTGTATAGACCATAATTATTAAGTGAAAAATGAGTCCCAATTTTCTAACATGGATCTTACTCAGAAGTACTGCGAAGTATTTGTTGAGGCTAATATGGGTCTGTTAAGAGCCATTACAGTATCCTCAAAGAAATTCCTTTACTTGAAGTACAGGAAAATAAATTCTGCAATGCAGATAGAGATAAGAAGCCTTAATGGCTAAAAAACAATCCCAGAAGAAAAAACTGGGGGAGTTTAAATGAGGGTGGACTTTGGAGAAAAAGCTAAAGCCTCTGTGAAGTCCAAAGTTTAAGACTCTTTCTCCTTGGAGCAGAATGAGGCCCTAGGAAAGAAGAGAGAAATCTGACTGATTTGGATGAAAAGGTAGAGATACCTTTTGCAGAAAAAAAGGATGGGTCTTTAGGACCCCTTTATCCACAATGAAAAATTTTGTACTAGGCGGTGTAGCCCCCAATGTCTGAAGACCAGTAATGTCTTTCATAAGTGACGTCACTTAGGATAATGACCTGACTTGTAGAGCTTCAGATGTGACGTAACCAGGAAGGTTATGGTAAAAAGGTACTTCCTAATTTACCATAGAAATCGGTTGTCCATTTAAACCTTATGGTATGCTGGAAACAGCATTAATATGGACAGTAACAAATCTTTCAGAGTCAGATATTAAAAAGAGATTCATTTAACAAGAAGGTAGGTTAAGACCTACTTGAGAATATAGATGGAGAATCTCTTTCTGGTTAAAGTGAAAGCAGCATAGAGAAGGTTTCATGGAAACCGGGAGGATGTTCTTTTACTTATAACAGAACAGCCTAGGTTTCTTTAAAAAACCTAGCCCTTGAATAACCAGTTCTTGAGACGGACGTGAAGGAGTGCAGAGGAGATCCCTAGTCTTAAGACAGCAAGACTGGATCCTTCTATAACTTCAGTGTAGTAGCTGGAGAAAGACGCAATATAAGGGGATGCCATGTTTGCCTCTAGATGAGGGCAATATGAGTATCATGCGTTCTTTGTTCATTATAAGCTTCAATGAAGTATTTGGAATTAGAAGGAATACACAAAATAAGGACAGACTGCAGTGAAAAAAGGTGTGCACACCCTTTGTAAGAGTTCCACTGGAAATGTGGAACCTAGGGAATTGTGCAATTCCTTAAACTTTCACGTGATCTAAGCACTGGTTCCCTTTCCTTAAAAGGAAAAATTTAAGGAAGATGGTAAGACTAGGAGAACCAGTCAGGTAGGAGCCTGACTGGGCAGACTACCAGTTGAAGCCTTTTTAACCATCTGGGAGCTACCTACTAGGGGTGGCTCTGACGCGTTCTGTCAAGGCCCTTAGTTGCAGAGCTTTATTGTATAGTTGCAGAGAGCATGTTATAGGTTGCTTAGGTGAGATCTGGCTGTTTGATTGCCAGAATGCAACCTAATCTATTCTACTGGAGCCAAAAAGAGTTGAAGATGGCTAAGAATAGTAGACAGGCCTGTTGCCCTGCAATGATGAATTGTCCAAGTGAGTTCTGGAACCTTTCCTGGAGTTATCTGTTATTAACGCAGCAGAAAAGTTAGATCCCATAGATTGGAAAAGGATCAGACAATTACCAGAGGCAGGTCTTGTCAGACAAATCTGAATGATTTCTTTGACTGGGTGACCAGGGAGTTGGACCGAGGGAGAGCTCTAGATGTGGTGTATTTAGATTTCAGTAAAGCCTTTGACACTGTTCCTCACAGGCGACTTATAAACAAACTGAGCACCCTAGGAATGGACCCTAAAATTACTGCTTGGGTTAGAAATTGGTTGGGTGGGAGGCGACAAAGAGTACAAGTAAATGGAGCTCACTCTGAGGAGAAGGATGTTATCAGTGGTGTGCCCCAGGGATCTGTCCTTGGTCCGATTCTTTTTAACATCTTTGTTAGTGATATAGCAGAAGGGCTGTCGGGTAAGGTTTGCCTCTTTGCAGATGATAGCAAAATCTGCAATAGAGTAGACACCCAGGAAGGTGTAGATAACATGAGGGGGGATCTAGCTAAGCTTGAAGAATGGTCTAGAATTTGGCAGCTGGGATTTAATGTTAAAAAATGTAAGGTCATGCATTTAGGCTGCAGCAATCCAAGGGAGCAATACAGTATAGGAGGTGAAGTACTTTTGTCCACTAAAGAAGAGTGGGACCTAGGCGTGGTTGTGTCTGATGATCTTAAAGTAGCTAAACAGGTAGAAAAGGCGACGGCAAAAGCTAGAAGGATGCTTGGGTGCATACGGAGAGGAATGGCTAGCAGAAAAATGGAGGTGATAATGCCTCTGTTTAAGTCTTTGGTGCGACCTCATTTGGAGTATGGTGTGCAATTCTGGAGACCGCACCTTCAAAAGGATGTGAACAGGATGGAGTCTGTGCAGAGGGTTGCTACTAAAATGATTAATGGGCTTCATTATAAAGCATATGAGGACAGACTTAAGGATCTTAATATGTACACCTTAGAGGAAAGGCGGGATAGAGGTGATATGATTGAGATGTTTAAATACCTCCATGGCATAAATGTTCAGGGAGAGAGCCTCTTTCAATTGAAAGCAAGTTCTGCTACGAGGGGACATGGGATGAGGGTGAAGGAAGATAGATTCAGGAGTGATATGCGGAAATATTTCTTTACAGAACGAGTTGTGGATCCATGGAATAGTCTCCCAGTGGATGTGGTAGAGATGAGGACAGTAACTGAATTCAAAAAAGCATGGGACCAACACAGAGGATCTCTAAAGGTAAAAAGTGGACTGTTGTAGTTGTTATGGAAGGACAGACTAGATAGGCCATGTGGTCTTTTTCTGTCATCATGTTTCTATGAGTGGTAATACTCTTAAGGCAGCTTATCAGACAAAAATTGAGTATTTGAGGTCTACCCTGTTCCTATAAATCCTGGTGTAAGGCCTATCACAGACCAGGGCCTGAAGCTCACTCACTCGCCTAGCTGAGGTAAGGGCTATCAGGAAGAGTGTCTTCCAGGAGAGGAAGCACAGCGGACAAGTAGCCATCGGCTCAAAGGGTGGGCGAGTCAGTTGCTCCAAGACCACATTCAGCTCCCACTTAGGAGCAGGACGACGGATGGGGGGCTTGAGCAAAAGCAAGCCCCTGAGAAAGCGGGACACCAAGGGGTGACCTGACAAAAAATGTCCCTCCACCACTGAGTGGTGAGCTGCTAAAGCTGAGAGGTGGACCCGAACAAAATTGGACTTAAGTCCCTGATTTGATAAGTGCAGTAAGTACTGAAGCACTATTGGCACAGTACCGGAGAAAGGATCCTCTGTACGTAGCTGACACCACACAGAAAACCTCTTCCATTTGAGAGCATAGGCTTTCCTAGTGGACTGTTTTCTAGAGGCTAGGACAACCTCCTCAGCTTCCTGAGGCAGGCCCCAGGGAGCCAAGACTACCCTTGCAGCCTCCAGGCCATCAAACTGAGAGTCTTGAGATTGGGGTGTAGTAAGGAACCCTGCTCCTGAGAGAGAAGGTCGGGTTGCAACCCCAGAGGCAGTGGGGGATCCACCGCCAGTTGAAGCAGAAGAGGAAACCAAGGCTGTCTCAGCCATCTGGGAGCTACCAGCAGGACCGAGGCCTTGTCCCGAAGAATCTTGAAAAGAGTTCGAGCCACCAAGGGCGTTGGAGGAAACGCATACAGGAGGTCCTGAGACCAGGACATCAGAAAAGCATCTGGTGCAATCCTCAAAGGATGTGGATGCCTGGAGCAGAACTTGGGTAGCTGCTTGTTTAGTGGACTGGCAAAGAGATCTATCCAAGGGAGACCCCACTTCAGGAAGATCTTTTGAACCACCAAGGGATGCAGCTGCCTCTCGTGGGGCTGCAGAATCCTGCTCAACCGGTCGGCCAGGCAGTTCTCCTGGCCTGGGAGATACACCGCCTTGAGAAGCATGTGGTGCTTCAGGGCAAAGGAACAAAGGTCCTGAGTCTCTCGACAAAGGATCTGGGACCCAGTGCCGCCCTGCTTGTTCACATAAAACATGGCCACCTGGTTGTCTGTTTGAATCAAGACTGAGCGGTGAGCCAGGGCTGGAGAAAAAACTCAGAGCCAAGCGGATAGCTCGAAGTTCCAGCAGATTGATCTGTTGGGCTGCCTCCCAGAGAGACCAGAGGCCTTGGGTGCACTTGTCTAGAAAATGAGCACCCCAGCCCTTCAAAGAGGTGACGGTGGTGAGGACCACTGAGTATTCTGGCATTTGGAAGGGCATTCCTTTGAGTAGATTGGGTGGATGTAGCCACCAGCTGAGGGAGGCCAAAAGGGGTTTGGACACCTTTATCTTGTCTCGTAAGTGGCCTATGGCTTGAGACCACTGAGTCCGAAGGCAAAACTGTGCAGGCCTCATATGGAGCCTGGCATTGGGAGTCATGTACTGTCGAAGCCATGTGACCCAGAAGCCTGAGGCAGAGTCTGGCGGAGACCAGGGACCTGTTCAGAAACTGCTTTGCCATGTCCATCAGCCTTTGAGCCCTGTCTTCTGGCAAGAATGCCTTTGCCAGTTGAGAATCCAACCTTGCCCCTATAAACTCCAAGTTCTGGGAGGGGAGCAAAGTGGACTTTGCGAAGTTTATGACAAAGCCCACCTTTTGAGGCAGAGCAATGGTGTTGAGGGTGGCTTGTCTGGCCTCCAGGGACGTCTGACCCCTGATGAGCCAGTCGTCCAGATAGGGAAAGACAAAGATGCCTTGATTTCTCAGGTAGGCCGCAACCACTGCCAGGCACTTGGTAAAGACCCTGGGAGCGGAGGACAGGCCAAAAGGTAGTACTCTGTACTGATAATGGTTTCCTCCCACAATGAACCTGAGGTACTTTCTGTGTTCTGGATGAATGAGGATGTGAGTGTACACATCCTTTAGATCTAAGGAGCATAGCCAATCTCCCTGCTGGAGGTAGGGCAGAAGAGTCCCAAGAGTAAGCATCTTGAACTTTTCTTTTTCTCTAGGAACTTGAGATTTCTGAGGTCCAGAATGGGTCGAAGGCCACCGGTTCCTTTGGGTATCAGGAAATACCTGGAGTAGAATCCGTGACCTTGCAAGTGGGGAGGCACAGGCTCCACCGCCCTGTCCACCAACAGACCATGAAGCTCTTTGAGAAGGAGGTCTGTGTGCAGGGGAGGCCTTGGAGGCTCCTCTGGAAAATATGGCAGTGGCAGTTGGTGAAAATGGAGGGCATAGCTATTGTGGACTATGTCCAGCACCCAACTGTCCCTGGTGATAAGGGGCTACTGGTGTGCAAAGAGGGCGAGGCGACCTCCTGTGCAGGGTGGGGAGAGCAGTGGAGGAGAGGCTACACTCAAGGAGTCAAAACCCCCCACCCTGCTGAGTGGTAGCAGGGGCCTGAGACTTGGGGGTCCTCTGCCTACGGGGCTCATTACCCTGGCCCTTGGCTTGCTGACCCTGGGGGGCAGCTTGGGCAGCCTGATACTGAGGGTACTGTTTGTAGGCAGTGCCCTTCCTCGGGTAAAAGGACTTTTTACCTGAGCCCTTATGTGAAGGGGCAGAGGTCTTCGACAGCCTTGTCCGGGTAAGGTGCTCTGTCTCGAGCTGAGCGGCCTTCTCGGTCACGGGTTTGCCAAAAAGGTTCTCACCTCGGCAGGGGACATCGACCAACTTGTCCTGAACCCATGGCTCGAGGTCCGATGACTGCAGCCACGCCTGGCGTCGAGCCGCGATGCCGGCAGCCGCTACTCGGGCCGAAGTCTCTAAGCCATCGTAGGCGGCGCGGGAAATGAACTTCGAGCATTCCCGAATCCCCGAGGACAAGGTCTGAAATCTCTGCAAGGGTTCCCCGGAGAGACCAGCAGAGAAGCCGGCCAGTTCTTTGGCCAGGTCCCGCAAGTACATGCCCATGTACAGCTGGTAAGACTAGACACGGCAAGCAAGCATCGACCCCTGGAAGCACTTCTTACCGATGCCATCGTGGTTGCGGGCCTCCCTGCCGGGGGGCACCGTGGAGTGCCTCTTCTGGCTCTTCAGATGATGCATGGCCGATTCCACAACCATGAAATGGTGTGGTAGCTGTGCTTTCTGGAAACCAGGGCTTTTGCGGAGTCGATAAATGGAATTGACTCGCTTACTTAGAACCAGCACCGGGGCCTCCCACATTCGGAAGAGGAGCCGTTCCAGCATCAGAGGAACTGGGACAGTAAAGGCCTCCTTCGGAGGAGAGTCGTACTGTAGAGCAGAGCATCGAGCTCCTCTGCTCGGGGCTCTTCCTCGGGATCGGCAGGGATAGCCAAGTGAGCGGCCATATCCCGGACGAACTCCGAGAACCTAGTGTCCTCCGGAGGGGGATCTACTCCGGGGATCAGACTGCGGTGAGTCTGACGGGACGCACCGAGTCTTAAAAGTATCGGGAGACTCCTCGTCCTCCGTCTCCCAGGCAGACTCATCTGAGGAGGAGTCAGGGTCCGACCCCACGCGGCCCCGAGGCACCTGCCCCGACGCCGGGGGCACCGGTGTCGACACCCTCGGTCCCGAACGGGAGGTCGAGGGAGACCTCGACCGAGGACGACTTCGAGCCACGAGGGTCGAGTATCGGCTCGGTCTCCGGGATTGACTTCGAAGTCAACGTCCCGGTGGTCGGGGCAGATGCACCAGACAGGCTGGCCATCAGTGCCTGCTGCTGCTCCATGAAGGCAGACAGTCTGCACTCCAAGGCTGTCATCCTGAGACTCAGCTAGGGAGACGCAGCAGCCACTGACTCAGGCCCCGGCGGCACCGGGCCCGACGTCGGCTCTCTGGGAGGAGAGTCCACGAGGACTACGGGGCTTACATGTCCAGCAGACTCCGGCTCCATGCGAGGAACTTTGGCAGGCTTCTCTTGGTCCATGGGCCCGGGACGGCGGTCGGGGGTCTTAGACCTGGCCCTAGAGGGACCAGGGACCTCCTCAGACGCTGCCCTCACGAGCCGCTTCTTCCTCTTATGTTCCCGGTCGGGGGACCCCCTGTCCGAGGAGCTTCGACGGCACTCGGAATCGGAATCCCGAGATGTCGAGGCCTCAGACGAGGTCCGGGCACGGCCGGAGGTAGAGTCCGAGAAAAACCTTTCCTTTTGATGCTGTCGACTCTTTAGTGCCTTGGAAGACATCTTCCCACATGGCCCACACGACTTTGGGTCGTGGTCAGGGCCGAGGCACCTAAGGCAGCAGTCGTGTGTGTCGGTGAGAGACAATTTTCTTACACCGATCACACTTTTTGAAACCACTGGAAGCCATCGGGGAAAAAATAGCCCCAGCGAGGTCAAAAGACTGGCCTTCCAGTGAAAAATGAAAAAAGGGCGCGAACGCCAGCCACGAAGGGCAAAAACCGAAAAATGAAGAAAACGGGCTCGATACCGGTGTACCGAACCCGGCGGGAGGGGAACCGGCGTCGAACCGGAGAAAAAATAGCGAAATCGCCGAAGAAAAAAAAAACACTTTTATCCGGGAGAACAGGACACACGTCCCATGGTCTTCTCGGAAAAAAAGAGACTGAGGTAAGATGGCACCTTTAGGCGGGAAGGGAACCGCATATGCGTGCCAGCATTCCCAAAGGCTTTCATGGAAAGCTGGGGAAATGCTCCGCTGGGGCTTCATCGGCGCCGATGACACCCATATGTGAGGACTGACTTCCTGCTTGGTCCTGGAGAAATGTAGGTTTATCCTCCGGAAGACGCTGGGGCTGAACTTCTGAGGTCTTTGACCATTTTGTCAAGGTCCTCCCCAAACAGAAGCTTCCCCCTGGAAGTGAGGTCTCGGAGAGGCGTGCTTTAGACGCAGAGTCTGCTGACCATTGGCGAAGCCAGAGCCATCTGCGAGATACTAACAGAGCCGCAGGAGATCGTATAAGGCATCTGCCAAGAATACCGTGACTGATTCCAGGCGAGCCAAAGCTCGATCTTCTGGCAGGTGTTGAATGCAGCGCAGAAGAGCTTGAGATGTCAGACCCTCGCAAACAGAGGCCTGGAGAGATAAGGAGGAAGCTGAAAAGGCAGTCTTAAAGAAGGCTCTCCACTTTTCTATCCTGTTGATCACGAAGAGCTGCACCACCTTCCACCGGGATGGTGGTGTGCTTAGTCACTCCAGTTACAAGGGTATCTACTTTGGGATATGCAAGCCATCTATCCATGTCGAGTGGTGCCCAGAGGTAAAGCTGACCTAGGCAGCAGGCTGTACAGAGGGGAATATCCAGAGAGTCCCATTCCCGAGACACCATTTGCCGTAGCTCCGCTGGGAAGGGAAAAGCTCTGGACAGCTTCTGAATGTCTTGCAAAGTCGGATCTGGCTGAGGGAGAGAAGACGACTGAGGAGTCTGTTCTGGCGGATTCGTCAAACATAGTGCTTCGACAACCTGGACAATCAGGGCTGGCAACTCCTCTTTGCGAAACATATGTCCTGTGTTTCACTCTGGCCCTCCACAGAAATCTGAGGGGGACCATTCCCCATCTTGGCAGTCAGACACCACCTCCCTATCTTCTGCAGAGAACGAACCACCTTCTGGTGCCTTCAGCCAAGCGGCAGTAGCCCAGGAGACCTCTTTGGGTGGCCGGACATCTTCCCTGGAAATGTCCTCTTGTCTACAGCGCTTCTGGGACCCTGCGCCAGAAGATTGAGAGACCTGAGTCAAGGAATCTACAGTAGTACCAGGAGGATCAGACCGCCAGAGATCCCAGGCTTGCCTAAAGAGGGCTAAAAACTGGGCATCCGAGGCGTGCATAGGTCCTTGCTGCCCAAATGGCTCCATCGTAGAAGGACTTAAGAGGGGGAGGGAGAGGTTCTCTTGCAGGGGGAATTGGTCTGGGCTCCACTAACCCTTGAGGCAGTATAGTTGGACTGCTTTTATCATGAATCCCCTTGGCTATTATCGCAGAGGTCTCCCCAGGGTGAGCTAGGCATGCAGGACAAATCCCATCCCTCAAATCTTTATGCTTCTTGGTGCAGGCCATGCACCACTGAAGAGAAGGCATATTGAAGGCGAATCGCAGTGAACCGCGGCCACCGGCAAAAAACTAATTGTAGCTTAGAGCAGTTGAAAAGGTTCAGGAAGGCAGTTCTGGGTAGGAGGAATCAGGAAATAAAATTTCCTCACAAAGCCCGCCAAAAAATGAAGCAGCACAGTGAGATCCGCTGAAACAAAATGGCTGCCGCAATCACTGTCTGCAAGGGCTGTAGCCACGAATGCTGTGAGCATGCGGTAAAAACAAAACAAATAAAAACAGAACACACAGTGCTGCTGGAGCCTTAGTTTTATTAAGAAAATACTTCCGAGCTCAAAACGGAGAGAGGTTGCCCCAACAGCGTCCCGATCAGGAGTGGGAGGGAGGGGGTGGATTTTGTGTAAAACACAGTTACTTACCTTGCACGATATGTAAATAGTTACCCCTGTTATCCCAGTTATTTGCCCTGTTATCTGTGAACTCATACGTGTTAATTGTACTGAGCATTTTTGTTCCATGTAAACCGCGCTGATGCTGAATAGTGCGGTATAGAAGAGACTTTAAATAAATAAATAAATTAACAGGTGATGTCTGGGAACAGCAGGAATAAGTATTTACATATGGGTACGCCAGTACCGACGGAGCCTGCGCGGGAACACTCCCCAGCGTCCAGAAAGAAAGCCTTTGGGAGCATCCCACACGCATGCGTGCTGCCTTCCCGCCTATTCACTTCCCTCCCATCAGTTGGGTTTGTAGGGGAGAGAGAGAGAGCGAGAGAGAGAGAGCGAGAGCGAACTCCTCCTAGGGGAGGTGGGTGGGTTGTGAAGACATTCCTGCTGTTCCCAGAGATAGCACAGTTACTTACCTGTAACAGGTGATCTCTGGGAACAGCAGGAATAAGTTCACATATGGGTATCGTCGGTACCAACGGAGCCTGCGCGGGAACGCTCCCCAGCGTCCAAAAGGAAAGCTTTTGGGAGCATCCCACAGCACCTGCGCGCTGCCTTCCCGCCTTTCCCAACCGCCTCTCTCTAGTTCGAGTTTTAAAGCTGAGAAAGAGAGAGAGAGGAAAGGAAAGATAGAGAGATACAACTCCTAGGGGAGGTGGGTGGGTTGTGAAGACTTATTCCTGCTGTTCCCAGAGATCACCTGTTACAGGTAAGTAACTGTGCTATCTCCAGGAACAAGCAGGAATGAGTCTTCACATATGGGGACTCCCCAGCTAGAGATGCCTGGGAGATCACCCAGATTGTGAGTCCCTGGGAAGGGCTCCACCTCTACCCATGAATCTCAGGCATCCAGTCAGGGATGGAGGGTAGGAGTTGATTAGGTATGGAAAGCACAGTTACTTACCTGTAACAGGTGATCTCTGGGAACAGCAGGAATTAGTCATCACATATGGGTACGTCGGTACCGACGGAGCCCGCGCGGGAAAGCTCCCCAGCTTTTCAGATTAAAAGCTTTTGGGGCCTCCCACTGCACATGCGCGCTGCCTTCCCGCCTTCCTGACCAGCTCTCGTCAGTTCAAGTTTAAAGCTGAGACAATAGAGAGAGAGGACAGGAAGATAGATAGAGATACAACTCCTAGGGGAGGTGGGTGGGTTGTGATGACTAATTCCTGCTGTTCCCAGAGATCACCTGTTACAGGTAAGTAACTGTGCTATCTCCAGGAACAAGCAGGAATAAGTCATCACATATGGGGACTCCCTAGATAAGATGCCTGGGAGATCCCCCTCCAAGGGTAAACCATCTTCGCATGGATCTCAGGCATCCATCCAGGGAAGGTGGGCAGGAGTTGTTTAAGTATGGAACAGGTGTTTGAGGACAGCCTGACCAAACAAGGCATCCCGGCGGGAGTCCTTGTCCAAGCAGTAATGGGATGTGAAGGTATGAATCGAGGCCCAAGTGGCTGCTCGACAGATCTGATCTATGGACACAGAGTGAAGATGAGCCATAGAAGTGGCCATGGCTCTCACATTGTGAGCTGTGACATGGCCCTCCAGAGAAATGTTCTTACTCTGGTAAGCAAAAGAAATACACTGAGCGATCCAATTGGAAAGTGTACGCTTCGTGACTGGAAGTCCCAAATGAGAAGGATCAAAAGCCACGAAAAGTTGGGAAGACTTTCGATGTGGTTGAGTCCTGTTGAGGTAAAAGGCAAGAGCTCTTTTACAATCCAGAGTATGAAGGTTCCTCTCTGTACTGGATGCATGAGGAGCCGGGAAAAAGACAGGTAGATATACCTCTTGATTAAGATGAAAAGGCGAGACCACTTTGGGCATAAAGTGGGGATTCGTCCTAAGGACCACCTTATCATGATGAAACCTAGTATAAGGTGGATGAGCCACTAAAGCCTGCAGTTCACTGATGCGGCGAGCCGAAGTGACTGCAATAAGGAAAACAACCTTCCAGGAAAGAAATTTGAAGGAGGTAGAGTCCAAAGGCTCAAAAGGTGGCTTCATAAGCTGACCTAGAACTAGGTTCAAATCCCATGCTACCGGAGGAGGGCGGATGGGAGGTTTAGTTAGAGTCAGGCCTCTCATGAAACGTGCAACAAGAGGATGAGAGGAGACAGGTTGTCCATTTATAGGTTTTAAGGATGCTGCAATAGCACTCAAATGGACCCTTACTGAATTTGTCTTAAGGCCTGCATTTGAAAGATGCAGGAGATAGTCCAAGAGGGAATTCAAAGGAAGTGCTAGAGGGTCAAGACCCTGCTGAGCACACCAAATGGAAAAACGTTTCCATTTGAAAGCATAAGAACGCCTCGTGGAAGGTTTCCTAGAGGCATGAAGGATATCTGTCACAGGTTGAGAAAGATTAAAGTCTTGAAGACTTAGGCCTTCAGTAACCAAGCTCTGAGATGTAGGGATTTGGGGTTTGGGTGCCACAAAGTCCCCTCCTCCTGAGACAGGTGGTCTGGCGCAGCTCCCAGGTCCAGGGAGGATCCCTGGGAGAGATGCAGAAGTAGAGGGAACCATACCTGGCGTGGACAGCGGGGAGCTATGAGGATCATAGTCCCGTGATCCCTCTGGAGCTTGAACAGAGTCTTGGATATTAGAGGAATGGGTGGAAAGGCATAGAGGAATTCCTGACCCCAATGTAGGAGGAAGGCATCGTGGGCCTGAGCTCCCTGACACTGAGTTCTGGAACAGAACCGGGGAAGTTTGGCATTCCACGGACTTGCAAAGAGGTCTATGTCCGGGGTCCCCCATTCCTGAAAGATTCTGCGTATCTGGTCCATATGTAGGGACCATTTGTGTGGAAGCAGAACTCGACTGAGTCTGTCTGCACGAGAGTTTTGAACTCCTGGAAGATACACTGCAAGAAGGTGAATTTGATGCTCTCTGGCGAAGGCCCATATTCTGAGAGCTTCGTTGCAAAGCGACAGAGAGCCTGTCCCTCCTTGTTTGTTTATATAGAACATGGCTACCTGATTGTCTGTCTGAACTAGGACAGTCAGGTTGACAAGGAGGGTATAGAAGACCTTGAGGGCAAGGTAAATTGCTCGCAGTTCCAGGAGGTTGATATGAAGGGTGGCCTCCTGTGGAGACCAAGTGCCCTGAGTGGAGAGGTTCTGAAGATGAGCTCCCCACCCTGTCTGGGAGGCATCTGTTGTGAGGGTTGCTTGGGGCAACAAAGGTTGGAAGGGGGCCCCCAACAACAGATTCTTGGTGGATGTCCACCATTGGAGGGACCAAAATAGACGGCTTGAGGTGAGTATTTGGTCGGAGAGCGCTCCAGATGCTTGAGTCCACTGGGTGGCCAAGGTCCATTGAGCTGCTCTCATATGCAGACGAGCGTAGGGCACCACATGTACCGTGGAGGCCATGTGGCCCAGAAGTCGCAGCATTTCCCGGGCTGTCAAATGACTGCTGGACTGAGCTTGGGAGGCCAAACTCAGCAGGCGTTGGGCCCTGACCTGAGGCAGGTAGGCCCTTGCAGTGATGGTGTCTAACTGGGCCCCAATGAACTCGAGAGACTGAGTAGGGATTAGTTGAGACTTGGGAAGGTTTACTACCAGTCCTAGATACTGCAGAAGACGCCTTGTGCGGTCCAGGGAAATTTGGGCCTGGGACTGAGAGGGAGCTCGGATGAGCCAGTCGTCCAGGTATGGGAATATGAAAATTCCCAGGCCTCTTAGAAAGGCAGCTACGACTGCCATGCATTTGGTGAACACTCTTGGAGCAGAGGCTAGACCGAAGGGGAGTACTCTGTACTGGAAATGTTTTCCCTGAAACAGAAATCGAAGGTATTTTCTGTGGGATGGGTGGATGAGTATGTGTGTATACGCATCCTTTAGGTCTAGAGAACAAAGCCAATCCTGACTCTGAAGGTATGGAAGGAGAATGCCCAGAGAAAGCATTTTGAATTTCTCCTTGAAAAGAAATTTGTTCAATTCTCTCAGATCCAGAATTGGTCTGAAGCCCTCTGTCTTCTTTGGTATTAGAAAATAAGGGGAGTAGAATCCCGTCCCCTGTTGAAGAAGAGGGACCTCCTCTATTGCCCCCTGGGCAAGGAGGGAGGAGACTTCCTGACCCAAGAGGGCCAGGAGAGATGGGGGAGAATTGAACTGCCTCACCATAGTATAAGGAGGAAGCTCGGAAAAATGGAGTTTGTAACCCTCTCTGATGATAGAGAGGGTCCATTGCTCTGATGTAATTTGCTCCCATCTGGGAGCAAAGTGAGCTAACCTTCCGGGTATGGTGAGGGGCTCTGGTTGTTCTAGAGACAGAAAAGTTAAGTTCTCTAGGGGCAAGTCAAAACCCTTGAGGGGGTGGAGCCTGCTGAGGCGTAGCAGACGCCGCAGGCTTTGACCTTGCCTGTTTAGGTTGCTGACGTTTAGCAGCAAAACGAGGCTGAGAGGATTGTTGGCCAGTATTTGTGGAAAATCTGGACTTCTTGTAATAAGGCCTCTTAAAAGACTTCTTCTTGGCAGGAGTGGAGGTAGACTTAGAAAGTCTATCTAAGGTGGCATTTTCTGCATCCATTTGAGTGGCCTTAATTTGCCACTCCTCACCAAATAAGTTCTCACCTGTACAGGGCAGATTTCGTAAGCCATCTAGGACCCAAGGTTCTAGATCAGAAGCCTGGAGCCAAGCAAGACATCGGGCTGCTATAGCAATGCCCGAAGCCCTACCAGCACCCTCAAAGGAATCAAAAGCTGCCCTGTTGTAGAACTTTGAAATATCCAAAAGGTGTTTCACTAAGGAAATGAACTGCTCCCTCTTATCCTCAGGGATAAAGGGGGCAAAATGCCGAACTTTTAGAGCGATTTCACTGAGAAACATGCCCATGTAAAGACTATAGGAATTAATCCTGGCTATAAGCATAGTAGCCTGGAAAATTTTCCTGCCAAAAGAGTCTAGAGTCTTACATTCTCGCCCTGGAGGAGTAGAAGAGTGCCTTTTGGTACTCTTTATCTTCTTCACTGCAGACTTCACCACAATAGAATGGTGAGGCAACTGGGTTTTTTGGAAACCAGGAGAAGGGGGGACACGGTACATGGTGTCCAACCTGCGAGAAGAAGGAGACAATGTTAGAGGAGCCTCCCATAAGTCCATCAAGTGTTCTTGAAGGATTTCATGGATAGGCAGGGTGACTGCCTCTTTAGGAGACTTAGAGTATCCTAAAATATCCAGTTTCTTTGATCTGGGTTCCTTTTCAGAGGATGAAGCAATAGAAAGACCTTTAGCCATTTCTATGATGAAGTCCTGAAAGGACAAATCCTCTGGTGGAGACATTCTCCTGTTAGGAGAAGGCGGCTCCTCAGGAAGATCAAGGGAGAACTCATCAGAATCATCAGAGGAGTTAAAATCCTCTGAAGAAGCAGAGTATCCTCTATGTGCTTCCAACGCACGATACGCATACCGTTCGGTATCGACATCGGGCGTACCGGGTATGGGATCGGTACCGGGCAAAAGCCCGGATCCGGCATGCGGAACCGATCTGCGTTTGGAAGACGATGGCCTCGGTTCCGGTATGGAAGCCATTACCGGAACCGGACCCGGTACCGCTGGCTGTGGTACCGAGGGCGTAGCAGCATTAATAAAAGCCAGAATGGCCTGCTGCATGACTTGGACAGTAGTGCCCATAGACGCCACTGCTGCCTGGATGTCGGTACCGGTATGGGCCGGTACCCCAGAGCAGTACAACAGGTGATCTGTCGAGGCCGCGCCATCGATGTCAACCTGTGACCCCATGATTGCTTTGGAGGCCGGAACCTCCCGCCGGGGTTTTTTGGCCTGGGCAGAATCCTCGAACTCAGAATTGAGAGCCTCTCGATCTTTAGAAAGAGATTTGCTTTTAGAGGATTTGCCCACTGGAGTTTTGGTTACCTGAGATCCATCCGGAGAGGAAGACCTGGATGACTGTGATGCTTCTGAAGGAAACAGCACATGGAACTTGTTGGCCCGGTTCTGCAATCCACGTTTCGACATCTGGGAGCAGGATGGGCAGTCCGGTATGGAAAGGTCAGGTCCTAAACATTTAAGACACCATTCATGGGTGTCTGTAAGAGGAATGACAGCACTGCACTTGGTACACTTTTTAAAACCAGGAACTGGCTTCTCCATGAGGAGAATTTGTGTAGGCCTGAAGGCCTAACAAAGTACCAAGCTGTGCTGAAGAAAAGAAAAAAAAAAAAAAATATATATATATATATATTTTTTTTTTCAAAAGAAAGAGAGACCGGCAGTACCGGTTTCAGAATGGGGAAGGCAGGTACGCGGTCTAAAGAAAACAATAAAATTAACAATTTCTTCAGCGGTGACAGGAACACGACCTGCTGGCTCCGCGGAAAAAAAGAAACTGACGAGAGCTGGTCAGGAAGGCGGGAAGGCAGCGCGCATGTGCAGTGGGAGGCCCCAAAAGCTTTTAATCTGAAAAGCTGGGGAGCTTTCCCGCGCGGGCTCCGTCGGTACCGACGTACCCATATGTGATGACTTATTCCTGCTTGTTCCTGGAGATCAGGTGTTTGAGAACAGCATGACCAAACAAGGCATCCCGGCGGGAGTCCTTGTCCAAGCAGTAATGGGCTGTGAAGGTATGAACCGATGCCCAGGTGGCCGCTCGACAGATTTGGTCGATGGACACAGTTTAGATGAGCTATAGAGGTTGCCATAGCCCTCACTTTGTGAGCTGTGACATGGCCCTCCAGAGAAAGGTTCTTACTCTGGTAGGCGAAGGAAATACACTGAGCAATCCAATTGGACAGAGTTCTCTTAGAGACTGGAAGTCCTAAATGAAAAGGATCAAAAGCAACAAAAAGTTGAGAGGACTTTTATGTTGCTGTGTCCTTTGTAAGTAGAAAGCAAGTGCTCTTTTACAATCCAGGGTATGAAGATTCCTCTCTGCACTTGATGCATGAGGTCCTGGAAAAAAGACAGGTAAATACACCTCCTGGTTCAGATGAAAAGGTGAGACCACTTTAGGCATAAAGTGTGGATTAGTTCTGAGGACTGCCTTGTCATGATGGAACCTTGTATAAGGAGGATTAGCCACTAAAGCTTGCAACTCACTGATACGGCAAGCTGAGGTGACTGCAATGAGAAAAATAACCATCCAGGAAAGGAATTTCAAGGAGGTAGTGGCTAAGGGTTCAAAGGGTGGCTTCATAAGCTGGCCAAGAACCAGATTCAAGTCCCATGCCACTGGAGGTGGTCTAATGGAAGGTTTAGTCAAAAGAAGGCCTCTCATGAATCTTGCTATAAGAGGATGAGAGGAAATAGGTTGTCCATTGAGAGGCTTAAGGGATGCTGCAATAGCACTCAAATGGACTCTGATTGAATTTGTTTTAAGGCCTGCATGGGATAAATGCAGCAAATAGTCTAGTAAAGAATTCAAAGGTATTGCAAGAGGGTTGAGACCCTTCTCTGCACACCAAATGGAAAACCTTTTCCATTTAAAAGCATAGGAACGTCTGGTGGAAGGCTTTCTGGAAGCATGAAGGATATCTTTCACTTGCTGAGAAAGGTGTAAATCCTGAAGGTCTAGGCCTTCAGAAACCAGGCCCTGAGATGGAGACTGAGGGGATTTGGGTGCCACAAGGTTCCCTCCTCCTGGGAGAGGGGATCTGGAGCAGACCCCAGGTCCAGGGAGGGAGCTTGAGAGAGATGCAGAAGTAGAGGGTACCACACTTGGCGTGGCCAATGTGGTGCTATGAGGATCATAGACCCCTTGTCTCTCTGAAGCTTGAACAGAGTCTTGGGGATGAGGGGAATAGGTGGAAAGGCATAGAGGAAGTCTTGCCCCCAATGAAGGAGGAAGGCATCCCTGGCCTGAACTCCCTGACACAGAATCCTGGAACAAAACCGGGGAAGTTTGGCATTCCACGGACTTGCAAACAGGTCTATGTCTGGGGTACCCCAAATCTGAAAAATCCTGCTATCTGGTCCCCATGGAGGGACCATTTGTGTGGAAGCAGAACTCGACTGAGTCTGTCTGCCCAAGAGTTTTGAACCCCTGGAAGATACACTGCCATGAGATGGATTTGATGCTCTCTCGCGAAAGCCCACAATCTCAGAGCTTCGTTGCAAAGCGACAGAGAGCCAGTCCCTCCCTGATTGTTCATGTAGAACATGGCTACCTGGTTGTCCGTGTGGATGAGAACTGTCTTGTAGCTGAGCAGGGTGTGGAAGACTGAGAGCCAGAAAGATTGCTCTGAACTCTAAGAGGTTATGTAGAGATGTCTCCTGTGGAGACCAGATGCCTTGGGTCGAGAGATCTTGTAGATGAGCTCCCCAACCCTTTGGAGAGGCATCTGTTTTAAGGGTTGCTTGGGGTAACACCTGTTGAAAGGGGGACCCCAGCAACAGATGTTGAGTGGACTTCCACCAGTGGAGGGAACAAAAGAGGCAACTGGAGGTTGCTATTTTGTCTGACAGGCAACCTGATGCCTGGGTCCATTGGGTGGATAGGGTCCACTGAGCTGCCCTCATGTGAAGGCGAGCGTAAGGAACCACATGCACCGTGGATGCCATGTGGCCTAAGAGTTGCAACATCTCTCGAGCAGTTAAATGGGATTTTAACTGAATCTGGGAGGCTAATTGCACCAAGCGTAGGCAACGGGCCTATGGAAGATTAGGGCCGTTCGATTTGTTTTACCCTCCAGTTCCCTAGTCACCCTTGTCATTGCTCTTGTCATCTACTATAGAAAAATCCGTTTAATCATTAAACATGATAACTTAGAACTCTTATTTCACATCCCCGTAAGGAATTTAGGTCTCAGCAGAATCTTGGAGCACATAAGCAAGGGTTACAACCCATTAATAGTGCTTATCACCACATCAATGACCAAATTCCTTACTCGTTTATCATCTTCTTAGAAAATGTGTGGTACAAAAATCCTTCACAGCTCAAAATTGTCTATTTATCAACCTAATTTCTTATGAGAGCTGACGACCATCAGAATAATTCAAAAAAGTTTTTTCAAAAAATTAGCCAAAGGGACTGGAACGTCACCAATTCCTCAGTTAAGCTATTATTCGCTGAACTTTAGACTTATTCGCTGCCCAATCATGTATCCAGGTTATTACGCAAACCATCTTCAAAGGGCTAAAAAGCAAATACTTAGCTTATCATCAGCGACGGACCAAAAAAGTGACGGAATGGCAGACAATTCCTCAGTCAATTCCAACGCCTACGGCTGGCGCCCTCAGCGTTTCACTTCATAGGTTTCTTCAGGGAACCTCATATTTTGGCTTTAAAAATCATGCTGCCCACGTTTCCATTAGTTGTCATGTCTCCATTTCGGAACTGTGCTGACACGCTCCGTGAAAAAACGCCGCGCATTCATTGTGGGAGGAAACCATTATCAGTACAGAGTGCTGCCTTTCGGCCTCACCTCCGCCCCCAGAGTCTTTACAAAGTGCTTAGCAGTGGTGGTGGCCTACCTGAGGAATTAGGGCATCTTTGTCTTCCCCTATCTGGACGACTGGCTCATCAGGGGTCAGACAGGTCAAGAGGCCAATCAAGCCACCCTCAGGACCATTGCTTTTCTACAACGCCTGGGATTTGTCATAAACTTCGCAAAGTCCACTTTGCTCCCCTCTCAAAACTTAGAGTTCATAGGAGCAAGACTGGACTCTCTGCTGGCAAAGGCTTTCTTGCCAGCAGACAGGGCCCAAAGGTTGATGGCTTTGGCAAATCAGTTTCTTAGCAGGTCCCTGCCAGACTCTGCCTGAGGCTTCTAGGCCACATGGCTTTGACAGTACATGTGACCAATGCCAGGCTCCACATGAGGCCTGCACAGTGGTGCCTTCGGACTCAGTGGTCACAGGCCACTGGCAGCCTCAGAGACAGGATAAGGGTGTCCAAACCATTTCTACACTCCCTAAACTGGTGGCTACACCCACCCAATCTGCTGAAAGGAGTGCCCTTTCAGATTCCAGGTTACACAGTAATTCTCACAACAGATGCCTCCCTGCAAGGCTGGGGAGCGCATTGTCTAGGCAAGTGCACCCAGGGTCTGTGGTCTCCCTGGGAGACTGCACAGCAGATCAGTCTCCTAGAACTCAGAGCTATTCGATTAGCACTCAAAGCTTTCACTCCTACCCTGGCTCAACAGTCTGTCCTGATTCAGACAGACAACCAAGTTGCCATGTTTTATGTGAACAAACAGGGCGGAACTGGATCCAGGATCCTTTGTCGGGAGGCTCAGGACCTTTGTTCTTTTGCCCTCAAGCACAACATGCTCCTCAGGGCTGTGTACCTTCCGGGCCAGGACAACTACCTGGCAGACAGATTGAGCAGGATACTGCAGCCCCACGAGTGGCAGCTGCATCCTTCAGTAGTTCAAAAGATCTTCCTGAAATGGGGTTTCCCTTTGATGATCTCTTTGCCAGCCCCATCAACAAACAGCTGCCAAAGTTCTGCTCCAGGCAACCACATCCTCTGCGGACAGCAGCGGATGCTTTTCTGATATCTTGGTCTCAGAGCCTCCTCTATGAGTTTCCTCCCACACCCTTGGTGGCCCGAACCCTATTCAAGATTCTCCAGGACAAGGCCTCGGTCCTGCTGGTAGCTCCCAGGTGGCCGAGACAGCCTTGGTTTCCTCTTCTACTTCAACTGGCGGTGGATCCTCCACTGCCTCTGGGGTTGCAACCCGACCTTCTCACACAAGACCAGGGTTCCCTTCTGCACCCCAATCTCAAGTCTCTCAATTTGATGGCCTGGAGGCTGCAAGGGTAGTTTTGGCTCCCTGGGGCCTACCTCAGGAAGATGAGGAGGTTGTCCTAGCCTCTAGGAAAAACAGTCCACTAGGAAAACCTATGCTCTCAAGTGGAAGAGGTTTTCTGTGTGGTGTCACCTACGTACAGAGGATACTTTCTCCTGTACTGTGCCAGTAGTTCTTCAGTACTTACTGCACTTATCCAATCAGGGACTTAAGTCCAATTCTGTTCGGGTCCACCTCTCAGCTCTAGCTGCTCACCACTCATTGGTAGAGTGACAATCTGGTCACCCCTTGGTGTCCCGCTTTCTCAGGGGCTTGCTTTTGCTCAAGCCTCCCATCCGTCCTCCTGCCCCTGAGTGGGAGCTGAATGTGGTCTTGCAGCAACTGACTCGCCCACCTTTTGAGCTGATGGCTACTTGTCCACTACGCTTCCTGTCCTGGAAGACACTCTTCCTGATAGCCCTTACCTCAGCTATGCGAGTAAGTGAGCTTCAGGCCCTGGTCTGTGACAGGCCTTACACCAGAATCTATAGGAACAGGGTAGTCCTCAAGACTCACCCAAAGTTCCTCCCAAAAGTTGTCTCCTCTTTCCACCTCAATCAGGAGGTGGTCCTTCCAACATTCTTCCCTAGGCCTCATGCAAGCCAGGCTGAAGCAGTTCTGCATACCTTGGACTGTAGGAGGGCCTTATCCTTCTACCTTGACCGTACGCAGGGGCATAGAAGGGCTACTCAGCTCTTCGTCGTCTTTGACCCCAATAAGTTGGGGTTGGCTGTGTCCAAGCGTACCTTGTCCATCTGGGTGGCTATCACCTGGGCTTACAAGGCGGCTGACCTTCCTTTACAGGGTAGAGTCACGGCCCATCGTGTCAGGGCAATGGCTGCCTCAGTGGCTCATCTCTGCTCTGTGCCCTTGGTAGACATCTGCAGGGCTGCAACTTGGTCTTCAAGCCAGACTTTTGCGGCCCATTACTGCCTCGAGAGGGAGTCCCGTAGGGACAGTGCTTTTGGCCAAGCAGTACTCCGGAATCTCTGAGGTTTAGGCAACTCCTGCCCTCTGTTGGGCTACCGGTGGAGGTTGTGTCCTTGAAAAGCCTTTCTTTGCAGCTGGGACTAGAGGGAGTTCTCTTGTTCAGCCTGGGTTCCTCGGTAGCCTAGAGCTAGGGAGTCACCCATATGTGAGGACTGACTTCCTGCTTGGTCCTGGAGAAAGAGTAGTTACTCACCTGTAACAGGTGTTCTCCAGGAGCAGCAGGAATCAGTCCTCACAACCCTCCCTCCTCCCCTTGGAGTTGCAGTTGTACATAGTTTATTTTTTCATTTTTGTGTGCTGTTCTTAGCTATGTCATTTGACTGAGGTAAGATGGCACCTTTAGGCGGGAAGGGAACCGCGCATGCGTGCCTGCATTCCCAAAGGCTTTCATGGAAAGCTGGGGAAATGCTCCGCTGGGGCTTCATCGGCACCGATGACACCCATATGTGAGGACTGATTCCTGCTGCTCCTGGAGAACACCTGTTACAGGTGAGTAGCTACTCTTTCCTTGCTCCCTGGGGCCCCTGACTTTGGCAGCTTTGTAGGGGATTGGGGGGTGGGGGAGTCAATCAAATTAGCTCTAGGGAAGGGGGAGAGCTGCCTGGCTGAAATTGGCAGACTGGTCTCCTGGGGTAGAAGCAATTGTCAGGGAATTGGCTGCCTTCGGCTGAACAGCTGCCATCAGTTTCTGATCATGCCTGAGGTGGGCCTGATGAGGAGTGATTGGGTGCAGCAGCCATCCAAATAATTGAAGTCTGCAGGGTTAAGTTGTGCTATGACTCCCCTTCACTTCAGCTTGCTTTAGTTTTTTGTAAATGGGCTGCCAGCTGTGCTGGGGGTGGAAGGGAGGGGGTGTCAGTGTGAGTCAAAGGACTGATGCGATCCCTGAGAATCAGGAGCTGAGTGGGAGAGGGGGGGAAGTAGAGATTTGCTATTTGAAAGAGTCTAGTGAGAAGTTGGCAGAGACAGGGAGAGATGTGGTGGTTTGATCTTATAGCTCAGGCATATCCAACAGGTAGATCACGATCTACCGGTAGATCACCGAGGGGTCAGAGGTAGATCGCCAGCCCCACTTGGCTCCATCTCTCCAGCAGCTCACCCTGTTGCTAGGAGAGAGCTCCTGCCGGCAGGTCGTCAGCTGATGGCTTGCCACTGCTGCTGATCCTTTGCCTGTCTTTTTTCCCTGCCTGCGGGAGTCTTGCCTGTGGGTGTATTGGGGGGCACTTGTTATTTGTGCCAATAGTTTGTGGGTACCCAAGGGGGCCACCGCCCGTGCCAAGACGATCTCAGAATCATCCATTCCTGCCCCCGCCTCAACACCCCTTAGAAGTGTGTTATATACCAGGCGGTATCCATTCGCCTGAGCTTTACCTGAATACACTTATTGTATTAGTTGTATCATGTGCGCTGGTCATTGGTCGTTTTATAGTTCGCTTTCATTAAACGTTTTCTGGCAGACCCAACAAAGTGTCAAGAATTTGGTGATTTTGGCAGGCTTTTTCAATTTTGCTTTAACTTGCCTATGCCTTGCTTCGAATTGGTTGAAGCCACTGACTTTTGCTTGCCTCTGCAATTTTATTTCGCCTTGCCTTTGCATTGATTCTACACTGTGTGCAGAATTTATTAAATCGCGTGTGGTGGTATTTGAACTTGTTTGGCGGTATTTGATTTTATCTGGTTTGATGGACAGGTGTTTGAGTTTTTTTGATTGTTTGGTGGTATTTGATTATTGGTGCCAGTATGATGAATTCTTATTTTTACTTTTAGAACTGCATGTGTGGTTTTGCATCTCCAGTCCTTGTATTGCACATCATCCAGAGATCTGCAGTTCCTACTGATCTTTAATACTTTGGGACAGTGACAGTTTTGGACCAGATTCAGCCAGTGTTTATACTAACTTAGCAGATTTGGCCTTCTTACATCCAGCCACCCCAGTATAACGAAGATGAGTGTTCCAAAGAAGAGAAACCTACCACTTTCTTGATGAATGGGAAATGGACGACTACTTCATCATGGTGAAAGACAAGTGTTGTCTAATTTGTAATGCCCCAGTATCCTTGCCCAAAAAGGGTAATCTGGAACGTCATTATAAGGCTCTGTATAGCAACTTTTGATGCTGATTTTCCACCCAAAAGTGAAATTCGTAAACTGAAGCTCAAAGCTTAAATCGAAATTGGCTACTCAGCAATAGTTGATGGCGAAGCCAAGGTCACATTCGGTCAATGCAACCATAGCATCCTTCAAGGTCAGCAACCTGATCGCAAAGAAATGCAAACCTTTCACTGAAGGGGAATTTGTAAGAGATTGTTTTCTTGAAGCAGCTGACAATCTTTTTGAAGGATTTAAAAATAAGAAAAAGAGATCATAGCTGCTATTCAAGATGTACAATTGTCAAGAAACAGTCGTGCGGCGAATAGAAAAGATGTGTGGAGAAACAAATGAGAATTAGACTTACCTGCTAATTGTTGTTCCTTGCGGAACTCTAGTCCAGTCCCGGAACCATAGAGTTTACAACCTCCACGAGCAGCTTTGGAGACTGAAAGAAGTCATCGCTCTGATGTCACTGGCATAACTTGGCTAGTACCACCCCTCTTCCACCAGTACCTATTGACAAAGCAGACTAAGCAGAGCAACTAATAAGCAGTAACTGGCAAATAAAGCAATATCTGAAACAGATCCTAACCATACTCAGAAAAAAACGAATAAAAATTTAAAGATATATGGAAAAAAATGCAGCAGGCTTCGGACGCTTCCGAGCCCCCTCGGTCCTGCTGCTCCAGAAAGGCTACACTGCGAAGCGGTTGTGCATCGTCCCAAGAAAGAATTTTCGAACTGTCCCTTCCGGCTCTTAAGGTACCCAGTTCCAATCTTCAGGCTGTGCGCAGTCCAAACCCCCCCAGGGAGGGGTCCGGGACTGGACTAGAGTTCCGCAAGGAACAACAATTAGCAGGTAAGTCTAATTCTCATTTCCCTTTGCGTCCCTCTAGTCCAGTCCCGGAACCATAGAGGATGTAACAGAGCAGTTAAAATCAACAGGAGGGACCCCGAAGCCCAGCCTGAAGTACCGCGGAACCAAAACGCAATCCCCTTGTGCCTGAACATCCAACCGATAGTGCCTCGCAAAAGCATGCAACGAGGACCAGGTCGCCGCCTTACAAATGTCCACCACCGGCACCAAACTGAATTCTGCCCAAGACGTCGCCTGCGCCCAGGTCGAATGCGCACACAGACCCACTGGAACCATTTTACCCTTCAACAGGTAGGCCGAAGCAATCGCCTCCTTCAACCACCGAGAAATCAAAGACTTTGCCGCTGCCTCACCTTTCCGCAGCCCCCCAAAGGCCACAAACAGCCGGTCCGACTTCCTGAAAGACTCTGTTCTACGGAGATACTTTAAGTACCCGCCGAACGTCCAAACGATGCAACCGACCGTCCGACTGAAACTTCTGTTCCAGAGAGAACACCGGGAGAGACACCACTTGGTTAACGTGAAACCCCGACACCACCTTAGGCAAAAAGGACGGAACCGTGCGCAGAACCACCTTGTGAGCGAAAAAAGACAAGAACGGTTTCCTACAAGACAGCGCCTGCAACTCCGAAATCCGTCTTGCAGAGCAAATAGCCACTAGAAACACTGTCTTCAGTGTCAAGTCCTTAAGGGAGGCCTCACCTAATGGCTCGAACGGCGCTCCCATCAAAGCCTCTAGCACCATATTGAGATCCCACGGAGGAACCGACAAGCGGCGAGGCGACCGCAGGAGAAGTACCGCTTGCAAAAAACGCCGAATATCGCTGTGTGCTCCAACCAGCTGTCCGTGAATCTTCCCTCGGAAACAGATCGCCACCAACTGCACCCGCAACGAACTAGCCGCTAGACCTTTCTCCAATCCATCCTGTAAAAACGACAGGATGAGGCACCGAAGCCCGTAAAGGCTGAAGAGCGCGCTCCTGACACCACGCCTCAAACACCCGCCACACTCGGGTGTACGCAAGCGATGTGGAACGCCGCTGTGATTTCAACAAGATGGAAATGACAGCCGCCGAATAACCGCGGGATATTAGCCTAGCCCTCTCAAGAGCCATGCCGTAAGTGAGAATCAACCCACCTGCGGCATGCACAACGGGCCCTGCATCAAGAGGTCTCCCCGCAGCGGAAGCATCCACGGCCGGTCTATTAACAGCCGAACCAGATCCGCATACCACGGACGTCTGGGCCAATCGGGCGCTATCAGAACGACTACTCCCCCGTGCTGCTCTATGCGTTGAACTACTTTTCCTATGAGCGCCCAAGGAGGAAACACAAAGACCACCTTCCACGGGCCACCGCAGCGCCAAGGCATCGAGGCCTTCCGACATTCGCTCCCTGCGCCTGCTGAAAAATCTTTCCACCTTTGCAGACTCGAAGCGTGCCATGAGATCCATCACCGGAGTCCCCCAGCGCTAAACTAGCATCGCAAAGACCTCCGGGTGAAGACTCCACTCCCCCGGATCCACTCTGCGGCGGCTTAGAAAATCCACTTCGACATTCTCCACGCCGGCCACGTGCTGCGCTGACAACGCCACTAAATGCTGTTCGGCCCAACTCAACAGCTGACCGGCTTCCTCTTCCAGCGACGCACTCCCGGTGCCCCCCTGTCGATTGATATAAGCTACCGTCGTCGCATTGTCGGAAAGCACTCGTACTGCCACGCGACCTAAGGTCCCCTGAAACTGCCGCAGCGCCAGATACACCGCGCACATCTCCAGGCGGTTTATCGACCCCCGCCGTTCCGGATCAGACCATGTCCCTTGGGCAAAACACCCTTCACAATGCGCCCCCCAGCCCACGAGACTGGCATCTGTTGTCACCAGCCTCCAGGAAGGAGCTTCCAGTGCCACGCCCTCTTCGAGACTTCCAGGTTGCAGCCACCACCGAAGCTCCTGCCGCACCTGCAGAGGGCAAACAAGACGCGGAGACAAGGCGTTCTGCTGATGAGACCAACGCCGGAGAAGAGTGCTCTGCAACGGCCGCATATGAAATCGAGCCCACTGTACCACCTTGATCGTGGCCGCCATCGTACTGAGCAACTGTAAATACTGCCACACCGTCGGAGCCCGGTACGTCAAAAACCTCCGGACGAGATCCCTCAAGGCTTGAGCCCTTGCGCTCGGGAGAAACACTACTCCTTGCGCTGTCTCGAACCAAGCTCTTAAGTACTCTAGTGTTTGAGCCGGAAGCAGCTTGCTCTTCGCAAAATTGATCACCCATCCAAGGCTTTCTAAGAATTCGACGACTCGAGAGGTGGCTGTCGCACTTTCCTCCCTGGACTTTGCCCGAATGAGCCAATCGTCCAAGGATGCACCAGAATTCCTTCCTTGCGGAGCGCCGCCGCCACCACCACCACCATGACCTTGGTGAACGTACGCGGCGCCGTCGCTAGCCCGAAGGGCAACGCCCGAAACTGAAAATGCCCCATGGGCACCGCAAAGCGCAGGAACCTTTGATACTCCGAGCGCACAGGAATATGCAGGTACGCCTCCGTAAGGTCCAAAGATGTCAAGAACTCCCCCTTCCTGACCGCCGCTATGACCGAGCGCAAGATTTCCATCCGAAAATGGATAACCCGAAGGCAACGATTCACCCTTTTTAAATCTAGAATTGGACGAAAGGTTCCTTCCTTCTTCGGAACGACAAAATAGATGGAGTATCGACCGCACCCGTATTGATCCCGGGGCAAACACCACCGCCCCGAGGAGACGGAGCCTTCGAAGGGTTTCTGTGACCGCTCTCAGCTTGCGGGGAGCTCTGCACGGGGAAAGGACAAAGGAATCTAAGACGGGTCGATGAAGCTCCAGAGCATACCCCTCGCGAATGACCTCCAACACCCACTGATCCGTGGTAATTCGGACCCAGGCAAGGTAAAACTCCCGCAACCGACCTCCTACGGTAACATCTGCTACTCGGGTCCGCCGTATCTCATTGTGATTTCCTAGCAGCCGAAGAGTGGAAGGGGGCAAACCCCCTACCCGCCCCTCGGAATCCCCGAAACGGCTGGGCTCTCTGAGGAAAACGTCCCCTCTGCTGTTGGCCAAAACGCGAGGAACGAAACCGACGAAAATCCGAGAGCCCCCTGGAAGCAGACGTCCCGCGGCCTTGCTTAGACCTATCCTCCGGGAGACGGCTGCCCTTGGACTCCCCCAGGTCCTTAACTAGCTTTTCCAAATCCGCCCCAAATAAAAGCTTACCCCTAAAAGGAAGTTTACTAAGCCGCGCCTTAGAAGACCCATCGGCCGACCAGTTGCGCAACCAAAGATAGCGACGAGCCGCCACCACCGAGGCCATACTCCTGGCTAGATCGCAAATAAGATCACAGTGGATATCTGACAAATAGGCCGTGCCGGATTCCAGCCGAGCCAACTCATCTGCCTGCGTGTCCATAATCCCTTCCTGCAGCCGCTGGGACCACCGTAAGCAGCCTCTGGCGACCCACGCACTCGCTATCGAGGTCTGCAAGGAAAGGGCACACATATCAAAGACCTGCTTCAACAGAGTCTCCAATTTCCTGTCATGCACGTCCTTCAACGCCGAGGCGCCTTCCACCGGAATTGTGGTCTTCGTCACCGCGGACACCGCCGCATCCACCTTCGGGGACCGGAACATCTCTCGATCTTGGTCAGAAAGGGGATATAACCTAGCTAATGCTCTAGTGCCCCTCGGCGCCGATTCCGGGGCGTCCCACTCTTCTTGAATCATGTCCCGAAATACTCTATGAACCGGGAATACTCGTTGAGACTTACGAACGGCCTGCAAGAGAGGATCCTCTAACACCTCCTCTGCCGACGCTAGCACCGCGGGCATATTGAGCGCTTTTAGGGTTTCGGTAATCAGCGCCAGCAGTTCCTCACGACGGAACACCCGGACGACCCTACTCTGCTCTTCCGCGTCCGGCAACTCCCCGTCTTCCAGTTCCCCTTTGGATACACCTTCTACCTCGACATCAGAGAACTGTCCCTCGTCTTCTACCACCGAAGACAGGCCCGCCTCGACCTCTTTTCGCCTTTTTATAGGCCCTGCCTCCCCCTCCAATAGACCCCCGGACCTTTCCTGACCCGTTGGTCCGGGAGACGGCGAGTCCAGGCCAGGCTGCAGCAAGGCCAACGCCCGCTGCATTAGTAAGAAAAATTCCAGGGGAATGCCCATTACTCCTGCGGTCTGGAGGCCTCCCGTCAGCACCGACGCACCTGCCACGGAAGATGGCCCAGGCGTCGGCTCCGGAAGACCCAAGACAGGCGGCTGGGAGTCACCGACCTCCTGAGGAACCGCTGACGTTTCCGTAGCCGGTCCCCCGAGCGCCTTTTCCATTACAGTTGCCTCCAAAGAACAGCCCTTGCACACTCCTGACTCCATGACCTCGCCACGGCGCACCCCACACACAAGGCAGCGGGGTTTAGCCGGCATCTTCCGCAGAAGTCTCTTCGATAAGGTATGTCCGCAGACAGAGGTGACGGCTCTGCGGGAGGCAGAAGGAACCCCAGCTATAATGAGCCCTTTATTTCCTTCTAAAATTCCGTTTTGTTTTTTTTTGGGAAAGTGAGGAAACTGCCTAACTAAAGAAATCCTTTGGTCAAAAACGAAAAACGAGGCTCCCTAGGCCCAAAAACCCCGAAGGCTGTCCTGTCCAAAAACACCGCGGCTCTAAAATGGCCACCGGCACCGGCCTCCCGCTCAAAATGCCGACCCACACTAAAAACCACGCGGCGGCAGAAAACCACCGGATAAATGGGAGGCGCGGTAACAGCCTGCCATAGGCCAAGCCTCACTGCTGCCGAAATCCGATGGCGAAAAAAAAACCAGAAAAAAGAAACGCCACTGAGACCCACCTGCCTCGGGGCACTACCCTCGCGGTTGCAGCCCCGTCGGCGGTACCGGAAGCTTTCAGACTAAGAAACAACTCACTGACCTGCAGCCTCCTACTGCCGGCTGCTCTGCCGAACTGCCTGCTACCTGCACCTCTCCCTTCTCAATCAGGATCGGGAGCAGGGAGGCGATGAAGGAAGACTGCTGCTCTCTGTCAGTCAGGGACAAACCGGCACCGGCTCACAACTCCCTGCTGTGCCTCTGCCCAGTCTTCCCGCCTTCTACCTGCTCCTCACCCCTTTTTTCGGGTTCGGGAGCAGGGAGGCTCAGAGGAACTTTAAAAATGCTCGTTTACATGCTGGGGCCCACAAGAGCAAGAGAGGAAAGAGAAAAAAGGGGGGAAAAAAGAGAGAAAGGAGGGAGAAGAGGAGGAAACAGAAGACCGGTACACAACCAGCAGGAATCCTCTGAGCAGCAGCAGCAGTTCCTAGAAGAAATTCAAAAGGTATAATCAACCAAATTAAAAATTAAATTGAAAGAAAAAACTCTGCTTATTTGATCTCACTGAGCCCAGTCCCGGGCTCAGAACCTCCAAGCTGCTTGGAGACTGAAAGTACTGGTGGAAGAGGGGCGGTACTAGCCAAGTTATACCAGTGACAGAGCGATGACTTCTTTCAGTCTCCAAAGCTGCTGGTGGAGGTTGTAAACTCTATGGTTCCGGGACTGGACTAGAGGGACGCAAAGGGAACTGAACAATTGTTGGAGGATGTTTCAAATTGTGTTGCTTTCTCACTCCAACTGGATGAATCTACAGACATGAGACATAGCCCAATTACTAGTCTTTATCCGGATGGTTATTGAAGACTTCAGTGTTAAAGAACTACTTGGAATGATTTCTTTAAAAAGGGCGAACTACCGGTCAAGAAATATTCAGTTCTTTCCATTCTTTTGTGACAAAAGTGTAATCTTCCATTGCATAGACTTGTTTCCATCACTACTGATGGAGCAAGAGCAATGGCAGGTGAGGTTAACGGTTTCATAGCCCTCTGTAGACAGCATGACCACTTCCCAGATTACCTCTCTTACCACTGCATCATTCACCAGCAAGTTTTGGCAAGAGACTCAATACAAAGACGGTCATGGACATCACTTTCAAAATTGTAAATTCAGTTCCTGGAAAATCACTTCAAAGACAGCTTTTCAATCTTATTCTTGATGAAGGGGCAGCGGAAATCATTTTGCACACCGAAGTAAGTTGGTTAAGTAGGCACAAATTTCTGCAACGATTTCGTGATTTGCTGAATGAAATAAGAAGTTTTTTGAAGGAGAGGGGAGATGACCAAGCAGAGTTGGAAGATGAGGCGTGATTATGTGATCTGGCATTTCTCGCTGACTTTACAGGCAAACTAAGTGATACGAACCTTTAACTACAAGGTAAAAACAAATGCATTGGCGAGTTGAGTACAGTTTCATCCTACATGAGCAAATTTGAGCTGATGACTGACCTTGCAAACACTTTTGATCATTTTCCTAATACGCAGGACCATCTGGGACAATATCCAAATTTTGTTTTTCAGAACAAGTAGTATTTGACAGAAACCTGTTCTGTTATCCAGGAATTTGAAAACAGATTCTGTGACTTCCAAAAAATTGGAACAGTTGTGGAGTATTTGTCATACCCATTCAAAGTAGATGTGGACATTAGGAGTGATATGCGGAAATATTTCTTTACGGAAAGAGTAGTGGATCCATGGAATAGTCTCCCAGTGGAGGTGGTAGAGATGAGGACAGTAACTGAATTCAAAAAAGCATGGGACCAACACAGAGGATCTCTAAAGGTAAAAAGTGGACTGTTGTAGTTGTTGTTATGGAAGGACAGACTAGATGGGCCTTGTGGTCTTTTTCTGTCATCATGTTTCTATTAAAGAAACTGCAGCTGCTACCAGTAAAAATTACTCATTGAGCAAACCATCTCTTGAAAACGAAATATTAATCCTTAAAAATTACAGTTTTCTCAAGACCCGTGCTGAGCAAGAATTGTTTTGGAAGCTAGTGCGTAGAGACAAATTTCCCAACTTGAGAAGACGCAGTGAAGCTGTACACTCCACTTATTTGTGTGAATTTGTGTTTTACCATCTGAAAATGACAGAGTACACAACGTTCCAACATGACAGATGAACATCTCCAGGATCTCCCGAGATTGGCCCTCACGCAATATTCACCCAACTTCAAAAAGCTGGTGGATGAAATGCAGCCTCAGACGCCTTACTAATGAGCAAGAGCGAAATGTTAAAGATTGTACAAGATCAGCCCGGATCAATACTCAACCTAAATTTAACACAAAATACTCAATAAAAGTTCAAGAAAGTTATTACTCAATAAAACTAAGAAAAAATGTACTTGCCATTTCCCCTCGCAGTTCTTACTGGATCTTCGTCTATTTTGTTTTTGCTTAATTTGCTTAACAGCTGATCACATCCAAGTAAATGACAAAGTTCATTAAACATGGGGGGGGGGGGGAATCCTCCAACTTTATTGGGTTAAAATTTAATTTGTAAACTTAATTTTCATGGTGGTAGATCACTGGCACTTTTGGCCAGAAAAAGTAGATCATGACCTGTTCGAAGTTGGACATGCCTGTTGTAGCTAAAGAAACTGACTATACCAGAGGCAAGCAGGTACGAAGGGCACACGCATGCTCAGAGAGGCCCAAAGACGTTTCCCGAGATATGGGAGAGCCCAAAAAACTCTGCTCATTATGAACTTTGTCAACGAGTGTGCCTGCATACCCCTACTTGTCTCTGCAGAAATGCCTTACAGGATCCTCCATGCAGTGCTACCCCTAATGTCCACATTAAGTGGACATTAGGGGTAGCACTGAGGTACTGCAGCACAAGTTTGACATACCTAAAATCTTAAAGTTCCAAAGGAACATGCAAACATTTAAGAACCTGCCAAATATCAAGCAGTTTCTGGATGGAGTTAAATACCTTCTATTCAATGTAAGTGTTACCACATTTATCACAAAATTCACTAAGATCATACTAATTTAATGCTGAAATTTTAGTAAGCTACCCCATGCAAGATTTCAAATATGTACCATTATAAACAGCTACTCCAGCTCCACGCCTGGCCACATTCATGGGTGCAATTAATGTCCATGTACCATCATCTGGATTATAGCGTTCCACTGTATTCAAACAGTTCCAGGATTCTGCTCCTCCAATGATATACAAATAGCCATCAAGCTCACAAACAGCAGACTGATGTCGACCTACAATAAAAATAAAGATACCTGCATGGTAACACTTCTCATCTATATTCTTATGAACATACAATTTCTACGGCACAAATTTTCAGCCTCTGATGGGAATGGATAATGACACTGAAATTTTACAAAACCTCATAGCAACTTACGAATATTAAGAGGGGTGCCATTTGTCCAGGACCTTGTCACAGGATCAAAGATATCACAATTCTTTAGTCCTTTTTGACCATATGGATCAGAGCCACCAACAACAAACAACTTCCCATTTACAGCACATACCCCTGTGTATAAGGAAACAAGATGTTAGTGTTTACAGTGCACAGTTAAGTTCTTGTGTATTGATGACAAATCTACTAACCTTTAAATGCTGATGTATTTGTAAATAAACACTCAAAACTACCAAAACTATCCCATAATACAAAAATTGCTCTGTACAGACAAATAGATGGAGTCCCCCTGCCAAGAGAGAGTAGTTACTCACCTGTAATAGGTGTTCTATGGGGACAGCAGGAATCAATCCTCACATATGGGCGACATTGGCACCGACAGAGCCCATGTGGAACCATCTCCCCAGCTTTCAAAGGAAGCCTTTGAGAGATGCACCATGCATGTGGGTACACTTCCCGCCCAAGGGTGCCATCTTGCCTCAGTCTGACATAGCTAAGACAGCCAAAATATAAGATGGCAAAGAAGCAACTCCAAGCGGAGGAGGGAGAGTTGTGAGGATTGATCTCTGCTGACCCCAGAGAATACCTGTTACAGGTAACCATGCTTTCTCTGGGAACAAGCAGGAAGTCAGTCCTCAAATATGGGACTCCCCAGCTACAGGCTACCAAAACCTGTAGAAAATGCCACAGCGACCTGCAAAAATAAACAGTGATCAACAGCAGTTGAATCCCAAGAGGGACTTTCACAAGGTCCAAGTGTCCAGTGAAAACCTGCACTCCGGTAGCCTGAACACAGAAAGGTCGGAGGGCAGGAGTTGCCTACACCCCAAAAAGATTACGGAGTACAGCCTGGTTGAAGGCACTGCCCACTGGGACTCCCTCTCCAAGCAGTAGTGAGCTGCAAAGTTATGGACCAAAGACCAGGTGGCAGCCTGGCAAATTTCCGTCATGGGAATGAAACGCAGATGGGCTACGGAAGTAGCCATGGCCCCGATGCAGTGTGCCATGCCTCTCTGGTCCAGTGAGATCCCCACTTGCTCGTTGACAAGGGTAATGCAGTCTGCCACTCAAGACTGTTGGGGTCATAGGATACGAAAAACTGTTGAGCTTTGCTGTTGCCCTGAGTCTGTTGCAAGTAGAACAGGACTCTCTTGCAGTCCGGAGTATGGAGAACGGTTTCTGCACTGCTGGTGTGAGACCTGGGAAAGAAGGCGGTGACACCACCTCCAGCAGAAACCTAGGGTGTGTACAGAGCACCGCCCCTGTTCTTGCCGACTCTGCGAGCTCGAGGCTCTGCCATCAGAGCCTGGAGCTTGCTGACTCTGCGAGCTCGAGGCTCTGCCATCAGAGCCTGGAGCTTGCCGACTCTGCGAGCTCGAGGCTCTGCCATCAGAGCCTGGAGCTTGCCGACTCTGCGAGCTCGAGGCTCTGCCATCAGAGCCTGGAGCTTGCCGACTCTGCGAGCTCGAGGCTCTGCCATCAGAGCCTGGAGCTTGCCGACTCTGCGAGCTGATATGAGTGCTACCAGAAAGGCGACCTTCCAGGAGAGGTACCACAGGTAGCAGTTAACTAAAGGTTCAAACGGAGGCTTAGTGAGTTGCGGGAGCAACACATTAAGATCCCATTCAAGGTTTAGACAAATTGAGACACTGTAGGAACAGAGACACGAGAGACTGTGCCAAGAGGGGTGGCTTCTTGATGGAGTGGTGATGTACCACAATGATGTACAGGTGTACTCAGAGTTGGACTTCAGTTCCACCTACGATAGGTGGAGCAGGTATTGGAATACTGCATGCACTGAGCAGAAAGAGTAGTTACTCACCTGTAACAGGTGTTCTCCAGGAGCAGCAGGAATCTGTCCTCACATATGGGTGACATCAACGTTGATGAAGCCCTTGCGGAGCATTTCCCCAGCTTTCCATGAAAGTCTTTGGGAATGCAGGCATGCATGCGCGGTTCCCTTCCCGCCTAAAGGTGCCATCTTACCTCAGTCAAATGACATAGCTAAGAACAGCATACAAAAATGTAAAACAAACTATGTACAACTGCAACTCCAAGGGGAGGAGGGAGGGTTGTGAGGACTGATTCCTGCTGCTCCTGGAAAACACCTGTTACAGGTCAGTAACTACTCTTTCTCCAGGACCAAGCAGGAAGTCAGTCCTCACATATGGGTGACTCCCTAGCTCTGGGCTACCAGGAACCAAGGCTGAACAAGAGAACTCCCTCTAGTCCCAGCATTAAAGAAAAGCTTTCCACTGACAGAACCTCCACCAGTAGCCCAACAGAGGGCAGGAGTTGCCTAAACCTCAAAGAGATTCTGGAGTACCACCTGGCCAAAAGCACTGTCTGGCTTGAAGACCAAGTAGCAGCCCTGCAGATGTCCACCAACGGTACATAGCGGAGATAAGCCACTGAGGCAGCCATCGCCCTGACACGATGGGCCGTGACCTGACCCTGCAAAGGAAGGTCAACCGCCTTGTAAGTCCAGGTGATACAGTCAGCCACCAAGATGGACAAGGTACGCTTGGACACAGCTAACCCCAAATTATTAGGGTCAAAAGATATGAAGAGCTGAGTAGCTGTTCTGTGCCCTTGCGTACGGTCAAGGTAGAAGGATAAGGCCCTCCTACAGTCCAGGGTATGCAGAACTGCTTCAGCCTGGCTTGCATGAGGCCTAGGGAAGAATGTTGAAAGAACCACCTCCTGGTTGAAGTGGAAAGAGGAGACAACTTTAGGGAAAAACTTAGGATGAGTCCTGAGGACTACCCTGTTCCTATAGATCCTGGTGTAAGGCCTGTCACAGACCAGGGTCTGAAGCTCACTCACTCGCCTGGCCGAGCTTAGGGCTATCAGGAAGAGAGTCTTCCAGGACAAGAAGCGCAGACAAGTAGCCATCGGCTCAAAAGGTGGGCGAGTCAATTGTTGCAAGACCACATTCAACTCCCACTCAGGAGCAGGACGACGGATGGGAGGCTTGAGCAAGAGCAAGCCTCTGAGAAAGCGGGACACGAAAGGGTGAACCGACTGAGTGTCCTTCCACTAGTGAGTGGTGAGCTGCTAGAGCTGAGAGGTGGACCCGAACAGAGTTGGACTTAAATCCTTGGTTGGATAAATGCAATAGGTACTGAAGCACCACAGGTACAGTACAAGAGAAGGGATCCTCTGTACGTAGCTGACAACACACAGAAAACCTTTTCCATTTGAGAGCATAGGTTTTCCTAGTTGACTGTTTCCTAGAGGCTAGGAGAACCTCCTCAACCTCCTGAGGTAGGCCCCAGGGAGCCAAAACTACCCTTGCAGCCTCCATGGCATCAAATTGAGAGCTTTGAGGTTGGGGTGCAGAAGAGAACCCTGATCCTGAGAGAGAAGGTCGGGTTGTAACCCTAGAGGCAGTGGGGGGGATCCACTGCCAGCTGAAGCAAAAGTGGAAACCAAGGCTGTCTCGGCCACCTGGGAGCCACCAGCAGGACCGAGGCCTTGTCCTTGAGAATCTTGAACAGAGTTCAGGCCACCAGAGGCATGGGAGGAAACACATACAGGAGGCCCTGAGACCAGGGAATCAGAAAAGCATCTGCTGCTATCCGCAGAGGATACGGTTGCCTGGATCAGAACTTGGGCAGCTGTTTGTTCAGAGGACTGGCAAACAGGTCTATGGATGGAAGTCCCCATTTCATGAAAATCTTTTGAACTACCATGGGATGGAGCTGCCACTCGTGGGGCTGCAGAATCCTGCTCAACTTGTCCGCCAGGTAGTTCTCCTGGCCAGGTAGATAGACTGCTTGGAGGAGCATGTTGTGCTTGAGAGCAAACAAGCAAAGGTCCTGTGCCTCCTGACAGAGGAGCCTGGACCCAGTGCCGCCCTGCTTGTTCACATGGAACATGGCTACCTGGTTGTCTGTTTGAACTAGGACAGACTGATGAGCCAGAGTTTGAGAAAAAGTCTTGAGGGCTAACCGAATGGCTCTGAGTTCTAGAAGATTGATTTGTTGTGCAGCTCCCCAGGGAGACCAGAGGCCCTGGGTGCACTTGCCTAGACAGTGAGCCCCCCAGCCTTGCAGGGAGGCATCTGTTGTCAAGACCACTATGAACGCAGGACTCTGAAAAGTTACTCCTCTTAACAGATTGGGTGGGTGCAGCCACCATCTGAGGGAGTGCAGCAAGTGTCTGGACACCCTTATCCTGTCTTTGAGGTTGCTTGTGGCTTGTGACCACTGAGACCGCAGGCACCACTATGCAGGCCTCATATGGAGTCTGGCATTGTGGGTCACATGTACTGTCAAAGCCATGTGGCCAAGAAGTCTCAGGCAGAGTCTGGCGGAGACCAGCGACCTGCTGAGAAACTGGTTTGCTAAGTTTCAGTCTTTGGGCTCTGTCTTCTGGCAAGAAGGCCTTTGCCAGCAAAGAGTCCAGCCTTGCCCAGATGAACTCCAAGTTTTGGGAGGGGAGCAAAGTGGACTTTGCGAAGTTTGACAAAACCCAGGCTTTGAAGAAGAGCAATAGTTCTGAGGGTGGCTTGTCTGGCCTCCTGGTATGACCAACCTCTTATGAGCCAGTCGTCCAGATAGGGGAAGACAGATTTCCTGATTCCTCAGATAGGCTGCCACCACTGCCAGGCATTTGGTAAAGACTCTGGGAGCGGAGGTGAGGCCAAAAGGCAATACCCTGTACTGATAATGATTTCCTCCCACAATGAACCTGAGGTACTTTGTGGTCTGGATGAATGAGGATGTGGGTATACGCATCCTTTAGATCTAAGGAGCATAGCCAATCTCCCTGCTGGAGATAGGGCAGAAGGGTTCCAAGAGTGAGCATCTTGAACTTTTCCTTCACTAGGAACTTGAGGTTCCTGAGGTCCAGAACGGGCCGAAGGCCACCGTTTCTTTTGGGCACCAGGAAATACCTGGAGTAGAATCCGTGACCTTGCAAGTGGGGAGGCACAGGCTCCACCACCCTGTCCACCAACAGACCCTGAAGCTCCTGACGGAGGAGGTCTGTGTGCAGAGGAGGCCTTGGAGGCTCCCCTGGAAAATAGGGGGGAGGCAGTTGGTGGAAGTGGAGGGCATATCGCCTGTGGATGATGTCCAGCACCCAACTGTCCCCGGTGATAAGGGGCCACTGGTGGGCGAAGAGGGCGAGACGACCTCCTGTGCAGGGTTGGGAGAGCAGTGGAGGAGAGGCTATGCTCAAGGAGTCAAAAGCCCCAACCCTGCTGAGTGGTAGCAGGGGCCTGAGGCTTGGGGGTCCTCTGCCTACGGGGCCCATTACCCTGCCCCTTGGCTTGCTGACCCTGAGGGGCAGCTTGGGCAGCCTGATATTGTGGGTACTGTTTGTAGGCAGTGCCCTTCCTCGGGTAAAAGGACTTTTTCCCCCCGAGCCCTTCTTGTGAGAAGGGGCAGAAGTTTTCCTAGACAGCCTTGTCTGTGTGAGGTGCTCTGTCTCGAGCTGAGCGGCCTTCTCGGTCATGGGTTTGCAAAAAAGGTTTTCACCTCGGCAAGGGACATCGACCAACTTGTCCTGAAACCATGGCTCGAGGTCCGATGACTGCAGCCACGCCTGGCGTCGAGCCGTGATGCCGGCTGCTGCTACACGGGCCGAAGCCTCGAAGCCATCGTAGGCAGCGCGGGACAAACTTAGAGCATTCCCGGATCCCCGAGGACAAGGACTTGAACCTCTTCAAGGGTTCCCCAGAGAGACCAGCAGAGAACCCGGCGAGTTCCTTGGCCAGGTCCCGTAAGTACATGCCCATGTACAGCTGGTAAGACTGGACATGGCAAGCAAGCATCGAGCCCTGGAAGCACTTTCTACCAAAACCATCGAGGTTTCGGGCCTCCCTGCCAGGGGGCACCGCGGAGTGCATCTTCTGACTTTTCAGGCGATGCATGGCTGATTCCACCACCATGGAATGGTGTTGTAGCTGCGCCTTCTGAAAGCCAGGACTCTTCCGGAGTTGGTAGATCGAAACGACCCGCTTGCTTAAAACCGGCACCGAGGTCGGTGCCTCCCACATGCGGAAGAGGAGCCGTTCCAGCATCAGAGGAACCGGGACAGTAAAGGCCTCCTTTGGAGGAGTCTCGTACTGCAGGGCCTCGAGCTCCTCGGCTCGAGGCTCCTCCTTGGGGTCTGCAGGGATAGCCAAGGCAGTGGCCATATCCCGAACGAACTCCGAAAACCGGGTATCCTCCGGAGGGGGATCTACTCCGGGGCTCAGACTGCGGTGAGTCCGATGGGACGCACCGAGTCTTAAAGGTGCCGAGAGACTCCTCGTCCTCAGTCTCCCATGCGGACTCGTCCGATGAGGAATCTGGGTCCGACCTCGCAGGGCCTGCGAGCACCCGCCCCAACGCCGATGGCACCGGCGTCGACGCCCTCTGTCCCGAACAGGAGGTCGAGGGAGACTGCGACCAAGGTCGACCTCGAGCCTTCATGGCCTCGAGTATCGGCTTGGTCTCTGGGGTCAACTTCGAGGTCAATGTCCCGGTGGTTGGGGCAGATGCGACAGACAGGCTGGCCATCAGTGCCCGCTTCTGTTCCATGAAGGCAGACAGTCTGCTCTCCAAGGCTGTCAACCTGAGACTCAGCAGCTCCCGACTCGGGCCCTGGCGGTGCCGGGCCAGACGTCGGCTCCCTGGGGAGGAGAGTCCACGAGGACTACAGGACTTACGTGTCCAGCAGACTCCGGCTCCAGTCGAGGAACCTTGGACGGCTTCTCCTGTTCCACAGGCCCGGGGCGACTGTCGGGGGTCTGAGATCGAGTTCGAGGATCCCTGGACCTCTGCCGACAACGCCCTCGCGAGCCGTTTCTTCCTCTTGCGTTCCCGGTCGGGGGACCCCTGTTCTGAGGAGCCACGACGGTGCTCGGGATCCGACTCCCGAGATGTCGAGGCCTCAGACGAGGTCCGGGCCAGGCCGGAGGCTGAGTCAGAAAAGAGCCTCTTTCTGGTGCTGACGACTACGCAGTGACTTGGAAGACATCTTTCCACATGGTCCACACGTCTTAGGGTCGTGATCAGGACCGAGGCACCGGAGGCAGCAGTCGTGTGTGTCAGTAAGAGACATCAGCTTCTTACACCGATCACACTTCTTAAAACCACTGGAAGCCATCAGGGGAAAAAAAAGTCCCCGTGAGGTCGAAGGACCGGCCTTCCAGGGAAAAGGAAAAAAGGGCATGAACGCCATCCACGAAGGGCAAAAAACAAAAAAAGATCAGGCTCGATACCGGTGTACCGAACCCAGCGGGAGGGGAACCGGTGTCGAACCGGAGACGAAAAAACAGCGAATCGCCAAAAAAGTCAAACAATTTTCCGGGATGACGAGGACTCACATCCGGCGGGCTTCACAGAAAACGAGAGACTGAGGTAAGATGGCACCTTTAGGCGGGAAGGGAACCGCGCATGCGTGCCTGCATTCCCAAAGGCTTTCATGGAAAGCTGGGGAAATGCTCCGCAAGGGCTTTATCGACAATGTCACCCATATGTGAGGACTGACTTCCTGCTTGGTCTTGGAGAACGGATTTGTCCGCTTTTCTGTCCGCAACAGTGAGAAACGTTGCCACTTGAAGGCGTATGCTCTTCTTGTGGAAACTTTCTGAGAGGCCAGGAGGATGTCTTCCATGCCCCATGGAAGGTTAAAGGGGGCTAGTGCTACCCTTTCAGCAGCTAAGCCATGAGCAAGAGGGACCCCAGGTTGGGGTGTAGGAGAGCGCCCTGCTCCTGCTAGAGTAGTCCTGGGGCTCGGCCCAAGGGAATCTGTGGTAGTGTCGCTAGGGAGAGGAGCAGTAGGAACCAGCATTGTCTGGGCCACTGAGGGGCTATCAGCACTACCGACACTCTCTTATGCTGAGGCTTGAACAAGGTCTTGGCCATCAGTGGTGTGGGTGGGGGGGGGGGGAGGCATACAGAAGGCCTTCTGACCACAGGATAAGGAATGCATTCGTTGCTACCTGAGATGGGTGCGGTCAGAGGGAGCAGAAATGGGGCAACTGTGTGCTGTCCAGGCTGGGAAATAAGTCCATCACTGGGATGCCCTAGAGCATAGGTGTCAAACTCTGGCCCGCGGGCCAAATTTGGCCCGTAGTGTAATTATATTTGGCCCGCGAGGCTATACCAAATGACTACTAGAGCTAGCCCGCCGGTATTATACAGCGCATTCATTCATCGCTAATACTACAAATCCCATAATGCCTTGCTGTTTTGGCGCGTCAATCAGGACAGGTCCCAGAAACGCCCTCTCCTGTGTGACAGAAGTCATAGCGATCTCAAGCTACAACTGTCACTGTGGAACCCCTTCCCAAAAATGGCAAAAAGAAAGGCAGACAACAGGAACTTTCTGGACAGGTGGGAGACAGAATATTTGTTTACATATGTAAAAGACAGACCTGTTTGTCTGATTTGTGGAGTCAACGTGGCTATAACTAAGGAGTATAACATTCGACGACACTATGAAACAAAACACCATGACAAGTACAAGGACCTGGACATGACTCAAAGGAGCCAGAAAGTGGAAGAGATGAAAAGAAGTTTGGTTTCACAACAGAATATGTTCAAAAAAGCCACATCACAAAGTGAGGCTGCTGTAAAGGCTAGTTATATTGTGGCAGCAGAGATCGCAAAATCAGCCCTGCCCTTTAATGAGGGAGAGTTTGTGAAAAAGTGCATGTTGAAAGTTTGTGACATCGTGTGCCCAGAGAAAAAGCAAGCCTTTTCAAACGTGAGCCTGAGCAGAAACACAGTAGCTGATCGCACATGTGATCTTGCCACCAATCTGTATGACCAGCTTTTGGAAAAGGGAAAAGATTTCGTTGCATTCTCCCTCAGCTGTCAGTCTTCATCCGTGGAGTGGACTCAAATATGTGTGTTACGGAGGAGCTATTGGGATTCAAATCAATGCATGGCACAACCACAGGAAAGGAAATTTTTGAGGAGGTTTCCAAATGCGTAACTGAAATAAAGCTGCCGTGGGATAAACTCGTGGGATTAACGACAGATGGTGCGCCAGCGATGTGCGGTAAAACAAGTGGACTGGTGGGCAGGGTCCGGGAGAAGATGCAAGAAGAGAACTGTGCAGGTGAACTAACTGTTTATCACTGCATCATACATCAGGAATCATTGTGTGGCAAAGCCCTAAAGATGGAACATGTTATGACCACAGTAACACAAGTAGTTAACTTTATAAGAGCCAAAGGTCTGAATCACCGCCAGTTTAAGTCTTTTCTGGAGGAGTGTGGTTCGGAATACGCAGACGTGCCGTATCACACAGAGGTGAGATGGTTAAGCCGAGGAAAAGTACTGAATAGATGTTTTGAGCTGCATGAGGAAATATGTCAGTTTCTGGAAAGCAAAGGGAAGGACACAGCAGAGCTTCGGGAGAAAAAGTTTCTGTGTGAGCTGGCCTTTCTGTGTGACATCTCGAGCCATCTCGATGCGCTGAACCTGCAGCTTCAGGGGCGGGGGCGCATCATCACAGACATGTACGCTGCAGTGAGGGCTTTTAAAACTAAACTGTGCCTGTGGGAGAATCAGATGCTGCAAGGAAACCTTGGCCATTTTCCCTGCTGCCAAACCATGAAAATGCAGTTCTTTACCAACTTGTTCCCATGCGCACAGTTTGCTGAAAAACTCAGTGTACTCGGTGCTGAGTTTAGCCGGCGATTTGCCGACTTTGATGTCCAGAAATGTAGGTTTGAACTGCTCAGTAATCCCTTTGCAGTTAATGTGGAAAACGCACCAACCAACCTCCAAATGGAGCTAATTGAACTCCAGTGTAATGACACGCTGAAGTCAAAGTATGATGCTGTGGGCGCTGCCCAGTTTCCACAGTTCATCCCTGACACAATGCCTCAGCTCCGCACCCAAGCTGCTCAGATGCTCTCCATGTTCGGCAGCACTTATCTATGTGAGCAACTTTTCTCCTCGATGAAGATGACCAAAACATCTCACAGGAGACGTCCGACTGATGAACACCTTCACTCGATACTGAGGATTTCCTCAGCTCAAAGCCTGAGCCCAGACATTGACGAACTATCATCCAAGAAGAGATGCCAGGTATCTGGCTTGGGCACATCAGATTAGATCAGTGTGCAGCAAACTGAGCAATAATTAACGTTTTCTTTATGCACTTTTTCTTGCTACTCCAAGACATGGGCTTGAATGGTTGATTAATTTTATTATTGTTATTTTATTTTAAAAATTATTATTTATTATTTAAATCTTATTTAATAAATGAATGTCATTGATTTTTTTTAAATTTGAAATTGGTTTTTGCATATCTGAACTATTAAGTTATAAATTGTATAGTAATAAGTGTTGCTTCATATTCAATGTTAAAGCAAATCTTGTTTGGGTCCATATTAAAAGGTTCATTTGTTCAATGCTGGCCCGCGACTTTGTTCAATTTTTACATTTTGGCCCACTGTGTATTTGAGTTTGACACCCCTGCCCTAGAGCCAGAATAGTTGTGAGGCTTTTGTTGTGTCCAGGTGCCACGCGTCTAGCTGGAGTACCCTGCTCAACTTGATCGCCAAGACATTGTCCTGGCCCAGAAGGTAGACTGCCCTCAGGAGCATTTCCCTGCTTGTGACATAAGAGCGGAGGGCTATCGCCTCCTGGCAGAGGGGTACGACCCAATTCCCCCCTGTTTGTTCACATAGAACATTGTGACCCAATTGTCCGTCTGGATCAGCACAGTATGGTGCTGCAGCTGGTGGCAGAGCTTCTTTGAGGGCCAGGAATATGGCCCTGATTTCCAGCAGATTGATCTGCATTTCAGATTCCCTCTGGGACTAGCAGCCTTGTATCTGAAGGCTCTTGCAATGTGCTCCCCTGCCCATTAGAGGCGTCTGTGGTGAGGACTTTGTGGGGTGGGTGCCTGGAAGGGCATCCCGCCCTGAAGGTGACCTGGGTTCTGCCACCATCTGATGAAGTCTACCAGCTATAAGGTCACATGCACTGTCCCGGAGCCTGCCTGTAGCTTGGGTCCACAGAGCAAAGGCACCACTGGGCTGGTCTCATGTGTAGGTGGAGCATCTGGGGTCACGTGGCCTGTAGAGACCATGTGTCCCAGTAAGCACAGAAGCCAGAGAGGCATTGTCCTGTGCCATTGCACCTCTGCAGCTAGTCCCCCGAGGCATACTGAAGGATGTCCGGCTGCACCACTACAAACTCTAGGCTAAGCAGGAGTGAGGTGGGACTTGGGGTAGTTAATGATAAAGCCTAGGTGCTGCAGGGTGTTTATGGTGCACCCTATGGCACATTGTGCATCTGCAGCTGTGTCCCCCTTTATGAGTCAGTTGCCCAGGTAGGAGAAGACGAAGGCCCCTTGAAGCCTGAGATGAGCTGCGACCACCACAAGGCATTTTGTGAAGACCCTTGGGACGAAGCCAGACCAAAAGGGCAGTTACCCTGTATTGGTAGTGCTGTCCCCCCCCCACCATAAACGGGAGGTATTTTCTGTGGCTGGGGTGAATTAACATGCAAGTGTAAGCATCCCTTAGGTCTAAGGAACAAAGTCAGTCTCCCTGCTGGAGGTAGGGCAGCAGTGTTCCAAGGGAGAGCATCCTGAACTTCTCCCTGACCAGAAACCTGTTGAGCTCTCGCAGGTCCAGGAAGGGCCTGGGGCCCCCAGTCCTCTTGGGGATGGGGAAGTACCCAAGTAGAAGCCGGTACCCCAGAACTGTTTTGGGACTAGCTCCATTGCTTTATCCTGGAGTCGTCCTGCTGGCTCAGTGAGCAGCAGGGTCTGGTGAAGGAGAGGCCTGGTGGGCTCTCCTGGGAAAAACAGGGATGGTGTCTGATGTACTTGGAGGCGGTAAACCTCCTCGACCACCTGTAACACCCAGGCATCAGTGCAGATAGCTGTCCACCTGTGGGCAAACAGGGCTAGGTGCCCCCCTATGGGAAGCAAAGGACCCCCTCTGGGGGTGTAGGGTTGCACCCAGGCAGTCAAAAGCCTCCCCCCCCAGGCTGGACCTGAGCCTGTGCCTAGGGTTTTGAGATTTTATGCTATGTGACCATGTTTCTGGCTTTTTTGTTGCAGGGCCTGCCGAGGGCCCAAGACGACTTAGAGGTGTGAAGTAGTAGTGAAGCCTCCCCTCCCCCCCCAGGAAGAAGGGCTCTTTCCTTGGGATTTTCTTTTGGGGTTGCACTGAGGTCTTTTCCAAGAGCCTGGTTCTCATCACTGTCTATCTTCATCACTTTGTCTGCCATGGGTTTCCCAAACAGGTTTTCACCTGCGCAAGGGACATCAATCAGTTTGTCCTGTATCCATTGTTCCAGGTTGGACGACTGCAGCCATGCTTGGTTTTGACTTGAAGCCATCATAGGCTACTCAGGACAGGAACTTTGAACATTTCTTTACTGCTGAGGTTAGAGTCTTGAATTTCTATAGGGGTTCTCCATCGAGGCCTGCCGAGAATCTCTCAAGCTCTTTCGACATTCCTTCAGGTACATGCCGACCTAGAGCTGGAATGAGTGGATTCAGCATATTAGCATCGAGCCCTGAAATGCCTTTTGGCCAAGGGCATTGAAGGATCAGGCCTCCCTGCCAGGTGGTACCAACGAGCGTCTTTTGGCTCTTATGCCAGTGCATGACTGACTCCATGACCACTGAGTTGTGGCGGAGCTGGGCAGTTTGGAATCTAGGGCTCTGGTGTACCTGGTACATGGCATCGAGGTGCCTGATGACAACTGGTATAGACACTGGTGTTTTCCAGATCCGGAGGCAGCGGTGGTCCAGGATCAGGGGCACTGGGATAATAAGGGTTTCCTTCAGGGGTGCCTCATATTGGAGTATCTCCAAATTCCTTGATTCGTGGGTCCTTCTCGGCCTCTGTATCGACTGAGCGCCTTGGCCATATCCCTCACAAAACTGAAGAATGCAACATCCTCAGGTGGGGAGCGGTGTTGGGTTATCAGGTGAAACATGTCCAAGGGCATGTCACTGCTGCCTCTTGTCCGGGGGACTCAGTCATTGGTCTCCCATTAGGACTAAGTCGTAGTACGAGTCCAAAGCTGCACAATCACCTTGGTCCAGGACCGCTCTCAGCAATGCAGGACATCTGAAGGATCATTAGTTCGAGCCATGGGCACTCACCAGGGAGGACCCGTGTCCTGAAGAACGGGACTGGGACCTCAATGGGGACCTGAGGTCAGTGGTGCTCAACCAGCTTGACATCCAGGGAAGGCCTCGATGTCAAGGGTCCCATTGCTGGGGCGGATGAACCAGACAAATGACTTCTGCATGGCCACTAGGGCAGATATATTGCTCTCTAGTGCTGCCATTCTGGTCTCCATGCCAGTTGCCTCTGCAGCCGTTAATGTGAGCACTGTGGACTGGTGTCTGCACTGTCGAGGGGGGTTCTTAATGAGGATGGCCTCAAAGGCCTGAGGCCTGGTGGTGGGAGCAGACTACTCCTTGCAGGGCCATCCTAGTGGGCTGCTTCTGCCCTGACTCACATATGGTTCTGCGGGACCTGGGGTGTGATGTCACCTTCTTCCTGGATCCGGTCGAGGGATTTTTCTTCTTGTGCTCCAACTCGGGGGAGGGGGGTTCCGCTTAGAGGAACCATGGCTGCAGGACTCTGAAGAGGCTCTGGCTTAGCAGGGCACTGAGGTATCAGAGGGGGCCCTGGAGTGTGGTGTCACTGGAGACTCCAAGATGGAGTCTGACTTCTGGAAGAATTTCTCCCGCTGCTGATGGCGGCTTTTTAAAGCCTTTGGGGTCATGGTTCTGCAGAGCTCGCAGTCAGTCGTGCTCCAGACCAAGGCACTGAAGGCAGCAGTCATGTGGGTCGGTGAGTAACATTTTGCCACACCAATTACACTTTTTGAACCCACTGGAGGCCATCAGAAAAAGGGGGTGCCCGCCGAGGCCTTCAGCTGAAAAAAGGCAAGAAAGCCGGTCGAGGGAAACTAAGGAAAAAAACAAAAAAAAGGACCCGAGAAACAATGCCAGACTGCGTTCGATAGCAAGAAACCTCTGGTCTCGACGCTGCCGATGCTTGGGCGTCGGTACCGGTAGAAGCAGCCAGAACCCCAGAGCATGGCACAGGTAGTCCTGCCGAGGTGGAGGCCTCAAGAACATCTTGGAGCCCCGTTAATGCTTTGGAAGCCAAAGCCTCCCGCTGGACTGTTTTGTCGGTGAAGTTTCCTCAAGGGCAACGCCAATGGCTTCTCGATGCCTAGAAGGAGATCTACCCTTTCAGGACCGATTATATTTGTGTTTAGTTACCCGAGATCCATGGGAGGAAGATGAGGCTCTGGAAGATGTCGATGCCATGGACATCGCATCTGAAGCAAAAAGGATACCGAGTTTTGCAGCTCTATTCTGCAGGCCCCTTTTAGTCATCTTCCTACAGGAGAGGCACTCCGATGGAGAATGGTCAGGGCCTAAGCATTTAAGACATGAGTCATGGGTGTCGGTGACAGATATGGTACCGCCACACCTAGAACAATATTTTAAAACCAGTAGCACCAAGGGAAAAGGTTTCTGAAGAAAATTACCTCAGAAGTGTGTGTGTGTATATATATATATATATATATATATATATATATATATATATATATATATATATATATATATATATATATATATATATATTTATATATATATATATATATATATTATTTTTTATTTTTTTTGAAAGAACGAACGAACCACCAGCGGTACCAGTAGGCGAACAAAGACAGGTGTGACCACAAAAAAAAATAAAATAAAGGAATTTTCTGCTGTGACAAGGTATGGGACCTGTCTGCTCCGCGGAAAACAAAGAACTGAAGAGGGACAGTGGGAAAGGCGGGAAGGCAGCACGCAGGCACTGTGGGATGCTCTGAAAAGCTTTCCTATTGGACGCTGGGGAGCATTCCCACACATGCTCTGTCAGTACCGACGATACCCATATGTGAAGACTACATTCCTGCTTGTTCTTGGAGACCAGACTTTTTCTGGGGAAATAAGACAGCGTCTGAAGGGCTACGTGGAAAAAAGGAGATTGAGGCAAGATGGCATCCTTGGGCAGGAAGTGGACCACACATGTGGTGCATCTCCCAAAGGCTTTCTTTGAAAGCTGGGGAGACGCTTCTGCGCAGGCTCTGTCAGCACAGACATAACTCATATGTGAGATCTGACTTCCTGCTTGTTCCCAGAGAAGAACTATGTAACAAGGCAGAGACTAAGCACACAGTCCAAAACGTGATGTGGGTGGAAAAACACTATTTAGTAATCTAAGACCTATTACAACCCGACACAGGCCGTGTTTCAGAGACCTTCATCAGGGGTTGTCGGAGTAGGTACTAGAAACACAGAAACATACAAATTGATTATAATTAAAATTCAACAAATGGGAAAGAACAAAATTAAAAACATAAATACAATGTGATCGATCATATAAACAATAAATAGACTAGTATAAAAAAGAATAAGAAAATCCAATTATTAAAAGTGTGGATACGCAAATACATTAAAAAATGCCATATGGTTAAATTAAAATGAAATAAAACAAAACACAATAGAATAGAATGAAATAAAAGATAAAACAGAGTAAAGTAGAAATCTTAAAGGATGTGACAAGCGTCATAGCTTCAACGTTAATACCTTAGTTGTAGATATGATGAACAAGTAATCCTCAAAAGAGACAACACTAAAACAGAGAAAACAGAATGAGGCATATGTATACAGTGGAGATATTAATTGTAATCCATTTAAAAATAGCATAAAAACAATTAATAACCTCTCAGAAAATAAAACTCAATTCTAAATTGTCACGGAAGACTACATAAATAGCAAGCAACGGGTACTAATCTCAGAGTTAAGAAGGAAGGAGGTCAGGCTCAAAAGTACCAAAAAGAACTCTACGTGCAACAATTGTGCTTCAGTGATATTCAATATGGATATTGAATCTTTGAAAATGTGTCGAACCTAAGCAAATTGGTACACTTCGATGGGAAAATTTCAACTTTTGATGAGAGATCAAAGAATCTATAATAAATAGTATAAGAAAGTGTACTAAAAAAATAAATAAACAAATAAATAAAACGAGTGCATTTGTAGTATGGCCAGAATTCCATCGGAGGGACCACATAATATATAAATAGAGAATTCAACAGCGGTGTGGACTCAACGTATGCATTCAAAAGTTCTAAATAATGCCAAAAACCACGATAATATAAAGCACTACAAACTTACCAATATGAATCTCTGCTAAGTATAATTACTTTGCGAAACCAGCAATGTGTGTGTTTAATCCTCCAAAAAAAACTTCAAACTAAAGAACGCCGGTACATGCGCAAGCCTTAAAATCGTGTGTAGAGCGGGAAAATAAAGGGGCGTGGCTAAGGCAGAGTTTAAAAAAATCCAACCAATAGGTGAAGTTAAAGGCTGATATTAAACCATTAAAAACATGGATATAAAACTCGCAAATCATTCTTTAGGGAAATAGTTATAAAATATAAACTAACAGTTTAAATTGTGAAGGAGGAGAAGGAGAGAGACCATATGTATATATGTGTTTAATATATATTCTGGGATTTATATTTTGAGATATTATAATCTGATGTGTATTGAACCTCATGTAGGGAACCGATTGTCTAGGTGCAGTCTATAAGAGCAATACTAAAAATGCAAGAAATATACAATCCACTACTGTAACATCTAATTGTAAAGAGAAAAAATGCAGTAGCACACTACTGCATAAAAAAGTAAATGTTGGTTAAATAACTTGTATAACAAGTTTATTGAAGCACAACTGAGGATAATGGAACACTGGACATGAGAGGTATAAAAATCTACAATTATAAAAAGGCAGAAAAATCTTGATCTAAATTAAGACCATTGGGAGCCAGAGTATCTAATAGAAATATATACCTCTGTTCTAACCTAAGAATGGTTTTACTGATATCCCCTCCTCGCCAGTTTTATTTTCACTTGTTTTATAACGAAAAATTTAAGGTCACTAACTTTATGAGGTTCAATACACATCAGATTATAATATCTCAAAATATAAATCCCAGAATATATATTAAACACATATATACATATGTTTCAAATACATATTTCAATAATATACAAACATATTTATACATTTATTGAGTCGACTGCGATCTGATCCAGGGTTGTGCATTCATTGGTGTTTTTTGGTCTCTCTCCTCCTTCACAATTTAAACTGTTAGTTTATATTTTATAACTATTTCCCTAAAGAATGATTTGCGAGTTTTATATCCATGTTTTTAATGGTTTTAATATCAGCCTTTAACTTCACCTATTGGTTGGATTTTTTTAAACTCTGCCTTAGCCACGCCCCTTTATTTTCCCGCTCTACACACGATTTTAAGGCTTGCGCATGTACCGGCGTTCTTTAGTTTGAAGTTTTTTTTGGAGGATTAAACACACACATTGCTGGTTTCGCAAAGTAATTATACTTAGCAGAGATTCATATTGGTAAGTTTGTAGTGCTTTATATTATCGCGGTTTTTGGCATTTAGAACTTTTGAATGCATACGTTGAGTCCACACCGCTGTTGAATTCTCTATTTATATATTATGTGGTCCCTCCGATGGAATTCTGGCCATACTACAAATGCACTCGTTTTATTTATTTATTTATTTATTGTTTTATTTATTTATTTATTTTTTTAGTACACTTTCTTATACTATTTATTATAGATTCTCTGATCTCTCATCAAAAGTTGAAATTTTCCCATCGAAGTATACCGATGTGCTTAGGTTCGACACATTTTCAAAGAGTCAATATCCACATTGAATATCACTGAAGCACAATTGTTGCACGTAGAGTTCTTTTTGGTACTTTTGAGCCTGACCTCCTTCCTTCTTAACTCTGAGATTAGTACCCGTTGCTTGCTATTTATGTAGTCTTCTGTGACAATTTAGAATTGAGTTTTATTTTCTGAGAGGTTATTAATTGTTTTTATGCTATTTTTAAATGAATTACAATTAATATCTCCACTGTATACATATGCCTCATTCTGTTTTCTCTGTTTTAGTGTTGTTGCCTCTTTTGAGGATTACTTGTTCATCATATCTACAACTAAGGTATTAACGTTGAAGCTATGACGCTTGTCACATCCTTTAAGATTTCTACTTTGTTTTATCTTGTTTTATTTCATTTTATTCTATTCTATTGTTTTGTTTTATTTCATTTTAATTAATTTAACCATATGGCATTTTTTAATGTATTTGCGTATCCACACTTTTAATTGGATTTTGTCTTATTCTTTTTTATACTAGTCTATTTTTTGTTTATATGATCGATCACTTTGTATTTATGTTTTTAATTATTTGTTCTTTCCCATTTGTTGAATTTTAATTATAATCAATTTGTATGTTTGTGTTTCTAGTACCTACTCAGACAACCCCTGATGAAGGTCTCCGAAACACGGCCTGTGTCGGGTTGTAATAGGTCTTAGATTAATAAATAAAGTGTTTTTCCACCCACATCACGTTTTGGACTGTGTGCTTGCTACCACGTGATTTCTTGCCTCATTTGTTGGACAGCCAAGGCAGAGACTAAGCCTGCTGGCGACAAGGATGATATCTGACCACCTTAACACCTGAAAGTGTTGGCCTGGTGAATCCGGAAATGCGAGTGGGTGGGTCCTGACTGGTCTTTCAGGATTCCATGAAAGTAAATTAACAGTAAGTAAAATTTCACCTTCCACCTCATCCTGCTAGACCAGTCCAAACTAGCAGGAAGTACCAGTGCTACACCATACTAGGGTGGGAAGAAACAGCCATGGCCAATATGGTGGCCCCAAAGCATGCTGCTTCCCAGGCTTGGAGATCCAAGTGATAATGCCAGGCAAAGATAGAGTAAGATGACCAAGTGGCTGCCCACCAAATACCAAGTGGCATAACCTGCAATCGCTCTGCCCATGAGCCCGCTTGAGCCCTTGTAGAATGAACCTGCAACCCTGCAGGCATGGGCTTGTCATGGAGAATACAGGCTGACTCAATAGCCTGTTTAATCCATCACATAATGGTGGACGTGGACTGATACAGCCTGCCCCTTACAGGCTCTGGTGTCAAGACAGAAAGGGTTCATCACCTTCAGATAGCGTTACAAAATTCGATCCACATCAAGGAGATGGAGGTTCGAATTGTGCTAAAAATGCTCCTCTGAAAAGAAAGGGAGAGACACTGTCCAGTTCAAGGGAAAGTTGGAGATAATTTTGTGCAAGGACAGGACAGTCCGCAAAGAAACTCAGAGGACAAGAATGGGTCCCAGCAAGATAGGGCTTGGAGTTCTGACAATGGACAGGCCAACATAACCAACACTAAGGCGGCTGTCTTGAGTGTCAGATCCAGCAGGGTGACTGCCCGCAGGGGCTCAAAGGGCGGCCAGCTGAGTGCTCGGGGAACGATAAGTCCCATAATGGTACCACAGGCCAATCAGGAGTGCAGACTCCCCAAACAAACAAAGTGAGCCACATCTGTATGGGAAGCAAGGGAACACACCTTGAATGGCCTGCAAAAACTGGTCAAGGCTGCCACTTGCATCCTCAGCGTGCTGAGGGCTAGTCTGCTCTCAAACCCCATCCATAAAAAAAGAACATGTGGCATTTGTGCTTGCCATGGGGAGTAAGGTCAACACCACTGCTCTAAACCGCGCCAAACTCAGGCATATGCCTGGGATGTAGATGCCCTCTGGACTTTGTTGAGCAGAGTGGCTACCAGACTCATGGTATCCCTTGCAGATCAGAACATAAGAAAGCGTAGTTACTCACCTGTAACAGGTGTTCTCCAGGAGCAGCAGGAATCAGTCCTCACATATGGGTGACGTCGGCGCCGACGGAGCCCTCGCGGAGCAATTTTCCCCAGCTTTCAAAGAAAGCCTTTGGGAATTGCAGCACGCATGCGCGGTCGCCTTCCCGCCCAAGGGTGCCATCTTAGCCAGTCAGATGACATAGCTAAAAAAGACAGCATAAAAATTTGCAAAAAAACTTAAGCAGATGATTGCAACTCCAAGGGGAGGAGGGAGGGTTGTGAGGACTGATTCCTGCTGCTCCTGGAGAACACCTGTTACAGGTGAGTAACTATGCTTTCTCCAGGACCAAGCAGGAAGTCAGTCCTCACATATGGGACTCCCAAGCTTAAGGCTACCGGAGACCCTAAGCACAAAAATGAGCTCCCTCTAGCTCAGCAGCACAGAAGGAAAGAATCTTCGCTGAATTATTATCCACCGGTAGCCCAGATCCGGGATGGAGGGTAGGAGTTGCTCAAACCTCAAAGAGATTACGGAGGACTGCCTGTCCGAAAGCACTGTCCCTGTGGGACTCCCTCTCGAGACAGTAATGGACCGCAAAAGTCTGGCTCGAAGACCAAGTAGCGGCCCGGCAGATGTCTGCCAGCGGAACAGAGCGGAGGTAAGCCACTGACGTAGCCTTTGCCCGAACACAATGAGCCGTGACTCGACCATCCAAGGAGAGTCCGGCTGCCCCATAAGCCCAAGTGATACAGTCCGCAACCCAGATGGACAGAGTACGCTTGGAGACCGGGAGTCCCAATTTATTGGGATCAAAAGACACAAAAAGCTGAGCAGCTTTACGGTGCTCCCGCGTACGGTCAAGGTAGAAGTTCAACGCCCTTCTACAGTCGAGGGTATGGAGGACCATTTCAGCTCGGCTGGAGTGTGGTCTGGGAAAGAAGGTCGGAAGTACCACCTCCTGATTGATGTGAAAAGGGGAGACCACTTTTGGAAGAAATTTTGTGTGAGTCCGTAGGACTACCCTATTTTTGTAGAACCGAGTGTAAGGGGGATCAGACACGAGGGCCTGCAATTCACTTATGCGCCTAGCGGAAGTGAGGGCTATCAAGAACAATGTTTTCCAAGAAAGGAAACGGAGAGAACAGGTAGCCATAGGTTCAAAAGGCGGACAGGTGATCCGCTGTAAAACCACATTCAGATCCCAGTCAGGCGCTGGCGGGCGCAGAGGTGGTTTAAGTAGAAGGAGACCTCGGAGAAACCTCGCTACGAGAGGGTCGCTGGAAAGAGGTCTGCCGTCCACCGGCACATGATGTGCGGAAAGAGCACTGAGGTGAACTTTGACGGAGTTGGACTTAAGTCCAAGATTAGAGAGGTATAGCAAGTACTGCAAGATCACCGATACCGAGCAGGAGAAGGGATCCTGAGACTGTTGGGTACACCAAACGGAAAAGCGACGCCATTTAAGGGCGTAGCATTTGCGGGTAGAAGGTCGCCGAGAAGCTAAGACGACCTCCTCCACCTCTGCCGGCAGGAGAAGGGGAGCAAGGACTACCCTCTCAGCAGCCAGGCCATTAGATTGAGAGATCTGAGGTTGGGGTGTAGCAGAGACCCCTCATCCTGAGTGAGGAGATCCGGTTGAAACCCCAGAGGGAATGGATCCTCTACCGCTAATTGCAGCAGGAGTGGAAACCACGGCTGTCTGGGCCAGCGAGGGGCCACCAGGATCATGGAAGCTTTGTCTCGGAGAACCTTGAAAAGAGCTCGAGAGACTAGCGGGATGGGAGGAAAAGCATACAGGAGGCTCTCCGACCATGAGAGTAGAAAAGCGTCTGCCGCAACTCGAAGGGGATGTGGCTGACGAGAGCAGAAGCGAGGAAGTTGCCGGTTGAGAGGACTGGCAAAGAGATCCATCGTGGGGAGGCCCCACTGTAGAAAGAGCTTCTGAACTACCAAGGGATCCAGGCGCCACTCGTGCGGCTGGAGAATCCTGCCGAGTTTGTCCGCCAGGCAATTTTCTTGGCCTGGGAGATAAACTGCCTTGAGAAGAACACCGTGACAGACGGCCCAAGAGCAGAGCTTCTGTGCTTCCCGACAGAGAAGGAAGGAGCCCGTGCCCCCCTGCTTGTTCACGTAGAACATGGCAACTTGATTGTCCGTCTGGACAAGGACGGACTGGTGAGAGGTCAGGTGGGAGAAAGCCTTGAGAGCCAGGCGGATCGCTCTGAGCTCCAGGAAGTTGATCTGCTGAGCAGACTCCCACGTGGTCCAGAGGCCCTGAGTACGTGCCCCTTGGCAATGTGCTCCCCAACCCAGGAGGGACGCATCTGTCGTCAGCACCTGGGCCGGCTGAGGTGACTGAAAAGGCATGCCGAGTACCAGGTTCGGCCGATGAAGCCACCACTGGAGAGACGAGGCCAGCGGCTCGGAGACGCGCACTAGGTCTGCTAGGCCGCCTGTGGCTTGTTGCCACTGCTTGCGAAGACACCATTGAGCAGGCCGCCTATTCAGGCGGGCATTGGGGGTCACATGGACGGTGGAAGCCATATGGCCGAGCAGTCTCAGGAAGCGCCTGGCAGAGACCAGGGACTGGCTGCGAAAACGGTCGGCTAGGTCCATGAGCCGTTGAGCCCTGTCGAGGGGCAGGAAAGCTCGTGCCTGAGGAGTGTGCAGTCTTGCGCCGATGAACTCGAGATCCTGTGAGGGGAGCAAAGTGGACTTTGCGAAGTTTATGACAAAGCCCAAGTACTGCAGAAGAGTCACGGTGCGGTGTGTGGCATTGGTGACCTCCGGAGCGGACGCTGCTCTGATGAGCCAGTCGTCGAGGTACGGAAAGACAGAGGCCGTGAAGCCGGAGATGGGCCGCCACCACCGCGAGACATTTTGTGAAGACTCGCGGTGCGGAGGACAGGCCAAAGGGCAGTACTCTGTACTGGTAATGATTTCCTGCCACCACAAACCTTAGGTATTGGCGGTGGCTTGGGTGGATGAGGATGTGCGTGTAGGCATCCTTTAGATCCAAGGAGCATAGCCAATCTCCCTGCTGGAGGTAGGGCAGAAGGATTCCAAGGGTAAGCATTTTGAACTTTTCCCGCACGAGGAACCTGTTGAGGTTGCGCAAGTCCAGGATGGGTCTGAGGCCTCCTGTCCTTTTTGGTACTAGAAAATACCTGGAATAAAAGCCTTGACCTCTCAGGTGGTGGGGCACCGGTTCCACCGCCTGTTCCTGTAGAAGACCTGCTAACTCCTGAAGGAGTAAGTCCCTGTGCAGAGGAAGTCGTGGAGGTTCTCCCGGGAAATAGGAGGGAGGGACCTGGTGGAAGTGGAGAAGGTAGCCTTCTCTTACGACTTGAAGCACCCAGGCATCTGAAGTGATGTTGGACCACCTGTGGGCGAAGTGAACCAGCCGGCCTCCGGTGCTGGGAGGAGCCAGCGGAGGGGGAGAGGCTATGCTGAAGGAGTCAAAAGCCCCCACCCTGCTGAGCAGGGGCTGGTGGCGCAGGCTTGGGGGCTTGCTGCCTACGGGACCCGTTACCCCGTCCCTTGGCCTGCTGGCCCTGTTGGGGAGCTGCGGGGGCCTGATATTGGGGGTAGTGTTTATAGGCAGCTGCCTTTCTCGGGTAAAAGGACTTCTTTCCCGAGCCCTTCTTTTTCTGGGAAGGGGCGGAGGTCTTCCTAGAAAGCCTAGTCCTGGTGAGAGTCTCTGTCTCTAGTTGTGCAGCCTTCTCGTCCATAGGTTTGCCAAAGAGGTTTTCACCTCGGCAGGGGACATCGACCAACTTGTCCTGCACCCAGGGCTCAAGGTCAGACGACTGAAGCCAAGCCTGTCGGCGGGCACCGATGCCGGCTGCAGCTACTCGAGCCGATGCTTCAAAGCCATCATAGGCTGCTCGGGATATGAATTTTGAGCATTCCCGAATGCCAGTGGACAAGGCTAGGAACCTCCGCAAAGGTTCCTCGGACAACCCAGCGGAGAATCCGGCTAGCTCTTTAGCCAGGTCTCGGAGATACATGCCCATGTATAGCTGGTAGGTCTGGACACGACATGCAAGCATAGAGCCCTGGAAACACTTCTTACCAAGGCCATCCAGGTTACGGGCCTCCCTGCCAGGAGGCACCGAGGAGTGCATCTTCTGGCTCTTAAGACGATGCATGGCCGATTCCACTACCATGGAATGGTGTGGTAGCTGTGCTTTTTGGAAGCCAGGGCTCTTGCGGACTCGATAGATAGAATCGACCCGCTTGCTCAGGACCGGCGAGGAGGCCGGACTCTCCCACATGCGGAAGAGTAGTCGTTCCAGCATGGGAGGAACCGGTACAGTAAAGTGTTCCCTGGCGGGAGAGTCATACTGGAGGGCGTCGAGCTCTTCGGCTCGAGGCTCCTCCTCGGGATCCGCAGGGAAGGCCAAAGCCTTGGCCATATCCCTGACGAAGTCCGAGAACCGGGCATCCTCCGGAGGGGACTGCTTCCGAGGTTCGGACTCAGGCGAGTCCGAGGGGACACACCGAGTCCGAAAAGAATCAGGTGACTCTTCCTCTTCAGACTCCCAGACCGACTCCGAGGAGGAATCGGTGGGGTCGGCCCGGGCAGGCAGCGGTGCCGGCCGCCCCGACGCCGAGGGAGTCGGCGTCGACGACCTCGGTCCCGAACGGGAGGCCGAGGGTGACCTCGACCGAGGATCGACTCGAGTTCGCATGGACTCGAGGATCGGCTCGGTCTCCGGGGTCGACTTAGACGTCGACGTCCCGGCGGTCGGGGCAGCGGCGCCAGCGAGGCTAGCGAGCAGTGCCCGCTGCTGGTCCATGAAGGCAGACAGTCTGCTCTCCAAGGCCGTCAACCTGAGTCCGACCTCAGGTGACCCAGCAGCCCCCGACTCTGGCCCCGACGGCATCGGGCCTGACGTCGGCGGTCTCGGAGGCGAGTCCAGGAGGACCACAGGACTTACCCGAGCAGGCAGCTCCGACTCCATGCGAGGTCGCTTCGAGAGGTGCTCCTTCTCCAAGGACCCGGGACGGCTATCGGGGCTATGCGACCTGGCCCTCGCGGAGCCAGGAGCGTCCACCGACGCCGCCCTCGCGGGTTTCACCTTCCGTCGATGGTCCCCGGAGGGAGAACCCCAGTCGGAGGAACTCCGGCGACGGTCAGAGCTGGAACCTCTGGACGCCGAGGCCTCCGACGAGGTCCGGGTACGGCTGGGGTCAGCGAAGATCCTATCCCGCTGATGCCGCCGACTTCTCAACGCTTTGGAGGACATTTTGCCACAGGCCCCACAGATCATTTCCTCATGATCCGGGCCCAGGCAGCGGAGGCAATTATCGTGTGTGTCAGTTAGTGACATATTTCGGTCACACTGACCACACCGCTTGAAACCACTGGCAGCCATCGGGGGAAAAAGGGCCCCTGCGAGGTCAAAAGACCGGGCTGCCAGTGAAAAAACCGAAAACGAAACTGACTAAATCAGAAAAAAAAAAAGAAGAGGACTCGTGACCGGCGTCGCGAGTCCGGGCGGGAAGAAAACCGGCGTCGAACCGAAGGAAAAAAGAGAATATTACGAATAAAATCAACTTTTTCGCGGGGACACGACGGGTCAGTCTGTAGGGCTCCGCGGAAAAAAAGAAGACTGGCTAAGATGGCACCCTTGGGCGGGAAGGCGACCGCGCATGCGCGCTGCAATTCCCAAAGGCTTTCTTTGAAAGCTGGGGAAAATTGCTCCGCGAGGGCTCCGTCGGCGCCGACGTCACCCATATGTGAGGACTGACTTCCTGCTTGGTCCTGGAGAACATAAGACATGCCATACTGGGTCAGACCAAGGTCCATCAAGCCCAGTATTTGTTTCCAACAGTGGCCAATCTAGGTCATATGTACCTAGCAGGTTCCCCAAGGGACACAGGTTCCACAATGCTTGTATTGGTTCAAGCATTGATATCCTGGGTCCCTTCTTAATAATAGTTTATGGACCTTTCCTCCAGGAACTTGTCCAAACCTTTTTTAAACCCAGCTACACTAACAGCCTTTACTACATCCTCCGGTAACAAATTCCAGAGTTTGATTACACGTTGAGTGAAAAAATATTTTCTTTTATTAGTCTTAAATAGTTTACCCTGTAGCTTCATTGCATGTCCCCTAGTCTTTCTATATTCTGATAAGGTAAACGATCTATGTTTACCCGTTCCACTCCGTTCATTAATTTATAGACTTCTATCATATCTCCCCTCAGCCGCCTCTTTTCCAGGTTAAAGAGCCCTAACCTTTTTAGCCTTTCTTCATAGGAGTATCCTTCCATCCCCTTTACCATTTTGGTGACTCTTCTAAAATCGCTATATCCATTTTAAGATACGGCGACCAGAATTGCACACAATATTCAAGGTGCGGTCTCACCATGGAACGATAGAGGCATTATAATATCTTTTGTTTTATTTTCCATTCCTTTCCTTATCATACCTAGCATTCTATTTGCTCTCTTGGCGGCTGCTGCACACTGGGCCGAGGGTTTTAACATGGTATCCACAATGACGCCTAAATCTTTTTCCGGGGTGGTGGTTCCTAATGTGGAACCTTGCATCGTGTAACCATAGTTTGGGTTGTTCTTCCCTAGGTGCATAACCTTGCACTTGTCCACATTAAATTTCATCTGCCATTTTGATGCCCAGTTTTCCAATTTATCAAGATCCTCTTGCAATTTTCCACAATACTCTTGGGTTTTAACAACTTTAGTTTTGTCTCATCTGCAAATTTGATAACTTCTCTCGTTATTCCACTTTCCAGGTCATTTATGAATATGTCAAAAAGCAGCGGACGCAGCACAGATCCTTGGGGTACACCACTATTCACCTTTCTCCATTGGGAAAATTGGCCATTTAGCCCTACCCTCTGCTTTCTATCTTTTAACCAGTTCCTGATCCACAATAGTACACTGCCTCCTATCCCATGACTCTCTAGTTTTATCAAAAGTCTCTCATGGAGGGACCTTGTCAAAGGCTTTCTGAAAGTCCAGATACACAATATCAACCAACTCACCTTTGTCCACCTGATCATTCAACTCCTTCAAAAAAACATAACAGATTAGTAAGACAAGATCTTCCTTGTCTAAAGCCATGTTGGCTGTCTCCCATTAGGGCATGACTATCTACATGCTAAGTAATTTTATTCTTTATGATGGTTTCTACCATTTTTCCCGGTACTGATGTCAGGCTCACCGGTCTGTAGTTTTCACGATCACCCCTGGAACCCTTTTAAAAAATTGGGGTTACATTGGCGATCCTCCAATCTTCAGGTATTAGAGATGATTTTAATGATAGTTCACAGATTATTAATAGCAGGTCTGCAACCTCGTATTTCAGTTCTTTCAACACCCTTGGATGTATACCATCCGGCCCAGGTGATTTGCTACTCTTCAGTTTATCTAATAGTTGTAATACATCTTCCCGATGTAGCGATATTTCCTTCAATTCTTCCGCATCTTTAAAATACCACTTCAGTCATGGGTAACATCCCATCTTTCTCAGTAAAGACTGAAGCAAAGAATTCATTCATTCAGTCTCTCTGCTATCGCCTTGTCGCCTCTTAGTGCTCCTTTAACCCCTTTATCATCTAATGGACCAACGGACTCACAGGTTTTTTTGCTACGAATGTACTTGAAAAGGTCTTTACTTCGCGTTTCTGCTTCCGCAGTAAGCTTCTTCTCAAATTCTCCCTTTGCCTGCCTTATCAATGCCTTGCATTTGACTTGCCAGTGCTTGTGCTGTTTCCAGGTTTCATCGTTTGGCTCTTTTTTCCATTTCCTGAAAGATGCTTTTTTGGCAACAGCCTCTCTGACCTCACCTTTAAAACATGCTGGCAGTTTTTTGGACTTCCTTACACTTTTCTTAAAGCGTGGAATACAGCTGTTCTGGGCTTCCAAGATAGTATTTTTCAACAACAGCCAAGCCTGATGTACGTCTTTAACCTTTGCAACTGCTCCTTTTAGTTTTTTCTTAACTGTTTTCCTCATTTTATCATAGTCTCCCTTTCGAAAGTTAAAAGTTAGTACTATGGATTTCCTTACTATCCCTCCTCCACTAATTAAATCAAAGGCGATCATGCTATGATCACTATTGCCAAGTGGCCCCAACACCCTTATCTCTTGCACTAGATCTGGTGTTCCACGAAGGACTAGGTCTAATATGGCTTCCCCTCTGGTCGGTTCATGAACCAGCTGCTCCAAGAAGCAGTCATTTATTTCATCTAGGAACTTTATTTCCCTAGCATGTCCTGACGTGACACTGACCCAGTCGATATCGGGGTAGTTGAAATCACCCATTATTACTGTGCTGTAACTTTTGTTAGCTTCCTTGATTTCTTTGAGCATTTCATCATCCATTTGGTCATTCTGGCCAGTTGCTCGATAGTACATTCCCACTGCCATTGCCTTCCCCCTTTTACATGGGATTTCAATGCATACAGATTCTACAGCAGATTTTGTTTCCTGCAAAACTTTAATCCTTTCTGACTCAATGCCCTCTCTAACAGAGAGCAACCCCTCCACCAATTTGATCAGCTCTATCATTACAATATAGTTTGTACCCAGGTATCACAGTGTCCCACTGGTTGTCCTCCTTCTACCATGTCTCTGATATTACAATCATATCTAATGTTTCATTTAGTGCTATATATTCTAACTCTCCCATCTTATTTTTTAGACTTCTAGCATTTGCATACAAGCATTTTAGAGAATGTATTTTATTCATATTAATTTGGCTATTGTTAGACATGGGTAATTTGGGATCTTTAAGCTCTGTCTGCTCCATATTGAGGGTATTTGGGCTAGTTTACTCTTTTGTGGAACCTCTCTGCTTTTGGTAGTATCCTTCAAAGATACATTCTTCCGAACCATCTGCTCTTGGGCGACTGTCGGCTTTCCCCTAATATCTAGTTTAAAAGCTGCGCTCTCTCTCCTTTTTAAAGGTTAATGCCAGCAGCCTGGTTCCATCCCGGTTAAGGTGAAGCCCATCCCTTCGGAAGAGCCCCTCATTTCCCCAGAATGTTCCCCAGTTCCTAACAAATCCAAACCCCTCATTTCTGCACTGTCTCATCCATGCATTGAGACTCCGGAGCTATGCCTGCCTTTTGGGTCCTGCGCGTGGAACAGGAAGCATTTCGGAGAATGCTACCCTGGAAGTTCTGGATTTCAACTTCCTACCTAAAAGCCTAAATTTTGCCTTCAGAACCTCCCTACCACGTTTTCCTATGTCATTGGTACCGACATGTACCAAGACAGCAGACTCCTCCCCAGCACTATCTAAGACCTTATCTAGATGGCGCGTGAGGTCCGCTACCTTCGCACCAGGCAGGCATGTTACCAGGCGATCCTCACGTCCACCAGCCACCCAGCTATCTACATGCCTAATGATCGAATCACCAACTATAACGGCTGTCCTAACCCTTCTCTCATGGGCACATGGCCCTGGAGAAACTTCCTCGGTGTGAGAGGGTTTTACATCACCTGGAGGACAGGTCTTAGTTACAGGATCACTTCCTGCCACACCAGGGTGATGCTCTCCTGTCACATGACCTCTCCTCCATGGCAACAGGGATGCTGCCAGACTGGAGGTGGGACTTCAGGACTATATCCCTGTAGGTCTCGTCTATGTACCTCTGTCTGTCTTATGCTTTCCAAGTCTGCTACTTTAGCCTCTAGAGAACGGACTCGTTCCCTGAGAGCAAAGAGCTCCTTGCACCTAGTGCACACGTAAGACCTCTCACCAACTGGAAGAAAATCATACATATGACACTCCATGCAAAAGACTGGAAAGCGCCCATCCCGCTGCTGGACTGCTGTCTGCATCTTAGTTTTAAGTTTGTGTTTAGATCCAAGTTCTTTACTTACTAAGGTTTACTATGGATATTTATACTAATAAAACTGTACCTAATACGTGTAATATACCTTGTTCACCCGAAGCTTAACTAATCTCAGGTCCTTAGTGTATGACTGATTTGGGTAATGAGCTTCACCTGAGAGCACCTCCTGTCTTTTAAGATGTGTAAGTACCTATATAAAGCTACCATTATCCCAGGGGTGGGTGGGTGTGGGGAGGGAGGGAGGGAAATAACACTTAAGCTATATTCTGATTTAAAATTATAGCTCTTAGCTGCTGCTAGGCTCTAACTTCTTATGAAATTTAAACTACAAGCTCTCTGCTGGGTTCTAAATTTAACCAGAAAGCTCTCTTCTGTGTTTTAAATTTAAACTAAAAGTACTTTGCTGTTACTAGGCCTGAGTGACTATTAAATTTAAACTTCAAGCTCTCTGCTGGGTATGAAATGTAACCAGAAAGTTCTCCTCTGTTTTAAATTTAAACTGCTGCTACTAGGCCCTGACTGATTTAACAAAAATAGTGGGTTGCACTGTCTCAAGAGCCAAACTATAAGCAAATAGGTCGTCCATGAGAATCAGCTCCTGCGTGAACCCAGGTTCAGTGGTGTGGACCTGTTCAGCCTGACCAGGTTGGTATACCACAGGTGACTGGCCCAATCCGGAGTTACCAGGACTACCTGTCCCTGATGTCTAGTGACAGGTGACCCCACCTCTGTACAATGCATTTGAAGGTCCAAGGCACCAGTTCCCACTTGCCAGGATCCAAGATGTGCCAAATGAGGCAATCTACTGGGACATTGTCCACTCCCGCAAAATGTTGAGCCAATAGAGCTTGTGACACACTGCCCCCAGGAAAAGAAGGGCCATGTCCCAGGCCACTCCCAAGTATTTGATGCCCTCCCTGCTTGTTCAGATAGGACACTGTCGTGATATTGTTAGACAAAACCTGAACTGCATAAGAGTACGGAGTGGAAGGAAGCACTGTAGCACCAGACATAGCAGTTGATTATCTAGCTTGCTTGAACAGGAGTCCAGGTGCTCTGCTCCGAAAGTTCCCTTCCTTAAGTTGTTGTGGGCGAGCCGCCATTGTAGAGAACAGCTGATGGACAGTGAGAGAGGTAGTGGTACACTGAAATCCTGCACTACTGGGGTCCACTGGGATAGAAGGGACTGCTGCAGAGGTCACATGTGCGCGTGTGCATAGAGTACCACTTCCAAGGTGGCTGCATTGGAACTGAGCACCTGCAGGTAGTCCCACACCGCTGGAGATCTCATCCATTTAAAGGACTGAATCTGCCTAGCTTCTGGGCCCTCCTCAGTTAGGAAGACACAGAAACAGAAATATGACGATAGAAAGAGACCATATGGTCTATCCTTCCATAACTACAACAGTCCCCTTTTTACCTTTAGAGATCCTCTGTTCCATGCTTTTTTGAATTCAGTTACTGTACTCATCTATACCACCTCCAGTGGGAGACTATTCCATGGATCCACCACTCTTTCCGTAAAGAAATATTTCCGCAAATCACTCCTGAATCTATCCCTCTTCACCCTCATCCCATGTCCCCTCGTAGCAGAACTTGCTTTCAATTGAAAGAGGCTCTCCCCCTGAACATTTATGCCACAGAGGTATTTAAACATCTCAATCATATCACCTCTACCCTGCCTTTCCTCTAAGGTGTACATATTAAAGATCCTTAAGTCTGTCCTCATATGCTTTATAATGAAGACCACTAACCATTTTAGTAGCCACCCTCTGCACCGACTCCATCCTGTTCACATCCTTTTGAAGGTGTGGTCTCCAGAATTGCACACTATACTCCAAATGAGGTCGCACCAAAGACTTATACAGAGGCATTATCACCTCCTTTTTTTCTGCTAGCCATTCCTCTCCGTATGCACCCAAGCATCCTTCTAGCTTTTGCCGTCGTCTTTTCTGTTTAGCTACTTTAAGATCAGAGACAAACACGCCCAAGTCCTGCTCTGCTTTTGTGGACAAAAGTACTTCACCCCCTATACTATATTGCTCCCTTGGATTGCTGCAACCCAAATGCATGACCTTACTTTTTTTAACATTAAATCCCAGCTGCCAAATTCTAGACCATTCTTCAAGCTTAGCTAGATTCCTCCTCATGTTATCTACACCTTCCTGGGTGTCTACTCTATTGCAGATTTTGGCATCATCCACAAAGAGGCAAACCTTACCCAACAGCCCTTCTGCTATATCACTAACAAAGATGTTAAAAAGAAAATCGGACCAAGGACAGATCCCTGGGGCACACCACTGGTAACATCCTTCTCCTCAGAGTGCACCCCATTTACCTGTACTCTGTCACCTCCCACCCAACCAATTTCTAACCCAAGCAGTAACTTTAGGGTCCATCCCTAGGGTGCTCAGTTTATAAGTTGCCTGTGAGGAACAGTGTCAAAGGCTTTACTGAAATCTAAATACACCACATCTAGGGCTCTCCCTCGGTCTAACTCCCTGGTCACCCAGTCAAAGAAATCAGATTTGTCTGACAAGACCTGCCTCTGGTGAATCCATGCTGCCTCGGATCCTGTAATCCACTGGACTCCAGAAACCTCACTATTTTCTCTTTCAGCAGCATTTCCAATAATTTACTCAAAGTTAAACTAACCGGCCTGTAGTTTTCAACCACATCCTTACTTCCACTTTTGTGTAAAGGCACATGAGCCTCTCTCCAGGCCGTTGGCACCACTCCCGACTCCGAGGCATTGAAAAGGTCAGTCAGAGCTGCTAGAACATCCAAGTTCCCTCAGTATTCTAGGGTGTATCCCCAAGACGCAATCCTTCTGTGTGTCGAAGTGGGCCCTGAGGAAGTCAAGCAACTGACAGGAGCAGAGTACGTTTTGCTCTATTTTCTATCCATCCAAGGTGTTCCAGAAAACTCACTTGTATTGCCAAGAGCGCACTGTGGAAGGAGTCAGCTGTATCAGCCAGTTGTCCAAATAGGTATGAACTCTAATGTCCTGATGCCATAGCGCCACTGCCACCCCCACCACTGTTCCCTCTAAGCTGTGTGCATGTGCGCGCGCACACACCTCGCCAAGCGAGCGCACATACTTTACAACAGAGCGCACAAAAATTACGGCTCTGATTCTAATAGAAAACACAGACGTCTTAAAATTTAAAAGTTATGATTGTAATTACTAGAAATTTCCCGCTTCATTTAGTAATAGTCTATTTTCATTTAATTTGATTAAAATCAATGTGGTGTACATACTGTATTCTGACATACAGTCAAATTTTAAAGTATATAACTCCGAGTGTTATGTGGCGCACAAAATTTAAACCTTCCTTCAAAAGCTGCACACAGCTGATATTTTATGCGCACACAGCCTACAGAAAATTAGAGGGAACATTGACCCCCACTACCATGACCTTGGAAAAGGTGTAGGGAGCTGTGGCCAGACCTAAGGGCAGCACACAGAACTGATAGTGCTGAACCAAAACTGCGACCTGTAGAGATCTGATGATTGTAGTATTTGGGAATGTGCAGGTAGGCCTCCGCAAGGTCCAGGGATGTGAGAAACTGTCTGGGTCATACTGCTTATATGACCACCTTTAGCGTTTCCATCCGAAAATGGGGAACACAGACGGCGGTTTATGCTCTAGATATCCAGGACGGGTCGAAACATTCAGTCCTTTTCTGGGATGACTAAATAGATGGAGTATCGGCCCAAAACCCTCAGCCACCAGGACTGGACAAAATTGCTCTTAGCTGAAGTAGGTGCTGCAGAGTCTGATGTACCTCAAGCCATTCTGTGGCTGAACCGCAAGGGGACACAAGGAAGGTATCCCGGATGGATTTGGCGCAGTCGAGGGTGTACCCACGGGTTACCATTTGGAGCACCCAACTGTCGGATATGATGTGGGCCCATTCCAAAGGGAGAAAAGGCACAAGTACCCCCCTATTGGGCACCCTGGAACAGGCCAAATGCCAGTCAGCAGGAGAAGAAATGATCCCGTGAGTGGCGAAACCTCCAAATGGGCTGAGACTGGGCCATGGAGCCCTGTCTAGGCGGTGAGGAAAAAGGAAGGACTGGAAAGGGGGGCTGTTACTTCTGGAGAGAAATCTGAAATTGTGAGTATATACTTCTGGGAATTTTTCTGAAAGGAATTTTTTTTCTTTTAAAGCTAATTAATCTGTGAACCCACTATTTTTTTTGTTAAATCAGTCAGGGCCTAGTAGCAACAGTTTAAGATTCAATTTAAAAAAACAGAAGAGAACTTTCTGGTTACCTTTCATACCCAGTAGACAGCTGTAGTTTAAATTTCATAGTCACTCAGGGCCTAGCATCAGCAAAGTACTTTTAGTTTCAAATTAAAACACAGAAGAGAGCTTTCTGGTTAAATTTAGAATCCAGCAGAGAGCTTGTAGTTTAAATTTCATAATAGGTTAGAGCCTAGTAGCAGCAAAGAGCTATAATTTAAATCAAATCAGAATATAGTTTTCCTCAGCAGCACAGGACAAGGTACTGTGTAGCAGCCCTTTTTTAATAAGTGTTACATCCCTCCCTCCCTCCCCACACCCACCCTCCCCTGGGAAAATCACAGCTTTATAGGTACTTGCACAACTTAAAAGACAGGAGGTGCTCTCAGGTGAAGCTCATTACCCAAATCAGTCATACACCAAGGACCTGAGATTAATTAAGCTTCAGGTGAACAAGGTATATTAAACTTCTTAGGTACAGTTTTAGTGGTATAAATATCCATTGCACCCTTTAGTACATATAGAACTTAAAGATCTAAACACAAACTTAAAACTAAGATGCAGACAGCAGTCCAGCAGCGGGATGTGGGCTTTCCAGTCTTTTGCATTGAGTGTCACATGTATGATTTTCTCCCAGCTGGTGAGAGGTCTTACGTGTGCACTAGGTGCAAGGAGCTCTCTGCTCTCAGGGAACGAGTCCGTTCTCTAGAGGCTAGAGTAGCAGACTTGGAAAACATAAGACAGACAGAGAGGTACATAGACGAGACCTACAGGGATATAGTCCTGAAGTCCCACCTCCAGTCTAGCAGCATCCCTGTTGCCATGGAGGAGAGAGGTCACGTGACAGGAGAGCATCACCCTGGTGTGGCAGGAAGTGATCCTGTAACTAGGACCTGTCCTCCAGGTGATGTAAACCCCTCTCGCACCGAGGAGGTTTCTCCAGGGCCAAGTGCCCATGCGGGAAGGGTTAGGACAGCAGTTATAGTTGGTGATTCGATCATTAGGCATGTAGATAGCTGGGTGGCTGGTGGACGTGAGGATCGCCTGGTAACATGCCTGCCTGGTGCGAAGGTAGCGGACCTCACACGCCACCTAGATAAGGTCTTAGATAGTGCTGGGGAGGAGTCTGCTGTCTTGGTACATGTTGGTACCAATGACATAGGAAAATGTGGTAGGGAGGTTCTGGAAGCTAAATTTAGGCTTTTAGGTAGGAAGTTGAAATCCAGAACTTCCAGGGTAGCGTTCTCCGAAATGCTTCCCGTTCCACGCGCAGGACCCAATAGGCAGGCAGAGCTCCGGAGTCTCAATGCGTGGATGAGACAATGGTGCAGAGATGAGGGGTTCGGATTTGTTAGGAACTGGGGAACATTCTGGGGAAAGGAGGGGCTCTTCCGAAGGGATGGGCTTCACCTTAACCGGGATGGAACCAGGCTGCTGGCATTAACCTTTAAAAAGGAGATAGAGCAGCTTTTAAACTAGATAATAGGGGAAAGCCGACAGTCGCCCAAGAGCGCATGGTTCGGAAGAATGTATCCTTGAAGGATACTACAAAAAGCAGAGAGGTTCCAAAAAAGAGTAAAGTAGCCCAAATGCCCTCGAGTATGGAGCAGACAGAACTTAAAGATCCCAAATTACCCATGTCTACCAATAGCCAAATTAATATGAATAAAATACAGTCTCTAAAATGCTTGTATGCAAATGCTAGAAGTCTACAAAACAAGATGGGAGAGTTAGAATATATAGCACTAAACGAGAGGTTAGATATGATTGGAATATCAGAGACATGGTGGAAGGAGGACAACCAGTGGGACACTGTGATACCTGGGTACAAACTATATCGAAATGATAGAGCTGATCAAATTGATGGAGGGGTTGCGCTCTATGTTAGAGAGGGCATTGAGTCAGAAAGGATTAAAGTTTTGCAAGAAACAAAATTTGCTGTAGAATCTCTATGGATTGAAATTCCATGTAAAAAGGGGAAGGCGATGGCAGTGGGGGTGTACTATCGTCCGCCTGGCCAGAATGAACAAATGGATGATGAAATGCTCAAAGAAATCAAGGAAGCTAGCAAAAGTTACAGTGCAGTAATAATAATGGGTGATTTCAATTACCCAGGTATCGACTGGGTCAGTGTCACAACAGGACATGCTAGGGAGATAAAGTTCCTAGATGAAATAAATGACTGCTTCTTGGAGCAGCTGGTTCATGAACCGACCAGAGGGGAAGCAATATTAGACCTAGTCCTTAGTGGAACACCAGATGTAGTGCAAGAGATAAGGGTGTTGGGGCCACTTGGCAATAGTGATCATAGCATGATCGCCTTTGATTTAATTAGTGGAGGAGGGATAGTAAGGAAATCCACAGTACTACCCTTTAACTTTCGAAAGGGAGACTATGATAGAATGAGGAAAACAGTTAAGAAAAAACTAAAAGGAGCAGTTGCAAAGGTTAAAGACGTACATCAAGCTTGGGTGTTGTTGAAAAATACTATCTTGGAAGCCCAGACCAGCTGTATTCCACGCTTTAAGAAAAGTGGAAGGAAGTCCAAAAAATTGCCAGCATGGTTTAAAGCTGAGGTCAGAGAGGCTGTTGTTGCCAAAAAAGCATCTTTCAAGAAATGGAAAAAAGAGCCAAATGATGAAACCTGGAAACAGCACAAGCACTGGCAAGTCAAATGCAAGGCATTGATAAGGCAGGCAAAGAGAGAATTTGAGAAGCTTGCTGCGGAAGCAAAAACGCGAAATAAAGACCTTTTCAAGTACATTCGTAGCAAAAAACCCGTGAGAGAGTCAGTTGGTCCATTAGATGATAAAGGGGTTAAAGGAGCACTAAGAGGCGACAAGGCGATAGCGGAGAGACTGAATGAATTCTTTGCTTCGGTCTTTACTGAGGAAGATGTAGGGATGTTACCCACGACTGAAGTGGTATTTAAAGGTGTGGAAGAATTGAAGGAAATATCGATACATCGGGAAGATGTCCTACAACTATTAGATAAACTGAAGAGTAGCAAATCATCTGGGCCGGATGGTATACATCCAAGGGTGTTGAAAGAACTGAAATTTGAGATTGCAGACCTGCTATCAGTAATCTGTGAACTATCATTAAAATCATCTCTAATACCTGAGGATTGGAGGATCGCCAATGTAACACCAATTTTTAAAAAGGGTTCGAGGGGTGATCCGGGAAACTACAGACCGGTGAGCCTGACATCAGTACCGGGAAAAATGGTAGAAACCATCATAAAGAATAAAATTACTCAGCATATAGATAGTCATGACCTAATGGGAGACAGCCAACATGGCTTTAGACAAGGAAGAACTTGTCTTACTAATCTGTTATGTTTTTTTGAAGGAGTGAATAAACAGGTGGACAAAGGTGAGTCGGTTGATATTGTGTATCTGGACTTTCAGAAAGCCTTTGACAAGGTCCCTCATGAGAGACTTTTGGCAAAACTAAAGAGTCATGGGATAGGAGGCAGTGTACTACTGTGGATCAGGAACTGGTTAAAAGATAGAAAGCAGAGGGTAGGGCTAAATGGCCAATTTTCCCAATGGAGAAAGGTGAATAGTGGTGTACCCCAGGGATCTGTGCTGGGTCCGCTGCTTTTTGACATATTCATAAATGACCTGGAAAGTGGAATAACGAGTGAGGTTATCAAATTTGCTGATGACACAAAACTATTTAAAGTTGTTAAAACCCAGGAGGATTGTGGAAAATTGCAAGAGGATCTTGATAAATTGGAAGACTGGGCATCAAAATGGCAGATGAAATTTAATGTGGAGAAGTGCAAGGTTATGCACCTAGGGAAGAACAACCCAAACTATGGTTACACGATGCAAGGTTCCACATTAGGAACCACCACCCAAGAAAAAGATTTAGGCGTCCTTGTGGATACCATGTTAAAACCCTCGGCCCAGTGTGCAGCGGCGGCCAAGAGAGCAAATAGAATGCTAGGTATGATAAGGAAAGGAATGGAAAATAAAACAAAAGATATTATAATGCCTCTATATCGTTCCATGGTGAGACCGCACCTTGAATATTGTGTGCAATTCTGGTCGCCATATCTTAAAAAGGATATAGCAATTTTAGAAAAGGTTCAGAGAAGAGCCACCAAAATGGTAAAGGGGATGGAAGGCTACTCCTATGAAGAAAGGCTAAAAAGGTTGGGGCTCTTTAACCTGGAAAAGAGACGGCTGAGGGGAGATATGATAGAAGTCTATAAATTAATGAACGGAGTGGAACGGGTAAACGTAGATCGATTGTTTACCTTATCAGAATATAGAAAGACTAGGGGACATGCAATGAAGCTACAGGTTAAACTATTTAAGACTAATAAAAGAAAATATTTTTTCACTCAACGTGTAATCAAACTCTGGAATTTGTTACCGGAGGATGTAGTAAAGGCTGTTAGTGTAGCTGGGTTTAAAAAGGTTTGGACAAGTTCCTGGAGGAAAGGTCCATAAACCATTATTAAGAAGGGACCCAGGATATCAATGCTTGAACCAATACAAGCATTGTGGAACCTGTGTCCCTTGGGGTAACTGCTAGGTACGTATGACCTAGATTGGCCACTGTTGGAAACAGAATACTGGGCTTGATGGACCTTGGTCTGACCCAGTATGGCATATCTTATGTTCTTAGGTCTTTCCAGGTCCGTATTGGTGAGAATCCTGAAAACAGTATCGGCCTGAGGCTGCTGCCACAGAGGAGCCACCGGACTTGCGGAATGAGGTTTTGATCTATCTTCCAGTAGTCATTGAGGTTTGACTTCTCACAAATCCTACACCAGTTTTTCCAAATCCTCATCGAACAATAAATGGCTCTTGAAAGGGAGATTTGCGAGTCTAGACTTTGACACAGGGTCTGCATTCCAATAGCAGAGCCAGAGCAGACCTACCACCATCACTGAAGCCACAGAACAAGCTGCAAGGCAAAAAAAAAAAAAAGTTGTAAAGGGTGTCTGCCAAGAAGGCCGTGATAAACTCCAGCTGCGCTAGCAAGGGATCCTCCGTCAGCAACTGGATCCATTGCAACAAGTTGTATCGCCTGGTCCTTACACATGGATGAAGAAGTGAAGGCCATTTTCAAAAGACCTTCCACCTTGTGGTCAAGCTGATCCTTCACCACTGTCACCCTCCATCGGGATAATCGCATGCTTCATGACTGATGTCACAAGAGCATCCACCTTAGGAAATCGAAGCCACTTGTCGAATTTGATGGGGAACAGCCATACATACAGCCAAGCCAGAGAGCAGAGCTTAAGGCGGTATCTGGGAAGTACCACTTCATGGACACCATTTGCTGTAGCTCCATAAGAAATGGAAAAGCCTTTGAGAGCTTACGAATACCCACTATAATGGGGTCTGCCTGGGAATTGCTGGGACAGGAGTAGGTGTGGGCAGCGAGTCAGCAAGATGCATGGATTCCACTATTTGTGAGATCAAAGCAGGAAGCTCATCCTTCCTGAACAAGGACACATCCCACCCCTTGTTCTGATCACGGTCACCTTTCAGAGGGGACAACTTGCCCTCATTTCATTCGGATGCACAGTTGACACTGAGTCAGAGGTCGTGACCCTTGTTGGGGGGAGAAGACAGCCATCCCTGTGGACCTGGATCAGGCCTGGCACACTTTCTGCCTGGTGAACCATGCTTCCTCACCAGCCCTGGAGCCTTCCCCAGGATGATGGGGTTACCTGTGCACCACAAGTTCCAGGCTTGTGAGAACCAGGTCATGAAGTGCGCATCCATATCTGGCTGCATGCAGGAAGTGCCTGCTGGTGCTCCAGGCAATCCCTGTTCAGGCAAGAGAACCGGTGGATTTGAGTCTGTCTCACAGACTCCAATGCCTGGCAGAGAATTTAAGGAAGAGCTCACTTCCCTTTCAATGTGGTCAGTTTGCCCTGCAGCCTCAGCGCACTTAGTCCCTGATGTAGCCCCTTGATCTGCCTCACAGGAAGAACATAACTGGTCCTTAATATGACGCTGCTTACAACCACAGCCGAGGCAGCATGTTAAGGTTTGAGGACATGCTGTGTCGTAAAATGGCATGCCAGGCACAAGAATTCTGTAACGAAATGGCTCCCCCTTCTCCTCTGAGCAAAATCTTGGTGGGAAACCACAGCCACAGCAACTAGGAGCTGAGATCTGAACGCAAGCGGCAGCTGCAGAGACCAAGAGCCATATACTAAAATTAAAAGCAGGAGCTGTAAGAATCCCTGCCGCCAAAGTTAATAAGTATGATGCTGAGATCAAAGGGAGCAATCACACTGCAGAGACCAGCAGATGTGTGGAGAGTTTTCCTGTGGCGTGCAGGCCTCAGCCTAACTCCGTCCTCCCATGCAGAATGCAGTCAAGGGGGGGGGGGGGGGGGGGGGCACGAGCAGAAGTAAGCAAACTGTTGGCTGACCTGGGCACTCTGCTGCAATGAAGAGCCGGTAACAAAGGGAGGGGAGGCTGAAGCCAGTATAACTCACTGGAGCTTCTGATTGTCTACCTGGAGCACAAGCATTAGTTGGAGCATTGAAGAAACCTATTTGCATTTTTTTTTAAAACTCTATAAAATAAAGACAGACTATCAGGGCTGTTGAGACAGAAAAGACGTGTTTCTCAGGCTAATCGCTCCACTTGAGCAGGATGTTGTCCCTCCTTTCCTTTGAGGTGCTCCACTGATTATCTTGATCAGAAGCTGAGACCTCAGGAAAATCACGGGTAACTCCAGGAAGCCACCTCGTGTATCCTGGAGATGTCCACTAAGCAAAACGGTGAAGTGCCTACACTGACAGGGCCCTCTCCAAGGGCCTGTAAGGTGTTCAGTTTTTTCTCAGTCTCCAGCAGTTGACGGATGTCAAAGTTCTTAAGCTGACCCCTAGGGGTGATGGGTTGCAACCAAAGAGGAGCAGCAAATGAAGTTTCCAAATGGTTCCCCGTCTCCATCTTCTGCTGTCAGGGGGAAACCTGCTAGTCTGGACTGGTCTAGCAGGATGAGCTGGAAAACCAGTTTTGCACTTGTATGCACCATATATTTGGGATAAATATATGGTGTATACAAATGGTGGTGGTGCATGGTGGAGTAGCAGCCTAGTGGTTAGAGCACTGGCTTGGGAACCCAGAGACCAGGGTTCAATTCCCACTAGCACTCCTTGTGGCTTTGTGCAAGTCACTTAACCCTCCATTGCTCAGAAAAATCCAAGTTATCAATGTCCCTGTTTAATGTACATTTACCAAGTTTAAGTTAAAATGTAAACTTAACTTAAAATAAATAGTCCCAAAGTTATTGTTTAAATACAGAATTTTCTTCAACTATGACAAGTTAACTAAATGTACCTGCATTGCAGCGATTGGTCCTCAGTTCTGGGACAGGAATCCAGTCATCTGCACTTGGATCATACATTTCCCCACAGCTCAGATCATCTGAGTGGCCATTGGACCCACCCACAACATATAGGTGACCCTGGAAGATGACAGTATTTCAAATATAACCTATAAATTTAACAGAACTTAGGCCCTGGTCTAATGCAATGGTATAAAAAGCGCTCTAGATCTTTAGCTATCAACCGTCCTCACTATTACTAAGGTTCTTATGTCATTCCTTACCCCCCCCCCCCTTCCCCGAGGATATCCATATTTTTGATGATCATGCCACCATTCCTCCCTGAAAAAAAAAATCACATAATTGCATACTATATTTTCAAATAAACCATTTCATAAATTTATACATTGGCTTTTGGAAAATGCACCAATTTACAAGTTTGTTGCTATCCATCCCTTTCAGAAGCAGCAATCAAATCTTTGTTGTGTAACACCTAGTTTTTTTAGTCATCTGCGGACTGAATATCCTTGTGAGTATTTCAAATTGCTCACTCAAAAAGAATCCAAGGGACTTCATGGCTTGAAATGTCAAAAGCATCTTAAAATGCTTCCTACATGTCACAGGATAACATTTTGCATACTCTGCAATGCTATGTTCCCGTTTTCCACTACAGTTGTGATCAACATTGGCACCCTTGCAAATCAACCCCTAATATCCAATATCTTTAAAAAGTGGCCAGTAAAATGGTTTTAGACTATATACAGTACACATACATTTGACACAAACGTATCAAATAAAATAAGACCAACTAAAAAAGGATATAGTAGAAAATAGTATAAAAACTGGAACACTGCCAGGACATGATTTGCATCCTTAAACAATTCAAATCAGTTTGAACAGAAGAATCACATTCCCACTGCACTAAAGCATAGTTACTCACCTGTAACAGGTGATCTCCGGAAACAGCAGGAATTTAGTCTTCACATATGGGTATGGTCGGTACTGACGGAGCCTGCGCGGGAACGCTCCCCAGCATCCAATAAGGAATGCTTACGCTATCTCCAGGAACAAGCAGGAATGTAGTCTTCACATATGGGTGACTCCCTAGCTGAAGATGCCAGGGAGATAGCCCCAGGAAGCTGCCACCTATAGTAAGGTGGGCCATGCTTCCTCCCATGGATCTCTGGCATCCCACCAGGGTTGGTGGGTAGGAGATGAATTAGGTCAGAGATTTTGAAGAACTGCTTGGCCAAAGAAAGCATCCCGACGGGAGGCTTTATTTAGGCAGTAGTGGGCTGTAAAGCTGTGTACGGAAGCCCAGGTGGCTGCTCAATAATGTACTCAATACACACAGAGTGAAAGTTAGCCACAGAGGCTGCCATGGCTCTCACATTATGAGCTGTGATATGGCCTTGAAGAGGAAGACTTACTCTCATAAGCAAAGGATATGCATTGTGCAATGCGTTTGGATAGAGTTCTCTTGGAGACTGGAAGTCCCAAATGACTAGAATCAAAAGCAATAAAGTTGAGAAGACTTTCTATGTTGCTGTGTTCTTTGTAGGTAAAGCACAGTTACTTACCTGTAACAGGTGATCTCTGGGAACAGCAGGAATAAAAGTCTTCACATATGGGTATCGTCGGTACCGACGGAGCCTGCGCGGGAACGCTCCCCAGCGTCCAGTAAGAAAGCTTTTGGGAGCATCCCACAGCGCCTGCACGCTGCCTTCCCGCCTTTCCCAACCGCCTCTCTCCAGTTCGAGTTTTAAAGCTGAGACAAAGAGAAGAAAGGAAAGATAGAGAGATACAACTCCTAGGGGAGGTGGGTGGGTTGTGAAGACTTATTCCTGCTGTTCCCAGAGATCACCTGTTACAGGTAAGTAACTGTGCTATCTCCAGGAACAAGCAGGAATGAGTCTTCACATATGGGGACTCCCCAGCTAGAGATGCCTGGGAGATCACCCAGATTGTGAGTCCCTGGGAAGGGCTCCACCTCCACCCATGAATCTCAGGCATCCAGTCAGGGATGGAGGGTAGGAGTTGATTAGGTATGGAACAGGTGTTTGAGAACAGCCTGACCAAACAAGGCATCCCGGCGGGAGTCCTTGTCCAAGCAGTAATGGGCTGTGAAGGTATGAACCGATGCCCAGGTGGCCGCTCGACAGATTTGGTCGATGGACAGTTTAGATGAGCCATTGAGGCTGCCATGGCTCTCACATTGTGAGCTGTGACATGGCCCTCCAGAGAAAGGTTCCTACTCTGGTAGGCGAAAGAAATACACTGAGCAATCCAGTTGGACAGTGTTCTCTTAGAAACTGGAAGTCCTAAATGAGAAGGATCAAAAGCAACAACAAGTTGAGAAGACTTTCTATGTTGCAGTGTTCTTTGTAAGTAAAAAGCAAGAGCTCTCTTACAATCCAAGGTATGAAGATTCCTCTCTGCACTTGATGCATGAGGTCCTAGAAAAAAGACAGGTAAATATGCCTCTTGGTTTAGATGAAAAGGCGAGACCACTTTGGGCATAAAGTGTGGATTGGTCCTGAGGACTACCTTATCATGATGGAACCTTGTATAAGGTGGATTAGCCACCAAAGCTTGCAATTATTTATTTATTTACATTCTCATATACCGCGCTATTCTGCATCAGTGCGGTTTACATTGAACAAACTGAAATTACACTGAACAGGGCATTATAACTTGGAGATAAAAAAAAAAAAAAAAAAAGGTTAACAGGGAACATGGGCTATGGAGGGTTAGGTGGCTTGCCCAAGACCACAAGGAGCACCTGTGGGACTAGAAACCCCAGTCCTTCCGGCCTGAAGTACCTTGCCCCAACCACTAGGCTACTCCTCCACTCCAATTCACTGATGTGGTGTGCTGAGGTGATTGCAATGAGAAAGATAACTTTCCAAGAAAGAAATTTCAGGGAGGTGGTGGCTAAAGGTTCAAAGGGTGGCTTCATAAGCTGGCCAAGAACCAGGTTTAAGTCCCATGCCACTGGAGGTGGTCTAATGGGAGGTTTAGTTAGAAGAAGGCCTCATGAATCTTGTTATAAGAGGATGAGAAGAAATAGACTGTCCATTGAGAGGCTTGAGGGATGCTGCAATAGCACTCAAATGGACTCTTACTGAATTTGTTTTAAGACCCGCATGGGATAAATGCAGGAGATACACTAGTAAAGAATTCAAAGGTATTGCAAGAGGGTTAAGACCCTTCTCTGAACACCAAATGGTAAATCTTTTCCATTTGAAAGCATAGGAACGTCTAGTAGAAGGCTTTCTAGAGGCATGAATAATCTCTCTGACTTGCTGAGAGAGATGAAAACCTTGAAGGTCTAGGCCTTCAGCAACCAAGCCTAGAGATGAAGAGACTGGGGGTTTGGGTGCCACAACGTTCCCTCCTCCTGGGATAAAGGTCTGGTGCAGAGCCCAAGTCCAGGGAAGGAGCTTGAGAGAGATGCAGAAGTAGAGGATACCACACTTGGCGTGGCCAATGTGGTGCTATGAGGATCATGGTCCCTCGATCTCTCTGAAGCTTGAATAGTGTTTTGGGAATTAGGGGAATGGGTGGAAAGGCATAAAGGAAGTCTTGACCCCAGTGAAGGAGGAAGGCATCCCTGGCCTGAACTCCCTGACACGGAATTCTGGAACAGAACCGGGGAAGTTTGGCATTCCACAGACTTGCAAAGAGGTCTATGTCCGGGGTTCCCCAAATTCAAAAAATCCTGGCTACCTGGTCCATGTGGAGGGACCACTCGTGTGGAAGCACAACTCGACTGAGTCTGTCTGCCCAAGAGTTTTGAACGCCTGGAAGATATACTGCCAGAAGATGGATGTGATGCTCTCTGGCGAAGGCCCACAGTCGCAAAGCTTCGTTGCAAAGCGACAGAGCCAGTCCCGCCCTTCTTGTTTACATAGAACATGGCTACTTGGTTTCCGTATGGATGAGGACTGTCCTGTAGCTGAGCAGGGAATGGAACACAGAGCTAAGAATATTGCTCTGAGTTCCAAGAGATTGATATGTAGAGAAGTCTCCTGTGGAGACCAGATGCACTGGGTGGAGAGATCCTGCAGATGAGCTCCCCAACCCATTGGAGAAGCATCTATTGTAAGAGTTGCTTGGGGTAGTGACTGCTGAAAAGGGGACCCCAGCAACAGATTTGGAGAAGACTTCCACAACTGGAGACCCCAAAAAAGGCGACTGGAGTTTGCTATTTTGTCTGACAGGCAACCTGATGCCTGGGTGGACAAAGTCCATTGGGCTGCCCTCATGTTAAGGCGAGCATATGGAACCACGTGCACGGTGGATGCCATGTGGCTTAAGAGTTGTAACATCTCTCGCGCAGTTAAATGGGACTTTAACTGTATCTGGGAGGCTAACTGCACTAAGTGTAGGCAAAGGGCCTGAGGAAGATAGGCCCTTGCAGTTGTGGTATCCAGCAAGGCCCCTATAAACTCCAGAGACTGAGTAGGGGTGAGATTTGATTTTGGGATGTTTATTACCAGTCCCAAATACTGAAGAACACGCATTGTGCAGATTAGACAATTCTGGCCCTCTGACTGTGATGGAGCTCGAATGAGCCAGTCTTCCAGGTAAGGGAAAACGAATATTCCTACAGTGCGTAGAAATGCAGCTACTACTGCCATGCATTTCGTGAACACCCTTGGTGCAGAGGCCAGACCGAAAGGAAGCACCCTGTATTGGTAGTGCTTTCCTTGAAAAAGGAACCGAAGGAACCTTGTGTGTTGGATGGATGAGGACATGGGTGTACGCATCCTTGAGATCTAGAGAACAAAGCCAGTCCTGACTCTGAAGGTATGGAAGCAGAGCACCAAGAGAAATCATCTTGAATTTCTCTTTGAATAGAAACTTGTTCAATTCTCTGAGATCTAATATGGGTCTGTAGCCCCCTGTTTTCTTTGGGATAAGAAAATAAGGGGAGTAGAACCCTGAGCCCTGTTGAAGAGGTACTTCTTCTATTGCCTCTTGGGCAAGAAGGGTGGCAATCTCGTGACCCAGAAGGTTGAGGAGAGATGTTGGAGAATTGAACTGTTTCACCATGGTGCGAGGAGGAAGGCTTAAGAAATGAAGCTTGTACCCGTCCCTTATGATGGAGAGGATCCATTGCTCTGCTGTGATTTGTTCCCATCTGGGAGCAAAGTAAGCCAACCTTCCTGGAATGGTGAGGGGCTCTGGTTCTTCCAGAGCTAGAAAGGCTAAGTTCTCTAGTTGCAAGTCAAAGGCCCTGAGGAGGCTGAGGCTGCTGGGCCGTGGAAGGCCTAGCAGCCTTAGACTTGGCCTGTTTAGGTGGTTGCTGACGTTTTGCAGCAAAACGACCTGCAGAAGATGCCTGCTGACCATAAGCAGGATAATATCTTCCCTTTTTAGAAAAATATGTCTTTTTGAACAATCTTTTCTTAGCAGGAGCAGAGGTGGACTTTG